>CM067339.1:86347657-88747657 GCA_034376525.1 Nicotiana benthamiana | reverse complement strand
ACGACATGACTTGTAGGCCTGAAAGCACGCATTGCACTCTTTTTCCCTTGAACTAGTTTTGTCCCAAAATGGTTTTCTGGCGAGGTTTTTAACGAGGCAAAAGTATATCGTGCTAACTTAGAATTGAAGGTTGGTTATGAACTGGTATCGAAGATCATGACAACAGTATTTGAGGCCTCCATATGATCGGTCCCAAACATTAGGGGGCATTACTCTCGGAAAACAACTTTAGCAAGGAAAGTAACTTTGTGATTTAATGGTCTCGGCTCGATCAATAGGATTTAATCTAAGGGCCAAACGGTTAAATAAATCGTGCCTGCATAGACTGCTCAAGCTCTTGCACAAAGCTTGTACAAATGTATAACAAGTGCACATAAGAATAAAAATAAGTCTCTACCTTGCGGATAAATATCTTGTCCCTTAAAAATCTTTCATTTTTCTTAAGGAATTTCCTACATCCGATCCCCTAAATGAATTGAGCCCAAGGGTCGCCTTAATCAGAGTTCAAATGATCACTCCCACTCATGGACTGACGTCCAAATACACGCTCGGATAGCCCGAGCTATCCGATCTGGGGGACACGAGACCTACTAGGTAGAGCTGAAGTCTTAAGATTACGGCCATCCCCATTAGGGGAATATTATCTTAGGGAAGCCAGAAAACTAAGGGCGACAAGCCCATTGGGAAACACCCGAACTAAAAAGGCTATAGCCATATTAAAATGGCTCGGAGACGTCTGAGACTCGAAAAAAAAAGAAAAGGCCTTCAAAATTCTTTAACCGGGTCTAAAGGCTACCCTCGACAAACTATAATCTAAAAAATTAATATTACTTTGGGGAAAATTTTCGGTCATACCGAACCCCCACGATGCCTTAAACAAAATAATGTCGAAGGGAAAGACTGTTCGAACCCCAGAACATGACCTAACTATTTCATGCAAAGGCATTTTGATCTTTTCAAAAATAAATAATAAAGCAAAGGAAAACAAAACTTAGAGATTGTCGAAGGGAAAAAGAAGCCTTGTATTATATATACATATAGTCTTTACAAAGTCAAACGGCCTTGAATAAAGTACAAAAGTACAAAAATACAAAAAAGAAAGGAAAAAGCACTTGGCACTTAAACACGCTGGTCCTCATTAGAGCCCGCCTTCATCACCGGGGCCTTCGGGGTCTCCTCCACCCTCAGATCCGCTTGAACGCTCAGAGTCTTCATCATTCTCAGGATAATCCAACTTCTTAGCCTCAACTTCGAGTCCTTTAGCACTCTCAATTTCACCCAATAAGTCGAAATCCCGCGCATGAAGTTCCTCGAGGGCCCCCCCTTCAGGATTGTCGCTTTCCATACTTAACGATATCCTTCGTCCGGTCCTGGGCTGCCTCAACATCGGCCTTATATTGGGCCACCATCTCACTAGCTTTGGCTTTAACCAGAACGGCAACCGACTTGGTCATTTCAAGCTTCTTGGCCAAAGTTTCTTTGATTAGAAATGGCCGAACTTAGCAGAGACTAGAGCTCCTCAACCTTTTTGGCATGCACCTTTTCCTTTGGAGCTCGAAGCTGTACCTCAGCCGAAGTCATCTGCGCCTGGACATTCTCCTTTTCTAAGGCCAGGCGGTCCGTCCTACCTCTTCATTCATCGGTCTAGGGGTTGACAATATCTACTTAGCTCAGAGCTTGTCCATTCGATAGATTTTCTTTTGGACCTGTAGATTCCTACCAATAGTCACCGAGTCTAGCTCATCGTCACTAATCTCAAATATTTTACCTACTAAACAGGTCAGCGTGCTCCTTCTGAGCCACCTTTAGCTTAGCTCGGAGGATCTTATCCTTCCCTTCACGTTGCTCATTGAGAAGTTTTTATGTATCTCTTTTATTAATGAGCCCTCAAACTTCAGCCTCAAGCTAGTTTAGCTCGTCCCGATATCGGAAAAAGTCTCATGATGAAGCGCCGAGGCCTATAGAGACAAAAAAAATGCTATTAGTAACTATAAATTAATCTAAGTACAAATTAAAAGTCATCAAGAGGTATCTGAAGTTACCCTATCTAATGCTTGTTTTATTTTATTGAGTAGCCAAGGTGCGTCTAACTCGTTCATCTTGGATTGGTCTTCCACGGTCATTAGACAGCGAAGGTAACTAGCGACTCCTAGGGAGAAAAGAGGACCGGGGCATCCTCCAAAATAGAGAGTGATGATTGATCGCTTTCGGTCAGGATCCACACTTAGAGCTGGGAACCATTTGATTAGTTTCGGACTTAAGGAAGGCCTGATTATTCCTGAAGATGGACTCTTCCTCGGCAACTCTAAGTCGCCTAATTTTGTAAGGTCCTCCATGGCAGTGCAATCCACACCATCAAAAATATAACTGAGGCTATCGTCTGCTCTTTAGGCCCCCTCGTTAGGACGTTCTTTCACCAGCTGAGCCTCGTTATACATGGACTCAGTGAACGAAGGTGACTCGGTGATGTCTATCACACAGTGTGCATTGTTTGGGGAATTATCCACATCCCGAGAAGCCTTGGCCATGGCCTCCTCGTCGGCCTCCCTCAGAAAAGGAATCTCACAATGAGAACCCGTCTCCCACCGGCCCTTAAAACGGTCGGATCATGAGCGGTTAGAATATGGCCTTTGTGGCACGATGCCCTCGACCCACTCCTTTAGTCGAGGGACTGCATTGGGACACGAACCATAGCTGCACAACCACAAAGCACCGATAAGAATAAAGGAAAAATAGTAAAATAAAATTCTGAAAACAAAATTTTACTTACGTGATATATTCCACTTTTTGGGGAATGATGCGCTCTACTGGGATTAAATATAAGGTCCTTACTCGGACAAAACGACCTAGTCAACCTCTATCCGATACTCGAGAATGGGGCTTTACTATCCCGACGCGTGAGTTGATCAAGCCCCCTCCCCCTGAAAGAATAAGGGATTGTAAAGGCAGATGAGATGGTCGACGGTGAACATGCATCCATCGATCTTTCTCACAAAGAATCGAAGAAGGATCACAATCCTCCAGAATGAAGGGTGAATTTGATCGAGGCATACCTTGTATCTTTTGCAAAAGTCGATGATGAGTGGATCCAATGGGATAAATATAAAGGGATAAGTTACTTAAGTATCCCTCGACGTGGGTAGTGATGTCTTCATTGGGTCCGAGAACCACCATGTGTTTGTCAACCCAATTGCAATTTTTTAACCATAGGGAGGACCTCTTCAGTGATCGAGCATATGTATCTCGACACCTCATCACATCGACCTTGTATGGGGGAAGGATTTTCAATATTGAATTCATCGGTTACCATGCATTCTCCGGGGACGAACGTTTTCAATGGGGGTTTTGATACTGGTTCTTCAAAAGTAGTACGCTAAACGGTCTCCTTGGTAGCCGGCTGTGAGGTAGAAGGTTTTTTTTTGGGAACTACTTTTGAAGTTTTCGCTATTTATTTGAACATGGAGGGAAAATGAGGGAAAATATGAAGTTAAAAGAATGTGCTTGATGGTTAGGAATGAAGACAAACAAAGGTTCTTGTAAAAGATCTCATATAACCTGGATATAAGTTCCACAAAATATTAAGATCTCTAAGATACGAAGGCATCGGATTTGGGTGTAAAGTTTAAATAAACAAACGAGGGGGCATTTATAGCTTTTCAACGACAGTTCGCATCTAAGAATGGCCGACCGGCAACTGACAAAGCATTTAATGCTATTAAGACTTAACTAACGAAATGTTTCGTTTATTTTTGTCGTTTCTGTCGTGGGGAATCGAAGTAAGAATCGAAAGCTCATATTGTTTCTCGTCGTTTACTCTCTGAAAAACGAGGGGACTATATGTATAGGATCGAAATCGAGCTTGCCTGCGGCATGGTAGGTCGGGCTCGTAACATGGCAATAAAGGACTAAAGATCGACCCCAAGTCCCATCGGGCTGGAACCCAGGGTCAGAACGCCTGCCTTCGAGAATATCGAGGTCGTGATCTCGGAGTCGATCCTAGCCCCAAACGAGCTCGAAGCAACATTGTTAGTATAGCCAATAGAATATTGTAATATCCGTGACCCATCGGATATTACGGCAGAAATCTCGGCATTTATCAATAAGGAATCGACAATAAGCGAATCAAGAGATTTTTTACATTTTATAGAATCGTACCTAAAGTAGGACTCTTCTACTGTATAAAGGGGGTTTGATAATTCATGTAACACATTGTAACACGCATTCCAAAGCAATACATTATTATTTCTCTCTTTAAATCTCTTATTCTTCTGTATTTCGATATCGATCGAAGTGCATCCTGTTTGAGTGTGACTGATCTCCCAAGACTGAACTATTAATTCGTGTGGCTCGAATTTACTTTATTATTATTTATTACAATTGTAATTTAATTTATCGCTTTTTGTCAAGTTAATCCGCATATCCTCAGAACCACTTACAAATCTAATTGTTATCCGATTTTGAGGGTAAACACAACTTAACAAGCGATTGTAGCAAAGAATTGATTTGAAATGAAGTACTTTGTCAATAAACATTGTAGAAAAATAGAAAATGATCCTACTCGTTCTCGAATTTCTCCAGTATGATGGACCGAGAAGAGGGGGTGTGTAAGAGAAAATCAGAGACCGCTCAATGGTGCCGGAGGCCTAAAGACAAGCTGTAATAGGAGATTTTAAACTTGTTTAATATTAAATATTTTTGTTTAAAATTTGTTTTTATTTTTTTTTGAGATGCAATTTAATCTTGACAATGTAACCAAAGCAAAATAAATAGTTAAACTACAGATAAAAAGAGTAAACTTTGGGGCTTCTAATTTTGGGAGATCTAAAGCGACCGTTTTAGTGGCCTGGGATTAAGCCGCCTCTAGAGAAAATGTGACACAAAGTGAGGAGTATATTTCATTTCATTTTATGACATAGAATCTAAAGAAAAAAAGAAAAAAAGCAATATACAATAAGCCAATTCTTTTTGAAATTTATGATTTTTAATATGTCAAGATCATGATTATTATAAATATCATTAAGATAAATTCAATAGAGTTTGGTAGGAAGTGACATCAACTTTGTCCCAAGCAACTGACACTATTCGAAGTCAAACAGGGCTGCTGAGGAAACTTTGAATCGTCAGATTAACTAGGAGTTTCCACGATAGTTGGTTGAAAAGAAAACTAGAAAATTGAAATTGAAGTTGAAAATGTTCGGACTCGTATTAGGGCATAAATTGCTTTTGAAGAAAAGGTTTAATTTGAAATGTTTCTTCAGTATTTCAAATACAATTTTAGTTAATTATTTTTTCTGATAATCTAACCAATTGTCAATAAATAATGGAGTAATAACTAATAAGGTTCATAATGCCTTTGTTTCAATTTAAATAATATTTTTTTTATTAATTTAATTTAAAAATAATATATTTTTATAATTAAAAATAATTTATTTAAAATTTTTATAATATTTATTTTACCCTTAACAAACAAATTTTATAACTACACAAGCTCCGAGTCAAACTACCTAGGATTATAAATACGGAAAAGGGTCATATATGTCCCTCTACTAGTCAAAATAAGCTATATTTGTCCTTCGTTATACTATTTTGCCATATATGTCCCTACCGTTCAGATCTATGGTCATATATGTCCTCTGACGTTAATTTTTTTAAAAAAAATTAAAAAGCCACGTGTCAGAGACCTATTGGTCAAACTAAAACCACTTCCCTTTTTCTTTATATTAAAACGAAAATATTTGTAAAAAATTTAAAAAAACTTGTAAAAATGGGGAAAATTTTTGTAAAAACTGGGATTTTTTTATTATTTCAGAATATAAAAAACGAAAATATTATATTAATTTTTTTTTCTTTTTTTACAAATTTGTGTTTTCACTTTTTACAAAACAAAATTCTTTAAAAAATGCAAAAAAAACACATTTTGGAAATATTTTCAAATTTGAAAATAAACTGATTTTATTTTGTAAAAACAGAAATAAAAATTGTCTAACAAAATATTTTTATTTTTGACAAAATTGTTTAACAAAATTGTTTCATGTAACAAAAAAGAAGAAAAATGTATTCCTTATCATTCCGATTCATTTAGAGATGTTCTGTTCATATTTTGAAAATATTTTAAAAAATAAAAAATTAGATTAAACAATTTTTATTTCTTTTTCATTAAAAAAATAATTTTAAATAATATTTTTGTTTTTAATATAATAATTTGTTTTTAATATAATATTTTTACTTTTTTAAAATATAAAATAAAAAAATTCCTAGATTTTACAAAAAAATTCCAGTTTATACATATTTTTTCCACATTTTTTACAAGTTTTTTACATTTTTTACAAATATTTTCATTTTAATATAAAGAAAAAGGAGAGTAGGACTCTGACACGTGGTTTTTTAGTTCGGAAAAGGGTTATATGTGTCCCTCTACTATTAAAATAAGCTACATTTGTCCTGCGTTATATTATTTGGCCATATATGTCCCTACCGTTCACATCTCTGGTCATATATGTCCCTCTGACGTTAATTTTTTTAAAAAAAAATAAAAAGCCACGTGTCAGAGTCCAGTTAGTTAAGCTATACTCACTCCCCTTTTTCGTTATATTAAAACGAAAATATTTGTAAAAAATGTAAAAAACTTGTAAAAAATGGGGAAATAATTTGTAAAAACTGGAATATTTTTGTAAAAACTTGGAATTTTTTTGATATTTTAAAAAATGAAAATATTATATTAAAAACAAAATATTATATTAAAAAACAAAAAAAATTATTTAAAATAATTTTTTAATGAAAAAGAAATAAAATTTTTTAAACTTATTTTTTATTTTTTAAAAATATTTTAAAAATATGAACAGAGCATCTCTAAATGAATCGGAATGATAAGGAATACATTCTTCTTTCTTTTTTGTTACACGAAACAATTTTGTTAAAAATAAAAATATTTTGTTAAACAATTTTTATTTCTGTTTTTACAAAAAGAAAATCAGTTTTCAAATTTGAAAATATTTACAAAATGTGTTTTTTTTAAAAACAATATTTTATTTTGCATTTTTAAAAGAATTTTGTTTTGTAAAAAGTGAAAACACAAATTTGTAAAAACAGAAAAAAAATTTAATATAATATTTTCCTTTTTTAAATTCTGAAATAATAAAAGAATTTCAGTTATTACAAATTTTTTCCCCATTTTTTACAAGTTTTTTACAAATATTTTCGTTTTAATATAAAGAAAAAGGGGAATGAGTTTAGTTTAACCAATAGGACTCTGACACGTGGCTTTTAAAAATTTTTTTAAAAAATTAACGTCGGAGGGATATATATGACCAGAGATGTGAACGGTAGGGATATATATGGCCAAATAGTATAACGGAGGACAAATGTAACTTATTTTGATTAATAGAGGGACAAATATAATCTTTTTCCGTCTTTTGTTTTTCTTAAAATTAACGTGAGAGGGTTGTATATGACCAGAAATGTGAAGGTAGGGACATATATGGCCAAATAGTATAACGGAGGACACATATAACTTATTTTGGCTAGTTGAGGGACATATATGACTCTTTTCCGATATAAATATTGAAATTTAATGGTCAAATTGGAGAATGTGACCACGAGATTCCGTGCTGCCAAATCCAGATACTGAACTTCTTTATGTCTGTATCTGTACGAATCGCATAACAGTTACTCCTATTATTTAGTGAATAACTTCCTTATTCAAACCCATTTCACTCCTTTCTTCTTCCATCATCATATATATCCCTTTTTGCTATGCCTTTTTAGTCATCTTTTGGTTCATTTCTGGTGAAGAAGTGGGGCTCTGAGTGATTGTTTTTTTGTGGGGTCTCAACAGTTGGTACATTTTCTCTCTTTTCTTTTCATAGTTGTTTTTTCCTCCTTTGTTTGGAAGTAAGTTGAAGTAAATTTTTGGATGCTCATTTCTCTGTTCTGTTGCCTTTTGTTTTCATTTTTTAAAACTGATTCTTCACACCTGTTGACTTCTGAACATGGTGAGTGTCCATGTTTTGAGAACCAAAGAAATAGTTGGTAAACTGAAATCCTTGTATTTTTATGTGTTTATTGTTGATTGTTTTCTCAGATTGTGGTTGACTTCCTTTCTGAATACTTCCTTTTGTTTTTTATTTTTAAAAAAAAAGGAATCGATCTGCAGATTTCCCATTTTATAGCAATGAATGAGGGATTACTTTAATATTCTTTTTCTCCTTTTCTGTTTTATGTAGGATTTTTGGAGAATTTCCAATTTGATAGCACTTTCACCAGAAAGGGTTTTATCCAGTGGTCTAAAAATGTATGTGGTGGAGAGCAAAGGAGGGGCTATTGTTTGCATGTTATTGTCTTTGTTCTTCTTAGGGACATGGCCAGCTTTACTAACTTTACTTGAAAGAAGAGGGAGATTTCCTCAACACACTTACCTTGATTATACTTTCACCAATCTGTTGGCTGCTGTTATAATCGCTTTTACCATTGGTGAGATTGGGACAGGCACATTGGAAAAGCCGAATTTCCTTCCACAACTCTCCCAGGTTGGTGCCTTTCACAGTCAAGAACATTGTATGTGTATGAGCGTAGGTAAATCCAGAATTCAGATTTGAAAGGATTAGTAGTATACACAATAAATAAACCACCAAATCATGAACTTTTTTATATTATCACTTGACAAAACTTTGGAGTTTGAACTGATTATAGTTTATAATATAACTAAAAATTACTTTAGTATAGACCTTTTGGAACCAATTATAGCTCGTTTAGCCATGCTGCAAAAATTAGAAGTGCTTTTCTCAAAAGTGCTTCTAAGTGTATTTTTCTCAAAAGTGCTTCTCAAACAAGTATTTTTGGAGAGAAGTTACCTTTTTGTGCTTCTCCAAAATTGCTTCTGCTTCTACTCAAAAACAACTTTTTTTCCTTCCATCAGCTTAGCCAACCTACTCAATTTTTGGCCAAAAGTTCTTTTGGCCAAAAAGCTATTAGTCTTGTCAGGCCAGTGTTTAGTGTCACATTAAAGGTGGTGGTGTAAATTAGTTTCTGGTTTCGTTTGGTTTTCTGAATACTATGTGCTCTATTTGAGTAAAAGTGATTTTAATATGTGACACTTTTGCTGGAAGTCTTGGATTGGAAAATTAACACTCTAGTTTTGGCATTTGGGACTTAATACTTTGGAAGTTATTATTCAACACTTAAATTTCTGAGTTCTTATGTCTTGGTTTAATAAACCAAATTTTATTAAAAATATGATTAAAGAACAAGTTGATTTCCCTGTTCAACAAGATTTATTGAATACTTGGGTAATTCCTAAGGTCAATATAGAGACTATATATAAATTGGGAACTTTTGAAAGATTTGCTGGAAAAACTACTGTGAAAACAACAGAATTATGTTTTACAATGGATAAAGATAGTGGAGTTTTTAAACTATTATCTCAAAATGATATAGATTACTATAAATCTAAAGATTTCAATTATCTGCATATTGGGTTAGTTCAAGTTGCTTTCAAGCCATTAATATTAAAAGGCTTACCTGAAAGTTTTGTTGATGCTTTACGAGATGGAAGAAATCTAAATTGGAAAATTCTTTGATTGGTTCTATACAATTGACTTTGGCATATGGTGCAATATATTTTAATGCTTATCCAAATTTGAATATTGCCTTGACTGATGTGAATATTTTACAATCATTGATTTTGAACATCAAGATTAACGGATATGATTATTTACCTGGAACAGAAGTTATGTGTATTTGTACTAGAATTGTTTATAGACCTCTTTATACTTTATCTCCTAGATGTCGAATTTCTGAACAAAATAACGAGACTGTTTTGTTTGAAAATAATTTTTCTAAATCTAAAATTATTACTCGAAGATTAATTAAGTGGGAAGAAATTAATTTTCCTAGTGAGTGGATTATTGAAGAAGCGGCAGTACCTCAAGAAATTACTAATGAAGAGATTTCTGAAATTATCCAGAGTAAATATGGTAATGTAACTTTAAGATTTAAAAGCCAAGATATTCCTAGAATTCAGATTCTTCTTCTAGACTAACCAGATCTGTATCCTCTTATATTTCACCAGTAGATTATATTGTAGATATTCCATCAAGAGCATCAACTTCTCAGATTAGAGAAACAAATTTTGATAAAATTGTTTTAGACAATAATAATATTGCTAAAGGTGAAGATCGTTTTAGTGATCCTACAGATTCTGACATGAATTTTTCAACAGGTTTACATGGATAGTACGAAAATTGATTTTAGTCCAGGTTCTCTGGCACGAAAAAAGATTTCTTTAGAATTTTATAGTCCAAAATGGGAAGAATTTAGAAATTAGTTTTTTCTGCTTTTAATGGAGAAGAAACAGAATATTTTTCTAAATATTTTTATAAAGATTTAGAGAAAAGTAATGTTTCATTACCATTCGTCCCTTGGTTCATGATTAAATATGTAGGAATTTTCCTTGTTGAACAGGGAAATCAACTTGTTCTTTAATCATATTTTTAATAAAATTTGGTTTATTAAACCAAAACATAAGAACTCAGAAATTTAAGTGTTGAATAATAACTTCCAAAGTATTAAGTAGATCTTTCATGGCTCTGATATCAATTAAGGGCAGGACCTTTTTAGGGCTGTAGCTGTAGGACTTTTACAAAGCCGGGATTTATTAAGTTTAATTGTTTTTATGCAAACCTCGAATTATTCGTTATAAACCCAACCGGGAATATCCATAGGCGATTCAACCAGCCATACAGGACTTACCAACGGAATTACAAGGTTTATACCCGATATAATTCATCACTAACCATGTCGGGAACACCCCTTTCAGGGCTTACCAACGCCATGATTTAAGCTTAGTTTTCTATAAAATTATTTAAACTCCACCCATGCTAAAACCGTAACCCCTTCAAGGCAAAGCTCTTATTTTAGAGTCATCACCTTTCAAGACCTTCCTCAAACCATGTCAATTATTATTCAACACTTAAGAACTTAGCCCATCATTGAGGGCAGGACCTTTTTAGAAGTTATTATTCAAACTCAAGTTTTACAAGAAAAAATAGAAGCTCAACACTTGAAACAAACTCAGGTTTTACAAGAAAAAATAGAAGCTTTTCACAAACCAAAACAAGAATTGAAAATTGTTAAAAATACTTTACAACCTCCTCCTGAAATAAAAAAATTTCAAAACTGATTCTTCTGAAGAAATTGAACAGCTTTTAAAAGAAAAATTAAAAAATATTAATTTTTCTTCCAATATCATTGGAATAAATTTGCAGCCTCAACCTGTTTTATCTGCAAGGCAAGAAGATTTTATTACTCATAATGTTTCACAGGATGATTTTTTAAACAAAATCAATACTAAATGGGCTGATAAACCCATTCAAAGAATGTATTATTACAATAGACCAACCCCTATGGATTTTTTAAATGAATAAAGAGATCAGATTTTTAACAATAGTTCTAGTAGCAAAGAAATTTATGAATGGAATATTGATGGTATTAATGATAAACAGATTTTTACTAATGTTCATAGAATGTTGATGTATAGTACTATTTGTAAGATTAATAAGAATCAAGACAGAGATATTGCGGCTATGATAGTAGCTGGTTTCACTGGTCAATTAAAAGGTTGGTGGGATAATTTTTTAACCCAAGAACAAAATATTATGATTATGAATACTACTAGTGTTCATAAGATTGAAGGGCAATTAGCCTACCAAACTGTTGATTCTACTAGTTCTTCTCAAGTACAACAAAATGCTGTTTATACTTTAGCCACTACCATGGTAGAACATTTTTGTGGTAGGTGGACAGATGAGGCAGAGACTATTAGAACAACATTACAGAATCTACGTTGTAGACAATTATCTGATTTTAGATGGTATAAAGATGTATTTTTGAGTCATGATATGGAATTGCATGATTGTAGTCATGAACATTGGAAGTCTAAGTTTATTGATGGTTTACTTCTATTTTTGCTGAAAGAGTTAGAAAGCATTTACGTGGCACTAATAACAAGATTCCTTATGATTCTCTTACTTATGGAAAAATTATTAGTGTTTGCACACAGGAAGGTTTAGCTGTTTGTAATGATATTAAGATGAATTATCATATCAAAAAGAATAGATTAAATGAAAGAAAGCAATTAGGAGAATTTTTGTGATCAATTTGCTTTTGACATCCCTGACTCTTCAAAAAGAAAAAAGAAGATTTCTTGTTCTAAAGATGATAGAAAAAGAAAGTATAAGAAAAAGTTTAAATCTCGTGATAAACATATTGGGATAAAAAAGATAAGAAGACTTATAAAAAGAAAGGTAAGAAAGACTACAAAAAACGGATTAAATGTCATAAATGTGGTAAATTTGGTCATTATGCAAATGTGTGTAAAACTCAGGAAAAGATTAAGAGTTTAGATTTAGATGAAAAAATAAAAGATTCTTTGTGTAAGATATTACTAAATTCTGATTTTAGTACTGAAGTATCTGATTTTTCCTCTAATAATTATAGTTCTGATGAAGATATAAGGATTTTACATGATGAAGATTTATATTCTGATTCTGATCGATCTTTTTCGGAAGATGAATGTGCTTTTTCTAAAGATGATAGTTTGTATGATTTAATTTCTAATTTTCAAGATATGAATGTGAATATGATGAATGACGAGAAAATAATGAAAATTTTAAAAACAATAGAAGATAAAGATTTAAGGAATAAAATTTTAGATACTGTTTTAACTGATGATTTCAATGCTGATTTCAAAAATGATAAGCAAGATAATATTTTTCCTTCTTCTAATTTTATTCTGAAACAGCCTGATTATTATTCAATTGCTGAATTAAAAAGGATTTTAACCCAAAGGAATTTTCCAGAAAAAGAAATTACTGTTTCTGATTTAAAACAGGAACTCCTTAATTTAAAAGAAGAAATTGTTTATTTAAAAAATCAGTCTAAAATCCATGATAAAAGAATTTCTAGCTTGGAAGATAATAGGACTTTTGATTTATATTTACAAACAAATAAAACTGAAGTTTCTAATAATGCTGAGGCTTCTAGAGCAAATGAGACTGAAATTTCTAAACCTGCTAGTGGTGAAAACACTAGCCAAGATCTTGCAAAAAATTTAGATATTACAAAAATATCTTTTTTGACAAACATCCTCAGTGAGGATAAAAATGAATTTTTACAAAAATTGAGTATTATTACATCTCAAAAGTTTTATACTAAAATTACTTTACATATTGATTACAATTTTAGAAAGGAATTCATTGCTTTATTTGACAGTGGGGCTGATGTAAATTGTGTTCAGGAAGGACTTATTCCTTCTAGATATTTTCATAAAACAACTCATTGTTTAAGATCTGCTAATGATAGTCGAATGAAGTTGAATTATAAACTACCACAAGCAAATTTATGTAATAATGGTATTTGTTTACCTCAAAGTTTTATGATTGTAGAAGATATTTCTTGTCCAATTATTTTAGGTGTCCCATTCATGCATTCCATATTTCCTTTAAAATGGTGGGATCATACTAAAATAATAGGAACTTATAAGGATAAAGATTTTCAATTAGAGTTTATTACCACACCTTTTACAAAATCTATAAACTAGATTGTTGAAAGACTAATTCTTAAAAATCAACAGGTCAATTTTATAAAACAAGAAATTACTTTATTAGAAATAGATGTTCTGTTAAAAAATCCTAAATTAAAAGAGAAAATTGAATTATTAAAAAATCAGTTTATTACTAATATTTGTGATGATCATCCTAGTGCTTTTTGGGATAGGAAAAAACATGTAATAACATTACCATATGAAGATTGTTTTGACGAAAGTAATATTCCTACTAAAGCAAGACCTTGTTAGATGAATTCTGCTTATTTAGATTTATGCAAAAATGAGATTACTAGTTTATTAAAGAAGAATTTAATAAGACATTCCAGTTCTGCTTGGTCTTGTACAGCTTTTTATGTTAATAAAAATGCAGAACAGGAAAGGGGAGTACCTAGACTTGTTATAAACTACAAGCCCCTTAATAAAGTTTTAAAATGGATTAGATATCCTATTCCTAATAAAAAAGATTTATTGGATAGATTATATGATGCAATAGTTTTCTCTAAATTTGACCTAAAATCAGGATATTGGCAGATACAGATTACTGAACAAGATAGATATAAGACTTCTTTTAATGTTCCAATAGGACAATTCGAATGGAATGTTATGCCTTTTGGATTAAAGAATGCTCCTTCACAATTTCAAAAGATTATGAATAGTATATTCATTCCTTTTACAGACTTTATTATAGTTTATATAGATGGTATTTTAGTATTCTCTAAAAATATTGAATTACATTTTAAACATTTAGAATTATTTCAGAAAATAGTTATTCAAAATGGATTGGTTATTTCTAAACCTAAAATGTGTCTTTTCCAAAGTAATATTAGATTTCTTGGACATAATATTGGAAAAGGAACAATTACCCCTATTAATAGAACTATTGAATTTGCATCAAAATTTCACAAAACTCAGTTACAAAGATTTTAGGAAGCTTAAATTACATTTCTCCATTTATCAAAAACTTATCTGTTGACACTGCTATTCTTTATGAAAGACTAAAAAAGAATCCACCTGCTTGGAATAATTCACATACTGAAGCGGTAAAAAAGATTAAATCTAAAGTAAAAGAACTTCCGTGTTTAACTCTAGCAAACCCAAATTGGAAAAAGACTGTAGAAACTGATGCATCAGAAATAGGTTATGCTGGCATCCTGACTCAATACTCCCCTATTGAGAAAAAAGATTATATTATACATTTTTATTCGGGAAAATGGAATGATAGCCAAAAGAATTATGCAACTGTGGCAAAAGAGATTTTAGCTATTGTCAGGTGTGTTTTAAAATTCCAAACAGATTTGTATAATCAAAAGTTTTTGATAAAAACAGATTGTCAAGCTGCTAAATTTATGTTTAATAAAGATTTTAAGCATAATGTGTCCAAACAAATGTTTGCAAGATGGCAAGCATTACTAGCTCCATTTGATTTTGAAATAGAATATAAAAAGGGAATTGATAATAGTTTACCAGATTTTCTTACTCGAGAATATTTGATTAATACTTAATGTTTAAGTTTTGCAGGATGAGGCCAGGATGGCTAAGAGCCTCCTCTGGAAGAGGCAGAGGAGCTACTCAAAACAGATTTCAAACCTTGGGGCATATTTCTGCTCAAAATAGATTTCTTGAAGAAGGATCTTCATCTAATATGAGACCTTCATTTGCAAATTATCAAAAATATATAGATTTCATTGCCAGCAATGCTGGAATTACTCAAAAATATAAAGATTTCACTACCAGCAATATTCAACCCACTTCTGTTGAGAATAACAATCAAGATTATGAAATTGATAATGAAGATTCTTATGCCTCAATAACAGGCAAAACTGATAATGAGATTTTTGAAACGAATTCCACGAAAGAGATTATATTATATGTGGATCACAAAGATTTTCAGTGGAAACACAATCCATGGATTGTCATGAAGAGATATTTAAATAATGCATTATTTCCAATGCAAACTTATAAAACCAGATTACATTTCGAGATGATTCTAACATCTACAGGGTCTGTTGAGATTACTCATAACAATACTGGTGCTCCTAATAAATCCTATTTTTCTTTCTCAAAGATGATTATTAAAAGAATTATTTTACCAGAAGAATGGGGACTAAGTACTTTGAAAGATTGTCAATATGTACATCCAGTACAAAAGATTTCCATTAACTACAATTATTGGGATTATGTTGATGCCTTTTCAAAGACATTATTTTATGAAAATGATGACCACAGACATTCTTGGTTCATTAAGATATGTGCACAAGTTTTTAGAAGCACACAGATTCCAACTTGGTTCATAAAGTGGTGGTTTTTTTTCGGACCGTCTCGGAATATTTTGACTACGCAATTACAAGATTTATACACCAAATGGGTCGAAGCATCTCCAAAGATTAATGAATTAGACAGAGAAGAAATACTTTATCCCAGGACTCCAATAATGAATTTTTTTTATGGAATTCTCTATTCCTTGGATTTTTCGATGGACTATTGAAGTGGGAAAAGATTCAGATGATATGCCTTGTTTATTCAGAAGATTTCCTACTAAATTCTGGCCTAAATTAAATTCTAAAGGACCAGATGGTAAATTAATTGGTCAAGAATTATTGGACTTTATTCAGACTGCTTTGACCAGATACAACAAAATTATTCAGAAATTCCTATTATAGAAGAAAGCCATTTTGCTAAAATTACTAAGAAAATACAGATTAAAAACGGTGGTATTTTATCTCAAGAGGAATCAATTGCTGCCTACATGGAACAAGTTAAGCAAGACATTCAGAGACAGATTACAACTGGAGATGATTTATCCATGGGAGATAACAATTTTGAAGACTCCCAAAGTATCAATAGTGTTAACTCTGAAGAATTGACTGAGATTGTTAGGAAAGCAGAAGAAGAATTTTTACATCAAAAATAATGAGATTCCCGACAAAAGATGGTGGTGGGGTCTACTAGGACCAACTCTTACTGTATGATTTTGGATTTTAGTTATTCAAAATTTCTATATAAGGAGACATAGATTTTATTAGAGAGCAGGCTTTTAGAAACCCCTCTCTCTCTCAAAGATTTCTCTCCCTTCTTTCTATCTTTGTAACTCCGTTGTAATATATTTGTGAATAAATAAAATCAAGAGTTCTGCAAACTTAGCCAGGTATTACCTTACTTTCTGTTTATATTTCAACATTTTGTGTTATTATCGGTAGCCCAATGATGGGCTAAGTTCTTAAGTGTTGAATAATAATTGACATAGTTTGAGGAAGGTCTTGAAAGGTGATGACTCTAAAATAACAGCTTTGCCTTGAAGGGGTTACGGTTTTAGCATGAGTGGAGTTTAAACAATTTTATAGCAAACTAAGCTTAAATCATGGCGTTGGTAAGCCCTGAAAGGGGCGTTCCCGACATGGTTAGTGATGAATTTTATCGGGTATAAACCTTGTAATTCCGTTGGTAAGTCTTGTATGGCTGGTTGAATCGCCTATGGATGTTCCCGGTTGGGTTTATAACGAATAATTCGAGGTTTGCATAAAAACAATTAAACTTAATAAATCCCGGTATATTCCTACATATTTAATCATGAAACAAGGGACGAATGGTAATGAAATATTACTTTTCTCTAAATCTTTATAAAAATCTTTAGAAAAATATTCTGTTTCTTCTCCATTAAAAGCAGAGAAAAACCAATTTCTAAATTCTTCCCATTTTGGACTATAAAATTCTAAAGAAATCTTTTTTCGTGCCAGAGAACCTGGACTAAAATCAATTTTCATACTATCCGTGTAAACCTGTTGGAAAATTCATGTCAGAATCTATAGGATCACTAAAACGATCTTCACATTTAGCAATATTATTATTGTCTAAAACAATTTTATCAAATTTGTTTCTCTAATCTGAGAAGTTGATGCTCTTGATGGAATATCTACAATATAATCTACTGGTGAAATATAAGAGGATACAGATCTGGTTAGTCTAGAAGAAGAATCTGTAATTCTAGGAATATCCTGGGTTTTAAATCTTAAAGTTACATTACCATCTTTACTCTGGATAATTTCAGAAATCTCTTCATTAGTAATTTCTTGAGGTACTGCCGCTTCTTCAATAATCCACTCACTAGGAAAATTAATTTCTTCCCCCTTAATTAATCTTCGAGTAATAATTTTAGATTTAGAAAAATTATTTTCAAACAAAACAGTCTCGTTATTTTGTTCAGAAATTCGACATCTAGGAGATAAAGTATAAAGAGGTCTATAAACAATTCTAGTACAAATACACATAACTTCTGTCCAAGGTAAATAATCATATCCGTTAATCTTGATGTTCAAAATCAATGGTTGTAAAATATTCACATCAGTTAAGGTAATATTCAAATTTGGATAAGCATTAAAATATATTGCACCATAAACCAAAGTCGATTGTATAGAACCAATCAAAGAATTTTTTCAATTTAGATTTCTTCCATCTCGTAAAGCAGCAACAAAACTTTCAGGTAAGCCTTTTAATGTTAATGGCTTGAAAGCAACTTGAACTAACCCAATATGCAGATAATTGAAATCTTTAGATTTCTAATAATCTATATCATTTTGAGATAATAGTTTAAAAACTCCACTATCTTTATCCATTGTAAAACTTAATTCTGTTATTTTTACAGTAGTTTTTCCAGCAAATCTTTCAAAAGTTCCCAATTTATATATAGTCTCTATATTGACCTTGGGAATTACCTAAGTATTCAATAAATCTTGTTGAATAGGGAAATCAATTTGTTCTTTAATCATATTTTTAATAAAATTTGGTTTATTAAACCAAGACATAAGAACTCAGAAATTTAAGTGTTGAATAATAACTTCCAAAGTATTAAGTAGATCATTCATGGCTATATATATATATATGTATATATATATATCGCCCACAGCTCGGCACTCAGGCCCTAACTCAGTCACTAACCTCTCCAGTCATACGGGCTCTCGAAAGTCATGAAAATTAGTCCAAACAACAATAATATGACATATCAACAAGGAATAATAGAGACTGGGATATGATATGCAAGTAGAATCTGAGATTGAGTGCAAACAATAAATAACAGGTAATTCAACATGCACACGACCTCTTGGGTCCCAACGGTACCAACACAAAGCCCAAACATTATTTCTAAGATAATTTGTAGTTAAATTTCATGGAGAGCATATACCTAGCAATAAGTTATTCAACTTCACAGTTACCATGGAAGGGACCAAGTCCCTATTTCTACTATGCACGCCAACACGTCCATCACCTAGCATGTAGGTCATCTCCAATCCAATCATATAATACAAAATTCAAGGTTTCATACCCTCAGAACCAGATTTAGAACTGTTACTTGCCTTAATCCGAGCAAATCCTTAGTCCAATACGCCTTTGCCCCTCAAATCGGTCTCCAATACCTCGAATCTAGCCACAAACAGTTTTATATAATCAATATGGTCTAAAAGAATTAATTTCACAAATTCAAAATAATAAATCCAAAATCCAAAATTGTCTCAAAGCCATCTCCCAGGCCCAAGTCTCGAAATCCCATAAAAATTACAAAATCCGAAAGCTCATTCAACCACGAGTCTAACCATACAAAATTTACTCAAATCCGATATCAAAATCCTATTCAAAACCTCAAAAATCTAGCCTAGGAACTTTTCTTCATTTTTTCCATTTTTCTACCTCAAATCACAAATTCAGTGATGGAATCAAAGTCATAATCATGGAAATTAACAAAAAATCACTTACCCCAACCATCCATGTGAAAATCTCTCCAAAAATCGCCTTCTACCGAGCTCTCAATTTAATTTTGTATTATAAACTCTGTATACAGTCAAGATCAAGGAGCCTAATTTCAAAGTCTTAAATTGGGTTGTGAGTCTGATCCCGGGCAACTCGAAGTCGAGGTCAGACCTGGTTGGCGGACACGCACCTTGAGGAAGCTGATCGAAGACCTGACTCGACTAATATCGACGGCAGTACAATCTCGAGGGCACTTAAGAAAGAGAAAAAATTTATCAAGCACACGTCAGTCAGGGAATAAATTAAAGGATAAGATTTGTACGAAATTGTATAGGTATGTACTAGGCTACTGTTTACCTATACCAATAGAATTCCTTACACCAATTAGGAATGTACTATATTGGGGTTTTCTTCTCCTATATAAAGGGACCCCAATTATTTTGTAATAATCATCTCATATTGTTCACTGCAATAGAATATTCTACTCTACTTTTCTTGTTTAACATGCTCAACAAGTGTTTTTCAGCTTTATTGCTTTTACTTTATTATTCATACATCATTGTTCTTAGCTGACCTCGAGGTCCCCAAGAAAGTCAAGCTCGAGGTCTTCATTGTTATAAAAACAGTAGTTTGGTTTCATCAATTCTTTATGTTTAAACTTAATATTACTTGCATATACACTAGTATTAGAATAAATGACATATCTTTAAAATCACAAACTATTCTTAATTGTTACCCCCATTTTTTGAGGTAAACAGTTTGGCGCCCAACGTGGGGCTAAAGATACTAGTGCTTATTTTAGTGCTAGTTTTCTGATAACACATGTTATTCTTCACATTTTTTCTTGTTAAAGATTCTTTGATTTTAGGCTTAATCGTGTCTAGCACACAGAATGCACCTATTCATGAGGACGAAGGTCTTGGAGTAAACATCGGCATAGTGGTCGTTATACCACCCATAAACCTGAGGGAGTGCCAAATATGGAGCCAGTTGATATCAGTTCGCTCAATGCTCAAAACTCGGACACAGGCACAGAACCAGCAAGGAATGCACACAGGGAATTCTGAGTAGGAGGCCAGGAAACACGAGATGGAAAAAGGAGGATTCAGCCTCCAAGTGATATTTGAGATGTTGCAAGCTCAGCAAGTCGTTATCGCTCAGCTTCAGAGTCAGAACAGAACTACTAACATGGTTGAACCAGTAAACGCCTAGCACGATCCAGCACTAGCAAGGCCCGGCGAAAGAGGATCGGGGACTGATCCCACAATAATAAAAATGCTCGAGGAACTAACTAAAAGAGTCGAGTGAAGAGAAAAGAAGATAAAATACAATGATAAAAAGATGGAAACTCATAACTCCCGGGTAGACCAAATACCGGGAAAACCTCCAGTTTTGAAAGGTCTAGATGCGAAGAAATTCATACAAAAACCTTACCCCCCCCCCCCCCCAAGTGTGGCTCTGATGTCCATTCCCAAGAAATTTTACATGCCTGATATACCAGAATACAATAGAACAACTGACCCTAACAAACATATTACTTCATACACTTGTGGAATCGAAGGAAATTGATGTTCTAAACGTCACTACCACACAAGAGGGGGGGGGGGGGGAGTGATTTGTGTGATACCTAATTTTTCGCTCTAGAAGAACCTAGTTCTTCTAGGTGTACCAACTCTACTATTTTCGGAATAGTAAGTACATAAAATATGGAACACAGAGATTTTTACGTGGAAAACACTTGGCTCAAAATATAAAAAAACCACGACCTACCACTCAGTAGGATTTTTCCAAACTTCCACCAAAATTACTTAGCCAAAACAGCATTAACAAAACTCTTGTAAGCCTAAGGATTAAACTCCTATCCCGTTGTGGCACAGAGCCTCAACTGTTACGATAACTTCAAGTTAAATCTAACTTGAATACTCAAAGTACCTAATACAATTGCTTCTATGAAAGCTGAAAGTTACCAGTTTAAATCACCTACTACAATTGAACTATAATAAAAGAAAGACATAATGGACTTGGTTCTTCTATCTTGTCCAAGAGCTTTAGAAATGCACACTCAAATCTCACATAAATTGCTTGCAAAATCACCTTGCTCTTTTGCTCTCAATTTAGTTTAACTTCTGTATTTGTGCAATACCTGTAAAGAGAATAATCACTATTATTTAATGAGTTAGTAACTAGAGTTTAATTGAGACTCAATTGCTGATATTCCATCGAAGTTAAGTCCTTGAACAACACAAACTCCAACCCTATCTTTTATTCGGATTGCGTTCTCTTCTCATAAGGAGACTTTCTCTTCTTATCCCATATGTAACATTTTCGATCAGTTCAGGATATATTGTTGCTTGATCAATGGGACTTATCTCCTTTACGTGTATCTCACATGTATAGGTTGACAAACATTGTGGTTCACATGATGGACCTGGTCCATAACTGAGTTCAGTTGTCATTCTTCAAAACTTCACCTATTCTTGGGCCAACAAATTCCCCCTTTTTGATGATGACAAACTCTAAGCTTTTTACTGATCAAAGAACCAGTAAAAATTATTTTAACCATCAACACTTTACTTAGAAATTTTACTTATCATCAAGGACTAGGTTAATTAGGTTATAAATATCACTTAATTCAGAATAATGTTTAAAGCACAATATCTCTTCCCCTTTTGGCATCATCGAAAATTTGCATACGCAGTGTGAATCCCAGAATTTAATAAGTACTCATGGCCACTGGGGAAACTGCAAGTCAAAATATTGTGCAATTATCAATAATCAACAAATATATTTAAACTATTAAGATCTGAATCAACGTTGAACAATAGAAAATAGCAGTTGTCATTGATAGAGATATGCTTTCACAAACAGACCACAAAAAGAAAGAAAACTTCCAAAACATGAGCAAATAAACAGAAACATCCCTAAACTGGGTCACTGAGAGTCACTAGGGTTACTAGACGGGTTCAGAAGACAAGTGCTGGGAGACCTAGGGCTTAGAGGAAGTAAAGGGTTGAGATTGGAGAAAGTTAAGAATATTCTGAAGCATTCCATCACTTATCTATTTTTCTTTTGCTAGCTCAGTTCTAAGTCCATCTCTTTCAGTTTCCAAATCAGCCACACGTGCCTTAAGCCTAGCAATTTCATCATCCTTAGTTCTACATTCCTGTACCAATCCCTAACCTTGTTGATGGGTGTCCTCAGAGATGAACCAGTTTCAATTGGGATGGCATTGATAGGATAATCACAAGCCGGCAGAGTCTTAACACCAAAATATTCCTTGCTTGATGCCATTTACTATTTCTTTAAAGGTACATTCAAATTGTCCAAAACTGTAGTCAGTATGAACCCATATGGAATAGCATGTGCCTTAGAGCCACTGATTACCCTGTCTAGCAATTTGAGAATGAGGGCATGCCAATTGATTTGCTTTCCTCGCTCAAGTTATTCCGTAAGAACCAGGTCCATGTAGTTTGCAGTATGTCTTCTCTCTTGTTTAGGCAGTAGGCATTTGTTGAAAAACTCAAACAAAACCTTGTGCTCAGGCCTTATCTCACTTTTCTCCACAGCCCTAGCTTCATTCACATTCTCTGAATCACAGATCTCTTGGTGATTTCAAGAGCAGTACGTAGAGAGTCCAGGCATAGCCACCTTTGCCTGGAGTAATCATCAAACCCTTTAGAGGGTATATCCAGAATTTCTCCCAGTTTCTTAAAATTATATTTCACTGGAACTCCCTTCACCAGGCAGGTGACTACTCCATCCTTCACATCTGCATTGGCTATAAATTCAATCAGTTAATTTTTGTCCAGACTCCCATCCATCTCAAGGACCATGTCCTTCCAACCTTGTGCATCTAAATCATCCACCAGTCTCATCATCCCTGGCTCAACCAGGTATTTCAGCAGTCGTCCTTTCAGAATTTTTCCTTTGCCAAAGATGGCAAACTTATCCTGCTCCTTCTCAGATTCCTCTTCTTCTTCTCCACTCCACTCTTCGTCTTCTTCAATAATTTTCTTTTGCTTGCCTTTCACTACAGATATTGTCCTCTTGGCTAATGGGGGTTCCGCAGACACAGGTACAAATGAAGACTTCTTGGAAGAAGTCTTGGACTTTTTAGGTTTTGGTGTAGGAACCTCCGCTGTTGTTCCCATTTCTTGATGGACCAGTTCCATCTCCTCTTCTTCTGCAACCTCAGAGGACTCTACAACCTTTTTCTTTCCCTTCTCCATTTTTCGTTTTCTTGCTTTCTTCCAGAGCTTTTTGTAGGTCAGCTTCACTTTATCTTATCCTGCTTCTTGTAGCCCTTCCCTTAGGTACCGAAGGGGAAATAGATTTTCGGGATGAACTCTTTCTTTTCTTGGATGGTTGGGAATAGTTGGGGCCTTTTGAGAGGTAGATTTGCATTTCTTTGGGTCATGACTTGACCCAACCCTTTTTAGAAGGTCAGCTAGAGTTTCCTCAGTAGATGAACCAGGTTCATCTTTTTGTTTGCTTAGATAAACTAACCCTTCAGCCGCTTCCCCAAAGCCACTTCCCCCTGACTTTATGCCACTATTTTCTCCTATCCCACATATGGCAAGAACTTCTCATTTTCCTTTCCCTTTGTTTTTACCTCCACTTATACTCGATTCATCCTACTTTATATCTTTAATAGGTCAAACTAGAACAAACCTATTTTCTAAGTTTTCAACCACTGAAGAACTTACCTCAACAGGGGTTTCTTGAATTTTCTCTGTGTCAGAAGATCCATGTTCTTCACCTTCACTGCAGATATAAAGGAATCTGACTCAGAATTGGAGTGAGACTCTTGAGCTAGGGTTTCCTTACTATGGCTAGCTTTCAATCTCTCATTTAAAACTTTTCTCAGAGCTCCAAATGCTACAGTTTTTCTAGCCAATATTTTCTGCCTTCGAAACTTAGGTTTAGGAGATTCACTATGAGGAGTAGATGAGGATGAATTTGAGGAGTTTGGTAGTGGAGGAGTGCCAGGATGATCTTGTGGGTTAGACATAGTTCTTCGTTTATGGAGGAAATTTTGGGAATTACTGGAGAAGAGAAGCGATCAGAACTAGATAAATGTTTTTGACGGTTTTAGAATAATAAAGAATATTAGAGATGTGGTTGGTATTTAAAATGAATTCGACATTAATGTAGTGATGGCAGCTTTTCAAGGGTCAATTAGAAGTCTAATCAAACTGCAATTTCAGACTTTTAATGATTATTTGGCTTCCCTAAATATTTGGAAAAATTCACGATTTTAGAGTTTTAAATGGATGAAACTGGTTTAATGCCTCAACGGATAAACTTTTCTTGGAATTTGGCATGTATAGGACTTCTGCTCATGATTGAAGTGTTAATCTTTCTAATTATACAAAGTATTGAAAATATACCTGAGCTTTCATATGAACTCATAGGGATGAACCAGATTCTTCATATAAAACTCTCTTGAATATGCCTTAAATGTCATAATAGAAAAAACTTTGTAAGAGATCAGTGAATCATATATACACATGTCATAGGAGTATACCAAGTATGAAACTGAGTAAGAATTAATCTAGATATATACACATGCCACATGAGTATACTAATTAAAGCTAGATTTTTTTCGTTGTGCATTCTGAACTGGACCTATTAGGTGATCTGAATCATCCCTAATTCTAACCAGTTCCTCTCAAAGTTTTCTCTACTCAGTGCTTTAGTGAAAATGCAGCTATTTGCGTATTAGTAGCACATAATTCTATGCAGATCAGACCTTTCTCTTAGTTATCTCTTAAAAAGTGGTGTCTAATATATATGTGCTTAGTCCTCTTATGATGAACAAGGTTCTTTGTCATACTTATTGTTAGCCTAAGAATAGGTGTAATTTGGAAGAATGACAAATGAACTTAGTCATGGACCAGGTCCATCAGGTGAAGCACAGTGTTTGTCAACCTATACATGTGAGATGCACATGAAGGTGATAAGTCCCATTGATCAAGCAACAATATCTCTTGAACTGATCGAAAAGGTTGCATATGGGATAAAGAGGGAAAGTCTCCTTATGAGAAGAGAACACGGATCTGGATAAAGGATAGAGTTGGAGTTTGTGTTGTTCAAGGACTCAAATTCGATGGAACATCAGCAATTGAGTCTCAATTAAACTCTAATTATCAACCCATTAAATAACAGTGATTGTTCTCTTTTACAACAAATGTAGAAGTGAAACTAAATTGAGAGAAAAAAGGCGAGTCAATTTTGAAATCAATTTATGTGAGATTTGAGTGTGCATTCCTGAAGCTACTTGGACAAGATAGAAGAACCAATTCCAATGTGTCTTTCTTTTATTTTAGTTCAATTGTGGTAGGTTATTTAAAGTTGTACCTTTCAGCTTTCATAGAAGCATTTGTATTAAGTACTTTGATTATTCAAGTTAGAGTTAATTTGAAGGTGTCGCAACAGTTGAAGCTGTGTGCTACACACACAGGGACTAGATTTAATCCTTAGTTTTACAAGAGTTTTGTAAATATTGTTTTGGTTTAGTGATTTTAGTGGAAGTTTGGGAAAATCTCACTGAGTAGTAGGTCGTGGTTTTTTCACCTTTTGAGCCAGGTATTTTCAACGTAAAAATCTATGTGTTCTTTATTTTATGTACTTTTATTCCGCAAACACTAGTAATAAGTACACCTAGAAGAACCAAGTCCTTCTAGAGCGAAAATTCGGTAGCACACAAATCACCCCCCTCTTGTGTTGTATTGACGTTTCGAACATCAATTGGTATCAGAGCAGGTTATCCTCGAAGAGGCTAACACCTTCGGAAAAGATCAACACGAAGGCACCATCTGGGAACTGGGAAGGGAAATCCATTGCTAGGCCTTCACTCTTTAATGGACATTACTATTCTTGGTGGAAGAACAGGATGAGAGATAATACCATTGGTTAGAACTATGAACTCTGGTACATAGTCACTGATGTCCCCTTGGCAACTACAAAGAAGAATGAGGAAGGAGTGCATGTACCAACGACAAGAACTGACTGCACTGCTAAAGACCTGAAGAAGTGGGAGAAAGATGCTAAGGCCAAGAAATGACTTGTGTGTGGACTAGGTCCAGATGAGTACATAGGATCCAAAGTTGTACCCACTACTAAGGAAATTTGGGAAGCTTTGCAAGTGACTCATGAAGGAACACCTCATGTGAAGAGGTCCAGAGGAACACTACTGTATTCTCAATATGAGAATTTTACTATGAAGGAAGAAGAAACTATCTAGGAGATGTATACTAGGTTCACTACATTGACAAATGAACTTAAGTCTCTTGGAAGGATTATTCTTAAAAAAGACAAGGTTGAGAAATCTTGACAAGGGTTCTACCAGTCTCATGGGAAAGCAAAATAATTGCTATTCAGGAATCTAAGAATATTGCTACCCTTAAGCTGGATTAATTAATTAGAAATCTTAATGCCTAAGAACTGAAAAGGCAAACCATGAAGATGGACACACCCAAGAAGGAAAGAAGTCTGGCTCTTAGAATTGCTGAAGATTTAGATATGGTGGATGATGAAATGACTATGATAACAAGGGATTTCAAAAAGTACCTGATGATAGGAAAGGGTTCTTCAAGAGGTAAAACTTTCAACAAACCAAGGGCTCCTGAGAAACAAACCAATGAGGGTTGCTACAAGTCTGGTAAGACTGATCACATGATAAAATACTATCCTAAATGGGAAATTGAGTGGAAAAAAGAAAGGGCTGAACGGAGAAACAGGAAGAAGGAACATGTTCAACCAAAAAGGAACAAAGAATAAACAAAAACTATGGTTGCTGCCTGGGGAGAAACATCAGATGAGGACTCAGAGAATGAAGTTGAAGATGAATAGGCACTTATGTCCATCGGAGAATTAGATGATGAACAAGAGGTAAGTATTCTTCATCTCAAAGACAAGATTGAATTTCTGTCTAAGGAAAGGCTGGCTGAGCTATTACTAGACTTCATTGATGAGTCTGAGATAATTAACAATGAGAAGGAATACCTGTCTAGGGAATGTGTGATACTAAAAGCAAAATACAAAAGTCTAGAGTCTAGGGCTAAGGAGAGTTATAGCAAAAATGCTGATTTGAAGAGCCAGGTTCTTGAACTTGACACCAGTGTCCTAGAACTTAGATCTGAAAACATAAAATATAAACTAGGAACTTGAAAGAAGAAAGTTGATCAAACATATCTCACTTTAGAAGAAAAATGAAGGGTGAGTTGTATAAAAAGGGTAAATTGATTAAAGTCCTAAAAGAATATCTAGGAAAGGTGAAACACGAACTAGACAAAACCTGCAAATGGAACAAGGCTTCTGATGCACTTTCTTGGTTGTAAGAGCATCACAGTAGCAACAAAAGAGGACTTGGATATGGGACTCAAGAACCAAAGTGGGACCCTAAAAGCAAGTACCTCACACTTCCTGAGAATAAAATCTGCATATATTGTGGCAAGACTGACCATTACAAAAGTGAATGTAATGCTAAAGAAAAGGCTAGTCGAAAGAACAAAGCCTTTGTTCAAGAGAAAAGTAAGCCGCCTAGGTGGACAACTTATAGAAAGGGACCCAAACTAGTTTGTGTTCCTAAGACTAACCCCTGATTTCTTTTTTCAGGTTCAAGTAAAAAGGAGTAGCCAAATATCATATATGGATAGTGGCTGCTCAAAACATATGACTTGGAGCAAGGACCAGTTCCTTTCACTTGAGGACTTAAAGTAAGGCAATGTCTCCTTTGGGAATGGGAAGAAATGTGAGATTATTGGGGTTGGAAAGGTAGGTAAGATAGACTCGCACTTCATTGAGAATGTCTACTTAATAGATAGCTTGAAATATAGCCTGATCAGTGTATCACAATTGTATGATAGAGGTAACCTTGTAGCATTCACCTTTACTAAATGATTTTTGATTAATCTTACCACTGATAAGATTGTATTGCAGGGAAAGAGAGTTAAGAATATTTACATTGTAAATTTGTCTACTCTCTCAGAAAATGAACTAACTTGTCTAAGTGTGCTGGATAATGATCCCCTCCTATGGCACAAAAGACTTGGTCATGACAATCTAAATCGGCTAAACAAATTAGTCTCTAAGGAGTTGGTGATAGGGTTACCTAATATGAAGTTCAAGGAAGACAAAGTTTGTGAGGCATGTGCAAGAGGGAAGCAGGTAAGATCTTCCTTCAAAAGAAAGAAAATAGTAAGTACAACCAAGTCATTGGAACTAGTCCATATGGATCTATATGGTCCAGTAAGAACCACGAGCAGAGGTGGAAAGAAATATGTAATGGTGCTCGTTGATGATTATTCTAGATTTACATGGGTTCCATTTCTAACTTCTAAAGATGAAGCATTTGACATGTTTACTACATTTGTTAGAAAAATGCATAAACAATCAGGAAATCAACTTGCATCTATTAGGTCTGACCATGGACTTAAATTTGAAAATTCCAAGTTCGCTGAATTCTGTGGTGAAAATTGTATAGATCATAATCTCTCTGCCCCTATGACTCCTCAATAGAATGGAGCAGTTGAAAGGAAGAATAGCTCTCTTGAGGACATGGTTAGAACCATGCTACTTTCTAATAAAATGCCCCATAGCTTCTGGGCAGAGGCTGTAAACACTGCATATTACATAATCAATAGATGCATGACTAGACATCTGGTAGAGAAGACTCCCTACGAGTTACTTAAAGGGAGAAAACCAAATATATCCCATCTTAGGGCATTTGGGTGCAAGTTCTACATGCACAATAATGGAAAAGACTCCCTAGGTAAGTTTGATCCCAAAAGTGATGAGGGAGTATTCTTGGGATATTCTTCACCTAGCAAAGCATATAAAGTGTTTAATAAAAGAACTCTGTGTGTAGAAGAAGGTGTACATGTAGTATTTGATGAAACTAACATTTTTTTCTAAGAGATAGGAACATGAAGATGTAGCCATTGGGTTGGTAAAGGATTTGACTGAAGCCTCAGCTCAGGTCAAAGTGGCACCAACATAAGGAACATGTGATGGAACAAGTTTTTCCATCCAGGGCAACCTGACAGGGAGGACTAATCAAAGGGGAATTGGAATAAATCCCTCGAAGGAACCTGTTCATGACCCTGTTCCTCAGCAACAGAACATGGGAGAAACATCTAGTAGAAACCAGTTGGTTCTGAAACCTCACAAGTATCAAAGTTCTCATCCCATTGAAAACATTATCACTAATCCAACATTTGGAGTTAAAACTAGATCACAATTAAATAATCTGTGTGCTTTTTATGCCTTTGTGTCACTTATTAAACCTAAAAATTTTGTTGAGTCTTTGCAGGATGCAAATTGGTGATTCTATACAAGATGAACTTAATCAGTTTGAAAGAAGTCATGTTTGGCATCTAATTCCAAGACCCAAAGACAGATCAGTCATTGGTACGAAATGGGTCTTCAGAAACAAACTTGATGAAGATAGAACAGTTACAAGAAACAAGGCAAGACTGGTGGTCCAAGGTTACAGCCAAGCGGAGGGCATAGACTATGATGAGACTTTTGCTCCTGTTGCAAGACTAGAGGCAATCAGACTCCTTATAGCTTTTGCAGCACAAATGGAATTCACTCTGTATCAAATGGATGTCAAAAGTGCCTTCCCAAATGGCTACCTGAAAGAGGAAGTGTTTGTGAAACAACCACCAGGGTTTGAGAGCAAGGAATGTTCTGAACATGTGTACCAGTTAGATAAGGCCCTCTACAAACTCAAGTAGGCTCCAAGAGCATGGTATGAATGATTGTCAAAATTCCTACTGGAGCATTGTTACAAAAGAGGTAAAATTGATAGTACCTTATTCTTGAAGGAAAAAGGTAAGGATCTCCTTATATTAAAAATATATGTTGATGACATAATCTTTGAGGCCACTAATGATAAGATAAGTAAGGACTTTGAAAAATTTAATAGGGACTGAGTTATAAATGAGCACGATAGGTGAGCTTAACTTCTTATTAGGCTTATAAATCAAACAAAGTCCAAATGGAACCATGATCCACCAGCAGAAGTATGCAAATGAACTAATCAAAAAGTTTAAAATGGAAGAATCAAAGGAAATAGAAACACCATTGCAACTGCTACTAAATTAGATGTTGATGAACCCGGTTCATCTGTTGACCAAAAGTTGTATAGGGGTATGATTGGTTCACTTCTGTATCTACTACTAGTAGACCTGACATCGTATTCAGTATAGGACTTTGTTCTTTATTTTAGGCAAATCATAAAGAGTCTTATCTGGCTACTGTCAAAAGGATACTAAGATACTTAAAAGGCACCACTGATTTGTGTCTTTGGTATCCCAAAGGTAGCAATTTTGATCTAGTAGGATATGTTGATGCTGATTATGCAGATTAGAGCACCTCAGATATGGCACGTTTTCTTGGTTCATGTATTGTATCATGGGCTACCAAAAAGCAAAACTCAGTGGCCTTATCTACTGCTGAAGCTGAGTATGTCACTGCTGCATCTTGTTGTGCTCAATTGCTATGGATCAAATAGCAGCTGGTAGATTTTGGTATTGAAGTTGGTTGTATTCTAATATTTTGTGATAACACTAGTGCTATAAGTATGACAAAGAACCATGTTCATCATAAGAGGAATAAGCACAAAGATGTTAGACACCACTTCTTAAGAGATAACTATGAGAAAGGCTTGATCTCCATAGAATTATGTGCTACTGATAAGCAAATTGTTGACATTTTAACTAAAGCACCGAGTAGAGAAAACTTAGAGAGGAACAGGTTGGAATTAGAGATGATTAAGATCACCTAATAGGTCCAGTTCAGAATGCACAATGAAAAAAAAATTGAATTTTTTTTTGTCTAGGAGATCTGTTCTTTGGGTAAATAACTAGATTAATTCTTACTCAACTTCATACTTTAATTAGTATACTTCTGTGACTTGTATATATATGATTCACTGATCTCTTAAAAAGTTTTTCTATTATGACATCTGAGGCATATTCAAGAGAGTTCTATATGAAGAACCTGGTTCATCAGTATGAGTTCATGTGAAAATACAAATATGTTTTTAATACTTTGCATAATTAGAAAGATTAATAATTCAAACATGAGCAGAAGTCCGGTCATTGCCAAATTCCTAGAAAATTCTATCTGTTGAGGCATTGATCCAGTTTCATCCATTTAGAACTCTAAAACCGTGATTTTTGCCTAAAATTTAGGAAAAGCAAATAAATCATCATATGACTGGAATTACAGGTTGATTAGACTTCTCTTTGACCTCTGAAAAGTTGTCGTTACTGAGTAAATGTCTAATTGCCTTATAATACACTCCACATCTCTAATCTTCTTAAGTATTCCAATAATCGTCAAAATATTCCTCCAGTTCTAAATTGCTTCTCCTCTCCAGAAATTCCTAAAATTCTCTTTTTCAAAACTTCCCAAAGCTTCTCAAGCAAGGAAGAACCATGTCTAACCCCCAAGATAATCCTGGTACTCCACCACCACCAACTCCATCAAATACATCCTTATCTACTCCTCCTAGTGAGTCCCCTAAACCTAGGTTTTGAAGGCAGAAAATGTTGGCTAGAAAAACTATAGCATCTGGAGCTCTGAGAAGTGTTCTAAATGAGATATTGAAAGCTAGCCAATTAAAAGAAAGCCATCTCAAGAATCTGACTCCAATTCTGAGTCAGAATCCTTTATATCTACTAGTGAATGTGAAGAACACAGGTCATCTGACACTAAAAAAAATACAGGAAACCCCTGTTGAGGTATGTTCTTCTGTGGTTGAAAACTTAGAAAATAGGTTTGTCCTAGTTGGACCTATTCGAGATATAAAGGTGGATGGATTGAATTGGAGTAAGAAAGGAAAAGGAAAAGGAGAAGTTCTTTCTGTATGTGGAGCTAAAGAAAAGAGTGGCACAAAGTCAGGGGAAAGTGGATCCGGGGAAGTAGATGAAGGGTTGGTTAATCTAATCAAACAAAGAGATGAACCTGGTTCATCTGCTACGGAAACCTGGTTCACATGCTACTCCATATGGTTTCATACTGACTACTGTGCTGGACAGGCTGAATGTACCTTTAAAGAAACATTTTGGTGTTAAGACTATGCTGGCTTGTGACTATCCTGTCAATGCCATCCCATTTGAACCTGGTTCATCTTTGAGGACACCCATCAACCGTAAGGTTAGGGCTTTGGTTCAGGAATATGGAACTAAAGATGATGAAATTGCTAGGCTCAAGGCTCGTTTTGCTGATTTGGAAACTGAGAGAGATGGCCTTAGAAGAGAGCTAGCAAAAGAAAAGGAGAAAAGTGATGGAATGCTTTAGAATATGCTAAACCTTCTCCAATCTCAACCATCTAGTTCCTCCAAGCCCTAGGTCTCCAAGTACTTATCTTTTGAACCAGATTAGTGACACCAATGACCCAGATTAGGGATGTTTATGTTTTTTTTGTGCTCATGTTTTTGAAGTTTTTATTTTTTTTATGGTCTGTTTGTGAAGGAATATCTCTATCAATGACAACTGTTGTTCTCTCTTGTTCAATGATGATTCTGTTCTTAATGGATTAAATGTGTTTGTTGATTATTGATAATTGCATAATGTTTTCACTTGCAGTTGCCCCAGTGGCCATGAGTACTTTTTAACATTTGGAATTTACATTAAGTATGCAACTTTTAGATGATGCCAAAAGGGGGAAGAGATATTGTGCTTTACTCATTATTCTGAATAAGTTACATTTATAACATAATTAAACATGGTCCTTGATGATAAGTAAAATTTTCTAAGTTAAGTGTTGATGGTCAAGCTGAGTTCATATAGTTTCTCTGATTAGTGAAAGCATAGAGTTTGTCATCATCAAAAACGGGGAATTTATTGGCCCAAGAACAGGTGTAGTTTTGAAGAATGACAAATGAACTGAGTCATGGACTAGGTCCATCAGGTGAAGCACATTGTTTGTCAACCTATACATGTGAGATGCACGTGAATGAGATAAGTTCCATTGTTCAAGCAGAAATATCTCCTGAACTAATCGAAAAGGTTACATATGGGATAAAGACGGAAAATCTCCTTATGAGAAGAGAACACAGATCCGTATAAATATAGGGTTGGAGTTTGTGTTGTTAAAGGATTCAACTTCGATGGAAGATCAACAATTGAGTCTCAATCAAACTCTAATTACTAACCCATTAAATAACAATGATTGTTCTCTTTTACAAGTATTGCATAAATGAAAAAGTGAAACTTAATTGAGAGAAAAAAGGCAAGGCAATTTTGCAAGCAATTTATGTGAGATTTGAGTGAGCATTCCTTAGCTTGGACAAGATAGAAGAACCAATTCAATTGTGTCTTTCTTTTATTCTAGTTCAATTGTAGTAGGTGATTTCAAGTTGTACCTTTCATCTTTCATAGAATCATTTGTACTAGGTACTTCGAGTATTCAAGTTAGAGTTAACTTGAAGGTGTCGCAACTGTTGAGGTTGTGCGCTACACATGGATTAGAGTTAATCCTTAGGTTTACAAGAGTTTTGTAAATGCTATTTTAGCTCAGTGAGTTTAGTGGAAGTTTAGGAAAATTCTACTAAGTAGTAGGTTGTGGTTTTTTCACCTTTTGAGCCTGCTGTTTTCCACATATAAATCTCTGTGTTCTTTATTATATGTACTTTTAATTTTGCAAACAGTAGTAGTAAGTACATGTAGAAGAATCAGGTTCTTTTAGAGTGAAAATTGGGTACCATACAAATCACCCCCCCCCCTTTTATGGTATCGATGTTTAGAACATCACTTATAGCGCTAGTGCTATCACAAATATTGGAATACAACCAATCTCAATACCAAAATCTACCAGCAGCTGTTTGATCCATAGCAATTGAGCACAACAAGAGGCAACTGCAACATACTCAGCTTCAGTAGTAGATGGGGCCACTGAGTTTTGCTTTTTGTTAGCCAATGACACAAGACATGAACCAAGCATGTGTACCATACCCGGTGCTCTTCCCATCCACTAGAAAACCTGCATAATCAGCATCAACATTGTGAGCATGTGAATTTTTCCTCGTTGAAATTACTCCTACAGAATTCTCAAACTTAGGGTTTTTCCTTTTATTATTTATTTTTAGGATTTAATTACGCATATCACTGTGTGTTTTCATTGATGCATGCATGATAAATCATAAAAAATACAAAATTGCATAAGCATTTAGGATTTAATTTCACATAGTTTTGTTAAATTAATTGGTAATTAAGGTTTATTTTGCAAAATATAAAATCACAAAAATCAAGTAGTTATTTAGACATTTAATTGTTTAGCATTTTATGGTTGATTTCCATTTTTGCGTTTTTGATTAATTTTACACATTAGGTGGCTATTAGCTGGTTAGGCATTTTAGAAATAAAATTAGGAAATAATAAATAAGAAAAAACAAAAAAAATATATGTATAGGATTTAATTCCCCCAGGCTGGCCGTAATTGGGCCAAACCTAGGTGGCCCAAACATTGAATCCTTTTAAAATACCCAAAACCCAGCCTAATAACCCGTCCCTGATCCGGTTCGTGTAAGAGACACCCCAAAACGACACCGTTTTGGGGCGATCAATCTCAGCCGTTTATCACAACCAATACAACGGCCCTGAAACCCCTACCTCAAATCCCATATATATGTCCAAACACCTCATGTATATTCAGATACCAAAGCCTTCATCATCGTATCTAACTACGATGGTGTAACGCCACCCTGCAGCCACCATATATCCGCCCACAACCACCGGAACCCCCTCAAATTGGTCCATGGTGACCGTCTCACGTCCCCATCCATAACCCTGCCACCCACGACCCTCGAATATCACTAGACATGATCAAAATTTAATCTGAACCCCGCCCTGTCTCAAAACCAGTTGGCCTTCCCCTGAAACCCTTTCCCCCTCTCCAATAGGTAAGACAAAGGCCTTAGAAGGCCAAAGGAACTCTCAAAAGAGGTCAAAGAACTGGAAGATTTGAAGAGTCCCCATTTTAGGGTTACAAGAAAAAAAAGCTAAGTTTCTTATTTATATTCTGATTTTTTTTTAAATTTCCTTTGTTTGTTTGATTGCTTTAATTTCTTAGCTTCTTCTTTATTTCTCTTCTGAGTATTTTAATGTCCTTTGTTCTGTCTTTTAGCTGTTTTAATTTCTTGAGTTCTTCCTTAGTTCTCTTCTGAGTGTTTAATTTCCTTTGCTTGTCCTCTAGTTACTTTAGTTTCCTGTATTCCTCCTTATAATTGCTTTAGTTTTCTTCTGAGTTTTTCTTTTTAATTTTGTTTGCCCTTATAATTGTCTAATTGTTCTTCCTTAGTTCTTTTCTGAGTGTTTTAATTTCTTTTGTCTGTCTTTTAGTTTCTTGCTTGTTCGTCTTCTAATTTTTTTAATTTCATGTATTCTCCCTTATAATCGCGTTAGTCCTCTTTTGAGTGTTTTTATTTGTCCGTCCTTGTAATTGTTGCATAGTTTCTTTTGGTTCTTTTCTGATTGTTTTTGGGTCTTCCTTTCGTTTGCTTCTAAAGGCATGCATGCCCATTTACTCGTCTATTAGGCTTTTCTTCTGGTTAGTGACTTCCTTTCCACCATATGTTTTGGTTTTAAGATTGGATGACCTGCTTCTAAATAGTCTGCTTGATATTTAAATTCATGATTGTCCCTGAATAAGCATGCTCTGATTTTTTATTTCTTCTGGTCCCAAAATCGATTAGTATCCATGTGCTTCAGAAGGTTGTGGTAATTAGTTTCATCTTTGTTTCTGAGTAATTTGAAATCCTCACTGTGATATTTGCTTGAATGTGTGTGCTGCATTGATTATCCTGACCCTTGGTCATTTGTTTGCATAATTTGATATAAATCTGCAATCAAAAAGTGGCCATGAATAGCAATTCAAAATTTGATCCTAGCTGATAATAATAATCTTGGTTTATGAATTGAAATAGTTAACCAGGCTCAGTTTTTTACCAAGTAGATAGGAACCAGGGTTTTAAAATACTTAGGCCTGTAATTAGGAAAAGAGGACAGGCGTATTAAAGGCATTTGAACATAGGGAATCTTGTAACAAACTCCTGGAACATTCTAGTGAATGTTCAAAGTGCAATTTCTGCCTCAAAACTTGAGGCACAAGATTGAAAACCAAGGATCATTTAGGCAAATTTGAAAGTTGATAAAGGACTAAAAGGAAAAGCAAAAAAGTTTATGTTGGAAACACGTTTCAAATGCAATATACTAAACGTGTGTTCTTTTGTAGGTTTTGATGAATGTCAAACAAAGCAAAAAGCGATATATAGCAGTACTCAAGGACAAGCACAAAATGGATGCATTACAAGAAGCTCAAGACAAAGTTTAGAAATGTTATAATTGAGTCAATATTAATTGTGATCTTGATTCCTCAACTTGGCTCATAACATGGCTTCTCTACTAAAATTATTTTTCCAAAATCATGCATATTTAAATTAAGTGTCAAATGATTTTAAACTATGCATATTTACATTTGTTAAAATGTTTTCCAAGCATGCCTCAAAAATTTGGGCTAAGATAATCGATTATGTATTTATGATAATCGAGTATCTCTAAGCCAAGACTGCATGACAATCGATTGTGAATTAATGATAATCGATTGTGAGTAAGTCAGTTAACATCAGGTTTTTGCAAACTGCATAACAATCGATTGTGTACTTATGATAATCGATTGTTAACTGAGGCAAAGTTTTCAAAACTCATAAAAATCGATTATGAACTAATGGTAATCGATTAGAATGAGAAAAATGTCTCCCAGTGATTTTAAATAAAAGGATAATCGATTGTGGCTTTTGATAATCGATTATATATGAGACAGAGAGTTTTGAAATTAATTAATAATCGATTATTCCATTTGATAATCGATTGTTGAAGCTGACCGTTGTCATATATTTTCAATTACCTTCAGGTAATCGATTGTTGATATTTAACAATCGATGTTTTGCTTAAAATCTGGAAAAGATTTTCTGAACGTTGTTAAAATAATCGATTGTTGATTTCCGAACAATCGATGTTTTATGCCAAAAATTGGAAAGGATTTCTTAACGTTATAAATAATCGATTATTGATTTGAAGTAATCGATTGTTGACGTAAAATCTGGGATTGAATTTTTAATCTGATAGGCAAACAATCGATTGTTTAGTCTTGACAATCGATTGTCACTGAGTAATTTCAGCAATCCTTAATTGGCAATTAGACAACGGTAAGACTGAGTTTTTCACCTATAAATACAGCTTCAACTCAGTGTTTTCACAACAACAACATATACACTTTGAGTATTTTCATTGCTAAAAGCTTTCTTACATTGATCATCATTTTCCATTCATCCATAAAGCTTTTTGAAGAGACATTCTATTGAGCTAAGTTGTTGTGATCTTGAGCATACTATTTCTACTCATATCTACTCATTAAGGAGTGCTTTGTAAAGTGAGTGTGTTTTGTGTTTGTAAGAGAATTGCGATTCTCGTTTGTTGAGGAACTTGTGATTCCTCGGTTGAAGTCTTTGGGATTGTTATCCCCGAGCAGTTGAAGTCTTTGGGATTGTTATCCCCGAGCAGTTGAAGTCTTTGGGATTGTTATCCCCGAGCAGTTGAAGTCTTTGGGATTGTTATCCCCGAGCAGTTGAAGTCTTTGGGATTGTTATCCCCGAGCAGTTGAAGTCTTTGGGATTGTTATCCCCGAGCAATTGAAGTCTTTGGGATTGGTATCCCCGAGCAATTGAAGTCTTTGGGATTGGTATCCCCGAGCAATTGAAGTCTTTGGGATTGTGATCCCCGAGCACCTAGGTGAGGCTTGTGTCCTCAGTTGTAACAGTTTGTTAAGCACCCGTAAGCTTGACAAGTTTAGTGGAAATCTCGAGAGAGTCTCTCGGGGACTGGACTAACCACGTTTGTGGCCAACCAGGATACATCATTGTGTAAGTTTATTCTACTGCACTTGTTTTAATTTCTGCAAAGTTTTTAAATTCCGCACTAAAACGCTTAATATTTTTAAAACGCTATTCACCCCCCCTCTAGCGTAAAGCGTATTGTCCAACAATTGGTATCAGAGCCATACTCTCTGAAAAACTTAACCGTTTGAGAGAACCATCCATGGCTTCTACTCTAAATTTCTTTGCAGGAATAGGTGAAGGAGAATGCAGCATGTCGCCTCCAATATTAGACGAAAATGACTACTCAGTCTGGAAATATCGGATGCAAGTTTTTACAATGGCAAACGATTTGTATCTATGGCAAGCTATTAAACACAGTGATCAACTGACGACAAAAGTCGGGAAAGATAAGGTAAGTGAATACAACACTAAAGCTATGAATATATTACATAACGCCTTGAACCAGGAACTTTGGCGAAAAATCTCCCACTATAAAACTGCTAAGGAAATGTGGGACAAACTTGAGGAATTGCACGAAAACACGCCTCAAAAAGCGGTCAGCACAAACGATGAATCAACTGGTCAGTGCCTCATGGCAGACGAAAAAGACGAGGTAAGTACATCTAACGATATGCAAATTGCTTATAACAAACTGCATGATGAGTTGGTAAATGCTTCTAAGACTATTAAAGATTTACAAAGAACTCTTTCTTTACAAGAAGAGGATTTTCAAAAACAACTCTTTTTAAAAGACAAGGACTTTGAAGAACGTCTTTCTTTAGCTCAAAAAGGTGTTGAAAATCTGTCTCGTGATAACGAGAATCTTGCAAATGAAAATCAATTTTTGTTAAATGATAGTATAGAACTTAGACAAGTCATCAAGACTATGCATGAAGCCTCTTGTGTTGATAAATGCTCTACTTGTACTGCTTGTGAGTCCTTAAAACTAGAAAACACAGAACTTAGGAAAACATTAGAAACACGTAGTAAAGAAGTTCCTAAAGTTGTTGAAAAAGAAACGCCTAAGAAATATCAACGGCATAAAAACAAAAACTTCACTACTCCACCTAGAAATAACTCTAAGGTATTAAACAAGCCTAGAACAAATTCTTTTAGACCACCTAGACATTATGCTATAATGTATAAAAATAAGGGTAGAACTAATATCTTTAGACAACCTAGATCCGAATCTAGGATTCTTGCAAACAAGCCTACAAATAGTAATTTTCGGCAACCAAGAAATAACTCTAGGAACGAGCTTAGACCACCTAGACATGACACTAGGTCCTTCAACAAGTCTAGCACTAATAACTTTAGACCATCTAGATATTATACTAGAAATGGGAACAATATGTCTAGTGTTCATCTTTTTCATTCGCCTAGAACTTTATTGGCTCAACCTAGGCATCAACACAACCCGAACGTAGTATGTCATTACTGCAATCGTATAGGTCATATTGCACCTATGTGTTTTACAAAGCATAGAGATTCTTCATATTATTATGGTCGTTATTTGCCTAACCCCCAAGGACCCAAAATGGTATGGGTACCTAAAGAATATTAATTTGCTTTGTAGGTGTGCTTGAAGGGATCAAGTGTACTATGGTACCTTGACAGTGGATGCTCCAGACACATGACAGGAGACGAATCCAAATTCCTTCAACTAGAGCACAAAGAAGGAGGAAGCGTTGTATTCGGTGACAACAATAAAGGACAAATTATTGGCATCGGATCGGTCGGCATTCTGGAAAGTCTAAAGGACAAAATTCAAGAAGAACCACCAAGGAAAGAAATTGACAAAACGGTGGAACAACCAATTGAAGAAGCTCCTCAACCGGAAAATGAACCAAAAGAGCAAATAGAATGGAGGACAGTCAAAGACCATCCTCTCGATCAGGTAATAGGCGACGTTGGAGGGAAGGTAAGTACCCGGAGCTCCCTTAGAAATACCTTAGATCTTACTGCTTTTGTTTCTCAAATTGAACCCAAAACCATCTCTGAAGCAATTGGGGATGAATTTTGGACCTTGGCAATGCAAGAGGAGCTTAACCAATTCAAACGTAACAACGTTTGGGATTTGGTGCCAAGACCCGAAGGTCATACCATAATTGGTACGAAATGGGTTTTTCGAAATAAATTAGATGAAAATGGCATAATCACTAGAAACAAAGCTAGGCTTGTGGCTCAAGGCTATAATCAAGAAGAAGGGATTGATTATGATGAGACATATGCTCCGGTAGCTAGATTAGAGGCCATCCGTTTGTTGCTTGCTTTTGCATCTTCTATGAATTTCATTTTATATCAAATGGATGTGAAAAGTGCCTTTTTAAATGGTTTTATCCAAGAAGAAGTTTATGTAAAGCAACCCCCCCGGTTTTGAAGACTTTAATTTTCCTAATCATGTTTTCAAACTCAAAAAGGCCCTTTATGGTTTAAAACAAGCTCCTCGAGCTTGGTATGAAAGGTTGAGTAAATTTCTTTTAGAAAATAATTTTATTCGTGGAAAAGTTGACACAACTTTATTTGTCAAGCATGAAAATAATGATATCTTGCTAGTTCAAATATATGTAGATGATATCATTTTTGGTGCTACTAACAATGCTCTATGCAAGGAATTTTCAAACTTAATGACTAGCGAATTTGAGATGTCCATGATGGGTGAGTTACAATTCTTTTTGGGATTACAAGTAAAACAAATGAAGGAAGGTACATTCATTTGTCAAAGCAAGTATTGCAAAGAACTGCTTAAACGTTTTGATATGAACAATGCAAAGGAAATGGCAACTCCCATGAGCACATCCGATCATCTCGACAAAGATGAAAAAGGTAAGGAAGTCGACATCAAAAAGTACCGAGGTATGATTGGCTCTCTTCTTTATCTTACTGCTAGTCGTCCGGACATCATGTTTAGCGTGTGCGTCTGTGCCCGTTATCAATCATGTCCGAAAGAGTCTCACCTAACTGCAGTAAAGCGGATTCTAAGGTATCTTGTCGGTACTACCAATATGGGTCTATGGTACCCCAAAGGTTCTTCATGCCAACTTATTGGCTATTCCGACTCCGATTTTGCTGGATGCAAATTGGACCGCAAGAGCACTAGCGGCACTTGCCACTTGCTCGGTAGCGCTTTAGTTTCTTGGTTTAGTAAGAAGCAAGTTAGTGTTGCGTTGTCCACAACCGAGGCTGAATATGTAGCCACGGGGAGTTGTTGCGCTCAAATCCTATGGATGAAACAACAACTCTTGGACTATGGCCTACGTCTTGACCACATTCCTCTTAGATGTGACAACACTAGTGCCATATGCTTGACGAAGAACCCCATTCTTCACTCGCGAACAAAACACATTGAAATTAGACATCATTTTATTAGAGATCACGTTCTAAAAGGCGATGTCGAAATTGAATTTGTTGAAACAAAAAGCCAATTGGCAGACATCTTTACAAAGCCCTTAGATAAAGAGTCCTTCTTCCGAATTCGTAGTGAACTCGGGATCCTTGACTCCACGTTGATCTAAGTCATGCATTGCATTTTATTTCTTACATAATTTCTAACTTGAGCGTCGGAGGCGTCTAACACTTTTTTGCAGGTATCACCCTAAAGAAAAGGGGATCATAAAAGCATGACGCAAAATACTCAAGTATTCTACAGGAAAATCGCCGTCAAACAATCGATTACTGTATCAATAATCGATTACTTTTGTTATCTTTATTTTCCAATAAATAAACTTTTGTTTATTTCATATTTTTTTGCATATTCTTCTCTTGTATATATTTTTGCTAATGGCAAAAGGGGGAAGAAACGGGATATCAAGAAGTATGCTATATCACTCTCAACTTCATTCATGCTTAAAGTGAGGGGGAACATGAATTGAGGGGGAACATCAAATTGCATACTTTACACTTGTCTTGGATTATCAAAATAATTATTGCATATATCCCGCTTATGTTTGCCATTATCAAAAAGGGGGAAATTGTTGGAAACACGTTTCAAATGCAATATACTAAACGTGTGTTCTTTTGTAGGTTTTGATGAATGTCAAACAAAGCAAAAAGCGATATATAGCAGTACTCAAGGACAAGCACAAAATGGATGCATTACAAGAAGCTCAAGACAAAGTTTAGAAATGTTATAATTGAGTCAATATTAATTGTGATCTTGATTCCTCAACTTGGCTCATAACATGGCTTCTCCACTAAAATTATTTTTCCAAAATCATGCATATTTAAATTAAGTGTCAAATGATTTTAAACTATGCATATTTACATTTGTTAAAATGTTTTCCAAGCATGCCTCAAAAATCTGGGCTAAGATAATCGATTATGTATTTATGATAATCGAGTATCTCTAAGCCAAGACTGCATGACAATCGATTGTGAATTAATGATAATCGATTGTGAGTAAGTCAGTTAACATCAGGTTTTTGCAAACTGCATAACAATCGATTGTGTACTTATGATAATCGATTGTTAACTGAGGCAAAGTTTTCAAAACTCATAAAAATCGATTATGAACTAATGGTAATCGATTAGAATGAGAAAAATGTCTCCCAGTGATTTTAAATAAAATGATAATCGATTGTGGCTTTTGATAATCGATTATATATGAGACAGAGAGTTTTGAAATTAATTAATAATCGATTATTCCATTTGATAATCGATTGTTGAAGCTGACCGTTGTCATATATTTTCAATTACCTTCAGGTAATCGATTGTTGATATTTAACAATCGATGTTTTGCTTAAAATCTGGAAAAGATTTTCTGAACGTTGTTAAAATAATCGATTGTTGATTTCCGGACAATCGATGTTTTATGCCAAAAATTGGAAAGGATTTCTTAACGTTATAAATAATCGATTATTGATTTGAAGTAATCGATTGTTGACGTAAAATCTGGGATTGAATTTTTAATCTGATAGGCAAACAATCGATTGTTTAGTCTTGACAATCGATTGTCACTGAGTAATTTCAGCAATCCTTAATTGGCAATTAGACAACGGTAAGACTGAGTTTTTCACCTATAAATACAGCTTCAACTCAGTGTTTTCACAACAACAACATATACACTTTGAGTATTTTCATTGCTAAAAGCTTTCTTACATTGATCATCATTTTCCATTCATCCATAAAGCTTTTTGAAGAGCCATTCTATTGAGCTAAGTTGTTGTGATCTTGAGCATACTATTTCTACTCATATCTACTCATTAAGGAGTGCTTTGTAAAGTGAGTGTGTTTTGTGTTTGTAAGAGAATTGCGATTCTCGTTTGTTGAGGAACTGGTGATTCCTCGGTTGAAGTCTTTGGGATTGTTATCCCCGAGCAGTTGAAGTCTTTGGGATTGTTATCCCCGAGCAGTTGAAGTCTTTGGGATTGTTATCCCCGAGCAGTTGAAGTCTTTGGGATTGTTATCCCCGAGCAGTTGAAGTCTTTGGGATTGTTATCCCCGAGCAGTTGAAGTCTTTGGGATTGTTATCCCCGAGCAATTGAAGTCTTTGGGATTGGTATCCCCGAGCAATTGAAGTCTTTGGGATTGTGATCCCCGAGCACCTAGGTGAGGCTTGTGTCCTCAGCTGTAACGGTTTGTTAAGCACCCGTAAGCTTGACAAGTTTAGTGGAAATCTCGAGAGAGTCTCTCGGGGACTGGACTAACCACGTTTGTGGCCAACCAGGATACATCATTGTGTAAGTTTATTCTACTGCACTTGTTTTAATTTCTGCAAAGTTTTTAAATTCCGCACTAAAACGCTTAATATTTTTAAAACGCTATTCACCCCTCCTCTAGCGTAAAGCGTATTGTCCAACAGTTTAATTGCCCTAAAGGCTTTAGTTATTAAAGGAACATCTGATCATTTTCAAAGGAGATCTTCTTCTTTAGGCTTTTTCGAGAGTTAGAATACAACTTTTTAGATATAGATACACATTATACTTTCATACATTATACAACTGAAAATCCTTTTCAAGCTGGTTCCTCTGATTAAGCCTTCTTTAATAATCGAAGTTTTATTCATTACAAGTTGAAGATGGATTGATTGAATGCACATTTTGAGCTGTTAGGGAGATTTGTTTTCATTTCTTGCCTCTCAAAACTTCTTGAGTTCCTGGGTTTACTGGTTATTTGGTTGCTGTGCTTGCTTGCTATTTGCCTAACTTGCTCATAGGTCCTTCTTTTCTGCTGAAATTCCAGGTACCAATTCTCACTCAAATTTGGAAAGCATAAGCTGTACCTGTTCGAGATCAATATATTGATAATAAAGATGATCCCATTTTTGCAATATTATGAATGTTATTAGTTTCAACAATGTTTCAAGTATTGTAGTATGCATAAGCTTGTAATAATGTTGGACTATACTCGGACTATAGCTTTAATTTGTTTAGCTTTCAGTAAGTTTGAAATATTTTAGTCCATAATTTATTTAATGTTCGTGATTTATGTTGTAATAGAGATTCGTTAGTTGTATATATATACTCTGAACGATGAGTACTTCAATCTCTTTTAGTAGACGCCAAAACAGAAATCTGAGTCATAATTTATTAATTCGTTAATATAAGATCCTTATCAGAATTCTCTTTGTTAAAATATCTTCAGTACGTTTTAAAGATAACTAATTACACAGCGTTAATAACTGTAGTGCAGCAAATAGAAAGATAGTTATTATTCTCTAGGATGGACTTGTAGTCCTATTTTCTGGGCTCAAATGAAGGCCCAAACTGTTGTTGGTTATGAAACATGAAGAAATACATTCCCTGGGCTCAATAACAAAGGATGCCCAAATTATAGAACCATCCATGAATGAGGCTGAAAAGTATATGTGCTAAAACTTCCTGTTGAATGTATCATTCACGTGATATGATTAGGGGATATTTTAGACAACCTTAATGTAATAAGAATGCCTAGAAATTTGGAAGTGATGTTTAGTGAATTCCACGGCCTTCCACGAATTCGCAAATGTCTAGTTGCTATAGGGGCGATATTTAATAAGATATCTTCCAAAATTCGGGTGCGCATTTATGTGACCCAAATCCAAGTCTCAAAGAAGTTAGAATGTGTCGAGAACCAGTGTGCATTTATGTGACATGGTTCGAGACGTGTTTTAATAAAGTTGCAATACTCCTAAAATGTATAAAGCGGTTAATAACTTTAAAATTTGCATTGTATAGAATTCAGGAGAGTTAGCCAAATATGATAGGTTAAGAGACCGTGCTAGAACCACGGGATCCGGGCGTGCCTAACACCTTCCCTCGGGTCAAAAGATTTCCTTACTCAAGAATTTCTGGTTTGCAGACTCCAATTGGGCAGTCGAAAAACTTCCTCGACTAGGGATTCTAAAATAAACCGATGACTTGGGACACCAAAAGCCAAACCCATCCCAAGTGGCGACTTTTAAATAAATAATTAATCACATTTCGAATAATGTCACTTTAATTGGAAAAACTCCCTTATACTTGTCATCCTTCGGGGTAACCGCGTAAAAAAAGGAGGTCTGACAGGTCTAGTGACTCTACTGGGAAGACTAGAGAACCTAGAATCTCTGGTTCAGGGTTCAAGAATTCGAGCTTAGAATAACCGATATATTTGGCTTTATCTGGTTCCATGTTCCGTGCTACATGCTTTACCGCTTTGATATCATTTGAACTGTACATATAAATTGCTATGAAACCCTTCACTTCCCACCTTCGAGGATGTGCTTAATGGTTGAGACTCCCTATTTTGTTAGTGTCATACCCTGAAATAAGAAAGAGGCCGAACAAGTTACTAAGCCGAATGGCCTTTTGGTTCCCGGTACGTAGCCCCCTCCTCGACTCGAGTTTTCCGCTAGGGTACACAGTCTAGAACAAATACCCAGGTTCTGAACTTAGTATAACAAAATCTCACGCCGGATCCCTAGTAGGAACGTTTGTTTGCATCACGTGCATTTGACTTAGGGTCTCAACACAGAGGTTGGGTCCGTGTAGAACAGGTGACTCGAAATGAGAAGACCATCCTAATGCATATTACGTACGTGCTACTTGTGCATTCATTCGCTTTGGATTTGCATGTTGACCGGCTTGTGAATAAGGAGAGAAAATTAAGAAAATAGCATTATTAGGGCTAAATGAGAGTAACCACTTGTTTTGCAAAACATATGCTCAAAATAGCGCCAAAATGCTGTCGGATGTTCCAAAACAAATATACAAAACAAAAGGGAAAAGAAATTGCAAAAGTTTTTCAATAATATTTTTAGTTTTTTGAATAAATTGGTTTGCCGAGTCCAACCTTTGCGAATATGTCAAAGCAAGAAAAACAAATATTTATACACTTATTTTGAAATAAATGGGGTGATGCCATTACTGCCGGAAATAGCCGAATGTTATCGTAACGGACGCCGGAAGGTTGATGTTGCTCAAATGGCCACCTCTAAGTCTTACTTTGACAGGCAAGCAAGCACAGCCTGAAAAACCTTCTACCTTAAGTGTTGCAAGGCCGTATTCGCAAAGCCGGTCATTGATTTTAAGAAATGAATTTTATAACCGGTTTTAATATTTTGAGAATGCTAATTCGCCTTAATTAATGTGCAGAATGTTCATGATAATGAACAAAATTCCCTTGGAGTTGCGACTATAGTAGAATGATCTCGGGGAAGCAGGGCAGAAAATGGTCAATGCACATCTGGGAGGTCTCGCTGGTTTATTGAAAATTAGCCCAAGGGGAGACATCATAAAGGCCTTAATCACATTCAGGGACCCGGTCCACAATGTCTTCCACTTCTCGGACTTTGAACTCACCCCTACATTAGAGAAAATGATCGGATATATCGGGACCCATACAATCCCTTTGAGACACTAATACTAGATTACATAAAGAGCCCTCGCCGTGCAAAAATTCCTGGATTCCTTGAAAATCAGAAGAAAAGTTCATAATCCCAACTTATCAGCTGGCTTTTGCACCCCGCAATTTAAATATCATAGGTATGGCCACATCGGAGGATTCAAAAACCCCGAACATCTTATTTGTAGCAAAGAAAATCAGCCCAAATGGGAGGAGCATCGATGTTTTGCGTTCATGGTATTTTTTTTGGGTCTTCTGGTTTTCCCCCGAAAGGATGGGAATATTGACATAAGGATAGCGGGAGTCGTTAGCACTTTAATGACTAAAAGTACCCTCGCTCCCATGATCTTGTCCGAAATCTTCCGTGCTCTCACCGCCTGTCAAGCAGGAGGAGACTTGTTCGAAGGATGTAACTTGCTTCTACAAATATGGAAGATCAAGCATATATGCCAGTGGCCTCGGTTCATGAATTACGGGTCGCCAACAAAGAGCTGCATAGAAGAATTCTGCAACAGGGTTGATAGGTTCAAAGTACCTGAGGGTGTCGCAAAATGGGTGTCACATCTCCGGGTCATCACTGAAAATCAGATAGAGTGGACATTCGGTTGGCTCCCTATGGACGAAGTTGTGTATATGCCGGCCACCGGACCTCATTTCCTTTTGATGGGCCTCCGAAGCATCCAGCCCTATGCGCCATATAGAGTAGTAAGACAATTGGGTTGATGCCAAATGATCCCCAGGGACGAGGATATTAGTCGTCATGTGGTTGAGATAAGCCCAAATAGTCAATTCCCTGAAGCCGTTGTACGCCAAATTCTGAGTGAATATCAATACTTTACAGCAGATACTCGAGTGCGTAACGTATCTAAAGGCGAGGTTGCACCGGGGTATGTTGCTTGGTATAAGAGAGATATAGAGCCTTGAAGGCCGGCTAAAAGACCGCATCTCCAAGAATTTGTTGAGACATCGCAAGGGTAGTGGGATTGGTTAGCCAAGGAAAATGAATATAGGGCTACCATAGGAAGGCTGGAAAAGCAAATCCAAGAGCTGCGATTTGAAAACAGTTTGCAAGCTGCAGCCAGCGAGGGAGAAAAGAAGATATTGATCAAAGAAAATGATGCCATACGAGCCCAAATCCTTAAAATGAAGGCAGCCACAGAAAATCCTCCTAGAAGTGCAAAAGATGAAAAACTAATAGAAAACTTGCGGCGGAAAGTAACAGAATACGGGTTTGACCTGAATAAGGCGGAGGGTGAGCTATATAGTGTTCAGAAGCAATTGATTGAAAGTGCAGAGGAACGAGCCCGCATACTGGAGCAATTAAAAGAAGGGAATAGTAATGAGATTGTTGGTTTAAAACAGAGGGTCACCATGACTGAAAACAAAATGGCCAAACAAGCCAGGGACTTCAAAGCCGAAAGAGAACATTGTTATGCAGTAATAGCAAGATTAGAAAGGGATTTGCGGCAATTCCAAAAGCTGAATCAAGTAGCAGAACAAACTCTAGAAGCAAGGGCCGAGCAAATTTGGCGTCTTTTACAAGAAAAAGGTGTTATCAGGGAAAGGGTGTGCGTAATCGCAGAATATATTACCACAAAATGCAACCATTGTGAGGACATGAAAAAATCTATGTTCTTTGCTACCGCCATGACATTTGTTCGTCAAGTGATGGAAGATCACCACTACCTCCAAGGAAGTTTAGCACGCAAGCCTGCGAGAAGGCCGGACGATGCCCCGCAAGCTCCAAAAGCATTTGAAGTCTTAATGTACTCATAAATTTGTATTTTTCTTAAAAGAGTCTGTCTTTTACACACCTTTCGAGTCTGTAAGTTCATTGTGTCAAAAATTTGTAGTTGCCTCTCATTTTGTTAGCTTTTGTAATTAAAGTTTTCGTCTTTATAACAATTGAAAATCTCAAAATATACTGTTATTTCCTTCATATTTTACCATGAAATATGCTCTGTCTGATTCATGCGGCGTCATGATACGTAGTCAATCTTCATAGGATTCGTCCATATTCTTTAAAAAAGGAAATCTAATAATAAATAAGAGGTAGAAAATAAAGGAAGTTCTAAATAAATGTCGAGATGACGCATGCGACCATTACAAATATGTAGAAACTCGTTAACTGCGTAGGTGCATCATACCCAACATGCGATTTCCTGTTTGTTATATATCCGAACCTAACCGTTTGAAATTCCAGTTCCGAGTCCAGGTCTTTTAAAGAACAGTGATTGGTTTGCGATAAGTTGGCCTCGCACAGATACTTTACTAGATCAAAAGGAAGCGCGGAGATGTCATCTGAAATGACTCTACCAGCAGTTCCCATCCTAGAGGACAACCCAATTGCGGGGATCTTAGCCTCAGAATCTGCGGCGGCTGAAGAAAATAGGATCCTTCGACTGCGAGTTATGGAGATGTGGGACGCTTGGACAAATGGAAATAAACCTCCAAGTGATATCCCCGGATTTTCTGAGCTTTTCCCAAGGTCGAGGGGTACCTCCACCATCTCCATCAGCCACCCGAATATCCTCTTGGGGCAGCCTACCATTTCAGCAAACTTTATCGGAGCGCCTTCTGAATCCCGTCCTCCGATGTTCACATCTGGCCTAGTCCCTAATATTTATACAGCTCCTCCGTGCGCAGCCACCACACAGCTTGCGGTGTCGAGGCCCATGTTTGATCCTACAGCTTTCACATTTCAAACTCCCAACTACCAAACCGAGCATCGCCCATACCCCACATACAATTATCCTCAACCAGCATACGAACTCACACCGGTGCAGGACAAAACCCATAAGATACGTGAACAAGATGAAGTAACAAGAAGGATGAAAAGCCTTGAACAGAGTTTGAAAAACATGCAAGAATTAAGTGGGTAGAAGAGCGTGTCTTACTCAAATTTGTGCATGTTCCCACATGTACATCTTCCTTGGGGTTCAAAATGCCGAAGTTTGAAAAGTACGATGGCCACGGCGACCCTATCGCTCATTTGAAAAAGTATTGCAACCAGTTGCATGGGGCGGTGGAAAGGAAGAACTACTGATGGCATATTTCGGGGAGAGTCTACTGGGCATCTCTTCTGAATAGTATATGGACCACGATATCACCCGATGGCATATTTGGGATGATAGCCCGGGATTTCATAAGGCAGTCTATTATAACATTGACATTTCCCTAGATATAAATTCTTTGGTCAACTATAAAAATAAACCTTCAGAAAGCTTTAAAGAATATGTTGTCAAGTGGCGCGAGCAAGCGTCAAGAGTAAAGCCACCCATGGAAGAGACGGAGATGGTCATTGTTTTCCTACAAGCACAAGAGGCAGATTATTTTCAAAATATGATGTCAGCAATGGGCAAACCTGTTGCAGAAGCGATTAAGATCGGCGAGATGGTCGAAAATAGCCTGAAAACAGGGAGGATTCTGATCTAGTCCGCCATAAGGGAAACCTCATGCCATCCAAGGCGGGGCACGAGGGGTCGCAAGAAACAAAAAGAAAGAGGAAGTGTCAATGGCAGCCTCCAGAATGAGAAGACATCATTCTCACAGACCTGTATTCTCAAAAAGGACCTCGCAACATTTCTATCCCCATCAAGACATGCATTATGTTCCTCAACCTTATGCAGTCATGAATGCCTAGTAATTTGCTCGACCACAACAACAAGGCAATAGAAACCAAGCCCCGAGAAATAAGCCTCCCCAAAATAACTATAATCCCCGCCCTCCACAAAACAATTACCGTCCTAGGGAACCACCCAGGAGACAAAACTTTACTCCAATAGGGGAATCTTATGCCAGCTCTTTCTCAAAACTGGTCCACATGGGTCTCTTGCAGCCCGTGCCCCCAAACAGGCAGAACCCGGAGTCACATTCCTATCAAAGAGGCGTACATTGTGCTTTTCATTTCGGGGCTCAAGGACATGACACCGAAAACTGCTGGACTCTGAAACGAAAAATAGAGGATTTAATAGAACAAAAAAAGATAGTGCTGAGAGACGAAGATGTCCCGAATGTAACCAATAACCTGTTGCCAGCTCACAACAATAGGCCAGTCATCGGAATGATTTGTGAGGACAAAGAATTTGACCCTGCCCTAAAAGCCATAATAGCCATTGCTGATACAGACAGAAAACCGAAAGTTACCCCCAAGAAGGTTGAAGAAAAGGAAATGAGCGAAGTCAAGCATCCAGAAGCAGAGAAGGATTGTGAAATCAAAACTGAGACGACCCCCACTAAGGATACCATACTTTACATCCCATGGGAGCGTCAAGAAAAACAGCCCACTTTTAGTCCCCTAAAAAGGTTTGAGTTGAACAAAACGATGTATGTACCCAAGGGAGCTTATGTGGTACGGGGACCGATTAAACCACCAAGGGTGAATAAGCCCGTGGTAATCGGTTGTGCACCTCAGAAGCCAATGACAAACCCTTCTGCAGTCCCATGGAACTACCAAGAAACCATAGTCACATACAAGGGCAAAGAGATCATCGGGGAAACTCAAAAAGGCCATCCCATAAAGAAATATTCAGAGATGGAAGAAGTGAACGCTGCCACCAAACGGCGATCTCCATCTAAGAGGCCAGTAAATGCTGAAGAGGCAGAAGCCTTCTTTCAAAAAATGAAAATACCAGAATATAAGGTGGTGGACCAGATCCGAAAGTCTCCCGAGCAGGTCTCTTTATTGTCACTGTTGATAAAATCTCCAGATCACCAAAAAGTGTTGGCCAAAAACTTGAATGAAGCTTATGCGCCGGTCGGAACCTCCGTCGAACAACTGGAGAAAATGGCTGAAAGATTCTTTACCATTAATCAGGTTACATTCAGCAAGAATGATTTACCTCCAGAGGGAGCTGCCCACAACAAAGCCTTGCACCTCACTGTCAAATGCGAAGGCTATTATGTTTAAAGAGTAATGATAGACGGAGGTTCTGGGGTGGATATAAGCCCACTGTCAACATTGCAAAGAATGGATATTGGAACAGAGAGGATCCGTCCCAACAAAGTGTGTGTCCAAGCCTTTGATGGATTCAAGAGAGATACCATAGGGGAAATTGACTTAATACTGACCATTGATCTGGTCGATTTTGAAATGACATTTCAACTATTGGACATGGAGACATTCTATAACTATCTCCTAGAAAGATCGTGGATTCACGAGGTAGGAGCGTTGCCTTCTACTCTGTACCAAATTTTGAAGTTCGAACATGAATACCAGGAGATTGCGATCCACGAAGAAGATGAACAGTCAATTTACCGGGATCCCTCTGTTCCCTGCCTCGAAGCCAAAAAGGGAAGTGAGCATATAGTTTACCAAGCTTTTGAAATTGTGATAGCCGATCAATACAAAGAAGGAAAACCAGTTCCCCAACCTTTCCTCTCTAATGCCTCAATCATGGTGGCAAAAGAGATGTCACACAAAGGGTTCAATCAGGGCAAGGGACTTGGAAGTTCTCTGCAAGGCATAACTAAGCCGGTCACTTTGCCTGCCGCGGAGAAGTTTTTTGGGCTGAGCTTCCATCCAACATCAGAGGATACCACCTGGGCCAACCATAGGAAACCTTGTAGGTGGGCTCTTCCACAACCCCTACCCCACTTGTACAAAACATTTCTAAAACCAAAGTACAGTGAGAAAGAAGAAGACGAGACTTTCACAGCGGAGGAAATTGAGGAGATATGTGGAGCCATGAGGGAATTACTGTATGAAGCCAACATGGTCCAGCTGGGAGAAGGCTCAAGCACTGCTGGAGTGCTCTATATGGGGCCGGCTGCCAAGCTGCAAAACTGAGGGCCACCCCTTTTCCAGTCAGGTGGGAGGCTGGTAGTCCTGCCTTGCTACCTTTTCATGCATCACGAGTTATTTCAGGGTGTAACTCGGATGTTTTTCTTTTGCATTTTATACTTTAAATTCCAGATGTAGACCCTGTTATCTTACAATATTAAAGAAATGAAATTAATATTTCATCGTTTGCACTTCCCTATCTTTTTCTGATTTTTGTTTTTCTTCTATTTTATTTTTTATTCTTTCAGTCCCAATAATGCGGCTTTAATAAAATGACATGCTCGCAGACTTCATGCCCCGACCCGAACATGCTGCCCATCTGTGAAATAATGAACCAAGAACCGGAATACGATGAAGAAGAGGCTTTTAGGGAAATCAACCGAGAGTTGGGACACTCTGAAAATAAACCTAAGCCGAAATTAAACGATACTGAACCGGTTAACTTGGGCGATCTCAGTGAAATCAAGGCAACTAAAATAAACATCAATGTGAATAAAGAAATCCGAGATTCTCTGGTTCAACTTATTTTGGAATTCAAAGATGTATTTGCTTGGTCTTACGATGATATGCCTGTGCTGAGTGTTGATCTGGTGTTTCATAAGTTGCCCACACACCCCGAATGCCCTCCGGGCCAACAGAAACAAAGAAAGTTCATATCTGATGTCAGCTACAAGATCAAAGAAGAAATCATAAAACAGTTAGAGGCGGGGGTAATCCGAGTGGTTCGATACACCACATGGTTGACCAATGTGGTTCTGGTACTGAAGAAAGACGGAAAAACTCAAGTGTGTGTAGACTACAGAGATATTAACAAGACGAGTCCCAAGGACAACATCCCTCTACCTAACATCCACATCCTTGTTGACAACTGTGCCAAGCACAAAATACAGTCCTTTGTAGAATGCGACAAAGGATACCACCAAGTGTTGATGGATGAGGAAGATGCTGAGAAAACCGCCTTCAATACACCTTGGGGAAGTTACTGTTACAGAGTTATGCCCTTCTCATTAAAGAACGGCGGCGCAACATACATGAGGGCCATGACCACCACTTTCCATGACATGATGCATCAAGAAATAGAAGTATATGTGAACGATGTGATTATCAAGTCCAAGACTCAGGGTGATCATGTAAAGGACATAAGAAAGTTTTTCGAAAGGTTTCGCAAGTATGATTTGAAATTAAATCCAGCCAAGTCTGCATTTGGGATCGCATCAGGCAAAATTCTAGGATTCATTGTAAGCCGGAGAGGTATCGATTTGGATCCAACCAAGATAAAATCCATTCGAGAGCTACCTCCTCCAAGGACCAAAAAGGATGTAACGAGCCTATTGGGAAGACTGAATTACATCAGCCGATTCATCGCCCAATTGACTTCCACATTTGAGCCCATATTCATGCTATTGAAAAAGGATGTGGCGGTTAAATAGACTGTTGAGTATCAAGAAGCTTTGACAGAATCAGACACTATTTGTCCAACCCACCAGTTTTGGTCCCATCGGAACCGGGAAGGCCACTATACCTCTATCTAACAGACCTGGAAAGATCTTTTGGTTGTATTCTCGGGCAGCATGACACCACCGAAAAGAAAGAGTAAGCCATCTATTATTTGAGCAAGAAGTTTACCAGTTACGAGGCCAAGTACACGTTGCTAGAAAGAACCTGTTGTGCCTTGACATGGGTGGCTCAGAAGTTAAGGCATTACCTGCAAGCTCATACCACCTACCTCATAACCAGGCTAGATCCAGTGAGGTATATATTCCAAAATCCGATGCCCACAGGGTGATTGGCAAAATGGCAAATCCTGCTCACCGAGTTTGACATAGTTTATGTCACTCGTACTGCAATGAAGCCTCAAACATTAGCAGATCATCTGGCCAAAAATCCCGTTGATGATGAATATCAGCCTTTGAATACCTATTTCCCTGATGAAGAAGTGAATTTGGTGGAAGTAACATCTGAAGACATTCCCGTTTGGAAAATGTTCTTCGATGGTGCAGTAAACGCAAAAGGCGTAGGGATTGGGGCAATTTAAATTTCACCCACAGGTCAACATTATTCAGCGGCAGCGAGGCTCCGGTTCTTCTGCGCCAATAATACAGCTAAGTACGAGGCTTGAATAATGGGCATGAACATGGCCATTGACCAAGATGTTGAGGAATTGTTAATCATGGGGGATTTAGATTTGATCATCCGACAGGCTCAAGGAGAGTGGGAAACAAGAGACGTCAAAATCATCCCCTATGGATAGCATGTGGAGGACCTCAGCAAATGGTTCAAGTCGGTACAATTCAGGTACATTCCTTGTTGTCACAATGAGCTAGTAGATGCACTTGCCACCTTGGATTCTATTTTTCCTTACCCCGGAAACGCCTACATCGATCCCTTGGAAATCCAAATCAAAGAAAGGCATGGGTATTGTAACATGACCGAAGCAGAGTCTAGCACACAACCCTGGTATTATGACATTAAGAGGTTCCTGAAAACACAGGAGTATCTAGAACAAGCCACCGGGGAGCAAAAGAAAACCATCTGACGGAACGCAAGCAGTTTCTTCTTGAGTGGGGATACCTTGTACAAGAAGACTCCAGATCTCAATTTTCTGAGATGTGTTGACACCGAGGAAGCTGGGAGAATTATGCATGACGTATACTCAAAAGTGTGTGGGCCTCATATGAACGAGTATGTACTGGAAAAGAAAATACTTCGAGCCGGGTATTACTGGATGACCATGGAGAAAGATTGCTTCAGCTTCGTTCAGAAATGTCATCAATGCCAGGTGCACGGTGATTTGATTCATGCACTGCCAACTGAATTGCATCCTATATCAGCACCCTGGCCATTTGCTACCTAGGGCATGGATGTCATTGGGCCGATTGAGCCAAAAGCCTCAAATGGACATAGATTCATACTGGTTGCTATTGACTACTTCACAAAATGGATCAAAAGCCATCACTCTTAAATCTGTTACCAAAAAAGCTGTGGTGGATTTTGTGCATTCTAATATCATTTGTTGTTTTGGGATTCCCGCAACTAGCATCACAGATAACTCACCCAATCTGAACAGTCGTCTGATAGGAGAAATATGTGAAAAATTCAAGATAACACATAGAAACTCCACCCTTTGCCGGTCCAAAGCTAATGGTGCCGTCGAAGCAACTAATAAGAACATCAAGAAGATCTTGAGGAAAATGATTCAAAGCTCAAGGCAATGGCATGAAAAGTTGCCTTTTGCATTGCTGGGGATATCGCACCACAGTGCGTACATCGGCAGGAGCAACTCCCTATTTGCTGGTCAATGGGACTCTAGCTGTCATACCCGCAGAGGTAGAAATCCCTTCGCTCCGAGTAATTGTCAAAGCAGAAATAAAAGATAGTGAATGGGTTAAAACTCGTTTGGAGCAGTTGTCATTAACTGATGAAAAATGAATGGCTTTGGTTTGTCACGGGAAATTATACCAATAAAGAATGGCCCGCGCTTACAACAAGAAAGTGCGCCCTAGGAATTCCGAAGTCAGGCAGCTGGTTTTGAGGTGTATACTTCCTCACCATCAGGAAGTCAACGGAAATTTGCTCCGAACTGGAAAGGTCCGTACATTATCAGAAAGATATTACCTAAAGGAGAACTGTACCTGGGTGACGTTGAAGGAGAAGAGCCCGAGGCAGCAGTAAATGCAGATACAGTAAAAAGGTATTACTTTTGAACTCCCTGCAACAATGGCTCTGTTTGATTGAGATGATGAAGACTTTTCTTTCCCTCTACCATAAACACTATCAATCCTTCACAAACCCCTTTGAGCCGGCTACGTTTCTTTGGCAACCCTCTTTGCATCCCGGAAGTGCTATTCAAAAGAAAAAAAATGAAACAAAAAAATAAAGGAAAAACTATAATAAAAATAAAAGAAACAACAAAAAAATTAGTTTAGGAAATACTTCCAGAACTACGTCTGATTTGATTCCGAAAGGATACGTAGGCAGCCTCTCCCTAGGGTTCGGTCATATCAAAATAAAAGCCCCAATTCCCCATGAAATAAAACTGGGGCAGACATGTAATGTTTCGGCCAAAAAACTTCCCGAATGGTTCCAAAGTTGTAGATTCACATCTAACTTCCTTCACTCAAGAAGCCTAGTCCAAGTCTTTCCGATCAATTGGTCAAAATAGGGACGTGAAAAACACCATTTTCTGGATTCAGCACAACTCAATGTTGAGATAAATAAAATGAGAGTGTCTCATTGAAAACCTCCGGGCACCATGAGGCGACGACGATCAGAGAAAAACAAAATGAGAGAGTCCATTTAGCGAAAACTCATAAAAAGTGCTACCGGGCGACGGGAGAAGAGAAATGAGAGAGGCCGATTGGCGAAAACCCGAAAAAGGGCGTCATCGGTCGAAAAGAGGAAATATTTCCACTCAAGCCTAAACAAGTTCCCTTGGTTTTGAAACATTTGAAATCAGAAAAGCATAAATGGATCTGGGCGGGGTAATCTGTCCAAGAAGTATCTTGTTTCTATTTAAAACCGGCACGCACTCTCAGATAAGTCCTCCCTTTTCCTCCAAAAGAGACATACCTCTATAAACTCATGTTTTGTTTTATTATTTTCCCACTCCTTTCCCCTTTAAATTTGATGTCCTGAACAATCCGCAAGAGAAGGTAGCAGGGCTGGTCTCACGGGTTTTTCTTCTAGCAAGAACTAAAAGGAATGTCCGGTATCGGCAAGCGCATTTTGCCAACCCCGGCTGATCATGATGGCTAACTCTTTAAAAGCAGGAAAATAGAAAGAAAAGAAATTCAAAGTTAAAAAGTCCACGAAGGTGAATCAAGATCGGAAAGTTTGAGCCCAAGCAGGATAATGGTTTCTACCAAAGAACCCAAAGGCAAGCCCTGAAAGCGAACTCAGGACAAAAATCATAACCAAAGGCCTGGAAAACAAAACCAACCCGAAAATGAGGACCCCTCGGCCAACCTACGAGACAAAGATAAAAGTCAAGGGTTTCTCGTCCAACATAAATGAGGTTGAAATCAAGAAGAACAAGGCCGCAAACCCAATCACTGTTCAACTAACAGTTTGTTTTGTTTTTGAATTGAAGTAGATGCAGGTGTAATCTAGAAAAACAAAAGGAACACGGGGTAAACACAACCAAAGGAATGGCGCAAGGACCAAGAATGGTGTTGAATCAATAACAAAAGGGAAGTTTTTCTTTACATTATTTTCCTGCAAACTCATAAATAAACATGATAACATGGGATTCCAATCCCTAGTTTCCCCTTGTGCAGATTGTGGATTTCCTCGGCATAACCCAAGGATTGCATTCCACCCCCTCCAGCATAGACCCAGGAAATTCCTTACTTCGCCCCCGGCATAACCCTAAAAGTTTTTCTTTACATCCCAGCGTAACCTGAGGACCCCCTTTCTCCCACTTTTACTCCCCAGCATAGTCTGAGAGTTAAAGCTCATCTATCCTTAGAATAACCTAAAGGCTTTTCCTTCCCTTCTATATCCCCAGCATAGTCCAAAGGATCGTTGTGGCCTTTCACTTCTTTGTAATCCCATGGCATAACCCAGGAATTTTCTCGTCAATCCCGGCATAACCCGCGGATTCCCCTGGCATAACCCAAGAATTTTTCCTTTCAATCCCGGCATTACCCGTGGATTCCCCTGGCATAACCCAGGAGTTATCCATTCAATCCCGGCATAACCCGTGGATTCCCCTGGCAGAACCCAGGAATTTTCTATTCAGTCCCGGCATAACCCGCGGATTCCCCTGGCATAACCCAGGAATTTTTCATTCATCTCGGCATAACCCGTGGATCTCCCTAGCATAACCTTAGGAGTTTTCTCTCAATCCCGACATAACCCACGGATCCCCCTAGCATAACCCAGGAATTTTCCATTCATCCCGGCATAACCCGCGGATCTCCCTAGCATAGCCTAGGAGTTTTCTCTCAATCCCGGCATAACCAGGATTCCCCTTGCATAACCCAAAAATTTTCCATTCATCCTGGCATAACCTGTGGATCTCCCTAGCATAACCTAGGAGTTTTCTCTCAATCCCGGCATAAACCCGCGGATTCCCCTAGCATAACCTAGGAATTCTTTCATTTATCCCGGCATAACCCGCGGGTTCCTCCTGGCATAACCTAGGAATATTTCTTTTATTGCCTTCATAAACCGTGGATTTGCCTAGCATAACCTAGGAGTTTTTATTTCAATCCCGGCATAACCCGTGGATCTTCTTAGCATAACCTAGGAATTATTCCATTTATCCCGGCATAACCCGTGGATCTGCCTAGCATAACCTAGGAGTTTTACTTTCAATCCCGGCATAACCCGTCGATCTTCTTAGAATAACCTAGGAATTATTCCATTTATCCCGGCATAAACCGTAGATCTCCCTAGCACAGCCTAAAAAAAATCCTTTCAACCCCGGCATTGTTAGATAATACGCTTAACGCTAGAGGGGGGATGAATAGCGTTATAATGAAAAATAGCGTAAACTTGCGGAATTTGAAAATTGCAGGAAATAAATAAGTGCGATAAGTAAATAAACAAGAATGTACGCACCGATGTATCCTGGTTCACCACAACCCGTGGCTAGTCCAGTCCCCGAGAGACTCTCTCGAGATTTCCACTAACTTCGTTAATCTTACGGGTGCTTAACAAACCGTTACACTTGCTCAAGGATACCACACCTTAAGACTTCACTTGCTCGAGGATACCTCACCCCAAGACTTCACTGTTAAGCTTACGGGTCCCTAACAAACCTTTACAACCTGAGGACACAAGCCTCAACACCTTTGCTCGGAGATACAACACTCCAAGACTTCAACCAAGGAAACACAAGTTCCTTCTTACAACAAGAGAATAACAATTCTCTTCAAGTGTACAAAACACTAAGCACTCACTTAAACAAGACTCTCTTAATAGAGTGGATATGAGTAAACAAATACGCTCAAGAACACAACAATAAATTCAAGACCTTGGCTTTCAAAATATGATAAAAATGATCAATAAATGATATTGGAAATGTATGAAAGCTTAAGAATGTTTTTGGTCAGAAGTTGTGTGTTTAATGAGTGATTTTGAGGTGTATTTATTGTTCCAGAATCACTCCTAGCCGTTGCTATGATCATAAATACAGATTCTGAAAATCTGTTAGATAGTCGACTATCCGATATGGTTATTCGACTATCTTGGCAACGGTCACAAGGATAGTCGACTATCTGATATGGATATTCGACTATCTTGGCAACGGTCATCAGGATAGTCGACTATCCAATATCAGATATTCGACTATCTGACCCTGCGGAAATGGCCCGATTTTAAAACAACTAACTTATTGAAAATAAGTTATAAAATATTTTTCAAAGCTTTGTTTGAAGATATAAAATATTATAAATATCTTAAACATGAAAAACAATTGTAATGACCATTCCGAATCAATAAAAACATTTAAAATCATTTTGTTTTAAATGTATTGAAAATATTTATTATATAACATTTAAAACGAAATTGTTTTAAATGCAATAAAAATATTTATGATATGCATATATTGTAAAACCATTTATGATGTGCATATATTGTAAAATCATTTGTGATATGCATATATTGTAAAATCATTTATGATATGCATATATTGTAAAATCATTTGTGATATGCATATATTGTAAGATCACTTATGATATGCATATATTTTAAAATCATTTATGATATGCATATGTTGTAAAATCATTTTATGAGAGAAGCCAAGGCTCAAACTTAAAGTCGGATCAAGATCACAATAAAGACAATATAAATAAGACTCAACAAAAGGTCTTCATTTATTTTCATTGCTTCTCTCGATCTTGTCTTGAACTTCTTGGACTCCAATTCTTGTCCGCTCAAATAACGTTGCATAGCCTTTTCTTCCTCTATGCTCATTGTAATTTTGCATATCAATTCTTTATCTTCCTTTTGCATATCTACAAAATGAATAGCACTTTAGTTAAAATATAAATTAAAGTGTATTCAATAATAACTCACATTTATTTGGCATATATTATTTTCCATTAAATTGGTTTGTCAATTATCAAAACATATAAGTATGAACATATACATATGTTCCAACAATTTCCCCCTTTTTGATAATGGCAAACCTTCATGGGAATATGCATATACCCTTTATAAAAGACTATGCCAAATGTAAGACAAGTTATTATTGAGTTCCCCCTCAATTTATGCAATAAATATTTAAAACAAATAAATATGCATATAAATAAATAAGTATGCATATACCCTTATCTTTCCCAATGCATGGAAAATAAATATACCCTTAATCTTCCCAAAAGCATGATTAAAGATAAATATGCATATACCCTTAATATTCCCCCTTTTGACATTAACAAAAAGATAATTTTATTAATGAAGAAGGAAAATTACAATAAGAGTACAGTAAATGAAAATACATTTCAAATAATGAAAATACAAATCAAGAACTTTCATCGTCGTCGAAATCATCGTCATCGCTAGAAGTACTTGCGGAATAGACGCGAGAATACGAATAATTGACATGGTCAAAATATCCGTGGATTTCGTCACTAAGCCTACGCACATTTCTTTCCGTGCGAGACACATTGCTATCGATTCGATTAATTGAAGTCGATAGAGAGGCAAGTTGATCCAAGATGGCTTGAGACACATCCAGTTGAGCACGAGGACGACGAGCTTGAATTGGAGGAGGAGGATTTGGAATTTGATCATGTGGTTGATCATGGCCATGAAAAGAGGTTTCTTGAATTTCCCAATATTTGGTACGAGTTTTCTTGATACCAACATTGGTGTTGACTTGAGACGCTTCAAGAAGATGCATTATAAGTAATGCGTAAGGAAGAGGTTTGTCATTTCCTATTGAATCAAACATATGCGTAAGAACAAATTTACACCAATTAATGCGTGCTTTGGAAATAATAGCATGCATGATTTTTGCATCTTCACGGCCAATTGTCGTGTGATTGCTTTTTCTCGGTTTAAGAATCCGAGTGACAACATAAAGAATCAAACGAAATTCCGGAAAAATTCCTTTAATAGGGGCTCTCTTTTGATCTTGAGAGAATTCAAATTGTCCAATTCCAATAAGGTTGAAGAGGACATTTTCATCATAGAGTATTCCTTCGACACCGGTATATTGTTCGATGTCTTGGCCATCACGAGGAAGATTTGTGATAGCTTGAATATTTTCTTCACTTAAAAGGATAGGAATGCCATTGACTTTGGTAGAGAGAACTCCATCTTCATCCTTCTTAAGGTTCGAATAGAAGGCTTGAATCAAAAGAGGATGAATGAAATCATACTTCAAATAAACAAAGTCAAGGATTGAACTTTGTAGAAGTATATTGGAACGATTAGAATCCGCTAGGTATCTTGCGGTTGTGAATCGAGGTGGAAGAATATCTCGATTTTCAAAGTCTCTAATAAATCGTTGAAGCTCATTTTCTTGCTCAAACCAAAGAACGGATCCATCATCATAACAATGTAGAGATGGAGGAGGATTTGAAGAAGAAGGGAGATTCTTTCCGGCACGAGAGCGTTTAGAGCTTCTATTTGCCATTGAAATTTGTAGGCAAGAAAAACTTTTGGAAGAAGTTTGGAATAGAATTTTTGAAGAGAATTTCTTGAACAATAATGATTTTGGTGTGAAACAAAGAGTGCACACTATTCCTATTTATAGAGTTCAAGAAAACATAGCATTGAATGACAGAAATCAGATTTTTGGACTGATTGGAACGGCTATAAAACGGTCAGATTTTTGAAATTTGACTGAGGATAGTTGAATAACTTATTGGATAGTCGACTATCTGGGAACGATATTCGAATATCTTCTAGGATAGTCGAATATCTGGAAACAAATATACTCGAATAACTTCTGGTTAGTCGAATATTTGGAGAAATAGCTTGATTTTCTGGATAATCAAGTTATTCGAATAACTTCTAGTTAGTCGATTAACTTCGACGACTTTAAGAAAAAATCGTTTAAGCAGAAAATATTGGAAAAACAATTTTTATTTTATGGAATTCGTTTATTAAAGAATAAACTATATTTTTGGTAAAAAAGTATATCATAATTTTATGAACATAATTTTATCAAATTAAATATGCTATTTCTAAATTCACAAGTCAAGTAAGAAAAATAATATTGACTTGAATTGAAACTTTATCTTGGTTCCCCCTGAATTTAGGGTGATACCTGCAAAAGAAAATACGCGTCTTCCACGCTCAAGTCAGTAATATTCAAAATATAAATGCAACAAAAAAAATGTATGCACTTAGATCAACGTTTAACCACATTAGGACGTGACTCCTTTGAGCATGATTTATGTCTTAGCACATCAATAAACGCTAAATATTATATCAATTCTGCTAGCAATAAGGTAAAGTGAGGAACGATCATACCTTTGTAATACTTGGTATTGCTTTCCTTACCTTTCACATTTCTGTCAAGACGGTCATATGAATTCATTGAATTGGCCATTGCTTTGGTGTTGCTTATTTCAAAGCGATTTAGCAACTCATTGCAATATTGAGCATGACAAATAAGAGTTCCCTCTTTCATTTGTTTCACTTGCACCCTCAAGTTGAAATTTAGTTCGTCCATCATGATATTTCAAGAATTTGCTAGTCATGAGTTTTAAACTCCTTGCATACAAATTTATTAGTTGCTCCAAATATAATATCATCAATAAAAATTATTTTTAAAGACAAGAAATATCATCAAGAACATTCATGCAATTTCCTTAAAGAAAAATTCCCCTTCAATTAAGGCAAACTAGAATGTAAAGATATTCCCTCTTACTTGAGGCATATCGCCTAAACACTTCTTCTTTTTGGCATTTAGCAAGAAGGGAGTATATTAAAGAAAGACTATGAGAAGTATGCAATATGAAGATTTATAGAAATTTATCAAGACATACCAACAAAACATAGATCTACCAATTGTTATAAAACAATGATAAAACCATTTGTTGAAGAACATACACAACAGTTGCCTAATTGCCAATTACGAATTGCTGATTTTGCTCTATGACAATCGATTGTCAAGTTACCACAATCGATTGTCTGCCAGTCATTCCAAAAATCATTCCCGGATTTTACGCTTAACAATCGATTATCTAAGATCAACAATCGATTACAGGCAACTTTCAAAAAATCTTTTCCAGATTTTAATTAAAACAATCGATTGTTACAAATCTACAATCGATTACCTGACGGTATTTGAAAACTTTTTGGCAACGGTCAGTTATACAATCGATTATGCAATGTTGACAATCGATTATATATCAGTCTTGAAGAATCAATTAGACACTGCCTCTTGACAATCGATTGTTATAAGCTCACAATCGATTATATAATAACTTTGAAAAGGTCTGGAAGACACTGTCTCTTCACAATCGATTGTCATTAGCTTCACAATCGATTATTTTGAGCTTTGAAAAACTTTGATGGACACTGCCTCATCACAATCGATTGTCATAAGGTTCACAATCGATTGTCATGCAGATTTGAAAAATCTGATGCTCACTGCCTTAACACAATCGATTGTCATTAGTTCACAATCGATTGTCAAGTAGCTGACTTAAACATAATCGATTATCATAAGTATATAACCGATTATCTTAGTCCAGATTTTAGAGGCGTGTTTAAAAATCATTTTGGCTAAAACAAATATGCATGATTTAAAATCAATTGTTATTGGAAAACATAACAGATGTATCAATTGTTATTTAACAACTATTACGATTAAGCATATCGGAAATTTCAACAGTATAAGAAATAAATTAACGACAAATATGTTAATATCGATTGCTTGCACTAATCAACAATTCGGTTTTTATCGAAAAGGATAACTAACCGAAATTCCCCCTTGATGCAATGAGGTTCCGTGCTTGGTGCATCTACTACAATATTGTAGTCTTCAAGCACACCTGCAAAAGTACCTAAACATAGGTTTTTGGTACCCAAACACTTTTGGGTCCTTGGGGGTTAGGCAAATAATAATTATAGCCACAAGATAAATCCCTATGTTTTGCAAAACATGTGGGTGCTATGTGTCCTACCCGGTTGCAGTAGTGACATACAACATTTGGGTTGTGCATATGCCTAGGTTGTGCCAAATGCGTTCTAGGTGATCTAAAGTAGTTCTTCCTAGAATCGTTGAGATTCCTAGAATCATTTCTAGGTGGTCTAAAATCATTTATTCTAGACTCATTTATAAACATCCTGGAATTGTGTCTAGGTGGTCTAAAATTATTCATTCTGGACTCATTCATAAAATTCCTAGAATTGTGTCTAGGTGGTCTAAAATGATTAGTTTTAGACTTATTAACAAAAATCCTAGAGTCGTTTCTAGGTGGTCTAAAACAATTAATCTTAGACTCATTAGCGAGGTTCCTAGAATTCTTTCTAGGTGGTCCGACCTCATTACTATCATCCTTTTTGATAACTTCAATTTTAGGACTATCAATACTACGTTTTTCTAGTGCGTTCCTAATTTCTATGTTCTCTAATTTTAAAGAACTACAAGAAGAACAACTGGAACATTTAACAATTGAAGAGACTTCATTCAATTCCTTGATTTTAATTTTGAAATCAACAATGTCATTTTTCAAAAATTTATTTTCTTTTTCCAAAACTTCAATCTTATTTTTCAGAAAATCATTGTCATTTTTAAAACACTCATTTTCTTCTTTCAGCTTCTCATTTTCACAAGTCAATTTTTCAAACTCTTTTTTTTGCAAAGAAAGTGTTTTCTGAAAATCTGTTTCTTGCAAAGAAAGTATTTTCTGCAAATCTTTAAGAGTTTTGGAAACATTAACAAACTCACCATACAGTTCATTATAGGCACTTTGTAATTCTTCAAAAGAGTGAGAGTTAGATGTACTTACCTCTTCTCCTTCGTCGGCCATGAGGCATTTGGCAGTTGGTTCATCACATGAACTGTCTGCTTCTTCAGCCGCATTTTCATAAGTGTCCTCAAGCTTGTCCCACATCTCTTTAGCAGTTTTGTATTGGGAAATTTTCCGATAGTCCTCCTGTTTCAAGGAATTATACAACATATTGATAGCCTTGGTATTGTATTCACTTACAATGGCTTTTCCAACTTGTTTCGTCATTTGTTCACCATACTTGATGATTTTCCATAGACGAAAGTTGTTTGATTTGATGAAGATTGTCATCCGATCTTTCCAATGTGTGTAATTGCTTCCATCAAATATTGGAGGCAAAAGAATAGAGTGACCTTCACCTATTCCTGCAAAAGCACTACTAGTAGAAGCCATAGAAGGATTCTCTCAAACTGTTAAGTCTTTCAGAGAGTTAGGCTCTGATAACAATTGTTAGATAATACGCTTGACGCTAGAGGGGGGGTGAATAGCGTTATAATAAAAAATAGCGTAAACTTGCGGAATTTGAAAATTGCAGGAAATAAATAAGTGCGATAAGTAAATAAACAAGAATGTACGCACCGATGTATCCTGGTTCACCACAACCCGTGGCTAGTCCAGTCCCGGAGAGACTCTCTCGAGATTTCCACTAATTTCGTTAAGCTTACGGGTTCTTAACAAACCGTTACACTTGCTCAAGGATACCACACCTTAAGACTTCACTTGCTCGAGGATACCTCACCCCAAGACTTCACTATTAAGCTTACGGGTCCCTAACAAACCTTTACAACCTGAGGACACAAGCCTCAACACCTTTGCTCGGAGATACAACACTCCAAGACTTCAACCAAGGAAACACAAGTTCCTTCTTACAACAAGAGAATAACAATTCTCTTCAAGTGTACAAAACACTAAGCACTCACTTAAACAAGACTTTCTTAATAGAGTGGATATGAGTAAACAAATACGCTCAAGAACACAACAATAAATTCAAGACCTTGGCTTTCAAAATATGATAAAAATGATCAATAAATGATATTGGAAATGTATGAAAGCTTAAGAATGTTTTTGGTCAGAAGTTGTGTGTTTAATGAGTGATTTTGAGGTCTATTTATAGTTCCAAAATCACTCCTAGCCGTTGCTATGATTAAAAATACAGATTCTGAAAATCTGTTAGATAGTCGACTATCCGATATGGTTATTCGACTATCTTGGCAACAGTCACAAGGATAGTCGACTATGTGATATGGATATTCGACTATCTTGGCAACGGTCATCAGGATAGTCGACTATCCAATATCAGATATTCGACTATCTGACCCTGCGGAAATGGTCCGATTTTAAAACAACTAACTTATTGAAAATAAGTTATAAAATGTTTTTCAAAGCTTTGTTTGAAGATATAAAATATTATAAATATCTTAAACATGAAAAACAATTGTAATGACCATTCCGAATCAATAAAAACATTTAAAATCATTTTGTTTTAAATGTATTGAAAATATTTATTATATAACATTTAAAACCAATTTGTTTTAAATGCAATAAAAATATTTATGATATGCATATGTTGTAAAACCATTTATGATGTGCATATATTGTAAAATCATTTGTGATATGCATATATTGCAAAAATCATTTATGATATGCATATATTGTAAAATCATTTGTGATATGCGTATATTGTAAGATCACTTATGATATGCATATATTTTAAAATCATTTATGATATGCATATGTTGTAAAATCATTTTATGAGAGAAGCCAAGGCTCAAACTTAAAGTCGGATCAAGATCACAATAAAGACAATATAAATAAGACTCAACAAAAGGTCTTCATTTATTTTCATTGCTTCTCTCGATCTTGTCTTGAACTTCTTGGACTCCAATTCTTGTCCGCTCAAATAACGTTGCATAGCCTTTTCTTCCTCTATGCTCATTGTAATTTGCATATCAATTCTTTATCTTCCTTTTGCATATCTACAAAATGAATAGCACTTTAGTTAAAATATAAATTAAAGTGTATTCAATAATAACTCATATTTATTTGGCATATATTATTTTCCATTAAATTGGTTTGTCAATTATCAAAACATATAAGTATGAACATATACATATGTTCCAACAGGCATAACCCGCGGCTTCCCTTGGCATAACCTAGGAAATTTTGTTCATCCCCGCATACTCTTCATTCGTATCCCGGCATAACCCGCGGATCTTTCTCTTACCCCCAGTAGGGACCCTTCATTCTAATCAAAGCATAACCCGCGGATCCTCGTCCTATCCCTCGCAGGGACCCTTTCTCCTTCCCAGCATAACCTGGCAGGCAGTCCAAAGGATACTCAATACCTGACCTCTATTGTTTTCGTGTTGTAGATAACTCATGAAATTTTCACGATGGAAACTGGGGCAGAATTCGTTCGTTTGTTTATATTGGTGTCCGAGCAGGTTTTTATGCCAAGGCACAGAATCCGAGATGACCGGAAGAGGGAGTCTCAATCCAAAATAATGAAAATACGAAAAAAACAAAAAGAGACCCACCTGTCCAACTTTGCATCCAAATTGAGGAATAAACCAGAGGCTGCAGATAACGAGCATCAGGATTCAGATCGAAGTCGGCTACAAGAGCTAGCCAAAACTTGAGATCAAGTTTCAAGTGACTCATGGATAGGAATTTTGAAACTCCTAGTTGATAGACCTGGCCAGCTTAGCTGTTGATTTTCTTTTGTGTAATAAAGAGTTGGTAAGCAATAGCAGTGAAATCACAGCTCACGGTAGTCCCAGCTACCAAAAATTCCAGAACTACACTGACCTGATTCCTTTATCACCAAGGATATGTAGGCAACCTTTGAAGCAAGGTTCGGTCAGGAATTTTTCAAAGTGCTTCACACGCAGTATTCAGTCGGATGAAAATCACTCGTGTCTGCTCACTTATCTTTGCACGAAAACATTTCATGTTTCCGAGCTAAGAGGGGCAACTGTGAGCATGTGATTTTGCCTCGTTGAAATTACTCCTACAGAATTCTCAAACTTAGCGTTTTTCCTTTTATTATTTATTTTTTTGATTTAATTGCGCATATCACTGTGTCTTTTAATTGATGCATGCATGATAAATAATAAAAATACAAAATTGCATAAGTATTTGATATTTAATTTCACATAGTTTTGTTAAATTAATTGGTAATTAAGGTTTATTTTGCAAAATATAAAATCACAAAAATCAAGTAGTTATTTAGGCATTTTATGGTTGATTTCCATTTTTGCATATTTGATTAATTTTACACATTGGGTGGTTATTAGTTTGATTATGAATTTTTGAAATAAAAGTAGGAAATAATAAATAAGAAAAAACAAAAAAATATATATATATGTATAGGATTTAATTCACCCAGGCTGGGCACAACTGGGCCAAACCTGGGTGGCCCAAACATTAAACCCTTTTAAAATACCCAAGACCCAGCCCAATAACCCGTCCCTGATCCGGTCCGTGTAAGAGACGCCCCAAAACGATACCGCTTTGGGGCAATCAATCTCAGCCGTTTATCACAACCAATCCAACGGCCCTGAAACCCCTACCCCAAATCCCATATATATGTCCAAACACCTCATGTATATTCAGAGACCAAAGCCTTCTTCATCGTATCTAACTACACCGGTGTAACGCCACCCCGTAGCCACCATATCTCTGCACTCTAAAACCGTAATGCCGCTGCCGGAAATCACCTCACGACAGCGGACGGCCACCAAATGGCCCCAAATTTACACCACAACATCTTCTCGGCATTCTCTTTCCCCTCCCACCATTAGCTCCCCTCAAAAATCATCCCAGTTTGTCGAATATTTGACAGAAGAGACGTCGTCTCGGCCGTCTCCGGTGACATCAACCCCAAAATAACACCCCTCAACCACCTCTTCCCCCTCTTCTCAACCATCTAAAACCGTCTTTCGAATCCTAACAGATCTCTTCGAATATCAAATAAAAGATTGGTACCAAACCATAAACTCACTGGAACCCCCTCAAATTGGTCCCTGGTGACCGTCTCACGTCCCCATCCAAAACCCTGCCAACCACGACCCTTGAATACCACTAGATACGACCAAAATTGAATTTGAAACCCCACCCTGTCTCAAAACCAGTTGACCTTCACCTGAAACCCTTTCCCCCTCTCCAATAGGTAAGGCAAAGGCCTTAGAAGGTCAAAGGACATCTCAAAAGAGGTCAAAGAATTGGAAGATTTGAAGAGTCTCGATTTTAGGGCTACAAGAAAAGAAAGCTAAGTTTCCTTATTTCTATTCTTAGTGTTTTAAATTTCCTTTGTTTGTCTTTTGATTGCTTTAATTTCTTAGATTCTTCTTTAGTTATCTTCTGAGTATTTTAATGTCCTTTTGTTCTGTCGTTTAGCTGTTTTAATTTCTTGAATTCTTCCTTTGTTCTCTTCTGAGTGTTTACTTTCTTTTGTGTGTCCTCTAGTTACTTTAGTTTCCTGTATTCCTCCTTATAATTGCTTTAGTTTTCTTCTGAGTTTTTCTTTTTAACTTTTTTCGCTCTTATAATTGTCTAATTGTTCTTCCTTAGTTCTTTTCTGAGTGTTTTAATTTCTTTTGCCCGTCTTTTAATTGCTTTCTTGTTCGTCTTCTAATTACTTTAATTTCCTGTATTTTTCCTTATAATCGCTTTAGTCCTCTTCTAAGTGTTTTCATTTGTCCGTCCTTATAATTATTGTACAATTGCTTTTGGTTCTTTTATGATTGTTTTGGTTCTTCCTTTCATTTGGTTCAAAAGGCATGCATGCCCATTTACTCGTCTTTTAGGTTTTTTTTCTGGTTAGTGACTTACTTTCCACCACATGTTTTGGTTTTAAGATTGGATGACCTGCTTCTAAATAGTCTGCTCGATATTTAATTTCATGATTGTCCCTTAATAAGCATGCTCTGATTTTTCATTTCTTCTGGTCCCAAAATCGATTAGTATCCATGTGCTTCTAAAGTTGTGATAATTAGTTTCATCTTTGTTTCTGAGTAATTTAAAGTCCACATTGTGATATTTGCTTGAATATGTGTTCTTCATTGATTAAATCCTGACCCTTGGTCATTTGTTTGCATAATTTGGTATAAATCTGCAATTAAAAGTTGGCCATGAATAGCAATTCAAAATTTGATCCTAGATGATAATAATAATCTTGGCTTATGAATTGATATAGTTAACAAGGGTCAGTTTCTGACCAAGTAGATAGGAACCAGGGTTTTAAAATACTTAGGTCAGTAATTAGGAAAAGAGGAAAGGGGTATTAAAGGCATTTGAACATAGGGAATCTTGTAACAAACTCCTGGAACATTCTAGTGAAGGTTCAAAGTGCAATTTCTGCCTCAAAACTTGAGGCACAAGTTAAAAAACCAAGGACCATTTAGGCAAATCTGAAAGTTGATAAAGGACTAAAAGGAAAAAACAAAAAAGTTTAGTTGCCCTAAAGGCTTTAGTTATAAAAGGAACATCTGATCATTTTCAGAGGAGATCTTCTTCTATAGGCTTTTTCGTGTGTTAGAATACAAATTTTTAGATATAGATACACATTACACTTTCATACATTATTCAGCTGAAAATCCTTTTCAAGCTGGTTCCTCTGATTAAGCCTTCTTTAATAATCGAAGTTTTATTCATTACAAGTTGAAGATGGATTGATTGAATGCGTATTTTGAGCTGTTAGGGAGATTTTTTTTCATTTCTTGCCTCTCAAAACTTCTTGAGTTCCTGGATTTACTGTTTATTTGGGTGTTGTGCTTGCTTGCTATTCGCTTAACTTGCTCATAGGTCCTTCTTTTCTGCTGAAATTCCAGGTACCAATTCTCACTCAAAATTGGAAAGCATAAGTTGTACCAATTCGAGATCAATATTGATAATAAAGATGATCCCATTTTTGCGATATTATATATGTTATTAGTTTCTGCAATGTTTCAAGCATTGTAGTATGCATAAGCTTGTAATAATGTTGGACTGTACCCAGACTATAGCTTTAATTTGTTTAGCTTTCAGTAAGTTTGAAATAGTTTAATCCATAATTTATTTAATGTTCGTGATTTATGTTGTAATAGAGATTCGTTAGTTGTATACATACATATATACATATATATAGATATATGTATATATATATATATATATGTATATATATATATATATTTATACATACATATATATATATATATATATATATATATATATATATATATATATATATATACACACACACACACACACTGAACGATGAGTACTTCAATCTCTTTCATTAGACGCCAAAAATTAAATCTGAGTCATAATTTATTAATTCGTTAATATAAGATCCTTATCAGAATTCTCTTTGTTAAAATATCTTCAGTACGTTTTAAAAATGACTAATTCCACAGCGTTAATAACTGTAGTGCAGCAAATAGAAAGATTGTTATCATTCTCTAGGATGGACTTGTAGTCCAATTTTCTTGGCTCAAATGAAGGCCCAAACTGTTGTTGGTTATGAAACATGAAGAAATACATTCCCTGGGCTCAATATCAAAGGAGGCCCAAATTATAGAACCAGCCATGAATGAGGCTGAAAAGTATATGTGCTAAAACTTCCTGTTGAATGTATCATTCACGTGATATGATTAGGGCATATTTTAGAGAACCGTAGAATAAAAAATGTAATAAGAATGCATAGAAATTTGGAAGTGTTGTTTAGTGAATTCCACGGCCTTCTACGAATTCGCAAATGCGTAGTTGCTATAGGGACGATATTCAATAAGATATCTTCCTAAATTCGGCTGCGCATTTATGTGACCCAAATCCAAGTCTCAAAGATGTTAGAATGTGTCGAGAACCCGGGTGCATTTATGTGACGTGGTTCGAGACGTGTTTTAATAACGTTCCAAATGCTCCTAAAATGAATAAAGCGGTTAATAACTTTAAAATTTTCATTGTATAAAAATCAGGAGAGTTAGCTAAATATGATAGTTTAAGAGACCGTGCTAGAACCACGGGATCCGGGTGTGCCTAACACCTTCCCTCGGGTCAACAGAATTCCTTACTCAAGAATTTCTGGTTCGCAGACTCCAATTGGGTAGTCGAAAAAATTCCTCGATTTGGGATTCTAAAATAAACTGGTGACCTGGGATACCAAAAGCCAAACCTATCCCAAGTGGCGACTCATAAAAATATAATTAATCCCATTTCGAATAATGTCACTTTAATTGGAAAAAACTCCCTTATACGTGTCATCCTTCGGGGTTACCATGTAAAAAAAGGAGTTGTGACAATCATATCCTACAAGATTAAAATTGCTACCTTTGGGATACCGAAGACATAGATCAGTAATGTCTTTCATGTATCTTAGTATCCTTTTGACAACAGTCAAGTAAGACTATTTAGGATTTGCCTGAAAGTGAGCACAAAGCCCTACACTGAAAACAATGTCATGTCTGCTAGTAGTAAGATACAAAAGTGAACCAATCATACCCCTATACAACATTTGATCAACTGATGAACCGATTTCATCAACATCTAATTTAGTAGCAGTTGTAATGGGTGTGTCTATTTCTTTTCATTCTTCCATTTTAAACTTGTTGATTAGCTCCTTTGCGTACTTCTGCTAATGGATCATGGTTCGATTGCACTCTATTTGATTTGTAACCTTAAGAAGAAGTTAAGCTCACCCCATCATGCTGATTTCAAACTCACTCCCCATTAATTTTGCAATTCCTTTCTTAGCTTATAAGTAGTGTCCCCAAAGATTATGTTAACAACATATATTTGTACAATAAGAAGATCCTTACCTTTTTCCCTTAAGAATAAGGTACTATCAATTTTACCTTTTTGTAACCATGCTCCAGCAGGAATTTGGACAACCTTTCATACCATGCTCTTGGGGCCTGCTTGAGTCCATTAAGAGCCTTATCTAACTTGTACACATGCTCAAGGTATTCCTTGCTCTCAAATCTTGGAGTTTGTTTTACAAATACGTTTTCTTTTAGGTAGCCATTTAGGAAGGCACTTTTGACATCCATTCGATGTAGAGTGAATTCCATGTGTGCTGAAAGGCTATAAGGAGTCGGATTGCCTCAGTCTTGCAACAGGAGCAAAAGTCTCATCATAGTCTATGCCTTCCTCTTGGTTGTAACCTTGGACCACCAGACATGCCTTGTTTCTTATAACTGTTCCATCTTCATCAAGTTTGTTTCTAAAGATCCACTTTGTACCCATGATTGATCTGTCCTTTGTCTTTGGAAGTAGATGCCAAACTTGACATATCTCAAACTAATTGAGTTAATCTTGCATAGCAGTTACCCAATCTGTATCCTGCAAAGCCTTAGCAACATGTTTAGGTTCAATAAGAGATAAAAAGGCCTCAAAAGCACATAGATTCTTTAATTCTGAACTATTTTTAACTCCATATGTTGGATCAGTGATAATGTTCTCAATGGGATGAAAAATTTTATACTTATGAGGTTTCACAACCAACTGGTTTCTGCTAGATGTTTCTCCAATGTTCTATTGCTGATGAACAGGTTCCTTCGACAGATTCATTTCAGTTCCTCTTTGATTAGTTCCCCCTGTCAGGTTGCACTAGTTGGAAGAACTTGTTCCATCACTTGTTCCTTCTGTTGGTGCCACTTTGAACTGAGTTGAGGCTTCAGTACAGTCCTTTACCAATCTAATGGCTTCATCTTCATGTTCCTCTCTCTCAAAAATAATGTTAGTTTCATCAAATACTACATGTACACTTTCTTCTACACACAAAGTTATTTTATTAAACACTTTATATGCTTCGCTATGTAATGAATATCCCAAGATACTCCCTTATCACTTTTGGGATCAAATTTACCTAGGGAGTATTGTGCATTATTGTGCACATAGCACTTATAACCAAATGCCCTAAGATGGGATATGTTTGGTTTTCTCCCTTTAAGTAACTCATAGGGACCCTTCTCTACAAGAGGTCATCCATGCATCTATTGATTATGTAACATGCCGTGTTTACAGCCTCTGCCCAAAAGCTATGAGGTAGTTTAGTAGAAAGAAGCATGGTCCTAGCTATGTGCTCAAAAGTCCTATTCTTTCTTTCAACTACTCCATTTTGTTGAGGAGTCCTATGGGCGAAGAAATTATGATCAATGCTATTTTCATCATAGAATTCAGTAAACTTGGAGTTTTCAGATTCAGTTCCATGATCAGACCTAATGGATGCAAGTTGATTTCCTAATTGTTTCTGAGTTTTCTAACAAATGCAGTAAACATGTCAAATGCTTCATCTTTAGAGGATAGAAATAAAACCCATGTAAATCTAGAATAATCATCAACAAGAACCATTACATATTTGTTGTTGTTCTGCTTATGGTTCTTATTGGACCACAGAGATCAATATGGACCAGTTCCAACGACTTGGTTGTGCTTACCATTTTATTCCTTTTGAAGGATGATCTTACCTGCTTCGCCCATGCACAGGCCTCACAACTTTGTCTTCCTTGAACTTGATGTTAGGTAAACCTATCACCAGGTCTTTGGAGACTAAATTTTTCAACTGATCTAGAATGGCGTGACCAAGTTTTTTGTGCCACAGGAGTGGGAATCATTATCCATCACACTTAGACAAGTTAGTTCATATTCTGAGAGAGTGGATAAATCTACAATGTATATATTATTAACTCTATTTCCCTGTAAAACAATCTTGCCAGTGGTAAGATTAATCATAAAGCATTTACTAATGGTGAATGCTATAAGGTTACCTCTGTCACACAGTTGTGATACTCTGATCAGGCTATTTCTCAAGCCATCTGTTAAGTAGACATTCTCAATGAAGTGAGAGTTTGTCACAAATTGGGGTAATCAATTCGCATCTGAGTGTGATAGCCCTCTCGATACCTTATTGGAGCTTTTTAACTAGCGGCCGATTTCCTGTCACGTCAGCCTTTTCCCAGTGAATGGAGCCCCAACAAGGAAGGTGTTAGTGCTTTATCATTGGGTCAATAATGCTAATCCCTATTTTTGTGCTACCTACCTAACTTTCCAACTCCAATAATCTCACCTTTCTTCCCATTTCCAAAGGAGACATTTCCTCCCTTTAAGTCCTCAAGTGAAAGAATCTGGTTCTTGCTTCCAGTCATATGTTTTAAGCAACCACTATCCATGTACCATATTTGGCTATTTTCTTTCACTTGGACCTACAAAAAGAAATTAGGGGTTAATCTTAGGAACCCAAACTTGTTTGGATCCCTTTCTATGGGCAAGGAGATAAATCAGATTTCTTCTAGTCCACCCAGGCAGCTTGCTCTTTTCTTGAATAAAAGTTTTGTTCCTTTGAGTAGCCTTTTCTTTTGCATTATATTCATTTTTGTAATGGCCAGTCTTGCCACAGTGTGTGCAGATTTTATTCTTTGGAAGTGTGAAGTGCTTGATTTTAGGGTCCCACTTTGATACTTTAGTCCCATATCCAAGTCCTCTTTCGTTGCTACTATGATGCTCCTGCAACCAAGAAAGTGCATCAGAAGCCTTGTTCCATTTGCAAGTTCTGTCTAGTTCATGTTTCACTTTTCCTAGATCTTCTTTTGGAACTTTAATCAACTCATCCTTCTTATAAAACGCATCCTTCATTTTTCCTAAGTTTTCCGATAAAGTGAGATATGTATGATCAGCTTTCTTCTATTCTATTCCTAGTTTCAGTTTTAAGTTTTCAGATCTAAGTTCTAGGACACTAGTGTCAAGTTCAAGAACCTGGTTCTTCAACTCAACATTTTTGTTGTCACTCTCATTAGCCCTAGACTCTAGACTTTTCCATTTTTCTTTTAGGATCACACATTCCCTAGACAGATCTTCCTTCTCATTGTTAATTATCTCAGACTCATCAATGAAGTTTAGTAATAACTCAGCCAGCCTTTCCTTACACAGAAATTTAATCTTGTATTTGAGATGAAGAATACTTACCTCTTTTTCATCATCTGATTCTCCGATGTCCATAAGGGCATGTTCATCTTCAGCTTCATCCTCTGAGTCCTCATCTGATGTTTCTCCCCAGGCAGCAACCATACCATTTGTTGATCCTTTGTTCCTTTTTAGTTGAACATGTTCCTTCTTCATGTTCCTTCCTTCAGAACTTTCTTTCTTCCACTCAATTTCCCATTGAGGGCAGTTCTTGATCATGTGATCAGTCTTTGCACACTTGTAGCAACCCTCATTGATCTGTTTCTCAGGAGCCCTTGGTTTTTTGAAGGTTGTACCTCTTGAAGAACCCTTTCCTCTAATCAGGTACTTTTTGAAATCACTTGTGATCATAGCCATTTCATCATCATCCAGATCTAAACCTTCAGCAATTCTGAGAGCCAGTGGGTGTATCCATCTTCATGGTTTGTCTTCTTAGTTGATCGGCAGTAAGATTTTCAGTTAGTTCATCCAGCTTGAGGGTAGCAGTATTCTTAGATTCCTGAATAGCAGTGATTTTTCTTTCCCATAAAACTGGCAGAACCCTTGTCAAGATTTTGTCAACCTTGTCTTCTTCAAGAATAATCCTTTCAATAGACTTAAGTTCATTTGTCAATGTAGTGAACCTAGTATACATCTCTTCGATAGTTTCTCCTTCCTTCATAGTAAGATTATCATATTAAGAATACAATAGTGTTCTTCCGGACCTCTTCACTTGAGGTGTTCCTTCATGAGCCACTTGCAAAGTATCCCATATTTCCTTAGCAGTGGTATAGCTTTGGCTCCTGCTGTACTTATCTGGACCTAGTCCATACACAAGCCATTTATTGGCCTTAGCCTTCTTCTCCTACTTCTTCAGGTCTTCAACGGTGTAGTCAGCCCTTGTCTTTGGCACATCCACTCTTTATTCATTCTTCTTTGTAGTTTCTAGAGGACTATCAGTGACTATGTCCCAAAGTTCATAATCTTCTCCTATAATGTGATCCCTCATCTTGTTTTTCCACCAAGAATAGTATTGTCCATTGAAGAGTGGAGGCCTAGCAGTGCATTGCCCTTCCCAGTTCCCAGGTGGTGCACTCATGTTGATATTTTCCTAAGGTGTTAGCCTCTTCAAGGATAACCCGCTCTGATACCAATTGATATTCTAAACATCAGTACCACACAAGAGGGGGGTGATTTGTGTGGTACCCAATTTTTCATTGTAGAAGAACCTGGTTCTTCTAGGTGTACTAACTCTACTATTTGCTAATAGTAAGTACATAAAGTAAGGAACACAGAGATTTTTACGTGTAAAACACTTGGCTCAAAAGGTGAAAAAACCACGACCTAATACTCAGTAGGATTTTCCTAAACTTCCACTAAAACCACAAAGCCAAAACAACATTTACAAAACTCTTGTAAACCTAAGGATTAAACTCTAATCCCATTGTGGCACATAGCCTTAACTGTTGCGACAACTTTAAGTCAACTCTAACTTGAGTACTCAAAGTACCTAATAAAATTTCTTTTATGAAAGCAGAAAGGTAAAAGTTTAAATTGTTAGAAACACGTTCTCAATGCAATATACTAAACGTGTACTCTTTTGTAGGTTTTGATGAATGACAAACGAAGCAAAAATTGATATATGACGGAATTCAAGTACAAGCGCACAATGGTTGCGAATAAGATTGAAGTTCAAGATATAGCTTTTAATTGTTATTGAGTTGTTCTAAATTGTAATCTCGATCCTATAACTTGACTCATAGTATGGCCTCTCTCATAAAACTATTTTCCAAAATCATGCATATTTAATTCTGTGTCAAAAAGATTTTAAATCATGCATATTTACATTAGACAAAATGTTTTCTAAACATGCCTCAAAAATCTGGGCTAAAATAATCGATTATGTACTTATGATAATCGATTGTTTCTGAGCCAAGACTGCATGACAATCGATTATGAATTAATGGTAATCGATTGTGAGTAAGACAGTGAACATCAGGTTTTTCCAAATCTGCATGATAATCGATTGTGAACAATTGACAATCGATTGTTGTTGAGGTAAAGTTTTTCAATACTCAAAATAATCGATTATGAACTAATGGTGATCGATTGTGTTGAGTTGATGTCTTCCAGTGATTTTAAATTTAATTAAGTAATCGATTATGTCTTTAGATAATCGATTATCACTGAGACAGTAAGTTTTATGATTTTCAGAAAATAACACATAATCGATTGTTACATTGGACAATCGATTGTCAAAGAAACAGTGTCTAAAATGTTTTTCAAAAACTGAGAAGTAATCGATTGTTGACTTTGTGCAATCGATTGTGAAGCTGACCGTTGTCGTAAAGTTTTCAAATACCGTCAGGTAATCGATTATTGATTCTGTATAATCGATTGTTTTGATTAAAAATCCGGAAAAGATTTTTTGAACGTTATTGGGTAATCGATTATTGATTTTGTATAATCGATTGTTTTGATTAAAATCCGGAAAAGATTTTTTGAACATTGCTGAGTAATCGATTGTTGATTCTGGACAATCGATTGTTTGTGGTAAAATCTGGAAAGGATTTTTTGAACGTTGCCAGTAATCGATTATGGATTGGAAGTAATCGATTATCAAGCGTAAAATCTGGGATTGAATTTTGGTCTGACTGGCAGACAATCGATTGTTGGGGTTTGACAATCGATTGTCAGTGAGTAAAATCAGCAACTCTTAATTGGCAATTAGGCAACGGTAATGCCAAGTTTTTCAACTATAAATACAGCTTCATTTCAGTGTTTTAAACACAACAACATACACAAACTGATCATTACATTGCTATAAGCTTTCATTCAATTGTTCTTCATTTTCTACTCATTTCATAAAGCTTTTGAGAGCCATATTATTGCTTAAAGTTGTTGTGATCTTGAACATATTCTTTTATTCGTATCTACTCAATAAGGAGTACTTTGGTTAAGTGAGTATCCAAGTATTTGATATACTTGTAAGAGAATTGCGATTCTCTTGTTTCAAGGAACTTGCGTTTCCTTGGGGTGAAGTCTTTGAGATTGCGATCTCCGAGCAACTGTTTGAGGCTTGTGTCCTCAAGTGTGTAGCGGTTTGTTGAGCACCCTTAAGCTTAACAGGATAGTGAAAAATCTCGAGAGAGTCTCTCGGGGACTGGACTAACCATGTTGGTGGCCAACCAGTATACATCTTTGTGTAAGTTTATTTTTCTGCATTTATTTTACTTCCTGCAAAGTTTAAATTCCGCAAGAAAACGCTAAATTCTATTAATACGCTATTCACCCCCCCTTTAGCATAAAGCGTAGTTCCTAACAATTGGTATCAGAGCCCAACTCTCTGAAAACTTAACCGTTTGAGAGAACCATCCATGGCTTCTACTCTTGACTCTTTTGCAGGAATTGAAGAAGGACAATGCTCTACGCGACCTCCTCTATTCAACGGCACAAACTACTCGTACTGGAAGGAGAGGATGCAAATCTTTGTGCAATCAAATAGCTTTCATTTGTGGAAAGTATTCACCAATGGAAACCAAATTCCAACCAAGAAGGTGGAAGACGAATGGGTTCCAAAGACCGAAGAGGAATATACCGCGGAGGATATTCGTACGGTTCAAAATAATGCCAAAGCTATAAATTTATTATATTGTGCTGTTAATGCTAACGACTACAGGAAGATATCATGTTGCAAAACAGCAAAAGAAATGTGGGATAAGCTTGAAGTGACATACGAAGGAACCGACCAGGTACGAGAAGCTAAAATTGATTTCTTAACTCACTCTTATGAACTATTCCACATGAAGGAAGGAGAGAAAGTAGACGAAATGTTTGAGCGATTCTCAATGATCGTGAATGATCTACACGCCCTCAAAAAGACGTTTACGGATAGAGAACTTGTCCGGAAGATCCTCAGAAGTCTCACTCCGGCATGGCGATCAAAGGCCGATGCAATCCAAGAATCCATTGGCATCACAAATGTCACAATTGACGCATTAAGAGGTAATCTCAAAACCTATGAATCAACTATACTTAACCCGTTTGTTGATGATCAAAGAAGGCAAAGGATTGCTCTGAAGGCTAGCCAACCACAAATTGATGAGGAAGGTGACAACGAGTTTGGACTCGTCATCAAAAGGTTTCAAAAATTCATGCGCAAAGAGTATGAACGCAAGAACAAAAAGCAAGGCGATCAACTAAAATGCTATGAATGCGGAGAAACCGGGCACATAAAATCAAATTGCCCTAACATCAAAAAGGAGAAGAAACCCTTCAAAAAGCAACGTGCATACATCTCTTGGGGAGGAGATTCCAGAGATGAAGCAAGCGAAGAAGAAGACGATGAAGCAGCAAATTTATGTCTCATGGCTCAAGAAGACGGCAAAGACGAGGTAAGTCAAATCTCTTCTCAAAATTTCTTTACTCTTGATGAAATGAGAAATGCTTTTAATGAACTATATGCTGAATTCATCAAAGCTTCAAAAACTGTCAAAAGTGTTAAAGAAAGCGCTTCTCTAAAAGAAAAAGATTTTCAAACACAGCTTTCATTAAAAGAAAAAGAATTAGAAAAACTGGTTTTCGAAAATGAGAAGCTAAAAGAGGAAAACAAGTTTTATGGAAAAAGAAGTGCTGATAAACCTGAAGGTTCTACTAGAAACTGTTCTTCTTGTGTGCTTCTTAAGAATGAAGTAGCTAGACTTAAAGGCACATTAGATAAGTTTAATTCTTCGCATAAAAACTTGAATGATGTGCTTGTTAATCTAAAATCAACTAAACATGGAATAGGATTCAAGAATGAAGAAAAGGTTGGTGCTAAACCACAACAACCTAGAGCTCAACCTAGGACTAATAACCGAAATGCTTATCCTAGAAGTAGAAATCCTAGAAATAACTTGCATGTTAGACCAAATAGTGAAAATGCTAGAAGACCTAGAAATGATGCATATTTTAGGCCAAACCTTGAACAATTTAGAAGACCAAGAAATGACCCTCCACCTAGAAATAGATATTCTAGAAATGATGCATATTTTAGACAAACTTGTGAACCTCTTAGAGCTCATAATAGGAGAAACAATGGTGTTCAAAGTAGAGTAAGCAACCTTTATTCATCTAGTTACTATGTACCTAGAAAAATGCATAATCCCAACGTGACTTGTCATTATTGTAGACGTATTGGTCATATTGCTCCTGCTTGCTTTACTCGTCATAGACATATAAATCAATTGCATCATTATAACATGCCTAACCCTCAAGGACCCAAGATGGCATGGGTACCTAAAGAATATTAATTTGTTTTGTAGGTGTGCTTGAAGGGATCAAGTGTACTATGGTACCTTGATAGTGGATGCTCCAAACACATGACGGGAGATGAATCCAAATTCCTTCAACTAGAGCACAAAGAAGGAGGAAGTGTCATATTTGGTGATAACAATAAAGGAAAAATCATCTGCATTGGTTCGGTCGGTAAGGACGAAAACTCCTCTATTAAACATAGACTACTTGTGAAAGGTTTGAAGCATAATCTCTTGAGCATAAGCCAATTATGTGACAAGGGAAATCTTGCTCTATTTGATTCGGATGAATGTCTTGTATTTTTAGACGTAGTGATTTCAAGATCATACTTCGTGGTTTTAGAATTGATAATATCTATATGGTTGATCTTGCAAACTCCTCACCCGAATATGTTGATTGTTTAATAAGCAAAGAGGATAACTCTTGGCTATGGCATCGTAGAGTAGCACACATGAACATGCATCTTTTGAACAAGCTTCTTTCTCAAAACTTAGTAGTTGGTCTTCCCAGTTTAAAGTTTGAAAATGATTCTATTTGCGATTCTTGTCAAAAAGGGAAGCAAACCAAAGCATCTTTTAAATCCAAGAATATTGTTTCAACGTCTAGACCTTTGCAATTACTTCACATGGATTTATTTGGTCCCTCTCGTATTGAAAGTCTTGGTAAAAATAAATATGTTTTTGTAATTGTTGATGACTTTTCTAGATTTACTTGGACTCTATTTCTTGCAAATAAAAGTGATGCTTTTCAAAATTTCAAGTATTTCCTTAAGCGTGTTCAAAACGAAAAGGAATCGACCGTCACTTCGATTAGAAGTGATCATGGGGGAGAGTTTGATCACAATCTCTTTGCGGATTTTTGTGACGAACTCGGAATCGAACACACCTTTTCCGCTCCACGGACACCACAACAAAATGGGGTGGTGGAAAGGAAAAATAGGTGTCTCGAAGAGATGGCAAGAACCATGCTCGACGAAGCTAAGATTCCCAAATATTTTTGGGCGGACGCCGTGAGTACCGCTTGCTATGTTTTAAATATCGGCCGAAAACCCCATATGAACTTTATAAGGGTAGAAAACCCAACATTTCTCATTTACGTGTTTTTGGTTGTAAATGTTTTGTTCATAATAATGGCAAGGACCAATTGGGTAAGTTTGATGCTAAATCGGATGAAGGTATTTTCATTGGTTATTCCTCACGTAGCAAAGCATATAGGATCTTTAACAAAAGAACCCAAATTGTGGAGGAATCCCCTCATGTTGTGTTTTCCGAAGATAATACTCGCTTGGCGAGAAAGGAATCCGGTTTTGATCTTGCAGGTATCTTGGATAGCTTGAAAGATAAAATCTAAGAAGAACCTTCAAAGGAAAACAAAGATGAAATTGGGGAACAACCAACGGAAGAAGCGCCACAATTAGAAAAAGGAATAAATACGCCTAACGAGTGGAGAACGATCAAGGATCATCCTCTCGAACAGGTAATCGGCGATGTTGGAGAAAAGGTAAGTACCCGAAACTCCCTCAAAAACACTTTAGAACTTACTGCTTTTGTTTCTCAAATTGAACCTAAAACCATCTCCGAAGCAATTGGGGATGAATTTTGGACCTTGGCAATGCAAGAGGAGCTTAACCAATTCGAATGCAATAACGTTTGGGATTTGGTGCCAAGACCCGAAGGTCATTCTATAATTGGTACGAAATGGGTTTTTCGCAATAAACTAGATGAAAATGGTATAATCACTAGAAACAAAGCTAGGCTTGTGGCAAAAGGCTATAGTCAAGAAGAAGGTATTGATTATGAGGAAACCTATGCTCCCGTAGCTAGATTAGAAGCTATTCGTCTATTACTTGCTTTCGCCTCTTCAATGAATTTTATTCTATATCAAATGGATGTGAAAAGTGCTTTTCTAAATGGTTTTATTGAAGAAGAAGTTTATGTCAAACAACCCCCCGGCTTTGAAGATTTTAAATATCCCGATCATGTTTTCAAACTCAAAAAGGCTCTTTATGGTTTAAAACAAGCTCCTCGAGCTTGGTATGAAAGGTTGAGTAAATTTCTTTTGGAAAATGATTTCATTAGGGGAAAAGTTGACACAACCCTCTTTGTCAAGCATAAAAACATTGATATTTTATTAGTTCAAATATATGTAGACGATATTATATTTGGTGCTACTAACAATGTTTTATGCAAGGAATTTTCCGATCTAATGACTAGCGAATTTGAAATGTCGATGATGGGCGAGTTAACATTCTTTTTGGGGTTACAAGTGAAACAAATGAAAGAAGGTACATTCATATGCCAAGCCAAATATTGCAAAGAACTACTAAAACGCTTTGAGATGAACAATGCAAAAGAAATGGCTACTCCCATGAGCACATCCGATCATCTGGACAAAGATGAAAAAGGTAAGGAAGTCGACACTAAAAAGTATCGAGGTATGATTGGCTCTCTTCTTTATCTTACCGCTAGTCGTCCGGACATCATGTTTAGCGTGTGTTTATGTGCTCGCTATCAGTCATGTCCGAAGGAGTCTTACCTTACTGCGGTGAAACGGATATTAAGGTATCTCATTGGTACTACAAATGTGGGTCTATGGTACCCCAAAGGCTCTTCATGCCAACTTATTGGATATTCCGATTCCGATTTTGCTGGATGCAAATTGGACCGCAAGAGCACAAGTGGCACTTGCCATTTGCTCGGTAGCTCTCTTGTCTCTTGGTTTAGTAAGAAACAAGTAAGTGTTGCATTGTCTACCACCGAGGCTGAATATGTACCCGCGGGGAGTTGCTGTGCTCAAATCCTATGGATGAAACAACAACTCTTGGACTATGGCCTAAGTCTTGATCACATTCCTCTTAGATGTGATAACACTAGCGCCATATTCTTGACGAAGAACCCCGTTCTTCATTCGCGAACAAAACACATCGAAATTAGACATCATTTTATTAGAGATCATGTACTCAAAGGCGATGTCGAAATTGAATTTGTTGAAACCAAAAGCCAATTGGCAGACATCTTTACCAAGCCTTTAGAGAAAGAGTCTTTCTTCCGAATTCGCAGTGAACTCGGGATCCTTGACTCCACTTTGATCTAAGTCATGCATTGCATTTTCTTTCCTACATGATTTCTAACTTGAGCGTCGGAGGCGTCTAACTTCTTTTTGCAGGTATCACCCTAGAGCTAAGAGCAATTCTTAAGCAAACCGCGAATCTGCAGCAATGTCCCTATCAAAATCGATTATCCCGTATCAATAATCGACTACCCTCTAACTTTTTTCCAATAAATAAACCTTGTTTATTTCATCTTTTTGCATCTTTCCTTACTATTTTTTTGCTACTGGCAAAAGGGGGAAGAAAACGGGATATCGGGTATGCACCACTGGGTATGCACCACCTCTTAATTCATTGATTGCTTATAAGCTAAAATTGAGGGGGAACTCTTAAATTGAGGGGGAACAAGAACAAAATTGCATAATTGTTACTTGTCTTGAATTGTCAATATCCTTTGCCTAAATTGCATATCCCGCTTAATGTTTACCATTATCAAAAAGGGGGAAATTGTTAGAAACACGTTCTCAATGCAATATACTAAACGTGTACTCTTTTGTAGGTTTTGATGAATGACAAACGAAGCAAAAATTGATATATGACGGAATTCAAGTACAAGCGCACAATGGTTGCGAATAAGATTGAAGTTCAGGATATAGCTTTTAATTGTTATTGAGTTGTTCTAAATTGTAATCTCGATCCTATAACTTGACTCATAGTATGGCCTCTCTCATAAAACTATTTTCCAAAATCATGCATATTTAATTCTGTGTCAAAAAGATTTTAAATCATGCATATTTACATTAGACAAAATGTTTTCTAAACATGCCTCAAAAATCTGGGCTAAAATAATCGATTATGTACTTATGATAATCGATTGCTTCTGAGCCAAGACTGCATGACAATCGATTATGAATTAATGGTAATCGATTGTGAGTAAGACAATGAACATCAGGTTTTTCCAAATCTGCATGATAATCGATTGTGAACAAATGACAATCGATTGTTGTTGAGGTAAAGTTTTTCAATACTCAAAATAATCGATTATGAACTAATGGTGATCGATTGTGTTGAGTTGATGTCTTCCAGTGATTTTAAATTTAATTAAGTAATCGATTATGTCTTTAGATAATAGATTATCACTGAGACAGTAAGTTTTATGATTTTCAGAAAATAACACATAATCGATTGTTACATTGGACAATCGATTGTCAAAGAGACAGTGTCTAAAATGTTTTTCAAAAACTGAGAAGTAATCGATTGTTGACTTTGTGCAATCGATTGTGAAGCTGACCGTTGTCGTAAAGTTTTCAAATACCGCCAGGTAATCGATTATTGATTCTGTATAATCGATTGTTTTGATTAAAAATCCGGAAAAGATTTTTTGAACGTTATTGGGTAATCGATTATTGATTTTGTATAATTGATTGTTTTGATTAAAATTCGGAAAAGATTTTTTGAACGTTGCTGAGTAATCGATTGTTGATTCTGGACAATCGATTGTTTGTGGTAAAATCTGGAAAGGATTTTTTGAACGTTGCCAGTAATCGATTATGGATTGGAAGTAATCGATTATCAAGCACAAAATCTGGGATTGAATTTTGGTCTGACTGGCAGACAATCGATTGTTGGGGTTTGACAATCGATTGTCAGTGAGTAAAATCAGCAACTCTTAATTGGCAATTAGGCAACGGTAATGCCAAGTTTTTCAACTATAAATACAGCTTCATTTCAGTGTTTTAAACACAACAACATACACAAACTGATCATTACATTGCTATAAGCTTTCATTCAATTATTCTTCATTTTCTACTCATTTCATAAAGCTTTTGAGAGCCATATTATTGCTTAAAGTTTTTGTGATCTTGAACATATTCTTTTACTCATATCTACTCAATAAGGAGTACTTTGGTTAAGTGAGTGTCCAAGTATTTGATATACTTGTAAGAGAATTGCGATTCTCTTGTTTCAAGGAACTTGCGTTTCCTTGGGTGAAGTCTTTGAGATTGCGATCTCCGAGCAACTGTTTGAGGCTTGTGTCCTCAAGTGTGTAACGGTTTGTTGAGCACCCTTAAGCTTAACAAGATAGTGAAAAATCTCGAGAGAGTCTCTCGGGGACTGGACTAACCACGTTGGTGGCCAACCAGTATACATCTTTGTGTAAGTTTATTTTTCTGCATTTATTTTACTTCCTGCAAAGTTTAAATTCCGCAAGAAAACGCTAAATTCTATTAATACGCTATTCACCCCCCCTCTAGCGTAAAGCGTAGTTCCTAACATAAATCACCTACTACAATTGAACTAGAATAAAAGAAAGACACAATGGACTTGGTTCTTCTATCTTGTCTAAGTAGCTTCAGGAATGCACACTCAAATCTCACATAAATTGCTTGCAAAATTGCCTCACTCTTTTGTTCTCATTTTGGTTTAACTTCTGCGTTTGTGCAATACCTGTAAAAGAGAACACTCACTGTTATTTAATGAGTTAGTAATTAGAGATTGATTGAGACTCAATTGTTGATCTTCCATCAAAGTTGAGTCCTTGAACAACACAAACCCCAACCTTATCTTTTATCTGGATTGCGTTCTCTTCTCATAAGGAGACTTTCTCTCCTTATCCCATATGCAACCTTTTCGATCAGTTCAAGAGATATTGTTGCTTGATCAATGGGACCTAGATCCTTTATGTGCATCTCATATGTATAAGTTGACAAACACTATACTTCACATGATGGACCTGCTCCGTGACATAGTTCATTTGTCATTCTTCAAAACTTCACCTGTTCTTGGGCCAATGGAAATGACATGAATGACGATGAAAATGAGTCACTGTTATTGAAAACGTTTGGGGAAACACTATCAAAAGGAGCTATGATATGGTATCACAACTTAGCTCCTAACCCAAAAGATAAATTGCCTATGTTGTCAGACGCTTTCGTGAAAGCACATGTTGGGGCTATAAAGGTGGCCACAAGAAAATCGAATGTCTTCCAAAGGGATGACGAGATACTAAGGGAGTTTGTGTCATAGTTTTAGATGGAATTACCACTGGTCTTTGATGAATGAGCAGTTTAAGCCTTCATGCAAGGTTTGAAAGAAAGAAGCTCGATTGCATCTCGACAACTGAAGCAAAACATGATTGAATATCTTACTGTGACATGGTAGGATGTGCATAATCCTTATCAATAAAAACTTGAGGTCAAGGACAACCAGTTGGGAGCCCCCTCGAGTTCAGTTCATCTTAATAGATTTGTAGCCAAGCCCCCGAGAGACGCAGACCGAGGATTATGATTCAAAAAAGGAAGATATCAACTATACGTCTAATACAGAAGGTACTTTTCAAGTCATAATACACCACGGAATGATCAAAGATTAGATCGAGGCCAAAAAACCTGAGGGCTCATGCGTAAAACCGGGTTCAACAGGCGCTCGGCACTGATAGAGGCACCCAAATTGTCGGAATACAAATTCAGCATCGATGTCTCAAGTATTGTCTCGGCCATTGGCAAAGTAAAAGATACTAGATGGCCCAAGCCTATACAGACCGATCCTTCTTAGAGGAATCCCAACTTAATATGTAAGTATCATGGTACTCACGGGCATAGGATCGAGGATTGCAGGCAGTTGAGGAAGGAGGTAGCTCGATCGTTCAATGAAGGGCATTTTCGTGAATTTCTCAGTGACCACGCTAGGAACTTTTTCTGAGAAAGAGATGCAAATAGGAAGACTGAAACCGAAGTACCTCGGCAGGTCATTCACATGATCATTGGTAGAGTCGACATCCCAAAGGGACCTATTTTCAAACATACCATAGTATCCATTATGAAATAGAAACAGACTCAGAGTTATCTACCCGAGGACGCCCTATCGTTTTGTGACGAGGAAGCAGAGGATGTATTCCTACCTCACAATGATGCCCTGGTATCGCTATCCTTTTAAATAAAGTTTAGATTAAATTTATTTAAGTGGATCCAGGTAGCTCTACGAATATAATCAGATTAAGGGTCGTGAAATAACTCGGCCTGCAAAATCGGATTGTATCTGCATCCTGGGTGCTGAATGGTTTAAACATGGCAAGTGAAATAACAAAGGGAGAAATTATTTTGCCAGTAAAACATAGTCACGACATACAAGACACCAGGTTCCATGTCATCAAAGGCGATATTAGGTATAACACACTCCTCAGAAGGCCATGGATACACAGCATGAGGGCAGCGTCGTCGACCCACTATCAGATGATGAAGTTCCCGACAAAGAAAGGAGTGAAAATAGTCTCAAACTTTTCTCGAAAATTTTAATTTACTTAGTGTTCAATTCTTGGTTCTAGGTGTTATTTTGGCGATTTGATCGTGCGAGCAAGTTTGTATGATATTTTTAGATTTGTGTGCACACTTATTTTAGAGCGTCGAGGGCTCTAGTGAGTTTTGGATAGTCTACAGAGTAAAAACTTGACTTAGAACATTGATGGTGTGCTTCGATTTTTGGTGCAAGCTTCAGACCTTGCAATTGTGAGATCAGGCTTCGCATTTGCGGCCACTAATTGATTCGCATTACTGAGCAAATCATTGCATTTGCAAAGAGCAGCTACTGTGCACCTAAGGTTCACATTTGCAAGAAATTCTTCGCATTTGCGAAGTGGAACAGGGGGATGCAGTAATAGCAAATGCATTTGCGGAGATCATGGTTCGCATTTGCAAACAGTTTATCACATTTACGATGGAAGTAAAGATATGAAGAGCTTCGCATTTGCGAGGTTCGCATTATCGAACCTCAGGTCATAAATGCGACATCTGCAACTGATAAAATTTGGAGTTAGACGGGATTTTTATTCATTCTATCAAATTTTCAAACTTAAAAACACTAGAGGCGATTTTTCAAAGATCCCTTCTTCCCCAAATCATTGGTAAGTGATTCTAAATTAGTTTCTTTCAATCATTCACTATATTTCCTAAGATTTTAACCAAAAATCTTGTGTTTCATGATGGAAATTGGGGGTTTTGAGTAAACTATGGGATTTTATAAAATAGAGAGTTAGACCTGAAATTGAGATTGGATTCCAAAAAAATTATATAACTGGGCCTGGGTGAATGGATAATCGGGTTTTGGTCCGAATTTCGAGTTTGGACCAAGCGGGTCCCAGTATTGACTTTTGTTGAGTTTTTCAATAATGACCTAAATAGAATTATTTGCAATCATGAGTAGTTTCTAAGGCTTAATTTGAATCGTTTGGTTGGTAGTTTGCAAGATTCTATTGGTTCGGAGGCTTCTTTGAAAGGCAAAGCTATGGTTGAGCTTTGAATTGATCCTTTGGAGCAAGGTATGTGTCATGATTAAACTTGATTTGAGGGATTAGCACTACTTTGTCTAATTGCTACATGTTTAGATATTGGGCACAACATATATGTAAGGTTATGAGTACGTATGCGTTGTTGTCGGGTTATAGCAAGCAGGTGGGACTTGTTCTTTGCAATTATTTCTTTCTTTGATTAATCTCATCCTTTCTTAGACTAGTTATTTGTTAAATTGATTGTTTCTACCATGTTTATGGGCTTTCGTAAAAGTTAATTATTGATTCCAAAGTTGAGATTGGTATTGTGGACTCATTGTTGAAGTAAGACTTGTTCATGTTGATCCTATCTCCGTGTTATTACTTGATCATTGTTATGTGATAAGGGAGAGTACTAAATCACGAAGGATGATGCCATGTCATAGTGTGAGTGTTAATGCACGAAGGGTGAAGTCGTGCCATATTGTGAGTGTTAATGCACGAAGGATAATGTTGTTCCATGATATGAGAGTTAATACACAAAAGGTGACATCATGTTGTATCTATTGATCTATACTGTGAGTGAGAGTAAAAGCACGAAAGGCGATGCCGTACAATTTTTTTCATTGTTCTTTATTCTTTTTACTTGTTAAAGGCATATTGAATGTTCTGGTTATCATTTCTATTGTATCTCTCGTATCATATAACCCACTTAACATGTCCCCCTCCCGATATTACATATTTAGCTTTTATTTGTTATTATCTTGTACATATAATGTTATATGCATAGGTTTATCACATAGGTGTCTTTTAATAGCCTCGTTACTACTTTGTCAAAGTTAGGCTCGGCCCTTATGAGTATATGGAGTCAGTTGTACTCATACTAAACTTTGCACTTCTTGTGCAAATTTGGTACCGTTCGTAGCTGTCCTTGAGTTGGAGTAGCTTAGATATGTTAATTCGGAGACTCGCGGTAGATTTGCTGGCGTCTGCAGACCTTGAAGCCCCCTTCTATTTATCTTATTTCACTGTTTCTTTTCTTTTAGATCAGTTGTATTTCTTTCAGTCTCTATTTGTAGTATAATCTAGATGCTCGTGAGCTGTGACTCCAGACCCGCATTGTAGTGTATATAGGGCTTTTACGTTATTTCGCACTAGATATTTTTTCATTTTTGGATTAATTGACTTTATTTATTAAAATTGAAAAAATTGACTTAAAGGTCCTCTAACGTTGGCTTGCCTAACAAGTGAAATGTTTGGCGCCATCACGATCCCGAATGTGGGTATTCCGGATCTTAATAAATTGGTATAAAACCACTAGGTTGACTAGGTCTCACAATTGATGAGCGGGCTTAGTAGAGTCTGTAGGATGAATATGGAGACATCTATACTTATCTTCTAGAGGCTATGAAATTTAGCAACAAGTTTCGCTTCTATTCTTCTCTATCGTGCGATTTTGTTCTCTCATTTCTAATTGAACTCTTCTACTCTTGTTCCCCAGAAAATGGTGAGAACACGTACAATATCTTCAGCTGAGCAGTAGTCATAGCGCTAAGTGATAGCTCCTACGATGGGTAGAGGTCGAGGTCGTGCTAAAGGCCGAGGCAAGGGAAGAGCTAAGACTAGAGCTCAAGAAGCAGCACCAACAGTGGAGCCTCAAGTAGAGGTTCATTAGGAGGTTCTAGCCTAGATTGTGCCAGTTGGACCAGCTCAGGTGCCGGAGGGGTTCATCGCCACCCTAGTGCTTTAGAATGCTCTAGCCCATTTAGTGGGCCTTATGGAGAGTGTGGCCAGGCCGGTACATTTCCTATAGAACCAGCTGTCTCTCAAGCTGGGGGAGGAGCATAGACACCCGCTACTCACACTCTGGAGAAGATGGTTCCCCAATACTAGACTCCAGTAGCTCAGCCAGTTGGGGTAGTTCAGCCGGTTATTGCAGCATAGGCCTGTGATGGACCAGCTATGTCTTCTGAAGGCTTATTGAGATTGGACAAGTTCACCAAGCTCTTCCCAGTTCACTTCAGTGGTGCACCTTCTGCAGACCCACAAGATTATCTTGACTGCTGTCGTGAGGTGCTGCGGAACAAGGGGGTAGTGGAGACCAATGGGGTTGATTTTGTTGTATTCCAGATGACAGGTTCCACCAAGAGATGGTGGAAGGACTTTCTATTGACTAGACCAGGTGGGTCGCTTTCTCTTACTTAGGACCAATTCTCTCACATATTTCTTGAGAAGTTCCTTCTTGTCACATTAACAGAGGATTATCACAGGCAGTTTGAGCGTCTTCATCAGAGCAGCATGTGTGTCATTTAGTATGAGATCCGATTTTTGGATTTGGACCGTCATGATATCCTTCTGTTTTTCAAGATAGAGAGGGTGAGGAGGTTTATTGAGGGACTTGCTCAGCCTATCGAGTTGCAGATGGCCAAAAAGATTGACAATGAGATTTCTTTTCAGACGGTTGCCAACGTCGCCAGGTGAGTCGAGATGGTTCTTGCACAACAGAGACGTCAGGGGTCTGACAAGAAGCCTCATTATTCCGGTGGATTCAGTGGTGCCTCATCTGGAGGCAGGGCTACTTTTGGTAGATGCTATCCTTCCAAGCCGTTTCATTGAGTACTCCAAGCATCCTATGGTGCATCAGGTAGTCGTGACCCTTATATGCATTATTCCGACCAGCTAGCCTACAATGCACCACCATCTCGTATTAGTGCACCTTCACTCTAGAGCTTTTAGGGTGGTTATCCAGGCTGACAAGGTTAGTTTCAAGGTCAGCAGTCACAGCAGCCAAGGTCATGTTATACTTGTGGTGATCGAGGCACATTGCTAGATTTTTCCCTTAAGCATCGAGTAGTGCACAACATCAGTGTTCTCGTGCCATGGTCCCGGCACTGAGTGCTTCACCACCCGCTCAGCCAACTCGTAAGGGTCAGACGGCTGGAGGTGGAGGTCAGGCCGTGAGAGGTGGAGGCCAACCATCTAAGGCCCCTAATAGAGATATAGTTCAAAGTAGTGGGGTTCAGCTCCGATACTATACTTATCCAGCCAGGCCAGAGACTGAGCCATTTAATGTTGTTATCACAGGTACTGTTACAGTTTGTAGTAGAGATGCTTTAGTTCTATTTTATCCGAATTCTACTTATTCCTACGTGTCATCCTATTTTTCTTCATATTAGGTTGTGCCTTGTGATCCTTTGAGTTCTCATGTGTATGTGTCTACATCTGTGGGAGATGTTATTGTGGTAGATTGTTTTTATCGTTCGTGTGTGGTTACCATTTGGAGTCTTGAGACTAGTGTAGATCTTGTACTTCTCGATATGGTAGATTTTGACATTATCTTGGGCATGGATTGGTTGTCACCTTATCACGCTATATTGGATTGTCACGCCAAGACGGGTGACCTTAGCCTTGCTGGGGTTTCCTCGATTAGAGCGGAGAGGGAATCCTAGCCATTCTACCTAGGGTTATCTCTTTCACGAAGGCTCAACGTATGGTTGAGAAGGGGTGTCTAGCTTATTTGGCTTATGTCCGTGATTCTAGTGCATAGGTTCCTTCCATGGATTCAGTACCAGTTGTCTGTAAGTTTCCAGAGGTATTTCTTGCAAACCTTACAGGGATGCCACCCGAAAAGGATGTTGACTTCTGTATTGATTTGGATCTGGGCACTCAGCCCATTTTATTTTGACATATCGTATGGCCCCGCCAGAGTTAAAAGAACTGAATGAGAAATTACATGATTTTCTTGACAAAGCCTTCATTAGACCTAGTGTCACGCCTTGGGTGCACCCTCGTTGTTAATGAAGAAGAAAGATGGATCGATAAGGATGTGCATAGACTATCAGCAATCGAACAAAGTGACCATCAAGAACAAGTATCCATTGTCGAAGATTGACTTATTTGATCTGCTTTAGAGTGCCAAGTTATTTCAAAGATCGATTGACTACTGGCTACCATCAGTAAAGGATTACGACTTCCGATGTACCTAAGAAAACTTTTCGAATTTGATATGGGCATTATGAGTTTATAGTGATGTCATTTGGACTAACAAATGCCCCAACAACATTTATGGGTTTGATGAACTAAGTGTTCAGTCCCTATCAGAATTATTTTGTGATTGTGTTTATTGATTATATCTTGATATACTCCTACAGGCGAGAGGAGCACCAGCAGAATCTTCAGATGGTACTTCAAACTCTGATAGACGCCAATAATATGGTAAGTTGTCAAAATGCGAGTTTTGGTTGGATTTACTAGCCTTCTTGGGGCATGTTGTATCACTAGAGGGCATTCAGGTGGATCCTAAGAAGATTGCAGTTCAAAACTAGCCTAGACCCACTTCAGCTATAGAGATCAAGAGTTTTCTGGGTTTGGTGGGTTATTACCGTTGGTTTGTGGAGGGATTCTCATCTAAGAAGCCCCATTGATCAGGTTGACCCAGAAAGGTGCCCCTTTTAGATTTTCAGACGAGTGTGAGACGAGATTTCAGAAGCACAAGACTGCTTTGACTACGGAGCTAGTGTTGGTATTGCCTATAGGTTCGGGATCTTAAATGGTATATTGTGATGCATCTTGTATGGGACTTGCTGCGATATTGATGTAGGATGGCGGGGTGATTGCATATGTGTTGCGGTAGTTGAAAGTTCACGAGAAGAATTACCATGTTTATGACTTAGAGTTGGCATCCATTGTTCATATGCTGAAGATTTGGAGGCACTATCCTTACGGCATGTCATGTGAGGTATTCACGGATAATCAAAGCTTGCAGTATTTGTTCAAGCAAAAGGAGCTCAATTTGAGGCATAGGTGGTGGTTTGAGATATTAACAGACTATGATATCACCATCTTGTATCATCTCGGGAAGGCCAATGTGGTGGCCGATGCTTAGAGTAAAAAGTTATTGGGTATGGGCAGATTTGCATTCATTCCAGTTGGTGAGAGACCTCTTGCATTAGATGTCTAGGGTTTGGCCAATAAGTTTGTAAGGTTGGATGTTTCTAAGTGCAATCGTGTCCTAGCTTGTACAGTCGTTCTTTATTGTTTGACCATATTAGGGAACAACAGTATGATGACGACATTTGCTCATCCTTAGGGACACAGTATGGCATAGTGATGCCAAGCAGCTTACGATTGGAGATCATGGAGTTTTGAGGATGCAAGGTCTTGTTTGCCTAATGTGGATGGACTTCACAAGTAGATTCTATGGGAGACCCACAATTCCTAGTGTTCTATTCATCCAGGCACCAACAAGATGTATCAGAACTTGCGTAGCATTATTGGTGGAGGAGGATGAAGAAGGATATAGGGTCATATATAGCTCGATGTCTGAATTGACAGTAGGTAAAGTATGAGCATTAGAGACATGTAGGTTTGCTTCAGAAGTTAAAGATTCCTATGTGGAACTGGGAGCATATCACTATGGATTTTATTATTGGACTCCCACAGACTCATAGGAAGTTCGATGTTGTTTGGGTCATTGTGGACAGGTTGACCAAGTCATTGCATTTCATTTCTGTGGTAGTTACCTATTCTTCACTGCGGTTGGCTGAGATTTGACATCCGCGAGATCGTCCTTCTTCACGGTGTGCCCACGTCTATTATTTTTTATCAAAGTACACAGTTCACCTCGCACTCCTGGAGGGCAATACAGCATAAGTTTGGCACACGGGTTGAGTTGAGCACAATATTTCACCCTCAGATGGACGGACAGTTCGAGTGCACTATTCAAATATTAGAGTATATGCTTCGTGCTTGTGTTATAGACTTCGGAGGTTCTTGGGATTAGTTACTGCTACTTGCAGAGTTTTCCTACAACAACAACTACCAGTGGAGCATTCAGATGGCTCCGTATGAAGAATTATATGGTAGCGGTATCGATCCCTGGTTGGATTGTTCGAGCCGGGGGAGGCTCGGTTGTTGGGTACAGATTTGGTACATGATGCTTTAGATAAGGTCAAGATTATCCAGGTTCGACTTCCCACGGCTCAGTCCAGGCAAAAGACATATGCCGATCGTAGAGTTCGTGATGTTGCATTCATGGTCGGGGAGTGGGTGTTGCTTCGTCTTTCACCCATGAAGGGTGTGATGAGGTTTGGAAAGAAGGGCAAGTTGAGCCCTAGGTATTTCAAACCTTTTAAGATTCTTGAGAGAGTGGGAAATGTGGCTTACAGTCTTGTATTGCCACCTAATTTATCATCAGTTCATCCGGTGTTCCATGTGTCCATGTTGAAGTATCACGGTGATCCGTCCAACATGTTAGATTTCAACTGTGTCCAGTTGGACAAGGATTTGACTTATGAGGAGAAGCCGGTGTCCGTTCTAGCCTGGCAGGTTTGTTAGTTGAAGTCAAATAGTTATCGTTCAATTCAAGTGTAGTGGAGAGGTTAGCCTATCTGGTAGCTACTTGGGAGCCCGATTCAGACATGCAGAGCAGATATCCCTATCTTTTCACCAGTCCAGGTACTTTTTTATGTCCGTTCGAGGACAAACGATTATTTTAGAGGTGAAGAATGTGATGACATGATAGGCCATCTTATGTTTTAAAACCTAATTCTGTGCTTTAAAGCCTTAAACACCCGATTTTATCCCTCCTCGATTTGCATGTGCAATATGGGTCTGATTCCAGAAAGCTTTTATGTTAAAAACTGAGAAAATATAAATTGTTTGCCTTAAAATCCATTTAAGTAGACTTTGGTCAACGTTTTGAGCAAACGGATCCAGATTCATAATTTGAAGGTTTGGTGGGTCTGTATCATGATTTGGGACTTGGGTGTATGTCCGAAACAGAATTCGAAAGTCTCTAGCTCGAGTTATCAGACTTTTTTGAAATTTGAAAGTTAAAGGCTTAATGACTTTGAGATATTTGACCAATGTTTGACTTTAAGAATATCTAGTCTGTATTTTGGTTCCGAAATTTGGTAGATGTGCAATACTATATTTATGACTTGTCTGTCAAATTTTATGAAAAAGGAAATTGGTTTGACATGATTCGGACGTCCTGTTGTGAAAATAGAAGTCTCAAAGTTTTCTTAAAAATTTCATTTGACTTGGTGTTCAATTCGTGGTCCTAGGTGTTATTTTGGCAATTTGATCGCGCGAGCAATTTCGTATGATATTTTTAGACTTGTGTGCACATTTAATTTAGAGCCCTGGTGGCTCGGGTGAGTTCCAGATATGCTATGGAGTGAAAATTTGACTTAAAACATCGATGGTGTGCTTCATTTTTTGGTGTAGGCCTCAGGCATCGCAATTGCGAGGTTAGGCTTCGCATTTGTGGCCACTAATGGATTCACATTTGCGAAGAGCACTGGGCACCTAATGTTCGCATTTGTGAAGTGGGAAATGGGGATGCGGTGATTGCAAATGCGATCTTGTGTTCGCATTTGCGGAGATCACGGTTCGTGTTTTCGAACAGTTCCACACATTTGCGATGGAAGTAGAGATATGAAGAGCTTTACATTTGCGATTGATTCTTCGCATTTGCGAACCCTAGGTCGCAAATGTGATATCTACAATTGATAAAAATGGGAGTTAGACAGGATTTTTGTTCATTCTCTCAAAATCTTAAACTTAAAAACCCTAGAGGCGATTTTTCAAAGAGCTCTTCTTCTCCAAATCATTGGTAAGTGATACTAAACTAGTTTCTTTCAATCCTTCACTATATTTTCTAAGATTTCAACCAAAACTCTTGTGTTTTCATGGTGAAACTTAAGCGTTTTGGGTAGAATTAGGGAATTTTGTAATATAGGGATTTAGACCTCAAATTGAGGGCGAATTTCAAAATAAATTACATAACCGGGCTCGAGAGTTAATGGGTAATTGGGTTTTGGTTAGAATTTTAGGTTTGGACCAAACGAGCTTAGAGTTGACTTTTGTTGAATTTTTCAATAATGAACTAAATTGAATTATTTGCAATTATGGGTAATTCGTAAAGCTTAATTTTAATCGTTTGTTTGGTAATTTGTCTGATTTTGCTGGTTTAGAGGCTTGTTTGAAAGGCAAAGCCATGGTTGAGCTTTGAATTGGTTCTATAGAGTGAGGTAAGTGTCGTGATTAACCTTGACTTGACGGATTTGGACTTATTTGTTTGATTGCTATATGTTTATATGTGTTGGGTGCAACGTCTATGTGAGGTGATGAATACTTATATATTGTTATCGATTTATAGCATGCGGGTGAGACTTGTTCTTTGCAATTATTGCTTTCTTTGATTATGCTATCTATGCTTAGACTAGTTATTAGTTAAATTGATCATTTCTACCGCGTTTATGGGCTTTCGTGATAATTAATTATTGATTCCAAAGTTAAGATTGGTATTGTGGACCCCTTGTTGAAGTAAGACTTGTTAATATTGATCATATCTCCCTGTTATTACTTATTCATCGTTATATGTAAGGGAGAGTATTAATGCATGAAGGGTGATGTCATACCATGTCATGAAAGTTAATGCACGAAGAGTGATATCATACCATGTCATGAAAGTTAATGCACGAAGAGTGACGCCGTGCTTTATCTATTGATCTATACTGTGAGTAAGAGTAAAAGTACGAATGGTGATGACGTGCATTGTCATTGTTTCATTGTGAGGTTGAGAGAAAAAGTATGAAGGGTGATGTCGTATAATTTTCTTCATTGTGTTTAATTATATTTACCGGTTAAAGGCATTTTGACTATCCTGGTTATCATTTCCATTGTATCTCTCGTATCATCTATCCCCCTTCGCATGTCCCCCTCCCGATATTACTTGTTTAGATTTTATCTGTGATTATCTTGTACATATACTGCTATATGCACAGGTTTATCATGTATGTGCCTTGTCATAGCCTCGTCACTACTTCGTCGAGGTTAGGCTCGACATTTACGAGTATATGGGGTCGGTTGTACTCATACTACACTCTGTACTTTTTGTGCATATTTTGGTATCGAGCCTAGCTGTCCATGAGTTGGAGCAGCTTAGATTTTTTTCATTTGGAGACTCGAGGTAGATCTGCCGGCATCCGCATACCTTTAAGTCCCCTTTTATTTTTCTTATCTCACTATTCTTTTCTTTCAAAGCAATTATATTTCTTTCAGACTCTATTTGTAGTAAAATTTAGAAGCTCGTGAGTTTTGACTCCAGATCTGCATTGTAGTAAATATTGCGCTTTTACGTTATTTTGCACTTGATTTTATTTTGTTTTTAGCTTAATTGACTTTATTTATTGAAATTGAAATAAATTGACTTAAATGTTCTCGAACATTAGCTTGCCTAGCAAGTGAAATGTTATGCGCCATCACTTCCAAAGGTGGGAATTCGGAGTCGTAATAATGATGTAGTAAAAAGTATTTTCTTTTATTTCTATAAAATGAGTATTTTCTTTTCATGATGTAGAAAAAATATTTTCTTTCATTTCTACAAAATGAATATTTTCTTTTCAAGATGTGAAAAAATATTTCCTTTCATTTTAATAAAATGAGTAGTTTCTTTTCATATTGTAGAAAGAGTACTTTTTTTTCAACTAAAAAAAGGAGTATTTTCTCTTAAGTTATGGAGCACAAATTTTAATATTATTTTTATGTGAAACATTAAAGCAGTACGTTAGTTCCTTTGGAGTTTGTGTAAATTTTTAAAAGAATAATTAAATTTTTGAAGAAATAGAGTACTAAAAACGTTGATATTTGAGGATTAATAAAGAGGGAGGGTGGGGGAGAGCACATAAAATATAGGAATTTAGGGAAAGAGAAGTGAGAAGAGTAATATAAAAATTTAGTTTCTACTCTCGAAACAAATATTAACAAAAAATCTTCGAATCTTTTTTCGGTTAAGGGTCAAATATATCCTTGTACTATTAAAAATATGTCATATTTATCCTCTGTTTGAATTTTTTATCAAATATGTCCCCACCGTTATACATTAGGGCCATATATATCCCTCAGCTGTTAAAACACCCTTCCATATTTTTTTGGTACACGTGGTATGTTATGATTGGACCAAACGACCCGCCCCATTCATTTAATAAACCCGCCCCGACCCAGCGTATTAAACACTTTTAGAACGTTTCCTGTCCAAAAAAAGTTCTAAAATGCATGAACTGCAACCCTTACAAAGATGATTTATTGCTGGAGCAGCAACCGCCAACAATATACTTTATTTTTATAAATGCTTGCCCCAAAGAGAACAAATTGATGGATATCTTACATACCTAGAGGCAGCAAATAACTGAGGAATGACATACCAAAACAATCAAAGAAAGGGCTCATCTATTGCTGGCAGAAATGGGGAGATTCATCACTTCAAATAGCTTCATCAACTTCTAATTTTTCGGAAAATTTAACCAACAACTTCAAGAAGAAAGGCTCACGTGTACTCCATTAGACGAAACCAAATTGAAAGCAAAAACTGAGATACTTCTTTCGATATTTTTTTTTTATTTTTGTTTTTGGATTTGGAATTTAATCACCAGCAAACAGAGAAGATTAACTCTCAAATGTAATCACCAGCAAACAGAGAAGATAAACTCCCAAAGCTTAGACCATTTATTCACTAATCTCACCCTCTCGTCATCCTTTATTTCCCGTCCCTATGTGTACGTTTTTTTAGAGAAAAATAATGGGAGTATTGGCTTTTGTTCTTGTAAAAGATGAACAAGGGAGGGTTTCTTTTTACACCTCTGGTCGGGCGGGTTTAATTCATTGAATGGGGCGGATCGTCTGTCCAATCATAATATGTCACGTGTACCAAAAAAATATGAAAGGGTGTTTTAACGACTGAGAATATATAATGATGGGGACGTATTTGATAAAATATTCAAACCATAAATATAATATATTTTTAATAGTATAAGTATATATTTGACCCTTAATCGGTCCTTTTTTATAAGGATATTTTCAAAAAAATATTTTCCATGAAAACCATATTCTACCTACTAAACATACCCTTAGTAGAATTACCTTTGCTATAAAGGATGAAAAGAAAACTTTTTGATTCTATTTATGCCCGCTTCTCTCTTTCTCGCTCGTCACGACTCAGTACTCACTACCCAGCACCGCTCCTCCAATTCTCTCTCTCCACGGTGCTTCCATCGCCGCCTTGAGGTTGGTTTCTTTTTATTTTTTTTCCTTGTTTTTTTTCGAGTAGTGATGTTACAGTTACGAATTTTTGGTTCTCCCACCGCTTAGTCATATATAATTACTTTAATCCAAGAGCTTCTGAAACTGATTTCTTGCATGGATATATCAAAATTCCGATTATGGAGGTCTTCAAAAGCTGAAGAACTTAAACCATTGATCCCCATTTTTCTTGAAAATTAGACTGAGGGTAACAGAATTTTGCCCCTTGGAATTTTTGCAGTTGAAAATTGGATGGAGGGTAGTAAACCATTGAGTGTAGCGAAAACCCTCTTTTTCGATTAATTCAAGAAATAAGGGAATATATATTAAAGACTAATACTAATATTAGCAAATGGAGTAGTGTTGTGATGATTTTTTTTTTGTTTGTTTGTATAAGTTTGATAACAATGTCTAACAGGTAGGCAGAGCAAGTGGTTTGAATCTAAAATTAAGATAGTTCTATGGAAACTGAATTGCACCCATAATTACGCAAAGTCTTTTTTCCCCTTTTGGTGAAAGAAAAAAATTTTCTATTGGAAAGTGACGTTTATTTTAACAAACAAAACTATGTCCTTTTGAGGCTGCTCTCTCAACAGGAAAAGCAGCAAATTCCATTGTGCCGTCAAGACTATAACAGACTACATTATAGCATTGGCATTGATTTCTTTAATGAGGATGGTGCAAGCTTTTCTAGAAAAATAATGCTTTTATTTTATCAATGCCAAATTATGACATAATTTAATCAAAACTAGCACCCATTTGTTTATTGGGTCTCCTGTGAGTGGAAACTCTATAATTAGATGCTAGAGCGTAGAAACATTCAAATCCTTATTATGTATGCAAAAATGGCATATGAAGGTTGTGGATGCTTAGAATCAAGACTAATATGTTGCCTAAGTAAATTATTTATTGCTCTTTCTTTCGATTTTATATGTATTCTTTTCTTTTTAGTTTGTTAAAAAGAGATTGATACCTTTCTATATGTGAACTTTTTGAATTTTAGCATTCTCATTTTACCTTAATGACATTCTCCTTTATATGTATTCTTTTCTTTTTAGTTTGTTAAAAAGAGATCGATACCTTTCTATGTATCTAGTCAAACACCGCCATATTTATTGAGACCAAGTAACATGTGTTGAGAAAAATTGAAAGATAACGTGCAGTCACTTAGTTGAGAAACAAGGAAAATCAAAATTTTAGAAGGGAAACAAGGAGAACAATGAGTTATATCTTGTTGCTATCAAAGTCATTAATACCCTAATTCAGCCATAGCTACTGGTTTTGGTTAGAAATACTCATTATTCATGTCATTTTGTGTAGCAAAAGAGTTCTTATTGATATTATTGGACCTATGTTTTAGTTGTGTCCCTGAATTTCTTGCTATGTTTGGGTTTTTGCTGTTTGTTGTAGGTAGGACAATACATTTACAATGATTAAATTTTCCTTTTCTTAGAGGAGAGTATGGATCTATCGTAATTGGCAATTTCCTTTACTTGCAGTAAAAAGACATCAGGCTTCTATAGAATTGAGGAATTTCTTTCTCGCTTGGTAGCATCCACATTATAGCCTTTCATATTGAGAGACTTTAGTTTAGGGAAATAATTTGTGAGATAAAAGTGTTAGCTCTCACCGAGGGAACATCTTAACTAGTGAATTTTGTGAGGTTATGTTGACTTCCTTTTATATTCTGTTTTGACTAGTGAACTATTCATCTCCACCTATAGGCGTACGTCTAGTAGATGGAACAACGTAAATCGTTGTATTTCCTTTGGCATGTTTCTCTATATGCTCTAATTTACCATTGTTGTGTGCCTGCGTTGTTAGATTGCACAATATCCCGGGGTTTTATCCTAACACTGTGATCTATGAAGCTTACGATATGTAACCTCTTCATGCCATACTTTGTACTTGTAGAATAAGTTTTATAAAAATTGGATGTGTGGGAGTAATGACTGTTTTGAAATCCATCCTAAGTTCAATTGGGAATTGGTTTTTAACAGCTCATATAACCTGCCTGACGAGCTGTCCTTTGACATTGATTCATTCCACCTGATTATTAAGAATGACATGAATCTGGATTGATCTGTGCAAGCCTTATAAAGTATGTTGTTACTTTCTTGACTAGAATATAAAGTTGGATTTGCATATGCAGCATGTGTGAAGCATTTTCTATGCAACCTTCACTTATGTTTATTGGTTCAAATGGTCAGGTCTTACAATCATGATGACAGATACCTATAAAGGACTTGAAGATGGAAGGGACAAACTTGATAGACTTACAGATCTTCCTATTAACGTCATACATCAGATTCAGGAGTGCATGACTGTTGAGGATGCCACAAGAATGAGTGTCTTGTCCAGTAAGTGGAGACATGTTTGGTCTTCAAACCCGAAGCTCATAATTTCTGTGGACTTCTGCATAATGAGAAAGCAGTTAGGCAGAATAGATATCATTAATAGAGTTCTATTGCAGCATTATGGACCAATTAAGACATTTCTCCTTGATATTTCAATGATACATCCTTCTGAGCACTCAGTTATTGATCTATGGATGCTATATTTGTCAAGAAATGGTCTTGTGGAGCTCACCCTTCGGTGTTTAGAATATCTCAATACTCCTTATAAGTTGCCTTCCTCTGTGTACGGTGTAGAACTAGAACATTTGAATCTCTCAAACTGCATTTTCAGGCCGCCTTGTAGTTTTAGAGGTTTCCACATGCTGAAAAGCCTTTCACTAAGTCGAGTCACCTTTCAGTTAGATGTTGCAACTTCTATCCTCTGTGTTCCAAACCTTAAGAATCTGATGTTTGAGAAGTGTATTGGCTTTACCCACTTAAATATATATGCCCCAGAACTTTTAACTTTAAAAGTTGTACGCTGTGACATTGAAACGATTAAACTGGGTCCTTTTATGGACTGTCGGAAGCTGCAGTATTTTGCAGTTATATCACTTGACGAAGTTCTACAGAATGGACAACATGAAGCAATTAACTTGATAAAACTTCTCAGTAGCTGGCCTGAACTTAGAAAACTTCTTCTGGACAGATACTTCATCAAGGTAAGATGGAAATTTGTATCTTTGCATAGCTCAGTTGACGACGTACATATTTGTATATTAACATTCTTCTGGGGTTCATTTTTTGTTTTTGTTTTGGCTGTCTAGTTTTTGTCCTCTGGTAATGTAGCAGGGTTGCTCTCAACAAGGCTCAATGACTTGCACGACCTCGCCTTTTGTGATTACGATTTTAATGACGAAGATCAAGTTTGCTCATTGCTATGCGTTCTTAGAAGTTCTCCTAATTTGAAGTCGCTTGTACTTGTGGTGAGCTGTTGAATTCATGAGTTGATATTCTTTTACCGAGTATAGAGGTGCAAATCGTACTAATTTTCCTTTATACTACTTGTAGTTGAGTCACATAAAGAAAGGCTCCGGGGGAGTGGATGTAAATCATTTGGAAGGACAAGGCTGTAGGATTGGTGAATTCAATAACCTTCGAGCTCTGAGAATATGTTACTTCCATGGTTCAAGAGTGGAAGTGTTGTTTGTAAGGTTATTGCTGGCGTCGGCACCTTTTCTCCAGGAGATAATCATTGAAGTAGATAAAAATTTTAGTGAAAGCGAGGCCACTGAGGTTGCTGAGGAGTTGATGCAGTTTCCTCACACAAGTAATGGTTACTGCGGAAAAATGATTGAGATGACTTGATCCTCGGTCTCATTGCTGTAATGGTTACTGCGGATGTTCTTATTAACCACAATTTAAAGTTTCATGTTTGTCATGTCTGAATGATATATATAGCATTTTTGTTGGTACATCTGTAGAAGCTCCTTGTAGCGACAGGGTTATGATATTTGAGTTGTTACCATTTTATAAGGTTATCAATTACTTTCCTATCTCATTTGAGTTGTTTGACAGATTACAAAGTTTAAGAAATTAATGAAGAGTCTGAACATGTCAGTCCCGGGGTGGCTCAATAAAATTGATGCTTAAAGCCAAACTACAATATATGTCTTAAATATCCTTTGAGAGTCCGAACTCATCCCTACACACACATCTATATTTATATTCAAGAACGAAGGTCTTTAATAAAACATCGTTTCTTTTTTCTACTTTATATTATTATAATTATAAATATAAATAATTTGAATGATTGTTTAAAAAATGCTCGGCTTAACATCCGCAATAAAGTCATTTTGGCTTAGGATTTTTTACCAAACTGTCGTTTTAATGTCTTTAATTTTCCACCAGCAATTAAAGTCACTTTTGGCTGGGGATTTTCTTACCAACACGGGCAGGTAACTAGTGTCACTTTAGTTTTACGTAGTGTTCTTTTATCATAACTGCCGTTGATTTTTTTTTTTGTAAAAACTATATTTTACCAACGTAGTGGGTCATTCAATTAACTGAAGTTCTTTGTAGAAAGAATGGAGAATACAAATTGAAGAATATATATTTCAAGTATTTATGTACGGTTGTACAATAATTTCTATAGTGTGAAAAAGCCACTTTAATGTCACTTTAAGTTTAGGGTTCTTTCATCAAATCATCCAGCAATTAACGTCACTTATGGTTTAGTAATCTTTTTCCAAAATTCTCGTAGGATGCAAAGTAATTTTTTGTTTTCTAGAATTTTAAAACCAAAATCACTTCAAACGAGGAGTTGAACACATCTATAAAAGAAGCCATGAACTTGCTTGTGATTTCGAGGTAAACTTTCTAACCTTCAGATTATTCGTAATAATAGACCGTCGGTTAAAACAAAAAGGAAATAAAACAAGAAGAAATAATTTATTAGTATCTTAAACATAAATTATAGAAATAGTAAAATCATTCTAAAAATCATAAAATAAATGATATGCAATAACAATAACCAACAAATAAGATCCGGAACAATGGAAAATAATAAAAGTATTATGGACTCTACATTAACCATGAGTATCTAAAAAACTGGTGAAAATATCAAAATAACTCCTTTGAAGAGTATTGTTTCATTTCTACTTCAATTTTAAAAACTCTGTTCGTTTCCCAACTCCCACCAAGTATCCGCAACACATAATAATTAAATCATTAATAGGAAATAACATTTCCCTCACATCCATTCAGTAGGCATAATTTACATCTTTACTTGCCTTATCTTTTCAAAATATTATCGCACTCGTCTTGAATCTTAAAAGATAAATACTAATTTTGTTGAAGGATCTGATACGTATATGACGAAACTATTAGAGAAAAGGCCTGAAAGCCCCTGAGAATTGTATCAGCCTGTCATATGTGATTAACTCTTATTTCCTCATATAAAAATGTTCCCAAGTGAACACATTGCTATGTTCAATATAGAAATTTCATCTCCCTTAAGAGCTCTCTCTCATCCTCTCTCCCTTGCATTTATCCTCTCTTGGTAAATTAAAAGGTTATCGTTGCGATAATTATTGTATATGATGTCTCATAGACGATTATAAAAGAAATGGTTAAACATTCTAACTCATACATTGCTCATATTTTGTAAGAGAAAAAAAAGGAGATGAATTCCATTACCTCTTTTAGTTGATTATATTGACTCAAGTCTACTTTAATTGATTTTTGTCTTCTTTTAATGATCCATAATATCTTGCTATTTCATATATCAAGAGCATTAACTTCTTTTTTCTAAAGTTTTCCTTGGAGTAAAAAAGAAAATCTAGGAGTATTTGTGGTATTCTTAATGAATAAATTAATATTAATATGGTCAATTTTATTGTTAGTTAATGTTAAAAGATGAATTTTTCTATATATTTGAAAACAACTAAACAATCAATTAAAGTAAACCGGATAAAGTATTATAAATATTAAATCATTTAAATTTGCTTTTACTTAACAATAGATATCCGTTGTGTCTTGGTTTAAATATGTCGTGCCATTCCTATAGATTAGAGAATGAGTCGTTAAGGCTAAAATGGAAAAGTAGGATTATAAACTTACTTAATATAGAAAGATAGATATTTTTTAAAATAGACTGAAAAAAAAAGTGAAACCATTGGTTAAAGTTGTAAAACAGTATTTGAAGTTGAAATTGAGAAAGATATTTGGAAATTAAAACTATTCTTTGGAGATAAATTTTTCAGTTAAAAAATCTTGACTTTTGTGAGTACAATTATTATTTGACTTGAAATATTCATCGAACTAATTTTTAAACTTTTAAAGATTTCAATAACAATTTGAACTTGAAATGATGCTAATTTAAGATTGTTTAAACAGTAATGAAAGAGAGAGAGAAAGCAAAAAAATTTATGCATTAATATATGCAAGTAAAGGTTTAATATTTTTATATTACCAAAATATTAAATATATTATATATTATATATTGTATACATAATATAAAAGAATTTTAATAAGCTCGAACCGATACTCTCTCACCGAAAAGTTTCTCATTTACACGAAGGTGTTTGATTGAGTATAATAAGAGGTTCAACTTTCAAATATGTTTCTCTTGTCACTCCTTCGATAAAAATAAGTTTTTATATCAAGTGGCACATAAGTTTTTGGGAAAATTAAAGAAATTCAGAGTGTGTTTGGCATGATAGAAAATATATTTTTATTTTCCATTGTTTGGTTGCACATAATTTGAAAAATATTTTATTAGACATCACATTTTTTTTCAAATTGAAACAAAATGACGGTAGAAAAAATAAGAAAACTTTTGCCAAAACTCCCTCCCCCTTCTCTTCCCTATCCCACCTCTCCGACCCCCTCCCAAAAAAGACATATTTTCAGATTTCAGTTTTTTTTCTTTTTGTCACAACCCACCCTCTTAGCCCCTCTCCCTAATTTTTTTTTTTGTATCTTCAATTTTTTATAATTATTTTCTACAGCACCACTCAGACCCCTAGTGCCCCCCTCCCCCCTTTCCCCCACGAAATTTTAAAAATTTTTTGTTTACTTTTTTTTGTGTATTCAATTTTCTGTTTTCGTTTTCTACATCTCGTACGGAGCAATTTTTTATTTTTTATTTATTTCCACTTCTATTCTTTTTTAATTCATTTTTTATTTAATAGGATCAAAACTTTACCAGTTCCAAAGTTATGAGTTTGGAGGTTTATGTGTTTGAAATTTGTGAGCTTAGAAATTATAGAGTTTATAGGTTTGAGAGTTTGCAATTCCAAACTTTATGAAATTTATTGGCTCGGAAGATTGTTAGTTTGAAAGTTTATGACTTTATATTTATTTCATCAAAATTATTTATGAATATTTTTGAAAATTTATTTTCCTTAATTTGCGTATTGGCATTAATTTCTTTGATAGTGATCCAAGATTTTCTAGAAAAATTATGCTTTTGTTTTACCAACAACAAAAACAAACGTCTATATCTCTACCCAAACAAAGTTACGGTCGATGATGTGAACCCTCACTTTTTTCTTTAAGCTTAACGTATATTATTGTTGTGCCAAAATAAAGTAAGAGTATTTAAATATATACATAAATAATACTTCCCATGTTTCAATTTTTTTAACCTTTTTGGAGTATAAGGTTCAAATTATCAAATTTGGAATAAAATTTGCACATTTAGAAACTACATAATGAGTACTATAAGTCACAATATGTAAAAATCAAAATATTTAAAAATTATTTGCTAAAAAGATAGTCAAGAAAATGTTGTTTGACTCCCCAAATAGTAATAGGTTCATTTTTGTTAAATGGAGGTAGTAGTACTAGTGGTAATGGTAGTAGGTGGTAGTGGTAGTGATAATAGTGGTAGTAGTAGTAGTACTAGTGATAGTAGCAGTAGTAGTGGTAGCAACGATAGTAGTAGTAAATGTAACAACCTGACCAGTTGTTTCATGAATTATCGTTCCGTTTTCCCATCTCTGCTTTCTTATGTGTTGTTCAGATACATTTCACTGTATTGCGTTGGTTGGTTCGGGTTTGGGATAGTTTTGAAGTGTTATGAGACACTTTGTCTCTTAAGTTGGTCATTTAGTTGGAAAAGTCAACCGAAAATTGACTTATGAGTAAACGATCTCGGAATTGAATTTTTATGATGTAGATAGCTTCATGAGGTGATTTGGGACTTAGGAGCTTATTCAGAATGTAATTTGAAGGTTCGTGCTAGATTTACGCTTGAATTGACGAAATTAAATTTTTGGCGCTTTACGGTTGGTAGTGAAAATTTTGATATCGGGTCGAAATAAAATTACGGAAGCTAGAGTAGGTCCATTGTGTCATTTGGGACATGAGTGCAAAATTTCAGATTATTCGGACGAGGTTTAATAGACATTTTTATTGAATTCGGAATTGAGACGTTTTTGGAATTCTTAGGATTGAATGCGATGATGAATTGATGTTTTGATGTTTTTTTGAGCGTTTCAAAGCTTGGAACAAGTTTGAATGATGTTACGGGATGTGTTGGCATACTTGGTTGAAGTCTTGAGGGCCTCGAGTGAATTTCGGGTGGTTAACAAATCGAATCCTTGTTTTTGGAAGTTGCAGATTTTCTTCAGTTCTATTGTAGAGTTTTGCTCTTCGCGTTCGCGAGAGGACCCACGCGTTCACGAAGAGGTTTTGAGTGAGGCTGGCCAATTTCCCTTCGCGTTCGCGATGTTGGTCCCGCGTGCATGAAGGTTGAGGTTGAGTGTGCATCGCGAACGCAAAAAAGGTCCCACGTTCGCATAGAGTAGTTGGAGCAGCTAGGTTCCTAGGGTTTGTGCGTCGCGTTCGCGTAGGTGCACTCACATTCATGAAGTCTTGGAAGCTAGATCTTTGCGTTTGCTAGAGGGAAGTTGCATTCACATACGATGAATAAGTAGTCAACAGAATTTTGTGCTTCGCAAAGGCGAGGCTTTGACCGCGTTTGCGAAAAAGGAAAATCACACCTGGGCAGAATGTTTAAATAGTGGCTTTCGCGATTTTTGGTCCTATTTCCACCACTGTTGACCAGATTTTGAGATTTTTGAGAGGAATTGAAGAGGGAATCAAAGAGAAATACTTGGATGTAATATTTTTGAACTCAATACTCGATTCTATGTTAAGATAATGAGCTGCAAATCATGCTAATTATCATGTTTATGCTTCAGGCCAATACTGTTGAGACCCGAGAGGTCATTTCTTGCTGTCATATCATTAGCTTTATTGATATTCTGTACCCGGTCCTGTTCATGCATATATCATGCATCAGTCTCGATTATTGCTATTTGACATATCATATCATTGTTCGGACTAGTATCATGACATTTTGAGCACGTGTATATGTACTGGAGGGTTATGACTGAGTGAGGCTGAGAGCCTGATATTGAGTGACAGTATGGATCGGGCTGCATGCCGCAGCGAGATGTTGAACATGCCTTCATTGGCGTGTTATAGCGCTTGGGCTCATAGAAGCCCCTCCGCATTCTTTACACCCCCAGTTACTGCATATTATGATATTGAGTGATGGATCTTCTCTTGACATGGATCTTGTCCGAGATATTGATATCTTGAGATGGAGCTTATCCATAGGGCTGCAATGGCATTCCTCGGTAGTAGACGACTACAGTCAATGATGTATATGTTTCGAGATAGATCTTCCCTAGGTTTGGTGGCCATATACAACACCGAGTGGTTGAGCACTTGTCAATTGAGGTATAGGGGCATTGGTTATGCTATCTCTACATATCTATTTAGAGTTTTACTGAGATTTATACTCCGTACTGGGCATATTGTGTCACGATCCAATTTCATTATAGGTCACGATGACGCTCAACACCATTTCAAGCAAGTCCACGAAGAAATAGTAATAAGTTCTAAGTTTACTTTACTAAAACAGTTACAACTATTTCTTAATTGGAATTTAAAACAAGTGATAATTAGTAACATGCAAAATTAACTATACAACCCCAAAAGAATAGTTTATCAATGTGTGTGCCAAGACCTGGTATCACAAGTATGTGGCCATCTAATAGAATATACAAAAGAATAAATCTATCATACTGTTTGAAATAGAATAGACAACCAAAAGTACAGAGAGACTCCACAATGCTCCTGAACGGTATAGGAAGGGAGCTGCTCACCATGGAAATCTCGGACTATGATCAACAATGCGCACCAGACTGGTCAAATGTACCTACCTTATATCATGTACAATTAAGCACAGAAGTGTAGTATGAGTACATAAACAATATGTATACAGTAAATATCTCGTCTAATCTCGAAGAAGTAGAAACAAGAGGTCGACTTGATACTTACTGAGCTCAAATGATATAAGAAAGTATTATGCTAAGCATGGATGTCACAAATAAATAACAATTTATAGCAAGAAGTGATAAGTCATGTCCTAGATAATATCAGAGTTGGCCATTTACATTTCAGAGCATTTAACAAGGTAATTCATTAATAAGATTTCACATAGATATCATGTGCACATTATGCCGAGATCGTACAGCCCGGTCCAAAAGAAAAGAAACCGTGCACTGCCAGAGGCTCGAATGGTGCGAACCATAGATGCATCTATTTCTACTGAGGCGATCGGCCCGATCCACAAATGTCAATTATTATCAAGAGGGTGCATAAAGGCCCATCTATATTCAAATAATTCATACAAGTGTTCCAGAAAGTGCATACTTTCACATATGTTCATTTCCAAATCTCTAGCATATCCTAAGTGATCTCATTAGCATGAAAGGATATAAACATTCACAAATATGACATGATATGTGTCTTAAAATACCCCGACAATTAACATAATTGTAGCTAGACCAAAAAGGCGCTCAAACCCTCAATTTGGAGCTGAACGATCCAAAACTAATACAACGAGGTAGGAACTAGTTAATACAAGCTCACAAGATCATATTCTAACCATTAAAGTAATTTTCCAACCAAAAATACAAGTTTCCTAAAATCTGACACGCACCTGGATTCTGAAATTTTTCAAAGAAAGTTGTTCTTTATAATATAAGGATCAATAATATATGATTTCTTCTTCCTTCCATAACAAATTTTGTGGTTAAATCTAACTTTTATCAAAACCCTAGGTTTTTCTCTAGTCCCATAATTTTTCCTTAATATTTGTGTGTTGATCTACCTCAAGGTTCAAGTATTAAACTAGAAATAAGTAGGATGAACTTACCACAAGATTCTAGATGGAATCTCTCTCTTAAAAAGCTCCTAAATCGCCCAAACAATGGTGGAAATGTGTAAAAACTGACACATTCCCATATTAAATAAAGGCACTGCCTTCAGTGATTTTTGCACTTGCAGTTAGGGGGCCGCATCTGCGGTCTCACTTCTACAAGAGGGGCCCCGCACCTGTGGAATTGGGCCAGGCGGGCTGGGGTCACTTCTGCGGTCTTGGAGCAGATCCTGCGTAGCTGCTTCTGCGGAAAAGGAGCCATATCTGCCATTCCTGGGCTCCTCCCCTTGGTCGCTTCCGCGATGAGTTGACCGCACCTGCGGTCTCGCACCCACCTGTGGCTGACCAACCACAGGTGCAGTTATGACAGGCCCCCCAGGACCGGCCCGTACATACCGAAAAGTTTGAAATCATAAAACAAATTCGCTAAAACCCTCAGAATGCCCGAAACAACGCCAAATCTTAGAATCACCCCCTAAACCCAATTGAATCAAACTTATGAACTTCAAATTCTTCAATTTAGTTCTAACGCGCCGAAACGTACCAATACTACTCGGATTGACACCAAATTTGGTGTGCAAGTCTTAAATGTTATATTGGACATGTGCCAGGCTCCAGAACCAACATACGAGACCGATACAACCATGATCAAACATTATTCAATTTCATTATATCTTTAGAATTTCATTTTAACAATTTCTAAGAAAAATTCATTACTCGGGCTAGGGACCTCGGAATTCGATTCTAGGCATACGCCTAGGTCCCATATTTTCCTGCAAACCCTCCGAGACCATCAAAACACAAGTTCAGGTCCGTTTAAATGTTGACCAAAGTCAATTTAGACTTTTAAGAAAATGTTAGGGAGTCAAGTTTGTCTATTTCAACCCAAACTCTTCTAAATTCGGAACCAACCATCCCCACAAGTCGTAAGTTAGTTAAAACAAGTGTGGGAAGTCTTATTTAGAGGGACGGGGTTCTAAAGAGCAAAATGACCTTCAGGTCATTACATTCTCCACCTCTTAAACAAACATTAGTCCTTGAACGGACATAGAAAAGTACCTGAGCTAGGAAAAAAATGGGGAAATCTGCTCTGCATGCCCTCCTAAGACTCCCAGGCCGCCTTCTCAACTGGTTTACCCCTCCACTGAACCTTTACCGCAGAAATCCTCTTGGATCCTAACTGGAAATCCCGCCTATCAATAATGGCAACTGGCTTCTCCTCATAACTAAGACTCTCATCCAGCTGAATAGTAATGAAGTCTAACATATAGGACAAGTCGGCGTGATACTTCCGCAACATTGATACCTGGAAAACTCGATAATCTCTCGACAAGCTGGGGGGAGGGGTAAATAAAGCTCATAAAAAAACTCCCCAACTAGCCTCAAAACCTCAAATGGGACAATAAACCTTGGCTCAGCTTTCCCTTCTTCTTAAATCTCATAACACCCTTCATTGGTTACTTTCAAGAGGACCTTCTCGCCAACCATGAATGATGCATCATGCACCTTCTGATCCGCATAATTGTTATGTTTAGACTGATCTGTTCGAAGCCTCTCCTAAATCAACTTTACCTTTTCCAAGGCATCTTTCACCAAATTTGCAAAAGTAGCTTCACCAGGCTAAAACCATCCGATAGGAGAATGACATCGCCGACCATATAAAGCCTCAAATAGAGACATCTCTATGCTGGACTGATAGCTATTGTTGTAAGCAAACTCAGCCAAGGGCAAGAACTGATCCCACTGTCCTTCACAGTCAATTACACATGCTTTGAGCATGTTCTCCAAAATTTGAAATGTTCGATCTGGCTATCCATTGGTTTGAGGATGGAATGTTATGATAAGCTCTATACGGGTCCCCCACTCACTCCAAACGGCTCTCTAGAAATGGGAAGTGAACTGAGGACCTCTATCTGATATGATGGAAACAGGCACACCGTACAACTGGACTATCTCCTAAATGTAAATTCGAGCCAATCTCTCTGAAGTGTAAGTATTCACTATCAAAAAAAGTGTGCCGAGTTGGTCGACCTATCAAGAATGACCCTTACTGCATCAAACTTGCGTAAGGTTTGGGGCAACCTAACTACCAAGTCCATAGTAATGCGCTCCCACTTCCACTCTGGTATAGGCATCTGCTGAAGTAATCCACATGGCCTATGGTGTTCATACTTAACCTGCTGGCAGTTCAAACACCTAGCCACATACTTCACTATGTCTTTCTTCATCCTCCGCCACCAATAATGCTGCCTCAAGTCACGATACATCTTTGTAGCACCCGGATAAATGGAATACCGTGAACTGTGTGCCTACTATAGAATCCTCTCCCTCAGACCATAAATATTAGGAACACATAGGCGACCTTTGAGTCCTAGAACACCATCCTTGCCAATAGAAACCTCCTTGGCACTACCCTATAGCACTGTCTCTCTGAGAACTGCCAAATGTGGATCATCGAACTGCGGGCCTTGATCTGCCCCAAAAATGAAGACTGAGCAACAAAACATGCAAGGACTCAACTAGGCTATGAAATATCTAACCTCACAAGTCTGTTAGACAAAGGAATGAATGTCCAAGGCTAGTGGCCTCTCCTCTGCTAAAATGAAATCCAAGCTACCCATACTATCTGCTTTCCTACTTAAGGTATCCACGACCACATTTGACTTGCCTGGATGATAAAGAATGGGGCTGTCATAATCCTTCAGTAACTCAAGCCATCTACAGTGCCTCAAATTGAGATCCCTCTGCTTGAACAAATGCTGTAAGCTACGGTGATTAGTGTAAACCTCACATGAAACCCCATACAGATAATGCCTCCATATCTTAAGAGCATGAACATCACCGCCAACTCTAGATCATGCACAAGATAATTCTTCTCATGAATCTTCAGCTCGCGTGAAGCATATGCAATAACTCGCCCTTTCTACGTCAATACACAACCCAAGCCAATGCGTAAAGCATCCAACATACCATATACATCCCTGAACCGGAGGGCAACACAAGAACTAGTGTTGTAGTTAAAGCTGTCTTGATCTTTTGAAAGATCTCCTCATAATCATTGGACCAATAGAAAGGAGCACCCTTCTGGGTCAACCTGGTAATACGTGATGCAATAGATGAAAAACCCTGCACGAATCGTTTGTAATAACCTGCTAATCGAAGGAAACTCCCGATTTTGATCACTGAAGTAGGACTTGGCCAACTCTGAACTGCCTCAATCTTCTTGGGATCCACCTTAATACCCCCTCCTGACACAGTATGCCCCAAGAATGCCACTGACTATAGCCAAAACTCACAATTGGAGAACTTAGCATACATCTTCTACTCTCGCAAGGTCTGAAACACTACTCTCTAATGCTGCTCGTGCTCCCTCAGGATATGTAAGTATATCAAGATGTTGTCAATGAAGACGATGACAAAAGGACCAATATAAGGCCTGAACACCTAATTCATCAGGTCCGTAAATGTTGCTGGGCCATTAGTCAAGAGAAAGGACATCGCCAAAGGCTCATAATGATCATATCTAGTACAGAAAGTAGCCTTCGGAACATCTGAGTCCCGAATCCTTAACTGGTGGTACCCTAATCTCAAGTCGATCTCAGAGAACACCCTAGCACCCTGCAACTGGTCGAAGAAATCATCAATACGCGTCAATGGGTACTTGTTCTTGATGGTAACCTTGTCCAACATGCAGTAATCATTGCATACCCGCATGGTCCCATCCTTATTCTTTACAAACAACACTAGTGCACCCCAAGGTGACACACTTGGTCTAACAAACCCCTTTGCTAACAACTCCTCAAGTAGTTCCTTCAACTCTTTCAACTTTTTCGAAGCCATACGGTACGGTGGAATGGATATAGGTCGCGTATCTAGAGCCAGATCACTACAAAAATCAATACCGCGATTCGGTGGAATACTAGAAAGATCAAAAGGAAACACATCGGAGAACTCCCAGACTACTGGAACTGAATCAATCATCGAAGACTCTATGGTGGTGTACCAAACATAAGCCAAACACCCATTCTCGACCATATGCCGAGCCTTCAGGAAAGAGATAACCCAACTAAATGTATCATCTATAGAGCCCTTCCACTCCAACCCTAGTAACCTTGGCATTACAAATGTAACAGTCTTGGCATGGCAATCAAAGACGGAGTGGTATGGGGATAACCAATCCATGCCTAGGATGACCTGAAAGCCGATCATATCAAGTAGCAGAAGATTTTCTCTAGTCTCGAAACCACAGAATGTGACTATATAGGATCGGTAGATCTGATCCACAATCACATAATCTTCTACAAAAGTGGACACAAAAATAAGAGTGCCCAAAGGCTCAAGAGGAATAATTAGGAAACGAGCAAACAGAGATAATACATATGAATAGGTAGACCCTGATTCAAATAATACTGAAGCATCTCTACTGCAGACGAAAATAATACAAGTGATAATGACATCTGAGGCCAATGCATCTGTCATGGTCGGAAGGGCATAGAATTTGGCCGGAGCGCCGGCTAGCTGGCCTCCACCTGACTGAGCAGTAACTAGATGACCTCTCCCTTCCTGGCCTCCACCTCTAGGACGGCCTCTACTATCCCCGCCTCTAGACAGTTGGGAAACCGGTGCTAAAGTCATATGCTACTGACCCTGTTGTACTCCCTTGCCCTGAAGCCTTGGGTAGTGTCTCCTCATATGAAAAGGGTCTCGACACTCAAAACAACATCACAGTGCGGCGAAATGCTACCTTGATGGCCGGTAGACCCACTGGAAGGAGACTGGATAGCCGGTGGATGGTATGAACTCTCTAGCATAGCACTGAAATAGGAACCTAAAGAACCCTGGGACCTAAATACCCACTAGATGAACCCTAAATAGTTGGCGAGTGATAAGAACTCTATGGTATGATGCTAAAAGAGGGGCACGCTGGAGCACCCAAAGCACGTGATGGTGTTGAATTTGGGGCCTGGCTGGGCTGACCCTTCCCAAACGGACCTCTACCCCTAGCCGGGGCACCACAGAACTCTTTGGAGAATATAGACCTCTTGTCCTGCTGCATCTGTTCCCTAACTCTCAGATGGTAGCCTTTGATCCTTCGTGTAATCTCCACCACTAGCTGATAATAAGTCCCTATCTCCACCTCTCGGGCCATGTTGGCCATAATGCCAGAATGCAATCATGCAACGAACCTACGTACCCTCTCTACATCAGTAGGAAGTATCATCAATATATGGCGGGATAACTCAGAAAACCTCACTTCATAGTCGGTCACGGATATCTAACCCAGCTGAAGATGCTAAAACCGATATCACAGCTCTTCCCTCTCAAAAGTTGGAATATACATGTTCAGGAATAACTGTGTGAACTAGCCGCATGTGATGGGAGGAGAACCTGCTGGCCTACCAAGAATATAAGATTGCCACTATCTACGGTCCCTACCCTCTAGCTAGAAAGTAGTGAAGTCAACCCCATGCGACTCCAATATCCTCATGTTGTATAGTCTGTCCCTGTACCTATCAATGAAATCTTGAGCATCCTCATGATGTTCACTGAGGGTGAAGGCTAGTCCATATATCCATCAAGTAATGCGAGTTATCATAGGCAGCTAGTCTGGGCTCGGGCACCACAGTAGTAACTGGTTGGGCCCTATCCATCAGTAGGGCACCCGGAGTCTAATACACTCCAAATGCATGACCAGGAGTCTGAGTAGTAGGGGTATGTGCTCCCCCTCCTTCCTGTGATGTAGTTAGATCTGATAAAAATAAACCAGCCTAAGTCATGGTGTCCATGAACCGCAACATATGGCCTATGACCTCCTAGCTGCGGGAACCTCACCCTGCTCCTCAATGATAAGGTTTCCCGCATGATCTGCCGCTGATGCTACAGGAACAGCTCTAGGACGCCCTCGCCCCTACCTCGGGCAGGTAACCCCTTCCCCGAGTATTTACCGCAGCCTTTAGCAACGAGGGAAGCAGCTCCTCCGGGGTCTGGAACATTTGTCGTATGTGTCCTCACCATCTGTGAGAGAATAGAATAGGGAGACTTAGTATACCAACCACTATACGATAGGAAGTGAATAAAGAATAGTTTTCTAATTATATATAGCCTCTCGAAGATAAATACAAACGTCTCCGTACCAATCCACAAGACTCTATTAAGTTTGCCCATGACTTGTGAGACCTACGTGAACCTAGTGCTCCAATACCATGTTCTCACAATCGAATTTCACTATAAGTCGTGATGGCAACCAACACCATTATCAGGCAAGCCAACGAGGAAATAGTAATAATTTCTAGATTTGGTTTACTAATACAGTTGCAGCAATTTCTTAGTTTGAATTTTTAAAAAGTGATAATTAGTAACGTACAAAAATAATTATACAACCCCAAAAGAGTAGTCTACCAATGGGTGTGCCAAGACCTATTGTCACAAGTATGTGGGCATCTAGTAGAATATACAAAGGAATAAATCTATCCCACTGTCTTAAAAGAATAGGTAACCAAAAGTACAGAGATATCCATCATGCTGCTGAACGAAATCGGAAGGGAGCAACTTACCGTGGAAGTCATGGACTACAATCAAGAGCGCGCACAAGAGTGGCAGCCAGATGTACCTGCCTTAAATCCTGTACAATAGTATAGGAGCATAGTATGAGTACATAAACAAAATATACCCAGTAAGTATCTCGTCTAATTTCCAAAAAGTAGAGACAAGAGGTTAACTTGATACTTACTAGGGTCAAATTATATAAGAAAGTGTTATGTTAAGCATGGATGTCACTAATAAATAATAATTTATAGCAAGAAGTGATATGTCATGTTCTAGATAATATCACAGTTAGTCGTTTAAATTTTAGAGCATTTAACAAGGTAAATCATGAATAAGATTTCACATAGATATCATGCACACATTATGCCAAGGTCGTATGGCCCGCTTCAACAGAAAAGAAATTATGCACTGCTAAAGGGTCGAACGATGCGAACCATAGATGAATCTATTTCTACCGAGGCGATCGGCCCGATCCACAAATATCAATTATTATCAAGAAGGTGCATAAAGGCGCATTTATATTAAATAATTCATACAAGTGTTCAAGCAAGTTCATGCATTCACATATGTTCATTTCTAAATCTCTAGCATATCCTAAGTGATCTCATTAGCATGAAAGGATATAAACATTCAAAATATGGCATGATACGAGTCCTAAACTACCCGAATAATTAACATAATAATAGCTACTTACGGAATCTCATCATCTAGTGCGTATCTAGCCCTGGCATTTAGTGGAAAATTATTCAATTATTTCACATATGGGGACAATTCCCTCTTACAACATTAGAAAGGAGACTTACCTCGCTCCAAAGCGTACTTCCATTACCAAGAACGTTCTCAAACCCTCAAGTTGGAGCTGAACGATCCAAACTAATTAGACAAGGTAGGAACTAGTTAATACAAGCTCAAAACATCGCATTCTAACCATTAAAGTAATTCTCCCATCCAAAACACAAGTTTCCTAAAATTTAACCCCAGACCCACGCGCCCCAAATTCTGAAATTTTTCAAAAAACATTATTCTTTATAAACTAAGGATCAATAATATATGGTATCTACATTCCATAACAAATTTTGTGGTTAAATCTAACTTTTGTTAAAACCCTAGGTTTCGCTCTAATCCTATGATTGTTTCTTAATCTTTGTGTGTTTATCTACACAAGCTTCAAGTGTTGAACTAGAAATATGTGGGACGAACTTACCTCAAGATGATAGGTGGAATATCTCTCTTAGAAAGCTCCCAAATTGCCCAAATAATTGTGGAAATATGTCAAAAATGACACATTCCGTATTAAATAAAGGCACCGCCTTCACCGATTTTTGCAGATGCAGTTAAGGGACTGCATCTGCAAGAGGGCCCCCACATCAATAGAATTGGGCCAAGCAGGATGGGGCCTCTTCTGCGGTCTTGGAGCCGTTTCTGTAAAGAAGGAGCCCCGCATCCGTGGTTTCTGGGCTCCTCCATTTTACCGCTTCTGCGATGAGTTGACTGCACCTGCAGTCTCGCAACTGCGGCTGACCAACTGCAGATGCATTTATGATAGATAGTTGGAGCTTCAGCTCTTTGTCAATTTTTCCAACTTCACTCAAGCCTCGAACATAGCGACAAGTTTGAAATCATAAAAAGGACTCGCTCGAACCCTCGGAATGCCCGAAACAACGCCAAATCTAATAATTACTCCCTAAAACCAATTGAATCAAATTTATGAACTTCAAGTTTTTCAATTTACTTCTAACATGCCGAAACGTACTTATACTACTCGGATTGACGCCAAATTTTTCTTGCAAGTCTTAAATGTTATATTGGACCTCTATCGGGCTCCGCAACCAACATACAAGCCCGATACAAACATGATCAAGAATTATTCAATTTCAGTAAATTTGTAGAATTTCAGTTTAATAATTTCTAACAAAAATTCATTACTCGGGCTAGGGACCTCGAAATTCGATACCGACATACGCCAAGGTCCTATATTTTCTACTGACCCTCCAGGACTGTCAAAATACAAGTGCGGATCCATTTACTAAAAATGTTAACCAAATTCAAACTTAGCCTTTTAAGAAAATCTTAGGGAATCAAGTATGCCTATTTCAACCCAAACGCCTATTTCAACCCAAACTCTTCCAAATTCAGAACCAATCATCCCCGCAAGTCATATATTAGTTAAAACAAGAACTCTTATTTAAGGGGATACGATTCTAAAACGCAAACGACTAGTCAGGTCGTTACATATTTTAAATACTTGTTGTTGAGCTTTTAGTTGAACTGCAAGTATGTCTACTTTTCTTTATAGTTATTGTATACCTGTTGAGGTTTGGCTTGTCACTATCTGTCAATCCATAGTTTGGATCCATTACTTACTGAGTTTGTGTACTCACGTACCCTCTGCACCGTGTGTGCAGATCCAGGTATCTCGGGCCAGGGTAGCGATTGCTGATTATATCATTGTGGACTTATCCTTGGAGATCGCGAGGTAGCTGCTTGGCTATCACAGTTCCGCCTTCTCCTTCCTTATCTTCCTTTAGTATATATGTTGGATATTCTCGAACTGTGTTGGTCTTGTTATTTTGAACAATTGTAGTAGTTTTTGCTCATGACTTAGTACAACCGAGTTTTGGGCTTGTATTTCTTTCTGCTGGATTTGATTTCTACTTTTATCTTATTGGATTTCTGTTAAAAATATATTTTCTTAAGTTTTTATTTGAAAAATAAAGTATTTGGAAATAAGTGGCTGGCCTAGTATCATGATAGGTGCCGTCACGACATGGTTAGATTTTGGGTCGTGATAGCAGCGGCAGCAGCAACAGCAATAATAATAATAATAATAATAATAATAATAATAATAATAATAACAATAATAGCAGCAGTAGTAGTAGTAGTAGTAATAGTAGTCGTAGTAGTAATAGTAGTAGTAGTAGTAGTAGTAGTAGTAGTAGTATAATAATAATAATAATAATAATAATAATAATAATAATAATAATAATAATAATAATAATAATAATAATAATAATAATAATAATAAAAATAATAATAAATAAATAAAATAATAATAACACTAAAATTTCTCGAAGTAATTTAAAGTCTATTCTTAACTAGTAAGTATTTCCTATATGATTTTTTAGAAATTGAAGAAGGAGGTGGTGTGGCAGTGAGGTCGTCGCTATGTACTAACAAAAAAGTTATTCGATTCACTAGTGTAACTAAAGGCATGCAACCTCTTCCAAAGCGAAATAAGAAAGAGCTCATAACCACCGCTTGTGAACAACCTCAACTTAAAGCGCATGCGAGCAGTTGAAAAAATGAGAGGTTGTCGACGAAAGGGTCAAAGGTTGCACTTGAGATAATTTGAAGGTTGCGCAAGTCCCCTTCAACCTCGTTCGCAAGTTAGCTTGCTGGCGATTTGGTTGGTGAGCAGTGAATAGTGTTGAGATACAAGATGTTATATGATTATATGAAGTGTATATACAGTGTATATTTATTGTATTTTTGGTATACAATAGCTGGGCTGTGATGATTGTCTTATTTGGGCCACTCCGAGCCCAATTCACACTTGAGTCATATCTGAGCCCCATTTATTTTGGGTCCTTTGACCCGATCCAGTATATGTGTATATATATTGGGGTCCCTAGATATTTTGGGACCCCCGGACGTCATTTGTATATTTTTCATTCTCGGTTTAATACAATCTCTCTGAGTTCCACAGACTTCTCACCTACTCCTCCTTCTCTCTACTTTCTCTCTCTATAATTTTCATGATTCATCGGTTTAATCTCGATGTTTACATGGTATCAGAGCCTCGACGACGATCCGATCATGTTTCTATGTGCTTCGTGTTCTTGGATGAAGTCTGTTTCGACGTTTTTGGGGGTGATTTCTGAGACCTCACGGTCGATGAAGACTTCAACATATCGGAGACTCTTCTGAGTCTTTCATCGTGATATCGGAGTGTATTTTCTTCTCCTAAACATTCCGGAAGATTTTATGATGATTTTTGGTTGATTTTGGTGACCTATCGGCTTCTAGGGTTTCTAACGGTTTAACCTGAGGTTTTAATGTATTCCGGTGGCTCAATTATCACTTTGTGGATGCTGTGGGTTTATTTCCGACGTTCCTGACCAGATTTCTGGTAAATTTTATTTTCAAGGTTACACCTAGGGCTTGATACCTAGGGTTTCTCTGTTGTTTGAAGGCCGATCTTCTCCGGTCGCGAAGAAGGAGGGTAACTCTGTCCTTATCTTCGGTATTATATGTGATTATTTGACTCTGTTCTTGTGAGCATCTGGTGTTGTCTGTGAATACTTGACCTGACTGTAGTCTGTTTGTTGGTTGTTGTGTTTGAATACCTGTTTTGGTAGTATTTTGTTTGTTGAAAAGTTGTTCATTTAAGCCTGTTCATTAACTATGGCTTCTAGCACAAACATTGGTGCCTCTCCTGCTGTAGACTCTTCTAGTCCCCTATTTGTGTACTCGTCTGATGTCCCTGGGGTATAACTTGTTCCCACTCGCTTCTTGGGTAGTGATTATGGGGGCTGGAGACGTAAAATGATTGTTGCATTAACAGCCAAAAACAAAATCAGTTTTGTTGATGGCACATACGCCCGACCTACCACCAATGTGGCTCAGCAAAGGTTGTGGGATAGGTGCAATAACATGGTGATCTCTTGGTTGATTGCTTCCCTTTCCCCTGCGATTGCTGAATCTGTGCAGTATGCTGACACTGCACATAGCATATGGTCTCAACTCCAGGCCAGATATGGCACTGCAACATGACCAAAATCTTTGAACTGAAAAGAGAGTTGTCCCACACCTCTCAAGGGTCCTCAGATATAGCTTCTTATTTCAACAAGCTGAAAGGTCTGTGGGATGAACTTGATTCTATGTGTGCTAATCATGGTCTAAGGTGTGTATGTGCTGCAAAAGATGGCATAGTTTAGGAATGTGATGATAATAAGGTCTTTCAGTTTTTCATGGGTCTGAATGAAGTGTATATGGGAGTTAGGAGTAATATTTTGATGATGCAGCCTCCTCCTTCCCTTGACAATGTCAATAATATTGTCCTCAATGATGAAAAGCATAGACAAGTCCAATCTTCATCTCAATTTGATCCAACCTCTGTCTCTTTCAATGTACATACAAACAGGCAGCCTGTTGGATTTCACAAGGCCACAATGTCTGTTCCCCCTCCTCCTTTTAGGCAGAGAGTCAATTTTGATCAAATCAGGGGACCTTTATTTTGTAGATACTGTAAAAAATCTGGACACTTAATTGATAAGTGCTTCAAGATCCATGGGTATCCACAAAGTCCCACATTTAACAAGGGAAGGAGGCCTGATGCTGCTCATCTGAGTACTGGTCTGGATTCTCCTATTTCTGATGGACTGCTGTCTGTTCCTCAAGGGAATCCTTCTGCTAACCATCAATCTGTTGCAAGCCTAGATGGTCAAAGCTCTGTGATTCCAGGGTTGAGCAAACATGATTATGACCAGTTGATGAACTTATTACACCAGACCAAGTTGGGGGAATCCACTGCTCAAACTCCTCCTCCCATATATGCTGCAAACTTTGCTAGTACTTTGTTAACTGAGAACCCTATTTCTGATTCCAAACTTTGCTTGCTTACTCACATTAATTCTGTCACCTGGATTATAGATTCATGTGCCTCTAATCACATGACACATGATAAACAACTACTTTTTAACATTATACCTCTAACTCTGCCATATCTTGTCACTCTTCCAAATGGCTATAAAGTGAAAGTGACTTGCACTGGCTCCTTTGCCTTAACTCCTTCCATTACTCTTCACAATGTACTGCTAGTTCCTTCTTTTAAACATAACTTGATTTCTGTTCACAAGTTAGTGAAGTAGTTACATTGTATAGTTATGTTCACTGAACATTCCTGCTTACTACACATGATACTGGACCTTCTCTGAAGAGGCCACTGGATCTTGGTAGAGAAGCTGCTGGACTGTATAAACTAGCTTGGGTTCCTTCTTCCCCTTCTCCCTCTGTTAATTGTTCTTCTACTTCTGTTGGTCCTGTATCTGCTTCTTGTAATGACAACAAAGTTGTTGCTTTGCCTTCTGTGTCTTCTTGTAATGATGACATCTTGTCTGATAACAAGGCTGTTTCTTTGCATTCTCATGTAAATAGTTCCACTTGTAATAATGATCTTACATCTGATATGAATTACATTTGGCACTTAAGACTTGCACATATTCCTTTTGCAAACATGAAATGCATTTCAGGTCTGTCTTTTCCTTTTGCTTCCAAACAATCTTTTCCCTGTACAGTTTGTCCCATGGTCAGACAGCCTAGGCTTCCTTTCCCTGATAGCTCCATTAGAACCTCTAGGCCTTTTCAACTGATTCATGTGGACACTTGGGGACCTTATCATACTCCAACCTCTTCTGGTTGCAAATATTTCCTTACAATTGTTGATGATTTTTCAAGGGCAACCTGGACACACTTATTGGGATCCAAAATTAATGCCTTTTCTATGCTTAAGTCATTTCTTGCTATGGTCAGAACCCAATTTAATGATGTGGTTCAGACTGTTAGAAGTGACAATGCCTTAGAATTGGGCTCTAGCAATGAGGGAATTTCTTTCTTTAGCAGTCAGGGGATCATACATCAAACCTCCTGCCCTCACACCCCTCAACAAAATGGTGTTGTTGAGAGAAAGCATAGAACTCTTCTTGAAACCTGTAGAGCATTGCTCTTTCAATCTGGCTTGCCAGTATCTTTCTGGGGGGACTGCTTGTTGACTGCCACCTATCTTCTTAACAGAATACCCACCAGATTGCTTCATAATAAGTCTCCTCATGAAATTCTGTATGGAAAAGTTCCTTCCTATACTCACTTGAGGGTTTTTGGTTGCCTGTCCTATGCCACTGTTCCCATCCCTCAAAGGGACAAGTTAAAGCCAAGAGCCTTTCCTTCTGTTTTCCTGGGTTATCCTTTTGGCAAAAAGGGTTATAGGCTATATGATCTTGCATCTAGGAAGTATTTGGTCTCTAGGGATGTTCTATTTCATGAATCAATTTTTCCTTTTAAACCTGCATCTCCCTCTTCTCCTCCTCCTCCTGCTTCTTCTTTTCCCTTTATTCCCTCTGGAGAACATGATGATATCTCTGATTCTCCCATTCCACTCTCTCCTACCTGTTCTGCCACATCTGTGCGAATGCCCTTTTCTGCTCCTCTCAGTCCTGCTAGTTCTCCTCCTGTTTTAGTTCCTTCTCCCTCTGTTCCTGCTCCTAGAAAGTCTAACAGACAACATAATCCTCCTTCCTATCTTAAAGATTATGTATGTCAACTCCCTGCCTTCTCTGGTTCATCTTCCTCCTCTTTGGAATCTGAGCCTCTATACTATTTTCAGGCAGCATCTGTTCCAGCTTGGCAAGCTTCCATGAGACAGGAGTTTGAAGCTTTGGACACTAACCACACTTGGGATGTTGTTCCTCTTCCTCCTGGTAAGAAGCCCAATGGTTGCAAATGGGTTTACAAAATTAAATACAAGGCACATGGCAGTGTTGAAAGGTATAAAGCCAGGTTGGTCATTAGGGGTGACACACAGGTTGAGGGGATTGATTTTACTGAAACTTTCTCTCCAGTGATAAAACTGACTTCTGTAAAGTGCCTTATTTCTGTGGCTGTCAAGAATCATTGGCCTCTTTTTCAGCTTGATGTCAATAATGCCTTCCTTCATGGTGATTTGGATGAGGATGTTACATGAAACTCCCTCCAAGTTTGACAGTTTCCCCTTCTCCTTCTGGTTCTGATTCTTCTTCTTCTTCTCCTCCTCTGGTCTGCAAACTCAAAAAGTCTTTGTATGGGTTGAGACAAGCATCCAGACAATGGTATGCCAAATTGTCTTCTGCTCTCTATTCCAGAAGGTATACTCATTCTTTGAATGATTACTCCTTATTTATCAAAGGTAAACCTGGCTCTTTTGTGGTGGTAGCTGTCTATGTGGATGATATAATTCTCACTGGGGATGACAGTGATAAACTGACTGCTCTGAAACTATTTCTGGATGCACAGTTTAAAATCAAGGACTTAGGGTCCTTGCATTATTTTTTGGGCCTTGAAGTGTCTGCTGTCCCTAGTGGGATGCACCTCAATCAGCATAAGTATATCTCTGATTTGCTGCACCAGTTTGACTGTGTCAATGTGTCCTCTGTTGTGTCCCCTTTGAACATTAATGTCAAACTTCATGCTGATTCTGGTGACCTCTTGCCCTCTCCTGATCAGTACAGGAGCCTAGTTGGCAAGATGCTCTTCTTGACTCACACTAGGCCTGACATCTGCTATGTAGTCCAGCACCTGAGTCAATTTGTCAAATCCCCCAGACTTCCCCATATGACTACTGACCTGCATGTTCTAAGATACCTCAAAGGCACTCCCTCCTTGGGCTTGTTTTATTCTGATCATGCTGATTTTTCTGTTGCTGGGTATTCCGATAATGACTGGGCTGCCTGCCCTGATACTTGGCGCTCTGTTACTGAATTTTGTGTGCTCTTGTGTGGCTGTTTGATCAGTTGGAAATCGAAGAAACAGCCTGTTGTTTCTCTTTCCTCTGCTGAGGCAGAATACCGAGCCTTAAGCAAGGTTGTTGCTGAATTGACTTGGCTCTCTCGCTTGTTGGTTGATCTTGGGGTCCCTGTTTCATCTCCTGTTTCTGTTTATTGTGATAGTATGGCTGCTGTTCACATTGCTAACAATCCTGTTTTTCATGAACGAACGAAACATATCGAGGTGGATTACCATTTTGTTCGGGACTTGTTGCTTTCTGGTTTTCTCAAGTTGCTCCATGTGCCTACTTCTCGTCAGCTGGCTGACTTACTCACCAAGCCTCTGTCGGGCACTTTGCTGGTTCCGCTGCTCACCAAGTTGCAGGTGGTTCCCCCCTCCAACTTGAGGGGGGGTGTTGAGATACAAAATGTTACATGATTATATGAAGTGTATACACATTGTATATTTGTATTTTTGGTATACAATAGCTGGGCTGTGATGATTGTCTTATTTGGGCCACTCCGAGCCCAATTCACACTTGAGTCATACCTGAGCCCCATTTATTTTGGGTCCTTTGACCCGATCCAGTGTATGTGTATATATATTGGGGTCCCTAGATATTTTGGGACCCTCGGACGTCATTTGTATATTTTTCATTCTCGGTTTAATACAATCTCTCTGAGTTCTAGAGACTTCTCACCTACTCCTCCTTCTCTCTACTTTCTCTCTCTATAATTTTCATGATTCATCGGTTTAATCTCGATGTTTACAAGTAGTTAGGGGAGGAGGCTGGAGGACTGATTGGGAAGGGGGTTTCTTTTTATTTTTTATTTTAACATATTATATATTTTTTCTTTTTTGGAAATTACATTGAAATTTTGTTAGTTGCTTAAAATCACGTGTAATTATTTGATTGTCCATTTGACATGTCAGCTGGGAGTGCATGTCACGGCAGTTGTTTGTCCAACTTGTGCCAGGAAATATATTCTTGCCTTGAAAAAGTATCTATCTGGTCATTAGTTAAGTTGAAGTGTCTAAATAATAGTTGGTGCAACCTTGAGTATCTATCTATGTAGTTTGCCAATTTAATATATTAATTATTATTTTTATGAGGCTACTAATTATGAAGCAGTAATATTTATTATGGAGATTTTCTTCCAAAATATCATATAAATTTACTTATAAATACCTTGATCTAGGAAAAAAGTTTTTGCATTATAGGTATGCGCGGCTCTTTCTTTCTCCCTAAACCCTATTCAACACCCGGTCCTCCGGAATCCCCTCTTACTCGCCGCAGTGAGGTTAGTTCCTTTCTTTTATTTCTGTTTGACTTCATTTTCAATAAGGATTCTATAGTTGTGAGTTTTTTCTTCTCTCAACTCCGAGTCATATATAATTTAATTAATCCAAGAGTTTACTACTTCGAAATTACTTTCTTAAATAGATTAGTTGACCTCTCTGATTAGGATTACAAGTTAACAAAGTATTCATATATATCGATAAACATCTCTATAAAAATTTCATTTGTTCCGATTATTTTTTAGCGTTTATAATAATTGTCTATTATACGCCTATAACAAATTAGATGTTTAGATATTATTTGGTCGTTGTAGAAAAAAGATTTCCAAAAAAGTCATTTTTTTAACGTTATAAAAGATAAAAAATTATTCAAATTTAAAATTTCAATGAAATTTTAAATAGAAATGTATGTGCAGATCTTTGAAAGGTATGAATTTTTTAATGATAGAAATATGTATTCGTGCAACAAGAGTTTTTATGTAAAGTCAGACCTTCCTATACCAGCCACTTTATACAATAACATTTCAGCATAAAAGTTAAAATTTTTTCATTTCTTGTTATATTTTAGCTCTCTTTAATAGTTTTTTTTAAAATTTTTTTTATACCTATAACAGCAGAAACTATCTTTATAAGAGCATGCTTTTTCTCTCTTTATGTAATAACCAAATATAAAAATGACGATTGTCTATACAAAGAACACCCTCCTCTTGAGGCTGCATTTTCAACAAGAGCACACACATAAATTCTGCCCTATACTGTATAATGGAATTGCCATTCGATTTTTGGTATGTCATGCATAGTTATCTTATGTGTGAAAAAACTTACTAACTCTTTTCTAGAAAAACACAGCCAAATAAAAATAAAAGGAAGGGAATAGTTTTTAATGAGATCATATAATAAGCATTGAGAAAATATGAAAATAATATGTATTTGCTTGAGTGTATTTTTTTAAGAGTGAATGCTGTGAAATTATTCTCTTGATATTTTATACTCACTTTTGTATTCTCTTTTGAACAACGGATTGTTCATTTCCACCTGTAGGTGTTAATATAGTAGACCGAACAACGCAAGTTTTTGTACTTCCTTTGGCATAATTTTTTATGGTCTAATTCACTATCATTGTGGGCATGCTTTGTTAGCGCAATATTCCGGGTTTCAATACTAACACTATGAAATCTATGATCAATAAAGCTTCTATGAAAATTGAAATTTGTAGAATGATGAATGTTTTGAATGTCAAACAACCTGCCTGACGAGCCTTTCTTTCATATTGATTCATTCCCATCTGATTATCATGATAAGCATGAGTCAGGATTGATCTTATACAAGCCTATTTAAACTATTACGTTACTTTCTTGACTAGAATATAAAGTTGGATTTGCATATGCAGCATGTGTAAAGCATTTTCTATGCAACCTTCACTTATTTTTGCTGGTTAAAATGGTCAGGACTTACAATCATGATGACAAATACCTTTAAAGGATTTGAAGATGGAAGGGACAAACTTGATAGGCTTACAGATCTTCCTATTAATATCAGACACCAAATTCAGGAGCACATGACTATTGAGGATGCCGCAAGAATGAGTGTCTTGTCCAGTAAGTGGAGACATGTTTGGGCTTCAAACCCGAAGCTCAGAATTTCTGCGGACTATTGCAGAAAGACAAACCAGACAGGGACAATAGACATCATTAATAGAATTCTATTGCAACACTATGGACCCATTAAGACATTTCTCCTTGATATTTCAATGATACATCCTTCTGAGCACTCTGTTATTGATCTATGGATGCTACATTTGTCAAGAAATGGTCTGGTGGAGCTCACCGTTCGGAGTTTAGAATATCTCAATGCTGCATATAAGTTGCCTTCCTGTGTGTACGCGGTAGAGCTAGAACATTTGAATCTCTCATACTGCATTTTCAGGCTGCCTTGCAGTTTTGGAGGTTTCAACAAGCTCAAAAGCCTTAAACTAGATGGAGTCGCCTTTGAATTAGATGTTGCAACTTCTTTCCTTTCTGTCCCAAACCTTCTGGATCTGATGTTTGTAAAGTGCAGTGGTCTTCATCACTTGAATCTATATGCCCCAGAACTTTTATGTTTAACATTTTTCTATTGTTTCATTGACACAATTAAATGGTTTTCTTTCGAGGGCTGTCAGAAGCTAAGAAGTTTTGCAATTATACCACAAGAAGAAGTTTCACAAAACAGACAACATGAAGCAATGAACTTAGTAAAACTTCTCAGCAGCTTGCCTGAAGTTAGAGGACTTATATTGGACGGATGCTCCCTCAAGGTAAGATGGAAATTGATATCTTTGCATAACTCAGAATGACGTCGTACATAGATATAACTATTAACGTTCTTATTTTGGGGTTTTTGTTGTCTAGTTTTTGTCTTCTGGTAATGTAGCAAGGAGGCTGTCAACGATGCTCAATCACTTGGACAGTCTTGAATTTTATGGTTTCGATTTTAATGATGTAGATCAAATTTATTCCCTTCTATGCATCCTTCGAAATTGTCGCAATTTGAAGTAACTTAAGCTTCTGGTGAGTTGTTGAATTCATAAGTTGTTACTCTATTTCCGAGTATAAAGATGCAAATCTTACTAATTTTTCTTTATACTACTTATAGTTGAGTCGGATCAAGAAAGATTCTAGGAAGGTAGATTTAAATAAGTTGAAAGTACACAGTTGCAGGATTGAGGAACTCAATAACCTTCAAGCTCTGAGAATACATAGATTCCATGGTTCAAAAGTAGAATTGTTGTTTATAAGGTTAGTGCTGGCGTCGGCGTCTATTCTCGAGAAGATGATAATTAAGGTAGATGAAGAAGTTAGTGAAAGGCAGGCAACTAAGATTTCTAAGATCATTGGCGTCTTCGCCTATTCTCGACCAACTCTTACACAAGTAATATGTCAAAGGTATTAACCTAACTTTCTTTCTTCTGTCTTCTATAAATAGAGGGTCAAAATAATTCATTTACTTTGTAGACTTTATTTTATATATTTCTCTACTTTATTTACTTTGTACTCTTTATTTTTATAATCGTTTAAGATTTTATTTAATATTTTCTTTCCTTTCCTTTCGTTTTATTATTTTCATTTGTTTCTAAGCTAAGGTCCTTTCTCGACGGACAATTCCTGAGTCCTAAGTCTTTTAAAATTTTTTGGGTTATTACCATATCATTAATAGTTAATATATAATTTTTTATAACATAAAGTAACTTATTAGTAAATATATATATATATATATATATATATATATATATATATATATATTATAAAAATAATAGTGTGAAGTTTCCTGAGTGAAAAATATCTAAATTTTATGCACCGATAATATAAAAACTATTTACATATATAATTCGATTAGCATAAATTGGTATCTGATTAATGCTCTAATTAATCTGATTATATTAGAGAGAAATAGAGAGAGCACTTAAAATCAAAAATATAGTACTGATGCGGTAGAAAAAAGATATAAATATTATAAATAAAATTTTATTTATGGTGAATGTCCATATTTAGAGAGATTCTAGGGTTTATTACTTGGTGGCTAAGCCACTCTCTCCCTATATATAGATGGTTCTCTTTCATTGTAATTCCTCCCACTATCAATAAGAATTCTCTCTCTCTACTTTTCTCTCCAATACTCTTCTTCTTTTTTTATTATTTCATAAGCTATTATCAGTACGAGACTCTAACCAATTGAGTAGAAGCTTTGAGATTGAGCATAATGATTGTCAATTTTCCATGAACTTCCTTCATGATTAAATTCTGGATTTAAGTTTTACTTTATTTTTCTCTTTTAAATTCTTGACATTCAATAATTTGATTATAAATACACGCAAAGAAGATAAATTTGATTTTAACTCTAATGGAGTTTGAAATAAATTATAACTACCCAAAGTGATAAAATTTCTATGTCATGCCATGATCAATTTCATGTATGATTGTGGGAAAAGAATTGAAAACCCGTCCCATTGAATTTGCTCCATTTTCATTCCCTTAAGAGAATGTGATAGCAGTATGTGATAAGTAAGAAAGAAGATAAAATTATTACCATGAAGCTATCAATGGATGTGAATGTGGCAATAGACGAAATTATAATCGTCATCATTGTGATAATGGAAATAATAAGAATTCTCAAAATAATCTTTCACTTTGTGGAAGTAAAATTTTGTCATTGATTTGACATGAGATTTTATGAAGCACATATAAATGATTATGGTCGATTCATAATGTGAATGTGACAATATTTAATTTATGAATACATATTCATTCTTCAAAAGAATCTGAACGTGCTAGTGGTAGTGAATATACCACACTTACCTCTAGAGGAAGGTTTGAGATGATATAAGAAAATAATGTCATTATTATGGTATGAACGGTCATTGGTCACGTACCTATTGTACGTCAAAATATTTGGCAATGTGATTATTAAATGACAACACTAATGCTAGAAATATATCTTGTATGTAATTTTGACCATGACCATAATGGTATAACCTTTTCCTTGAAAGAGATATATGACCATATGGATATTAATGAATATGTGGTAGTACATAATTAATTGAGAGCTCTGAAAAAGCCAATTATTACTATTTTGGAGTAACACAATTATTACCAAAAAGGTATTGTGTTGTAGGAAGTCTCAAAGAAGTATATTGGTATCTGATTAATACTCTAATTAATCTAATTATATTTGAGAGAGAGCGCTTAAATCCAAAATATAATATTGATGCAATAGAAAAAAGATATAAGTGTTATAAATAGAACTTTATTTATGGTGAATGTCCATATTTAGAGAGATTCTAGGGTTTATTACTTATTGACTAAGTCACTCTATCCCTATAAATAGAGGGTTCTATTCCATTATAATTCATCACAATTTCAATAGGAATTCTCTATCTCTACTTTTCTCTCCGATACTCCTCTTCTTCTTTTATTATTTCATAACACGTTATTGGCACGAGACTCTAACCAATTGAGTAGAAGCTTTGGGATTGAACATCATGATTGTCAATTGTTCCATGAACTTCCTTCATGATTAAATTCTGAATTTAAGGTAAGTGTTTTACTTTATTTTTCTCTGTTAAATTCTTGACATTCGGTAATTTGATTAAAAATACAAGCAAAGACAATAAATATTACTGTAACTCTAATGGAGTTTGAAAGAAATTATATCTACCCAAAATGGTAAAATTTCTATGTCTTTCCATGATCAATTTCATGTATGTTGTAGGCAAAGAATTGAAAATCCGTCCCATTGAATTTGCTCAATTCGCATTCCCTTAAGACAATGTGATAGCAGTATGTGATAAGTAAGAAAGAAGATAAAATTATTACCATGAAGCTATCAATGGATGTGAATGTGGCAATAGACGAAATTATAATCGTCATCATTGTGATAATGGAAATAATAAGAATTCTCAAAATAATCTTTCACTTTGTGGAAGTAAAATTTTGTCATTGATTTGACATGAGATTTTATGAAGCACATATAAATGATTATGGTCGATTCATAATGTGAATGTGACAATATTTAATTTATGAATACATATTCATTCTTCAAAAGAATCTGAACGTGCTAGTGGTAGTGAATATACCACACTTACCTCTAGAGGAAGGTTTGAGATGATATAAGAAAATAATGTCATTATTATGGTATGAACGGTCATTGGTCACGTACCTATTGTACGTCAAAATATTTGGCAATGTGATTATTAAATGACAACACTAATGCTAGAAATATATCTTGTATGTAATTTTGACCATGACCATAATGGTATAACCTTTTCCTTGAAAGAGATATATGACCATATGGATATTAATGAATATGTGGTAGTACATAATTAATTGAGAGCTCTGAAAAAGCCAATTATTACTATTTTGGAGTAACACAATTATTACCAAAAAGGTATTGTGTTGTAGGAAGTCTCAAAGAAGTATATTGGTATCTGATTAATACTCTAATTAATCTAATTATATTTGAGAGAGAGCGCTTAAATCCAAAATATAATATTGATGCAATAGAAAAAAGATATAAGTGTTATAAATAGAACTTTATTTATGGTGAATGTCCATATTTAGAGAGATTCTAGGGTTTATTACTTATTGACTAAGTCACTCTATCCCTATAAATAGAGGGTTCTATTCCATTATAATTCATCACAATTTCAATAGGAATTCTCTATCTCTACTTTTCTCTCCGATACTCCTCTTCTTCTTTTATTATTTCATAACACGTTATTGGCACGAGACTCTAACCAATTGAGTAGAAGCTTTGGGATTGAACATCATGATTGTCAATTGTTCCATGAACTTCCTTCATGATTAAATTCTGAATTTAAGGTAAGTGTTTTACTTTATTTTTCTCTGTTAAATTCTTGACATTCGGTAATTTGATTAAAAATACAAGCAAAGACAATAAATATTACTGTAACTCTAATGGAGTTTGAAAGAAATTATATCTACCCAAAATGGTAAAATTTCTATGTCTTTCCATGATCAATTTCATGTATGTTGTAGGCAAAGAATTGAAAATCCGTCCCATTGAATTTGCTCAATTCGCATTCCCTTAAGACAATGTGATAGCAGTGTGTGATAAGTCTAAAAGAAGACAAAATTATTATCGTGAAGGTATCAATAGATGTGGATGTTGCAATAGACGAAATTATAATCGTCATTATTGTGATAATGAGAATAATAAGAAATCTCAAAATAATCTTTCACTTTGTGAAAGTAATATTTTTCATTGATTTGACATGAGATTTTATAAAGTATATATAAATGATTATGGTCCATTCATGATGTGAATCTGACAACATTTGATTTATGAATACATATTCATTCTTCAAAAGAATATGAACGTGCTAGTGGTAGTGAATATATCAGACTCACCTCTAAGGGAAGGTTTGAGATTATATAAGAAAATAATGTCATTATTATGACATGAACGGTCATTGGTCACGTACCTATTGTATGTCAAAATATTTTGGCAATGTGATTATTAAAGGACAACAATAATGCAATAAACATATCTTGCATATAATTTTGACCATGACCATAATGGTATAACTTTCTCCTTGAAAGAGATATATGACCATATGGATGTTGATGAATATGTGGTAGTACAAAATTAATTGAGAGCTCTGGAAAAGTCAATTATTACTATTTTGGAGAAACACAATTAATTACCAAAAAGGTATTGTGCTATAGTAAGTTTCAAAGAAATATATTGGTATATGATTAATACTCCAATTAATCTAATTATATTAGAGAGAGAGAGAGAGAGAGAGAGAGAGAGAGAGAGAGAGAGAGAGAGAGAGAGAGAGAGAGAGAGAGAGAGAGAGAGAGCTTAAATCCAAAATATAATACTGATGCAGTAGAAAAAAGATATAAGTGTTATAAATAGAACTTTATTTATGATGGATGTCCATATTTAGAGAGATTTTAGGGTTTATTACTTAGTAACTAAGTTACTCTGTCCCTATAAATAGAGGGTTCTATTCCATTATAATTCATCCCAATATCAATAGGAATTCTATCTCTCTACTTTTCTCCCCAATACTCCTCTTCTTCTTTACTATTTCATAACACGTTATCGGTACGAGACTCTAACCAATTGAGTAGAAGCTTTGTGATTGAACATAATAATTGCCAATTGAATTCCTTTATGATTAAATTCTGAATTTAAGGTAAGTGTTTTACTTTATTTTTCTCTTTTAAATTCTCGATGTTCAGTAATTTGATTATAAATACAAGCAAAGACGATAAATATTACTGTAACTCTAATGGAGTTTGAAAGAAATTATAACTACCCAAAATTGTAAAATTTCTATGCCTTGCCATGATCAATTTCATGTATGATTGTAGGCAAAGAATTGAAAACCCGTCCCATTCAATTTGCTCCATTCTCATTCCCTTAAGAGAATGTGATAAAAGTGTGCGATAAGTCTAAAAGAAGACAAAATTATTACCGTGAAGGTATCAATAGATGTGGACATGGCAATAGACGCAATTATAATCATCATTATTGTGATAATGAGAATAATAAGGATTCTCAAAATAATCTTTCACTTTGTGAAAGTAATATTTTTCATTGATTTGACATGAGATTTTATAAAGTATATATAAATGACTATGGTCCATTCATGATGTGAATCTGACAACATTTGATTTATGAATACATATTCATTCTTCAATAGAATATGACCGTGCTAGTGGTAGTGAATATATCACACTCACCTCTAAAGGAAGGTTTGAGATTATATAAGAAAATAATGTCATTATTATGACATGAATGGTTATTGGTCACGTACCTATTGTACGCCAAAATATTTGGCAATGTGATTATTAAAGGACAACAATAATGAAAGAAACATATCTTGCATATAATTTTGACCATACCATAATGGTATAATTTTCTCCTTGAAAGTATATGACCAAATGGATGTTAATGAATACATGGTAGTACAAAATTAATTGAGAGCTCTGCAAGAGCCAATTATTACTATTTTTGAGAAACACAAATGATTACCAATAAGGTATTGTGTTTTAGTAAGTCTCAAAGAAATATATTGGTGTCTGATTACTACCCTAATTAATCTAATTATATTAGAGGGAGAGAGAGAGCGCTTAAATCAAAAATATAATACTGATGCGGTAGAAAAAAGATATAAGTGCTATAAATAGAATTTTGTTTATGGTGAATGTCCATATTTAGAGAGATTTGATGGTTTATTACTTGTTGGCTAAGTCACTATTTCCCTATTAATAGAGGGTTCTATTCCATTGTAATTGATCCTCAATATCAATAAAAATTCTCTCTCTCTACTTTTCTGTCCAATACTCTTCTTCTTTTATTATTTCATAACACGTTATCGGCACGAGACTCTAACCAATTGAGTAGAAACATTGGGATTGAGCATAATAATTGTCAATTGTTCCATGAACATTCTTCATGATTAAATTCTGCATTTAAGGTAAGTGTTTTACTTTATTTTTCTCTTTTAAATTCTTACATTCAATAATTTGATTATAAATACAAGCAAAGGTATAAATTTGATTGTAACTCTAAGGAAGTTTGAAAGAAATTATAACTACCCAAAGTGGTAAAATTTTTATGCCGTGCCATGATCAATTTTATTTATGATTGTGGGCAAAGAATTAAAAATACGTCACATTGAATTTGCTCCATTCTCATTCCTTTAAGAGAATGTGATAGCGGTATGTGGTAAGTCTGAAAGAAGATAAAATTATTACCGTGAAGGTATCTATGGATGTGGACATGGCTATGGACGAAATTATAATCGTCATCATTGTAATAATGAGAATAATAAGGATTCTCAAAATAATCTTTTACTTTGTGAAAGTAATATCTGTCATCGATTTGACATGAGATTTTATAAAGCACATATAGATGATTATGGTCTATTCATGATGTTTACAACATCTGATTTATGAATTCATATTCATTCTTCAAAAGAATATGAACGTGTTAGTGGTAGTGAATATATCACACTCACCTCTAGAGGAAGGTTTGAGATGATATAAGAAAATAATGTAATTATTATGGCATGAATGGTCATTCGTCACGTACCTATTGTACGCCAAAATATTTTGACAATGTGATTATTAAAGGACAACAATAATGCAAGAAACATATCTTGCATATAATTTTGACCATGACCATAATGGTATAACTTTCTCCTTGAAAGAGATATATGACCATTGGATGTTGATGAATATATGGTAGCACAAAATTAATTGAGAGCTCTGGAAGAGCCAATTATTATTATTTTGGAGAAACACAATTGATTATCAATAAGGTATTATGTTGTAGTTATTAGAATATAATTGTGTGTATCTTTTTATTATTGGTAGAATATTCTCTCATTATTGTACAGTCCTATAGATTGTAGGATTTGATTTCCTTCATTATTGTACAGTCCTATAGTTGGTAGGATTTGATACCTCTGTACTATATATATACTTTTGTAAGCAATACGTGAAATTTACTTCTTCCAAAAACTCTCTACATGGTATCATATGCCAGTGGATTATCGCCAAAGAAACCCTAATTCTACCCTACCCGCGCCGCCGCTGCCGACGCTGCTCTTATCGGCAGCCCGTCGCTGCCGCTGCACGAATCGGCAGCCCTCTCTCTCTCGACGCCGATCAGCGCTTCCTCTCCTTTGCCTTGCACTTCATGGCCACTACGACGTCAAACGAGCTTCTCCAAGCGATTGCCATCAATGCATCGGCTCAGATCCCACTCAAATTGGATTCCACTAATTACCTGGCGTGGAAATTCCAATTTCGAACCTTTCTGACGGGTTACGACCTACTCGGCTTCTTGGACAGATCGAAGCCGTGCCCACCAGCCACCATCGGCGACAAGGAGGTGACTTCCCCCAATCCAGCATATCCTTACTGGATTCGCCAGGACAATCTTATTCTCAGTGCCATCATTTCGTCGATCACACCGACGATCATCTCCTTTATTGCCGCTGCGGAAACCTCTAAAGAGGCCTGGGACATCCTCGCGCGCACATACGGCACTGCTTCTCGTGGTCGTATCATGGCTCTCAAACAACAGCTCCATAATCCGGTAAAAGGTTCTAAATCTGTTACTGATTTTATGCACGATATTCGCATGGTTGTGGATGAACTATCTCTCCTGGGTGTTACTGTTGATTCTGAGGATCTTGTCATTAAGGTTCTAAATGGTCTTGATGATCCGTATATGGAACTCTCTCATGCCATCCAAGCCCGCGAATCTCCTATCTCTTTTGCTGAATTACATGAAAAGCTGTTAAGCATGGAGGCTCAGATTACTGCTCGTGTGCCGGCCACCTCCGCCACATCTGATTTGGCTCCGTCGGCTGCCTTCATCTCCGGACAGCAGTCAGGCCGTCATCGTTTCGGTAGCCACGGGCGCGGTCGTAGCAGCCGCGGTTCAGCCTCCGGTCGCGGTGGTTACTCCAGCAATGGCCAATCTCACGGGTACAATGGGAAGTGCCAGCTCTGTAGTGAATTTGGCCACTCCGCGCGCCGCTGTCCGTCCTATCCCATCTCCGGTGCCAATCAGCCCCCATACGGTGGACCACTGCCGCGGCCAGCTTATGCTTCGCCGCCTTATCCGGCTGCTCACACAGCCCATCACTCTCCGACGATTCCCTCTGCATCCGATTGGATCCTGGACTCTGGTGCCTCCCATCACATCACCTCTGATCTTGCCAACATGTCTCTTCACAGTCCTTACACTGATTTCGACAATGTGGTTATTCGTAACGGTGAAGATTTGACAATTACACACACTGGACAACTTAACAGTTATTCCTCTCTTTTATTACCTGGGGCTCTCTGTGTTCCACATATGCGTAATAAATTGATCTCTGTTGCCCAATTACATCGTCATAATAATGTTAATGTTATTCTTTCTGATACTGATTTTCAGGTGAAGGATTGTCGCACGTGGGCAACGCTCGTTCGCGGCCCTCTTAGGGGCAACACCTACTACTGGCCGGCGGCTCCCAGTCTCCCGTCCGCCCTCACGGCACAAAAGCTCTCTGCGTCATTGTGGCATTCTCGGTTTGGTCACCCGTCTGCTAAAATCCTGCGTCATTTAGTGTCTTCTAGCAGTATAGTGTCGAGTAATGTGTCTGATCTTGCTTGTGTCTCTTGCAAGCTTCATAAGTGTCATAAGTTACCTTTTTCTGAGTCAAGTTTATCTTCTACTGCTCCGCTGGAGCTTATTTTCTCCGATGTATGGACCTCTCCAATTATTTCTAATGAAGGATTTAAATATTATGTCATCTTTGTTGATCATTTTTCCAAGTATGTTTGGTTTATTCCTTTACGCCGTAAATCTGATGTCTTACAAACCTTTCCCATCTTTAAATCCATTGTAGAAAAATATTTCTCTGCTAACATCATTACTTTGTATACTGACAATGGGGGTGAATTCCCCGCTTTACGCTCTTTTCTTGCCTCCAATGGCATCTCACATCTCACTTCACCTCCTCATACACCTCAGCACAATGGCTATGCTGAACGCTGTCACCGTCATATTGTCGATACTGGTCTCACTCTCCTCCATCATGCCTCTGTACCTCTCATTTACTTGCCTTATGCCTTTGCTACAGCATTCTATCTCATTAATCGTCTTCCCAAGACAAATCTCTCGATGCTCTCCTCCTTTGAGTCTCTCTTCCATAAGCGCCCCAACCTTGCCAAACTACGTGTCTTCGGCTGTCAATGCTTCCCTTGGCTTTGGCGCTACACCTCACATAAAATGGAACCTAGATCTCGTGCATGTGTCCTCTTCGGCTACTCTACTACTCAAAGCACCTATCATGCTTTGATCCCTCAACGTCTAAAATCTTCTTCTCACGTTATGTGACCTTCCATGAAGATGTCTTCCCATTCTCCAAATTGTCTAACCCCGAGTTTCCCCCTGTACCCATTCCGGTCTCCCTAGAAGTCCTTCCGCTGCCGCCGCCAGTACCTGCCGCCGCTCCCACTGGCGATCCTTCACCAGACGCACTGCCGGCGCCACCGCCCGCGCCACCAGCGCCCCTTCCGACACCGCCAGCGGCCCCTGCCGCTGCTACACCCATTATGCCGCCACCTACATCCTCTCAGGGTGGTCATCATATGCAAACTCGCAGCAAAAATAACATCTTTACGCCCAATAAGAAGTTTGGTATGTCTGCTGTCACCTCTCCTGCTGTTACTGAACCTCAGACTTTGTCTAGTGCTATGTATGATGAGCGCTGGCGCGCTGCTATGTCATCAGAGTTTGATGCTCTGCTATGGAATGGCACCTGGGATCTTGTTCCGCCTGATTCTTCAGAGAATGTTGTGGGTTGCAAGTGGGTTTATCGTATCAAACGAAAGCCTGACGATACTGTGGATAAGTTTAAAGCACGGCTTGTTGCGAAAGGCTTTCATCAGTGTCCAGGTGTAGACTTCCAGGAGACTTTCAGTCCGGTTATTAAGCCGGCAACTGTGCGTTTGGTTCTCAGGCTAGCTGTATCCAAGGGCTGGCCTCTTCGTCTAATGGATGCGAACAATGCCTTTCTCCACGGGAGGCTTACAGAGGATGTTTATATGGCACAACCACCGGGTTTTGTTGACAAAGCCTATCCATCTTATGTCTGTAAGTTACAGAAAGCTATTTATGGTCTCAAACAGGCACCCCGGGCATGGTACAGTGCGCTCCGCCAATGCCTTCTGACCATGGGTTTCGTCAATACTACCTCTGACACTTCGCTATTTGTTTTTCAGCATTCTGGTATTACGGCCTATTTTTTGGTATATGTTGATGATCTCATATTGATTGGTAATGATTCTGCTTTCTTGAACCGTGTGATTGACTCTCTTGGGACTCAGTTTTCTCTTAAAGACATGGGTGATCTAAGCTACTTTCTTGGTGTTGAAGTTCTGCGCAGCTCCAAGGGGTGTTTTCTTTATCAGCGTAAATATGTCGTTGATCTTTTGACTCGTCATAGTATGCTGGAATCCAACCCTGTTCAGACACCAACAGCGGCGTCAACCTTCCTTCATCTGGCCGACGGCTCGGCTCCTGCCAACGCATCCGGATATCGACAGGCCCTTGGGGGCCTCCAGTATCTCTCCTTCACCCGTCCTGATATCTCCTTTGCTTTGAATAAACTCTCACAGTTCATGCACGCTCCTACTGTCACTCATTGGGGTGCAGTTGAGCGCCTCTTCCGGTATCTGAATGGGACGCGTGACTTTGGAGCCTGGCTGCGTCCTTCATCTGCTATACCTCTGCATTGTTTCTCTGATGCTGATTGGGGTGGAAACTGTGATGACCGCTTCTCAACTAGTGCCTATGTTGTCTTTCTAGGGCCTAATCCTATTTCTTGGAGCTCCAAAAAGCAGCATTCCGTCGCACGATCTTCTACTGAGGCTGAGCATCGTGCCATTGCCTCTGCTGCCGCTGAAGTACGTTGGCTTCATTCCCTGCTGCGCGAGCTTCATGTCCCTCTTCCGGCTGCTCCTGTCATTTACAGCAACAACATTATTGCCACTTACCTCTGTGCCAACCCTGTGTTTCATTCGTGCATGAAACACATCTCCATTGATTATCACTTTGTTCGTCAATTGGTTCAGAATGGGTCTCGTCGTGTTGCTCACGTATCCTCTGCTGATCAGCTTGCTGATGCTCTCACCAAGCACTTATCTCGTCCTCGGCTTCTTCTGCAGATGTCCAAGATTGGCGTATCCTCCGGCCCTCCATCTTGAGGGGGCGTATTAGAATATAATTGTGTGTATCTTTTTATTATTGGTAGAATATTCTCTCATTATTGTACAGTCCAATAGTTGGTAGGATTTGATTTCCTTCATTATTGTACACTCCTATAGTTGGTAGGATTTGATACCTCTGTACTATATATATATTTTTGTGAGCAATACGAGAAATTTACTTCTTCCAAAACTCTCTACATTAGTAAGTCTCAAAGAAATTTATTGAGTTTCCAAAGTATACGTGAAAGAAGTTGATTATATTGAGACTATAAATAAAAAAAGATTTAATACCTTCTATTACTACAACTTGTAGCAAGATAATATGTATGTAAAAATTTATCTATTTTATTTTCTAGTTTGTACTACACAAATAAAAGAATACCACACTAAAGTGGATAATTATTGATATAAAAACTCATATCATAATAATTTGGAGTTTATTGATAATTGCACACGTTATGGTGTAAATATGAAGTTTATCAATACTGAAAATTTATTCAGTTGACATAATTTGTTTAGCCATATTAATTTAAGTATGATGTGCAAAAATAATAAAGAATTCACATGGGCAAATATTAAAGAACTAAAAAGTTCTTTACGAATTCTCTTACATTGCTTGTTTTATTTATTAATAGACCAACTAAAGTTAGGATTGAATCACATAAAGGCTGGAAATATCAAAGGTCAATTGAGGTCCATTCACCTGTCATGCATAAGATGCCTCTATGAGATGGTTACATGCGCAATTGTTATTAACCCGCAATCTGGTCGGTGTTTGCGAGGTAACTTGCTTAGTAATTTAATTTCGAGCATAATTTCTAGATTTTCTATTCAAGAAGTTCTTTTTGATAAGTTGATTTACATCACAGTTGGTTTAGCAAAGTAATTTATCGAGTGTCTCCACTTAATAGCTACACTATTTCTTATGAGAACAAAGTTATATATAGTAGTTTGATATACGTTATATACGAAAGTATATTATTTTCTCCCCTCACAAGTGGTTCAGGGTTAGGAACTAAATAATTCCATCTCATTATTATAGTGTATTTTTTGATTAACACCATAATACACAAGGATAAGTTCTCAAAGTTGAGGAAACAAGTTAGTTCTTTCTAACATGGAGGACATGATAAATAGTTGAGAAAAAGTTATGTGGAATGGAGTATCATTTATATAAATCCTCGAATATCATAATATGAACTTGAAGTTCATAAAATGATAGTTCATTTGCAATATATTGCAAAGCATGCAATACGCATTTGCTGACCCAAAAAAAGTAACTATATTCTCATTGCAAATACTTCTATTAAGTCTTAGAAGGACAAAGACTATGGTAAGCTTAACTCATATAGACAAATCGGTTTCAAATAAACTTCATGATAAAGAAGATCAGCAAATGATCAAAATGATCATAATAAAGGAGACAAGTGATCTAGAAGATCACATGACATGAAACTTCATAAAATCTCAGGAGAGATTCAGGTACCCCAATATATGAATGAAGAGGTTTCTATGTTAGGTCTATATGAAAATAAGGAGATTGGAACCGATATAAAATGTTTGTCGACGACATCGATAATACCGCTATATATATATATATATATATATATATATATATATATATATATATATATATATATATATATATATATATATATATATATATACATATATATATATAATAAAGGAGGGAAGTGATCTAGAAGATCACATGACATAACACTTCATAAAATCTCAGGAGAGATTCAGATACCTGAATATATGAATGAAGAGGTCTCTATGTTAGGTCTATATGAAAATAAGGAGATTGGAACCGATATAAAATGTTTGTCGACGACATCGATAATAGCGCTAAATATATATATATATATATATATATATATATATATATATGAATTGGTTTCATATGAAAGACAAGTATTTGAACATGCCGTTTAAATACTTGAAAATATAAGGTCAATAGTATGTGCAATCAATTTTTGATATTTTATGTCTAGCGTGACATGAAAACTTGATGTGAATCTAAAGTCTATTATATGACTGATAAATAAAAATACTATGAATAATATTAGTTGTTATTAAATCCTTAATACTAATATTGTTACTTTCTTGTAGGTAATATCAACATATAAATAAAGAAATAATAAGAATGAAGAAGGAGTTGAACATGGAAAAGAAAGAAGCTAGGTTCAGAAAAGTCACGGGAACACTTGATTACACCATTCTCTTATCAAATTTATTTCAAATTGGCAAGTCGGCAAGACGAAAGAGAAAAGTTTGCTGAAATTTTTTTTTGTACACGACAAAAGCAATGGAAATATCTATAAATACCGCCATTTTACAAAGCTGTTGGACACAATTCTGGGGAGAAGGATCGAGGCATAAAATTGAAATCTTATTTATCTTTCTTCTACTTTTCAGTTATTCAGTGTAGGAAATTACTCTAATTTATATTTTTAATTAAATAGTAGAAATTATTTTTCTTAATATGAACACAAGGGTCTTACATAAATAATCTCTTCGAAAACCCTCTAAAAAATATCCAAAGTCAGCCATCTCACCACTAGGTCCTGCCTCTTCTGTCACCTCGAAAAGTTGTTCAAATGCCATTTCCAAATCCACTCCACCAGCAAATCCGGGATCAAATGCCATTTCCAAATCCACTCCACCAGCAAATCCGGGATCAACATATTCAGGTGCAACTGCATATTCTCCAAGAGCACCCACAACGTCTTCGTTAAAAACTTGATATCCAATAGGTGTGATTGTACACTCCCATGTCCTGCAGGGAAGTTGAAATTCTTGTTCTGGAAAGTAAACTGAGGGATTGTAGGGATGTTAGCCAAATTGAGTGCATTTGTCACGTTGTTTATATCATATCCACAAGAGTATAATATGGTGGCAGTACAAAAGAGATGATCCCTTTGTACTACTCGAACCATAGCCAATTCCTCCTGAAATTGCTGTTGACGGGCATAGACCCTGTCAATTTTTTCCTTTAATCTGTCAAAATATGCGGCAAATTCACCTCTCCCTTGTTGTCGTCTTCCTGGTGCACCAATTGGTCCAACACATGGGCCGAGTGCCCGTACTCCAATGTTGGATATTGGAATAAATCCAAAGTCCGAAGTTGGTGGGTTTCCAAACATTTTTATCAACTCGGTGATAGTAGAACCAAAATACAAAGATTTCATTGATTTTTTTGTTTGACAACGCTTCATAGTTTCACATATGACTGCCAATATTAATGGAATAACGTTGCATAATTGTATATAACGAAGCAGCTCTCCTGGGTCGTTTTTCATAGGTATTTTTATTTGGTTCTAGTCTAGAACTCAAGAATAGCATCCATATCTTTGCTGTTGTACTGAGATTTCTAGTTGGAAACCAATCTCTCTGAACATAAGTATCAACGTGCTATTGATTCCAAGGGGGCAGAGTGCTGGACCAATCTCACTCATATTTGGGTCCCGAATTATTGCTCGCAAAGGAGCATCTTCCAAATCAGGAGTTTCATACAGCATATTGATGAATTCTGGACCAAAGAAAATTTTCTTTCCCCTGACAATGGAAGTGTTAGTTCTCGCATTCATATTCGCGTGAAACTCACGAACTAGCATCAATACTACTGGTCCAGGATTTCGAACAAACTTGGTCCATCCAAATGGTTCAATCAAAGCAAGAACAGGTAGGATATGTTCTCCATCTGCTTCAGTAAGATCAAGTCCGCGTTCCTCAATGAGATGACGGGTTACTGCTTCTTTCTCCCATGCATCAGCTTCAAAAGAGATAAATCGTGTTCTATCATACCTTCTATTTCGTTGAGCCATTTTTTTAGAAGAGAAATGGAGGAAAAAAGATAGTGTGAGGTGAATAAAGTGAAAGAGATGAACTGTTCTAGCTCTGTTTTCTTGTTAACTGAGGGTGAAGAATGTTATATAGGAGAAAATGACGAGCAAATTGGTTGTGAAAAGATTTTACCAAGACCTGTTACATAGTATTAGTTATAAGGTGTTTTGGTTTTCCATGAACAATCAAAATGGTGTAACTGATTTGCACAAAGGTTCTGGGATGGTAGTTTCCTTCCAAATCTGTAGCACCGTCTCTGAAGTGTAGCCCCCGTTTCATTCCTAAACATTAGAAACATAGTGATTACTGCTTCAGCAAAAAGGTAAGAGGTTGTTTATTTTTAGTCACTAGCAGAAGTTTTCCATTTTTATATATATAGATTTATTATATATATAGTAAGATTTAATATAAAATAGGAAAGATGTAGTGCTTTTATGGTAAGCAACCACCACTTCCAACCGAGAGGTTGTGAGTTCGAGTCTCCCCAAGACCAAGGTGGGAAGTTCTTGGAGGGAAGGATGCCGGGGGTCTATTTGGAAACAGTCTCTCTATCCAAGGGTAGGGGTAAGGTCTGCGTACACACTACCTTCTCCAGACCCCACTAAGTATGAATATACTGGGTTGTTGTTGTTGTTGTTGAAAGATATAGTGCATATGCTGCAAATGGACGTAAGGTGTGCCTTGGTTAAAAAAATAGATTTGTAAGTTCTTCCTCCAAAGGTCTAAAACATATTCATATACGCAACTTAACATTTTAATATATTATTAATGGTAACTATAAATTTATCATTTAAACGTACCATATCACATATTAAATATAATACAGTACAGGACTATAACGATAAGAAGTAAAGGTTCTTAGGCCTCCACATTGGAGCAAACAAATTCACACTTTAAAAAAATAAAAGAAGAAGAGATAGTGCTGAATTTTTAATGTCATCAGCTCGACTTATTGCTAAATATATTTGTTAAGCAAAAAGAATTGTTGAAGCCTGATTGTCAAAGTTACTAGTGACATAAGGCTTCAAACGATGACCATTCACTTTAAATTTTTCTCCCCCATCCATATGTTATATTTCAATAGCACCATAGGGGGTTACTTTTATTATGATGTGAGGTCCTGACCAACGTGATTTGAATTTTCCTGGGAATAATCTCAATCGGCTATCGTACAAAAGAACTTGATCTCCAACTTTAAAATTCTTATGGCGAACGAGGTTATCATGCCATCTTTTCGTCTTTTCTTTGTATAATTTAGCGTCTTCATATGCATCAAGTCTCAATTCCTTCAATTCATCTAGTTGAAGTAGACGATTTTCACTTGCATCTGACAAATTTAGATTCAACAATTTCATGGCCCAATATGCTTTATGTTCTAATTTCACACGCAAATGACATGCTTTTCCAGAAACTAATCCATAAGGGGATGTGCCTATTAGAGTTTTGAAAGCAGTTCGGTATGCCCATAAAGCATCATGTAACTTTAAATACCAATCTTTTCGAGAAGATCCAACATATTATTCTAAAATTCTTTTCAATTCTCTGTTGGAAACTTCTACTTGCCCACTTGTTTGAGCATGATATGGAGTTCCTGTTTTATGAGTTACTCTATATTTTGATTATAAATTTGCAAATTGTTTATTTATAAAATGAGTTCCTTGATTACATCTGATAACACGTGTAGTTCCACATTCAGAAAAAATATTTTTCTTGAGAAAAGCACAAATCACATGAGCATCATTTTTTCTAGTAGCTATTGCTTCTAACCATTTTGAAACACAATCAACAGCTACTAAAATATATTCACAACCATTTGATGGAGGAAAAGGACCCATAAAATCGATGCCCCAAACATCAAATATTTCACACACAAGGATAGAGTTAAGAGGCATCTCATCCCTTTTTGAAATGTTACCACTTCTCTGCCATTTGTCGCAAGTGGCGACATAACTTCTTGCATCTTTAAATAAAGTAGGCCAGAGAAAATCAACTTCAAGTACTTTTGCGGCTGATCAGAAGATGCGTATAAAAAATAGAAATGAATAATATCCTAAGTCACTGTCTTAATGGAGCTGTAGGAGGACACTATGGAGGAAGACGAATACCATCTGCACAAAATTTTAAAAAGTAAGGAACTTCCCAAAAATAATATCTTACTTCTTTTTTAAGTTTTTTTCTTTGTTCGTAAGATAAATTTTTTGGGATCCATCCTCCAACCAAGTAGTTGACAATGTCAGCAAACCAAGGTGTCTGATTTGTAACTGTTGCGATTGTATAAACATGCTCATCAGGAAATTCCTCCTTGATATATGTTGTCTCGGCGGGAGGATTTTCTAAACGTAACAAATGGTCTGCTACCTGATTTTCAGAACTTTTCTTATCTTTTATCTCAAGATCAAATTCTTGCAAAAGAAGTATCCATCTTAGTAATCTAGGTCTAGCATCTTTCTATTTTAAGAGGTATATTAAAGCAGTATGATAAGTAAATACTGTAACCTTTGTTCCTATCAAATAGGAGCAAAATTTGTCAAATGCAAATACTACTTCCAATAGCTCCTTCTCAGTTGTGGCATAATTCTTTTGAGCTTCATTGAGGGTCATACTAGTATAGTAAATAGGCCTGAAAATCTTGTCTCCCTTTTGTCCCAATATTGCTCCAACTGCTAGATCACTAGCATGACACATTAGTTCAAATGGTTGGTCCCAATCAGGAGAAACAACTATTGGAGCGTTAGTCAAGTGTTCCTTGAGGATCTCAAATGCCTTTCTGCAATCCTCTGAAAATTCAAACTTCACATTTTTCATCAATAGGTTAGTTAGAGGTTTTGAAATCTTCGAAAAATCTTTTATGAACCTTCTATAAAAACCTGCATGCCCTAAGAAACTTCTAATACCTTTCTCAGTGGTAGGAGAGGGTAATCCTGCTATAAGATCAATTTTAGCCTTATCAACTTCTATTCCTTTATTAGTGATTTTATGTCCTAAAATAATTTCCTATATTACCATAAAGTGCTATTTTTCCCAATTAAGAACTTAATTTGTCTCTTCACACCTTTTAAGCACCAATGTTAAATGATAGATACAATCTTCAAATGTCTTTCCAAAAAGTATAAAATCATCCATGAAGATCTCAAAAAACTTTTCAGTCATATCTGAAAACATTGCTGACATGCAACGCTGAAATGCAGCAGGAGCGTTACACAGTCCAAATGGCATTCTTCTGTAAGAATACGTACCTTGGGGACATGTGAATGTGGTTTTCTCCTGATCCTCTACAGCAATTGGTATCTGATTATGCCCAGAATATCCGTCAAGAAAATAGTAAAAACCATGACATGCAACTCTTTCAAGCATTTGGTCAATACATGGTAAAGGAAAATGATATTTTCTTGTAGCCTCATTATGTCGTCTATAATCGATACAGACTCTCCAACCTGTGATTGTTCTGGTAGGTATAACTTTATTATTTTTATTTTTTATTATTGTCATACCTCCCCTTTTTGGTACTACCTGAACAGGACTTACCCAAGGGTGGTCAGATATTGGATAAATGATACCTACTGTTAGAAGTTTTACCACTTCTTTCTTGATGACTTCCTGCATTGATGGGTTTAGTCTCCTTTGGGGTTGGACTATTGGTTTATAATTTTCTTCCATGAGGATCCTATACATACAAATAGATAGATTTATTACTTTGATGTCAGCTATGGTCCACCCTAAAGCTCTTTTATGTTTCCTCAAGACTTCAATCAATTTGTCTTCCTGTTCCATAGTTAAAGAAGATGAAATAATTACTGAAAATAATCCAGATTCAAGAAAAACATATTTCAAATGAGAAGGAAGATTTTTTAGCTCAATTTTTTATTGAACTTCTTCTAGTGAGACTTCCTTATTTACTTATTCTTCTTCCAGTATTTCAGCTTCTTCTCTAATTGTAAGATTATCATCACTTGTGGTACCTGACTTGGTCAAACATCTTTCTAATGAGTTAGTAATCAATTGATCATCTTTGTATTCATCTGCAAGGTCATTTAGCAAGTCAATTTGAAAACAAGAAGATGATGCCTCATCATCGGACAATATTTTTATCATGTCAATTCATTTTCTTGCACCTTTTTCATTATCTTTTGTTCTTTTGGACACTCAGAGTTTCTTTCTTTCTCACCTTCTTTTACCAGTTCTCTTTCTTGTGGGTTTCCTTATTTATTTGCATATGGATCAGCAAAAGCTTTACATGGCCGTAAAGAGATGGCTTTGAGGTGTTCTTTTGGATTTTTCTTAGTGTTACTTGGTAGAGCGCCTTGAATTTTTTCAGGAATGAGAGTTGCTAATTGACTTACTTGAATTTCTAAATTCTTTATAGCTAAATGTTGACTTTCAACCTTCTCATCAGTAGCCTTATTGAATTTGTACATCAGGTCTTCAAGGCTTTGTTGATGAGCTCTTTGGGGCTGTTGCTGATATTGTTGAAAACTTTGTTGCCCTCTATTTTTATTTTGAAAACCATGTGTCCCTGTACTTGTTGTTTTTTGTTAAAAACCTTTTGAGGATTTTCAGCACCATTAGGATTACTCCATTGGAATCCTGGATAATTTTTTTGCTATGGGACTACCAAATTGGTAATTATTTCTATAACCAATCACATTTACCTATTCTTCACTTTGTGTTAAAGCTTGACATTCATGATTCGGCTGATTACCTTTACAATTATCACAATTCTCAAGTTGGGATGATGATTGAGCACCTACCTAGAAAGATTCAACTTTTTGTGTTAATGTCGCAATTTGTTGTGGTAATGAATTCAAAGCTTCAACTTGATTTACTCCTGCTGTTTTCTTGATAATCATTCCATATGAGGCCCATTGAACAGCATTTTCCGATATTTCATTAAGTAGTTGCATTGCTTCTGCAGTGGTTTTTTCCATTATTGATCCTCCTGATGCCGCATCAATTACATTTCTAGCAGAGGGCTTAAGACCGTGATACAAAATATATAAAATGTCAGGATTTTGGATACCATGATGTGGGCATTTTCTTAACATTGCTGCTAATCTTTCCCATGCCTGTTATACAGATTCAGTATCTGATTGCATAAAATTATTGATTTCTTTATTCATTTTAAATATTTTTGCAGGTGAAAAATAATTAACTTTTTTGGTTATTTGGTCCCATGTTGTAATAGAACCTCTTGGTAGACTTCACAACCATGTTTTGGCTTCACCTTTTATTGAAAAAGGAAAAAGCCGCAACCTAATAGCATCTGTTGTGATATCATTGTACATGCAAGTTTCAACTAATTCAAAAAAATCAATTAAATGGGTGTGAGAATCTTCACTTGCATCACCAGTAAATTAATATGACAGTTGAATAGTTTGAATCAAGCATGTGCGGATTTCAAAGTTGTTTGCTGCAATTGGTCATCTCCTTACACTTGATTCTCCTTCAAAATGGTCTGGCCTTGCATAATCACGGAGTATTCTATCACGTCGTGGTACCACCTCGTCAAACTATTCTTCTACTTGATGGTGGAAATTTGTTATTGAGTTCTTCATTCTCCATTTCCTCTGATGTGAAAATTTGATATTGTGAGCTTTGTTCTTTTCAACAACCGCAAGGAATTTTCAATTTTAAGATCGTATTTGACTAGTACTATAGAAGAGGAACATGTCATACACTTTCTGAAATTTTTGGAGAAACGTTAAAAATATTAAACAATAAAAAAATCTCAAATTAGTGGTAAAACAATTAATTTGCAGTAGACTTAGCTAATCCCCGGCAACGGCGCCAAAAATTTGATGAGTGTCTAGCGTGTGAAGAAATTTAACTCGTACTCTATCAAATTATAATATAGAAAGATGTCGAACCCACAGAGGTTAGTTTATCTATTCTACAAACGTTTCTTCGTTTTAATTACTATCTGGGAAAATCAGAAAGAGTTTATTTGTAAATTAACTAACTAAAAATGCATGAATAGAGCAGTAGAAAATATTTTATTTTTTCACAAATATAATAAAAGGGTGTTGGGATCCTGACTTCACTTAATATTTTCATTACACAGTAGATATGTTTATTCTTCAATTTTTATTTCTCATAAATGTATAAATGCCTCTCACAATTATATTTATATATTATTATTATTGTTGAATAATTAATTGCACTCATCTCGGTTATACGACTTAATCATTAAAATGGTAATATTAAATAACCAGAAATATATACTTGAACTAAAACATGCTCTTTTTAGTATGTCCCTTTCGGTTACTCTACTTGTTATAACTGATTTCTACAATATTCGCCTCTTTTGGTTGCAAATGCGTAAAGTCAATTAACATATAAGAGCTAGATGTCACTGAATAAAAGTTAACATCTATCAATACCAAAATTAATTATATTACTTCTTTCGCCTCTTTCGATTACAGAATTAGTAAGAAGTTAATATATAGTACAAAGTAGATAGATGTTAACAAATTAAATAACACCGAGCTATAAAGTAGATAAAATTTAAATAAAAAACTTCAGCTGAAGCATGTGAAATTGAGGAATAATATCTACTATTATATAAAAATATTTAGATCCGTCATTCTCCCAACATAAGAAAAATTACTTCATAATGGAATTAGTACCGACAGCAAAATTATTCTTGCCCATTAAATAAGAAAATAGAAAAAAATATTCTTCAATAATGATATTTCCCCACCGAGTTCCACCTAGTAGGCGTATTTTCAAGGTAAAATTTAGGGGTTTGAGGCTAGGGATTTGGAGAGTGAGTTTTGGGATTTGAATGGTCAGTTGATGTTGAACTTTGAAATAAACTATGTACGGATAGACTCGTGAGAGAATGGACTTTAAGGTTTTGTGACTTTTATCAGATTTCGAAACGTGGACTCGAGTACCGGGTTTGAGCCGATTTCGAGTTTTGAGCTACTATTTTGTATTTTTCTTGTGGAATTGATTCCTTTAACCAATATTGATTGTATTGTTCTGCTAGTGGCTAGACTTGGGGCATTTGGAGGCCGACTCACGAGGCAAAGACATTTTAGAGTAGAGTTTTACTCATATTGAGGTAAGTAACAGATCTAAATCTGGTCCTGAGGGTATAAAACCCCGAAAGTTGAGTTATGTGAATGTTTTTGGAGCTGACACACATGCTAGATGGCGGGAGTGTGGGCGTGCACCGTGGGAATTCTGACCTTGTCCATTTTGTGAAACTAAAAGTTGAATAAACTTTTGTTAGCTGTATGTTCTTTATGTACTATAGAAATTTGACTATCAACTATGTTAGAAACCATGTTTTGGGCTATATGTTGGCACTATTGGTACCTACAGTGGTCGTATTACTTGTTCAATTACCAGCTAAATGTTATTTGTAATCAGTCTCAAATTTTACTCTCATATCATACCTCAGTCTATATTATTCTTATTGATACATCATATTATTATTCTCTAGGCTATATTTTCCTTATTTTGAGAGCCTGCGAGATTGTAAAGATTGATGACTGAGTGAGGCCAAGGGCCTGATTGTGAGTATATTTATGGGATCGGCCTACACGCCACAACATATTTCATTGATGTATGCTATGATTGGCTTGATATGGCACTTAAGTTGTAGGAGCCCCTATGAAGCTTGTACATACCCCTAGTGAGCGCAGGTACGTACTGAGTGCAAGTGCCGAGTGCTGAGTGATTGAGAGGAATGAGTGATTTTGAAGAAATGAGTAATTGCGAGGCTGGAGTGAATGGGAGGACTGATTAACAGTTGCCTTGAGAGGATGTATATGATTCCAATTTTTTTGCTCATAGTTTCCTTATATCATGGTTTTTTAAACTTTTAAGAGGATATCTTTATTCAATTTTACTTGAACTCGACATTTACAAACTGATTTGATTTGATTTACCGGGTTGGGGAAGTATGTCTATTTTCCTTGTGGAGACTATTGAAAATGAATTTTATGTGCATAGCTCGTCACTATCTTCAGTTCCATATTTATTACCATTGCTTACTTAGATGGTTGTACTCACGCTACAACCTACACTTCGTCTACAGATCCAGGAGCTACTAGGCATAGAGGGTGTTGATTTATTACGTAGCGGACTGTTGGAGATAGCGAGGTAGCTGTTTGACGTTCCTTGACCTTGTTTTTCTTCCTCCTTATCATTTCTATTATTTTATTCGGATTCAGACTGTAATAGTCATTTTATTTCAAGACTGATTTTGTTAAGATGCTTATGACTTAGTGGCAATAGCCGCACTTGTATTTTAGGTTTAACCCCTATTTACAAAAACTCTATTTATTTAAGAACTATTTATTCATCTTTCTGTGAAATATTCGAAGTATCTTTAAAATGTTGGCTTGCTTAGTTTCATCGATAGGCGTCACCATGGTAGGTTTGGATTTGGGTCATGAGAAGTTGGTATTAGATCCTAGGTTAAATAGGTCTTATGAGTCATAAGTAGGTTTAGTAGAGTCTTATAGATCAGTATGGAGATGTCTGTACTTATCTTGGAGAGCTTGCTGAACCTTTATGAAACATCACGTTCTTGAATTCTTGTCATGCGAATCTGTTGATTCTGGTAACTAAACTTCTGTTATTCTATTCTCTCACCGATGTTGAGGAAACGTACTACTGCATAGGGTGGATAGCAACTTGTACCACAAAATAGGGTCGTGAGAGGTCGAGGTCGCGGTAGAGACCGCGGATAGGGGAAGAGGTGCACCTTGCACAACAACTAGGAAAACTTGTAGATCTACCAATTGCCCAAGTCTAGGAGTAGGTCCAGTTGTCGATGTTCCAGCGGGGCCAGCTCAAGCACCACCAGTGCCTATTGTGATTCAAGACCTTTAGGAGGCCTTAGCTTAGATTCTAACCATGTGCACCACACTTGCACAGGCGGTCTCTATTTCGGCTGCACAACCACTTCTCAGGCCGAGAGAGGTACTCAGACTCCCGTCGTTCCCAAATAAGAGAAGGTGATGGAGGGACTTCAGACATTGAGGATTCCACCAGCCCAACCGGTTGCAGCTCCTCAAGACTATGTGGTTACTTTCATGTCTGATGATGGGCATCATAGATTGTAGAGGTTTTGGAGACTCCAGTGCCCATCTTTCAGTGATACAGAGGCGGAGGATGCACAAGGCTTCTTGGATAAGATTCATAGAATTCTCCATAGAGTAGGTATTCTAAAGACCAGTGGGGTTCATTAATTACTTTTCATTCTCTAGAGCTGCCTTCGGTTGGTAAGACGCTTATGAGAGGCATAGTCCAGTTGGTACAACACTCTTTACTTGGCATAAGTTCATAGTTCTTTTCTTGGATAAGTTCGTGCTGCATTCTCACAAAAAGGAGTTGCATAGATAGTTTGAGAATTTGTATAATGATGATATGACTGTAATGCAGTACAACTAGAAATCTCAGTACAACAGCAAAGATATGGATGCTATTCTTGAGTTCTAGACTAGAACCAAATAAAAATACCTATGAAATACGATCCAGGAGAGCTGCTTGGTTATATACAATTATGCAACGTTATTCCATTAATATTGGCAGAGTCATATGTGAAACTATGAAGCGTTGTCAAACAACAAAAATCAATGAAATCTTTGTATTTTGGTTCTACTATCACCGAGTTGATTAAAATAATTGGAAATACACCAACTCCGGACTTTGGATTTATTCCAATATCCAACATTGGAATAGCGACATTACGCGCACTCGGCCCATTTGTTGGACCAATTGGTGCACCAGGAAGACGACAACAAGGGAGAGGTGAATTTGTTGCATATTTTGACAGATAAAAGAAAAAAATTGACAGGGTCTGTGCCCATCAACAATAATTTCAGGAGGAATTGGCTATGGTTCGAGTAGTACAAAGGGATCATCTCTTTTGTACTGCTACTAAATTATACTGTGTTGGATATGATATAAACAATGTGACAAATGCACTGAATTTGGCTAACATCCCTATAATCCCTCAGTTTACTTTCCAGAACAAGAATTTCAACTTCCCTACAGGACATGGGAGTGTACAATCACACACATTGGGATATCAAGTTTTTAACGAAGAAGTTGCAGGTGCTCATGGAGAATATGCAGTTGCACCTGAATATGTTGATCCCGGATTTGCTGGTGGGGTGGATTTGGAAATGGCATTTGAACAACTTGTCGAGGTGACAGAAGAGGCAGGACCTAGTGGTGAGATGGCTGACTTTGGATATTTTTTAGAGGGTTTTCGAAGAGTATTTATGTAAGACCCTTGTGTTCATATTTCTTCAAAAATGATATTTCCCCACCGAGTTCCACCTAGTAGATGTATTTTCTAGGTAAAATTTAGGGGTTTGGGGCTAGGGATTTGGAGAGTGAGTTTTGGGATTTGAATTGTCAATTGATGTTGAATTTTGATAAACTATGTATGGATAGACTCGTGAGAGAATGGACTATAAGGTTTTGTGACTTTTATCAGATCTCGAAACGTGGACCCGAGTACCAGGTTTGAGCCGTTTTCAAGTTTTGAGCTACTATTTTGTATTTTTCTTGTGGAATTGATTCCTTTAACCAATATTGATTATATTGTACCGCTAGTGGCTAGACTTGAGGCATTTGGAGGCCGACTCACGAGGCAAAGGCATTTTAGAGTAGAGTTTTACTCATATTGAGGTAAGTAACAGTTCTAATTCTGGTCGTGAGGGTATAAAACCCCAAAAATTGAGTTATGTGAATGTTTTTGGAGCTGCCACACATGGTAGATGGCAGGAGTTTGGGCGTGCACCGTGAGAATTCTGACCTTGTCCATTTTCTGAAAGTAGAAGTTGAATAAACTTGCTGTTAGCTGTATGTTCTTTATGTACTATAGAAATTTGACTATCAACCATGTTAGAAACCATGTTTTGGGCTATATGTTGGCACTATTGGTACCTACAGTAGCCGTATTACTTGTTGAATTACCAGCTAAATGTTATTTGTACTCAGTCTCAAATTTTACTCTCATATCATATTTCAGTCTCTATTATTCTTATTGATACATTTTATTATTGTTATCTAGGCTTTATTTTCCTGATTTTGAGAGCCCGAGCGATTGGAAAGATTGATGACTGATTGAGGCCAAGGGCCTGATTGTGAGTATATTTTTGGGATCGGCCTGCACGCCACAACATGTTTCATTGATGTATGCCATTGGTTTGATATGGCGCTTAGGTTGTAGGAGCCCCTCTGAAGCTTGTACAAACCCCAGTGAGCGCAGGTACTACTGAGTGGAAGTGCCGAGTGCTGAGTGATTGAGAGGAATGAGTGATTTTGAAGAAATGAGTAATTGCGAGGCTGGAGTGGATGTGAGGACTGATTAACAGTTGCCTTGAGAGGATGTATATGATTTCAATCTTTTTGCTCATAGTTTCCTTATATCATGGTTTTAGAAACTTCTAAAAGGATATCTTTATTCAATTTTACTTGAACTCGACATTTGCAAACTGCTTTGATTTGATTTACCGGGTTCGGGAAGTATGCCTATTTTCCTTGTGGAGACTATTGAAAATGAATTTTATGTGCATAGCTCGTCACTATCTTCAGTTACTTATTTATTACCATTACTTACTGAGATGGTTTTACTCACTCTACACCCTACACTTCGTGTACAGATCCAGGAGCAACTAGGCATAGAGGGTGTTGATTTATTACGTAGCAGACTGTTGGATATAGCGAGGTAGCTGTTTGACGTTTATTGACCTTATTTTTCTTCCTCCATTTAATTTCTATTATTGTATTCAGATTCAGACTGTAATAGTCGTTTTATTTCAAGACTGGTTTTATTTAAGTGCTTATGGCATAATGACAATAGCCGCACTTGTATTTTAGGTTTAACCCCTATTTACAAAAACTCTATTTATTTAAAAACTATTTATTCATCTTACTGTGAAATATTGGAAGTTTCTTTAAAATGTTGGCTTGCTTAGTATCATCGATAGGCGTCGTCATGGTAGGTTGGGATTTGGGTCATGAGAAGTTGGTATTAGATCCTAGGTTACATAGGTCTTATGAGTCATAAGTAGGTTTAGTAGAGTCTTATTGATCAGTATGGAGATGTCTGTACTTATCTTGGAGAGCTTGCTGAACCCTTATGAAACTTCACGTTCTTGAATTCTTGTCATGTGAATCTGTTGATTCTGTAACTAAACTTCTGTTATTATATTCTCTCACCGATGTCGAGGAAATACACTACTGAATAGGGTGGATAGAAACTTGTATCACCAGACAGGGTCACGAGAGGTCGAGGTCGCGGTAGAGGCCGCGGTAGGGGAAGAGGTGCATCTTGCACAATAGCTAGGAGAACTTGTAGATCCACCAATTGCCCCAGTCTAGGAGCGGGTCCAGTTGTCGATGCTCCAGTGGGTCCAGCTCAAGCACCACTAGTGCCTATTATGATTCCAGACCTTTAGGAGGCCTTAGCTCAGCTTCTAACCATATGCACCACTCTTGCACAGGCGGTCTCTGTTTCGGCTGCAACACACACTTCTCAGGCCGAGAGAGGTACTCAGACTCCCGTCGTTCGCACATAAGAGAAGGTGATGGAGGGACTTAAGACATTAAGGATTCCACCAGCCCAACCGGTTGCAGCTCCTAAAGACTATGTGGTTCCTTTCATGTCTGATGATGAGCATCATAGATTGTAGAGGTTTGAGAGACTCCAGTGTCCATCTTTCAGTGTTACAGAGGAGGAGGATGCACAGGGCTTCTTGGATAAGTGTCAGAGAATGCTCCATACAGTAGGTATTCTAAAGACTAGTGGGGTCTCGTTCATTACTTTTCATTCTCTAGAGCTGCCTTCGGTTGGTAAGAGGCTTATGAGAGGCGTAGTCCAGTTGGTGCAACACTCTTTACTTGGCAAGAGTTCATAGTTCTTTTCTTGGATAAGTTCGTGCCACATTCTCAAAAAAAGGAGATGCATAGATAGTTTGAGAATTTGTATAATGATGATATGACTGTAATGCAGTACAAGATAAGGTTTTTTGAGTTGGCCTGTCATGCAGTCTTGTTGATCCTCACAAATAGGGAGAAGATCAGGAGCTTCATCGATGGTCTCACATTTCAGCTGTGGGTGTTTATGACTAGACAGAGGGTGTATGCTGCTACTTTTGATGAGTTTTTGACATCGCTAGGTAGATAGAATTGGTCCGCTGCCATGAGAGGTTTGAGAGAGAGAGGGGCTAAGAGATCTCATGCATCAGGTGGTTTTAGTGGTGTTCCTTCTGGAGTTCTACCACAGCAGGGATTGTCCTAATAGGAATTCCCAGACAGTTTGCCCAGTTCACCGTGGTACATCATCTGTCCATAGTTCACACAATTCTCATCAGGGTCACTCATCTCTCAGTGTCCTTCCAGCTCAGAGTTAGTCCCGTGCTCTATCGATTTAGGTCTCAACAATTACGGGTCATTCTACCAGTTATCCTGGTGATCGAGGCTCCTTTCAATCCCCGTCACCAGCACTAGTTGTTTTGAGTGTGGGGAGTTTCGGCATGTGTAGAGACAACGTACTCATCGTCATAGAGGTCTAGCACAGCAGAAGAGTCAGGATGCATCATCTGCACCTGATACTATACCACTTGCTTAGCTAGCTTGGGGTGGGGCCTAGTCAGCTAGAGGTCGCCCTATAGGGCGAAGCTGATCAGGTGAGGTTAGGTCCGATTCTATTCCGTTCCCGCTAGAGCATATGCAATTGCTTCAGATGCAGTAATCATAGGTGTTGTCTTAGTTTTCCACAAGGATGCCTCTATATTACTTGATCTTAGTTTAACATATTCATATGGGTCCTCATATTCTACTCATTATTTGGATATGCCATGTGAGTCTCTAGTTTCATCTGTTTGTATATCTACACCGGTAGGCAATACTATTGTTGTGGATCGTGTATATCGGTCATATGTTGTGACTGTTGGGGGATTGTAGACTACAGTTGATCTAATGTTGCTTAGTATAGTTAATTTCAATGTGATCTTAGGTATGGAATGGTTGTCTCTAAGTAATGCTATTTTAGATTGTCATGTTAAGACTGTGATGTTCGCGATCTTAGGGATGCCACGAATTAGGTGGCGAGGTTCTTTAGACTATGTACCCAGTAGAGTGATTTCATACTTGAAGGCCCAACAGATGTTTTGGGAAGGGTTGTCTATCTTATTTTGCCTTTGTGAGGAATGTCAGCAGATACCCCTACTATTGATTATTTTTGGTGGTGTGAGATTTCCTGCAGAACTGGCGGGCATGTCGCTCGACAGGGACATTGATTTTTGTATTGACTTAGTGTCGGGCACTCACCTTATTTTTATTCCTCCATACTGTATGGCACTAGCTGAGATGAAGGAGTTGAAGGAGAAGCTTCAGGAACTCTTTGATAAGGGGTTCATTAGGCCTAGTGTGTCACCTTGGGGTGCACTTGGTCAGTTTGTAAAGAAAAAGAATGGTACTATGAGAATGTGCATTAATTATAAGCAGCTGAACAAGGTCACAATCAAGAAGAAGTATCCTTTTCCGCGTATTGATGATCTATTTGACCAGCTTCAGGGAGCGAGGGTGTTCTCCAAGATTGATTTTAGGTCTAGGGATCACCAAACGAATATTCGGGACACAGATATTCTGAAGATAGCTTTCATGATACATTATTGTCACTATAAGTTCCTCGTGATGTCTTTTAGGCTGACCAACACCCCAAAAACATTCATGCATTTCATGAACAGTGTGTTTTGGCATTATCTCGACTTTTTTTGTTATTGTGTTCATTGATGATATCCTGGTGTACTCATGTAGCCAAGAAGAACACGTCCAGCATTTGAGGGTTGTGTTGCAGCGGTTGAGGGAGGAGGAGCTTTATGAAAAATTCTCCAAGTGTGAGTTTTGGCTCGATTTAGTGGCGTTCTTAGGGCACGTGGTGCCAACTAAGGAAATTTAGGTTGATCCAAAGAAGATAAAGGCGGTCCAAGGTCTGAACAGACTGTCCTCAGCTACATAGATACATTACTTTCTTGGTTTGGGTAGTTATTACCATCGCTTCATTGAGGGTTTCTTGTCTATTGCATCGCCCTTGAAAAAATTGGCCCAAAAGGGTGTTCCTTTCAAGTTGTCGGATGAATGTGAAGAGAGCTTTCAGAAGATTAATACTGCCTTGACCATAGCTCTAGTTCTAGTTCTACCATCAACTTCTGGTTCTTATATAGTATATTTTGATATTTTACGGATTGATATTGGGTGTGTTTTGATGCATGAGGGTAGATTAATTGCTTATGCTTCACATCAGCTGAAGCCCCATCATAAGAAGTACCATGTTCATGATTTGGAGTTGGCTGTCATTGTTCATGCATTAAAGATTTGGAGGCACTATCTCTATGGTGTATCTTGAGAGGTGTTTACAGATCATCGTAGCCTTCAACACTTTTTCAAACAAAAGGATCTCAATATGAGGCCGCGGAGATGGTTGGAGCTGCTAAAGGACTATGAAATTAATATTCTGTATCATCTGGGAAAGGCCAATGTGGTGGTCGATTCCTTGAGTAGGAAGGTAGTGAGTATATGTAGTCTTGCATTCATCCTATTAGTGAGAGATTCCTTGTAGTTGATGTTCAGGATTTGGCCAACAAGTTCATGAGATTAGACGTTTTGGAGCCCATTTGGGTTCTAGCTTGTGTGGTTTATTGGTCTACCTTATTTAATCGCATCAGAAAGTGCCAGTATGATGATCCTCATTTACTTGTCCTCAAGGACAAGGTTCATTACGATGATTCAGAGATATGACTATTAGTGATGATGGGGTGTAACATAGCCGAAATAGGGCCTCGACATACCCATAATGTCCATAGCAAAAATGCATACCAAGACCACGGCAAGTCTGGAGAAGGGACCTCGCTAATCACCGCTGAACTGGATAGCCTACTATGATGGGGGAGCTGCACCTGCCTGTTTATCATGACCTGCAGCACAACATGCAACATCCACAAATAAAAGGACATCAGTACGAATAAAGTACTGAGTTTGTAAGGCAGGGAACAATAAATACGAACAGTAATGTAAGCAAGAATAGAGAATATACAACCTGTAACATCTAAGTACCTCTAAGGGCTACTGACATGAAATGCATGATACATGTGTATAAATACATAAGCTTTTAAAACATACGCCTCTGTGGGCATCATCATTCTCATATCGTACCCGGCCATAATAGGCTCGATAAAAACATACCCGTCCATCATAAGGCTCAGTAGAATTGTGCCTGGCCACGTGGAGCTCAGTAAAACCCAACTGATCGGTGGTTGCACAATAGATGCCATACCCGGTCGATTATAGTGCGGCTCGGTAGATTAAAATAGATACATATATATAATGCATGCTTGACTCATAGAAACATGTTCAAGACCTTTCGGAGTGACGTAAGGTCGGTATCCTTTATACAAGTTATTAGGACTAACTCTTCACTATGAACCTTATAAGAATCATGAAGTACCAACAACATTGACAATATTAAGAATAAGAGAAACAACATTGACATCAACCGTTCCATAAGAGGGGAAACAATGTAAGTACCGCTAGTTTCTAAGAGTAGAGTATCTCTGGAAGCTCGTTCATTACATTATGTACAATCGGAGTCGTGCAAAAGAAGGAAAGGGATAGCCACACATACCTTGTATATGCTGCACCAATCTCAAGCTATGCAATTGTCACAACTCCTTAGTCTACAATAGGAGAGACGATACTATCATTATCATTTAAGCGTCATAACTATTATGTACCAACCACAACCTATTTTACGATGAAACGGACAACACCTCCCCTATATATATGAATTGACACCATTCAAAAAAGCACCAAAAATCCCAAAAAACATCAATAATAAATATATTGAGCCTCCCAAAACAGTCCACACAGAACCTAATTACTTCATACATACGACGACCACCGTAGTCGTACCAAACGACCCGAATATGTTATGAATCACTATCAGACCACAACCCTACATATATATGGTGTTTCTCCAAACCCTTCCACCTCCAAAACTCCACAAAACAGTAGTACAACACGCAGACCAACAGCAATACAAAACAGTCCACAAAAAAGTCTGTTACAAGTGAATAACTCGAACTCACGGCTTCCAATAACCATCCCGTGAGTTGTTACATGTATAGAACAAATAACCATGAATTCACAGCAGATAAAAATGTATGAAAGATGGCAGTAAATTACCTTACTTGTTGGATAACTCAGCCCTTCCCTTGGTTCTTCAAACTCTACGTTTTACCTTCAAATAGAACTTGAAAGAAAGAGAAAATCGATTAGGTTTTGTATGGGATTTTTTGGAAGGAGTTGCAGGGGTTAACTTTGGTTTTGAGGGTCTGAAATATGGGTGAAATAACAGAGTTATAACCCCTTAAAAGTCCTCTCTTGGCCGACTTAGGTGTTTTAATTTTGGCCTATAATGTTGGAAAGTAGGTGATGCACCTACTTGTCATTTACCAATCTGCGCAAGCTTGTGAAAATATGAATATCTCTATACTCCGAGATCGTATTGACAAACGGTTTAATGCATTGGAAACTACACTCATAGATCTTTAATTTGGTGGGTAGATCACCTCATAATCCTTTCATAATTTGTAGAAAAGCTTAGAATAATTTGACTTAATGTTTAAGTAAAATTATGAACTTACGTTGCAACAACTTTTGTCGACCTTTGTTTCATAACTTGTTTGACTTCAAAACTTATGATATGGATATTGTATGATTCAAATACCTTAATTCATGACCTTTTGGGTGTATTAAGAACCTCTAGATTTACCTAAAAATACGAGTCACAAAATCCTTGATTCGCTTAACTTCTAATACTTGTTAATCACCCTTATACACCCTTTTATCACTTAAGATCAATAGGATTAACTTCTTATCATCTCAAGGATAATTCCTTCTTAGATTGATATTAGCTAACGTATGTCATGAACTAACCGTGTGGATATGGTTTGTAACACCCTCCCCCCCTTAGGAACATTCGTCCTCGAATGTAAGGGTTTATGGGGAGTAAAAATCATCGTGGATTCCAACGGAAATTTTCGATATATTTTACCCCTATAAAATGGTCACTAGCAAAATTTGCAAGTTGTTAAGCCCAACGTATGGCCTCACAAGGCTACACAAAGCATTATGGAAATGTACATTATTTGCACATCACTATTTTGTATTAAGGAAGAGTGTTCTCAAGTTATTTCTTACCTCATAAAGTCGTTTCACCTTTCCAACATATCTTGCGTTCCACCAACATCCTTGTTATCATCATTCTGGAATAGGTAAGGGTATTTAAACTTCGAGTCTTCTTCCGCTTCCCATGTCATTTCTTTCATATTCTTGTTCCTCCACAATACTTTGATGGAAGCTACACCTTTTGTTCTCAGCTTGCGGACTTGTCGATCTAATAAAGTCACTAGCACTTCTTCATATGATAGATCCTCTGTAACTTGTACATATTTCATAGGGACAACTCAAGAAGGGTCTCTAATACATTTTCTCAACATAGATACATGGAATACTGGGTGGACAATTTCCAATTCGGATGGCAATTCAAACTCATAAGCAACTTGTCCAATCCGTTGATAAATTATATACGGACATACCTTGGACTTAGTTTACCTTTCTTCATAAAATGCATAACACCCTTCATCGATGAGATCCTCTGGAAAACCCAATCACCAACCTCAAATTCCAAAATCACGACGTCGGACATCGGAATAAGACTTTTGCCTACTTTGTGCCATCCTCAATCGTTCTTGTATCACCTTCACCATCTCAATGTCTTGGTGAATCAAATCTAGCCCATATAATTCTGTTTCACCGACTTCGAACCATCCAACTAGTGATCTACATCTTCTCCCGTATGTTGCCTCATATGGGGCCATTTTAATACTAGAATGGCTGTTATTATTGTAGGTGAATTATATGAGTAAAAGATGGTCATCCCAATTTCCCTTAAAATCTAGAACACATGCTCGTAGCATATCTTCTAGTGTCTGAATGGTATGTTCAACCTATCCGCCAGTTTGCGGATGAAATGCAGTGCTGAGATTCACTTGTGTGCCTAAACCCTTCTGAAAGGACCTCCAAAATTTATCTGTAAATTGAGCTCCTCGGTCTGATATAATAAATGCCGGTACTCCATGAATCCTAACAATCTCCTTGATATATAACTTCCCATAATCTTCAGCCGTGTAAGTAGTCTTAACTGGTAGAAAATGGGCACATTTTGTAAGTCGCAATTATCACCCAGATGGAGTCAAACTTATGATAAGAGCGATGTAATCCAATAACGAAGTCCATATGAATCACCTCCCATTTACAGGTTGGAATCTATATATTCTGAAGCAATCCACCGGGTTTCTGATGTTCTATCTTTGCTTGTTGACAATTGAGACACTGGGCTACAAATTCTACAATGGACTTCTTCATGTTATCACACCAATACTGCTACTTGACATCATGATACATCTTTGTCGAGCCGGGATGGATAGAATATCTGATTGATGAATCTCATTCATAATCTTTTCTTGTAGCCCTGTCACATTAGGCACAAATAATCGGCCATGGTATCTCAGTGCCCCATCTTCTCCAATCTCAAAATCCGTAAGTTTACAATGCTGAATGCTCTCTCTCTCTCAATCGTACTATGATAGGATCTTCATATTGCCATGCTTTTACCTCGGCTACCAAAGATGATTCGGATATATTATGTACAGTAACACCTTCGTCATCAGAGTCTAATAGTCTTATTCTCTTATTGGCTAGCTGATGAATCTCTTTAGTCAACTCCCATCTACCTACCTCAATGTGTACTAAGCTTCCCATTAACTTAGGGCTGAGAGCCTCTGCCACAATATTGGCTTTACCGGGATAATACAATATCTCGACACCGTAGTCTTTCAGTAATTCAAGCCACCTACACTGCCTCAAATTTAACTCTTTATGCTTGAAGATGTATTGTAAACTATTGTGATATGTGTAGATGTCAACATGGATGCCGTATAAGTAGTGCCGCCATATCTTCAAAGCTTATATTACTGCAGCCAATTCAAAATCATGGGTCGGGTAATTCTTTTCATGCTTCTTAAATTGTCTTGATGCATAAGAAATCACCTTTCCATGTTGCATCAATACGCACCCCAAACCTATACCTGAGGCATCACAATATACCACATATCCCTTTGTCCCTTCAGGGAGAGTGAGAACTGGTGCGGATGTCAATCAATTCTTCAGCTCCTGAAAACTACATTCACAAGTGTCAGACCACTGGAACTTGGTAACTTTCTATGTTAAGTTAGTCAATGTTGCTGATATAGAGGAAAACCCTTCTACAAACTGCCTATCATATCCTGCTAGCCCCAGGAAGCTATGGACTTCTGATGATGTTGTAGATCTCGGCCAATTCTTTACTGCATCGATCTTCTGGAGTCGACACTAATACCCTCGTCAAATATCACATGGCCTAGGAATTCTACTGAGTTCAGCCTGAATTCACATTTGGAGAGCTTTGCATATAACTTACGATTCTGAAGTGTCTGTAATACTATCTGCAAATGGCCCGCATGTTCCTCCTCTGAACGAGAATACACCAGAATGTCATCAATGAATACAATCACGACCATATCAAGGTAGGGCCTAAATACTGTGTTCATGAGATCCACAAAAGCTGCTGGGGCATTTGTTAGCCCGAACGACATCACCAAGAACTCAAAGTGCCCATATCTTGTCAGGAAGGCCGTCTTTGGAGTATCCTTCTCCTTAACCCTCACCTGATGATACCATGAACGTAAGTCAATCTTGGAGAAATACTTGGCACCCTAGAGTTGGTCAAACAAGTCGTCAATTCTTGGAAGTGGATACTTGTTCTTTATAGTAAACTTATTCAACTATTGATAGTCGATACACATCCGTAACGACCCGTATTTCTTCTACACAAATAGAACTGGTGCACCCCAAGGTGAAGTGCTAGGCCTAATGAAGCCCTTATCCAGCAAGTCCTTCAACTGCGCCTTCAAATCTTACAACTCTGCTGGGGCCATTCTGTATGGAGGGATAGAGATCGGTTGCGTGACAGGCAACACATCAATTCTAAACTCGATCTCCCTTCATGGAGGAAGTCCTGAATGTTCATCTGGGAAAACATCTGGAAATTCATTGACCACGGGGATTGATTGTAGAGTAGGCGGCTTCGCCTCTGCATCCCTAACACGAACGAGATGATAAATGTAACCTTTTGAGATAATTATCCTTTCCTTAAGATAGGAAATAAACCTACCTTTCGGTGTAGTAATGTTCCCATTCCATTCAATGTAGGGTTCACAAGGAAATTGAAACCTAACAATCTTCGTACGACAATCAACATTTGCATAGCATGAGGACAACCAGTCTAACTCAAATAAATTTGCTAAGGTTTGAAGACTAAAAATCATCACAGCGCAACCTCTATATACCCTTCTAACAATCACAGAATCTCCTATTGGAGTAGATACAACAAGGGGTTTACTTATCAATTCAGGTTCAATGCAAAACTTATTAGCCACAAAGGGTGTAACATATGATTAAGAAAACACAGACAAAATACCTGTAATAACATCTGGAGATGACTCGAGATCCGGTCGGTCTACTAGAGCATAGGTTCGACTTCGAGCACCACTCAAACTCGGTCCTGCACCTCTACCTCTACCACGACCTGTCGATTGCTGAAAACCCCGTGATGGAGGTCGAACTGATGAGGATGAACCAGACACAGATCCTGTCGGCTGAGCCATACCATCACCTCCTCGGCTAGGACAATCCTCTATCATATGGTCGGGATATCCGTAAGAATAACATGCATCAGAACCACGACGGCACAGCCCAAAGTGGGCCTTACTGCACAGATCACAACGTGGTGTTGGGGGTATCATCTGACTAGTATCCCTGTGATGTTGCGAGCTAGATGCTCGCAAATCTTACCTGGACCAGAATATGATCAATCATATTGAGGCCTCTGAAACTGTAGAGGAGCACTTCTACAGTTGGCGCCGAACTCCTCAAAGACTAGGGCCTGACGCTGCCTCTGAAGTCATCAAGATACCTTGCAAATCTCGCCCTCTTATGCTGGCCCCTATCCTACTCCATATCTGCCCTCTGCTGGCTCATACGATCCTCTAGGGTCTGGGCATAAGCCTGAATAGGGGAAATATCCATGCCCTACACCAAGGTGGCTGTCGTGCACTCATTTATCAGATGTGTCCTAACCCGTTCATGAACAAATGCACCCTATCACTGATCTCGGCCACCATATGTGGAGCATAACTTGCTAAAGAATAAAACTGCATATTGTACTCTCACACACTCATATTACCTTGTCTAAGGTTCAAGAACTTATCAGCTCTTGATCGTCGTATCACAACTAGCAAGTAGTGACGAAGAAAGGCCTTAGAAAATTCCTTCCACACAGGTGGAGGAGCGTTCAGACCCCTAGATCTCTCCCAACTATCATACCAGAGAACCGCTAAATCCCGTAGCTGATAAGAAGCTAACTCTACTGCCTCTGTATCACTAACATGCATAACCTACAATGTACGATGAACCTAGTCAATAAAAGTCTGGGGGTCCTCCTTGGGGTCCGATCCAGTAAATACTGAGCCTGAGCAGCTACCAAACTAGTCAATAATTGCAAAGCACTCTGCATATCCTATTATATAGTGCCAGACGAAGGAACTGAAGGTGTTGGGTGCCTTCTAATATCCTCTAGAGGAGATGAAGTAGATGAGGTATGATACGGCATCTCACTCTGAGCCTTACTTGGCCTGCTCTGGCTTGGGCCACATGACTGGTACCCTCTCCCGAAGCTGTATCAAGCTGTCTTCTAATTGTTTGCTTCCTAGTTGAAGGCATCACTAAAAGAAAACAAGGTGAATATTAGAGACGAACACTTACGACTCAACTCTACGCATGATCTAGATTCAGGATGAAGGTAACAACCCTAGATGTCATGTAGCCTCCTGATTATAAATGTGGCGCGCTACACATCAATAACCAAGACTCTACTAGACACGGCTCATAGACAATTCCTAGGACAGACTTGCTCTAATACCAAGTTTGTCACGACCCAACACTTGGCTATTCAACCTCAACCCCTTGTTTTGAATCTTTTACCTCAACCATTTGTTCACCATCTACTTGTAGTACCTTCCATTTTCAAGTAGTAACTGCCATGAAATGAGAAGTTAGGCCACTCCTACTACCCCTTGGGTTAACAATTGTGTCACTAGGGAGTGTTCCCTTTTGCTTTAGATTTTGTTCCATAGAGAGGTCTCTCATTTGCATCTCCAGTTTTTTACTGGATGCGGCGGTGAGAGCCAACAAGCTTGGTAATATTCCTCATAGAAGTGTCAGATTTTTCTTGATTTTGCAATATCTGTTCAAGCATACCTTCCAACTTAGGTTCACTTGAGGAACCTTGATTTGAATAATGACCCTTTGGAGGAACAAAAGGGTTTGAACTCCGGTTTGAGAAGTTGTTGTTGTTGTTCCAGTTTCCTTAGTTTGATCCACCTTGGTCATTTCGCCATTGTTGGTGCCTTGCCCTTATGGAGTTGGCGTCCATTGATTTTGTTATCCTTGACCTTGGTATTGCTGTCGTTGATACCGTCCGTGAGGATTTTTGATGTATTTTTCTTCCTCAAAATCTTTATTTGATATAGCTTGCACATCCTCCACCACATTCACCTTTTTTCTTTTGACTTTCCATGAACATTTTTGTCAACATATTGACACTTGTGGCAAGCCCTGTGATTAATTGATCTCTCTTTAATTCATCTAAATTAGGTTGGTCGAGGAGGGAGAAACATATGCAATTCCCCCTATTATATCCTCGGAGTACCAAGCTTGATTATGTTGTGCCATTTTATCAAGGATCTGTGTGACCCTTGTGAATGTCTTGTCCATAAAAGATCTGTCACCTGCATTCTTGGCTATAGATTGGTTCATCAGATCTAAGCCCATGTAGAATTTTTCAAACAAGATGGAATCTGGAAAACCATGATTGGGAGACCTAACCAAATATAACTTGAACTTATCCCATGCCTCATGTAGATGTTCTCCCTGTTCTTGCTTGAAAAAGAAGATTTTATCCCGGAGCTCAGATTTCTTACTTTGTGGGAACTATTTAGCTAGGAATGCTCGGACAAGTTCGGGCAAAGAATGAATAGAGTTTGGTGGAAAATTCTGAAGCCATTTCCTTGCGTCTCTAGCTAGTGAGTGCATGAAACACCTCAACCTTAAGGCATCAGCAGTGACATTTTTTGCTTGTGCATCGCTCACAAACCCAAGAAGTTTCTAAGATGTTGTGTCAGGTCATCATTAGTGGAATTTCTGAAATATCGCTCCGCTTTCAGCATAAGGATTAAGCCATGTTCCACCTTGGAAAGTTGCAGGGCCAATAGTCGGAGGTACAATAGCATTTGCATCCTCCATGTACTCTTCTATGTCCACAAAAGGATTTTCTTCCATTTCTGCCTCCATTTCTTCTTCATATTCGGCAATATTTTCCTATCAACACCAAGTAAAACAAGCAAAGTGTGATGGAATGGAATAAGACGTAACATAAAGCACACACTAATTAGTAATTTCAAAACTGTATTTTCCGGCAACGACGCCAAAAATTGATACGCTCAAATTATGCTTCAATAGATAGAATAAGGCGGTCGGTGTCAAATATAGTAACCCAACAAGGTTGGGGTCGAATCTCACAGGGAATAGGTGTGAAACGGTTACTCAAATAGTGTGTTACATGACTAAAGTCGTAATTCTATTTGGTTAACAGTAACAAGAGTATGAATTGAGTTTGGTTTTTGAAGAAATAACTAATTATGATATTGAGAATGTAAATAATTCGATTAAGGAAACCAAGTTTATGTCCCCGCTAATGAAGTGTAATGCTATCAGTGTTAATATGATATATTTCTAATGGAAGGTTCTTTTGATATGCAAATGATTTCTAAATGACTACCCAATATTTTCCAATAGTTGGTTTGTATTTCTTTTTTTATGATTTTTCCAAATATAAAAGAGTTGCAACTAAGAACAATCAATATATGTCAAATAAAACCCACTTATTCCTAAGAGATTCTATTGAACAAGCTTTAAAGCCTTGAGTCTTCGATATTTACTTCTACCAAATTCTAACACACTTTCCCAAGCAGAGAAAGAATTTAATGGCGCTTGTTAATTTTTGCAACCACCAACAACAAATGAAGCATGAGAAGTAAATAAATATCAATCAACTATTATATATATATATATATATATATATATATATATATATATATATATATATATATATATATATATATATATATATATATATATATATATATATATATATATATATATATATATATTGAATATTAAACACCTATTAATATAACAACCATTTTGGGTCCAAAACCTTAGTATTTAAAGTTAGCTATACATACTAAAATACAAAAGAAAGAGAATATTTAATACCATAAAGCTTACAAAGTGAAAGATTGTTGAACCAATAACTTCCAAAAGAAAGGAATATTAAAGCCTCGTATTGTTGCTCCCAAAATCAGACAAGAAGCCCCCACGAAACCCCAATAAATCTACTTATAATGGGCCAAAATTTGGAACAAAATCTGGACAAAAATACCATTTTCAGTTAAATATGCGACCGCATATATGTCGCATAACAGACATGCGGTCTGCATTCTTGACATAGACATCGCATAGTTCAACCCTAGTTTCCAGGCCTTCATCGTATTCAATTTTTTGCGATCCGCATTGTAGAAATGCGATCGCATTTTGCATCGCATTTTCTACCTTCGGAAACCTTCAAATTGAGTTTGTCGTCCATTCTGTGGCTCGCATACAGGTTGTGCGATCATAGACTAGACCGCATTTCTTGTGTTGGATTTTTATTAGAACACTGTTGTGGTTTGCTGTTCAAGTGCACATTCTACGGCTCGCATAATGGATCTGCGATCGCATATCCACATTTGTGATGCCTTTTCGCTCTTTTCTTGTCTTTTTGTGGCTTTTTGAATTCATTTCCTTGATCTTAAATCCTTAAACCTCATATACTGTAAAACACTAAAATTACATAAGTATAAAAGATAATTGCATCTAAAAACAAGCTAAAATCTAAGCAATTTGTATCAAATGTGCCAAAATTCTCTGGCACATCAATGACAATAAAACTGAGAATAAGAAATAAATGAACAATCCTTTCACTGTTTTTAAGAACCGAATCATTTCCCTCATTCAAAGTAAGTAACTCTCAAGCCAATGAATTATAAAATATAAAAGGGACTTCCCTTTCTATCATCACGCAAGAATTATGCCGAGAATGTACGACCTGATCCAAATATGCATATACATAATTAATGTCGAAGGTCGACTAGCATGAACATAGATGCATCTATTAACATGCCAAGGATAACGACCCGCTACCATGCGAGTAGTGGAAAAGTCACCCCGGTTGCGAAATATACTTGCGACGCGGTTAAATATAAATTTATCAAGGTAATCATTACATCCTTTAAGTCTTTTCATAATAAAGAAATTCAACTTGAAACTCTTGAAATCTTAATATTTTCAACTTAGCCCCATTCAATACAATTAACAAATATTATCAAATAATTGTGTCCAAAAAGCATGGTTTAAGTCTAAAACTTCCTGGACATAAGCATGAATAGAAGTTATGTATGGACTCTCGTCACCTTGTGCATATGTAGGACCCCATAATTAGCAACACATATTAATTTACTTCACCTAGGGGTTAGTTCCCTCTTCCAAGTTTAGAAAAGAGACTTACCTCGTCTCAAGGCGTACTTTCCGGTCCAAGATGGTGCCCAAACCCTCAATTTGGCTCCAAACGACTCGAAACTAGTCAAATACTATATAACATAATTAATATATGCTTAAAGTTAATATCCTAACTATCAATTTTATTCCCTAAGCCCACTTGCAAAATTCCTAAAATTTAATCCTAGGCCCACATGCCCGTATTCCGAAAATTTTTCCCGTAGCCTCATCAACTCAAATATATGATCTTTACTAAATTCCATAACAAATATTGTGGTTAAATCTCATTTTTATAAAATACCTAGGTTTTCACCTATATCTATGATTTTCACCATTGATATGTTATAATCTACCCATGAACTATCTATTTAACACACATTGTATAGAAATTACTTACCTCAAAGTGCTAGGTGACATCCCCTCTTTAAGAGCTCCGAAAATTGCCCAACAATGGAAATAAATGAGCAAAAATTACTAAGTCAGGTTTTTAAAACAAAAACTCAAAACATCCAACGATTCTGCACCTACAGTCGCAGGTTCGCACATGCACCATCGCATCTGCGGACAAAAGTCACGGAACAACCTAGGTAGTACTGCCGACGGTGTCCCACTTTTGCGGAGTGTTGGGCATACCTGCGTATCATGGGCTTCCCTTTCTTTGCCTCTTTTGTCAGGCCATACCCACTTCTACGAGCTCGCACCTGCGGCTGGCCAAGCACAGGTGCGATTATGACAACAACTATAAGCTTCAGTTGTTGCTCCCGATTTCCAACTTGGTCCAAGCGTCATCCAATTGACACTCAGGGCCCGCCCGAACATACCAACAAGTTTGGAATAAAATAGACTCTCTCGAACTCTCAGACTGCCCAAAAGAACATTAAAACTAAGAACCACACCCAAAAACCAATGGAATCAATCTTATGTACTTCAAGTTCTTCAATTTACTTCAAATGCACCGAAACGTACTTAAACTACTCGAAATGACACAAAAATTTTACGTGCAAGTCTTAAATGACATTAAGAAACTATTTAAGGTATTAGAATCCCATTTGGACCTTGATATAAAAAAAAACCTGCTCCAAACCAAATTTAAAAAAACTATTAAAACCTTTAAAGAATTAGCTTCAACTATTAGGCACCAAAATGCTCTGGGGTCATCAAAAACCTGGTCAGAAGATGTGCCTAACTCTGAAATTATCATATGAACCTATTGAAACCACTAAATCCTGATTCCGATATTGTTTACTCAAAATGTTTAACTAAGTAAAATTTAGCCTTTTAAGGCCAATTTAAGGAACCAAGTGTTCCGATTTCAACCTGAATCCTTCCAAATCCCAAACTTGCCATCCCTGCAAGTTATAAAATAGTAAAAGAACGTATGAGAATTCTTATTTAGTGGAATGGGGATCTAGAAATCAAACAACCGGTTGGGTCATTAAAACAATTCCCACTCAGCTTTTCAGAAGCTTTTCGTAGGGCATCTTTTAAACAATCTGCGGTTGTTTTGACTAGAGTTACTCAAGTGGTTAGCTTTATAATATAGTTGTTACAAAGAGGCTTACAATATAGTTATTGTGAGTAGGTGATGGAATAAGAGTTTAATTCATCGATTACAATAGGTAGTATTGAAAAGTTTGCTCAGTTAGTTAAGTTGACATCCTATTAGTTTAGGTCATTGTTTTTAATCTCGTGAGCTTGAAGTTTTTCACATAAATATTATTGTGTTAATATTACTTACTACTGTGTTTTGTTGAAACTAATAGAGAATCAGGTTATCTATACAATTTGGTGGACCATTAGGTTATCAATTGATATCAGAGCGGGTTCTTTATATAAGGCTAACACCTAGAAAGGATCAATATGGTTGCTCCACAAAATTTTGAATAAGGACAATCAACCTACAAACTACCATGATTTAATGGCCAATACTATGGCTGGTGGACGACAAGTACATATAATTTTATCATGGTAGAAGATTCAGAGCTCTAGGATGTTATCTATGATGGACCCTTCTTCCATATGAAGACCATCAGCGAGGAACAATTACATTTCCAAAGACAAGGAAAGAACATAATGATATTGATCGTACGTCCATCGAGAAAAATTACAGTGCAAAGAAGATCCTTGTTTGTGTCAATGGACCAGACGAGTACAACTGTATCTCAGTATGTCAATTTGCCGAGGAGATTTAGGAGGTTGTCCAAACTGCACATAAGGGAACCACTCAAGATGAATGGGGATGGGTCGATTCAGGACATGCATATTCGTTTTACTTCCATCATCATGAGCTTCACACTTTTGGAAAAATTATCTCAAGGAAGAAACTGGTCAGAAAAATACTCAGTATGTTACGCGGTTCATAGGAGAGCAAAGACAATGCTACCAAGGAAGCCAATGATTTGCAAACCTTAACTATTGACGAACTCATTAGAAATCTGAAAAGCTATGAGATTAAAGAGAAGAATAATCATTAAAGAAGAGAACCCAACAAAGAGTAGAACCTGGTTCTCAAGGTGGACAACACTATCTCAAGTGGTGAGGAAGCTGACGTAGCCTATCTTACTTGGTTATATCACGATCCAACACCCGTAATAGGTCACGATGGCACCTAAAACTAACATTAGACAAGCACACAAGTGAACCTCCAATTTAGTTATCCCATTTTACCCTTTAAAATAAAAGTTTCTTTGTTTAAAAAAACAAAATAATTAAGATCTCATGTAACCATAAATACTAGTTTCTCAAAAGAAAATACCAGTGTGAGAAATACGTCAACCATAGTGACAATATTGATAAGTACAATAGTACATAAAAAACCCCACTGCCACAAGTGCATGAGAAATCTAAAGAATATACAAAACTAATACAACTACTGTCTAAAAGGTAATAGACAGAAATAATAAACAAGGTAAAGGGAGACTACAGTGCTGCAGATCGAGGCAAGGCATGCAGATCACCACTAATCTCCGAAGAAGTGTGGATATGTGTCTATGTGAACACTTGTAGTACCTATGTCAGTACCTGCACATCCAGTGCAAAAGAGTAGCATGAGTACATAAAACAACGTGTACTAGTAAGTATCTAGTCTAACCTCGAAGAAATAATGACGAGGGGTCGACTTGACACTTGCTACAGGTCAAACAGTAATAGAAATACAAAAAGGACATGGAAAATGTTCAATAATTAGCAATGAAACAGATAAATGTAATTACAGTAGTTCCACACATGAGTCTATATCAATTCTTCACTAAAATATTTCATAGCCAGCCTAGAAGGCTCTAACTTAGTTGTTACCAAACCAAATCCAATCTCAATTATTAGGCACGAAGCTGCCTAGGGGATGGCTCGATTCCATAGGAATCGGGGTTCTTAATACTACTGAGGTGAACGACCCCATCCTACAAGAGTAACATAATACACTACCGAGACGAACAACCCGATCCCATAAGAGTCGAGAAGTTTACCTCGCTTGCGGAAGTACATGCGAGTCGAAAAGACACGAATCCATATTTCATCAAATATTTCCCAAGTTTTTTGAATTATGAGGCTAAATTGTTATCTTTATCCAAATTCACAATCTCGGTCATAATCAAGTAAATCCATACACAGGATAGATACAAATAGCAGAATTAAGGCATGATGTGAACCTAAGTCTACCAGGATATAACATGAATATAGCTACGTAATGACTCTCATCACCTCGTATGTATGTATGTACCCATTATGTGGTCGTACAATAGCAATGTGGACCACATAGTCACTGTGGAGTCAGATAGTTTGATGGTAATTTTGAGGTCAACTATTCGATTTTTCTACTGTCTTAACAAACGAAAGCATGGTTTCCTTAATCATATTGAGTTGGGTAGAAAGTGTCAATACGGCTTGCTTAGTTGGGTTCACTTGATTGAGCGTCGGTCGTTCCTTCCGAGGTTGGGGCATGATAAACTTGGTATTAGAACCTAAGGTTTTGAAGTGTCCTAGGATGTCACGGAGCCGTGTCTAGTAGAGTCCTTATCTATGTGTAGTCGACCACATCTATAATTTGAAGGCTATTTGGACATTTAGGTATAACACCTTTCTTTCATAATCCGTATCATGCGACAAGACTTGTTACGAAACTATTCCCCATCTAGATAGTGCATTGTTCTATCTTTCAGTAAATGGCACCTAAGAAGAAAGTGATAATTGGCCAAGAAGCCAATGCCACCTCAAGAGTGGCTGAAAAATTACTACTTGATACTATGGGTAAGGGTACTCGCTCTGCTATCACCCTGCCTAGTTCTTCTATTCCAAAGTAGACTACCCCTGTTTCTACACCTGCGGAGGGTACCACTATTCCTCCCATTGGTACTCTTGTTCCGCCTCCAACCTCGACTTTTGGTTCTGGTACTTCGGATGGGGATCTTTTGGGAGCTATTCAGATATCGACTAAGCTAGTGGCCTCTCAGGTCAAAAGGCCAAATACCACACCCGGTTCATCTAGCCAACAAGTGAATTCCACCAGTTCCAGAGTGAATAGATTTATTCAATTAGACCATCTAGTGTTTACGGGCGCCAATTCGGAAGAAGACCCTCAAGCTTTTATTGATGAGATGCACAAGACCCTCAGGGTTATGCATGCAATTGCTATAGAAGGAGTAGAGTTGGCTGTATACCATCTGAAAAGGGGAGCGTAAGCGTTGTTTAAGTTATTTCAAGATTGCCGTGAGGAGGAGAGCCCTCTGGAGAGGTGGAGTGCGTTTGTCGATGCCTTTATAGATCATTCCCTGCATGTTGATACAAGGGCCGCCGTGCAGCAGAGTTTGAGAGATCTCCTTGGTTACTTTGATGAAAGAGGTATAATTGTGCCGAATAGGGCTGAATCGTCGCTTGTAGCGGAGGTGAAAGAGAAGCAAGTAAACTATACATTATTGGCACAACTTAAAGAGGGGATTCATAAACACAATACTATAGCATTTTCCTTTGCATGAATGATGGTACACTACAGTACCAAGGCCGCCAATGTGTTCCTGATATTAATGATCTTCCGGAAAGGATCATGGAAGAAGCTCACACTTCCTGGTGTTCTGTACACCTAGGTTCTATAAAAATGTATCATAATCTCAAGGAATTTTATTGGTGGAACAACATGAAAAAGAAGGTGGCGGACTTTGTGCTAAGATGTCCACACTGTCAGCAAGTGAAAGCCGAACATCAAAGGCCTAGTAGATTGGCTCAAAATGTAGAAATTTCGATGTGGAAATGGGAAATGATCATTGTGGATTATATGGTAGGGTTACCGCGCACTGCACGAAAGTTCGACTCAATTTGGGTGATCGTGGATTGACTCACGAAATCAGCACACTTCTTACTAGTCAAATCCACCAACACAGTGAAACAGTATGCGCAGTTGTATATCGAGGAAATAGTCAGGTTGCATGGAACTCCAATCTCAATCATTTCATTTTGAGGGGATCAATTCATGGCCAACTTTTAGAAGAAATTTCAGCAAGGTTTGGCCATGCAGGTAAATCTTAGCACATCTTTTCACCCTTTGACCGACGGGCAAGCAGAGCGGTTCTATTCATATGCTTCAGGACATGTTACGTGCTTGTGCTCTTGATCTCAAAGGTAGCTGGGATGATCATTTGCCACATATAGAGTTTTATTATAACAATAGCTTCCAAGCTAGTATCCAAATGGCACCATTTGCGGTATTGTGTGGTAGGAGATGTAGGTCTCCCTTTGGGTGGTCCGGGGATGGACAAGCTGAATTGATAGGGCTGGACCTTGTGCATCAGGCCTTGTAGAAAGTCAAAATTATTAAAGAAAGTTTGAAAACTGCTCAGAGTTGCCAAAAGTCTTATTCAGATGTTCGCCGTAGATATTTGGCACTCAAAGAAGATGATTGGGTGTTTTTGAAGGTTTCCTCCATGAAAGGTATCATGCAGTTTGGGAAGAAAGTAAAATTAGGTCCAAGGTATGTCGGGCCATACATGATCATTTAGAGGATTGGTCAGGTGGCATATAAGCTCGAGCTTCCACCCAAGATGTCATTAGTACACCCAGTCTTCCATGTGTCTATGTTGAAGAAGGTCGTGGGAGATCCGTCTACTATCGTGCCAGTTGAAACTATTGAGGTTAATGAAGAACTATCATATGAAGAAGTTCCAGTTGCCATTCTTGACAGGTAGGTCCGAAAATTGAGAAATAAGGAAATTGCCTCTGTAAATATTTTATGGAAAAACAGTTGGTTGAGGAAGCCACTTGGGAAGCCGAGGAAGAAATGAGAAGGAAGCACCCATATTTTTTTGTATAGCCATGTAATAGTTTTTATGCATTGGCTTCTTATGAACTCTGCATCTTGATTTGATCTATGTAAAACTGTTTTGTTTTATTTTGGCTATATGTTGCCTATACGGCTATGGTTAATATTGTGCAAGTTATGTTTTGTCCAGGAAATAATTATATGCTGTTAGGATATGTTTTTGGTCTCTCTGGCACGTGGATAGGCCAAGATACAAAGAAAATTCTAGCAAAAAGTTTTGGAAATTTAGGGAACTAGACAAATTTGGGGTTGTTGACATGTTATATGATTATGAAAAGTTGAGGTTGCATAAAGATTTCTAATGAGTGAACCTTGATCCTCATTCAAGGACAAATGATCCTAAGTGGGGGAGGATGTAAGGCTCCGTGAAAATTTCAACTCAAAACACGAGAGCTCGTAGTGCGAAGTTAGGAATACGCGCGGTTAGGATCCTTTTGACTAATCTATGCATTTAAAGTTAAAGAATAATAATTTCCAGAAAATTGAATTTATGAGTTCACATAATAGCTATGCGGACTGCATAGGCGCTGTGGAGTTAGAAAATTGATGGTAATATTGAGGTCAACTATGCGGTCAACTATGCGGTCGCATAATCAATAAATATTAGGAATAGTCATTGCACAATCCCCTTGGAATTTTGCGAGGGGATGTTCTGCGGTACATTATACGATCGCAGAACAGGTATACAGACTGCATTCCTTTTGCATACCCGGGTAGTTTGTTCAGGTTTTTGAAGCCATTTTTGCGGTCTATTTCGCGGGCCGCATGTCAATTATGCGATCGCAGATTTAGTCGGGGATCCTATTGTCTAATTTTTAAAAACCCAACCCTATCCCAATAAAAACACTCCATTAGACCCACTTTCTATTTTTACTACATATAGAGTGAGTGAGGAAATTCTAGAGAGAGAGAGAGTGATCTTCATCAAGTCCCCACTCAATTCTCGCCCCAAATCCTGGAAGATTGTCAAGTGAAATTACGAGGTCTTCACCTTAAGATATTGAAGTTTCTATGAGCCCCGAAAAGAATTTAAGGAAAGCTCTATTGAGGTGGCTCTATAGCGAACAGCGTCGATTGCGCGTAGCGGAGTGTCCTCTCTTGAAATATTGGTGAGCCCTTTTTTCCTTCAAGGGGCTATGTTGTACATCTTTTGTTGTGGACTTCCATTATTGAGGTATATCCAGGGCCTTTTTGCTGGCGTTATCATAAATTGTCTTTTGTATCCATAGAGGCACCGTACACGTTTGTGAAGATTATGTATAGATGTTGGATAGGTTAATGAACTATGTTGTAAATATATACTTTAGTTCGTCTAAACTATAACTGTATGAAATCTTAAAAACTTAGCCATGATTTAAGACTTGTGATATAAAAATGAAATAACAATGTTGAATGTTTGACTTTTCTATTGTCTCAATAAACGAAAGCATGGTTTGCTTAATCTTATTGAGTTGGGTAGAAAGTGTCAATAATGCTTGCTCAGTTGGGTTTACTTGATTGAGCGCCGGTCGTGCCTTTCGAGGTTGGGGCGTGACAAACTTGGTATCAGAGCCTAAGGTTTTGAAGTGTCCTAGGATGTCACGGAGCCGTTTCTAGTAGAATTTTTATTATCGGTGTATAGTCGACCACATATATAAGTTGGAAGCTATTTGGACATTTAGCAATAACACCTTTCTTTGATATTCTGGATCATGCGAGAAGAATTGTTAGGAAACTATTCCCCCTAACTAGTGCATTGTTCTATCTTTCAGTAAATGGCACCTAAGAAAAAAGCGAGAATTGGCCAAGAAGCTAATGCCACCTCAGGAATGGCTGATGAATTACTGCTTGATACTATGGGTGAGGGTAGTCGCTCTGCTATCACCCTGCCTGGTTCTTCTATTCAAGAGTAGACAACCCTAGTTCTAACACCTGCGGAGGGTACCACTATCCCTCCTATTGATACTCTTTTTCCGTCTCCAGTCCCGGCTTCCGGTTCTGGTACTTCGGATGGGGATCTTAGGGGAGCTATTCAAATATTGGCTCAGCTAGTGGCCTCTCAAGCCAAAAGGCCAAATGCCGCACCCCAGTTCATCTAGCCAGCAAAGGAATTCCACCAGTTCCATGGTGAATAGATTTATTCAATTAAACCATCAATTGCTTACGGGTGCCAATTCAGAAGAAGACCCTCAAGATTTTATTGATGAGATGCACAAAACCCTCAAGGTTATGCATGCAACTTCTATAGAGGTAGTAGAGTTGGCTGCATACCATCTGAAAAGGGGGAGCGTAAGCGTTGTTTAAGTTATTTCAAGATTGCCGTGAGGAGGAGAGCCCTCTGGAGAGGTGGGGTGAGTTTGTTGATGCCTTTACAGATCATTTCCTGCCTGTTTATACAAGGGTCACCATGCAGCAGAGTTTGAGAATCCCAAGCAGGGTAGCAAAAGTGTGTGAGAGTACCATATGGAGTTTGCCACCTTTCCAAATTTGCTATTCACATGTTCCCCACATGGAGGCCAGGTTGCGCTGGTTTTCTTAGGGCCTTAATCCTTTGACTATTAATAAAGCTTCTACGGCTGCATAGAATTCTAACATGAACTATAGGAAGATCGTAGAATTTGCTCAGGCCACAGAGAACTGTAAAGTGAAGAACATGATAGGTAGGGTGGGTAATAGCAATGGCCGGTCTACGGGCAACATGGGAGAGTCACTAGGTTGTGGAAGATCAGTTTTCAATGGAGAATCATCAGACATGTTACAATCTGTTGCACACTCTTCAGCTAGTGCACCACCATCAGGGCCCAGCCAGCAACATCAGTGGAGTCGTTTCACGTCTGGTCAGGGCACCATGGGATCCTACCAGTGGGGTCGGTCAGGAGAAAGATCCCAGCAATAGTAGAGGTCCTCGTTCCCCAGGCACAGGAAGTTGCACTTAGGGATTTGCTATTTGGAGTTACTTGTACTCTACGGATGTGGGATGAGGGGTCATATTAAGAGGCATTATCGTGTATCCCTCCAGGGAGCGGATAAGGGCACAACACAGTCATCCAGTGCAGCAGCTGCTACATCTTCAGTCCCCTCTCCAGCTTAAGGTACCTCAGCACCCACAAGGCATGGTGCAGTTGCCCAGAGTTCAGGAGGAACCAGCTGGTTCTATGGTATAAGTGGTCGCTAGACCGCAGAGGCTTCTCTGGATGTTGTTACAGGTATTTTGACTGTCCAATCTTATAATGAGTATTCACTTATTAACCCTGGTTCGACCTTGTCCTATGCTACCCCTTTTGTTGCTATAGAATTTAGGATAGAACCGCATCAGCTTCATGAACCATTCTTGGTATCTGCTTTGATTGGTTAGTCTATTACGGTTGCTCAAGTTTATAAAGGTTGTGTCATCACGGTGCGTGGTAGGGATACGATGGTCATTCTCATTAAATTGGGGATGGAAAATTTTGATGTAATAATGGGAATGAATTGGCATTATTCATGTTTTGCCAAACTTGATTGTCGGACTAGAACTACGAGGCTTGAGTTTCCTAATGAGCCCGTAGTCGAATGGAGGGGAGATAATGTAGTGCCTAAAGTTTAGTGTATTTCTTACCTTAAGGCTGCAAATATAATCGAAAATGGGTGCATCTATCATTTAGTTTAGGTTATGGACACAGGTGCCGAGGCACTTAGCCTTGAGCCCATACCAGTTGTGAATGAATTTCTAGATGCCTTTCCCGGTGATCTCCTTAGGATCCCATCAGACAGGGAGATTGATTTTGGGATTGATGTGATGCCAGGCATGCAGCCTATATCAATTCCACCTTATTGAATGGCACCATCAGAATTGAAAGAGCTAAAAGAACAATTGAAGAATTTTGTAGAGAAGAGTTTCATCCGGCCAAGTGCATCACAATGGGGCGCACTGGTTTTGTTTGTAAGGAAGAAAAATGGGTCTCTATGGATGTGTATTGACTATCGAAAACTCAACAAAGTCACAATCAAAAATAAATACCCTCTACCAAGGATAGATGACTTGTTTGACCAATTGTAAGGTGCTACGTGTTTTTCAAAAATTAACTTGCGGTCCAGGTATCATCAATTGAAGATAAGGGAGCACGATAATCCAAAAACATCTTTCAGGACTCGGTATGGGCACTTTGAATTTCTGGTAATGTCTTTTGGGCCAACAAATGCCCCGGCAGCTTTCATGGATCCTATGAATCGAGTATTCAAATATTTTCTAGACTCCTTTGTGATAGTGTTCATTAAGGATATTCTTGTGTATTCTCAAAGTTGAGATGACCATGCTAACCACCTCAGCGCAGTTCTGCAGACTCTTCAGAAACACAAACTGTATGCAAAATTTTCGAAGTATGAATTTTGGCTTAAATTTATCGCGTTTTTAGATCATGTAGTCTCTAGGAAGAAATTATGGTTGATCCTCAAAAGATTATAGCAGTAAAGAATTGGCCTAGACCTACCACTCCAATAATGATTCATAGTTTCTTGGGTTTCGCAGAGTACTACAGAAGGATTGTGGAGGGATTTTCTACTCTTGCCTCTCCTTTGACTAAATTGACCCAGAAAGCAGTTAAGTCACAGTGGTTCGATGTTTGGAAAGGAGCTTACAAGAACTGAAATCAAGATTGACTACATCACTAGTATTAACCCTGCCAGAGGGTACAAAGGGGTTTATGGTGTATTGCGATGCTTCAAAGAACGGGCTTGGGTGTGTGTTAATGCAACACAGTAAGGTTATAGCCTACGCTTCTAGGCAACTTAAGTACCATGAAAATAACAATCCAACCCATGACGTAGAGCTTACGACAATAGTTTTTGCGCTAAAGTTTTGGCGACACTATCTATATGGGGTTGACATGGATGTATTCATGGACCACAAGAGCCTTCGATATATTTTCAAGTAGAAGGAGTTGAATCTGAGACGAGGAAGGTGGCTAGAGTTACTCAAAGACTATGACATTGATATTCTCTATCACCCGGGAAAGGCTAACGTTGTGGCAGACGCTCTTAGTCGAAAATCTATGGGGAGTTTGGCTCATTTGAAGGCGTATCAAAGGCCATTGGCTCGGGAGGTTCATCAATTGGATAGTTTGGGAGTTCACCTTGCGGACTCTGATAAAGGAGGGATAATTGTGTTGAATAAGGCTGAATCGTCACTTGTGGCGGAGGTGAAATAGAAGCAATTCAACTATCAATTATTAGCACAACTGAATGAGGGGATTCATAAACATATAACCGTAGCATTTTCCTTTGCATAAATCATGGCACCCTACGGTACCAAGGCTACCTATGTGTTCCTGATATTGACGGTCTTCGGGAAAGCATCATGGTAGAAGCTCACACTTCCTGATATTCAATACACCCAGGTTCTACAAAACTTTATAATGATCTCAAGGAATTTTATTCATGGAACAACATGAAAAATGAGGTGGTGGACTTTGTGGCAAGATGTCCGAACTGTTAGCACATCTTTTCACCCTCAAACCGATGTGCAAGCAGAGCGAACTATTCAGACGCTTGAGGACATATTGCGTACTTGTGCTCTTGATATCAAAGGTTTCTGGGATGACCATATGCCACTCATAGAGTTTGCTTATAACAACAGCTTGCATGATAGTATCCAGATGGCACTATTTGAGGCATTGCATGGTAGGAGATGTAGGTCTCTCTTTGGGTGGTTCGAGGATGGAGAAGCTGAATTGATAGAGCCGGACCGTGTGACCAGGCCATGGAGAAAGTCAAAATTATTGAAGAAAGATTGAAAACTGCTCAGAGTCGCAAAAAGTCTCATTCAGATGTTCGTCGTAGAGATTTGGTGCTCAAAGAAGATGATTGGGTGTTTTTGAAGGTTTCTCCATGAAAGGTATCATGTGGTTTAGCAAGAAAGGAAAATTAGGTCCAAGCTATGCCAGACCGAAGAAAGGAAAATTGGGTCCAAGGTATGCCAGACCACACAAGATCATTCAGAGAATTGGTTAGGTGGCATGCAAGCTCGAGCTGCCACCCGAGATGTCATTGGTACACCCAGTCTTCCATGTGTCTATGTTGAAGAAGGTCGTGGAAGATCCGTCTACTATTGCACCAGTTGAAACTGTTGAGGTTAATGAAGAACTGTTCTATATAGAAGTTCCAGTAGCTATTCTTGATAGGTAGATCCGAAAATTGAGAAATAAGGAAATTGCCTCTGTAAAAGTGTTATGGCAGAATAGAAGGTTGAGGAAGCCACATGGGAAGCCGAGGAAGAAATGAGAAGGAAGAGCCCATATTTGTTTGTATAGCCATGTAATAGTGTTTATGCATTGGGTTCCTATGAAGTCTGCATCCTTGATTTGATATATGTAAAATTGTTTTGTTTTGTTTTGCCTATATGTTGCCTATGCGGCTATGGTTTGTGTTGTACAAGTTATGTTATGTCGATGAAATAAGTATATGCTGTTAGGATATCCTTTTGGGCTCTCTGACACATAGATAGTCCTAGATACAAAGGAAACTCAAGCAAAATATTTGGAAATTTAGGGAATTAGCCAAATTTGGGGTTGTTGACATGTTCCATAATTGTGAAAAGCTGAGGTTGCATAAAGATTGCAAATAAGTGAACATTGATCCTCATTCGAGGACGAATGATCCTAAGTGGGGGAGGATGTAAGGCCCCGTAAAAATTTCTACTCAAAACTCGAGAGCTCATTGAACCAAGTTAGGAATACGTGCGGTTAGGACCCCTTTGACCGATCTATGCATTTAAAAGTTAAGGAATAATAATTTCCAGAAAAGTGCATTTATGCAGTCACATAATAGCTATGCGGACTACATAGGCGCCGTAGAGTCAGACAGTTTGATGGTAATATTGAGGTCAACTATGCGATCGCATAATCAATATGCATTTTGCATAGTCATCGCACAATCCCCTTGGAATTTTGCGAGGGGTTGTTCTCCGGTATATTATATGACAGCAGAACAGGTATGCGAACCACATTCCTTTCGCATTCCTCAGCAGTTTGTTCATGTTTTTGAAGCAATTTTTGCGGTCTATTTCGCGGGCCGCATGTCAATTATGCGATCACAGATTTTGCCGGGGCTCCTATTTTCTAACTTTTAAAATCCGACCTTATCCCAATAAAAACACCCTATTAGAGCCATTTTCTATTGTTTACTGCATATAGAGTGAGAGAGAAAGTTTTAGAGAGATAGGGGTGATGTTCATCAAGTCCCCACTCAATTCTTGCCCCAAATCCTTGAAGATTGTCAAGTAAAATTATAAGGTCTTCACCTTAAGAAATTAAAGTTAGTAAGAGTCCCGAAACTTCGTAAGAATTTAAGGAAAGCTCTATTGAGGTGGATCTATAGTGAACAGTGCCGATTGCGCGTAGAGAAGTGTCCTCCTCTCGAAGTCTTGGTGAGCCCCTTTTTCCTTTTAGGAGTTATGTTGTACATCTTTTGTTGTGGACTTCCATTTTTGAGGTATAGCCGGGGCCTTTTTGCCGGCGTTATCATAAATTATCTTTTGTATCCATAGAGGCAACGTAGACGTTTGTGAGGGTTATGTGTGGGTGTTGGATGGGTTAATGAACTGTGTTGTAAATCTATACTCTAGTTCGTCTAAACCATAACTGTATGAAATCTTGAAAAGTTAGCCATGATTTAAGATTCGTGATATAAAAATGAACTAACAATGTTGAATGTTTGATTTTTCTATTGTCTCAATAAACGAAAGCAGGGTTTCTTTAATCATATTAAGTTGGGCAGAAAGTGTCAATAAGACTTCATCAGTTGGGTTCACTCGATTGAGCATCAATCTCTCTTTCCGAAGTTGGGGCGTGACAGAAAATTTCTCTATATTCGGTCAATATTGTTTCTAGTCTTAGCTGGTAGAAAATTCAGTTGCATAGAGTGGGTTGGAATGGACAATAGAGTTGATTGTATAAGGGTTAATCTCCTAGATAATATTAAGATTTTGGCCTTCGAGCCTTTTAGTCTGGTGTTCATCCTGTCAAGTATGAATTGGTAGTACGAGCACTTTGGTTGATTATTTGTAATTGAAAAGCCTAGGTATTTCACTATATTATTATTAATCTTAATGTTTTAGAGTGGTGGCCATGTCTGTTTGGGTGGTGGGTGGTACATTTGACGAAAACAGGACCTTTGATTTAGAAAAATTTATTCTCTGGCATGACTGGCGTGATATAAAATTTAATATGTTTATGATAGAAGTTGTACTAGTATTATCCGCTTCTGTGAAGAGAATAAGATCATCCGTATAAAAGAGGTGTGAAAGTATTGGGCCATTTTGACTTAATTTGATGGGTTTCCAAATTAAGACATCTACCTTATAGTCAATACATCTTGTTAGCGATTGTATACAGATAATAAAGAGGCATGGAGAGAGTGGATCACCTTATCGAATGCCTCTAGATGGCTAAAAAAATCTGTAGGCGTGCCATTTGCAATGATTAAAGTTGTCATTGTGGATATGAAATTCATGATAAGTGTTATTATATATTTTGGAAAATTTAGTGCATGTAAGCAGCTTCTAACAAATGACCATTTAAGCCTATCAAAAGACTTTTCAAGGACAATTTTTAACATCATCTTTCCAGTTCGGCCAGTGCAGTGCTTGAAGGAATGGATTGCCTCTTGGACAATTATTGCATTGTCAACTTCTCTCCCAGTCTGTATTGAAAAATATTTTGAGGCTACTTGACTTTGAGAATAAGCATTACAAAAGATCAATTTATTTTCTCCGAGACTGCTAAAGAAATAAAAGCCTTTTTGCATGTATCAATGACAACTGATTTTGTGTTTGTGCAATATTTCAGGAAGAAAATTGGGTGAACGCTATCGGGACCTGGTGGCTTTGAAGGTTTAAAGAATTTTGTAGCATTATAGATTTCGTAGATTAGGAGAGGTGTAGAGAGCGCTTGTTTATCCTAATATGAGAGAATGTGTAGTAGACTTGGATTGGGTGTCATGATTTTTGAACAGAAGTCTAGTTCAGTTGTGTAGATAGTTTTGAAGTGTTCTTAATAATAATATTCATTCATTGAGGGTCAAAAGTCCAATTACCCAGTGTCATTAAAACCTAGTATTCTGTTTTTTCAGCTTCTCTAGATATATGAAATAAAATTTGTGTTGCCATTTCCATCATTGAGCCACTAAACTCTTAATTTTAATTTCCAAAATCTTGTTCATTTTGAAGGATTATGCTATATTCTTGTATTAGATTATTTTCTAGGTTTCAGTGGAAATGGGTTTTAATGTGGGATTGCATATTTTGGAGCCCCAGAATTCTTAATAGGAAATGGCCACTGTATAGCTAGTAATATTTTTCCAATGTTGTTTTTCTATGTTTGGAAAACAAGGGTGACCAAGCCATATTGTTTCAAAGCGTAAGACATGTGTTGTCTTATTAATAGATTTTATCAGATTTAATAAAAACTTGCAGTGGTCCGATTGTGTACGTGGCAGGTGCATCTGGGAATATTCCCACCCAATTAGTGTTGTCTAGGAAACGGTCTAACCTTTCATAGATCTGCTGCTTTCTTTTTTCCTTTTATTACTCCATGTAAACCATGGCCCCACAAACCCCAAATCAATCATATCATTAGTATCTAGGCAGCTTAAAAAAGCCGCACTTGTAAGAGATATAGAATAACAGAGTTGTTATAAAATGAAAGCAATTTAGTAAAATATGAACAAGAAATATAAGTAATTTAGTGAAACATAAACAATAAATATAGATAGAGAAAAGGAAGAGATTTTATTCTTCAATTGTGTGTATTTTTCTATCTATTACAAGGCCTTTATATAGGCATAAAAAATAAAGAAAATATGTCACTGAATATGTCAATAAGCATCTGAGATGAAGATCATAGAAGATGGGTAGACTCCAACATAACTTATCATAATATTCCCCCTTTGGATGTCCATAGATAATGTGCCTCATTAAAATCTTACTAGAAAAAAACCCTATGGGAAAAAATTCTAGTGAAGGAAAAAGAGTACACATGTATAGAAATATGCCCTTTTGTTGCCGCATTAAAAACCTTGCAAGGAAAACCCAGTGGGACAAAACCTTGTAAGGGAAAAAGAGTGCAACGCGCATTAACTCCCCCTTAATAGAGCATCAATTCAACTCCTTGAGCCTTCGCATCACAATCTTGTGCACCATCTTCAAGATATCGTTAGTAGAGATTTGATAAATAAATCAGCCATATTAACTATAATGAATATTTGCACCTTGAAATCATAACTCGTGATAGATATATAATGTCTTCACAAATATCGTGGAATGACTCTTCAATATCTCCATAAAGGTATCCTCGCTATCACATTATCATGCTTATAGTTATAGTAAGATACATTGGTACATAAATTGCACTAAGGAAGTGGTACCTCAAGATCAAGAATTGTAGATGCTTCAAGCAACTTAAATCCTTCATGGATTGTCATATAAGTTAAGTCATAGAAGCCATATTATAGACTTTAGATGCATATCAAGTTTTTTTATGTCATGCTAGACATATAAGATATCCAAAACTGATTGCACATACCATTGACTTTATATTTTCAAGTATTTGAACTACATGTCCAAAAATACATGTCTTTCATATAGAATCAATTCTACTTGAATTGTATCTCTTCCATTTGGCCAATATTTTTGTCTGTATTCGACAAACTTAAGATCTTCATCGATATTTAGCGCTATCATAAATGTCGTCGACGAACATTTTATATCGGTTCCAATAAATTTTCAAAAAGACATAACATATAGATCTCTTCATTCATATATTCAGGTACATGAATCTCTCATGAGATTTTATGAAGTGTTATGTCATGTGACCTTCTAGATCACTTACCTCCTTTATTATGATCACTTTGATCATTTTCTCATCTTCTTTATCAAAAAATTTATTTGAAACCGATTTGTCTATACGCTTTAAGCGTACCAAAGATTTTGTCCTTCTAGGACTTAATATGAGTATTTGTAATGAGAATATAGTTACTTTCTTTGGGTCACAAAATGCATATGGCATGCTTTGCAATATGTTGTAATTAAATTATCTCTTTATGAACTTCAAGTTCATATTATGATATTCGAGTATCTATATATACAAATGATAATCCATTCCGTGTAACTTTTTCTCAAGTGTTTATCATGTCTCCCCCTCATGTTAGAAAAACTAACTTGTTTCCTCAACTCTGGGAACCCATCTTTGTGCATTATCATGTGAATATATATTGCACATCAATAATAATAAGATGAAATTATTTGGTTCCTGACCCTGAACCATTTGTGAGGGGAGAATATAATTTACTCTCGTATATAACGTATATCAAATTGATATAGATAACTTTTTTCTCATAAGCAATAGTTTAACTATTAAGTGGAGGCACTCAATAAATTATTTTGCTAAACCAACTATGATGTAAACCAACTTATCAAGATGAACTATCTTGAATAGAAAATCTGGAAATTATGCTCGAAATTAGATTACTGAGCAAGTTACCTCGCAAGCCCCGGCAAGGTTGCAGGTTAATAATAATCGCACATGTAACCATATCATAGATGCATCTTATGTGGTATACATGGCAGGTGAATAGGCCCATATTCACCTTTGATATTTCCAGAATTTATGGGATTCAACCCTAACTTTAGTTGGTCAATTAATTAATGAGAACAAGTAATACAAGAGAATTCGTAAAAAAAATTCTAGTTCTTTAATATTTACCCATGTGAATTTTCTATTATTGTTGCACATCATACTTAAATTGATATGGCTAATCCGAATGCCAACTGAATAAATTATCAATATTGATAAAATTCTGGTTTACATCATGACATGTGCAATTATCGATAAACTCTAAGTTTATTATGATATGGGTTTTTATATCATTAAACATCCATTTTATTTTGGCATTCTTTTGTTTGATAGTACAAATTGAAGAATAAAGAGGGTAGCTTTTCACATACATATTATCCCGCTACAAGTTGTAGTAATAGAAGATATCAAATCTTTCCTTTATTTATCGTCTCAATATAATTAATTGCTTTCGTGTATACTTTGAAAACTGAATAAGTTTCTTTGAGACTTACTACAATACAATACCTTATTGGTAATCAATTGTGTTTCTCCAAAATAATATAATTGACTCTTACAGAGTTCTCAATTAATTTGGTACTATCACATATTAATCAATATCCATATAGTGAATATTTCTTTTAAAGAGAAAGTTGTACCATTATGGTCATGTCAAAATTATATGCAAGATATGTTTCTTGAATTATTATTGTCCTTTAATAATCACATTGCCAAAATATTTGGGTGTACAATAGGTACGTGACCAATGACCATTCATGCCATAATAATGACATTATTTTCTTATATCATCTCAACCCTCCTTCTAGAGGTGAGTGTGGTATATTCAATACCAATAACATGTTCATATTCTTCCAATAATGAATATGTATTCATAAATCAGATGTTGTCACATTCACACAATGAATGGACTATAATCATCTATATGTGCTATATAAAATCTCATGTCAAATCGATGACATATATTACTTTCACAGAGTGAAGGATTATTTTGAGAATCCTTATTATTCTCATTATAACAACGATGATGACTATAATTTCGTCTATTGCCACGTCCACATCCATTGATACCTTCACAGTAATAAATTTTCTTCTTTCAGACTTATCACATACTGCTATCACATTCCCTGCGGGGTTATGTAATTTTGTTATCCTTTTCAAATCCGTAAATGCGTCTGGAATTTGATTTGCTATTCGTTGCAAATGAATTATCTTTTTGCACCTCATTTTCACCAATAGAGGCACGTGGATCAAGATGAGATAATGATGGATTTTTCCACAAAATTTCCCGTTTGGTTTCACCAACTTCTCCCCCTAATTTTGGAAAAAGTGTCTCAGCGAATTGACAGTCTGCAAATCGTGCAGTGAACAAATTCCCTGTCAATGTTTCAAGATAGCGAATAATGGAGGGCGATTCAAACCCAACATATATTCCTAACCTTCTTTGCAGATCCATCTTGGTGCGATATGGCGGTGCTACAGGCACATATACTGTGCATCCAAAAATTCTTAAATGGGATATAATAGGTTCATGACCCAAAACTAATTGCAACGGAGAATATTTGTGATAATTTGTCGGTCTGAGACGAACTAGCATTGCTGCATGCAAAATGGCGTGACCCCAAACCGAAGTGGGCAGCCTCGTTTTCATGATTAACGGTCTTTCTATCAACTGCAGATGTTTAATTAAAGACTCTCCAAGACCATTTTGAGTGTGAACATGAGCTACAGGATGTTCCATTTTTATCCCAATTGATAAGCAATTATCATTAAATGCTTGGGATGAAAACTCAACAGCATTATCTAGTCTAATAGACTTAATTGGACTATCGGGAAATTGTGCCGTAATCGAATTATTTGTGCCATTAATTTTGCAAACGCAAGGTTGCAAGATGACAATAGGCAGACATGAAACAATCTAGAAGATGCGTCTATTAAGGCTATAAAATATCTAAACGACCCACTAGGTGGGTGTATAGGTCCACAAATGTCCCCTTGTATACGTTTTAAAATGCAGGTGACTCAATTTCAACCTTTGTTGGTGATGGTCTAATAATCAACTTGCCTTGATAACAAGAAGTGCAAAAAATTCATTATTTAAAAGAATCTTTAAATTCTTTAATGGATGACCATTTGAGTTTTCTATATTCCGTCTCATCATAATCTATCCAGGATGTCCCAATCGATCATGCCAAAGTACGAAAGTATTGGAATCAGTAACCTTTTGGTTTACGGTAGAATGTGCCTCAATTGCACTAATTCTTGTCCAATACAGGCCACAAGATAAAGATGGGAACTTCTCAATAACCCTCTTTTGGCCAGTGACATTCTTTGTAATGATGAGATTTTCAAGATTATTCTCATCTATTGTCTCAATATGATATCCATATTGACTGATATCTTTAAAACTCAACAAGTTCCTCTTGGACTTGGAGGAGAACATTGCATTCTCTATGATAAATATTGTTCCTTTAGGCAGAGTTATAGTAGCTTTTCCAAAGCCTTCAATTAATTTAATACTACCAGAAATTGTAGTAACATCTGTCTTATACATACTTAAATGAGAGAAATATTTCTTCTCTTTGAATATTGTATGTGTGGTACATGAATCAATTAAATAAATATTTTACAATTGAATTTTGATCCAAGTTTGTTTTGTGAGATATCCATACTTAATCTTGTATGTCTAGTTAGTGCATGCATCATTAAATTATTCAAGTTAATTAGCATGATTTAAAGTGTACTAAATACGTGTAGGACGATACTGGCTAATATGAATACACTTATTGCACTAAGATCTTTATCAAGCAATTTTTAGTAATAATTTGGCTAAGTAATTTGACATGCTACATAACTAGTATTGTTACTTTTCTAGATTGACCATATAAAAGAATTATATGTGCACCTAAAGAATATAAAAATTTTAATATCGTAAAATCTATACCTACATAGTATCTCCATGTGTACTAATATTCTGTATGCAGGCTTGTCAAAATAAATAGTTAAATGTAGCTAGTGTAGTATATCATGTTATACTGCACAACAATGTATAATTACACATTATGTTAGGTGTACCTAAGTACTTAAGCATATAACTAGATATACTTGAATTCAATAAGAAAATAGACTTGAAAACAAAAATAATTTCAAGTAACCTCATTATTACTAACATGTTTTATTTCTACACAGAAGAAGATGAATAATCAATAAAAGCTTCTTGGATTTAGTCAAAGTAGGATGTAGTATTTTAATGATGCAAACACTATTTATATTCATATTTTGGATACGTACTACTGTCAAGAAATATTATTGTTATCTAAGTCTATTGTTGATTACTTCTATTTATATTCTAATAATGCAAATCAATTAAGAAGCATTTCATTAAAATCATTACATCTTTATTCATAAATAAAGAGATCATGGTGAAGTATGAGTATCTTTCTCTTTCTATTTTTATTTTTAAACATAACTGAGAAAAACTAAGTATCCAGCAAAACATATCATTATTCTTACAAAAGAGAGAAACATGTTATACCTGATAATTTTAAATCAGAGTCGAGAACTTTAAAAGAAGATAACCTACCGTGATGGTTAGAGACTCGTGCTGATAACGTGTTATAAAATGAAAGTAATTTAGTAAAATATGAACAAGAAATATAAGCAACTTAGTGAAACATGAACAAGAAATATAGATAGAGAGAAGGAAGAGATTTTCTTCTTCAATTGTGTGTATTTTCCTATCTATTACAAGGCCTTTATATAGGCATAAAAGTGAAGAAAATATGTCATGGAATATGTCATTGAACGTACAAAATATGTCATTGGATATGTCATTAAGCATTTGAGATGAAGATCATAAAAGATGAGTAGACATCCAACATAATATGATATTAATCATAACAAGAGTTCAGTTTTATAAATTTCTTTTCTTTTTCAATAGGAATTAACAAGGACCATAGAGAAGTGGAACATAGAGGATTATAATATCTGTTTCCTGCCCCCTTTTGGAAGCAAAATTACTATGCAGTAACATATTTGCCGAATTAGTTGAGGTACATGCAAGTTGATCTTAAATTAGAGTAGACAATGTTATCTTTGGTTTTTAATTTGAATTTCAGGCAAAACTTATATGAACCTCCCTATTAAATGTTAGCAGTGTATGAGTATGTTAGTCGATTAAAGAGTTAATTGACCAAGTAGCATCTAGATATCCATGTTATCCGTTTTTAATTTTCTGAGTCATTTTATTTTATTTAGTTTTTTTATTATTTTGCCTCATTATAATATCTTATTTTCCGCACGCACGTCTGTTGTTACAGTTGTTTGTTCTTTTCAAGTCGTCCCTACTTGATTAAGTCTACCCTTTGCTAATGCCAAGTTGAATTTGGCATCAAGTCACCAAGCTATGATGCGATTCCAGTTGATATGTCGTGTGCTCACAATTTACTTAGGTTCCAGTTCGCTCACCTAAGCCATGGCAACATCATATCGCCAATGTCATTTCCTTGGTACTAAGCTGCCTCATTTTAGCGCCGAGGTCTTTCCCGTTTTGCCTTGCCAAGCTTCCGTCCAACCAGCCTATTTCCTCAAGTCTTGGTCTTTGTTTGTACGTAGCCCACTCTTGTTTTAGTGTAGTCCGTGACACCTTAGCCCTCAGATAGACGAGTAATCCGTCACACTTGCCCTTAGAACAGTTTGTTTTCATCGATAACACTCGACTGTCATGCATGTTGATTTCTCTCGTACATAGGCCAATGACAAGGCCATCATGCCTAATCCTTGCCACTGTTGCGCCACTTGCCGATCAGCTTTGTCAAGGATCTAACAAATCACCCAAACCAGTTGAATTCAACACCCTCATCGAATAAATCCAAACACATGGTCGCCATTTGCAAAGACATCACAAGTTCAGCACCCCTTTGAGAATTACGTTGTCATTGCCCTCAAGTGCAACGTTTTTTCTCACTTGCTTTTCCTGCCCATCATTCCTGGAGCAAATCTAGCGCGCAAAAGATTGATTTGTAAGAACCCATACTGATTTTTGGCTCCCTCGACTCGAAATTTTTGCATCGCTGCCTTCCTTGCCTTTTTCTGAATTTCTAAGCCAAGACAGTCCCTTCCACGAACACGCACATTGACCCCTTGTCTTGCAGTCTAATCCATGGCCATCTTGAACTCGTCACAAACAAACCTGCCTCTGATACCAGTTGTCACAGGGAAATTTTCTGTCCGCCGAAAACATTGCCCATTGTGCCACAGTCAAGTCCCCACTTGACATCAGCCTTGCCCGATTTTCTTTCGCTTTCGAGGTTCAACACTTAGAATACATTCAACACAATGTTATATAAACAAAAGGCACAACAAATTTACGTGAACACTTTCCCAACTTTTTATAAAATCAATTAAAAAACAAAAAAGCTCGAGTTTGGTAAGGTGCCGCCACCATTGGCAGGCACCAACTTACAAAAATAGCCGACACTTGCATGAATTTTCCTATACAAATGCCCCCGCCTAAGTCCGCTCGTGCTGCCCACTGGTTTGGCCAGGCAATGGCACATATTTTTCCATGCTCATATAGACAACCCTATGCATATATCTTTGCTATTTCCCCTCTAGGTACTTGGCTCGTTTTTGGGGCTGTTAACACACACACACACACACACACACACACACACACACACACACATATATATATATATATATTGTAGTCAGCCCATTTTTAGTTGACACCCCAACTGATAGGACATGATCCTCATGATCAAAAACGTGTATGTCATGCTAGAACATGCCTAAAAACCTGCATTGACTTAGCCTTATAATCAGCAACTCTTGGACAAGGCAGTTGTAACCGCTCAACTGCATAGCATGTGCACATCACACTTGAAAATCACTTCATGTGCGTTGTAAGTGCGCGTTTCTGGCCATCCGCTGCACGCCCAACGTTGGATTTGCGCCCAACCTTGGCCTTTGACATTGCTCCCACTCAATTCCATCGCCATCTCGTCGTCCATGACTTAGCTGCACGCACGTTCGCTACCACAGTTGTTTGTTCTTGTCAAGTCAACCCTACTTGATCAAGTCTACCATTTGCCAATGCCAGGCTAATTTTGGCATTAAGTCACCAAGCTATGATGTCATTCTCGTTGCTATGTTGTTTTCCCACAATTTACTTAGGTGCGAGTCTGCTCACCTAAGCCATGGCAATATCATATTGCCAATGTCACTGCCTTGGCACTAAGCTGCCCCCATTTTAGTGCCGAGGTCTTTTCCGTTTTGCCTTGTCAAGCTTCCGTCCAGCACGCCTAGTTCCGTCAAGGTCTTGACCTTCTCTTGTACGCAGCCCACTCATGTTTGAATGTAGTCCGTCACACCGTATCCCTCAAATAGAAGTGTAATCCGTTACTCTTGCCCTTGCAACAGTTTGTTGCTATCGACAACCTGTCTTGCATGTTGATTTCTCCTGCAAATAGGCTATTGGCTAGGCTATCATGTCAAATTCTTGCCACTGTTGCCGCTTGCCAATCAGCTTTGTCAAGGGTCTAACACTACTCCACCTACAAACTTTTGTCTAGATTAAACTTCAGCCTAGAAACCTCAGAGAAGTTCTATCAGCTCTGTAACATAGAGTTAGGCCTTTTAACTCGATGCCTAAGGAGAATGTAGTGTCCTGGAATTATGTGATTTCTGACTATCTAAAGATAGTGATATAATTTTGCAGCATTTTTTAAATTAGCAACTAAGAAATGAGAACACAGCTTCTTATTCTTCCTTAACATTTGTCAGTGTCGATCGATAGAACACTTTAAAGCGGAACAGGACAACACAAATCTAAGTAGCAGTTGGCCTTTCATTAAAACACTAAATGAATGTAGTACTTCTTACTCGCAGCATTTAAACATAAGTGCGTCAAAATTCTTCATGAGTATAAACTGAACATCGCGAGAAAAAGAAAAATGGGTACAAAAAGAAACACTCCACTTTCATTTCATAGAAGTTGATCACTAGAATGGCAAACAATTAGGAGCGTATTAAGAAAACTAATGTCATTCCACTAATGCGAATAAGCTATAATATTACACAAAAAAATGTTCATCATCTATTAGAAAAGATTTATACAGCTTGTTGAAAAATATCAATGTGTATAGGTTGCATTAATAAAGCTTAAATGCCTAGTTTGTTTACAAATCTACCCTTAAAGACAACCAGAAGTTGTTGGTCAGCCTTTGCAGCACAACCTTGTCATCATCTGTTGTCGTTGATCTTCTTCGACATCCATTTGGACAACACTCAGATACATCTTCTAATATCCGATATAACTATCCGAGTTCATTATATCCAATGGATCCGGTCAACATACAGATTCGAAGTAAATAAATGTACAAGTAGCAGGTAAGATGCATCAAGATGCTCTTTTCATTTCAGGTCACCTATTCTAGACGGACCCAACCTCTATGTTGAGTCCTCTAATTCAAATGTATGTTATGCAAACAAACGTTCTTACTAGGGATCCGGCATGAGGTTTTGTTATACTAGGTTTAAAACCTAGATTTATTGTTCTAGACCTGGCTTATCCGAGCGAACTACTCGAGCCAAGGGGGGCCAGCATATCGGGGATACAGAAGCTCTGTCGGCTTAGCAACCTGTTCGAACCTCATTCTAAAATGGGATAAGACTCTAAACAGAAGAGAAGTCACACGAAGTGCACCATTCTACATTATGTAGAAGACTCAGAGAGAGGAAGGATTTCGTAGAAATTTATGTATACAATTCACCGAATATCAAAGCAGTAAAACATTTAGCACTTTAGGCATGCGACATGTAAGAAAATCAGATAAAGCCAAATAGAACAGTTATTCTCAGCTCGAATTCTTAAACTCTGAACCAGATATTCTGGGTTCGATGTCCCTTTTATCCCCAGCAGAGTCGCCAGAGCTGTCACACCTCCTTTTTTACACACCATCCCTGGAAGGATAGTGTATAAAGGAGTTTTTCCAATTAAAGTGATATTACTCGAAATGGGATTATTTATTTGATTTTTGTTCAGAGTCGCCACTTGGGATAGGTTTGTTTTCTGGTGTCCCAAGTCACCAGTTTATTTTTAAATCTCAAATCGGGGAAAATTCGACTTTCCTTTTGAATTTTACGAACCAAAAATTCTAGATAAGGAATTCTGTTAACCTGAGGGAAGGTATTAGGCACCCTCGGATTCCGTGGTTCTAGCACGGTCTCTTAAACTTTCATAATTGACCTGTTATCTAATTTTAATACATGTTTCAAAGCTATGGTGCAATTTTAAATTATTTACCGCTTTTAATTAATTTATAAGGAAATTGAACGTTGTTTAAAATATGTCTTTGGATTGCGTCACATGAAATGCACCCGCCATCCGGAACATATTTCATTCGGCCTTTTAGGATTTAGATTTGGATCACATGAAATGCACACCCGAGTTTAAAAATATAAAATTATTAAAAGACGTGCCTAAAGCAACTAATGTATTGTTAACTTTGCGGGAGGCCATGAAAATTTACTAAATGACATATTTCGAATCCTAAGTGTTCTCAGAAACTAATGTAAACGAGGGTCACGCATTAGTGATTTCGTTCGGCACGATTCACCTCAATTTTATTTTTTAAGGACATTCGAACTAAATTTTGGAGGGCCACAGACTACTTGTTATCTAATTATGGTCCTCTTAGTCATTTTAAAGATTGATTTATCAAGTACCAAAGTATTTGGACTGTTATTTTTCCAAACCAATGTGGTTTTCAAACTAGAATTTCAAATGCAGCCCAATAACACATGCACATCCATTTTATGCATGTGATACCCAAGTTGAACCTTTAGGATTTCTAAATGGACAAATCAGCATTAGAGTTACCTAATATGCTCATGAATAAAACTGTATTACTCAACCCTTATTGAACTGATCAAACAATCTATTTTTTTTATAAAAATAAAAAGTTGAATTATTACGCCTCCCATGGACTCGTACTTAACTAGGAAGATAAGTTACAGCAGTAATGAAGGATTAACATGCACGATAGCTAAACTGAAGATCACACGAGAGGACCGGGCAATTATGTAACAATTGTCAACTACTGAATACTGATTTAAGAAACCATTTCCAACACGTATCAAGCCACAAAGTTAGAGACAATATAAGCATATACAATAGTTTGGTGAACACTTTCAGGTGCATACAATACTCTAAAGTAAAATTCACAGTAACCTTGAAACATGATGGAACCTGATAAATTCCAGGCTTATTTTTACATTTAAACTAACAGGAATTGCAAAATTAATCTACCCTACTAAAGCTAAAATGAGACATAACATAGTTCAGGAGTCCAGTTAGTTACAATATGAAGACTCAGCTAATCAAGGAAAATTAATTGAGCTACATTGAACCAAATAAACAAAGAGGAAATCATCATAGTCTTTATTTCATCCCAAAGTTGAGAGCTACATCATGAAGAAGCTAAGAATGATACCTGGATATGGGAGAAACAAAGTAAAAGCAACATGAAGTTAGTTTGAGCAGCAGCAGTATGCAGAATCAGCAGCTAAAAGAGCAGTAATCTACAGCTTTGAATCAGTTATGAACCAGAAAACCAAAATAGACTTGATTTTGATTTTTGTCTCAACTATCAGCTACCCAAATGTTATTCTAACTTCAGGAATCAACACTAAGGATTAACGGAACAGTAATTTTGAAGAAAAATCTCTTAAATTCCTGAAAATCTCTCTCTAATATGGACTCTCAAATTTCAAGTTCCCTCAAAACTCACAAGAAATCTGCAAACTCCCTAAATTTTTTAGGCTCTCGAAACTTTCTTAGGCTCCAACCTTTCTTGCAAGGCAAGTATGGTATGCCTTTATAGGCAATGAATTAGGGTAGGCTTCAGAATTTAGTTTAGCTTTTTAGTCCTTTTTTAATTCCTGTATTTGCTTAGAAGGTCCGTGAACTACTGGCTTGCTACTCAAGTTTAATAACTACCAATCTAAACTTTCACTAAGACCCCTCACTAGAAGTTTCTAGAGCTATTACTAAAGATTATCTAAGGTCATTTTCTGATTTACCCCTAAGACAACCTGCTAATTACCTTCTGCCCCTTTAATTTTAGACGACTAATTAAACCCCGAACCTTTTGAAATCAAACAAGATTAGTCAAACAATTAAAGGTTCAGACGGGTCAAACTATGAACAATTCTAAAACAAAAAGGCAGAAAATCAACATGGAAAACCAATTGACACAAGATCAAACACCAACATTCACAGCAATAAATTTGACTACGGGACTCATCATGATTAAGTTAAAAACAGTCTAAAAACCTAGATTAAACAACAGATGAGACTAATACAACTAAACCTAATTTAAACTCATGAATTAAACACAGAAATCAACTCAACAGAAAACAGTAATACAACTCGAATCAAAATTAATTAAACTCAGGAATTTATCATGGAAATAAAACCAACAGACTAAAACAAATTTGACTAACACAAATTAATCCTAATTTGAACTCATGTAGTAAAAAAAATAAGACTGATACAACTTCGAATTAAACCTAATTAAACTCATAAAAATAAATTAACAGAAAAGAGAAGAGGCGGAGGCCAATTTAGAAGAGAAAGCTAGAAAACTTAGCTTAATACTCTGAATCGAACCCTGAACTTGAGTAGGACTCTTTATGCACTTTTTTGAAAATTCCAGAAACACTACATTTGGATTTCGAGCATTTGTGGAGACATTCGAGGGAAATGGATTGCTGGGATTCAGTATAAGAGTATTTTGGTGGTTCTGTGGTGTTCATTTAGTGAGGATTAGTGGTGGTCTGGTTTTGCCAAAATATTTGATTCAATATTTGAGACGTTCGGCATGGATTCAAGGGAATTTACATAGTATTGATGATGAGGAGGTCTAGGAGGACCTATGGCGTGATTTTGGTGGGAAACGGAGGCGGCGCCGCCAGACAGGGCGGAGGAGTTAAAGTTTCTGAGTGATATTCGAGAAACTCAGGAGGGATTCGAGGGACGGGGTTTGTAGGTTTGGAAAGAGGAGAAGGTGAGGAACAGGGGGTGTTAATTTGGTGGCCATCGGAGCTCCGCCGCTGTCGTAGGTGATTTCCAGCCACCGAAGGACAGCGGTGGACGGCAGAGGCGATAGGGGTTCTCTAGGGTTTGTGGGGTGTGAGAGAGGAGGTGGGTTTGAGGGGTGGGGTGGTATTTGGACATATATATACTTAAGGTCTAAGCTTCTCGACCATTAGATCAAAAAATCTAGACGGCTAGGACTCAATCTTGATTGTTGTGTGGGTTTATATGGGAGATGGATCGGGTTAGGGCATGGGTTTTTGGCCGGTTCTGGGTAAATTTTGACCGGGTTTGGGGGATCTAAAGATTGGACTAGGATATTTTTGGCCTAAATTGGGCATTTTCAAGGGACTTGATTTTTAATGATTTTCTTTTCTTTTTCTTTTCAAAATTAAAATAAGACTGAATTAAATCTTAGAAATTAAATTAATTTGATTATTTTAAACCCTAATTTACTCAAATAATTAAATACAATTTTAAAGCTAATAAGGCCAAAATAAATCAAATTTTTTGATTTTTTTTATTTTTGTGAAATCCTAATAACCAACTAACTTAAAAATATGTAAAATCAAGTCCTAAATGCAAATGCAATATTTTTATATTTTTATGAATTGTCTAAATTAAAAATGCACACAAAAATGCAAACAAACATGAAAATCATGCAATTAAATCCTAAGAATCAAATAATTAAAAGAAAATTCCTAAATCTAAGGATTTTGTAGGAATAATTCACACGAGGAAAAAATCACATGCTCACAGCTGCTCATCTATGCTCGGAGACACGAAAGGGTTTCAGGCAAAGAGAAATAAGCAATTATGAGGGATTTTTGCCTGCTTGGCACTCCATGGAAGCATATTTTGAAAAGTGTCTGACCGAACCTTGCTTTAGAGGTTGCCTATATATCCTTGGCTATAAAGGAATCAGGTTAGTGTAGTTCTAGAAATTTTGGTAGCTAGGACTACCAGGAGCTGTGGTTTCACTGCTGATGTTGCTGCTACTGCTTGCTGACCTCCTTATTACACCAAAAAGAATATCAAAGCTAAGCTAGCTATGCCTATCAACTACAAGTTACAAGATTCCTATATGTAAATTTCTTGAAGCCTGATCTTGAGTCTTAGCTGATTTTGCTCTGGACCTCCATCTGAATCTCAAAGCTCGCAAGTTGTAGGTGCTGGTTCTTTTTCAGCATTGGATTGGAGTAGGACATGCAAAGCTTGTGACTTTGGTCAAATTTGAGCAGTCTACATCCTTCTCTTCTTCAAACGTTTTGAGTTTGCTTCTTTCTTTTTTTATTCTAGATTGAGACTCAGTCTTGCGGTCATCCTGAATCATGTGCCTTGAGGCAAAACCTATTCGGACACCAAACAAACAGACGAATAAAATTTTCCTACCCAGTTTTCACTAGGAAAATTTCGTGAGTTATTTGCAACACAAAATCTAAACTACTCTTCATTGAGAATAGCAAAAATCAAGATTGTGTATCCTTGGGAATGAAGCCTTAAATCCACGATTATGCCGGGATGGGAAAACAGATCCTTGGGTTATACCAAGGAAATCCACGGGCTATGCTGGGATAAAAGAAAAAGGGTTCCTGTTGGGGATAAAAGGAAGGTCCACGGGTTATGCAGGGATAAAAAGAAAAAGGGGTCCTTGGGTTATGCCAGAGATGACTACGATTAATGCCGGGATAGAAGAAAAATGGTCCTTGGGCTATGCTAGGGAGGATCCACGGGTTATGTTGGGATAAAAGAAAAAGGTCCTTGGGTTATGCGAGGGAGCGGGTTATGCCACAGAGCGGGTTATGCCGGGATAGAAGAAAAAGGTCCTTGGGTTATGCCAGAGAGGTCCACGGTTTATGCCGGGATAAAAGAAAAAGGGTCATTTGGATATGCCAGGGAGGATCCACGGGTTATGCCGGGATAAAAGAAAAAGGGTCATTGGGTTATTCCAGGGAGAATCCACGCGTTATGCCGGCATAGAAGAAAAAAGGTCCTTGGGTTATGCTAGGGAGTTCCACGGGTTATGCAAGGATAAAAGTAAAAGGTCCTTGGGTGACGACAGGGAGGATCCACGGGTTATGCCGGGATAGAAGAAAAAGGTCCTTGGGTTATGCTAGGGAGGTACACGGGTTATGTCAGGATAAAATAGTAAAGGTCCTTGGGTTATGCCAGGGAGGTACACGGGTTATGTAAGGATAAAATAAAAAAGATCCTTGGGTTATGCCAAGGAGGATCCATGGGTTATGCCAGGATAAAAGATAAAGTGTCCTTGGGTCATTCCAGGGAGATCCACGAGTTAAATAAAAAGGTCCTTGGGTTATGCTAAGGAGGATCCACGGGTTATGCCAGGATAGAAGAAAAACGGTCCTTGGGTTATGCCAGGGAGGTCCACGGGTTATGCCGGGATAAAATAAAAAGATCATTCGGTTATGCCAGGGAGGATCAACGGGTTATACCGGGATAGAAGAAAAAAGGTCCTTGGGTTATGCCAGGGAGATCCACGGGTTATGCTGGGATTAATAAAAAGATCCCTGGGTTATGCCAGGAAGGATCCTTGGGTTATGCCGGGGAAAGAAAAGATCCTCAGGTTATGCTGGGGAAAAAAGGAAAATGATCCTCAAATTATGCCGGGGAGAAAAACAAAGATCCTCAGGTTATGTTAGGGATAAAAAGGAAAAAGATCCTCGGGTTATACAGGGGAGAGAAAAGATCCTAAGGTTATGCTGGGGACAAAAAGGAACATGATCCTCGTGTTATGTTGGGAAAAGAAAAGAAAAAAATCCTTAGGTTATGCTGCGGACAAAAAGGAAAATGATCCTCGGGTTATACCGGGGAGAAAAGAAAAAGATCCTCAGGTTATGCTGAGGATAAAAAGGAAAAAGATCATCGGGTTATGCCAGGGAGAGAAAAGATACTCAGGTTATGCTGGGGACAAAAAGGAACATGATCCTCGGGTTATGCCGGGGAAAGAAAAGAAAAAGATCCTCATGTTATGCTGGGGATAAAATGGAAAAGGGTACTGGGGTTATGCCAGAGAGAGAAAAAGGAAAATGATCCTCGGGTTATGCCAGGGAAAGACAAAGGAAAATGATCCTCGTGTTATGCCGGGGAGAGAAAAAGATCCTCAAGTTATGATGGTTATGCCAGGGAGGAAAGGAAAAGGATCCTCGAATTATGCGGCGGAGGAAAGGAAAAGGATCCTCGGGTTATGCCGGGGAGGTCTGCAAGTTATGTTGGGGACAACTAGGGAATAGGGCCCTAGGTCTGAAAGGATACAGCTAGAGGATGGAGGCCCTATGCTACCATGATATTTGTTATATTCCTTTTTTTCTTTCTTCTTTTAGTAAAACTGCAGGAAAAGATTTGGAGGAAACTTCCCCTTTGGGTTTATTATTGATGCGAAGCTATTCCTAGCTCATGCGCATTTCCCTTTTTGTTGCATCTGCTTCTTGCATGGTTTCTTCAATTGCACATGTTTCATATTTTCAAACAAAGAACATTTCTTAGTAATTTGAAGCTATGATTTGTTTTGTGACTTTAATTGTCTCCGTTGCTTGATCTCGGCCCAGCCTCAGTTGAGAAAACCCCTACTATTTGAAGATTGACCTCTCCTTCAACCTGACGGGCCCAACTTTAAAGCTTTCATGACTATTCGCCTATACGGAGCTTCGACTTTATTCTGACTTTAGGGCTTTTGACTTTGGATTTCTTTTCAATCAATGACTTTGATTTCAGAGCTTCAGCCATCATGGCTAGTTAGGATTGGCCAGATACACCCGCTGCTGCTAGGTATTCAGCTTTTGTTAGGCAGAGTCCTATAAAGCGAATCTTGCCACCTTTTCTTCATATTAGTTCCGGGATACAGAGATAAATCGAAAAGAAATAAAGGAAAAGTAAGCAAAGGCAAGAAAAATGAATTTAAAGAGAAGCGTCCCTTTCGGAAGAAAAGAAGGACTTATCTGGGGTGCATGAGCACTTCAAATAGACATGACATGCTTCTTTGGTTGGATGCCTAACCCGCACAAACTTCCCTCGCTTCTCATAAACTCATTGACCCGCATTTCAAAACCAGGGAATCTTTCCAGGACTTTTCAATAGTGGGCTATGTCTTATTTTCGGTCGACAACACCCTTTTGGGGTTTTCGCCAATCGATCTCTCTCATTTCTCTTCTCGTCGTTGCCCGATAGTTCTCTTTACGAGTTTTCACAAAGTGTACTCTATCATTTTCAGTTTCTCTACTCACTTTCGCCTTATGGTACCCGTAGGTTTTCACCAATAAAACTCTCTCATTTTATTTTTCTTAATTTGACTGCATCAGATTCCAACCATGGTGTTTTCTGATTCCGCTGCCTTTGCTATTTGATCAGAAGGACTTGAACAAGGTTTGGGTAAAAAGAATTTGGATGAAATTACAACTTTGGAACAATCTTCGTGGGCTCTTTGCCGAGCCGTTCTATCATCTGCCCCAGTTTCACTTTCTTGGGGGACTTGAGATTTTTGATTTGGTATGACTGAACCCCAAAGAGAGGCTGCCTACGTATCCTTTTGGAATCAGTTCAGATGTAGTTCAGGAAAATTACTTTTGGTTTTCTTTTGTTTTTTTTTATTTTGTTATTCAATTTATTAATTTTTTCTTTTTTTGTATTTGTTTTTTGTACGTTTCATTTTTCGATAACAATTTCAGTTTCCAAATAGGATAATCAAAGAAGACTAACCGGCTCAGATGGGTTAGCAAAGGGTTGATAGTTTTTGGGTAGTAAGAATGAAAGTCTTCGTCATCTCAATTGAACAAAGTTATTGCTGTAGGAAGCCTAGACATAGTACTTTTTTACTGTGTATGCATTCACAGCTTTTTCGGGATCATCTCATTAGATATCGCCCAGGTACAATGCTCCTCTTGGTAATATTTTTCTGATGATGTACAAGCCCTTCCAATTGGGCGCAAATTTCCTTTGGCTTCCTGGTGATGAGGGAGAATGCACCTTAATACAAGTTGTCCCATTTCAAAATTTCTAGGCCGTACTTTCTTGTTATAAGAACGGGCCATTCTATGTTGGTACAACTGCCCGTGGCAGACCACAGTCATTCGTTTTTCATCGATTAAGGTTAGTTGTTACAAACGAGTCTAAAACCATTCAGTGTCATCAATCTCGGCTTTAACAAAGACCCGGAGAGAAGGGATTTCCACCTTCGCGGTGTCATAGCCTCAGTTACATAGACTAAAAGTTATGGGGTCGCTCCAACTGACGTATGCACTGTGGTGCGGTACCCCAGTAATGTGAAAGATAACTTTTCATGCCATTGCCTGGAACTCTTAATCATCTTTCTCAAAATCTTATTGATGTTTTTATTTGTTGCTTCGACGACACCATTAGCCTTGGGTCGATAATGAGTAGAGTTCCTATGCATTATCTTGAATTGTTCACATATCTACTCCATCAAACGACTATTGATGTTCGCCGCATTATATAAGGTTGACGTGCACGAAATCTACCACGGCTTTCTTGGTGACAGATTTGAGAGTCACGGTTTCGACCCACTTTATGAAGTAATCAATGGCAACTAGTATGAACCTGTGCCCATTTGAATCTTTTGGCTCGATCGTCTCGATGACGTCCATGCCCCAAGCGGCGAATGGCCAAGGTGCTGATATGGGATGCAATTCCATGGGTGGTGCATGAATCAGATTACCGTGCACCTAACACTGATGGCACTTTCGGACAAAGCTGAAATAGGCTTTTTCCATGGTTATCCAGTAATATCCTGCTCGAAGAATTTTCTTTGCCAAAACATACCCGTTCGTGTGGGGTCCGCACACTCCCGCGTGTATTTCATGCATTATTCTTCCAACTTCTTCAGCATCAATACATCTTAACAAATTGAGATCTGGAGTCCTTTTGTACAAGACATCACCACTCATAAAGAAACCACTCGTGTGCCGTCTAATGGTTATCTTTTGATCTCTAGTGGCTTGCTCGGGGTACTCTTGTGTTTTCAAGAAACTTTTGATGTCATGGTACCGTGGCTGAATACTTAGTTCTGCCTCAGTTGTATTACAGTAACCATGCCTTTCTCTGATTTGGATTTTCAAGGGATCAATGTGGGCATTTCCTGGGTAGGGCAGCATCAAGGCCATAGTGGTGAGTGCATCAGCTAATTCATTGTGACACCGAGGGATGTACCTGAACTCTATTGACTTGAACATCTTGTTAAGATCTTCCACATGTTGCCGATAAGGAATAAGTTTAACATCTCGGGTTTCCCGCTCTCCCTGGGCTTTCCAAATAATCAGATCTGAGTCTCCCATAATCAACAACTCTTCGACATCCTAGTCGATCGCCTTGTTCATACCCATGATGCAGGCTTCATATTCGGTTGTGTTGCTTGTGCAGAAGAACTGAAGCTTGGTTATGGCTGGGTAGTGCTGACCAGTAGGCGAGATTAAGATTGCCCCAATACCTACACTTTTTGCATTCAATGCTCTATCAAAGAACATTTTCCAAGCAGTCATATCCTCAGATATTGCCTCGACCGAGTTTACCTCTTCATCTGGGAAATAAGTTTTCAAAGGTTAGTATTCATCATCAACCGGGTTTTCGGCCAAGTGATCTGCTAGTACCTAGGCTTTGAGTCCAGATGCTCCATGATTATAAGAGTTGGGTTCGAGTCCCAACTAATTATGGCCTAGCATGCTTTTATATGGTTAAGGCATTGGGTTTTAGTCCTAAATGCGCCATATTGATGATATAATGATGATCAAAGAAAAATAACATATTTTTCATGAAAAAGCATGAAGCATGTCCCACTTGATTTGCACCATTCTTGAAGAGAATGTGGTAGCAGTGCATAATAAGTCTAAATGAAGACAAGTGATGGACAAATGAACATGGGCGTGCCAAAGACAATAATAATAATCATAATTATGGTAATTGTAAAAATAAGAACAATAAAGGTTCTCAAATATTCCTTCAAAATGTGAAGGTGACGTTTGACGTCAATATGGTATGAAAATAATAAGCAAGACCATATAATTATAATCCACTTAAAGAGAATGTGACTTGTGATATACATTATAAATCCGAACTCAGTCTTGAAAGTGAACGTGAAAATATATATGTGATTTAAATCATGCATAAGAATGTGCTTATGCAAGATTGGATAAATACCACAACTTATCTTTAAGGGAAGTTTGAGAGAGATAAAGATATTGATATTACAATGTGGTTACATAAATATGTCATCGGTCGCGTACATATGGTATGCCAAAAAATATTTTGCCATGCCTTATAAAAGATCATTAAAGGCAAAAGTAAAGCAAGAAATGAGTCTGTCTATAATGTTTTTGATTGTGACAATGATAAGATAACTTTTTAGTGGAGAAAAATTCACCACTTGGATGGTGGTATAAAAGATCTTGTATTACAAAATTATTGAAAGCTCCGAAAGAGCGAATTTATTATTACCTGAATAAACAAATTTATTCATGGCATTGGTGGTAGTAAGTCTAAAAAAAAAACTTTTTGAGTTTCAAATATATTAGCCAAAGTGGTTGGGCATATTGAGACGATAAATGAAAGGAAGATTGAATATTTCATATTACTATAATCATACCGGGTAAATATGAAAGGTTACCCGATTTTTCTTCTATTTGAACTACAAATGTATAAGCATGGTGATAGAATCACATGCCATAGTAAATTAAATATGAAACAAATATTAGTTGGCACGACCGGTTGACCATTCCAGTTCAATTATGATGCGAAAAATTGATTGAGAATTCACATTAGCATATATTCAAGATATATAAGATTGTTCAAGAATTCTCTTGTAGTGCTTAGTTTCATGATATATCAGTCAAGGTTGGGATTGAATCCCTTAAAATATAGAACGAATAAAAGGTGATATATTTATGGGCCCAGCTCCTGCCATATGGACCGTTTACTATTATATGATTTTAAAAGATGCATTTATTGTATGGTCATGCGTGCATTTGTTATCAACTTGGAATTTGGACTTTGCAAGGTTGATTGCTCAAATTACTAGATTACAGTTCCAAAATATAAATTATGATAATTTATCTTGATAATGCCGGTTTAAATCAAAGTTGGTTTAAAAGAAGTTGTATGCCATTATAGCGAAACCATTGGCGATAAGAACAAGACTCCCTAATAAAAATATGATATGAGGTGTATTATTTAATATACAACAACACTTGTACGCATCTAGCCAACAAGTTATGATAAATTCTCACCATCACAATTGGATCAGGATCGGGAACCAAATAATTTCTATATAAAAATATGGATGTGCGATATGATATAATTATACCACTACAATGCACAAAGATGGGTTCCTAAAGAAAGTTGGAAATTATGTTGGTGATCCCAATATTAGGAAAATGAGCAGCTGAAAAAAAAGTAATACGTAGAATGAATTATTATGAGTACACCTAGATCCTCGTACAAGAAAATGCGAACTTGAAGTTCAAGTGATAATTCATTTTCAAAATATTGCCAGGCACATTTGCTGACCCAAAGGTAAATATCATATTTCAGCTGTTAATGCTCCAAATAGAATAAAGTCCATGATATAGCCTATGGGATGCATGAAGCATATTAGACTAATCGGTTCCAAAGATAAAACTCCTTGAAGAAGGAGGGAGCAAATGTTCAAGATGGTCATATTAAGGAGGCAAGTGCTCTGTAAGAGCACCATGACATAACATTTTATAAGACCTCATGGGAGAGGTTCAGGTACCTAAAAATAATGAGATCTCAATAAGTTATGTCTTTGTTGTGCAATAATGGAACCAATTTACAATAATCGTCGACAATGTTATTAATATAATGTAGCGCTTAATATTATTAGTGCTGACGAGGATCCTGAGCTCAAATCTGTCATGGAATTTGGACAGATAAACGGTTCACCAAATGAAAAATATGCAATTAAATTGACTTCACCTGAAAAATGTGAAGTTGGAGGATAGTCCCCACACCTGAAAGTGAAATGAAAAATCAAGTCGATAGACATAAAGAAGACTTGTGGAAAAATTTCTTAGTAAATATCCTGGTATTAGGAGACATGTTCTCCTATGGGGAATTGAGTCGTTTTAGATTTTAGTCTGACAATACATTTGATATCAATATAATGAAAATCTTTGAATGATTTAAATTGTTCTAAAGCATATTATGGTTCCCAAGAAATTTATTAAATAAATTTTCGGCAGATCCTTATGTAGATTAGAGCGGCCATGGCGTACGTGATTTATTTTTGTGTCTAGTGCAATTGATACACTAATAAATTTGGCTAGAACCATGAGTATAACAATATTCTAGTAAGACATAGTTTTATTTCAATGTGGAGATATTAGAATACAATTAGATTATATTTCAAAAGGAATACTTGATGTAGATTTATTTATTCTAACAAATATTGTCAATATTTTGTTGGTTATGCAAATGCAGGAATTTTCTTGAAGTTCGTTCTTCAAATATTCTATTTGCGTGTGAGAGTACTACTATATTATTATTTTACAAGGCAGTTAATTGTTGATACTTATTCAAGTCATGCTAAAATAAACAACTGATAAAGTAAGGGGTTCAACACACAATAGACATGTGACTCGACTTTGAAGAGAAGATTCCAATAATACTGAAGATAATGTTGTTTGATTACATCAATTGAAAGAAGGACTATCGAAGGAGACAAAACACATTCACCAAAGTTCTTGAACAAATTTATTCAAGTGATAATTTAACGGAATAATTCACCAAGGCATTGTCGATTTCAAGATTAGAGAAGTAGTTATACAAGATTGGAATTTGTCGTCACCGAGAGATAAACTGATGTTTTCATCAGGGGGAGGCATATACGCGATATACTATTTATTCCTTATCTAGGTTTTATCCCATTGAAGTTTCCTGGTAAGGTTTTTAATGAGACAACAAGTAATGTGTATTATTAGATATGTGTACTCTTTTTCCTTCACTAAGAATTTTTTCCCACAAGGTTTTTCTTAGTAAGGTTTTAACAAGGCACATTATCTATAGACATCCAAGGAGGAGTATTATGAAATATTATTTTGTAGTGGATGTCTATAACTCCTAAAGAAGTTATTCCCACTACTCTTCTTCATTAAGTAGATAACTCCCACTACTTCTCACCATTATAGTTGTAACTCCCACATCTCCATAACCTCTCCATGATCTTTCCCCATGATCTTAATAGTTAATACCATGTTTATGATATTCATTTGTATACCTTAATGTCATCCTATAAATAGAGGGTTTGGACATTATATTGTATACACTTGAATACATGGAAGAAATAAGATTATCTCCTCTCTTTTCTTTATATTGGTGTCTATCTTTTTGTTTTATATTATTACTTTGAGCAAAGTTTTATAACACATTTTAAATTATTGGACTATTTATTTTAACATAATAATTATGAATCATAAACTGTGTGTTCAAATGCACGTGTAGAGCACGTGAGGAAGGTGTTAGTTGTAGGCTGGCGCCAAACAAAACCGAAGTTTGTTATTCGAGAATAAGAGAGTGATGACTCCGAAGCCTACTCTTTACCTTCCCAACATTTCTTATCATATTTCCTCCCCAAAAAAACAAAAAAAAACCCCTAATCCCTCCTTTTCTTTTGATCCTTGCAGAAATTTATCATATCCCACCCGGATTAATTAAGGAAATTATGAACCTCAAGAACGAATTTTAAAAGTTGAAGAAGGATCACGAGAGAAAATAAGAATGTAAGATTCACTTACTAGGTAAATTGTTTTAATTCAGAAAAATCCCACAGCAAAATGTTCACTTCTTGCTTTTTGGCCGATAGAGTTTGGATGTTTTATTTTGAGGCAAATTCCAGATCGACATGTATTTCTTGTTTTTTTTTTTTTTTTGGTCATCTGTTTCTGGCCTAAAGCTTTGATTTTTGGAGTTACTTTACTGACGTTAATCTTGTTATAATTGTGATTTCTAATTTTTCTTTTTTTACCGTCTAGAGATTCTGCTTGGGGAAAAAGTTGAAATGTATTGTCGTTACTGCCCGGCAATATATAAGGCGGCTCCTTTATAGGAGGGCATTGGCATTAAACTGCTATTTGCATCAGGTAATGATTTTTTTATTACAGATTCATTTATCACAGATAATTTTCATTTCATAAATACTACTACAACAACAACAAGCCCAGTAATTTCCAACAAGTGAGATTTGGGGAGGATAAGATGTAGGCAGCCTTACCCCTATAGCCTACAGAGAGGTTGTGTCCGATAGACCCTCAACTAGAATAGATGACAAAAGTAATGGCAACAAGAAGGAATAATAACAAGATAAAAAAAATACCGAAGCCAAGAAAGCAGTTAAACTCTAGGTAGTAATAGCAATCTATGAATAAAATGATATCATACTAACACTAATGCTAGTGAACTGGGTAAGACAAAGAGATATGCTCGACTACCTAGTAACCTTCTGCCCTAATACTCAACCTCCACATCCTCCTATTTCATCTTATGCAGCTTCATTTGTAGGAACATATTGGCATTGAAAAGTGGTATCTGCATTAGGTAATGGTTCTGAGTTATAGATCATTGTATGGAGATGACTTCCATTTCATGAATGACTTTTGTTTGTATTTTACTGTGTTAGAAAAATATTGAAACAAGACGTAGATAAATGTGATGAGAAGTTTCTGTTAATCCCTTCTTTCAACTTTCTTTTTATGTCTATGAGCAAAAAGAAGCATTGGGAGCTTTAGGTCAAGAGCATAAGATGGCAGTTACTGTTAGATAGTTATATGTAATAGTCTTAGTCCTATATTTAGTAGGAGTAGAATATGTCTTATTTCCATATGTAGTAGGCGTAGAATATGTTTTAGTTCAATATGTAGTAGGAGTAGAATTATGTATTATATATAGGATTCATTGTATCATTGATAAAAAATAGATTTTTCTCCAATGCATTCTTACATGGCATCAGCGCTTCAGTGACAAAATTATCATTGTGCGTCATTCCAGTGCTATCCGGGAAGAAAGATCTCATTGCCGTCCAATTTTTCAGCAACTTTGTCATGTTCCAAGGTTCGTCACTGCTATAGTGGTACTGTGCATGTACCAATACCACTATCCGATCTGAAACCCTTGTGAAACCAAACCCTAGAAATTCCAGTCCCATCTAAACAGAAAAGTGAGTCACCGTGCGTCTTTCCAGTTGACGACTCAAAATTGATTTACGTTATCTCAACTTATGTTGTACAAAAACCAACACTATATCCTGTTCGAAAAAGTCAGGCGACAAAACCCCAGTCAATCGCTCGGACAGAAGGTCGCGCACCTCAAGGCGCCAGAACTAGGGTTCCCGCGAGCTACAATAACTTTTCCGGCGCGTGTGAGCCATTTCGGCCATTTTTTGACAAAACTTCTTCGGGACAACTTACTCGTCCAGTGATTCTGAGCCTACACATATAAATCATATCAAAGTTTGATAATTTTTATTTTCTCTGGCATGAACAGTGCACTTTTTCCAGCGTGAACAGTGATTTCCCAGTGTGCACAGTAATATTCAAAAAAGTTTCTGTTTTTCGGTGGTGTTTTAGAACCTATTTTGTAGTGTGGAATTCGACTTAGTCTCGCTATTTTCAAATTTCTCCAGCCAACTTCTGCTTATCAGTAACCACTTGGTTTTGTTACTCAGGGAGAGTCTAGTGGCTTTGTATGTCGAATGATCAGCTTGCAGATATTTTCACCAAGTCCCTGACTGATCCTCGTATTAATTACATATGTAACAAGCTTATTACATATGATTTGTATGCACCGGCTTGAGGGGGAGTGTTAAATAATTATATGTAAATAGTCATATTCCTACATGTAGTAGGAGTAAGACATGTTCTAGTCTAATAGGAGTAGAATATGTATTATATATAGGGCTCGTTGTATCATTGTTAAAAATTAGATTTTTTTCCTGTTTATTCTCACAGTTATGATACATAGATTGTCGATTAACACAATGATCGCATATTGAACTTTAAAGCATCTTGAAAGTAGGTCAAGTAAACCTGCAAACATTATGTCATGGAAAAGTTCACTTTCCATATAGATGCGGACGCAGCCTATGTTCAATTGAATCCACTACTTTCGTGAAAAATGACTAAAATTTCGACAAATTTTAAACTCTGAAACCGTAACTCCGGGAGAACAATAAGTTCAGTCAAATAGCCTTAAAGGTTGAAGCTATTAAGTTTAAATTCTGGATCCGCCTTTGTTTCCATGTGCATTCTATTTTTGAACGAACCTAGGAAAAGGCGGCCATTAATAATCAGGAGTTTGACCTAGGTGCTTCTTTTTTGCATGAGATGGTGCTCATTGCGAGTGTTACATTGCTTCCCTAAACAATAAATTTATCTCATCTCTAATCCTGTTATCATATTAAGACTGACTGGACTCTGTGCATCTAAACAAGTTGATGGTTTCTACAGGTGATTTTAGCTTTATTCTAGGCATGGACCCTAAATATGGAAGTGGAACCTGTAACCATTCTCGAACAGATACAGTGGTTACTGAAAATGAAACTGAGGCCAGTTCACCAATAATCTTTCTCCTGGATTTTAAAAATGAGAGTGAAAGCAGAACAAGTTCAGATGCCATCTTAAATGAAAGTGCTTCAGGATCAACTCAAAGTTCAGAACTTTCCCGTTCCATATTTTCATCCTCATCCGGTTCTTCCTCGGATGATTTCATCTTAGTGAATCCAAAAATAGCATCCAACTCTATCTCATTAGATGTACCATCTTCTAAATATTCTAGGGATGCCAAACCTTTATCCCAAGATGACTACAATAGTTCGAATGGTGTGTTCTATAAATTGGAACTGAATAGATCAACAAGCCCTGCCACGCAGCTTTCAGACATCTCTGATGAATCTTTATTGCCAAACGTACTGTCAATCACAAAATCTCCTTCTATCCAAATGATGGAGAGGCAAGGAGGTTATGATCCCAACAGAGTGCCGTCTTCTATTTTCGGAAGTATATCCTCAACACCTAAGGAGTGGAGTGCTGCCTCTGACGAATCATTGTTTAGTATCAACGTCAGTCTTCCGAGGGATCATATTCTATTGATGGGTGAAGATATCTGGAAGTCAGGGGAACTTCATAAATCTGGGGAACTAAAAAACAAGTGTGCAGAATTAGACAGATCTGAAGAAGTTAGTAAGTCCGGCAAGCTAATTAGCTTTAGGGACTCTCCAACTGTAAAAGGAGGAAAACATACGGAAAAGATCTGTGATACAGAAAGAGGTGTGGTAATTGGAAACAACCTTATTGAAGCAGGAGGTCAACATGAACCAATTAACAAAGAACTCCATTTTGAAGAGGAAATAAAAGTAGGACAGAACGCAGAATATTCAACTACCATTGGCCATTCCAAAGGGAATGAAGGGTTTATAGACCCCTACAGCACAATCCACCATTCTGACAGGAGTGGTACATCTTTAGCTTTTGCAGTGTGAGTACCAGTTCCCATCTTTTTCTGCTATTCACTGAAAGAAGCATCTGCTTTATTTTCCATCTTCTTTTTTTCTATTCAGTAAAAGAAGCATCAGCTTAATTCTTATGGTAAATTGTTTAGCACATGTACATTTTTTTCTTCCTATTTCCCTAAGTCATACAAAACATCTTGCTTCATTAATTATGTATGTTGCAGTGTACATTTAATTTCCTGTGAGCATCACCAATATAGCGGTCAAGTCAATCTAACTTGTCTTTCAAGTTAAAATGTCTTTCATTCTCAAGTCTCCAATTTAAATGCACTACATGAGTGATTATTGGTGATTTTAGAGTTCAACAACAGATCTAAAGATATCAAAGAACTCGGCAAAGCATAGCATGGAATATGTGCAACATCAAAACCATGCAGTTCAGCTTGAGCGATCCAATTGAAAGTTCTATTGATTGTTGTCCTAGTTAAAAATAAACATACATATATTCTTAGTTTTAATTGTACCCACATATAGATCTTTCTTTTCATACAATTTCTAATTTCTCCACCTCATCCGCTAGATCTTTTCTGTGTTTAGGGGTTCGGTTTGGGTCTGGTGTTTGTAGGTTTCTTTGATCAGTTACTCATTAACGTCTCATAAGCACAGTGTTTTTGGGATTCTATTGCTTTTGAGTTCCAAATAATATATTAACCTCTTTTTCTATCTTATGGGCATGCAAGTTGAAGATGTCATTTGTTTCCAGATATATGGAGCTCGCAATCATGTGTTTTAGTGTTTAAAGAATATAAAATTGTTTATTGCAGAAGTGGGAAGTCCGAACCTTTCTGCCATATTGTTTATTACACAAGAAAGAAGTCCATATGGCCATTGTGCTTGTATTCCTATTGTAGCTGCGGGTCTTGCTGCTCTAGGTGGCCAAGCAGTTGCTTTAAGTGCTCAGGCTGCTTATCTTGTAAGTGGTCAAGCTGGATATGTTGCTCTTGTAAGTGGTTAAGTTGGTCTGGTTGCTGCCATAAGTTGTCGAGCAGATAGGGATGCTGCTGAAACTAATCAAGCTGCTACTTTTAGCATCCAACGTAGCCCAGCAAAGGCAGATCTAAGGTGGGTCCTGTGGTTCAAGTGAAATCATTGCTTTCCGCTCGAACAATGTATACATATAGAAACAAATTTTAATATGTAGAATCACACCCATTCTGAATGATTAGTCCTGTGACTCTAGATCCTAGATCTGTCATGTCATGTGTTCTATGTCGCCAAGCAGCTGCTACTAGTGTCCAACCTGACCTAGCTGCTGCTCTAAGTACTGGAAAAGCTGTGGGTGCCACTGTTTATAGCATTTGGCTGCTAGGCTAACTGTAAATGGAAAGAACATTGTTGCTCAAAACGATTTCTGACAGTATTCATAAGGCATCCTATAAATCACGAGATGGATAGCAGCCCACGATGCATATTGGTTCAGCATCAAATAATCCAGCCAAAATGTGGAGCTTTATGATGTGTAGCTGAACATCATCCAATTTTTTTATCTTGCTAGTGTACATATTAGTTGGTGATTGAGTTTAGACATCATGTTTTGCCTCACAAGATTTGGTCAACTATGCATTCATTTCTTTCCTTTATTAAGTTAAGAGAAGAAGAAGTGGGAGAAAGGCTATAATTTCGAAAAGTTGGGAAGTATGTAAATTATTCAAGTGGAGTTTCTCCTCCTTTTTTTTCACAGTCTATTTACTGTCTATAACAGACTGTATGTACAGTAGTTCCTTTGATCCCTTGTCCTTTTCTTGGGAGTGCTTATGATCATACACCATTTGTAACAGTTTGTTGGGCAATTTTCTACCATGTTCAATTTGATCAATTTTGGAAGCTAAATCATCTCCAGCAATTTATTTTTAAAATTTTAATTTCGTTTCTTCTTCCATATTGTGTGACAATTTTTCCGCGTCCATTGTTCTTCTGATAAAGAGTTCACCCCCTTATGTCGATATATGTTATTTCCATATGTTAGTTTAAAGATATGATGTCATTGGTTAGTATTCACATTCCTCTGATGCTCTGAGAGAGTGTTTGGCTAAGCTTATAAGCTGGTCAAACTGGCATATAAGTATTTTTTGATTTATTTACGCGTTTGGTAAAATGAAAAGTATTTATAAGCCAAAAGTCATAAGTAGGTCTCCCCCAGCTTATCAAATTTCAGCTAATAAGCACTTTAGGTTTGATCAAAATATTTACTATTCTATCCCTAAAATACTTTTTTTTGTAAAACAAACTCTTCGGATACCCAATTCTTCAGCTGTTTATTACTAATTTCAGCACTTTTATCCAAAAACGTAACTGCTTATTTTTTAAATTAGCTTCAGCACTTAAAAGTGCTTTTCAGTACCTAATGCTTATCAGCTACCCTAAATCAGCTAAGCCAAACGGGCTCTGAGTCATCCAAGTATGTGAAATTTTACACTTTCAGCTTATTTTGCAGTCAAATAGTGAGAAATCTTGAAAGTCTATGTGTCATATCCTTTGAAGATGAGATACTCCTCTTCCTGTCACGATCCGAATATCTCACTCTTTGAGGTCGTGATGGCGCCTACTCGTAGAAGTTAGGCAAGTCAGGAAATCATGAACTCCTAACTCTTTTATTTTAAATCATAACAACAAGCATTAAATATTTCAATAAAACGGGATATGAAATTAAATCGGAAGACTTAAATTAAATAAGCTAAATATTACTGCGGAAATCAACATTGGCCTCTACCCAAGAGCTGGTGTTACAACATTCACGGACTACTAAGAATACTAAATACAATCGTTTGAAATAAATATAACGCTATTTGTGTCGAATACATGAGATAACAGAATGAGTATAAGATAGAGGAGACGATGGGCCTGCGGACGCCTGTAAGGCTACCTCGGTGTTTTTGTGGACTGAAGGATGGCTACCGAGCTACTGCTGATGATCAAACGCTGCTCCGGAATCTGCACACAGTGCATAGTGTAGTATCAGCACAACCGACCCCGTGTGCTGGTAAGTGTCTGGCCTGACCCCGGCGAGGTAGTGACGAGGCTAGAACCAGACTCCAGATAAACCTGTGCAATTATATAATATATGGCGAAAAAGTAAACAGGTAATAAGCAATTAAAGCTGGGGAATGGGAACGTGTTGCGGGGGTAGCAAATAAAACAGAATATAAAGACAATAAGAAAACTATAATTTAATTTCTAACACGGATAAAGAGTAATAAAGGTATCTTTCACTTTCAATTTCATCTTATCGCAAGCATGCAACCCGGTCTCTTTTCTCATATCTTGTGGTAGGCATACCACCCGCTCCCATTTCATCAATCTTGTGGTAGGCATACCACCAGCTCCCATTTCATCAATCTTGTGGTAGGCATACCACCCGCTCCCATTTCATCAATCTTTTGATAGGCGTACCACCCGCTCCCATTTCATCATATCTTATGGTAGGCGTACCATCCGTTTCCATTTCCATGTCATCACATAATCACAAGAAATCCCGGCAAGGGAACAAAGAAATATAATAACTCCCGACAAGGGAACAAAGCAACACAATGACTTTCTGGAAAAGGGAACAACAATATCAAAACAGTCATCCGACAAGGGAGAATCAGCTATAACGAACCTTAACTTAGTTTGTACTCAGCTCAATAATACCCAATCATAAATAGGATCTACGAGGATAAACAAATCTTTGATCAATATAGTAGATCATTAGTTAAGGCATCTGAAATGTCATTTAAGAACACAACAACTTTCAGTTTAAGCTCACGCTCATGCTTGACACCAACGTATAGATACTTGTCACCATTGCCTACACGTCGTAATCAACAAGGAGCAAGTAGTAAATATGACTCAACTCCTAATCTTTCAAGCTAAGGTTAGACCGAACACTTACCTCAATACCTTGAACACTACTCAAGTCTCAATTATAGCTTTGCCCCTTAATACCACCGCCAATTCGTTTGTATCTAATCACAAATTATTTAATTACATCAATAAACACTAAATGAACCAACTCCAATGCATGAAAATAAGTTTTCCAAAGTTTTACCCAAAAGTCTAAAATCTCCCCCGGGCCCACGTGGTCAAAACTCGAGGTTCGAACTAAAACACGATTATCCATTCCCCCACCAACTCAAATATATAATTTGTTTTCAAATCAGACCTCAAATTGAGGTCTAAATTTTTTATTTTTGAAAAACCTAGGTTCTAACTAAAACACCCCATGAAAATCTTTGAGTTTAAGTTGAAATCATTTAAAAGATGTTAATGATTGAAGAAAGTTAGATAAAAATGAATTACAATTGATTTGGGGAAGAAGGAATTCTTGGAAAATCACCTAAGTGTGTTTGTGTTTGAGAGAATATGAAAAATGGGTTAAAAAATCGGCTAAGTATAAAAAATGCAGGTCTCAGATGTGGGAATTGCGTATAGGGGTTCGCAATTGTGAACCCCGACCTCTGCAGATATGAGAATTACGAAACAAGGTTCGCATTTGCGAACCCTTCAGAAATCCCAAGCATTCACATTTGCGAAGAAGTTGTCGAATTTGCAACATCATATTTGCCAAGAACATATCGCATTTGCAATAGAGGATTTAGGCGGGCATCGATTTGCGATGGCAACTTTGCATTTGTGAAGAAGGTTGTCCTGGCCAACTCTCGCATTTGCGACTTCGCATTTGCGAGACTGGCTTCGCAAATGCAAAGCCTGCAGCTCAGAAACACACCAGCTATTTTTCAAAGTTAAAAATGCACTCGTGACCTATCCAAAACTCACCCGAGCCCTCAAGACTCCAAACCAAATATACACACAACCTCAGAAATATTCTATTGACTTATTTGTGTGATCCAATCGCCAAAATAACATCAAATTAAACCTCAAAATTCATGAATTCTTTCAAACTTCTTAAAACATCAAATTTTCCATTTAAAGTCCGAATCATACCAAACGACATCCGATTTCAACTAAATTTTACATAAATGACTTAAAATACATATAAGATCTGTACCAGGCACCAGAATCAAAATATGTGCCCCATATCATCGCTTTCTAATCATATTTCATTTTAAATTTCCTTAAATATTTCTAGAAAATAATTTTACTGAAAAATTCATTTCTCAGGCTTGGGACCTCGAAATTCCAGGCATACGCCCAAGTCGCATATTTTCCTACAGACCCTCCGGGACCGTCGAATCACGGGTCCTTGTCCGTTTATCCAAAATATTGACCGAAGTCAAATTTATTCATTTTAACATCAAAACTTAGTATTTTTCACAGAATTTTATATTTAAGCTTTCTGGCTATGCGCCCCGACTGAGCACGCAAATCATGATGACTCTAAATAAGGTTTTCGAGGCCTCGGAAGCATAGAATTTGATTAAAAATAGGTAATGACCCTTTGGAAGCAATTTCCAAAGTTAGATGTCTTGCTGCTTCATTTATCCTTAAAGCAGCTTTAAGGAAGCCTGATGGTACTACATAAAGGTTTAAGACTTGACTTTACTATTATTTTGATTTTAATTTTTTTTGGGATTTGGGGTTTGGGGGGGGGGGGGGGGGGGATGCTACCTCTCTAAGTCTCTATATAGGATAGAGATATTTTCATTTGTTGTAACAGATTCTGCATGCTGTCTTATTTACAATTTGGAACTAGGAGGACTAAGGAAACTGAACAATAACTTGATGTGCTGAGTAATAATCCACAATAGCATATCATAGAATCAGATGGAGGCTCTGATACAAATGAAGGAATTAAAATTTGGAGATTATGCGGAATTCGGTATACCTTCGGTTATGTGTTACCACCTCCAATTGTCTAGCTGTTTCCTATAAGATCACTTGTGGAGTCTTGTAGATCTTTAGCTTAAAGGTTTTCAATCTCAACTTTTTTTTGGCGTAAAGAAAGGTCTCAAGTCACTTCCTTTTATAGGTAAACATTGTGACTTTTAACTCCATTTCATTCAAAAGTTTCATAACTTTCTTCTTTTATCATATGGAGTTATATATCGGAGGTATAATTCACTTGCATAAATATAACAAGTTATGGAAGAGTTATGTATGGAGTTATAACTTATCTTGATGAATGAAGCAAGTTATGGTTCAGTCCATCATGGCATATCAAGTTATAAAATAAATGTTGTTATAAACTAAAGCAAAAGACAAGAACAATAGAACAAGAACAATAGCAATAGAGAGAAGAGTAGAGAGAGTTCTTCTTATTGAGAGTTAGGAGTCTCAAGGGATCATTTACAATGGTAGGGGGCACCTCTATTTATAGGGGAGAGGAAGATTTAGCTACCACTAATAGAACTCTAAAATCTCTCTAATTAGATACATTAAAGACATTCACCTTAAATAGAAGTGTAAGAATCTTCTATTTCATAACACTCCCCCTTGAATGTCTATTCAATGATGTGCCTCATAAAACCTTAAAACCAAAACCCAATGGGAAAAATTAAAGTAAGGAAAAAGAGTACACATGTTTGAATATGCGCCTATTGGTTGCCTCGTTAAAAACCTTGCAAGGAAAACCCAGTGGGACAAAACCTTGTAAGGGAAAAAGAGTGCAACGCGCATTGACTCCCCCTAATGAGTACATCAATTTATATCCTTGAGCATTTGCATTCCAATCTTGTGCATCATCTTCAAAACGATCTTTGGTAGATGCTTGATAAATAAATCAACCACATTGACTTGAATAAATATTCCGCACCTTGAAATCATCATTCTTGATAGATATGAACATCTTCATATGATGTCGTGGAATAGCTCTTCAATATCTCCATAGATGCATTCTCAATGCCATCATGCTTATAGTTATAGCAAGATACATATGTACACAAATTGTACTTAGGATGTGGTACTTCAGGACCAAGGATTGCATATGCTTCAAGCAACTTAAATCTTTCAAGTTAAGTCATATAAGTCGCATAATAGACTTTAGCTGCATATCAAAGTTTCATGTCATGCTAAACAAATAAGATATCGAAAATTGACTATACATACCTTTGCCTTTATACTTTCAAGCATATGAACTATAGATTCAAAGCTACATGTCTTTCATATGGAATCAATTCTTCTTGAATTGTATCTCTTCCATTTAGTTACTTTCTTTGAGTCAGCAAATGCGTATAGCATGCTTTGCAATATGTTGCAATTGCATTTCCCTTTTATGAACTACAGGTTCATATCATGATATTCGGGGATATACATATACAAATGAGAATTCATCCCATGTAACCTTTTCTCAAGTGTTTATCATGTCTCCCCCTCATGTTAGTAAAGCTAACATGTTTCCTCAACTTTGGAAAATCATCTTTGTGCATTATGTCAATATACACAGCACCTTAATAATAAGATGAAATTATTTGGTTCCTGACCCTGAACCACTTGTGAGGGGAGAATATACTCTTGTATACAACTTATATCAAACTGATATATACAACTTCGTTCTCATAAGGAACAGTTTAGCTATTAAGTGGAAGCACTCAATAATTATCTTGCTAAACCAACTTTGATATAAACCAACTTATCAAGATGAACTGTCTTGAGTAGAGAATCTGGAAACTATACTCGAAGTTAGATTACTGAGCGATTTACCTCGCAAGCACTGCCAGGCTGCGGGTTAATAACAATGGCGCATGTAACCATATCATAGATGCATCATATGTGGTATACATGGCAGGTGAATGGGCCCATATTCACCTTTTATATTTCCAGAATTTATGGGCTTTAACCCGAACTCTTTAGTTGGTCAGTTCATTACTGAGAACAAGTGATACAAGAGTATTCATAAAGAACTTTCTAGTTCTTTAATATTCACCTATGTGAATTTGCACATCATACTTAAAATGAGATGGCTAACATGAATGCCAACTGAATAACTTATCAATATTGGTAAACTTCAAATTTACACCATGACATGTGCACTTATCAATAAACTTCAGGTTTATTATGACATGGGTTTTATACCAATAGATATCCACTTTATTGTGGCATTCTTTCTTTTGTGTAGTACAAACTGGAGAACAAAGCGGGTAGCTTTTCATATACAAATTACCCCGCGACAAGTTGTAGTAATAGGAGAATCAAAGCCTTCCTTTATTTATAATCTCAATATCATCAATCGCCTTCGCGTGTACTTTTGGAAACTGAATAAGTTTCTTTGAGACTTACTACAGCACAATACTCAATTGTGTTTCTCCAACATAGTAATAATTGGCTCTTCGAGAGCTCTCAATTAATTTTGTACTACCACAGACTGAGGTTCGAGATCCTCACATTCTTGCATTCCGTATTTTCAAGAGTCTCAGGCTCAATAGATTCTTCGTGAATCTCGGAATTAATCAAATCATGAGCGTCCTCATGTGATTCTTTCATAGTGTCATTTAGATCGTTCTTTTTCCTCTTTCTAGGATTTCGATCTTTGGAACCTAATGGTCTGCCACGCTTCTGGCGTGCATTTGACTCATTGGATATGACACTAGATATTTGTCCAATAGGGACTTCAATACGGATCGGAACATTTTCCGCGTGAATGTGGGATTTCGTTATCCTCTTCAAGTCCGTAAATGCGTCAGGCATTTGATTTGCTATTCTTTGCAAATGGATAGTCTTTTGTACCTCTTTCTTTCAAATAGAGGTATGTGGATCAAGATGAGATAATGATATATTTTTCCACAAAATTTCCCATTTGGTTTCACCGACTTCTCCCCCTAATTTTGGGAAAAGTGTCTCATCAAATTGACAGTCTGCAAATAGTGCAGTGAACAAATCTCCTGTCAATGTTTTGAGGTAGCGAATAATGGAGGACGATTCATACTCAACATATATTCCTAACCTCCTTTGCAAACCCATTTTGGTGCGGGATGGCGGTGCTACAGGCACATATACTGTGCATCCAAAGCTTCTTTAATGGGATATATTGGGTTCATGACCCAAAACCAATGCAATAGGGAATATTTGTGATAATTCGTCAGTCAGAGACGAACTAGCATTGCTGCATGCAAAATGGCGTGACCTAAGCCGAAGCGGGCAGCCGACAAAGTAGCATTGCTGCATGCAAAATGGCGTGAACCCAAACCGAAATGGGCAGCCTCGTTTTCATGAAGAATTCAAGGTTATTCTCATCTATTATCCATTAGCTTTGCAAACGCAAGGTTGCGTGATGGCAACAAGCATACATTAGACCATCTACAGGATGCGTCTATCAAGACCATGAAATACCTAAACTACCCATTAGGTGGGTGAATAGGTCCACAAATGTCCCCTTGTATACGTTCCAGAAACTGGGGTGACTCAGTCCCAACCTTTGTTGGGGATGGTCTGATAATCAGCTTGCCTTGATAACACGAAGTGCAAGGATATTCATTACTTGAAAGAATTTTGAAATTCTTTAACGGATGCCCATATGAGCTTTCTATAATCCGTCTCATCATGGTTGATCCTGGGTGACCCAGTCGATCATGCAAAAGTACAAATGTATTGGACTCAGTATTCTTTAGATTTACTGTTGAATGTGCCTCAATTGCACTAATTCTTGTCCAATATAGGCCACAAGATAAAGACGGGAATTTCTCAATAACCCTCTTTTTGGCCGGAGACATTCTTTGAAGTGAGGACGAGATATTCAAGATTATCTTCATCCATTGTCTCAATATTGTAGCCATTCCGGCGTACATCTTTAAAACTCAACAAGTTTCTCATAGACTTGGAGGAGAACATAGCATTCTCTATGATTAACGTCGTGCCCTTGGGCAGAGTTACAATGGCTCTTCCGGAGCCTTCGATCAATTTACTTTCCATGGTATGACATACAAAAGAAATACAGGAACATAAGAATAAGCAAGTTCAATTCCTTTTGTGTCACATAATATTTTCAAAATCTGCTACTAACAGTTGACAAACAAAATAAGATATGTTGTCCATAATCAATTACTATGCAGTTTGAAAATTTCAGCGTTTTTCATAAGACAATCGATTATTAAACACACACAATCGATTGTTGGAACATAGACAATCGATTGTTAAACACACACAATCGATTATTTGTTATTTTTGAAAAACTTCAGAGCATACTGTCTTAAGACAATCGATTGTTAAACATCGACAATCGATTGTGGATGATTTTTGAAAAATTCCAGATTACACTGCCTAACGACAATCGATTGTGGGTGATTTTTGAAAAATTCCAGACCTCACTGTTTCAAGACAATCGATTGTTAGACAAAGACAATCGATTGTTGGCTATTTTTGAAAAATTCCAGAACACACTGTTTCAAGACAATCGATTGTTAGCCAAAGACAATCGATTGTTGATCAATTGTTTTTCAACTTTCATGCGAAAATAGTTGATAATCGACTAGTTTTTCAGGCTAGTCGATTACCCCCACTGGAAAATAAAAGTTTTATTGATATTTGAACATATTGAAGATATTCTAAAGAACTACTGCTAACATTGCTTTATGAACTAACTAATACGAGCTAATGCTAATGACTATTAATCTATTCATTGACTAATACAAGTAGAATCAAACAGCTCCATCTTCTTTCATCACGGTTCCGTCACCGATTAGGTGGTCTATCTTTCCCTCGGGTTGCTCAAAGAAGTCTGCCACATCCAGGTGGGTGAAGTCAAAGTTGTCGTCAGAGACAAAATTTGTTTCAGGGCGTTTTCTCTTTCGAGATGCTTGATAAAGGTCAACCAAGTGTCTTGGTATACGGCAAGTCCTAGACCAGTGCCCATTTCCACCGCAACGATAACATATAGTTTCTGAACTATTTGCCTTAGGATCTTCTGGACCCCGTTTCTGCTTTCGGTGATTATCTCTCTTTGGGGGGTGACGGACTTCTTTGGAATTTCTTCCTTGTCCACGTCCTTGGCTTTGACCCCGTTTATGACCGTGATCATGGTCCCTTTTATGTTTGGCATAATGCGAGTGCACCATATCTGCTTCAGGCAGTGGTGTAGACCCAGTTGGTCTATTTTCGTGATTTCTCATGAGCAGATCATTATTACGCTCAGCCACTAGTAAGAGAGAAATCAATTCAGAGTACTTCGTAAAGCCTTTCTCTCGGTACTGTTGCTGCAGTACCATATTGGAGGCATGAAACGTTGTAAACGTTTTCTCAAGCATATCGTAATCGGAGATGTTATCTCCACATAGCTTCAGTTTAGAAGTAATTCTGAACATAGCAGAATTATATTCAGAAACGGACTTAAAGTCCTGTAGCCTCAGATGGGCCCAATCATATCGTGCTTGTGGCAGAGTGACCAACTTCAGGTTGTCATATCTCTCCTTTAAGCTGTTCCACAAAACGAGTGGATCCTTGACGGTGAGATATTCAATCTTCAAACCTTCGTCAAGGTGGTGGCGCAAGAAAATCAAGGCCTTCGCACAATCTTGGGTGGATGCTTTTTCTTTATCTTTGAGGGTGTCTCCGAGACCCATAGCATCTAGGTGGATATCAGCATCCAACACCCATGTCATATAGTTCTTGCCCGAAATTTCAAGGGCAACGAACTTTCTTTTCATAATGTCAGACATACTCGAAAATTAAATTAGGAAGAGGGAAAATACCTTGGATTTTCGAGAATGATACTTGAGACGGTAGAGTCTCGTGCTGATAACGTGTTATAAACTAAAGCAAAAGACAAGAACAATAGAACAAGAACAATAGCAATAGAGAGAAGAGTAGAGAGAGTTCTTCTTATTGAGAGTTAGGAGTCTCAAGGGATCATTTACAATGGTAGGGGGCACCTCTATTTATAGGGGAGAGGAAGATTTAGCTACCACTAATAGAACTCTAAAATCTCTCTAATTAGATACATTAAAGACATTCACCTTAAATAGAAGTGTAAGAATCTTCTATTTCATAACAAATGTCAAATAATTGTCGCCTTTTTCTTTTGATGAAGTATTATTTTACTTAAAATACACCTTCAACCCAGTATTTCACCTAAAGTTACTTTAAAAGTTCATAGTCAAATTAGTATACATTTGCAAATACTGAAATATCGATTAATTGCCAAACGGATTAACCAAAGACGAAGAAAAAAAAATTTCTTATAGCCATGTATTAGTTGGACTTTTTCTGTATACTTCTTCCGGTCCAAAATAAATGATTTTTTTGCCTTTTTTCTTGTGGTCTAAAATAAATAATTTTTCCAGATTTCAACAATGAATTAATTAGTTTTTTTGTACATTGTCCTTGGAATAAATAGTGTTGAAATATATGTAGGAGTATTTATGTAAGATAGTAAAAATTAATATGGATAGGAGTGTTTATGTAAGATAGTAAAAATTAATATGATTAATTTTATTGTTAATTAATATTAAAATATGAATTTGTGCGAACACTTAAAAAAAATCGCTTATTTTGGAGCGAAATGAATACCACTTCTTAAATAATTGGAAGGTCAACATTGTACTGCGCTTCTAGATTGACTTCAGAATTCAACTCCGTCACAGTCTGCGTGCAAATCATTGTTCCAATTGATCAAACAATTTCTTGGAACTTCGCCTTCTATTTCCTCTCAAACATATATATATATATATATATATATATATATATATATATATATATATATATATATATATAACCTATCATGTTAAAAGTAGTATCTCAAACAGAATCAAAGTAAATGGGGAATTCATTGGAGGCATGTTTCTCTCAAAGTCAAAGAAAGAAAACTAGAGCTAAATCATTACAAAGTCTTCCTCCTCCGTATTTTCCTAGCTCATTAGCTAGTCAAAGGTCAGATAAAATATATCCGAAGGAGACTAATCTTGATACTGATTATATAAAAGAGCAAGCTCAGAGTTGCTGCAGCCTTGCTTCTCCAACACCATCAACAAAATGGAACACTTACTCAGTTTGAACGCTCCGTTTCTTTAAGGGATCCTTTAGCATCATCTAAGAGGCAAAAGAGGATTCCCAGAAGCTCAAGTTCTCGTCCGAGTTTACTGTCTGATTCTCTGCCTCAGCAACTGGAGATTCCTAATCAGGTCTTGCTTTTCTCTTGCCCTCAAAATTAATTCTAAGAGCTATTTTGAGATTTCATTAAATAAGAGGATTAACATTAACATATACATGATTTATAAATTATTTTCATGAAGATATGAAGTAGCAATTTGCAGTAGCTCTTTAGAGACCTAAGGATTTGTCAAGTCTCATACAGTGGAATTTCATATGTACTGAAAACTCACCAAGAAATATTATTTAATCAGTTTTGAGAAACATATTTCCCTTTTTCTTGAGAAGAGAGTCTATTTGAAACACATCTCTACCTCATCATACAGGAGTAAGGTCTGCGTATACACTACCCTTCCAAACCCCACTTGTGGTATTATATTGGGTATGTTGTTGTTGTTATATTAATTTTGAGAAACATACTTGCTACTATCTTTCTCTTTCAGAGTAGAAAAATATAGGAAGCTTCTATTTTTTTGGGAACTGAGACTGAAGAGCAAATTAGTGTACAAGAGACTAAAAGATAATGTTTTTAATAAGCATAGGGGCAGAGTTGAAGTCTCAATACTCATATGGTCTTGGTGTTTAAGTCTTGCTAGTAGTAGCAGAATGTTCAAATGATAGTTTGGCTGATGAACTTTTTTTGTAATACCCAGTAAAGATACTGTTACCTCTATCTCGAAACAAATTAATTACTTATCTAAAGAGTAAGAATCAATTCTACAAGATTCTGCAGCAATAATCTCTTAGTATTATAGTTGGGTGACATGTTTTGACCTTCTCAGGGTACAGAACTCAGAGAATTAGAGACTAAGCATTTTGTTCTCGTCCATGGAGGCGGTTTTGGTGCTTGGTGTTGGTATAAAATTTCAACTCTACTCAAAGAAAGTGGATATCAGGTTGATGCCTAGACTTAACTGGTTCTGGTGCTCATTCTTTGGACTCCAACAACATTACCACTTTGTCCGAATATGTGAAACCCCTCACGAATTTCCTTGAAAAGCTCCCCGTTGGAAATAAGGTTTGAACACTTGCTCCTTGTTTCTATTCAGTTAAAGAATTTCCTGGTGCTTTCTCAAACTTAAAAGCTAAAGGCATGCAAATTGGCTGTTTCTTGATTCAGGTTATCTTGGTTGGCCACGATATCGGAGGAGCTTGTGTTTCTTACACAATGGAGTTGCATCGATCAAAAATCTCTAAGGCGGTTTTTATTGCTGCAGCAATGTTGATGAATGAGCAAAGCATACTTGATATGTTCTCAATGCAGGTTGGTTCTGAAGGTTTAAGTTTCATTACTAATTGGACGACCTACGAGCGACAGGGACTGACGAGATCCGGGTGGAGCTCTGGAAGTACATGGGTAAAGCTGGAGGGGAGTGGCTCTCTAGGCTGTTCAATGCAATCTTCAGGACTAAAAGGATGCCGGAGGAGTGGAGGTGGAGTACAGTGGTGCACTTGTACAAGAACAAAGGGGACATCCAGTGCTGCAACAACTATAGGGGCATCAAATTAATAAGCCACACGATGAAGGTTTGGGAGAGGGTGATTGAGGCGCGGGTGAGGGAGGCGACAACTATATCTAGGAACCAGTTCGGTTTCATCCCGGGACGCTCCACCACAGAGGCGATTCACCTAGTCAGGCGGATGGCGGAACAATTCAGGGATAAGAAGAAGGACCTTTATATGGTGCTTATCGACTTGGAAAAGGCGTATGATAAGGTCCCGAGGGAGGTGCTATGGAGGTGCTTGGAGGCGAAGGGTGTGCCAGAAGCCTACATCAGAGTAATCAAGGACATGTACAATGGAGCTAAGACTAGGGTTAGGACGGTGGGGGGCGAATCAGACCATTTTCCTGTGGTAATGGGGCTCCACCAAGGATCGGCGCTGAGCCCCCTGTTGTTCGCCTTAGTGATGGATGCTCTAACCCGACATATCCAAGGGGATGTGCCTTGGTGTATGCTCTTTGCTGATGATATAATATTGATAGACGAGACTAGGGCCTGTGTTAGTGAAAGGTTAGAGATATGGAGACAGACCCTCGAGTCTAAGGGTTTCAAAATAAGCAGATCTAAGACAGAATATCTGGAGTGCAAGTTTGGCGACGAGCCGAGTGGGGTAGGTAGGGAAGTGATGCTTGGTTCTCAGGCCATTGCCAAGAGGGACAGTGTAAGATATCTGGGGTCAGTGATTCAGGGGGACGGAGAGATTGACGGGGACGTCACCCATCGGATAGGAGCGGGGTGGTCATAGTGGAGGCTCGCTTCAGGGGTCCTGTGTGATAAGAAAATTCCACACAAACTCAAGGGGAAATTCTTCAGAGCCGTGGTTAGACCTGCGATGTTGTATGGGGCGGAGTGCTGGCCCGTGAAGAACTCGCATGTTCAGAGAATGAAGGTTGCGGAGATGAGGATGCTTAGGTGGATGTGTGGGCACACCAGGCTGGATAAGATCAAGAATGAAGTTATTCGACAGAAGGTAGGGGTGGCCCCGGTGGACGAGAAGATACGGGCAGCGAGGCTGAGGTGGTTCGGGCATGTTCGGAGGAGGGGCCCCGATGCCCCGGTGAGGAGCTGCGAGCGGCTGGAGATTGTTGGTGGTCGGCGAGGGAGAGGGAGGCCTAAGAAGCATTGGGGAGAGGTGATTAGACAGGACATGACCAGAATGCAGGTTACCGAGGACATGACCCTTGATAGGGGAGTTTGGAGGTCTAGAATCAGGATTGTAGGCTAGGGGCTCATAGAGTTCTCCGTACGCCTTTCCCGGGGTTGGGTGTGGGATAGTAAGGTTACCCATAGGTGATTAGTGTTTTAGCTTATGTCCCCAGAGGGTTGTTAGTATGGTAGTTACTGCTTGTTATTATTGCATGCGACTATATTTATGTTGCTTATGTTTCCATAATTATTTACGTTATTTCTGCGGGAGTACTTGTGCTTTATTATTTTGTTTTGTCTTGCTTGTGTTTCTAATTTTACCTTTGTTTCTTAATGCAGCTCTCCCTTTTTTATCCTATACGCCGAGGGTCGACTGGAAACAGCCTCTCTGCCCTTTCGGACAGGGGTAAGGCTCGTCTACATATTACCCTCCCCAGATCCCACCTGGTGGGAATATACTGGGTAGTTGTTGTTGTTGTTGTTGTACTAATTGGACGACCTAGTAATTACAATAGTAGTAATCCTGTGGACAATGATAACAAATATTATTGCCAATGTTTCTGCAGCTTAGCTCGGATAAACTTTGTCAACGAGCTCGAATGTTTCTTTATGCAAATGGCAAGAACCATCCTCCAACTGTAATTGATTTCGAAAAATCATTATTGAAAGATGTTTTGTTCAACCAAACCCCTGCTAAGGTATGTATTGTAGTAATCAACATTATAGAACAAAGCTTTTTTCTGTTCCAAGTTGTTTACTTTCACATAGAGAAAGCCATTTTGACACTTTTTCTTTAATTCAGGATGTTGAATTAGCCTCAGTATTAATGAGGCCAATCCCTTTTGCACCTTTGACAGAAAAGCTTTCCTTTTCTGCAACAAATTATGGTTCTATCCCAAGATTCTATGTAAAAACACTTGAAGATTTTGCGATTCCTGTGTCTCTTCAGGAGGCCATGATAGATTCAAATCCACCTGTACATGTTTTCCAGATGAAAGGCTCCGACCATTCGCCGTTTCTGTCAAAACCTCAAGCACTACACAAGATTTTAGTGGAAATTTCAAGGTTTCCTCTAAAATGAGCTCTGATAAAACATCCAGCTAAAATGGACCTCAGCACAGATGATTTTTCTTTCAGGAAATATGTTACATATGTAGATATCTAATCATTGATCATTGATAGAAGGTTCTCCTTTTAATGTTTTAGTTTTTATTTCATTATTTTCTTGTCAATGAAAAGAGAGGAATGTCTTATTGTACTATGATCAAGTGAGTCAATTTTGTACAGCAGAAATTCTTATTGTACTATAATCAAGAAACTTTCTGAATCAAGATGCTGTTTGATTCCTATATCATTTCTTCTGTGTTTAAACTTCTATTGCTAATAACAAATGTAATAGTACTATTTATCCATATAGAAAATTAAATTAATAATCAGACCTTATATTTTAAGTATTCAGAATTTCAGTTAAACCACTGTCCTAAATTTCCAGGTTACAATCGACGTAAATAGAGATGGCAAACAGGACGGTACGGGTTTAAAACTATGCGAGACGGTGCGGGTTTAAATTTATGCGGTGCGGGCGGGTGCAGGACGGGTTAAAATACTTTTCATAGAAACTAATGTGGGGCGGGGCGGGGCGGGTTGCGGGTCTATGCGGGTTTTTGGGGTGAAGCATTTACAAAGTTGAACATTGTGCTTCGAATAAAAAGCTGTACATTCTAATAAAATATACTCCGTAGGAATAAGGAAGGGAAACATTTTATGAATACAAGATCTATAAGAGTTAATTATATAAACTACAACTATTTTAGATATTACAAATTGTGCAACTTCAAGTTTTACAGGTTATTCTATTTATACTATAATTAAGATTACGCTATGAATAAAAAGCTAAAAATAAGGCGATTCCTCGTATCGGCGATAAAATAATTAAATGGATATCAAAACAAAATAACTACTACTTACCTAAAAAAGGTCCAACAAAGATGGCTAGTATTCTAATTCATCTTTATTATTTTTCTATCAGAACCAATTTTAATGGCTATTTGGATTTAAAGTTACTATTCGATTTTAGCTAATATCTACTAGCTCCCCATTCCAATAGGTGCCCATCAAGTAATTACACCATTTTTGCATAGAGAAAAAATATATGTATTCTAAATCCAAATAGCCATTAAACAATAAGACTTTCAAATTTTTGGTTGATTAAATTGAATTCCATCCAAAATATAACAAGGAAATAAGCAAACAAAATGAAAAAAAAAACTTATGTGGTGCGGTGCGGAGCAGGTAGGCGCGGGTCTGTGTAGGGGTGGGTGGATGCGGGTAAAAATGCTATGCGGGACGGAGTGGGGGGGAGGGGGGCAGGGTGGATTGAGATCTTCGCGAATTTATGCGGGTTTGCTCCGCAACGGCACCATACCGTACCGCTTGGCATCTCTAAACGTAGAGTTTAAATTCAAAGAGTGATGGATGTGATATTGTGACCTACATACCTAGACTGGATAACTACACGTAATAATAAGTAAGAATTAATAAGTTTAGAATAGTAACTTAACGAAATGACTCATTAATAGAGTAAGAGAAAAGAGAATAGTGTTGTGATATATAAAACTAGATTATCAAAGAACTGTCATGAATTTCTAACTGCATGGAACTATCAAAAAATTGCATCTAACAACCAAAATACTCCGAAAAATGTTTCAACATAACCCTTTACGATTTGAATGGAAGATAATGATCCTACAAAGATTTTTTTATTTTCAGAACTGTGACATCAAGAAGGTCTGTTAGAAGATTTGATAAAAAAATTAAAATAAGTTATAATGGACCACAAAAATGTCAAAGTATGAGCTTGAAGCGCAAGCGATCTAAGCCCTAATCTGGGCAGAGAAGAAGAATGAGAGAACTTTCTAGAAAGAGAAATATTGAACAATCTAGAAATATCTCTTCTAACTTGTATAATATTCTACACTATTCTATAATTTTCCAAAAGTTACACTTTAATTTTAACACTCCCCCTTAAAATGAACTTTTGGAGACAAGTCCAAGCTCGCCACGGAGATCCTCGAATGGTCCTTTGGAAAGAGACTTTGTAAAGATGTCTGCAACGTTATCATTACTCCGAACCTCCAATGCTTCAATGGTACCATCTAGAACCTTCTCTCGGATGAAATGATGCGCAATCTCAATATGTTTTGTTCTTGCGTGACACACCGGATTAGTAGCCAACTTTATAGCGCTTTGATTGTCACCAAGAAGTTTTGTAGGCTTATGAATTGGTGAGAATACATCCCCAACAAGCCGACGAAGCCACGTACATTCCTGAGCAGCAAGAGTAGAAGCCTTGTATTCCGCTTCAGTAGTAGAGAGCGAGACCGAGTCTTGCTTTTTACTGCACCAAGAAACACATGCTGAACCACAGGAGAATACATAACCGGAAGTTGATCTTCTATCATCTAAGTCACCTCCTAGATCAGCATCAGTGAACCCAAGTAGTGAAAAATCAGCTCCTTTCTTGTAAAGAAGTCCCATGTCATATGTTGAGTTCACGTATTTCAATATGCGCTTCGCCGCTTCAAAGTGAGGTTTCCGTGGCTCTTGCATATAGCGACTAACAAGTCCAACAGAAAATGAAATGTCTGGCCTTGTAATGGTCAAGTAGATCAAGCTACCAACAAGAGCCCGATAAGGACGTGGATCTGGTAAAAGCTTTCCTTCATCACGCCTAATTTTTATGTTACGCTCAAGAGGAGTAGAGCAATGCTTACTTGTGTTTATTCCAAACCTGTCCACAAGCTTCCTCGCATAGCTTTCTTGTGAAAGAAATATTCCATCTTTCACATATTTCACTTCCAAACCAAGAAAGTGACTAAGCTCTCCCAAATCTTTCATTTCAAATCTGATCGAGAGTTCAGCTCGCAGTTTTGCAACCTCCTGTTCGTTATTACCTGTAATAATCATATCATCCACATATAGTAGCACAATCATGTGGAGCGTACCTTGCTTCTTCACGAACAGGCTAGAATCTGAGTCTGATGCAAGATAGCCACAAAATTGCAAGTATTCAGCAATCTTTCCGTACCATGCTCTGGGAGCTTGCTTGAGTCCATAAAGCGCTTTCTTCAGCTTGCATACATAGTCTGGATGAGTAGGAGAAATGTAGCCCAAAGGTTGTTCCATGTAGATATCCTTATCAATCTCGCCATACAGGAAAGCATTCTTCACGTCAAGCTGACATAGCTTCCACCCAAGTGATGCCGCCAAGGAGATCACAACTCGAACTGATGTCATCTTCGCCACTGGGCTAAAAGTCTCCTCATAGTCTTCTCCACAAACTTGAGAGAATCCTTGTGCAACCAGCCTTGCTTTATATCTATCAATGCTCCCATCTGCCTTCTTCTTTAGTTTATACACCCACTTGCAAGATACCGGCTTCACATCCTTGGGCTTTGGCACAAGATCCCAAGTTTCATTTTTCACAAGTGCGTGCATCTCCTCATTCATAGCTTCTTCCCATTCCTTAACACCTTTTGCTTCATTATAGGAAGAAGGCTCATTTTCATAAATAGGACCGGCACTGAAGCAATGATAGATGCTTACCATGTTTCCATCTCGGTAGCGAATAGGTTTGATGACTTTCCTTCCATATCGAGTTGTTCTTTGACCATTTGTCTCCTCCAGGTTGATATTTTCCCTTTGTTCATCCACGCGAGAAGTAACCTTGCTCCCCCTATCACCAGAATCTCTTGCTTCGGAAGATGACGTACTATTATACGTCATTGGTGATGATGGCGATGATGAAATATTAGAGCAAGGAGCTGAAGAAGTCACCGGAAAACTTACGGGCATCTCTTCATGTTCTATAGCTGGTGAAGGAGCATCTCCAAGAACACCACCGGGACTGTAGTAGGAAGAGATTTCATCAAATACTACATCCTGAGATACTTTACACTTGCATGTCTCGGGATCCATGCATTTCCAACCTTTCTTCCTTTCATCATAACCGATGAAGATGCACTTCCTTGCCTTAGCATCTAGTTTAGTTCTTTGTGAATCTGGAATGTGGACGTAGCAGATCGATCCAAAGACCTTAAAGTCTTTCACATTTGGCTTCTCGTTGTAGAGCATTTCATACGGGGACTTCATATTAATCGGACTGAGTGGTACCCGATTAATCACATATGCCGCACAAGCCATACCTTCAGCCCAAAGAACTTTGGGCAAATGTTTAGCATATAACCAGCTCTTACATGTCTCAGTAATATGTCGAATCTTCCTCTCTGCAATGCCATTTTGCTGAGAAGTGTCTGCACATGTGAGCTGCCTTCGTATTCCCTGCCTCGAGCAGAATTGATTAAACTCCCGGGAAGTATATTCTCCCCCATTATCAGTCCTCAGCCGTTTTATCTTCCTCTGAAACTCACCTTCGACCTTCTCCTTGAACTCCAAAAATCTGGAAAATACTTCAGATTTTTGCACCACGAAATATACCCAAGTATATCGTGTGTAATCATCAACAAATACCACCATATAGCGATAACCAGAGAAGGTAGGTGTACGTGTAGGACCCATCACATCACTGTGAATGAGTTCTAGTGGTGCCTCATATCTTGTTTGGGATCTATCAAATGGAAGACGATGCGCCTTACCATATTGGCACCCTTCGCATAATGTTCCACTACCAAAAGTAGTAATATGAGGCAAACCATCAACCAAATTTTTGTTTACCATGACTTTTAACTTATCCATATTAAGGTGTCCCAGTCTAGCATGCCAAAGTGATGCATTATCATTCGTGCTCATCTTGTCAACATAAGATGTAGATGCTGACAAAACAAATAAATCTTTAACTCGCTTACCGGTGTGGACGACATCTCCTTCCACCTTAGTGATATTTCGGAAGAACTTCACTCCATTTGGCCCGAACAGAACATAGTGCCCAGCATCCACAGCGTTAGCCACCGAGAAAAGATTCTTCCTCATTCCAGGTACATGATACACACTCTTCATAGTGATAGGATCTCCGCCATTGTTGAGAATTATTGTACCCTCCTTTTCTACCGGATAAACGGTATTATCCGCGGTGAGAATAGCTTCGTTACCTTCATGTTTCTGAAGAGATGTGAACTTTGAGTCATCTCCAGTAAGGTGATGACCGCAACCAGAATCCACGATCCAATCATCCTTGAAGTTGATGCTAGTGTAAGCATTTACCGAGGTAGTTTCCGTTGAGAAGCAACCACCCCAATTCTCTTCGGTTTGTTCTACTTTATCAGCAACATTTCCTCCCTTTAGCTTCACCTTACAATTCTTCTTGATGTGTCCAGGCAAGTTACACCGATAGCATCGAATAGTGCTTCTTTTCCCGTTGGCACTCTTTGGTGGCTCTCCCCCTTCATCTTTTCTTCTCTCTCTTTCATTCTTCTTCTCTGGTCTATAGATATTCTTCTTTCCAGAGAATAAGGCGTCACCTTGAAAGGATAAGGAGACTCCAGCCATTTGTTTTGCTAGAGACTCTTGAGAAGAGAGAAGATTCTCAAACTCAACAAGGGAGGGTTGATTAGCCCACCCCTGAATAGAAGTGACAAAAGGAATATATTCTTTGTTTAATCCTCGAATAATATTCCTTTTCATTCGAGCCTCCGAAATAGGTTCCTCCGGATCAAGAGCAGAAATTTCCGAACAAATATTTTTAATTTTTAAGAAAAATTCGGAGATTGAGAGCTCACCTTGAGTAGTTCGTGCCAACTCATTCTCTAAGTATTACAGCCGAGCAACGTTCTTCTTGTTAAGCAATGCACTTAGAGTATCCCAAATCTGAGATGCAGACTTACACTCAACAATGTGATCAAATAGATCGTGAGAGATTGATCTCTTCAACACGAATTCCGCCTTTGCGTTTGAAGTCCTCCACTTCTTTACGGCATCGGCATTAGTATCCGTGGGTGTAGGGGAAACCTTGTTGTCTCCACCAACAACCTCCCATAAATCTTCTCCAAGAAGATAAGATTCCATGCAAGACTTCCATACCTTGTAATTGGATTGATTAAGCACCTCAATTCCAAGGCCGACAACTCTTCCACTTGAATCCATTTTTGGAACGCCAACGAACTTCTTCACCAAGAGTGACTTGACAAGATTCCAAGCTAACACCCTTGTAGCTCTGATACCATGTGAAGAAAAACAACTTCCCAAATTCCGGAAATTGTTTTCTTAGAGTAGTGAATTATGCTTCACTAGCCCAAGACTCACAACCACAATTGAAGAAGAACGAAGAAGAAAATATAGCTCCAAAAATACTAGAACTAAGAAAGTGGAAGACTTACTTGAATAACTTGGAGAATACTTTATTAACTCAAGAAGACTTGGATTTTCTTTTTTTTTGGATGATACAAATGTGGAGGAAGGGGTGAGTATATATAGGCTTTCCACCTCCTCAATGGACGGTCATGATCTATTTAATCCTATGGTGGAGATTCATCTTCTAGAATACTCCACACTTTTCTTACAAAATATCTAGATATTTTTATCACCTACACTAATCTAGAAATATCTCTCCTAACTTCTATAATATTCTACACTATTCTATAATTTTCCAAAAGTTACACTTTAATTTTAACAGGTAGGTAGGTGCAAGAACATTTAGCATTCCCAGCTTGAAAATTAAGTATTCATGTTGAGGTCTTAATAGAGATTTTGCTAATATATCAGCATGCAGCTACTTAGAGCAGATGTGTTGTGTCTCCACCAGTCCTTGTTGAATCATTTTCCTTATAAAGTGACAGTCGATTTCGATATGCTTTGTCCTCTCATAGTACACTGGATTTACTGCTATATGTAAGGGTGCTTTATTGTCACAACACAGACTTACTGACCTTTTTATCTATATTCCCAGCTCTTTAAACAGCCCTGTCACCTAAACAAGTTCTGCTACTGTTAAAGCCATGCTTCTATACTCTGCTTCCGCAGGAGTTCTGGAAATTGTGTTCTATTTCTTTGACTTCCAAGAAATAAGTGAATCTCCCTGCTTGACGATGAAGCCTGTAACTGACCTCATATTTTTTGGGCAATGATGCCCAATCAACATCACAATATGCTATCAGGCTATTTTCCTTCTTGATACTCATGAGTATTCCCAATCTAAGTTCTCTTTTGATATACCTGACAATCCTTAGGGCTACTTCCTAGTGTGATCTCTTGGGATTTTGCATAAATTGACTAAGCGTTTGTAGTGCAAAGGCAATATCCATCCTAGTGAGGGTCAAATACAGAAGTTTCCCTTTCAGCTTTTGATACTTTCCCTTATCTTCCATGAATTCATCATTTACCTCTCCCTGCAAGTCTCCTAACTCTTTATTTGTCAGCTTGTGATTAAACTCAAGTGGTGTCTAAGCAGGTTTAGATGCACTTAGTCTCAACTCTGTAATGAGCTCAAGCGCATATCTTATCTGGTTCATAACAATCCCTCTGTGAGATCTAGCAAATTACATACCTAGGGAATAATTTAATTCACCAAGCCCCTTCTTAGTGGATTCAATCAACTCCAAATTGTTGCTTGTCTCCAGCATATCATCCACATACACTAGAATCACAATTACGTTAGCATCTTGCCTCTTGGTGAATAACTAATGATCTAGACTACTTTAAGTAAAACCCTGTGTGATCAAGGCATCTGTGAGTTTGATATTCCATTGTCTGCTTGCTTGTTGCAGCCCATATAGGAATTTTGCAAGCCTGCATACCATGCCTCTGAGCTCCCCCTGGCTTGCAAAATCTTTAGATAGTGACATGTACACTTCATCATGCAAATCTCCTTACAAGAAGGCATTGGACACATCCATTTGATAAATATGCAACCCTCAGAAGCTGCTATTGAGATGACTGTCCTGACAGTGACAATTTTAACCATGGGTGATGTTAGATATGTAAATATAGTAGAACTCTAGTTATAGTAGAACTCTAGGTTATTAGTATTATATATAGGGCTCATTGTATTATGTTTAATCTCAGTTATATTCTTCTCCCGTGCTTTCTCACATGGTATCAGAGCTTTGGTGAGATAATTATCGTTGTGCGTCATTCCAACGACATCCGGGAAGAAATAACTCGGTCACCGTGCACTTCCGGTGACCTAAGTGACTAATTACGTCAAAGTCACTAATTATCAGTGTTGTGCAAAAACCAACACCACCATAAGACTCGGAATAGAATTCCGACCAAACCCCAGAAATTTCTCCGGCAGACTCCCCGTCACGCGCCGCCACAGCTGTCGGCGCGTCAGGCCACGCGCCGGCGCGTGGGGCTGCTTCCGGCCAGTTTTTGGCTTCGCTCCAGAAGGACAGTTTGGTCGGCCTTAATTTCCGACCCTACCCATTCTTGTTCCGTTCGATTCCGACAACTTTCAGTTTTTTTGGCGACTTTTCCGGCAGCTACAGAGACTTTCCGACCAGAATTTCAAAAAGTTTCTTCAGGACAGTATCATCGCCCTCAAATTCCGAGCCTACTCATGTTTTTACTTTTCAATTCCGACAACTTTGAAGTTTTTCCGGCATCTACAGTAATTTTCCGGCAAAAAAAAAACAGTTTTCCTTCATCTGTTTCAGCAAATTTTCAACGATGTCTTTGGGAATCGATGCTTTCGGGTCTAGAAACCTGGGTTCGATGTTAAACTACATATTTAACAAGCTCGGTACATATGATTTATATGCACCAGCTTGAGGGGGAGTGTTAGATATGTAAATATAGTAGAACTCTAGTTATAGTAGAACTCTAGGTTATTAGTATTATATATAGGGCTCATTATATTATGTTTAATCTCAGTTATATTCTTCTCCCGTGCTTTCTCACAGGTGAAAAGTTCTCATGGTAGTCTAAACCCTCTTGTTGGTTGTAACTTTTAGTTACCAACCTTGACTTGTATCTTCCCACATCTCCATTGGCCTTGTACTTGATCTTGAAGGCCCACTTGCAACCAATAGAGACCTTGCCTATTGGTAGTGGTACTAGCTCCCAAGTATTGTTGTCTTCAAGTGCTTTAACTTTTGCTCTCATTGCTTCCACCCATATTTGGTCACCAGCTGTCTCTTTAAAGGAACTTGACTCATGAACAGATGTAAAGAGTGCCAGGGATTGGCGATATTGGGCTTCATAGTACAGTAATCAATGTAGCTACTCATGGTAGGATTGACAATATAGTCTGTCATCCAAGCAGGATTTCTTTTAGGTCTATCTGACCTTCTCAATTGTTCATCATCAGATAGCTAAACCTCAGTTGGTACCAGTTGGTACATGCTCTTCTTGTGGAAAATTTGGATCAACCGAGGAGTTACTATCAATGGAAACATTATCATGAAACACGAGGATCTCAACTGCTGCCTCATGCTCTCCAAAGTTGTCTTCTGTTGTAGGCATCCCTACAGTCTCAGTAGCCTAATCTAGAGTGGTAGGAAAGTCTTTTTCCAGGTGTACAGCTGCAGGTTTGGTTAAGGGAAAAACACTCCAAAAAGGTGTAATTGCTTACTTTTGTGTTTAAAAGAAAAAATTGTTTCATTAAACACTACATCCCTGTTAACAAAGAAAGAGTAATTAGTTATATCATATAATATGTAGCCTTTGCAACATTATGAGTATCCCATCATCATAGCAGCTATTACTCTTGGCTCAAATTTATCATGAGAATTCATTTTCTTTGCATAACATAAACAACACATTGTTCTCAAATGATCTAGCTTTGGCCTCTAGAGATGAAACACTTTATAGGGACTCCTCTTACCTAGTACTTGAGAGGGCATTCTATTGATCAAGTACACTGCTATCAATATGCAATGTCCCTAAAATCTTAAAGGGTTCCCCTTTGAAATCTAATAGTTCTAGCTGTCTCCAATATATGCTTTTGCTTTCATTATACAACCTCATTCTGTTAGAGTGTATACATACAAGTTCTCTGATGAATTATTCCAAAACTTTCCAACATTTTCTTGCATACGGAATTTAGGAATTCTCCTTCATTGTCTGATCTAATGATTTTGACTGCTTTGTTAAACCGATTCTGCACCAATTTCAGAAAATTCCTTAGTATTATTATTACATCACTTTTCAAATTTAACAAAAAAACAACCATGTCATTCTACAATGCTCATCAACCACAGTCAAGAACATTTTATTTCCATCAAACGTTTGTACACTGTAGGGTCTCCACACATCAATGTGAAACAAGTCAAAAATCCCTACAGCTCTACTTGTGCTATTATTGAAAGGCAACCTAATATGTCTAGCTAATGGACATATAGTACAATTTTCTAATGCTGCTTTACAGTCACTTTGTTCCAAATTTAGAACATGTTGTAATGGTCCAACTGGTGCATGCCCAAGCCTCTTGTGCCACAGTACAATATCTGCCCATTTATTGTTGCTACCAGACTTGTTTTTGTAGACTTACTATCTTAATTGAGGAATTGAGTGAGTAAGTAGAGGCCGTCTCTCTCTCTCTACTAATCCCCTTCACCCTTCCATTGTAAAGGTCCTGGAAGACATATAATTCAGGAAAAAACATAGCAACACATTTCAATTCTTTGGTGATTTTTGATACAGACAATAAGTTGTACTTGAAATCAGGTATGTAAAGCACATTATCGACTAAATCATCTCCTCCAATCTTACAAGAACCAATGGGTGACACATGTGCTACCCCTCCATTGGGCAGGTGCACTTGCTTTGTGTCAGCATTACTAACCTCTATATAATCACTCATTATCCCTATATCAGAAACCATATGGTTCCTTGCTCCGGTGTCTACAATCCATTCTCTGTTGCATTCTACAAGAAAAGCTCTAATAATGCCTGACATAATTGCAGAGTCATCTGCGTTGTTTTCCTTGCTCAGCAACTTTAAAATTTGGTTGTTTGTTCCCTAGTAAAAAAGGTCCTGCTATTCCTCTCGCTATGTTGTTTTTGTCTGCTCCTACCTGAAAGCTTCCTTCTCCACACTCCTGAGATTTCCTTTCCTCCAGGTTTGCATTATGTGCCATATTGTTGTCAATTTTCTTCTTGAACTTGAATTCAGAGGGATATCCTATTATTTTATAAAGTCCATCCCTAGTGTGTCCTCTTAACTTGCAAAAATCACACACGAGATTGTAGTTTTTCTTACCTTTCTGCTGATATCCAGTTTGCTAGCACCCTGCCTGATATGTAGGTTGTTAATTCCCTACTTGATATCCAGTTCTTGTGGTCATTAAGGCAGTTACTTTTGTTAATTCTCCAGAAACAAAAGTATTGGTCATACTTCGTTGACTTTCCCTTTCCATCAACATAGAATAGGCTTTATTAACTGGTAGAGCTAGTGTCATCATCAAAATTTGGCTATGAGCCTGCTCATATGATTTATTTAGTCCCATGAGAAACTGTAGGAGCTTTAGTCTCTCCATGAATGTGATAGACTCACTCGACCTTGCACATTCATATCCCATTGGGGCTAGACTATCCAATTCTGCCCAAAGAATCCTCAGCCTCGAGAAATAGGTTGAAATTGAGCTAGTTCCTTGACTAATTATGGAAATTTCCTTATGGATTTGATAAATTTTGGAACAATCGACTTTATCGAGTCGTTCCTTCAAATCGCTCCAAGCCTCACTAAAATTTGATGAATAAACAATTCCACTAAGTAATTCTGGTGAAACACAATTTATGATACATGATAAGACGATAACATTGCAGAATTCCCACAAATCTATGAGATTTGGACCATAATTCTCCATTTTGCATGTGCCTTCAATAAACCCTAGCTTGTTTTGCCCTAGGATTGTGATTCTCATCGCTCGGCTCTACATAGAGTAATTTTCTGGTCCTCGCGATGTAGAGAAATCAAAATCGTTCTGGAATTATCATTTGAGTTCAGGAACAGTGGATGGTTGTGACTTAACTTTTCGGGCTCTGTGTCATCGACCGTCATTGCTAACCTTCACCACCAAACTTTGAGAAGATGAAGATGAAAACAAGTGAGACCACACTAATGGATGTGTGGCTCTGATACCATGTCAAAGTATGAGCTTGAAGCTCAAGCGATCTGTGCCCTAATATGGGTAGAGAAGAAGAATGAGAGAACTTTCTAGAGAGAGAAATAATGAGCAAAGTTTTTTTTGTTGAAAATGAATTGATTTGTATTTTCTGTTACATTGTACACGTATATATGCATTTTTACTTTGACAACTGTCTACACCTATAACTACCTTTTAGTCTAATGCTTTCGTATTATAATAATCTAATTTTTTATCTTTACATTTTAATCTAATTTTTTATCTTTACATTTTAGTTTGATTGGTTGTTTACCCTCAAATTTGGATAATAATTAAACCTATATTGTAGTTTTAAGGATATATGATTTCGTCCAATACCAATTAATAAGCAAGAAAATAAATGAATAAATTAGAGAATAAAATAAATCAAACCAGTATGCTAGCCGGATCTCAACCTCGACTCGAGATAGTCTCGAGGTGGAATAGTAAGAATAATAAATGATAAAGCAACTTTGATGAGTAGTGAGTGTAATAGCAGGAAAGTAACGCGTGTGTATATTCTTCTTATTGAACAATGATGATTAATAATAAATGGGATCCGTCTTTATATAATAGAGGAATCCTAAAAAAGGTACACTTCTAATTATAGTAGGAACCCATATTAACATCTGATTAACAACTGTGGATTGATCTGTTCCAATATTCATGCCACGATCCTCAACCAATAGTGGATATCTCGCCTTTTCCGTTATCAATCTGTATCGATGTCACGCGAAGCCTGTCTCTTTCTGGCCGCGATTGACGTCAACCTTGCTCCAAAAAGAGGCTTCAATTTCGGACTCGATGTCCTAGCTCGTTGACGCTAATAACTAGGGATTCTAGTCTAGTTTATGCTCTTTTTTTCCTTGAGTTTTAGACTAAAATGTATACAAGTATTCCCAAAAAGCTAGCTTGTTGTGCTTGTTTGCAGTATTTGGTTAAAAGGAGACAAGGATGTCATAACCAGCTCAAAAAAGGAGTGAAACCTGTACAAGTTCAAAGCCATGTAAGAGCAGTGCTACAACGGAAAATCCATCACAACACGGAAGTCTCACCGGGACCGCGGTCTTTTTATTACGGTATGCTTTGTCAAGGATTCAGAGAGTTGGAATTTTTGGAATTCAAGCTACCACGGTCCATGGTAATTTTATGCGATTGCGGTGCCTCCACCGCGACAACGGTCGGTTTATCACGGTCCGCGGAGAAGAAGTTTAGAGAACCTGTAGTTGAGCCAAATATTGAAGACCACGGTCTGTAATGGATTTTTTGCGGCCGTGGTAGCCTCACTTCTACAGTGGTCCATTTACCGCGATTTTGCAGTACCTCTGTTAGGGGCATTTTGTTAGAAAAAATTTGTGGTGTATAAATACTACTTTTTCAAATTTTTATAAAATCTTATGGTAGTTGAGCACGTGAAACACCGTATTTGACTATTTTGAGTAATTTTATAGCTAGTTTTGCAATTAAACTTAGTTTCTTATCTTGTAATTACAATTTATGGATTATTTTCATCTCTTCTATAATTTCTTCTTCAATTATGAGTAGCTAAACCCATTAGCTTGGGCTGTGTATCAATCCTAATATGGGTATTTAATGGGTCTTTCATGTTAGTGATTAGATGTTTATGAGTGATTGTTATTTGGTCTGATTTATGTTTTCTATGTTGAATTAGTGGTTGCATACACTAAGTTTTGCCTTGTTGACTTAGGCTCTTCTTGAGAAAGAAAGACCAAGTTTAGGAAATTCAGGTCAACAAGGAATTGGGGTGTATTCAAGAGATTGATAGCCCCAATTAAAGGGTTAAACCTAGAGATAGTAATACCCAACTTAAGCCAACATTGCTTGCACAAATTGAACACCCAATTGGACTCAAGAGAGCCAATTAGGGCAAAGTCACTCTTACTATCGAGAGATGTAGAGTGAGTAGCTTCGTGCATTGCCTATATCACGATCCCAACTATAACATTATTGCCCTAAGTTCTAGATCCTGTTAGATACTCACCTAGGAGTAAGTTACTTCCATAGTGCCTCTTTATCCATTTAGAAAACCCTACAAACATATCCTCTTGGCTTAATTTCACACATCTTAAATATAAAATTAGAAGTAACAAACAAAAAAGAATGATTGGAAGTGTAACCAAGAGCACTACACACTGCTAGATTATATTGAAATCCAATTCAAAACATTGTATTAGCTCCTTGTGGATTCGATCTCGACCTTCTTGGGTAAAAGCTGCATCGATCGCTCTTGCCACTCTGTAGTGGCGTAGGGTTGGACCCGATCACTTTTTGGCACCGTTGTCAGGGAGCTAATGGTTTTGGCTATCTATCAAAATAGTTTTGTGTCTTGTTTTTCTTTCCTTATGTGGTAATAATTTTTCTGTCACCAATTCAGGTAGAAAATGGCAAACAATGACCCTTCTTGAAATGCTATTCCGAGGGAGGAGGTAGATGATAATATTGATGATGAGATGCCTATAGTGCCTCAAGCTCAAAGGAGAGGCCACCAGGCCAATAATAATATTCTAGACCCTCCCCATCCACCTCCAAGAGTGGCTCCTCAGGTGCTTCCAAACCAAGGATATGCTAGTGCAATTGTACCACCCCGAATCCGGGAAGGCAATTTCCAGTTTACCAACGTGATGTTGACTTTGTTGGAGAAGCAAAGGTACTTCGCAGAAGCTCCCCATCAGAATGCGTACAAACACCTTAAAGGCTTTGTTGATACCTGTTGGGATAGCAAGCAGACGAATGTGTCAGAGGATACATAGCGGCTGAGATTATTCCCATTCTCACTTCGAGGGAAATCATTGGACTGGCTTGAAAGTCTTTACAACATTCCATCACTACGTAGGATGAGTTGGCGGATGATTTCATTGCAAAGTTTTTCTCGCCGGGTCACATGGCGACCTTGAGGGGTGAGATCTTGGAATTCAAACAAGAGCCCAACGAACCACTTCATCAAATATGGAAGAGATACCAGACTATGGTCGAAGAATGTCCAAACAATGATATGACTGAGGCAATAATACAACATATGGTATTAACACAGCAAATCAGTGTATAGTAAACCAACTCATAGGTGGAACTTTTATGAACATACCATATCATCAGGCATGTGAGATATTGGATGATATGGCGGATAATTCTTCAGCTTGGAAAAGCCGAGCTAATGTGCCACAGGGTGACCCCACAGTTGTTCACTTGCATAAAGAGCTCCACGACCATAGTCAAGTAATAGAGGAGTTAACAACAACAATGAACAAGGTAACAAAGGAAAAATTACAATAGGTTCAAGCACCACGGCAAGTCAATGTTATGTAGGGTGTCAATATATTGGTCAACAAAAGGAGACAAAGAGGTCATCAAAGCCAATGGAGTTCGGATTACTATGACCAAGATAGTGGTGGGTTCAACCAAGATGAGGGGTATGATGAGTAGAATGAAGAATTCCAATACGTGAACAATTATCAAGGCCCATAGGGCAATGTTTCTAACCAACAACAACAATTGAGATCCCAAGGTAATTAGGGGAATCAACAACAACAAGGGAGTAGCAACTAAGGGAACAACAACTAAAATTAGAATTGGGGCAATTAGAACAACTAGGGCAATTGGAGTGGAAACAAAAACAATTGGAGCGGAAACAACAATCAGGGTGGTTGGAATAATGGCAATCAAGGAAATCAGGGGCAAGCTTCCAAAGGGCCCTGATGTATCAACAACCAAACAACCCGCCCCTTTTCCATCCCAGGGTCCTACCTCATCAATCAACGAATTAGGGAGGATCAAAATGATGTTTGAAAAAGAATGTTGATTCTGATGCCCAGTTGGCATCCCACAATACTTCCATCAGAAACTTGGAGGTTAAACTTGGCCAAAACTCATAATCCTTGAATATTTGCTCTAAGGGGGATCTACCTAGTGATACAGTAGTCAACCCCAAGAGTGGGAACAATACCGGGCTGACAATGGCGGTAACTACAAGAAGTGGTCAAGGAGGTGATGTGAATGCCTCCAAACAAAAGGGAATTTTGAGTGATGAAGTTGAGTAGAAAGAAGATGATATCCCTCTAGTTGTTGAACATTTGAATGATGAGAACTTGAATCAGGAAGTGAGGATTGATATCCAGGGTAACAAGATGGAAACTCAACAAGACGTGAACGTGTCTAGGGAACACGTAAGAGGCATACCGAAAATGGTAGTGCCAAAAGCCGAGGCTCCCTTGCCAAGGCCTCCTCCACCTTACCTTTAAGGTTGGCAAAGCAGAAAAATAAGAATCAGTTTAAGAAATTCTTTGACATGCTGAAGAGCCTATCAATCAATGTCCCTTTGGTGGAGTCTCTCGAACAAATGTCAGGTTAAGCCAAGTTCATGAAAGAATTGGTGACAAAGAAGAGATCTATGGAGTGTGAGACCATAAAAATGACTCACCAAGTTAGTGCAATTGTAGACCCGATGTCTCAGAAGCTATAAGATCCCGACGCTTTCACCATCCCATGCACCATTGGGAGTGAAAACTTTGCAAAAAGCACTATGTGACTTGGGAGCAAGCATCAATTTGATGCCTTACTCTGTGTTCAAAACTTTGGGTATCGGGCAACTGAGGGCGACTTCAATGAGATTGCAAATTGGGAATAGAAGATGAAGAGACCGCTTTGTATTATTGATGATGTTCTTGTCCGGGTGTACAAATTTATCTTTCCGGCTGATTTTGTGATTCTTGTCTTTGAGGTCGATTATGAGGTGCTTATAATTTTGGGAAGACCTTTCCTTGAAACTGGGAAGGCATTTGTTGATGTGGAAGCAGGAGAACTCACCTTTTGGGTGGGTGATGAATAAATGGTATTTCATGTGTTCAAATCAATGAAGCAGCTAAATAGTAAAGAAGTATGCTCTTTTGTGGATCTCGTCATGGAGGTCATCATTAATGATATTAGTGCCATGAGGACCCTCAAGAAGCGGTATTGTTGAACCTTGATGTCAATGAGGATAAAGGAAGGGTGGAGTGTGTAAATGCTTTACATGGTTCGGGGTCTTATTCTTATGAGCCCTGTAAGCTCTCTCTAGATATTGAGAACAGAAAAACTCCCCCAATAAATATCTCAATTGAGGGACCTCCCATTTTGGAGTTGAACCTTTGGCACCACACCTCAAGTATGAATACTTAGGCCCTATTTCAACTTTGCAGTTATCATTTCCTCTAGTCTTACTAACATGCAGATAGATGCCACATTGGTGGTGCTCCAAAAATGGAAGAAGGCAATTGGATGGACTCTAGCTGATATCCAGGGGATAAGCCCCGCCTTTGCATGCAAGATTATTCTTGAAGATGATTCCAAGCCCTCCGTGGAACATCAAAGGAGGTTGAATGAGGCGATGCAAGAGGTTGTCAAAAAAGAGGTAAGCAAGTGGTTAAATGCAGGGGTTGTGTACACCATCTCGGATAGCTCTTGGAATTCGTTGGTGCAATGTGTGCCAAAGAAGGGTTTTATGATTGTGGTTACCAATGCACAAAATGAGTTTAATCCTGCGAGTACTGTCGGAGAGTCTGCATGGACTACCACAAGCTGAATAAGTGACCCGCAAGGATCATTTTCTATTTCCTTTTCTGGAACAAATGCTAGATGGACTTACTGGGCGTGCCTTTTACTATTTCTTGGATTGGTACTCTAGGTACAACCAAATTTTGATTGTTCTAGAAGATCAAGATAAAACCACCTTAGCATGTATGTATGGCACCTTTTATTTTTCTAGGATGCCGTTTGGTTGTGCAATGCACTGGCGACATTCCAGCGGTGTATGATGGCAATATTTACTGACATGGTGGAGGACATATTGGAAGTCTTCATGGATGATTTCAGTGTCGTGGGTGACTCTTTTGATGAATGTCTGAAGAATTTTGACAAGGTGTTATCCCGGTGTGAAGAAACCAATCTTGCACTTAACTGAGAGAAATGCCACTTTATGGTAGAGGAGGGCATTGTCCTTGGCCATAAGATCTTGAAGCATGGTATAGGGGTGGACAGGGCTAAAATTGAAGTGATTTCATGGCTTCCTCCTCCTACCTCAGTCAAGGGGGTTAGGAGTTTCTTGGGCATGCAGGGTTCTACCGAATATTCATCAAAGATTTTTCTAAGGTAGTGAATCCTTTGTGCAAGCTATTGGAAAATTATGCCAAGTTCATTTTTAATGAGGTATGTATACAAGCTTTTGGTCTTCTCAAGTACAAATTGAAAACCACTTCCATAATTACCGCACCTAATTGTAACTTACTTTTGAGCACATGTGTGATGCAAGCGATATTGCGGTAGGAGCGGTTTTGGGTCAAAGAGTGAATAATATATTTCACCCGGTGTATTATGCAAGCAAAACAATTAATGATACTAAAGTGAACTACACAGTGACGGAAAAAGAATTGTTGAAAATTGTGTTCGCAATGGAAAAGTTTAGGCCTTATCTCATGGGTGCCAAGGTGATAGTTCATACTGACCATGCAACACTCCTCTACTTGATGATGAGGAAGGATTCCAATGCTCGTTTGATGATATGGGTCTTATTGCTTCAAGAGTTTGATCTTGAGATTATGGATCGAAAAGGGTGTAAAAACCAAGTGGCGGACCAGCAAAGAGTCGAAGGTTTTGTTTACTTGGTTTACTACCAGCAAAGAGTCGTACTTGGCTTCAATGACTTCCTCACCCAATCTTTTAGCTAGTTCGAGACAAGCAATCATGGCCTCTTACTCGGCCTTATTATTAGTCAACTTAGAAATTTTAACAGATTGTCTAATAATACTACCCATCGGCGGCTTCAAATGATACCTAGGACCTCTTCACATTTGAAGCGTCATCTGTGAAAAGGGTCGAAACCCCCAATGATGTACCTTATTTTAACAAGAGTTCATATTTGACTTCGGGTACGAGGGTTGGCGTGAAATCGGCCATGAAGTCTGCTAAAATTTGAGACTTGATGGTCGTTAGGAGTTGATATTCATTATCGTACCCATCGAGTTTGATGGCACATTTGGCTAATTGGCCTGACAGTTCGAGCCTATGCAAAACATTTCGAAGTAGATAAGTGGTTAATACACATATGGGGTGACATTGAAAATACAGTTTTAGCCTCTTAGAGGTGCTTATTAGCGCAAGTACCAATTTCTCTAAGTGTCGATAGCTAGTTTCGACTTCTCCAAGAGTTCGACTTACATTATAAACATGAAATTGCGTACCTTGCTCTTCTCGAACTAGGATATCACTTACCGCGATCTCTGAAACTGCCAAGTACAAGTAGAGATTTTTATGTGTCGTTGGAGTATGAAGCAATGGTGGGCTCAAGAGGTATTGCTTCAATTCTTCTAACGCATTTTGGCATTTCGGGGTCTGGGTGAAATCGTTCTTCTTTTTGAGTAGAGAGAAGAATCTATGACTCCGGTCTAACAATCTCGATATGAATCGGCCTAAGGCAGCTATCCACCCTGTCATCTTTGAACGACTTTAATGTTGTTCATGACACTGATGTTCGATAGCCTTGATTTTATCGGGATGGATCTCGGTTCTCCGATTCGACACCATGAAGCCAGAGAACTTGCCCAAACCGACTATGAAAATGCATTTCTTGGGGTTGAGCTTCATTTTGTATTTTCTCAATATCTCGAATGTTTCCTGTAAATGTGTCAAATGGTCCTCTACGTGCTGGGATTTAACTAGCATGTTATCAATATATACTTCCATTGTCTTACCTATCTGTTCTTCGAAAATTTTATTTACTAGGAACTGGTAGGTAGCTCCTATGTTTTTTAGCCCAAAAGGAATTACATTATAACAATATGTTCCACACTGGTGATAAATGAAGTCTTTTCTTGGTCTTCCGGGTTCATTTGGATTTGATTGTACCCGGAATAGGCATTGAGAATACTAAGGATCTCGTGGATGTCCATGGTATCGATCATGTGATCGATGTTAAGTAGTGGAAAAGAATCTTTGGGACATGCCTTTTTAAAATCCTTATAATCTACACACATCCTAAGTTTATTCCCTTTTTTAGGAACTACGTCTAAATTGGCTAACAATTCGGGTTATTTCACTTCCTGAATGGACCCTATTTTGAGAGGTTTAGGTACCCGTCCTATATGAATACGTGCTTTACCTCGGACTGGGGCCTTTCTTTTTTTTCACCGGTCTAAACTTTAGTCGTTTTATTGTTATCTCTAACTTGATCCCTGTCATGTCTAAGTCGGACCAAGCAAAACAATCCACGTTATCAATAAGAAATTGAATAAGCCTTTCCTGAATTTGGGGGTTAATCCCGTTCCCAGGTATACCTTTGCTCTGGTAGTTATTCTATCAATATAACCTATTCCAGCTTTTTGACCGTTGATTTGGTAGCGTTTGAATCTTCTGGAACAACAAAATTCGAGTGGTCAAAAAATCTTGCTCTTCTCTTACCATTTTCTGTTTCTCCGATTCGATCGAGGTTGGTGGCGGTGATTGCTATTTTTCTTCCTATTTAACCTTGATGTCTGATCCTTCCGATGTTTATAGTGTCGATATGGGTATCACCTCATCGATCGCAAATATCTCTTTTGCAGCATGCTGCTCCCTGTACACTATTTTTAACCTGTCTGACGTCTGGAATTTCACCATTTGGTGGAGAATCAAAGGGACTGCCCTCACGTTGTGGATCCAAGGCCTCCGAGAAGGGCGTTGTACCTCATGTCACCCTCGATTACGTGAAACTTGGTATCTTGGATAGTTCCAGCCACGTTCATAGGTAGGATAATCTTTTTTTTGTTGTTTCACTGGCCATATTGAAATCATTCAAGACCCAAGCTGCGGGCACGATCTGATCTTACAGGCCGAGCTGCTCCACTTTCCTTGATCGAATGATATTTGTCGAGCTACCTGGATCCACTAAAACACGCTTAACTTGAACTTCATTTAATAAGATAGAAATTATCGGAGCGTCGTTGGGGGAGGCTAAGAAATTCTTTCTGCCTCCTCGTCGTTGAATGATGCGGTGCCTTCTAGAACATAGTCTTGGGTTTGTGTCTCTCTAGTAATTGATACCTTAGTGTGTTTGAACACAGGACCTTGTGGAATATCGACCCCTCCGAAAATTATATGAATTACATGTTGCGGCTCCTCCTGTTCATTTTTCTTGTTAGCGTCCCTTTCCCTGAAATGACTCTTGGCTCAATCATGTAGGATTCTTAAAGGTGGCCCTCATTGAATAAACATGCTACCTGCTTTCTCAATTGCCTGCAATCCTTGGTCCTATGACCATGCATGCCATGATATTTACAGATCAGATTGGGTTCCTTTGAGAAGGACAGGCCTGTATAGTCCTGGGCCATATGGTATCTTTGATTCTTCCAATTACTGATATAATGCCTGGCGCCTCGACACTAAAATTATACTCCGACAATCGATATGCCTCTGTGGGGTTGGCGTACTTATCAAAACCATTTTTTCTCATGAGTCCCGAGAATTATATCATCGATCACTTCTCCGATCGTTCCGAGCATAATTGCATCATGGACTATTATTTCTGTGTTCTGAGGTGTACGGTTGATATTGGTGTTTGTTTGATGACGGCTCTTTGTTGATGTCCCTCTAATTTTTGGTGGCTGATCTGTTTGGGTGCACTGAATCGCAAGGAGATCTTGATTGGTCATCCTCGACCCTAATCTTCAATTGGTACCAATTATCTACAATTTCCCAAGTTACAGTCAGATATTCGATCAGATTTTGTTTCATTTGGCATGATACCATCGAACTTCGTTCATTAAATACCTGAGTGGAAGCTTGAATAGACCAATCATCTGTTACCAGTGTAAACTCAACGCGTTCCATTTAAAATCTGGATACAGACTCCCCCAACATTTCATTATCCCTCTATCTTACTTTAAAGGTCTGATTTCCTTGTCGCAACCTTTATGGCTCTGGCATGTGCCTTTATGAAAGAGTCTGCCAACATGGAAAATGAGTCGATGGAATTTGGTAGTAGATTGTGGTACCAAATCATTGCTCCCTTCGATAGGGTTTCCCCAAATTTCTTCAATAAAAAATATTTGATCTCATCTTCTTCCAAATCGTTACCCTTGATGGCACATGTGTGTCGATGCCCCCTTTTTCTAAAGGCGAAATCGGGTTTATGACATTCGGAAGGGCAACTCGTTCCCTTTTAAGGGATCAGGTTTATGACATTTGAAGAGTCGCCACCTAATGATTAAGTGCATTAGGACACTATAAAGGGTTTGAGTTTGAAGAACCATAGTTTGGGTAAGGACTAGAAATTATCTCGAGTGGAAGGTGTTAGGCACCCCTTAAGATCCACTAGTGTGGTTCTCGACTATGTTATAATTGTGATTTCACATAACCAAGTAAGAAATTAGGGGTTCAAAATAGAGGGACTTGCATATGACATTACAAATAAGTTGGAAACTTTTGAAGGTAAATAGAGAGGGCATAAATTTTTAAAATTAAAGATTTGAATAGTTTTACAAAAAGGGATGAAAGCAAATAAAGGAAGGGGGTCCTAGTTTTGTAATTAACATGGATCACGTCAATGCAATATCTAGCAATCACTCCTCAAAAGAGGTTCTACATGAGATAGTAGCGCATCGGTCATCATCTCCATATTTTGCCCTTCCAACCCCGTAAAGATTAGTTAAAACGCATGGGTTGGTCACAAATGTTTATAGCGTGTTGTTACCCGTCACATCCTATAAGTCCTGGAGGATATTTAGGACTACTATTCCTATACGTTAAGGACTAGGCTGAACCCTTAGGTTTAAAGGATAAAATTCTAAGCGACATACATAACAAATAGTAACGCACAAAAGGGGACACATAAAGGCTCACAGACCCCTCCATAAGTAAACACATAATTAGAACGTCTCAAACACAGTTAAGGTCTCAAAGATGGGAGTTTAAAAACAGGAATGTTGAAGTTAAAACAATACATTTAAGGAGGATACACTTTGCAACTTAGCAGTGAAAGCAGAAGGTTCAATTAAGACTAAGTGACTAAAGACAGCAGGGAGATTTCGAAAATACAACTAAAGACTGCAGTAAGATTCAGAGGTATACAACAGATGGAAATTGTTAAAACTAGTTTTGGAAAATAGAGTAAGGACATTGAAGATACAGTAACTTGGAGAAATGTAGGATAGGTATTTAAATAGAATAATTCTCGACATAAGGGATTACCCAGCAGTTTGAAAACATAGTAGAACAAACATCAGTAAGAGTAAGAAGATACACAATTTCTAAAATTGCTTCAAATAGGGCAGGAGTTTTAGTAAAATAGAGTGAACTTCAGAGAGGCAAAACTAGAAGCAGAATTCAGGATGTTAAAGGAAGTTGATTGGTCCTAAGCCGGTAAAACATGATTAATTGATTTTTATACGCATTAGGCCTAAAGCTTTCCTAGGCGTTGTATACATTGCCTAATTATCTTAAAGGGTGAACATGCATATTAATATCCAGTTTTAAAAAAAAGGTTACACATACAATACTTGTGTTATTAGATTAGACATGCTAATAGGCGTAATGGTAACTCAGACGAGTAGAGAACCTCAAATAACAGGATGTCTAATGCACATAGAAGTTCCTGAAACATGATTTCTAAATGCTGATGAGAATGAAAATGCAGCAGTTGCCTTATAAGAGTTATTTGCTTATTACAATTATTAGCTTGTTATTAACTGATCATGGTTACGAAATGAGTATAAGAACAGGCTGAAAGTAAAGAACCTAAAGCAGGATCTCTAATGAATGAGATGCATGCCGTATACAGGATATTATTGCACAAATAAGTAAATAAAATCCTATAAGCATGTTTTCTACCCATTACTTATACTAAGCATGCATAAACCCCTATATTCACTATCTGACCCAATCGTTCGTTTACAAATTATTACAAACCAAGGATAGCTGAATTAGAGTAATGAAAAATGAAAATAAGAAGTTATTCTATATGGAGTTTCAGTCAGGCCCAATCTTCCAACCTCACTTCTTTCGAGTTTCACAGCCTTTGCCATGGTATGGGTGCGGCAAAGCTCCCTAAGGCCCCCATTGGGTCCCTGGCCAATACCAGCACCCAAACAGTTACTAAAATTGTTGGACAGGTGCAGTGTGGAATTACAAGCCTTGTGCATCAGAGTTCAATGAGTACTCAGAGGTACCCAAAGTAATTCTTACACGAAGGGGGTAGGACCTAATCTCTAAGAGTAGTGAGAGTGTGTGATATAGTTTTAAAGAAATTAAGTTCAGAGAAAACAGTTTGGAAATGATCCCTGTAGAATCAGTTCTTAAAAGCAAATAGTAGAAGAGTGTGACAGTTTAGTAAGAATGTGAGTAAGGCAATCTCAGAACTGGAATATCGCACATAGTTCGGGGAAGCAAACAAAAATAGGGAAAGGGGAAATTACACAAGTAGTTCACATGTAAGAGCATAGTTGCACACAAGGGTAATGGGTAAAGGGGACAAACATATCACATGCCAACTCACAGAATCAAAATAGATTTAAGAGGCCTTTAAATAGACAAGTTGAGACACAAAAAGTAAATAGTAACAATATGCAATCATAACAGGTAAACAATAGTCACGAGCATGTAAGTATCAATAGGCAGACCAGGAATTAATCACATGTCGCACAACAGAAGCACAAGTAAAAAAACAATTAGGAATAGAACATACTGAAGTAGTAATAACCATATTGGTTTGGAACGTAGAATTTAATCAGGACATACAAGCAACAAAGAAAGAACAACGGAATGCAAGAGCCAAATGTGAGCACAATATTAGCCTTGGCTTTTCAGCCGGCTAGTAATAGTCAATAGCAGGGAGCAGCAACAGCACAAAATAGGAAAGTAGAGAAATAGCAGAAGGGAGATCAATGTGATTATTGTGTGTGTGTTTGTGATATGCAGTGTCAGTTGTGTTCGTGTCTCTCATGCAAAAGAGAATGAGGAGTACTTATAGTATTGAATACGAGTAAATAAACAAGGTAGCAGTCCCTTAACTAAGGAACTGGCATCAATCACAATCAAATCAGTATATGGACTTCCCTTTAATTAAAGAATCCAAATCAAACGGTAATAATCAGTAATTTAAAAGGAAAGAAATCACATAGCGGGGTATAATCACATAAGTAGCATAAAGTATGCAATAAAGGCTAGGTACATGACACTCTAATTGGGGAAATAGGTCAGACTAATCAATCAATAAATTTGTGCACATATATATGGCTAAATATCACTGTACTTCTGGAAAATAGTAACAAAATAATGAACAAAATTGAAAACCTAGGGGATTAGTATTAATTGAGGAAGGTATCACATAAATTAAGGAAACGGTTTGAAATCAATACCAAATTATAATGAAAACACAAATTCACAATTTTTTAAGGCAAGTATCACAGTCTTAAAGAGAACTTGTAGGAATCAGTATAAAATCACCATCAAACAATCAATAGGACGAATAGTCAAGTTTAGCAAACAATACATAGCTCATATTGAAAAATATCAGAGAGAACCCTAAGCAGAGAACACATAGCAGTAGCGGACTGAAACACGAGCAACAAAATTAAAGCAAAGAGCACAGAACTCAGAGAAGAATCAAGAAGAACACACAAACAAGCAAACACGACAAAAATAGAACAAATATAAACCATAAAGCTAGGGTTTCATCAGAATAATGAGACTTAAGAAAAATGGTTTAGAAATCGTACTGAGAATAATAGATTAGTACTTAAAATAAGAAGATAAGTTATTTTCGAAAAAAGGTTAAGAAACCCTAGTTTCAAAAAGGAATAAAAAATGTTTAAAACTTGAATAATCGTAAAGATCGAGTGGAGAATAGTTTAAAACATAAAGGTATGAGTTGAAAATCATTAAAATATCGGCTAAGGGTCAGATTTGCCCTTGTACTATTCAAAATAAGCTACATTTATCCTCCGTTTGAATTCTTTAACAAATATACCCCCACCGTTACACTTTCGGGCCACATTTACCCTTCCACCGTTAAAACTTGTTTCCTCAAAATTTTTAAACACGTGGCATTCTCCCATTAGTCCAGATTAGCCCATCCATTGAATTCTTTAAACCCGACCGACCCGAAGACACAACCCGCCCCGACCCCTAGGTATTTATATACTCCATCGTTACTTTCCAGACCCTTTTCCAAACCCTTCCCCTTCATCTTCCTCTCATTTTCAGGAGCCCACCCATGTAGCCTCCGTTACTGGACCTGCTCTTCCACATATTCCTACTGCTCGTCCTACTTCGCAACTAGTTGCAAGCTTGTAAAGTGCTTCACCTATTTCTGTTTCTGAGGAGGTGGTCCCAAATAATGAGATTGTTAATGAAACAAAACCTATTCTCAGTGGGATGATACAACCCTTAAGTTCATTTAGTGGTGCAGCTGCGAATGCCAGAATACTGAATGATGTTGCTCAAGCCCAGGCACTTGTTGGGGGAACTTCTATAGGACTGCAGTCTCTGGGTGGGACACCTATTCTATCAAACATGATATCTGGTGGAATATCTTCTTCTATACCTGCTGCTCCAACTGTTTTATCATCTGGGCAACTAGCTGTCACTTCAATGTCTGGGTTAGTGCCATTAGCAGGAACTGGTCAGATAGCTCAAAACTCTGTTTCTGCATCATCCGTGTCGATCGCTCCCAGTATGTCTGGAAATTCAAACATTTGTGTGTCCCAACTTTTGAGTAATATCCAGGGAGGAATTAGAAACCCTAATTCCTTGTTCTTCAATGGAATGAGATAGAACCCTAGGTGAAAATGAGAGGAAGATGAAGGGGAAGGGTTTGGAATAAATACCTGGGGGTCGGGGCGGGTTGTGTCTTCGGGTCGGTCGGGTTTAAAGAATTCAATGGGTGGGCTAATCTGGACCAATGGGAGAATGCCACGTGTTTAAAAATTTTAAGGAAACAAGTTTTAACGGTGGAAGGGTAAATGTGGCCCGAAAGTCTAACGGTGGGGGTATATTTGTTAAAGAATTCAACGGAGGATAAATGTAGCTTATTTTGAATAGTACAAGGGCAAATCTGACCCTTAACCGTTAAAATATAGAGATTTAAGATGTTTGGGTCGAGATTAAGGTTCCGTAAGAAACCAGTGAGAGAAACAAGAGAAACCTGGCTGTGAAACTCGAGAATGATGGTGTTTATAACACCATCAGACCAAAATCAATTGGAGAAAGGCCGGAAACAAACCCCAGCGAAACTTCAGTGACCATCTTGCATGCAAGAGACTCATGGGGTCTCAGAGACGGAGAGAACCGGTGAGGTAAGGCTTCACGGCGGCTGGTCGGAGAAGGTGAACCAGAAGGTTCTAGAGAGAAGGAGGAGAGACAGATAGAGAGAGAGACCGGTCTCTCAGAAATGAGAAGTCGAAGGGGGTAGTTAGGTTTTAATTAAGAAAAAATGATCTGGGCCGTTGATCTTATTTGATCAACGGCTCAGATTGATTCGGAGCGGGGCTGGGTCTGGTCAAAATTCGAATTGGGTCATTTAATTGGGTGAACTTGGGGTCAAATTGAGGCTAAAACTGAAATAATAATGGGCCATATATTAAATAGCCAATATTTCCTTTTTAATTTATATAAAATAGTTAAAATGATTTTAAAACAAATAAAAAGCACTAAACTAGTTGCTAATGTGTAAATATTAATCTAAAAATATTGAAAATGATTTTATGATTGTAAAATGCTACTCACTGTAAAATAGACTATAATTGCAATTTAGCTTTAAAAATACCAAATAAATTTATAAAAAATATGCAAAATCATCTTAATTATATTTTGGTATAAGTACGAGAATGAAAATAAATTATTCCCCAAAATGATAGTCTGGGAATAATTATTGGATTTTGTACTGCTAAAATAGACAACAAATTGATTTTGAAAATCCTAAAAAATAGGAAAAATACCAAAACTCTTGGACATGCTTATATATGAATACACATGTTACTTTGAAAGTATTTTGAGTATGAAAATACATAGAAGAAAAATTGGGTATCGACAACGTGTAGGTGGTGACATGCTCGTTGGAGTCGGTGGTCCCATTGTATTTAGGTATATCCGACATACAAAACTTCTTTGGAATGGGTTTTGGAGCCGCACTCGGAGGGAATGGATTTTGTACAAATTTCTTTGAATCCATCCCTTTCAAGATTGGCGGTGCCCCCAATATCTGATCAACTCGGGAGTTGTATATTTTCACTTTTTTATTATTAGTTTCGATTTTTCTCTCCTAACTCAATTTTTTTGGTGAGCTCCTCGAGCATTTTCATTAGTATACGATCGGTCCCCGATTCGTTACCTTTCGACCTCTCTGGCAGTGGCTAGGTACGACAAGTGATTTTTGGCTCGAACCCACTCAGAGCTCTATGTTGATTTTGTAGCTGAGCAATAATGGCTTGCTGAGCCTGTAGCATCTCGAATGTCACTTGGAGACTAACTCCTCCGTCTCCTTTACCTTGTGTACCTTGGCCACCAGATCGGCCTTCTCTGCGTACACTCCTTCGAGGTCCGCGCCTAGGTCCGTATTTAAAGCAATGTGCAAACTGATATCGACTCGATTGGCTACCAATGCTCCCTCGATATTAGCGTGTGGCACCTCGGCTCCTGGAGAAATTATATTGTCGTTTTCCCCATGAAACCTGAGGCCATTGTCACCATGTGTGGGTGCATTTGTGAGTTTGACATATTTTTAACTTGAGAGCAAAGATAATCAACAAGAACAAGTGCATAATATTATGTGTTATCAAAATTAGAACCAAACAATCACTATTATCCTTAGCCCCACGGTGGACGCCAAATTATTTACCCTCAAATTCGTATAACAATTAAACTTATATTTTAGTTTTAAAGTTATGTGATTTTGTCCAGTACCAATTAATAAGCAAGAAAAATAAATGAATAAGTTAGAGAATAAAATAAATCAAACAAGTATGCTAGCTAGGACTCGACCTCGACTCAGGATAATCTCGAGGTGGAATAGTAAGAACCGTAAATAATAAAGCAACTCTGATAAGCAGTAAGTGTAATAGTAGAAAAGTAACGAGTGTATATATTCTTCTTAGAGAATAATGATAATTACAAATAACTGGGGTCCCTCTTTATATAATAGAGGAGTCCTAAATAAGGTACACTTTTAATTATAGTAAGAAACCATATTAACATCTGATTAACCGTCGTGGATTGATCCATTTTTGAGATTCACGCCACGATCCTCGACCAATCACGTATATCATGCCTTTTCCGTTATCAAGCTATACCGATGTCACTCAGAGCCTGTCTTTTTCTGGTCGCGATTGACGCCGACCTTGATCCGAAAAGAAGCTTCCATTCCGGACTCGACGTCCTAGATCCTTGACGCGATATTCCCTTCTCGAGCAAAGGATGAAATCAGGTAGCCCTGATTTTAACCGTAAATATTGGTAATTTTCTTTTGTTAATTACAAGAATCTACTTCATGTTAAGAATAATCTAATTTAATTTTAATTGAATCCTTAAATTATTCATTCAATTATCATCAATATATCTTGGTAAATAATAGTTTTTTTAAAGAACAATTGGTTTGATAGTATTACGTTGAAAATTTAGTCTCCCGGATATGTGTTTGGTAGTGTATCTCATATTAAAAAAAATCGATAAATAACTGAAAAACCGACATAAACCGAGTCGATAAAAAATCGACTTAATTGGTTTAATTTGATTTCAATATTTAGAAAATTAACTTCTTTGGTTTGATTTATTTTTAGGAAAAAATGGATCCAAACCGAACCATAAATACCCCACGTAAAGTTATTTTTTTTAAAAAGAATTAATTTAATTTCAAATAAATATCTCGAACAAATCAGTTATAAAGACCTACTTAATCACTCTACTTCAGGCTATGATGAAATATCACCAAAATTTCATAACCGCTCGCCCCTCCCTCCCCCTAAAAAAACATGCTTGTCTTATTTGCTTGAAATTTACCACGAACTTTACAACCATCATGACTTTGGTGAATGAAAAATGAACAAAAGTACATGATTGAAAAGGTCAATTTTTCAAATTACAATGAAAAAAGGTGAAAACTCAACATAAAATCTTTAGATCCTGACTTATTCATGAATGTCTATATTTTAGAGAAATTTTAGGGATTTATTTGGGCTAAATATCTTTTCTTCTCAATAGAGAGGTTATATTCCATTGTAATTGATCTCAAAGCAATAAGAATATTCTCTATCTCTCTCTTTGCAATATTCTTCATTTATTATTTTATAACACATTATCAGCATGAGACTCTAACCAATTGAGTAGAGGCATTTGCTTTGTTTAGTAGACTTTGGATACATGCATGGTACTCAATTTATATATAATATTGAATATAATTATTGTCAATTATTTCATGAAATTCCCTCAGGAATAAATTATGGATTTAAGGTAAGCATTTTACCTTATTTTTCTCTTTTAAATTCTTGACATTTTATAGTTTGATTTTAAATACAAGAAAAGACGATAAATTTTGATTGTAACTCTAATAGAGTTTGAAAGAAACTATAACCACCCAAAGTGATAAAATTTCTATGCCTTGCCATGATCAAATTCATGTATGATTGTGAGCAAATTTGCTTCATTCTCTTTCCCTTAAAAGAATATGATATATGTATGTGATAAGTATGAAAGAAAATAAAATTATTACTACGAATGTATTAATGGATGTGGACGTGGCAATAGACGAAATTATAATCGTCATCATTTTGAATGAGAATAATAAGGATTCTCAAAATAATTATTCACTTTGTGAAAGTAATATTTGTCATCGATTTGTCATGAGATTTATAAAGCACATATAGATGACCATTCATGAGGTGAATGTAACAACATATGATTTATAAATACATATTTATTCTTCGAAGAATATGAACGTGCTAATAGTAGTGAATATACCACACTCACCTCTAAAATGAGGTTTGAGATGAAATAAGAAAATAATTTTATTATTATGGCATGAATGATCATTGATCACATGCCTATTGTAATTGGCCAAAATATTATGGCAATGCAATTATTACATAGCAAAAGTAATAGAAGCAACATATTTTACCATGACCATGATATTATGACTTTCTCCTTGAAAGAGATATTCACCATAAGAATGTTGATGAACATGTGGTAGTACAAAATTAATTGAAAGCTCTGGAAGAGCCAAGTATATCGTTTTGAGAAATAAAATTGATTATCAATAAGATATTGTGTTGTAATAAGTCTCAAAGAAACTTAATTGAGTTTCTAAAGTATTCGCCAAAGCGGTTGATTATATTGAGACTATAAATAAAGGAAATATTTAATATCTTCTATTACTACAACTTGTAGCGGGGTAATATGTATGTAAAAGTTACCCGCTTTATTCTCCATTTTGTACTAACAAATAAAAAATACCACAACAAAGTAAGTGTGTATTGATATAAAAACTCATATCATAATAAACTTGGAGTTTATCGATAATCACACACGTTATGGTGTAAATCCGAACTTTATCAATATTGATAATTTATTTATTTGGCACAATTGGTTTAGCAATGTTAATTTAAGTATGATGTGCAAAAATAAAATTGTATTCACATGGGTAAATACTAAAGAACTAGAAATTTCTTTACGAATTCTCTCATGTTACTTGTTCTCATTAATAATAGACCACTTAAAACTGGGATTGAACTCCATGAATGTTGGATTTATCAAAGGTGAATATGGGCTTATTTACTTGCTATGTATACCACATAAGATGCATCAATGAGTTGGTTACAAGTGTGATTATTATTAACCCGCAATAGATTGTTTGCGAGATAACTTGCTCAATAATTTAATTTCGAGCATAATCTTCATATTTTCTATTCAAGATAGTTCATCTTGATAAGTTGGTTTACATCGTATTTGGTTTAGCAAAATAATTTATTGAGTGCCTCCACTTAATAGCTAAACTATTGCTTATGAAAAAAAAGTTATCTATATGAGGTTAATATACCTTATATACGAAAGTGTATTGCATTCTCCCCTCATAAATAGTTCAGAATCAGGAATAACCATCTTATTGTTATTGATGTACGGTGTATATTTTATTAATACCATAATGCACAAAGATGGGTTCCAAAAATTGAGGAAGAAAATTAGTTTTTCTAACATGAGGGGGAGACAAGAGAAACAGTTGAGAAAAAGTTTACGTGGAAAGAATTATCATGTGTACATTTAGATCCTCAAATAATATAATATGAACTTGAAGTTCATGAAATATAATTCATTTGCAATATATTGCAAAGCATGACAGACACATTTGTTGACCTAAAGAAAGTAACTATATTCTCATTGCAAATGCTCCAACCAAGTCCTATAAGGACAAATCTATGGCACGCTCAAAGCGTATAGACAAATTGGTTTCAAATAAACTTCTTGATGAAGAAGATGAGAAAATGATCAAACTGATCATAACAAATGAGGCAAGTGATATGAACTATCACATGACATAATACTTTATAAAATTCGGGAGAGATTCAGGTCTCTAGGTACTTTAATATATGAATGAAGAGACCTTTATGTTATGTCTATATGAAAATAAGGAGGTTGGAACCGATATAAAATGTTTGTCGATGATATCTATCGTAGCGCTTAGTATAGATGAGGATCTTAAGTCTATCTAATATAGACACAAAAATATTGGCCAAATAGAAGAGACACAATTCAAATAGAATTGGTTTCATATGAAAGACATGTAGTTCAAACACTTGAAAATATTAAAGTCACTGATATGTGCAATCAGTTTTCGATATCTTATTTGTGTAGCATGACATGAAAACTTGATATGTATCTAATAAAAGTCTATTATATGACTTAACTTATATGACAATCCTTGAAGGATTTGAATCGCTTAAAGCATATAGAATTCTTGGTCATGAAGTATTATATTCTAAGTGCAATTTATACGCATATGTATCTTGCTATAACTATAAGCATGATAATGTGATAGCAAAGATTTTCAAGATGCAACATATTCATTGGAGTTAATATGACTGATTTATTCACCAAATTTCTGCCGATGTCAACCTTCAAGAAGATAGTGCACAAGATTGGTATGCGAAGGCTCAAAGATGTGAAATGATGCTCTCTTCAGGGGGAGTAATATGCGATGTGCTCTTTTTTCCTTACAAGATTTTGTCCCACTGAATTTTCCATGCAAGAGTTTCAATGAGGCAACCAAATGGCGTATTGTCATATACATGTACTCTTTTTCCTTGACTAGAATTTTTTTCCACTGGTTTTATTTTAGTTAAGATTTTACCGAGGCAGAATATCTGTTGAATAGACATTCCAGTAGAAGTGTGATAAATAGAGTTTTATTTAAGGTGAAAGTCTATATTTTAGAGAGATTTTAGGGATTTTACTTGGTGGCTAATGTATTATTTGGATGGTTGTTTTCCATTGTATTGTATTGTATTGTTACTCCAGATACAATGTTTGTTTTGATTGTTAATATAAAACTGGTTGTGTTGTATTGTTAAACTCATTGTTCCGGAACAATGGAAACCCTCATTTTATGAAACAACCAAATGATATGGTGGGATTGTTCCGTATTTTTCTTTTCAATTACACCCACACTTATTATTATATTTCAATTTTACCATGTACCCTATTATTTATATTATATTCACCCAACTAATAAGTGTTTTGTATCCATCTTCTTTCTGCCGTACAACTACTTAACTACGTACTTCCCTGGTTACTTTGTCTCTTTCCAACAAGAATTTTCACATGTTAGTTTTTTATCTCTTTTCTAAAAATCTAAAATAATTTCTGTAGTGACATTTGGTTGAAAATTAGTTTTTCTAAATATCTATCCAATTTCTTCTCCTTAATCAAGACTCGTACCTTGTCTTCTCTATAACTTATTAGTAACATTTTTTTCACACAATACGTTAGTTTTCCATTGATTCGTATAATGTATTGTGAGGAAGATGCGGAGGTCAAATGAATAAATTATTTTTATGAGCAATTCTGAATAAGCATCGTATTTAAAATAATTAAGGGTATTTTGGTGAACTTAGCAGTACAGTACAGTATAATACAGTCAAACCAAACAATAAAAATGTTATTTGACAAGAACAAACGATACAGTCTATCCAAACTTTGTATCCATCAAAACGATACAATGCAATATAGTATAATACAATACATTATAAAACAATGGTGAACAATGATCCAAACACAGTATAAGTCACTATTTTCCAAAGTCGAAAGTTCATATTTCATTGTAATTGATCTCAAAGCAATAAAAATTTTCTCTTTCTTTTCAATATTCTTCTTTTATAGTTTTATGCGAACACTTTTTAATTTAACATAAAAATTAAACAAAGGAGTGATGCTATCCCGCTAACTTACGTGACTGCCACTCTTTATCTTTGATTTAAGAATAAGAATATATGATTTTCCTAGTGTCCATAAAAAAGGAATACGAACATAATGATTTATTTTCCTTTCTTAATTGTTTTTCCCTCTGTTATTCCCTTCTATTTTTCCAAAAAAAAAAAAAAAGAAGCTGTCCCTCACGAACCTTTTATTTCAACACCCATTTGCTGCAATATCACATTATATCACCCAATTACAATTACTTGTCGGTGAACTAGCAAATATAAAGTGTGACTATATAATTTCACATCCCTTTCATTTACTTCCATTGTTCACATTCAATCAATTGGAGCAAAAAAGGTAAGCCCCAATTTCTTAAACCCTAGATCTCTATTTGCCGTTTACATATATTAAACTTCAAGTTCATGTGTATATGTACTGTGCTTGTTTGTGGGTTTGAGGAAAGTCACTAAGCTAAGCTGTTGATTTCTCAGTTTTAGTGTGATTTGTGGTTTTTTGGTTTGCTAATTTGGTTTTGGATTTTGATTTTATTCGTGATAAAACGTTGTTTTGGTATAATTATGAGAGTTTGATTCAATCAGTGAGCAATTTTCACTTCACTCTGAACAATTAAGGAATTCTAGTATATTTGAAAACAATAGAGGAACGGATACAAAGGATTGATATAGCTGATTCTAACTAATTTAGGATTGAGGTGCAGTAGATGGATTTTATAGTTATTCAATTTCTGATTGTTAAAGGGAGGTGTTGAGTGATGAGGATCCTATAGTGAAAGGATTGTGGGCTTTCCTCCAGTTCGCGTTTTTAACATGTCACATCTTAAGGAAGTGTTTGATGAATACTTGGTGTCAACGAAATTGGAGAAGTCCGTGGGAAGAAAACACTAGGTGATTTCTTTCCATTTGTCTAAACCTTGGTGAGCTTTTGCACCGGACACCCCCATCATTCACTTTTTTTTTTTGGATTAGTTAAGTAGTTTTATTTGTAGTAGGGTCTCCCTTTCAATTTTATATGGGAAAGTTGGCAAGAAGTTTAGTGGTTGTTTTGGAGAAAATTTGGAGTCTTGAAGGAGCTTAACAAATGCTGAAGCACGTGGGAAAAGGGTAATGGCATATTGTGAACTTCTTCTTTCGGCTCTAGTCAATATAGGTCAATGTAAACCTTGATTTAATATAAAGGAGGAAAAGATGATTTATACACTGACATGTGAGTATTACTCTGTTGTTCTGACTGAGAGCCTGTCTTTTTTTAAAATCATAGCCTCATAATGCTTCATGCCTCCTCTGATCACGTTCCTAGCCTCATAATGCTTCATGCCTCCTCTGAACACTTGGAAACTAAGAGATAGAGTGGATTTAGAAAAGAGAATATAATTGATTAAATCAGTAAGCTAGTTAACTAGAAGCCCAAATTCTTGAAAAACATCAAGTGCTTGTGATGGTTAGTGGGAGGCGGAGTTAAGGGTGCTCTTTACAACCTAAAGAAGCCAAAATCTCCATTACTAAAGTTGAGAGTGTTACTTAAAGGATCAAAATGGAAGCTCAATTTGTCAATTTTCTTCTTCTTCTAGCTGTTTTTCTGGTTCATAAGGTGCTCTGAGCCTCAAGAAAATGCACCTGAACTTCCTGTTACCAACTAAAACGATCAGACTTTAATCATAATACACCCTGACCATTATCCGCATTACTGTATCGATATAAAAAATATGCTTGAACTTCCTACTACCAACAAAAACATCACACTTTAATCATAATACATCCTGATCGTTGTTGCTATTTCCGTATGGATATAGCTCTGAAATTTTACCCTCCAGATACTATGCTTTTGAGGCATGTCAAAATGATTCATGCCTTTTCTGATGAGTGCTCGAAGCATAAGCATCTTTCTTCGAAGTGGTTCTAGATGATATATAGGTGCATGTGGGCTTCCAAAGCCTGTAACTCGCACGATGGTTGAGTTTTATATATTGGCAGTTAAATTTTAGAGTTTCTTTCTTGTTTTTTCTTTATTATACTATTATAGATTGATCAGTACTATGCAAAATTGTTATATTTGTTGGCTTACTTTATTTCTGTGCTTTGACCTGTTGTCCTTGTACTAGTTCTTCTTGTGTTATGCTGCTTTAATTTTCAATGTGCTTCTTTGAGGTTCTTTATGTTATCCTTGCTGTTCGTGGTTCATTTCTATCATCTGACTTGAATCAGGGTACCTTTGGATCAAACAAGTAAGAAGCAAAGATATGGGTCGTGGAGTCAGCAGTGGAGGAGGTCAGAGCTCATTAGGATACTTGTTTGGGAGTGGTGAGGCTCCAAAATCTACCCCAACAAATCCCCAGGCTGTTCAAAGTGAAGCTCAGCCAATAAATAAAGAGCCATCTCCAAAGCCTGTTGCTGCTGCTCCTCTTGCTGATGCTACTAAGCAGATTCCCGCAGGTATTCAGAGTATCAGGGCAGATGGTCAAAACACGGGCAACTTTATCACGGTACATACTTATGCACAATTCTTATAATGCTTTGCTGGAGAGGTTTTTTCATTGGAAGCAAAAGTGTATATGGGAGGACTCAGAGAACCACCAATAGCATGCATTCTCGTATAGTAAATATAAGGTATCTGGTAATGCCAAGAAAGTACTTAAGACATCTTCACGAGCCCCCTCTTTGTACTAAATATAACTATGAGGTAGTACTTCTCTAGTAGCCTGTTTGGTTGTGTTAAGTAGTGAGAATGTTCTGTTAGCTTGAAATTTAAGTGATTGATCTTTGTGACTGATTTGTAAGGAATTGTTGAGGATTTAAGGGGTAGGCCTGCGTGACTCCTTTCAGTCAAGAAACTTAAACAAGTATTTTGGTTAGAAAACCTTATTGATTGTCACCATTGAATTATGATGGTGTAATCCTTTTTACTTTGTAGTTGAGTAGACCTTTTTCTTGCTTTTATAATCATATGTCATTTGTTAGGGAAATATTGTCTGGTTTTAACTGAGTTATTGCCTTGTTATAGGACCGACCATCTACCAAAATCCATGCTGCCCCTGGTGGTGGATCTTCTCTGGGATATCTCTTTGGTGGTGGCAGCAGCTGATAAAGACATCCCAATCACCCATCACGGTTTTATTATTTCTGTACGTTATCTTTCAACTATGTTGTAAGTGTGATTGTGAGTATTGCAGAATGTCAGTGTTATTTTATGTTGCTACCTAGTGGGTGAGGGAGTTTTCTGTGTCAAGGATAAGTGGTGTAATTGCACAAACTTATGTCCATAATCTCAGTTGAAAGCTTTGATCTAAGTTGCTCTTTTTGTTGTTACATGGGGCTTTTTTGTGACTAGTGGTCGAACATCTTGTTTCATAAATTTCATATTCTTTGATTATTTTTCCGCCTGATGGTATGAGGTAAGATTTATAATTTAGAAAATTGTTGCATTATATGATAATATGATTTCCTTGGAAAAATAACTGGACATGAATGAAATATTTACATGTGCAACATGGTGGTGAATTTAGGTTTTGAAGATTATGGATTCTTACAACACTATAGGTATAGAACTGATATCCACACTCCAGCTGCGCAAAACATGATAGTTTGAAAACCAAGATTGAGAAGGAGAAATGGTTTAAGTGAAGATGAAACAAAATCACAGAAAAGCGGAATACCCATATATGTCAGGTAGGTCCTTGGCCAAGGAGCAGTCAAATAGTAATTACTGGTTCACAAGCCAACAAGGTATTATTTCCCATCCTTTCATCAGAAATAGACCATTCTTTTTTCACTAATCCTACTAGAAGCTTAACTCCATCACTCCTCCCCTGGCACAAAAATAAGTATTTCAACTGTTCTTAGGATCTCCAAGCTGAACTGAAAGCTACATATTTACAGCAAATTCAGCTGCATTCATTATCCCTCGCTCGATGTTAATACTAAATCTTGAATTCGCCTCGGACACTATAGTGTCTTCTAATCATGGTTAGAAATAACTTTTGTTGTTCAGTGACTTCGTTATCACCCAGAAGCATCAACCCTTCTGGTTTATTTGCGTATATCCGCCACTTAATTCTCTAGTTTTTATCGTATGCATCCCTAAACTATTATAAAAGTGGTCGGTCTAGCACCCAACAACAACAAAAAAGGAGTATATGTTGAGAATTTAATATATAAAAAGAACTGCAATATCATACTTGCCTACAACAATAGGAAACAGATTTTCATATCAAGCAGACATGATCTGAAAAATAGATAGTAACTTACAATAATCGGTTAATTGCACTTATATTGTTAATATAACAAAAAACAAAGTTGACCTTGGAAATGCACAACACTGGTGTAGTAGTAATTCAAACCCCAGTGTTTCAGCGAACACAAAGTTCGGTAGCAAATCACACTTACTATTGCTTTTTTTTATGTTTAAACTATGCAGAAGGAGAAGAAACTCAGAAAATCGTATGGAAATTCTGAGCAGAATAGTTAATCAATCATTTGACCGAAGCTGAAGCCGAAGCCGAAGACGAGTGAGCGAACGACGACAACGGCGCGAAGCTTGTCTTCTTTTCAACTCTTTAAGAGCTAGAAGAAGAGCAATTGCTTATATATATACCCATAAAAACTTCTTCCTCTTCCAATATGGGACAATGTTCCTTTATCTAAGCGAAAATTTAAAATTTCTCTCAAAAGAAATTTATTTTTATCCATTTCCCCTTCACCATCTTTTAAGTATTTAATATAACTAAATACATAAAACCCAACAGGATGAATAGTTCAAAATGATTGATACAAGGATTGAAGATACAGATAGAGGGGCATGTGAGGACAAGAATGAAATGAAAGGACAATTTGTGATTATATCTGGAAAAAAAAAAGGCAAGAAGTACACCCTAAGTCAAAGAAAGAGAACTGTCAAATAGCCTTCTAGATCGGTCCGTGATTTATTAATAACTTGTTTGGTCAAATTGTTTTTTAGACCGAAAGTACTTTTTTTATAAAAGTATTTTTTTAAATTAAGATATTTGACCAAATTTTTAGAAAAAAAAATCACTTCTAAATCGATCTGTGATTGATTAAATCCCAATCTTTGAATTCTTATAGGTTATAATCTATGACATCCAATTATTGTAAGAACCCTTTAATTTATTTTTTATTTTAAATCTCAAATAGGGTCATATACATCATGTTGACATTTTTCCTCTAAACATATTGACATTGATTTTGTCAAATTTTATGTCGTTCATGACGTGATGATACAATCTTCTTCGTCAATGGTCAAATTATGCAGTATCCCGACTAATCCCTTGGGAGAATTTAATAATAATAAAAAAGTCTAGAAATTGTAGAACAAAGTACTTTTAATTGATTTCCTAAAGAAGAATGAGTAAATTTGTCAATAAGATAAGCTCTTGTTACCGGGGCGGCTAGAGGGTGAAGCTACTAATGTAGTGGCTTTAAATCCCAGGATTTTGGGGGTTTTAATTTTTGTTTTTCAATTTTTATTTGATGTCTAATATTTAATTTGAGATATTGATTAATTTAAATTTGTGCCGTGCAAAGTTCATTAAAGTAAGAATTGTTCTTTTAGAAGAGATCGTTTCATTCCAAATACTCGGACGGCATGCTTCTAGTTAAAGAAGGAGAGATGTTATCATCGCACCACAACTCTCCTCGTAGAGAAGTAAATATTTTATACATAAGAAAAAGATTACATTAATCATTAAAAAATAAGTAATACACTTTTTAATTCCATTCCCCCCTCATGTTTTCATCATTGCAACAAGTAGTAAAACATCAAAAAAGTTCTTTTAGTATAAAGCTTATTAGCTTCTTGAATCAGATTCTATTACTTAAGATCAATACTATCACATGAGAGATCAAATAACTTATGTGAAAAAATTTAAAATTTTATTTTCAAGAATCTAAAAAACTCTATTTCAACTAAAAATATATATGATTGTTTCTAAAAGGGCAATCTATTAAAATTTGGCTTTAGGCCATCAAATTTATTGAGATGTCTATGCTTGTTAAATATGGAATTCGAGGATGAGTTGAACTTATACTTATTGTACTTAACATTATCTTGTATTTTAGCAAAAGGATATTCTCATAAGTTAAATTCATAATCTCCTAGTTACATGTACGATAGTAGGCGCAGTCCTTACTTTACTGTCTATCTAGTAAATAAGTAATTTTATTTATGATTTTTAGAAATGATTAAACTATACAACCCTCACTCGGGGAAAGGAAGATAGTAAAACCAAAATTAAGAACGTGAGTTAAACCAATAAAAAAAAATCCTTTTCATTTAATGGCAATGCTAATAGAATCAAAGAGAAGCTTGTTTGAAAATGCAAAAAAGGGTTTGAGATCCCGGGGTGTATAACTTCAATAATTATGCTTAACCGAAGTTAGAATCACATACGGGAAAATGTCAAAAAGGCAAATATAGTTTTCATAGCTCATCTTTTGTTTCCAAAATGGAGTAAATAGTACAGTCTCCATCATAAAAATTGGAAAAAATAAATACTAGAAAAGAAATGGTAGGACTTAATAATGTTAGATTCCTAAAAAACTGGGGTAGTTATTCTTGATATGTCATGATAGTGGGGTTTTTATTAGTTAACAATTCTCTATTTTGCTGCTGTTGCTTGAAAATGATCGCTTGAGATTCCAAATTACCTTTGATTAGGGTGTTTATAAAAATCAGAAAAATCGAACCAAATCGAAAATAATATCAAATCGATCAAAAAAATCAATACCTTTTTGTTTAGTTTGATTTTGATTTTGAATTTAAAAAATCGCTCAAATTTAATTTGGTTTTGGCTTTTATAAAAAAATAATTCAAAAAAATCTAACCAAACCGACTATAGGAGTAACTATTTCAAATTTATTATTACACCTATTTATATGTATATTTTTATACAAAGTTTCAAAAAAATTATGCCGAATGTTAATCGTTTGCGCTTCTAGTACAGTTTTTACCTTTATATTCTAGTTTGATTGGTAGTTTCTCTTGTGAAGTGTAAAAATCCATTTTATGTTTTAAAAAAAATATTTTTAATTGAATCGTTAAATTATTAATCACTATTTGATTCAATTATCATCAATATATTTTAGTAAATAATAGATTTCTCAAAGGGCTATTGATTTGATAGTGTTACGTTGAAAATGTAATAGACGGAATAGATGTTTCGTAGTGTATGTATCATGTTTAAGAAAAAACCCACAAATAATCGAAAAAACCGAAAAACCAACAAAATCCGACATAAACATAATCGAGAAAAAACCAACTTAATTGGTTTGATTTGATTCTAATATTTGAAAAAATAACTTATTTAGTTTAATTTTTTTTAGAGAAAAATTAATCGAATCCGAACCATGAACATCCCTACCTTTGATATTTTATGATTTCTTCCCCTTCTACTTTTGTTCTCTATTTTTTCACTTTCAACGGTAGTGGAGGTGGGGATGAACTGAAGAAAATGATGGGTGACATGATTTCTTGTCTACAAACACAATGAAAGATGACATATAGTTTAGTTCTTTGTGAAAAATGAACACTCATAATGCATTAAAATGAAGGTCGAAACCTAAATGTCAATTTTTTAGACTTAAAATATATTTCTATTGCCCAAAAATAGATACTTTCTTATATATAATATGGTGTAATATCTCGTTATACTTTAACAATGTTCTTGCTGTTAAAGTATAACACGATATAACACCGTATTATATATAACATAATGTAATATTGCGTTATATATTGTGCGATATTACACCGCACTATACCTCTTAAATAAATTGCCCTTCTTCTTCCCGCAACAGAGTCAAAAGTCCTTTCCCCATTTTAAAAACAAAACAACACCTTCCCCTTCTTCTTTTTATCCATATAAAATCCAAGAGGACCACATCCGTCACACAAAAAAATAAGATTGTAGGTCCCGCATTTAACCCAAGCTTTTTATTATTGTAAAATTTTCATTTGGGACTCAAAATTTCTGTTTTTTGACTTTTCTAAAAACATAAATTGAAGTAATCCGATTTAATTAATGTTGAAACTCGTATAATAATACATATTAGTTATTTTGAATGTGTTTCAATGTTGTTTTGTATTTTTTTGTGATTAAACTAGTATGTTATTTTTATGTGGATTAAGATATTAGTGTTTTAAAAAATAATTAAAGTTGAGAAATAATTCTTTTTGTTAATAAAAATATTCATAAATTTCTTTTACTGTTTTATATGTAATTTTGTGAGTGTTATGTTATTAACATATATTTGTTATTTTTATTTAGTTTAGATTATCAATTTAGTTAAAGACTAGTGTCCTTTTAGCGTAATAAAATATAGAGCCATTCGGCATAGTAAAATATAGAGTTTTTTTAGCGTAGTAAAATGTAGAGTCTTTTAGCATATGATCTTTGTTGTTTAAGTATCCACTATACTGATAGATCAAACACAAACTCTGTCCAATTATAATTACAATAATTAATTATTTAATTTACAAAACAAACACATAGAATTCTGAAAAATATTAAAATTGGCCAACATAAGAATTTAGGATAGCTTTCTGCTACTGAGCCTCAAATATCGAGCCCGGAACCCATAGGTATATACTCTGTCCAATTAAATATTTAAATAATTAAATATTAATTATTTACAAACAAAATAAACACACAAAATTCTAAAAAAAATTAAAATTGACACACATAAAAATTCAAAAAAGTTTGGTTCTACTAGGCCTCAAATATCGAGCATGGAACCCATAGATGTATGTGTTTTCCAATTAAAAATTAATTATTTAATTTTCAAAACAAACACACAAAATTATAAAAATATTGAAATTGACATACATAAGAATTCAGGAAAGTTTGTGCTATTGGGCCTCAAATATTGAGCTTGGAACCCATAGATATGTACGCTGTCAAATTAAAAATAATTATTTAATTTATAAAACAAACACACAAAATTATAAAAATGTATTAAAATTGACACATATAAGAATTCTTCATAGGTTGGTGCTATTGAGCCTCAAATATCGAGTCTGGAACCCATAGATATATACTCTGTCCAATTAAATATTTAAGAATTAAATATTAATTATTTACAAAACAAACCAAACACACAAAATTCTAAAAATATTGAAATTGACACACATAAGAATTTACGATAGCTTGATACTACTGGGCCTCAAATATCAAGCCCGGAACCCATTGATGTATACTATATCTAATTAAATAATTAAATATTAATTATTTACAAAACAAACACACAATTAAATGGAAAAAAATAAAATTGACACGCATAAGAATTCAGGATAGCTTGATGCTACTAAGCCTCAAATATCGAGCCTGGAACCCATAGAAATGTACTCTGTCCAACTAAATAATTAAATATTAATTATTTACAAAACGAACACACAATTAATGAAAAATTAAAATTAACACATATAAGAATTCAGGATGGCTTGGTGCCACTGGGCCTTAAATATCGAGCCTAGAACCCATAGATATATACTATGTCCACTTAAATAATTAAATATTAATTATTTACAAAACAAACACATAATTAATATTGTTTAATTTACAGTAGATGACATGGACGTGCTGTTCTGGATCTTTCTCTGATGAGTTATTAGTATTACAAGGCGATCATAGGTCCGTCTACGTATGCGAGGGAGAACTACTGGACCAGACTCTCTACGCCACGAGAGTGGACGACATGTGGGACTTTATGAAGGGCAGAGATTTCCATCCCCGCGTAGTCCAGCGCCTGAGGGATACCGGCTTCTATAGAATTTTTGAGATTGGGCGGCTTGTAACGACCCGGCCAGTCGTCTCATGAGTTACCGCTCAGTTTCCCCTGTTTTTTTACTTCTTTATGTCTTTTTCAGTCGAATTGTATGGTATCAAGTTGGTTGGTTCAAGTTCGAAATGGTTTTGGAGAGGTTTGACACACTTAGTCTCTTTTGAGTTAGAAAAGTCAACAAGATATTGACTTATGCGAATCAGGTTTCGTATATGAGTTACGATGATTCAGATAGCTTTTTAAGGTGATTTTGGACGTAGGAGCGTGATCAGAATGCATTTTGGAGGTCTGTGGTAGATTAAGGCTTGAATGGGCACTTTTGGGTTGGTAGTTGAAATTTTATTATAGGGACCGGGATGGAATTTCGGAAGTTGAAATAGGTCTGTTGTATCATTTTTGATGTATGTGCAAAATTTCAAGTCATTCGGAAAAGGTTTGATAGACTTTTTGATCGAGGAATTCAAATTTTTTTGGAATCCTTAGGCGTGAATCCGAAGGTATTTAGTTGATTCAATGTTGTTTTAGGTGTTTCGAAGATTGTTATAAGTTTGGTTAGTGGTATATGACTTGTTTGTACTTTTGGTTGAGTTCCTGGAGCCCCGGGGTGATTTCGGATGGTTGGCGGGAACTTGAGAGTTATGATTGTTCTGAGCACGTGATTTTTGCCCTACAAGACAATAACTCCTAAAAATAGACCAAAATAATTTTTTTTGTTATGAAATAGAAGATTCTTACACTTCTATTTAAGGTGAATGTCTTTAATGTATCTAATTAGAGAGATTTTAGAGTTCTATTAGTGGTAGCTAAATCTTCCTCTCCCCTATAAATAGAGGTGCCCCCTACCATTGTAAATCATCCCTTGAGACCCCTCTCAACTCAATAAGAAGAACTCTCTCTACTCTTCTCTCTATTGCTATTGTTCTTGCATTATTGTTCTTGTCTTTACTTTAGTTTATAACACGTTATCAGCACGAGACTCTACCGTCTCAAGTATCATTCTCGAAAATCCAAGGTATTTTCCCTCTTCCTAATTTAATTTTCGAGTACGTCTGACATTATGAAAAGAAAGTTCGTTGCCCTTGAAATTTCGGGTAAGAACTATATGACATGGGTGTTGGATGCTGAAATCCACTTAGATGCTATGGGTCTCGGAGACACCATCAAAGATAAAGAAAAAGCATCAACCCAAGATTGTGCGAAGGCCTTGATTTTCTTGTGCCACCACCTTGACGAAGGTTTGAAGATTGAATATCTCACCGTCAAGGATCCACTCGTTTTGTGGAACAGCTTAAAGGAGAGATATGACAACCTGAAGTTGGTCACTCTGCCACAAGCACGATATGATTGGGCCCATCTGAGGCTACAGGACTTTAAGTCCGTTTCTGAATATAATTCTGCTATGTTCAGAATTACTTCTAAACTGAAGCTATGTGGAGATAACATCTCCGATTACGATATGCCTGAGAAAACGTTTACAACGTTTCATGCCTCCAATATGGTACTGCAGCAACAGTACCGAGAGAAAGGCTTTACGAAGTACTCTGAACTGATTTCTCTCTTACTAGTGGCTGAGCGAAATAATGATCTGCTCATGAGAAATCACGAAAATAGACCAACTGGGTCTACACCACTGCCTGAAGCAGATATGGTGCACTCGCATTATGCCAAACATAAAAGGGACCATGATCACGGTCGTAAACGGGGTCAAAGCCAAGGACGTGGACAAGGAAGAAATTCCAAAGAAGTCCGTCACCCCCCAAAGAGAGATAACCACCGAAAGCAGAAACGGGGTCCAGAAGATCCTAAGGCAAATAGTTCAGAAACTATATGTTATCGTTGCGGTGGAAATGGGCACTGGTCTCGGACTTGCCGTATACCAAGACACTTGGTTGACCTTTATCAAGCATCTCGAAAGAGAAAAGGCCCTGAAACAAATTTTGTCTATGACGACAATGAGGATATCACCCACCTGGATGTGGCAGACTTCTTTGAGCAACCCGAGGGAAAGATAGACCACCTAATCGGTGATGGAACCATGATGAAAGAAGATGGAGCTGTTTGATTCTACTTGTATTAGTCAATGAATAAATTAATAGTCATTAGCATTAGCTCGTATTAGTTAATTCATGATATGATGTTAGTATTAGCCCTTTAGAATGTTTCAATATGCTCAAATATTTTTATTGTACAGTAGAGGTAATCGACTAACCTAAAAACTAGTCGATCGTCTAATATTTAGCAATAAAACGAACTTTTTTCCGCCAGGCCAGATATTCGAATATCAGAGTCTGATATTCAAATATCTGGGCCAGATATTCGAATATCAGAATTCCTATATTCGAATATCTGGCAAGATATTAGAATATGTGCTTAAATATTCGAATATCTAATATTTTTCGCATTAAAGTATTATTTTTTCCGCAAGGCATTATATTCGAATATTAGAATACAATATTCGAATATCCTAAATAACTGCTTCCCAAAACGCTGTTTAAACGCGAAACAAAAGAATTGAAGTTGTTTATACTTATATTTATGTATTTCTTTTGTATGTTAAACTATGGGATAGCAAATATGGAGATCTCACAATGCGAACTTGGACCAACGTCCAAGTGTAAAAGTATTTGCCTAGTTGATTCATGTACTACACATACAATACTCAAAGAAAAGAAGAGTAATTGTGTAAGGCAAACATTACTACAATCTATGGAAGTAGTAAATTGATTGAAAGCTCCGGAAGAGCAATTGTAACTCTGCCCAAAGGCATGACGTTAATCATAGAGAATGCAATGTTCTCCTCCAAGTCTAAAGAAGAACTTGTTGAGTTTTAATGATATCAATCAAAATGTTCTCCTCCAAGTCTAAGAAGAACTTGTTGAGTTTTAAGGATATCATTCAAAATGGATATCAGATTGAGACAATAGATGAGAATAATCTTGAATTCTTCATGAAAACGAGGCTGCCCATTTCGGTTTGGGTTCACGCCATTTTGAATGCAACAATGCTAGTTTGTCGGCTGCCCGATTCGACTTGGGGTCACGCCATTTTGCATGCAACAATACTAGTTCGTCGGCTGCCCACTTCAATTTGGGGTCACGCCATGTTGCATGCAGCAATGCTAGTTCGTCTCTGACTGACGAATTGACACAAATATTCCCCATTGCAATTGGTTTTGGGTCATGAACCCAATATATCCCATTTAAGAAGCTTTGGATGCGCAGTATAGGTGCCTGTAGCACCGCCATCCCGCACCAAAATGGGTTTGCAAAGAAGGTTAGGAATATATGTTGAGTATGAATCGTCCTCCATTATTCGCTACCTCGAAACATTGACAGGAGATTTGTTCACTGCACTATCTGCAGACTGTCAATTTGATGAGACACTTTTCCCAAAATTTGGGGGAGAAGTCGGTGAAACCAAATGGGAAATTTTGTGGAAAAATGTATCATTATCTCATCTTGATCCACATACCTCTATTTGAAAGAAAGAGGTACAAAAGATTATCCATTTGCAAAGAATAGCAAATCAAATGCCTGACGCATTTACGGACTTGAAGAGGATAACGAAATCCCACATTCACGCGGAAAATGTTCCGATCCGTATTGAAGTCCCAATTGGACAAATATCTAGTGTCATATCCAATGAGTCAAATGCACGCCAGAAGCGTGGCAGACCATTAGGTTCCAAAGATCGAAATCCTAGAAAGAGGAAAAAGAACGATCTAAATGACACTATGAAAGAATCACATGAGGACGCTCATGATTTGATTAATTCCGAGATTCACGAAGAATCTATTGAGCCTGAGACTTTTGAAAATACGGAATGCAAGAATGTGAGGATCTCGAACCTCAGTCTGTGGTAGTACAAAATTAATTGAGAGCTCTCGAAGAGCCAATTATTACTATGTTGGAGAAACACAATTGAGTATTGTGCTGTAGTAAGTCTCAAAGAAACTTATTCAGTTTCCAAAGTACACGCGAAAGCGATTGATTATATTGAGACTATAAATAAAGGAAGGCTTTGATTCTCCTATTACTACAACTTGTAGCGGGGTAATTTGTATATGAAAAGCTACCCGCTTTGTTCTCCAGTTTGTACTACACAAACGAAAGAATGCCACAATAAAGTGGATATCTATTGGTATAAAACCCATGTCATAATAAACCCGAAGTTTATTGATAAGTGCACATGTCATGGTGTAAATTTGAAGCTTACCAATATTGATAATTTATTCAGTTGACATTCGTGTTAGCCATCTCATTTGAAGTATGATGTGCAAATTCACATAGGTGAATATCAAAGAACTAGAAGTTCTTGTTCTCAGTAATGAACTGACCAACTAAAGAGTTCGGGTTGAAGCCCCTAAATTCTGGAAATATCAAAGGTGAATATGGGCCCATTCACCTGCCATGTATACCACATATGATGCATCTATGATATGGTTACATGCGCCATTGTTATTAACCCGCAGCCTGGCAGTGCTTGCGAGGTAAATCGCTCAGTAATCTCACTTCGAGCATAGTTTCCAGATTCTCTACTCAAGACAGTTCATCTTGATAAGTTGGTTTATATCAAAGTTGGTTTAGCAAGATAATTATTGAGTGCTTCCACTTAATAGCTAAACTGTTTCTTATGAGAACAAAAGTTGTATATATCAATTTGATATACGTTGTATACGAGAGTATATTATATTCTCCCCTCAAAAGTGGTTCAGGGTCAGGAACCAAATAATTTCATCTTATTATTAAGGTGCTATGTATATTGACATAATGCACAAAGATGATTTCCCAAAGTTAAGGAAACATGTTAGCTTTACTAACATGAGGGGGAGACATGATAAACACTTGAGAAAAGGTTACATGGGATGAATTATCATTTGTATATGTATATCCCCGAATATCATGATATGAACCTGAAGTTCATAAAAGGGATAATTCAATTGCAACATATTGCAAAGCATGCTATACGCATTTGCTGACTCAAAGAAAGTAACTAAATGGAAGAGATACAATTCAAGAAGAATTGATTCCATATGAAAGACATGTAGCTTTGAACCTATAGTTCATATGCTTGAAAGTATAAAGGCAAAGGTATGTATAGTCAATTTTCGATATCTTATTTGTTTAGCATGACATGAAAACTTGATATGCAGCTAAAGTCTCTTATGCGACTTATATGACTTAACTTGAAAGATTTAAGTTGCTTGAAGCATATGCAATTCTTGGTCCTGAAGTACCGCATCCTAAGTACAATTTGTGTACATATGAATCTTGCCATAACTATAAGCATGATGGATTTGAGAATGCATCTATGGAGATATTGAAGAGTTATTCCACGACATTATATGAAGATGTTCATATCTATCAAGAATGATGATTTCAAGGTGCGGAATATTTATTCAAGTCAATATGGTTGATTTATTCATCAAGCATCTATCAAAGATCGTTTTGAAGATGATGCACAAGATTGGAATGCAAATGTCAAGGATATAAATTGATGTACTCATTAGGGGGAGTTAATGCGCGTTACACTCTTTTTCCCTTACAAGGTTTTGTCCCACTGGGTTTTCCTTGCAAGGTTTTTAACGAGGCAACCAATAGGCGCATATTCAAACATGTGTACTCTTTTTCCTTATTTTAATTTTTCCCATTGGGTTTTGGTTTTAAGGTTTTATGAGGCACATCATTGAATAGACATTCAAGGGGGAGTGTTATGAAATAGAAGATTCTTACACTTCTATTTAAGGTGAATGTCTTTAATGTATCTAATTAGAGAGATTTTAGAGTTCTATTAGTGGTAGCTAAATCTTCCTCTCCCCTATAAATAGAGGTGCCCCCTACCATTGTAAATCATCCCTTGAGACCCCTCTCAACTCAATAAGAAGAACTCTCTCTACTCTTCTCTCTATTGCTATTGTTCTTGCATTATTGTTCTTGTCTTTACTTTAGTTTATAACATTTTTATTAATTTTAGGAATTTTTCTTTATTTAGTTGCATTTCATGCATTTTTAATATATTTAAAATCATAGAAAAACCATAAAAAGTGTCACATTTTTAATTTTATGTCACCTTAGGTTCAATTTTCATTTAAGAATTAATTACAATGAGTTAATTGTATTATTAATCAAAAATTATAAAAAATTATCATTTTTACATAGTTAGGTAATTAGCTTAATATTACAATTTGAATTGATTTAGGAATTTAGTTTAGGTTTTAATTAATTAAAACAAAATCAAAAATAGAAAAGAAAGAAATTGAAAAGCAAATTTGAAATTGGGTCATGTAATAAGTGAACTCAAATTTTTTCAAGGGATTTTTACATATACATACCATATAGCAAACCTTATTACCACCCATATTTAAGGTTTGTGTTTATTACATTTAAGTATACCACCTTTTAATTTATGTACCAAAATTCTATTTAAGGTTTAATTATCAACTTATTAATTATAGGCTTGATTTGTGGAACTGAAATTTTTTTCAGATTTTATTGTACACGTTTCTTCTCTCTCTTACAAACAAAACCCACGATTTTCTCCCCTTTTTTAATTACCCCCCCTCCCCCACATTTTTTTACCAAAACCAATTTCTCTCTCTCTCTCTCTGCTTGAATTTCATCCGCCATTGTCGAAGCTTGAACAGTTTCAGATCGAGAAGTTCTTCTCAATCCACCATACTTTCAGTCCATAAAATTGTATCAAAGCCAGAAACCCTCTACAAAACCGATTTCTCTCTCTCTGCTTTGAAGTCGGATAACATGTCAGTTTGTATGTCCTTTGGCGTGTAAACAGTTTTAGGATCACAATACTTTGGAACGACAATGCTACCAACTACTGTTGCAGTACATTTGCGCTGTATGAATGTTTCGTCCATTCGGCAGCATGTCTGTTGTCGGCTAAAACTTCTTATCTTGAACAATGAAGAATCATGAATTGACGTTGCCTTGAAATGTCATTTGCAGTTCTCAGCTACACATACAAGCCAGTAGCTACAAAAAAATTCAATTTTCAGACATATTTATTAAAAACTACAATTAACTACAAATTGACTACAATTAACTACAAACTGAATACAATTAACTACAAACTGACTACAAGTAACTACAAACTGACTACAATTAAATACAAACTGACTACAAGTAACTATAAACGGACTACAATTAACTATAAACAATTAACTATAAACTGACTACAAGTAACTACAAACTGACTACAATTAAATACAAACTGACTACAAGTAACTACAAACGGACTACAATTAACTACAAACTGACTGCAATTTAACTACAATTTGTATAAACAAACCTAGCTTCAATAATCTGGAATCTGGAAGAACTACAATTTGATTGACTATCACGCTGTAATTCTGATTTTCGGTATTTGATGTAGAAGAATGAGAGATTTTCGAAACTGAAATATGGAAGAACTACAATTTGATTGACTATCACACTGTAAATTCTGATTTTCGGTATTCGATGTAGAAGAATGAGAGATTTTCGAAACTGATGGCTACGTATGAGAGATTCACGCAGAGAGATTTGCGCTGGGATTAGATCTTTTAAGGTTTTAAAAAGATCATTTAATTAAGACAGAATCAAATATTAATTGGGAAGCATAAAATCTGGCGCTATTTTAGGCTATAAATTCAGCCAAATATGGTTTGGTACAGTTTTGGTAAAGAAAACATGGTGTATGCGGGTAATAACCAAACAAGGCACAATAATGGTAATAAGGTTTGCTATATGGCATATATATGTAAAAATCCTTTTTTTCAATACTCATTCTTCATTTAAACCCAACCCAAATTAAACCCTACTCAACCCTAAACCGGATCGACCCAACCCAACCCAATACCAAAATCCACCTTAACCTTAAACGCCAATACACTACACAGATACACGAAGAGACGCCTGGGACACGAGAAGGGAGTTGGGCGGTTTTCTTCACGAAAAACACAGGTATATACACACAAAACAGTAGGGGTGTTCAAAACCGATCCGAAACCGAAAACCGATCCAAACCGAAGCTTAACGGCTTATTAGTAACGGCTTAATGGATGGGGAACGGATTGAATTTTTTTTATTAACGGCTTATCGGTTTGGGGATGGATTATTCAATTTTCTTAATGGCTAATCCATTAATCCGTTAAGAATATAAAATATATATATATATATATATATATATATATATATATATATATATATATATAATTTAGTGATAGAATTGAGTTGTCTTATACATATCTGGTTCTATGTGTGTCATGGAAAAAGAAGAATTGAAAGGTTGGTTATGACTAGAGGAACGACACCCCATGAAATAAATTTGTGCATTTTGGATGATTGCTTGTGGAAAATGGAGAACGATAGTTATTTATAGAAGAGGAGTGTAGAGAGTAGAATTTACCAGAGCACTTCAGTTTTTAAAAGTTCATTGTGGGAGCTGAATGGAAATTTGCGCGACAAATTTTTTTGGTTATATCCGAAGCTTATGAGTACACATGTAGTGTGGCCTCTAAGAGAAGATAAGTTCTGTTTTATTTTTCTCGATACTGAACTAGTAGTGAATTTATCTATTTATAATCTACATGCTGATGGCGATTGTTTCATTAGCTACATCATATTGCCTTTAAAATATTATTTTTTATGGCAATTCATTATTTCTAAGACGAGGAGAATAAGAGATATTTAGTGAACATGTATGTTAGGCCGATAAACCGCCCATTAACCGCCCTATAAGAGCTAACCCGATACTAATCCGTCCGATATCTTATCGGGTGGCTAACGGATTATTACATTTAAAAGCGGATAACCGTTAAGCCAAACCGTTAAGAGTAAAAGCCGCCCAATCCGCCCGATGAACACCCCTACAATACAGAAGGAACGCGCCTAAATTGAAGAAGGCTGGTGGCTTCTTCTTCACAAAAATTCACACACAATACACGATAGAGAACGAAAAAAGCTGCGCAGCTTTTGGAAAAAGACCCCCACCCCCTGGTGATCGTCTTCTTCGACGAACCAGACGACCCCAGCTCGCCGGAAAACACACGCACACACAAGGCCTCTGCTAGCCTCAGACTCGCCGGAAACAACAGCTTGACCACCTGAAAACAACCACCATTTCCAGATTCGAAGCTCGAACTTGAACCAGTCAGAAATTCTGGTTACCAGCTTTGTGCCGTCCCGTTCGAGATCATCGAGTCCGTGTTCCGTTCGGGTCATTTTCTACTGCATATTTGGAATTGCAATTTTGGATTCGTCGATACAGTATCCATTTCAATTACTTGGAAGCAAACAGAGGTTCTTCCGTTTTCCTTTTACCAAATTATTCGAATATTTGTGATGAGTTTTCATGTTTAATTTTGTTTGATATGCTTGGATGGTTCTGTTCATCAGTCTACAATATTGATTGTTCATTTTATCTTGTTAAAATTTAGACTATCGAATCTAAGAATTTGGAGTTGTTTACTGTTTTATGTGGACAAGGTTCCCTGTTTCTCGTTTCACCAGACATTAAAATATGCTGTCCCAAACAATGAATTCTTGGAACAAGTTATACCTGAAGTCAGAGTTAGAGCTAACGTAAATTGGTTGTAGCGTAACTATAGATCGTATTCAGTATTATAATATGATATGGTCACAAGACTAAGAAATCACTGACGCTGTAGCTTAATTCAAAACTGATATCAATTTGACTTTCTCATATTTGTATGTTTAGGTTGAACATGATTTAGCTAATCTCAATTTGTGAGGGGCAGCTTTAGTAGTTTGTTTTAAAGTTTGGAATCGAGGTAGTTGCCATTTTTCGGGCATCACAAATGAGATTTGAATTCATGTATACTATATATATTATCTGATTGGCTTGGAATGCTAGTAACAGGATTAGGCCGTTAATAATTACGAACATTCATAGTTGGCTTTGAGTGGAGTCCAATCTTTTGAAATAAATGGAGGCGTGCCATGCCAAATAAAACTCCTAAGCTCATGGCCCTCATTTAATTAATTTTGAATCCTTAGAAGTCGAGGCGTGCCATTTAGTGAAATTTCTATGGCCCTCGCAAAGCTGCAAACACATAATTAGGTGTGTGCTTAATAATATTACTTTCCTAAATTCGGGTGCACATTTATGCGATTCAAATCCAAATCCCAACGAAGTTGAAATGTGTCAAAAATCACAGGTGCATTTATGTGACGTGGTTTAAGACACGTTTTAACAACGTTGCAATTCTTCTTAAAATAATGATAAAAGCGGTTTAAAGTCAAAAAGTACCCAAGTTAGAACATGTTCTAAAATCAGATAATTTAAGCCAAATATGACAGTTGAGCGACCGTGCTAGAACCACGAAATTCGGGAATGACTAACACCTTCTCCCGAGTTAATATAATTCCATACTCGGATTTCTGGTTCGCGGACTATTAAACAGAGTCACTTTTTCCTCGATGCGGGATTCTAACCGATGACTTGGGACACCATAAACCTCTCAGGTGGCGACTCTGAAATTCTTTTTAATAATTGAATCCCGTTTCGATTGTTCTTTAATTGAAAAAACTCACTTATCTATGCCCTTCACCAGGTTGTGGATGGCAAAAAAGGAAGTGTGATAATTGTGCAGCTGAAGCTGCTGATTTTGTTGTCATAACCGCGCCTGCGGATTGGGAATTGTAGGTGCGGGATCACAGAAGTGGAAGAGAAGCCGTAGATGCAACCATGGGCAAGGATGGTCAGAAGGCACAGGTGCGAAAGGCTCAGCGCACTTGCGAGACCGCAAGAGCAGAACAGGATGCACAGCTGCGGTTTTGAAAGACTTAAGTGGAAACCGTAAAACGGTTGTTTGGCCAAAGAAGCGTTACCGTAGTTGCGGTAAAGGGACCTCATGTGCAAAAACCCTGTGTCGGAAAGTATATAATCCTCCTTCGCAAATTTTTGGTTATTCCACCATTTTCACATAGGGGTTTGAGCTTGAGAGAGCAAATTGAAGAGGGAATTCAATAGGATTTCGTGGAGGTAAGGTTTTTGGACCCTAAACTTGTTTCTATGATGGTTTATGACTATTTAAGCTTGAAATTTGTGGTAATTAGTGGTTAAAATTGGGAGTTTAGGGCTTATAAATTGGAGATCTAAATTTAGGGATTAGAGAAGCCATTTGTGGTCAGATTTTGGTATTCTTGGTATGTATGGAAATCGTGAGAGGATAAGGGTTCTATTGACATAAGTTTTATCGGATTCCAAGACGTGGGCCTGAGGGTCGGGTTTGGCCAATTTCGGGATTTGTATTGTAATTTGATTATTTTCGCATGGGCTTCATCCATAGCATATATTGATATTGTGATGTTGTTTTTGGATAGCTTCGAAGTGAGTTGAGGCCGATTTGAGAGGCAAGGGCATCACAGAGTAGTATTTCACCCGATTTGAGGTAAGTAATGATTGTACATTTGTATTGAGGGTATGAAACCCCGGTATTTCGTACTGTTTTGATAAATAAGATGACACACATGCTAGGTGACGGGCGAGAACCCGTAGGGATTGTGACTTGGTATGTCCCTTGGCGACTATATAGTTGTATATTTTGATATACTACATATGATATCCATGAGTTTAGAAGTTGTTTTGTTAATCCGGGTTGAATGCCATGTTTGGGGCCTTTGTGTCGAGCTATTTAGACCATTAGGGGTGTTTTACTGATTTTCCTTATACGGTTTTGATTCAAAAGCATAACCTCAGTCATGTTTACCTGTTATTTTTAAATATTGTTTTATTACTCTATTTTAAAATTACAAAATAGTTTGGGTTGAGTTCCCTGATTTTTACTGAAATACCGGAGCGGTTGTGAGGTTAATGACTGAGAGAGAGGTCAAGGACTATAATATATATTTATGGATCGGGTTGTATATCGTAGCAATATATATATGTATATATGTATATATATATATATATATATATATATATATATATATATATATATATGTATATGTATATATATGTATATATATGTATATATATATATGTATATATATATCTATATGTATATATATATATATATATATATATATATATATATATATATATATATATATATATATATATATATATATATATATATATATATATATAGATATATTTATTTATATATATATATATATATATATATATATATGTAGGGATTGGGATGTACGTCGCAGCGATATATTGGATCGGTATATGTATATATATATATATATATATATATATATATATATATATATATATATATATATATATATATATATATATATATATGTAGGGATTGGGATGTACGTCGCAGCGATATATTGGATCGGGCTGCGTACCGCAGCAATATTACGCTTAGGCTGAAGGAGCCCCTCCGGAGTCTGTACACCCTTAATGAGCATAGTCGACTATATATATATTGGATTCGACTGCACGCTGTAGCGATTATTATTATTATTGTTATTATTATGATATATTTATTGAGCCGAAGTGCTGAGTGTGAGTACTGTGTGATGAAAGCTGAGTCACGAGTGAATGAGAGGCTTTCCCGAGGGGCCATACTTATGAGTGATATCTTGCCCAAGGGGCCTGTTTATGATGTTTTCTATGTTTTCTCTCTTCTTATTTACTGAGCCTCCACCGAAATTGTTGAATAAATGTTTGGAAGGATTTTTAACTAAGACTTGAGTTTTTACGAGTTAAATTGATTATTGAACTGCAGATTTTGGACTTGATATATCTGTTGAGATTTCCTGATAAAATGATTTTTAAATGGTCGTCACTGCACTCAGACTTTATGTACTTTATTTACTTACTGAGTTTTCGTAGTCAAGTTACTCCATGCACCTTGTGCGCAGATCCAGGTGCTCGTGCATCATAGCTTCCAGCTCTTTTAGAGTATTTCAGGAGATTGCAAGATAGTTGCACGACATTTGCAGCCCTTCCTTCCTCCTTCCTATCTTAGCATTTTATTATCCAGTCGACTTTGTATTATTCAGACTGTATTTGCTGTATTAGAGGCTCATGACTAGTGACACCGGAATGTTGGGATGTGTTGGTATATTGTGTACTATTTTCAACATATTTCTGTTGTTGTTCTAATACATATGAAGAATTTGAGACTTAAATAGTTCTAAAAAATTATTTTTATAAAAAGAACTTAATGTGGTAATTGTTGGGTTGGGTTGCCTAGTACTGTGATAGGCGCCATCACGACCGGGGTATTTGGGGTCGTGACATGGCTGCAGCTCGAGTGGTCTCAAATCACGGTCATGATAGAGCGGTGGCGATCGGAGACGCACATTTTTCACCTGCCCACTGGTGAGGCCACCATGACGCTGCAGGATGTTAAGGTTCTATATGGGTTGTCTGCTGATGGACTGCCTGTTGCACTGCCTCAGGGTATAAGATCTATGTCGCGCCCAGTATTTGGACTTGTTGCAGTAGTTCACTGGTTTCAAGCCACAGGATGAGTCTGCACATTCAGGGGCCAGTCGCATGGCTTTGACAACTTTTTGACAACATTTGGAGATATTGCACCCCAACATCACCAGCGAGATCGATGATCTACATATTTATCGGTACACGAGATTGGTGTTGCTCCTTCTTTTTGCGGGTGTCTTATTCTCGAACACTTTGGGAGATGTAGTGAGTTTGTAATTTCTACATCATCTTCAACAACTAGATGATTTACCCCAGTACAACTGGGGTGTTGTTGTTCTCGATTACCTGTACAAGCATATGTGTCGGGCTAGCATGGGAACCCAGAGCGACGTATATGGTTTTCTGCCGCTTCTACATGTGACAATATATTTGAATACTATGTTCATTACTTCCAATTCTATCTAGTCAAAATTTATCTTTAACTTTACATCAACCTTGTATGTTAGGTTTGGGCCTGGGAGCGGTTCTTGTAGTTACAACCACCTCTACCACTATTACCTCTGGATGTAGCACCTCTGTTTCCCCTCTAGCTAGAAGGTGGTTTCTCTGGCGTGGAAATTACCAAGGCATTGATGCTCATCATAACCCCCCCCCCCCCTTCGTCAAGGATGTGTTGGATATGCTAGAGGGCGCACAGGTAATATAATTCAAGTGTGTTGTGCATACTCACTTTTATGTTATTATTTGATATTTCATCTGGACGCTTTATAAAATTCAATATGCTATACATATTGACTTTTTTCTAAAACGAAACATTTTTGTCTTGATTTATCCTTTTATTATCTTTTATTTTCATGTATGTTGCATTAGTTATGGTTGTTGTGCTTTTTTCTCTTCAAATATTATGTTATGAAATTTCAATCTTCGTATTGGTCTTCTTTACTAACATCAATAAGTTGAATGTTGGAACTAATATCATCATCCTAATTCAAAAGGTCAAGTTAAAAAAATAAGATGTAACAAGACTGTGGAACATAATTTTATTTGATATATAATACAACATAAACAAGTACAAGCACTTATTACAAAAAACATTACGAAAACAAAACACTAGGTGTATCCTTGATAGTTGGGTACATTACGCGAACTTGCACCAGAAGTTGGATTACTATCGCCACCTACACCAGCTAAAGGACATTTACGACAACCGTGTCCTATTTGCGAGCATATGCCATATTTACACGTATAAACGGTATCACCAACATCCATTTGGTTCCGTATACGCGTTACCTTTTCACTTGTAGCTTGCACAAACAGTCCTTGTTACACAACATTTTAAATGATTTCGGCATCCAATAATACTCAGCCCCCAATGGCTGCAACTGCCCACTGTATATGTTTACATATGCAACAATATTGTATTTCCTAGCAACATAGTTTGTTGCCCCTAAACCAACTTGTTTAAAGAACTCCATGGCAGTGCACACGACATATGGTAGATGGCCCATTTCCCACGTGAACACAACCTGTTGGCTTCATTCACAGTTTGTAAATTATTCCCCCCGTGTCCGCCGATAGCGGTGCAAACTTCAAAAACACCCCGATCGTGATCATACTGTAAATATGAATGCCAATGTGCTCCCCTCCTATATTTATCAAATCTTCTCATCGGTATCGGCATAAATTGAACACCCTTGTCCATCAATTCCGATGCAGTTCTATGTCTTTCAACAAACATCTCAGCAATTGTTGGATGCCATGCGGACTATGGAAGTGATAGGAATCCACGTGCAGTCTTCAATAAGCTGTTGAATGACTCTAACACATATGTAGTCAGAGATCCCTATCTTCTGCTACCATCAGCATGCAATGTCCACTTGTGAAGCTCATGTCCCATCAGCCAATTATAGGCTCTTTCGTCTAACTATCGGATTACTTCCATGCACCTCATGAATTTGCACTGTTGGTGCTCAGTTGTATCCATCCACATTAAAACATACAAGGCTTTGTCGGGATATTTATTCTGGAAATTGACCTTCAGGTGCCTCACACATTAACGGTGGTATGCATGGGGTTCTTGCCATTCAAGAAAATGTTGTATAGAACTTAAAATACCACTATGCCGATCAGATATTAGACAAATACCTGAACTCTGTTTGACAACATGCTACTTCAAGTGGTTCAAAAAAGTGTCCCCGTCTCTTCGCTTTCAATGGAAAATATGGCAAAATCTAGTGTAAATATTTGTGCGCTCTCATCTACTGCAAAACTGCGATGAAAAGCTTAATATCATACTTTCCATAGACATGAGTACCATTTATGAAAGTTACCGGACGGAAATGCACAAAACCATCAATTGCTGGTTTAAATAACCAGAACATATAGTTGAAAATATATTATGGTATTCCTGGACTCCGCTCATGCCTCCATTCAACAACAGTCCCGGGGTTAAAGTACTTTAGTGCGGCCATGTTCTTGCGTAGAGATGAAAATGACTTATCCCAGTCACCATAAATAATTTCAAATGCAAGTTTGCACCCGAGATATGCCTTTTTTTTTGTTATAGTACACCCATATTCCTGGTGGGCGGATGTAATACACTCTTTGATTTTGTACCTAATGGACACTTCCAAGTGTGGAATCAAGACAAGAGAAATCAAGTCTATATTCAAGTTGAATGATTCTGATTGAATATGTCCATTTTACATCTATGGGTGCTAATATATTTACCCACTTTCCACAACCCCGCTTCCTTCTTAATCGCATGCAATATCTAGTTACAACCAATAAAGTGCCTACGGAATTTAACCTTGTATACATTTGGAGTTGACTCCCATACTATCATCTCACGACACTCTCTTATGTTGTATGTTTTTACAGCCCTAGTTAAGCGAGTTTTATCGGGAAAATACATGCCTTTTGCCTGCCCCGTTAGTCTAGACTCATCCCACACTGATGACCGAAATTCGTCAGCATCCCATGTGAGGGCATCCATATCCGGAATAGTCGCAAATTATCAAGGTAGGGAATATTCCACTTATGAAACGACACGTGCGACTCGTACACTCTTGGTCTAATGGGAGGTGGAGGAGCATGCTCCCTCGTCATCTCGGGTTCGACATTCACTTCCTCCTCATTATCACCCTCGTTAGGGAAGGGTGTGTCATCCCCAAACTCATCGGCATTACTGTCATAATCACTATTATCTTCCTGACTCTACGTGTCTGCCAAATCATGAGCAAAGACATCATCTACGGGCAATTGAGTGAGGTCAGGACCATTTAAGTTGCTCATTTTTACTGCACAAAAAGAACAAAATGATAAGCTACTCAAATTGAAAAATACTTTACATATAGCTATATCACTTCACTTACAAGTCATAGTGTGTTGACATTCCATGATGGATATTTTTCTGTTGGTGATGACTTCCGGATGGACCACCGTGATCCAACACGCCAGAACTATGCATATTCCAACTGGGCGTGGGGTCATAACTTGTAAAATTCATATCCGAACGGTATCCCCTATGGAAAATATGAGTGTTAATATAAATTTGATTCAACAAAAAATAAACATCATAACAGAAGGAAAATTGAAGTTTACCACTCGTCTTGTGGATTATGTAAAGTAGGAGAGAAATTATTTCCTCGCTCTTCGTTCGCCCACGGAGATAAGTTAATATCTGGCCAAACTTTTTCAGCCAGAACCTGTTGGGCTAAAATTGCTCCAGAATTACCACCCGATGACTGGGGGTTATCCTTGCTTTGCGCAATCTCATGATTGCGAACGTCTTCAGCCTTGACGTACATCTCCAATATTCTATCACAGTAAATTTTCTGTATTCATCCGGAATCCACAAAAAATATCTAAGAGTTTCATCATCTTCGATTTTAAACTCAAAATAACAAGCAATTCCCTGTGGAGTCACAGAATACAGATATATACCGGTTACTTTATGGTTCACCGAACGTTTGCTCATACTCATTTTTTAACATAACAACGATACCAATTTATCATTCTCCATTTTAAGCAGAAATTTAATATGACGTTGTGGAGATAAATAGACCTCACAGAGTTATTCCACACTACAACCTCACCCTCCCTCCCCTCCAGTATAATGAAACCTTTATTTTTGGCTCTTTATACATTACAAAAAATGCTTGATAACAAGAAGAAAAGTTTGAACGGAAGTTAGAATGTTTTTTGAATGAATTCTCATAAAATTCTAAAGCATTTAAATAAGGAAATTTCTAGCTCGAGGGGCTAAATTTTTTGGTGTATTGCACTTTATTACACCACTCTATACCTATTTGAATTATTGTTATGTTAGTTAACCGCAAGAGACTTATTGGTGGACCCACAAACAGGTATAGCGCGGTGTAATATCGCGCTATATATATTTGAATTACTGTAGTTTTAGTTAACATCAGGAGACTAATTGGTGGGCCCACATACAGGTATAACGCTATATTATACCGCGCTATATGTAACGCGGTATTGCACCGCGCTATACTTTAATGGCAGAAACACTGTTAAAGTATATCGCGGTATTACACCGCGTTATATATAGAAAAGTATCTTCTTCTTTTTTTACACTAAAAATGTATTTTAAGTCCAAAAAATTGGCATTTAAGTTTCGAACTCCAATAAATGGCATGTTCATTTTCACATTTTAGTTAGTTATGCATTCATAGCAAACATACAAAAGAAAAAGGAAAAAAAGTCCATACTTGATCTTTCAAAAGGACATGCTTAAAAGAAAGGTACTCTTTCCGGTCTACATTAACAGATTGTTTTGGCCGTTTTCATGCATATTAAATAATTTATTTTTAATATTAATCAATAATAAAATTGATCATATTAATCTTTACTATCTCTTTAATTTGTTTATTCGAAGTATAACAGATCCTCCTAGATTCTTTAATCCAAGGGCAACTTTTTTATAATAAAAAAAAAGTTAATTCCTTCTTGATATATAGAAAATACAAATATTATGGACCACAAAAGAATATTAAAAAATTAATTAAGTTGGATCGGCAGGAAGAATATAAATTGCTAACTAGCCCCAAGTACTAATAGATTTGATGAACTCTAGATTCATGTCTAAGCTATGGCGATGAAGGTCAGAAAGAAGAAGAAACAAATGGGAGTAAAATGAGTGGTTATGCTATGCTTTTCACTAACTCAACTAATAAATGGAAGAGTACTGTACATTTATACTAATCTACTACTTAACTTCATAAGTATTTTCAACTTTCACTTATCACACCACTAACTTATTACATATAATTAGTTGTACACAGTTGTCACTAATGCTTGATTCAACACCCCTCCTTAAGCTAATGGTTGAAAATATCTTTTAGCTTTAGCTTGGACAATAAGTAGTCATGCTACACTCGACCAAGGCTCTTTGTTAGAATATCAGCCTGTTGTTCCTTAGTGGGCGCATGATGTTTTGATCAGACCTTGCACTAACTTCTCGCAAACAAAATGACAGTCAATGTCAATGTGTTTGGTTCCCTCGTGAAATATAGGATTGGCTGCTATTTGAATAGCAACTTTTCTATCACAATCAAGAGTTATAGGTAGCTCAACATCCACCCATAACTCTTTGAACATCCCTGTAAGCCATGTGAATTCAGCCACTACTGAGGCCATGCTCCTGAACTCTGCTTCTACAGAACTCCTTGCTACAGTTTCTTGCTTCTTTGACTTGCACGTAACGAATGCATCTCCAAAATTTACCAAGTAGCTTGTAACTGATCTCCTAGTCTCTAGACATCCTCCTCAGTCTTACAAAAGCCTTCTAGTTTACTTGAGTCTCCAGATGGCATTAAAAGACCAAGTCTAGGAGAACCTTTGAGATATCGCACTACTCGCAATGCAATCCAGCTTCCATATGTGACTGCATTGGTTTATGCATGTATTGACTTAGAACTTACACCACATATGCAATATCCACTCTGGTCATAGTAAGATCAGTAATCTGCCTATTAGCCTTTGATATTTTCCGGCATCTGCTAACAACTTGTCTTCTGCTTCAAGGGAAGACTGATTATGAATGAACTTGTCATATTCTTCATATGTGACTTTTACATTTGCTTTCAAGGGTGTACCAGCAGGTTTTGCACCACTAAGACCCACTTCTGCAATGAGTTCCAAGGCATACTTCCTTTGACTCATCACAATGCCTTTACATGACCTAGCAAATTCTATTCCAAGGAAGAATTTAAGTTCAGCTAAGTATTTCATTTTGAACTTCAGCTTAGGTCATTTCTAGTTTGCAGAATCAAACTTTGACTGCTCCCAAATACAAGTAAATCATCCACATAGACAAGCACCACTATTAGCTCAGACTCCACTTTACTGGTGAACAATGAATAATCAACATGACTTTGAGTGAATCCGAGTTGTAGTAAGGCATCTGTTAGCTTCTTATTCCGTTATCTAGGAGCTTGTTTAAGCCCATAGAGAGACTTATGGAGTTTGCAGATACTGTGCTTCCCCCTGGCTGGTAGACCCTGGAGGAACCTCCATGTAAGCATCTTCAAGTAGGTCACCTTAAAGGAAAGCATTGTGCATATCCATTTGAAAGATGGTCCAATGTTTGGCTGCAGCAATGGTAAGAACTGACCTGACTGTAACCATTTTGGCTATAGGAGAAAAAGTTTCAGTGTAGTCCAACACCTCTTGCTGGCTATACCCCTTGGCTACAAGCCTAGCCTTGTACCTTTCCACTGGACCTGAAGAGGTATATTTCACCTTGAACACCCACTTAAAACCAATGGGAACCTTCCCAGGAGGCAGACCAACCACTGTCCAGGTGTAATTATCCTCTAAAGCTGATATCTCACATTTTATTGCCGCAACCCATATGGCATATTTTACAGCCTCAGTGTATGTCTTGGGCTCCACAATGGCTGAATAGGTAGCTAAGGTAGCCCCAAAAGAAGGTGACACATTGGCATACTGACACAATCTGAAACTGGATAGCAACAAATGGGCATTTCCTGTACTAGGAACAATATAGTCCTTCATCCGTATGTGTGGCCTACTGACCTTAATGGACTTTCTTGTGAAATCATATAACTCAGCATCAGGAGGAACAAAGATATCATGGACTGTGGAATTATCAGCAGCAACAGGATAGACAGGAACATGAGCAGCAGGGGAATGGGTATAGAAGAACTAGCTGAATAGGGAGAAATAAGAGAAGAATGAATAAAAGAAACAAGTTGGAACTGAATATCTGTAGCGCTACTTGATGGAATAGCTGAAACATCCAAAACAGGAAATAAGGAAATGGTAGAAGAGTTCAAGTGCTCAAAAGGAAAGATATCCTCCATAAATACCACATCCCTGCTGATGTGAAACTCCTTTGTGTGAAGACCAAACATTTTATATATTTTTTGTGTAGCAGAATAACCTAGAGAAACTGCAGGATATGCTCTAAGAGTAAATTTGTCAGGTCTTCTAGCTGTGGTGACATTTAAAAGCATCCAAAGATTCTCATATATTGTAAAGAAGGTGAATGCCCAACAAGAATCACAAAAGGAGTTTTGTTGTGAAGAACAGTTGAAGGGAGCCAATTGATGATATAAATAGTAGTGCTTACACATTCTCCCAAGAAACTTAATGGTACTGAATCTTGAAATCCGAGTGCTCGAGCAACCTCTAGAATGTACCTATGTCTCCTTTCAGCAACTCCACTTTGTTGGGGAGTATAAATACATGAACTTTGGTGTATGATACCCTGATTGTAGTAATTCTAACATATGGGAATTGAAGAATTCGCACCCATTATTAGATCTGAAGAACTTAACTGATGTTGAGATATTTTTAATCATAGCAAAGAAAGATCTTAGAGCAACAACAAATTCAGCTTTAGTAGGTAGAAGAAAAATCCATGTATACCTAGAGCAGTCATCTACCAAGGTCAGAAAATACCTTTTTCCATCATAGGTAGGGACTCTATAAGGACCCTAAGCATCAGCATGTATTGTATGAAAGCAAGATTTGAGGATGTAGAACCGAGAGAGAAAGGTTGTCTTCTTTGTTTAGCTAGGGGACACACTATAAAATGCTTATCTTTACAACAACATTCAATAACTGAAAATCATAGGAACCTTTTAGTTTATGCAGAGTATATAAGGGTGCATGACCCAATCTCTTATGCTACACATCTATACTCACTACTTTATTTGAAACATTTACTGTATTTACAGAGTTTATTTGCTTGGACTCTTCAAGATATCTGCTACTAAACCTTGACCTTGGCTTTGTAGTGCCACTGACTTCCTTGGAGTAGACTTAAACACATACAGTCCATCTTTCTCTCTACCAGTCCCCCTCACATGTCCAGTGAAGAGCTCCTGGAAAATGAAGAAATCAGGGAAGAACATAACAATCCATCTCATTTCCTTTGTGAACTTGGACACATATAGAATGTTGCATTTGAAGTCAGGAATATAGATCACATAAGACACTATTAGGTCCTTTAGGAAAGCAACAAACCCTATGTGACTAACATGAGTAACACTGACAGTAGGTAAGTAAACTTTTCCGCCTTTGCTATTAACTGATTTAGCATTAATCAACAAGCTAGAATCATTCATCATATGACTTGAATCCCCTGAGTCTATAATCCATTTTGTCAGAATTTTAGTGATGTCATCATAAAATGGCATACTTGCTTCCATAGAAGAGCCACTACACTCAGGTTGCTTTCGTAGAAGCTGAAGAATCTGGTTGTACTGATCTAGAGTGAATTGAGGAATTCCAATTTGAAGATTTTGACTTGTTTAACTGCATTTGTTGCACCTGTGAGATTCCTGCAAAGTTAGTTGTAGGTCCTACTTGTGCAGGGCTATTGAGATTATTAGGCACATAGTTGCCAGCTTTGGCTTGATCATAGTTAACTGCATTCCCAAATTCACCCTTCCTTTTAGACTTAAAGTCTTGTGGATACCCATTCAATTTGTAACAAGTCTCCCTAGTGTGGACTTTATGGTTACAATAGTCAGAATGTAGATTGTTTCTCTTGGATCTATTGCCAGAATTTGGATGATTTCTTCTTCCAGATTGTCCATAACTAGCTCCTTCATTCTCTTTGCTACTAAACAAGGCTGTCATGTCATTTCCCACATAGCTGTGATTTTGTCCATGATTTTCTTTTGCATTCAGTTGCATTGAAGCTCCAGTTGATGTTCCCTTGTTGCTGAACAAGGCTGTACCTTCAGTAACTTGAGAAGCCTGAGAGGACTGGGACAATACTCTTCTATTTTATTCAGAGATAATCATTGAGCAAGCCTTGTTAATAGAAGGTCTATGAGACATATTCAAAATATGATTGCTTGATTGAGAGTATGTTTCATTTTGACCCATAAGAAACTGTAACGGCCTTTGGTACTCAAAGTGCTCAATATATTTCTTCGATTCATCACAGCCATACCCAGGGCATGGCATAAGAGCATCAAACTCTACCCATAGTTCCTTTAATTTTGAAAAATAAGTAGATACATAAGACGATCCTTGGGCCAGAGTTGCAATTTATTTGTGCAAATATAACACTCTAGAAGCATTGACCTTATCAAATATTTCTTTGAGATCCATCCATTCTTTATGTGCACTTGAAGCATAGACCATGCCACTTAGCAATTCAACACTCATAGAGTTCATAATCCATGATAGAACTATAGCATTACATTCTTTCCAAAGTTCATGAAGAACAAGATGGAATATTTTCTTTCGGATATCTTCCATCTACAAACCCTATCTTACTTTTCTCTAACAGACTAACACGCATAGTACTACTCCACAAAGTGTAATTCTCAAGTCCTGTGAGCTTGACAGAGATGAGAGAACTACTTGGAGTGTCGCTTGGTTGCAGAAACAACGAATGATGCTAATCGATCATCGGTGCGATCACTGGTTCTGCAGCTACCTCTTCGTGAGTCGATCCATTATCTTCTCGAGTAATCACCATTGTCAACAGAAATCTAAATTACATAAAATGTCAATTTCTCAAAATCGATTTAACCCTAATGTTTGGGAATCGAAGCAATTGCTCAAGCTCAAATGAGTGAATAGCATAAATAATTAAGGAAGATAAATTTGAAGTTAGACTCGAGTGATATAAATCATTAACTCAAGCTCTGATTCCATGATTAACTCAAGATTCATCTCTGAGCTATAGCGATGAAGGTCAGAAAGAGGAAGAAACGGATGGGAGTAAAATGAGCGGTTATGCTATGCTTTTCACTAACTCAACTAATAAGTATTGTATATTTATACTAATCCTACTGCTTAACTTCCTAACTGTTTCTAACTTTCACTTATTACACCACTAACTTATTACATATAATTAACTGTACACAGCTGTTATTAATACTTGATTCAACAAGATTCACTAGCCATTAAAGAAAAGCACCATTAATTCCACCTTATTTCTTTGTTTGATAGTTATAAATTTCATTGCTGGAAAAAGAATTGTTATAATCCGGTACTAACTCAAGGTTATTCTTTATCTTTTGAAGCTCTGACAATAATTATCTTATTTTTCACCGTTGAACTTGGGAATTGGGATCAGTAAAATAAGTACGAATGATGCATTATATTCCCAACCTAAAAGTCTAAATGGTTAATGTGAAATTTGCTAAATTCTTACAGAAACAACCAATAGAAATCAGTAGGATCAAAATCAAGCAAGGGTAATTTTATTACCTTATTTTTGTAATTATTAAATAAATTTCAAGTGATATTTATGCTCCAATTAGCTCAATATGAACCATCAGAGAAGTTCAAAATATGAAAACATAATTCAGTGGTTCCTTGTGACTTGTAATTGCAAGAAAGGAGGATAGCAATGTCACAATCCAAATATATTGGTCACGTCTCATGCTTTATTTCCCAAATGGAGTAAAGTCTAACGTCTCCATCATAAATTAAAAATAAAAATACAAAAATAATTAAATGGTAGGGACTTGATAATGTTAGATTCCCGGGGTTCAAGAAGTCTTGATATTTCATGATGTGAGGTTTTCCTTTGTTTGGAGCTCTCATACATATCTTTTACTATTGAACTCAAATTATCTATTGTTGTTTGAAAATGATGGCTTTAGATTCCAAACCCCTTTAATATATTCATCATTTCACCTTTCTTTCTTTATTTTTTGATTTTCAGTAGTGATGGAGCTCGCAGTTATGGGATCAACATTTTTACTAAGGAGATTAAAACTATAAAAAAAAATAAACACTCGAAGAAGCTTGTCGGTTGTATTTGGGGATTTTACATCTATTATATATACATAAAAATATTTTTATATTTATATATAAAGTATAATTTTTTGGGAATGGATTCGAATGAACCCATTGTGCTCCTAGCTCTGTCCCGGGCGGAGGTTGGAGGAACTAAAGAAAGTAATGGCTAACATGATTACTTTTATACAAACACTAAGAAAGGTGACAAAATGTTTGGTTCTTGAAATGACATACTTCGTTCTTTATTTTACTGTCATACGATGAAGCACGTAAAGAAAAACCAGAATACAAGTCTATACCTAATTTTTCAAAGGACTTTAAGAAAAGTGAATTGCATAAATGTAAGTATCAAAAGATTCAAAACCATTATAGAACAGCATCTAAAATTATTTTAAAACGTAGATGGTTTGTTTGATATATACTCGGTTCTGTGATTTATTTAGAAAATACAATCTTATGACCAAACAACAAATGCTTGTTACTATCAGGACTCTCCTAACAAGAAAGCCAATCAAGTTGCTGGACTACTCTATATTATGCTTCTAATAATAATAATAATAATAATAATAATAATAAAAGGGGAGGGGCAGTAACAAATCCAGAATTTAGATACTTTCTTGAAGTGGAGATTCTGATATATATATATATATATATATATATATATATATATATATATATATATATATATATATATATATATATATATATATATATATATATATATATATATATATATATATCTAACTGTAATTATATCTATTTAATGTATATCCAACTCTATATATAAAGTTTGAACTAAAATTATTAAGTCATGTTAAACCGCGAACGAGGTCAAATAGTTTTATGGGTCATTATAAACTTAATTTTAATTTAATGATTTTCTTTTTTTTTTATATATGGAAGATTTGCTTTTACACATAAATGATCTACTTTTTACGTATAAAAGATCTACAAAAATATATTTTCTTAATTTCAGTATCGTAAATTGGGTTGTATTAGGGTGATTCAGGACATGTATGATGGAACAAAGACCTGGGTGAAGACTGTGGGAGGGGATTGGAACCATTTTCGGATATGATGGTGTTGCACCAAGGGTTGGCACTTAAACCTTTCTTGTTTGCCCTGACGATGGACATACTGACACGCCACATCCAAGAGGAGGTGATGTGGTGCATATTATTTGCAGATGAAATTGTTTTGATTGATGAGACACGAGGTAGTGCTAACACGAGGTTAGAGATATGGAAGCAGACTCTAGAGTCTAAAAGTTTCAAGTTGAGCAGGACCAAGACAGAAGTTAGAGTGTAAGTTCAGTGGTGCAACCCAGATTGTGGAATGAGAGGTGAGGCTGGATTCATAAGTCATCCCTACGAGAGGAAGTTTTAAGTACCTTGGGTCTATTATACATGAGGATGGTGTGATTGATGAAGATGTCACAAATTGTACTGGGATGGGATGGGATGGATGAAATGGAGACTTGCTTATGGTATTTTATTTGACAAGAAGGTGTAGTTAAAACTTAAAGGTATGTTCTATAGAGCGCGATGGTCAGGCCGACTATGTTATATCGGGCTGAGTGTTGGGCAGTGAAGAGCTCCTACGTCCAGAAGATGAAGGCAGCAAAGATGAGAATGTTGAGATGGATGTGCGAGCACACTAAGTAGAACGGATTAGGAATGAAGTTATCCGGAACAAGGTGGTTGTAGCTTCTATTGAGGACAAGATGGAGGAAGTGAGGCTTAGATGGTTTGGACATGTGAGGAGGATAAGTACAAATGCCTTTGTAAGGAGGTCTGCATGGCGGACATTGGAGGGCCTAAGAAGAGGTAGGGTTAAGCCAAAGAATAATTGGGAGAGGTGATTAGGCAATACATGGCGCAATTATAGCTGACCGAGGACATGACCCTTGATAGGAAAGTGTGGAGGCCTAGGATTAGAGTAGTAGGTTAGATATTCTAGATTGTTCATATCGATAGTATTAGTACGTACTTTCATATTCTTTGATATTAGGTTTCTATGACTACTTGTTGTCTCTCGCATTTTGGTCATCCTACTTGTAAGGTCCGTAAAATTTCACCTAGAACTCAGGGTTTCATGATTCCAATGTAGGCTAATGTGTTTGATGATGGTAACTTTTGCAACCCATTTTGTAGACCACACAAAATGCTCAAATAAGCTGAACCCCCAGAATCTTTCTAATTATAGTTAAATTTTGTTATGTCTTTAATTAGATTGAAGTCGCTAGGAGTTTCAAAATGTTGTAGTAAATTAAAGGAATCTCAAGCCATGTAGGTTGGCTTAACTTTTCTCTTAGAATTGAAACCCACGATGTTCCTGTAAGTCTCGAGTTGTTTATTATAAATTTGACTATTTCGAATAAGCTTTGTATCGAAAGTTATATATTAAAAATGTGTGAATGCTCTTATCTTATTGTGTTATCCTTCGGGAATGTGATCTAGGTATGAGCTGTGTATTAACATGTTATGAATTCAAGTCGCTTTTCAAATAAAAGCGATTATGCCAAATTTTGTAAGAAATCACAATTTGCCTAAGACTCTTATTTGATCACCTATGTATTTAAAGTCTTGAATAGAAAGGTCTTGTTATTAATAATTCATGATAATGTTTGAAAGTGAAAGAGGTGAGCATGAAATATGAAATACAACCAACTTGCCAAGAATAATATTACTTTTGGGCACTGGTGCTAGTGAAATGAAGAGACGTGTAAAATACATTAAACTAAGCTATAAATCCATTAAATAATAAATGCTTTGGTATTATCGTTTAGTCACCGAGGAAAAGTAGGTTGAAATAACCTAACTCTGAAACTACACGTGTCGGTGTAAGAGTGAGTGAGGGGTAACATTCTCGTATGAGGTGGTAAGAGTTTCCTCGAATATGGGATGAGATTGATGTGTTGAGATAAGTCCCCTTAAATGGGATGAGATGATTTCTAGCGGAATGTGAGGTTACGTAGACCCACACGACATTATGGTGAGACGACTTAGCTAATCGGGCTGAGATCAGACAACATGCCGCGTACATGATGGCGTTATAAGTGAACGTCTCGGGGTGAGACAGCTTAGCTGATCGGGCTGAGATCAGACTCTGTACTAAAATCACGGTGGTGTATCGGTACTAAAGATCTCCCAACTTAAAATTATTGAAACTTGCTTGAAATTATCCTTTCTCTTAACTTGATACTTTAATATTGTTTGAGGCTCTTATTAATTCCATGTTTCTTTCTCATTGCACTGTTACTCGTTCTATTAAGGGGTGTTTAATTTTTCATACTAGTACTATTCCATATGTACTAATATCCTTTTTGCCGAGGGCGCTGCATCATTAATGGATGCAGGTGGTTCTACAACAGGTGACATTGACCAGTGATAGAGGTACACCATCTCCTCAGCTGACTTGGCGAGCCCCACTTTATTTCGGGGTCTTGTATCTCTTGTCCTTTGTACATAGCATTTCGAGGTATATCCGGAGCTTTATTGTCGGCACTGTCGTAGCACTCTTTTATTTTTGTTAAAAGTTCTGTAGACAAGTGTGGGTTGTATCTTGTTTTGAGAAAGTTAAACTAAAAATAGTGTAATTATATCACATGTTCCACTTCAAACTATCGTTGTGACGTGTACTATTTTGGAGACTTGTTAATGATGTAACCAATGGCAATGAACTAGCGTTGTTCACGTGGCCTCTCACTGTCTAATTAATGAAATATCTTCTCTTTATTTATGAGTGAGTTGGGTAGACGGCATTGTGCAGGCTTGCTCGACCTGGGAATCTCGGTTGAGCGTCGGTCGCGCTGCCCGAGTTTGGAGCGTGATATTACTATCTTTTTATTATTTATGTTGCTTTTACTGGTTTCTTGGTGTTGTTCATTCTTATTTTTTTAATTGATGTGATGCTTATGCTTTTCTGAGCTGAGGGTCTGTTGCAAATAACATTTCTATGTCCACAGGTGGTTCTACAACATGTGACATTGACCAGTGATAGCAGTACACCATCTCCTCAGCTGACTTGGTGAACCCCACTTTATTTCGGGGTCCTGTATCTCTTGTCCTTTGTACATAGAGTTTTGAGGTATATTCGGAGCTTTGTTGCTGGCATTGTTGTAGCACTCTTTTATTTCTGTTAAAAGTTCTATAGACAAGTGTGGGTTGTATCTTGTTTTCGGAAAGTTATACTAAAAATTATGTAATTGTATCACATGTTCCACTTCAAACTATGATTGTGTAGTGTACTATTTTGGAGACTTGTTAATGACGTAACTAATGGCAATGAACTAGTGTTGTTGACATGACCTCTCATGGTCTACTTAATGAAATGTATCTTCTCTTTATTCATGGGTGAGTTGGGTAGACCGCATTGTGCAGACTTGCTCGACTGGGGAATCTCGGTTGAGCGCCGGTCATGCTGCCTGATTCGGAGTGTAATATTACTATCGTTTTATTATTTATGTTGCTTTTACTAGCTTTTCGGAGTTGTTCATTCTTATTTTTCTTTTCATTAATGCGATGCTTATACTTTTCTGAACCAAGGATCTGTTGCAAATAACCTTTTTATGTTAACAAAGAAGAAGTAAGGTCTACGTATACAATGTTCTTCTCAAATCCTGCTATATAAGATTATACTGGATATATTGTTATTGTTATTATTAATTTTAACATTGTAAATGTCCATAAAGATACATTTCTTCAGTTTTCTTTTACTTTGAGGTTTCAAGAATAAGGAATTGACATGTAATGTAAATTGTAAGGTACATTTTCCTGACTATGAAAAAGAAAAATTTTATTTTGTGTCTCATACAATTGATACTAATTGTATGAAGTAATTTTTTTATTTCATAAAATTATGGACTTAAATTTCTATAAATTTCAAATATAAAATTAAAATTCATAAATTTATAAAATAAAAATAAATTTTATACAATTAATATTAATTATATGAGACGCAAAATAAAACTTCTTTGTAAAAATCGACAATTAGGCTGGTTGTGAGGAGACAGCCTGATAAGTACTAAGAAAAAACACATAATAAAGCTCAAGATGGAGAAAGAGAGAAGCTAAAGGAAGATAATCATTACCTAGATTAAAATATTCAAATAAATATGGTGCAATTCAATTGTCAAATTGATATACTTGAACAAGTGTTACTAAGAGCTGGGGGTGTTTGAATCGATTTTTCCCTAAAGAAAATCAAATTAAAGTAAATATTAGAATTATATCAAATCATTTAAGTTGATTTTTTTCAATTCGGTTTACGTAAGATTTTATCTATTTTTTTTATTTTTTTAATTTTTTGTCAGTTTTTTCTTAAATATAAGACATACACTACATACCAAACACATATTTCGACAACCACATTTTCTATGTAACATTATCAAATTAATTACCTTTTAAAGAATTTTTTATTTGCCAAGATATATTGATGATAATTGAATCAAATAGTGATGAATAATTTAAGGACTCAATTGAAAATATATTATTTTTAACACGAAATTGATTCTTACACTTAATAAAAGAAAACTACCATTCAAACAAGAATGTAAAATTAAGAACTATACTAAAAGATCAAATTATTAACATCTACTATTAAATATTTGGAACTTTGTATAAAAATGTACATATACATATATATATATATATATATATATATATATATATATATATATATATATATATATGTATGTATGTATGTATATGTATATGTATATGTATATATATACATATACATATACATATACATACATACATACATATATATATATACATATACATATACATATACATACATACATACATATATATATATATATATATATATATATATATATATATATATATATATATATAGATATATATATATAGATGTAATCATAAATTTAAATTAGCTACTTCTATAATCGGTTTGGTTCGAATTTTTTTCTGATTTTTATCATTAAAATCAAAACCAAACTAAATTGATCGGTTTTAAAATTTAAAACCAAAACCAAACCAATATGGTCAATTTAGTTTGGTTTTCGATTTTCCGAGGTTTTATGAACACCGCTACTGAGAGCGTGTTTGAATTAGCTTTTAAAAAGTAATTTATAAACTATAAACTTAAAGTCATAAGTTGGTAATATCCAAATTTTAGCTTTTGATTTATTTTTATATTTTTTATGCTTAAAATAATTGTTTTTAAATACTTTTTATAATTACCAAATACAGCAAATACAAGAAAATACTTAAAACCCAATAAGAATTTAAAATAAGTTAATCCAAACACTAAATTCAGTATGATATCTCATTAATACTGATACCTTAGTCATTGTTTCTTTGTAGATAAAAATTTAAATTATTTAATTAATCAATCGCGAGATAATTCAGCAGAAGATGTAGGAAAGAAATATTTGTTTTACAATTTATTTCCTTATTTATCCTATCTGCTTATTCGGAAGAAGTAGATCATCATCGCTACTTTGGAGAGAGTTTTTTTGTCGTGATTATTGGATGCACGTGGAACCCCAGAAATTAAATTCTCCTGTGTATGTCATATTTAGATTCAGGAAAATATGTCACATATTATTAGCTTACTTATGGCTCATGCCATATGATGTTGGTGTGTGTGGGTATCTGTTTGTCTATACATATTTATTACTGTATTGAAAATCTGAAATTGCTGATACCCATTTTCCATTTTCTCTGCATTCTCATCTCTGTAAGACAATCTGTCCCTCTCTGTCTTGTTTTCAGTGGTTCTGGTTGCAGAAATATAAAAATATTGTATAGATTTATGATTCTAAGAATCTTTTTTTTTAAAACACCCTTCTATGTTTACTTGCTGGGCATTGTGTTGGGAATTTTCCCTCCTACATGGAGGAAGAGCCCAATTATTTTTTGGGCTCCTATATTTTAATTTGGACTCTTTATAATTTAAGTCCAAATGTATTGCATTTTGGCCCAAATGTTTTATGTTGGTCTTGGCCCATTCTCTTAATATTTTTTGCAACCTAAGTCTGCCAGCAGTAAAAAAACAGTAGAGAGAAACAGAAATACAGTAGAGAGAATCAGTGAAAAACAGAGAAAAAAGACAGCAGTGCAGCAGCCTGGTTTTTCTTCCGGATCGGAGGTCAAACGGAGTCCGTTCGTCCTCAAATTTTAGTATGTTGTTCGTGAGACTCTCCTCTACAAGTACACGAAACAGTTTTTCATTTTGAGGCCCGGAAGGTCGGTTTTTGCTGCGTTTTTTACAGCCCTGCGATTTTGATATTTTTCTCTATTTTGGTGAAATTGTTGGCTGTTGGTTATTGTTTGATGATTGTATTTGCCTCTAGTGTTTACTAGAGAGGAGAACTTGTTGTACCCACTTGGTTCTTGTTGATTAGTGGAAGTTTTGGATCGTTGTTGATCGGTCCCGTGGTTTTCTCCCCAATTTGGGGTTTCCACGTAAATTGCTTGTGTCTATTTTATTTCCACTGTTTTACTGAATTGTTGCTGCTGGAAATTATTTTGGAAGTTATTGTGCCTTTGTCATTCATTGTTTTTATTTGGGGAAAAAGATTGTATTGCGCTTCCGTTGTGTTTTTTGTCGTAGCTTCCCCAACAATGTGGTATCAGAGCTTGGTTATTTTTTGGTTGGGTTCTTGTGTTGTTTATAATGGATGACAAAGTAATTGTACAAGGGATGGTTAGTTTGGACTCCACGAATTATTCTATTTGGAAAATTCGGATTGAGGATTATTTGTGTTCAAAAGAATTGCTTGACCCAATTTTATATAAAGATCGTCCAACAGGTGTTGTTGAGAAAGAATGGACTATCTTAAATAGAAAAGCCGTTGCCTCCATACGTCAACATGTTTCTTTAAGTGTGTTGCAACATGTTGCTAATGAAACTAATGCATTTGATATGTGGAAGAAACTTGAATCAATGTATGAGAGAAACAACGCTATGGGCAAAGCTTCTTTGATTAGGAAGCTTGTTAAATTGCAATATAAAGATGGTGATAGCATTGTAGTTCACATGAATGAGTTTCAGGGTGTGGTAAACCAACTAGCTGGAATGAAGATGAAATTGGAGGATGAACTTCAAGCTTTGATGTTGCTTTCCTCATTACCTGATAGTTGGGATACTTTGGTAGTTTCACTTAGCAATTCTGCTCCGGATGGCAAGATGACTATGGATTTGGTCAAGGCTAGTCTTTTAAATGAAGAGGCTAGGAGGAGAGAATCAGGTTTCCCTAGCCAAGCTGAAGCAAATGTGATTCCAGAATCCAGCAGGGGGAGAAGCAAGACAAGAAATCCTCAGTTCAGAGACAAGTCCAAGGGGAGATCCAAATCAAGAAAAAGAAATTTCATTTGCCATTATTGTCAGAAGCCGGGTCACATTGAGAAATTCTGCTATAAGAAAAAGAGAGATATGTCCATGGAGAGAAAAGGAAAAACTGTGAATTCCGAGCAAAAGCCAGATGAGAAGAACACCACAGCTTTGGTATCTAGTGATGATGACTTGTTTATTATCAGTGAACATTTACTATTAAATGCAGCAATATGTGATGACTGCACCTTGGTGATTGATTCTGGTGCATCTTATCATATTACTTCACACAGGGAGTATTTCTCGTCCTATTCTGGTGGCGATTTTGGTCATGTGAGAATGGGAAATGGTGGTTCGTCTAAGATCATCGGTAGAGGCACTGTTTGTTTAGAAACTTCCACTGGTTGCAGGTTGATGCTCAGGGATGTGAGACATGTCGCAGATATTCGACTGAGTTTGATTTCAGTTGGCTTGCTTGATGATGAAGGCTATGCCAACAAATTTTGTGATGGAAAATGGAAACTCTCTCGTGGAAATTTAATTGTGGCTCGAGGTAAGAAGCAGAATTCACTTTATGTTATGCAGGCAAATGTATGCAGCGGGGATGCCAATGTCGCAGGTGATGCCTCCAGTGAAGTGTGGCATAAGAGACTTGGCCATATGAGTGAAAAAGGCTTGCAGATACTTTCCAGGAAAGATTATCTTCCAGATATTTCAGGTATGCCTTTAAACTCTTGTATTGATTGTTTGGCTGGAAAACAGCATAGAGCTGCATTTCATACACGTTCCCCACATAGAAGTAAAAATGCTCTAGATCTTGTTCACACTGATGTTTGTTCTATGGATGCTAAATCACATCGTGGTGCACAATATTTTGTGACTTTTATTGATGATTTTTCTAGAAAAGTGTGGGCTTTCTTGTTGAAAAATAAAGACCAGGTACTTGATGCTTTCAAGGAGTTTCATGCCAGAGTTGAAAGAGAAAGTGGCAGAAAACTCAAGTGTGTCAGATCAGACAATGGTGGTGAGTACAGGGGTCCATTTGAGAATTATTGTAAGATTCAGGGCATCAGGCTTGAGAAAACAGTTCCCAAGACACCTCAGCTTAATGGAATTGCAGAAAGAATGAACAGAACCATTGGGGAAAAGATCAGATGTTTGCTATCTCATGCTAAGCTGCCAAAGTCCTTTTGGGCGGAGGCAATGTCCACTGCAGTATACTTGATTAACCTTTCCCCCTCAGTTCCTCTTGAAGGCAATGTTCCTCAGAGAGTTTGGTCAGGGAAAGATGTCTCCTACAAGCATTTGAGAGTTTTTGGCTGTAGAGCATTTGTTCATGTTCCCAGAGATGAGAGGTCCAAGCTTGATAAGAAAACCAGAGAGTGCATTTTCTTGGGATATTCAGAGGATGAGTTTGGATACAGATTATGGGATCCACTTAATAGAAAAGTGATCAGAAGCAGAGATGTGACTTTCTTTGAAGATCAGACCATTGAAGATTGTGAGAAGAAGCAGGAAAATCCTTCTCCATGCATCACAGCTGATCCAGTTCCATATAATCCTCGTGTTGTAGTCCCTCAAGATCATGGGGGAGATATGCAAGATCATGCAGATGACACTCCTGAAGATGATAATCATGATGCTGGTAATGATGATGTTCCTGAGTCACAGCCACATCTAGAGCCACCACCACCACCTCAGTTGAGAAGGTCCACCAGAGACAGAAAACCTTCCACAAGACTTTCAGAGGATGATTTTGTGTTAGTCACTGATGGAGGAGAGCCAGAGACATATGATGAAGCTATGTCAATGTGCACTGTGAGAAGTGGCATGATGCCATGCAAGAGGAGATGACATCCTTGCATCAGAACCACACATATGAGCTTGTGGAGTTGCCTAAGGGCAAGAGAGCACTTAAGAACAAGTGGGTATACAGATTGAAGTGTCACGAGAATAGCTCACAACCAAGGTACAAGGCAAGATTGGTTGTGAAGGGTTTCAGTCAGAAGAAAGGCATAGACTTTGATGAGATATTTTCTCCAGTTGTGAAGATGTCCTCTATTCGAGTTATACTTGGATTAGTTGCTAGCATGGATCTGGAGATTGAGCAACTTGATGTAAAAACAGCATTTCTTCACGGTGACCTTGATGAGGAGATCTACATGGAGCAACCTGAAGGCTTTCAGGTTAAGGGAAAGGAGAACTTGGTGTGTCATTTGAAGAAGAGCTTGTATGGTTTGAAACAAGCACCTCGGCAATGGTACAAGAAGTTTGAGTCTTTTATGGTTGATCATGGCTTCCACAAAACACATTCTGATCATTGTGTCTTTGTGAAGAATTACTCCGAAGGTAACTTTCTTATTCTCCTTTTATATGTAGATGATATGTTGATTGTTGGCCAGGACACCAAGAAGATTGCTAGCTTGAAGAAGTCTTTGAGCAAGTCCTTTGAAATGAAGGACTTAGGCCCTGCTAAAGAGATTTTAGCCATGAGGATCGCTCGTGATAGAAAGAACAAGAAACTTTGGCTATCACAGGAGAGATATATTGAGAAGGTGCTTAACAGATTCAACATGAGCAATGCTAAACCCGTGAGCTCTCCACTTGCAGCACACATGAAGTTGAGTATGGATCAGTGTCCTTCAAGTGAGGAAGAAAAGAAAGAGATGAATAAGGTGCCTTATGCTTCTGCCGTGGGCAGTTTGATGTATTCCATGGTATGTACGAGGCCAGACATTGCACATTCAGTTGGGGTTGTTAGCCGATACATGTCGAATCCAGGTAAAGATCACTGGGCAGCCGTGAAGTGGATTCTCAGATATCTTAGAGATACTTCCAAAGTTTGTCTATGTTTTGGTATTGGACAACCTGAGTTGTCCGGGTACACAGATGCAGATATGTCTGGAGATGTTGATACTGCAAAGTCTACCTCTGGATACTTGATGACATTTGCTGGAGCTGCAGTTTCATGGCAATCAAGATTGCAAAAATGTGTTGCTTTGTCCACTACTGAGGCTGAATATATAGCAGCTGTTGAGGCAGGTAAGGAGTTATTATGGATGAGAGATTTTCTTGAGGAGCTTGGTTTGAAACAAGAAAAATTATCTTCTACACTGTGATTCTCAGAGTGCCATCCACCTTGCCAAGAATGCCGCTTTTCATTCTCGAACCAAACATATTAAGAAAAGATATCATTGGATTCGAGAAGTTGTGGAGGACAAGTCATATGAACTTGTGAAGATTCACACAAGTCATAATTGTTCAGATATGCTGACCAAGACTTTGCCTAAGGAGAAGCTCGTGTTTTGTCGAGAGAAGGCCGGTTTGTTTGCTCACTCCATGTAGGAGTGAGGGGGAGATTTGTTGGGAATTTTCCCTCCTACATGGAGGAAGAGCCCAATTATTTTTTGGGCTCCTATATTTTAATTTGGACTCTTTATAATTTAAGTCCAAATGTATTGCATTTTGGCCCAAATGTTTTATGTTGGTCTTGGCCCATTCTCTTAATATCTTTTGCAACCTAAGTCTGCCAGCAGTAAAAAAACAGTAGAGAGAATCAGAAATACAGTAGAGAGAATCAGTGAAAAACAGAGAAAAAAGACAGCAGTGCAGCAGCCTGGTTTTTCTTCCGGATCGGAGGTCAAACGGAGTCCGTTCGTCCTCAAATTTTAGTATGTTGTTCGTGAGACTCTCCTCTACAAGTACACGAAACAGTTTTTCATTTTGAGGCCCGGAAGGTCGGTTTTTGCTGCGTTTTTTACAGCCCTGCGATTTTGGTATTTTTCTCTATTTTGGTGAAATTGTTGGCTGTTGGTTGTTGTTTGATGATTGTATTTGCCTCTAGTGTTTACTAGAGAGGAGAACTTGTTGTACCCACTTGGTTCTTGTTGATTAGTGGAAGTTTTGGATCGTTGTTGATCGGTCCCGTGGTTTTCTCCCCAATTTGGGGTTTCCACGTAAATTGCTTGTGTCTATTTTATTTCCACTGTTTTACTGAATTGTTGCTGCTGGAAATTATTTTGGAAGTTATTGTGCCTTTGTCATTCATTGTTTTTATTTGGGGAAAAAGATTGTATTGCGCTTCCGTTGTGTTTTTTGTCGTAGCTTCCCCAACACATTGTGACCCCAAGTTTATTGATGACAAAGGGTGAAATTGTTTCTGATCTGGGTCTCGTCTATAATGATGTGTGTGAAACTTCTCTTGACTTGCATGTACTTGATTCAAGGTTTTCAAGTACTTTTTCAACTTATTTTATTTTCCCATTTGATTGTTTTACATGCACTACTTATTTGATTGTTACTCTGTATCCACTATTACCACTTTTTGGTTGTTGACGAATAGGCTTTTAGTTTTGAGAATGCCAAATTATTGAGGATTCATATAGCAAACAACAACTAATTTAGTGTCTAGGCGTGGTTAGATTTCTAGTGAAAGTTAAAGATCAGCTGTACTGTTGTAATTATGTAATGTTCAAGGTACATGTAAATTGTTTACTGAATTGTCGTTTTGCTTTATTGTTGAAACCTTTCACAGAGACTTCAAGAAGAACATAGAATTGACCAAAAAATAAGAAGGCTGTAATTTTCTTTGGAATCCTAGAATTAGTTTTGACTTCATTAACGAGCATTATGGGATTACTATGCATGCATTTATCAGTCGAGTGAATTTATATGCAGCAGAAATGTGGAGAAATTCTAGTACTAGAGAGAGAGAGAGAGAGAATTAGTGTTGGATTGCGACGAGCATAAATGGGCGACATAGAATCTGAAGACTCGTATAGACGGAACCAACTTGCTTTGGATTGAGGCATAATTGTTTGTTTGTTTTATTCGTCCGGTGAATCAAAGAGAATATGTTCCCTGCAGTTGACTTCTTGTATATTGTGATTTGTTGCAGAAGAGAAGTATCCTCTAGCATCCTTTAGAGAAGGATGGCTCTTTCTGGAGCTAAAGAAGATGCGAGAGAGGTGAGGATTTATGAGTATTTGGATGAACAAAGTGCTGATTTGGCAGAATATATTTCAGAACTATCAGAAGCTTCTGTGAAAGAGAGGGGAGTATTTGCCATTGCATTATCCGGTGGATCTCTCATCAGCTTAATGAGGTATGTAAGTGCATTCTCTATCTGCTTGCATTTATTCTGTTGTCTTCTCTATGAGGTAGTAAATTTTGTTTGAAATACCGGGGCAAGCAGAAAACTATGTGAAGCCCCTTACAGCAAAACTGTTGATTGGGCCAAGTGGTATATATTTTGGGTGGATGAACGTGTCGTGGCAAAGAATCATGTTGATAGTAATTACAAGCTAGCCAAGGATGGTTTTTTATCTAAGGTAAACATCTCAACTTCAACTTATTCTGCATACGAATTTGGTGATATACCCTTTATGGAATTAATGATGTGAGCCTTAACAGTAGTTTATGGATTGTGATTCATGTTTGTATGCTCTTTGTCTAGAGATCTTTAGAGCACATCTTTCCATCAGGAGATATTAATCTTTCTATTCTAGAATAGAGTAGATCACTATTTCCACATCTGATGCATCTTGGAAATGAAGAGCCTCTAAGCCATGGTGTTTTTCTTTTGCTTTGGCAATGGTGTTCTTGAACTGAATACAGTCGGCCAACTGAGGATGGATATCAAGCTTAATTCGTTTTTTGAGTTGAGATGCATACAATTTGCAACTATGAGGAACTACCTACCATGGAAGGAACTGATTATACTATATGTCACTGTCATCCTCATTTAGAGAATTAGGAACTGATTGTTTCCCGCTTCAAGGCTGGTGTAATGATTTTCAGTAACTTCTAAAATTTTCCCTAATTGAGCTGCTAAGCTGTTGATTGGGACGTAGCTGGTTAATTGATTGCCATTGATCGATAGCTTCCAAGTTATCACACAGAAAACACTAACCTTCTATCTCCAGTGTCTTGGTATACTTTTCAGGACTGTTCGTCTCTTCTGTCATTTACTAATATCCGCTAGACTTATAGAGCTGTCATATCTAGCATTTTGAGAACTTTGATGTAAACTGCAAGTTATGGAGAAGTATTTAACCCTCAACTTAATGCTGCAGAGACAGAATAACATAATGCCTGACCACTTAAATGGCGAAGACTTCATTTCAATCTCTACCTCCTTCCCAGCACAAAACACTGTAGGATTGCGTATAGATGTTCGTAACACGCAGCGGAAGGCAATAACAATCCTAGGTAGATTTTTTCATGTTTAAAATTTATTTACGTGTCAAAGATCGGATCAAAGACGTACCTGGTGAAGAGATTCTCGTTTCAAAATTCTTCGATAGTGCGAAGACTTTATGCGTATCCACACCGAGACCGATCTTTGCTATCAACGCTTTGATCAATGAAACCCGCGAACAAATTGAACGAAGAATATTGTGTTGAAATTTTTCTCAAAAATCTCAACTCAAATTACAAGAACAAGAAACACTTTTCTTGTAATTGTATTTTCTCTCTTGGCTTTGTATTGCACTCCCACTTTCATAAAGTGGGTTTTCTTCTCAAGAAAAATTATTATGGCAAATTTTTTCCATCACCCTTTATATAGAATCACCTACAAACCCTTTTCCTATTTGGTTGAGGTAATAATTTTCCTAGGGTAAAAATTTATTCCAAAAATAAAACTAAAAAAAAAAATACGTTTTTCATAAAAAAATGACTGCCGAATGGAATTTCTCATTCCAACTCCAAGTTGCATTATATGTTGATAATCCAATCAAAATTGGATTTAACTTACACGTCCTTTATGGACTTTTCAATTCCAATTTGAATTTGGTAAGAATAAGTTAATATTATATACATAAACTTTATATAAATCAATACTAATTTATTTTATATATATCACATATATATTTCAACCAAGAGATATTATTTAATTTCTATTCCAAATAGAAACTTCAATCTATTCACAATATTAATTATAATCTTTGTGCTAGCAAAGAATATAATAATATTTCATTTGGACTAATAACTAAATTTATTTGAATAATTAAATTCTTTAATTTAATTATCAAATAATAAGTTAATTAATCCTTTAGCAAAGATCAGAACACTCGTTAGTGTGCGACCCCATAGGTTCAATACTAAACCGGTAGTAAATTGATCATGTCAATATACTAATCTACGGTGGCGTCTAGCAACACTCCTTAACGACCGGATAGCATGAAGTATACAATTTACTCTCAAGAACCAGTTGAAGAATAATGTAGTAATTCCTTCTGTCCTTATAGCTCTGGATCACCCTAGGATATGGTTCAACTGTCAAATCCTAATAGGCGATCAACTATGTGTTCACGTCAAATATAATCGACCATTGAATGACCTAAGAAACTCATTTCTTCTTTCATTCAATTGCCCTGGCCAAGGTCTTAGTTTGGTCGTTTATAATTCATGACGACATGGAGCTTAAACTCATTACCAAGAGTTGATAGATTCCGTCTTGATCAATCACTAATTCTACAAGTATTTAATCGTACCCAATATCCTTTCAACTATCGCCCTAGGGGGCCATAGGTGTCTAGTATCAAAGCACAATAAATAACTTGTCAATTACTATGACGATCTCAAGTCAAAGGAAACAGTTACATCACATTCTTCAAGAAAATATCCTATTGACAGTTTATGATAATTCTAACCATTAGGAATTATCCAATGAGTCGGTTCAATGATCATATCTCTATACGCATTATCTATCTATGTGATTTAGTTAATGAGATCAACTCATCTTTATCCGATAAAGACGATCACATAAATATTGATCTAGCTGGATTACTAATGTCCAAATTAATAATCCTACGATCAAGAACATATTTTGATTAAATTGTAAAAGACTTTGCTCCCATTATCATGATCTATATCACGATGACAAATCTCAAAATTTAATCAAGGACCTTATCAAAATAATCAAACAATTGATAATAATGATAAAATAATATCAAATGCCATATATTTTATATCAAGTGACATTCACAAAAATATGTTCAAGTTATCAAATATGATATTGGATCTAGGGCATATCTGCTATATCCCTAACAATCTCTCACTTGCACTAGAGCCAATCGCTCTTGTACTTCATCCCCAATTTCCACTTGTGCTTGTCAAACTCCTTTGTGCCAAGCGCTTTAGTGAATGGGTCTGCAGCATTTTCCTTTCCATCAACCTTTGAATCTCGATGTCTCCACGTTCAATGATTTCTCTTGTCATGTGATACCTTCGCAGAACGTGTTTGGACTTTTGGTGTGATCTTGGTTCTTTTGCTTGAGAAATGGCTCTAGTATAGTCACACAACAATGGAACCGCACCTTCCATTGAAGGAACCACACCAAGTTCAGTTAAGAACTTTTTCATCCATACAGCTTCCTTAGCAGCTTCACTAGCTGCTATATATTCCGCTTCAGTCACTGAATCGGCTACTGTAGCTTGTTTGGAACTTTTCCAACTCACTGCACCACTATTTAAGGTGAATACATAACCAGAAATAGATTTTCTATCATCCCTATCTGAAGAGAAACTTGCATCAGTATAACCTTCAGGTTTCAACTCAGTATCCCCATAGATGAGGAATTGGTCTTTAGTCCTTCTTAAGTACTTAAGAATGGTCTTCACCACCTTCCAATGTTCATCACCAGGATTTGCCTGATATCGGCTAGTCACTCCAAGTGCATAAGCCATATCAGAACGTGTACATGTCATGGTATACATGATAGATCCCACTACATTAGCGTATGGGATCCTACTCATGCGTTCTCTCTCTTCAGGTGTTTTAGGACAATCCTCCTTACTGAGAGAAATTTCATGCCTATCGGTAGATAGCCTCTGTTGGAATTATCCATGTTATACCTCTTTAAGATGGTATCAATGTACAAAGACTGGGAAAGTCCAAGTAGCTTCCTAGGTCTATCTCTATAGATCTTTATTCCTAATATATAAGTTGTTTCTCCCAAGTCTTCCATAAAAAACTGTTCAGATAGCTAAATATTGGTATTTTGCAATACCGGTACGTCATTCCCTATGATCAATATATCAACATACAATACTAAAAATATAATTGTGCTCCCACTAACCTTTTTGTACACACAAGGTTCTTCTTTGCATTTAACAAAATTGAACTTTTCAATTGTTTTGTTAAACCGAATATTCCAACTTCGAGAAGTTTGCTTTAATCCATAAATAGATCTTTGTAGCTTACAAATTTCATTATGATCAGAGAAGATGTGAAACCTTCAGGCTGTGTTATGTACACATCCTCTTCTAGCTCACCATTAAGGAAAGCTATTTTCACATCCATTTGCCATATTTCATAATCATAGTATGCTGCTATAACAAGTAAAATCCGAATAGATTTGAGCATTGCCACAGGAGAGAAAGTCTCGTCATAGTCGACTCCTTCTTTCTGACGATATCCCTTGGCAACAAGACGTGCTTTGTAGGTCTCCACCTTTCCGTCTGCTCCAATCTTTTTCTTAAAAACCCATTTACAACCTATAGGTTTTATATCCTTTGAAGGTTCAACTAAAGTCCATACTTTATTTTCCTTCATGGATTCCATTTCGGATTCCATGGCCTTTTGCCACTTCTCATAATCAGAACTTTGTATAGCCTCTTCATAGGTCTTAGGGTCATCATCATTATGATCAACCTCATTTGATAAATTATCTTGTACCAATAAATTTAGTCTAGTTGGTACATGACGTTCTCGTGTAGAACTTCGAAGAGGTACTTGTACAACCTGTTCACCTTGTGTTGGATTTCGTTGTTGCTCAATTTTGTTTGGAACAGGTTCATTAGCCTGTTCTTTGTCTTTATTTAGTTCTTGAACTTCAATCGTTGAAGATGGCAATTTCCTTGGCAACTTCAAAACATCCAATAAAGGTTCTTCAACTTGGGTCTCATGATCTTCATATTGTGTTGATTCATTAGTTTCTTGATCTTCATCAAGTTCTATCTCTCCATTATAATTTCCTTCCAAAAGAAATTTCCTTTCCAAAAAGGGTTCTCCTCTGGCCACAAACACTTTATGGTCAGGAGGGTGATAGAAATAATATCCCCTTGTTTCCTTGGGATACCCAATGAATCTACACTTATCAGATCTTGAGTCAAGTTTATCAGACTGTAGTCTCTTAACATAAGCTGGACAACCCCAAACTTTAATATATTTAAGGTTAGGCTTACGTCCTTTCCATATCTCATATGGTGTTGTAGAGACTGACTTAGTGGGAACTTTATTAAGTAAGTATGTTGCTGCTTCCAAAGCATATACCCATAAATTTATTGGAAAATCAGTGAACCCCATCATTGATCTCACCATATCTAATAAGGTTCTATTTCTCCTTTCAGACACAATATTGTGTTGTGGTGTTCATGGAGGTGTCCACTGTGAGAGAATCCCATTCTCTTTGAGATATCTCGTAAAATCTTCACTAAAATATTCTCCACCTCTATCAGACCTTAGTACTTTGATACTTTTACCAGTCTGCTTCTCAACTTCACTACAGAACCTTTTGAACATTTCAAAAGATTCAAACTTATGTTTCATAAGATACACAAATCCATATCTTGACATATCATCAGTGAAAGTGATGAAGTAAGAATATGCACCTCTAGCTTGAATTTTCATGGGCCCACTAACATCTGTATGAATTAGTCCCAATAATTCAGAAGCTCTTTCTCCACTTCCATTAAATTGGAGATTTGGTCATTTTTCCTTTGAGACAAGATTCACAAGTTGTATATGATTCAAAATCATACTTGTTAAGGTACACTTCCTTGTACAACTTGTTAATTCTTTTCTCTCCAATATGAACAAGCCTACAATGCCAAATGTATGTTTGATTTACATGATCATCTCTTTTCCTCTTAAGACTTGAAACATACATAATCTAATTAGCATTCACACAAGGTAAGACATAAACATCATGTTGGAGATATCCATTCACATATAAATTATCACTATAAAAAATAGAGCAAATACCATTGCCTATATTAATGCGAAAACCACGTTTGTCTAACATAGAAGCTGAAATTATGTTCGAAATAAATTTAGGAACATAATAACAATCATCCAACATAAGTACTTTGCCCGTAGGTATTATTAAAGAAATTGATCCTACAGCTACGGCCGCAACTTTTGCAACATTTCCAACTTGTAGATTAATTTCTCCTTTCTTCAACTTTCTACTTATCTTGACCCTTACAACATATTGCAAATGTTATAACCACTACCAATATCTAATACCCACAGTGAAGAATGAGTAGTAGCTAAAGAAACCTTGAAAACATTTTTCATTAATGTCTCACCTTGTTTCTTGTCCTTTAGAGTTGCAAGATACTCCTTGCAATTTTTCTTCCAATTATTTATGATAAACCTTGTTGCCTTGAACATCATTCTCTGGAGGAATTATCTTTGCAGGCTTATTGATCACATCCATAAGCTTTTCATGCGTGAGAACAATTCTCAAATTTCTATACCAGTCATCAAAGTTTGGTCCTACCAATTTGATGGTCTAAAGTATTTCACACAGTGATATAACAGACATATTGAGAAATCTAAAATATAGAAAAGAAAAAGCAGTAATATACGGACATATTTACATATATCATAAAGACATGGACTTTTATCCAAATGATATTTCCACTAATTATTTTAAACTATTTACCCTCATTATAGTTTACGAAATCTTTATTTCTTTTAGTGGAGTAAATGAATCCTTTAACAATATGTATGAGCCCCTTGGTAATCAAGTCGTTTCTCACTTATATTTTAAAGGTAGGTACTCTTACCTATTGTATCCCCATACAATTTCCTTAAATAGCTCTATGTCAAATAGTCCCCTGGTTGTCAGGTCGTTCCTATTGGCATAGTTGAGTTCAACCATCATGATTGCAAAGAACTTATTAAATTTTATACTCCCCCGGGTAGTCCAGGCGTTTAGTGTAAAATTGAATAATTCTTTCAATCCATACATCTAATGCAATAAATAATTTTAACATATTCTCGAACTATAAGTCTCCTGGTAGTCAGGCCCGCTCCTTATAAACAAGAAGTAAGTAAAATTAATTACCTTGATGGATAGCTTTATAATAAAATATCTTATATTTTATTATTTAAGAACTCAAATTTTAATAAGAGGGAATTGTTACAAAAACTTTTTTTTTAAATAACACCAAGATCAAATCTTTTGTAGCATGTGAATTTAGTTCAAGTTTTCTATATGCTTAGTCCAAAATTAATTTACATCATATGTAATAAATAATTCTAAATTATGTAATAGACAAGCACATGGCATAAAACACAAATCAACATCCTCTAACATATTTGTCTTATATATCACATAAAAGAATTCATGCTAGAATATTATTATTAGTTAACATCTCATGTACTAATAACAACTAAAATAACAATAGAATCATGTAACCTATTATAGATTCCCGTTGTATCTAATACAAAATTTTAAATTCAAGCTATGAACGATCTCAATAGTTACATGAATGTATATTTTATCCACAATAAAATAATATCAACATTCAAACGATTTGACTATTGCACAAGGCACATCTATTATGGTTTGAACTCTTCAAATATAATATTAAAATATTTCGTAAATAAATTTTTAGACACAATAAACCACGGCTCTGATACCACTGAAGGATTGCTTAAGGTGTTCGTAACACGCAGCGGAAGGCAATAACAATCCTAGGTAGATTTTTTCATGTTTAAAATTTATTTACGTGTCAAAGATCGGATCAAAGACGTACCTGGTGAAGAGATTCTCGTTTCAAAATTCTTCGATAGTGCGAAGACTCTATGCGTATCCACACTGAGACCGATCTTTGCTATCAACGCTTTGATCAATGAAACCCGCGAACAAATTGAACGAAGAATATTGTGTTGAAATTTTTCTCAAAAATCTCAACTCAAATTACAAGAACAAGAAACACTTTTCTTGTAATTGTATTTTCTCTCTTGGCTTTGTATTGCACTCCCACTTTCATAAAGTGGGTTTTCTTCTCAAGAAAAATTATTATGGCAAATTTTCTCCATCACCCTTTATATAGAATCACCTACAAACCCTTTTCCTATTTGGTTGAGGTAATAATTTTCCTAGGGTAAAAGTTTATTCCAAAAATAAAACTAAAAAAAAAATTACGTTTTTTCATAAAAAAATGACTGCCGAATGGAATTTCTCATTCCAACTCCAAGTTGGATTATATGTTGATAATCCAATCAAAATTGGATTTAACTTACACGTCCTTTATGGACTTTTCAATTCCAATTTGAATTTGGTAAGAATAAGTTAATATTATATACATAAACTTTATATAAATCAATACTAATTTATTTTATATATATCACATATATATTTCAACCAAGAGATATTATTTAATTTCTATTCCAAATAGAAACTTCAGTCTATTCACAATATTAATTATAATCTTTGTGCTAGCAAAGAATATAATAATATTTCATTTGGACTAATAACTAAATTTATTTGAATAATTAAATTCTTTAATTTAATTATCAAATAATAAGTTAATTAATCCTTTAGCAAAGATCAGAACACTCGTTAGTGTGCGACCCCATAGGTAAATACTAAACCGGTAATAAATTGATCATATCAATATACTAATCAACGGTGGCGTCTAGCAACACTCCTTAACGACCGGATAGCATGAAGTATACAATTTACTCTCAAGAACCAGTAGAAGAATAATGTAGTAATTCCTTCTGTCCTTATAGCTCTGGATCACCCTAGGATATGGTTCAACTGTCAAATCCTAATAGGCGATCAACTATGTGTTCACGTCAAATATAATCGACCATTGAATGACCTAAGAAAATCATTTCTTCTTTCATTCAATTGCCCTGGCCAAGGTCTTAGTTTGGTCGTTTATAATTCATGACAACATGGAGCTTAAACTCATTACCAAGAGTTGATAGATTCCGTCTTGATCAATCACTAATTCTACAAGTATTTAATCGTACCCAATATCCTTTCAACTATCGCCCTAGGGCCATAAGTGTCTAGTATCAAAGCACAATAAATAACTTGTCAATTACTATGACGATCTCAAGTCAAAGGAAACAGTTACATCACATTCTTCAAGAAAATATCCTATTGACAGTTTATGATAATTTTAACCATTAGGAATTATCCAATGAGTCGGTTCAATGATCATATCTCTATATGCATCATCTATCTATGTGATTTAGTTAATGAGATCAACTAATCTTTATCCGATAAAGACGATCACATAAATACTGATCTAGCTGGATTACTAATGTCCAAATTAATAATCCTACGATCAAGAACATATTTAGATTAAATTGTAAAAGACTTTGCTCCCATTATCATGATCTCTATCACGATGACAAATCTCAAAATTTAATCAAGGACCTTATCAAAATAATCAAACAATTGATAATAATGATAAAATAATATCAAATGCCATATATTTTATATCAAGTGACATTCACAAAAATATGTTCAAGTTATCAAATATGATATTGGATCTAGGGCATATCTACTATATCCCTAACAAACACTTAGTGCGGTATCGACAGTTTCCAATCGCCCTTTACACCCTTAATACAACTGAAATTCCTTATGAAATGTTCATAAGGGCAAGAGGAATTTGGTTTACGGTACTGATATTAGTTGCGTCAGTCTGGCATTGTATTTCTTAATTATGGTGTGCTTCCACCATTCAGGTCCCTATAGTTCCAAGCCATGTACATTCTGTTAACGACACAGTGTCAGCTGAAAAAGCTGCTGAAGACTATGAGTTTGTCATTAGACAACTTGTGAGGACTCGTGTAATTAGCGTTTCTGACATTAGCGACTGCCCCAAGTTTGACCTCATCCTTCTTGGGATGGACGCTGATGGCCACATTGCATCTCTATTTCCTGATCACTACATATTCGACGAGAAAGCAGAATGGGTGACTTTTATAACGGACTCGCCCAAGCCCCCTCCGGAGGGGATTACTTTCACTTTGCCTGTCATTAACTCTGCGTCCAATGTGGCTGTGGTTGCTACTGGAAGCAGCAAAGCAGAAGCTGCACATTTGGCAATTGATGATGTCGGGCCTGACTGTCCGTTGTCATCGCCGCAAAGATGATCCAGCCAACTAAAGGGAAATTAGTGTGATATCTGGATAAGGCAGCTGCCTCAAAACTATAAGGCACAAAATATTCAGAGTAGGACCAGATTTTCCATGTCAAAAAAGTATGTTGCAGAACGCATGTGGATCTTCGTACATTGTCAGGTTATTTCAATTCATCTTTCCTTACTGCCAAAATTTAATGCCTTTTCTCATTAGAAAGGTTATTAGGTTTTTGTGATGGATCAAGTATATTCCACCTGCAGTCTCCTCTTCTGATGTGGTGGTTGTCTTTTTATTGGGGAAAACATCAGAAATTTTGGTGCCCACACAGATCAAAGTAAATGCATACCTTTAGTGCTGAAAGCTAAATAATATTTCAAACGAAGTTACTGAATGCATTTAACACAAGGGAAGGAAGATAGCCTCAAAAACTGAATCTGTAAGTTTTATTCCCTTTAAAAGGGAGTTGGGACCAAACTTTGAAAATGGTGTACAATCAGAGCTATAACTACAACAGGTGATGCCAAAAAAGAATAATTTCCAAATCAAGAGTTTCAAGTGGTTTACTTTGAAAATTATTAAAATGTTTTATTTTATCTACTAATTTGTTTCATATGATTCCATCTTTGATAAATTACAAGATTTTTATTTTTAAAAAGATTATTAGAAAATGTAACCATTTTCCAGAAACAAATGGTCAACAAGTTAACTATGAATCACGCAATTCATGAAAATGGAAAATTTTTGGTAAATGTTTCAGAATCTGTTGCTGCCAGCATACTGGAGGAAAATGGAAAATTACCTTCTTCCCTATCTTCTTTTCCATTAGAACAAAGTTCCAGCAGCAGTAGTTAATGTGAGGTGCAGAAATATTAAAGCAAATACATGAAACTAAGTCAGAATTCTCCACATACAGACTGATATGCTTCTATCCATCAGCATATATGCAGTTAGTGGCATTGTTAGAGTGACTCAGTTATACAAATCAATCGATCAATTAATGCTTCAATTCCAAATCAGTCAGCTTCAATCATTTATGGTGATTGAGATTGAAGCAGCAACTCTCCATACCGAATTATGGAAGGTAAAGTTAGTAGCATAAGGACAGGCAAAACCGTGTCAGACAATAAGATATAAGTAGAGTAAGAAAAAGAACAAATTACTTATCAACGCAGCAGAATTGTTTAATCAAACTGAGTTCCTAAAATTCCTAAAATACGCCACACGTCTGAAAAAAGACTACAGAATGACTAAGAAGTAGCATTTTGTTTTAAAACCTCGGCTTCAGCCATTGCCATAGGATCGTCTTGCTTATTTGTTTCTTCATCCTTTTCCCCATCCCTCTCTTCAGCCATCTTTTTCCTATGTAATTCCTCTGCAGCCTGCATTGCAGCCCTCTGCTCGTCCTGAAGGCGCTTCATTTCCTCTTCTTGCTGCTGTCTCTCAAACCACGTGTCAGCATCCGCCCAAACTGAGTTAAGGGAAATATAAGACAGTCAGCATACAGAACAACACAATACACTCCAAATTTCAAATGGCAAATGGAACATTACTCATTAATCAAACAAAGATACAAAGAGCACATTCACACAATCAAACTTCATGCAGATCGCTGAGAAACTAAAGCTAACAAAAGAGCAGTTCTAGAGATGAATGCTCTCCAAACAAAATCGTCTAAAGAAAGCTGAGCTGGAGAAAAAACGCCAAGCTATCATTCATTTAACTATTAACACTGACCAACAAACATATGGAAGCAGAAATCAGATGCTATGTTTAAACTCAGCAACTGAGATCATTTTTGATGAGTGAATTCACAAACAACTTCAAAGGTGCACAACAAGAATTTGCTTGCCGCTTATTGTATATGGAGGGACCTAAACAAGCTCACATAACAGCATCTGTTAGTTATAATGCAAATTATTACACCTTTGTCTGCATGTCTTAAACTGTTATAAAGATCAAAATTTGCACGAATAGCACAATATTCAAAAAAAGGGCCTTGGATTTAAATCTGAGAGCAGTTACTTTATTGATAAGACCTCAAACATGATGTAAATTTCTATTCTGAAACCCTCTAGCGCACTTGCTTTATCTAGGAAGATATAGGACTTGTACCATAGGTGCTATTGAAGAATGTTTCCTAGTTTATCCTATATTACATGGACTGTTAATGAAAATCTTTGAATTTCAAACTAGCTGCCTTTTTTGAAATTTCCAAAAGTTACTTGGTGGATATTTTTCCCAAAAGAATATCTATGTAGACAGGCATTTTAAGAAGAGTAAAAGTTCTCCTCAATGTGATGTTATTTGATTTCCTTTGCTCTTGTAATCTAAAGTCTAGCATTATATTTTTGAATACAGTTAAATAGATTTGCTGAAATATCATAATCCACACATACAGGGGCATGATTAGACAGAAAAGCTGAAAATTGTTCACATCCCAGCAACCAGTAGAATTAATGTTGCCTCCGCAAGTTCAGAGCCCAACCCTTATTATCCAACACTAATGTCACCTTTGTTTTGAGAGGAAATACCTATGTTAGGCTAAGTAGTGGTAGACGAAGCTTTTCCTAAGAAAATAGCAAAAGCATATAATTTGTTTTTGCTGAACTTTTTCCTTTCCTATACAGGAATGCGTAGTAGTAGAATAGGTTCACCAAAAGTTAAAACTGAAGATCTTTGGCAGGTACAGTGCTAATCTTTTCATGTACTTGGATTCTTCTACAAATCAGAATGGGCGACCGGCGACCTATATGCTTCAACTGCATATCATGAAATTAGAAAAGGATAGAAAAATTGCTTGATTAATCAAGGTGTGGTCTAGCAGTCAATAAAGCTGAAATAGACCATGAGAGACCAGGGTTCAAATTGCAAAAGAAGCAAAAAGCGCTAAGTAATTTCTTTCCATTTATCTAAACCTTAGTAGACAAAGTTTCTAGATAACTGTGTCGTTAAAAGGTAGCAAGTACTCATGGATTAGTTGTAGTGCGTGCAAGCTAGTTAGCATACAACCAATACTTAAAAAAACAAAAATGCTTGATTAATACATATAGCAGGTTTAAGACTTACTTCTCCAAATGGCACAGGTAATAAATTATATAGACATTGAAGAAAGACAGTTGTTTTCATACAAACGAATTACAATACAAATATAGAAAGCCACCTTTCTTTATGGTATCGTAGCAGGGAAATATTTAGTGAACTTCAATCACTAACTAAAAACAGAATAAGAAGAAATATTGAAAAACATGCTGTTTGGTTCTTTAGCTACTTGTTCTTCATTTGGTCATTTCTTTCTAAAAGCTTTATGGGACAAAGTTGAGTAGGGTACGAAACACAAAAGTTGTCGTCCAAATTCGTACTATACCTTCTGCTAAAATGATCATTAAGATTAAAATTTTACCAGGAACAGTTCCCTCTAAGAATGAAGAAAACAATGTTATCCATATATTGAATTACAAAACCACGTGCATTAGACACGAAAAGTACAGCTGCAGAGATGGGCAACCTATGTGAATATTGAGCTAAGAGGGAAAGAGAGAAGCTCGTTCGGCATTGAGAATGTAGTATGGAACAAAGAGATCCAGTTTTCCATGTTTTTTATTTAAAAAAAGAAAAAAGTTGCGCATAAATGCTAATACTTCTCAATATATAGATGCTTAGAAAGATTACCTTTAAGTCATGGGATGCGCCTTGCTTTTTAACTCAGCTTAATATATCAGAAAAGAACAAAAACATAAAAGGAAAGAGAAACAGACCATATCATGTTATAAACATAACAAGTTGTTCATCTGTATCAGCAAATCAATCAACTACTACTCAATTCTAGATTAGTTGAGGTCAACTATATGAATACCTTGTACCCGTTCTACTCTAATTAATAAAACCCCATAACCACCAAGAAACCTGGTAAAATCTTTGAGAACCGCATTTCTTTATATTGGCTATCGCAATTCCAGTTCTATCATATAAGCAAATAACTATGAGGCCATGAGCAATAGCATGGTAAAAGTAATAAGAACAAGAACAACATGAAGCCCTTTGAAACTTGGTGGATAATGGATCCACTCCTCTATACTCTCCACTTAAATACACAGCTTTTTGTCTGCAGTAGGGTTTGAACCTAGGCGCACCCACTGCTCTACCCTCTCCACTTATTAATACACGGCTTTCTGTCTGCAGTAGGGTTCGGACCATGACGTACGTCTAAGGCATACATCACTAGCTAGGGTCTTACCGCTAGACCGAAACCCAGGAACAAAAAGGCTATTTTCTTCTATTATCACTAATATGATAAAACAAGTGAAATTAACATCCAAATCCCATTTCAATCAAACAGTCCTGTAAAGTGAAAACATAAGTGATACCAAATCAACCTTAGGCCTAACTCAACCTTAAAGGATGGCTCTTTAGGCGAGGATCGTCAAATATCACATAAAAAGACCAATTTTTTCTCGTCCCAATATGCAGTACAAGAATAACCAAAAGCTGTAAAAAATTCCTTTTTTTACTTTTTCTTGGGGAATAGAAGAGGTAGAACTTACTAGGCTGAGCGGCCCAACCCTGTTCACCACCCTTGATTTTCTCAGGGAGAGCATAATTTACAGTAAGGACACGACCGTAAAGCTCAGCGCCATCCATATTATCCATGGCGGCGGATGCGTCCTCTCTCTCAAGGAAGGTTACAAAGCCGAAAGAACGGTGCTTTTGGGTAGCCATATCCAATGGAGTCTTCACATCCTTAATATCTCCAAAGGGTATGAATGCTGCGTGCAGTATTCCCTCGTTTACCTCCTCTGCCAATCCACCTGTCACACACACAGCAGATACCACAAATTATTCAAGAATCAACAAGAAAACAATAGATACACTAATGGGGTTATTGTGATTGAGGGATTACCGACATACAGAGTGTTCTTCTGCACTGCCTGGTTCATTATCGTCGATGTTAAATCTCTCTCGTAGAAGCTTTGCTTTCTACTGGAGCTGCTTGATATCAGTATAAATTCAAGAGACCTGAAAATGGGCCGGGTCGGACCAGTAATGGATCAGACCCAGCTTTAGCGTGCTGGGTCTGGCCCTATTCAATTACATATTGGCATAACTATAAGAGAAAATTTTATAAAGCAAATTAGTCACCTATAAATATCATTTATTATATTACGAATTACAGATATTTTGTGTAGTTATAAGATGTATTTAAATTATTGTATTCATAAATACAATAGCAAAAAATACGTGAATCAGGGAAGTTCAGCTAATCAATTATTGTATTCGAATGTATTCGAATATATTCATGGAGTCAAACAAGAAACTACAATTGGACAAATTATTGTATTCAATTATATTCGACTGTATTTATGGCGTGAAATAGGTGATTATATTATTTTTTAAAACGAAAAGTGAATCAATTCACATAATAGACTCCTAATATAACTCAACAAACTCAATTATAATACATAAATTTTATATTTTCAGTTATAAAAAAGATTTTTAACTAAAAAGTAGCCCAAAAACATAGCAATATTTAGAGAATTTATATAATACATCTGAATAAATAAATTATATTAATTAAAAAATATATGAATATATTTATGGCATATAGCGAGACAGTGAATATAATAGAATACATATAATATAGCGGGATACATTGAAATACAATTAAAAAAAAGACAATGAATAAAATAAAATACATGAAATACAATGAGATATATTGAATTACAATGAATAAAGATAATGAAATACATAAAAATGTATTGAAATATATTAACAGAAAATCAAGTTGTTCAGCCCTCGTCTTTCTTGAAGAATAAACCCTAGTTTCCGGCGAATTCGCCGTTCACCGCAAGCCGCTGGTGAAAACACGACCAAATGGAGAATGTGGGAGTGCGAGGATGGGTTGCTATTGACCATGAAATCAAGGAAAATATTGTTTGGTTACCGGTGTTACATATAAAACACGACCTAAATTCTTATTGCATAATTTAAGAACTAAGAAATTGATTCAGAATGATGGGTTGCTATTTACAGGGCTGAGCAAGAAATTGATGGGTTGTACAATTTGAGAACTAAGAAATTCATTCAGCAAGAGATCACTGATGTGTGAACAAAAATATGACGTTGAGAGAGAAGAGGATGGAGAAAAATCTGAAAGAATGAGAGAGAAAAATAATACAAAGAGTATTTTATGGCTTAAGAGTAGGAGGTAACCATAAATATATATTTGGCTATAAAAATCAAAAGGTATTTATAGAATATAATTTTTTAAAAGGGTATTAAATTAAAATGAATAAGGTATCAATCTTCACCGTTGGAGGTAAAAATTATTACTATATATATATATATATATATATATATATATATATATATATATATATATATATAGATTTTGTGTTTGTCTATAGGAGTTGAAATTGAAAAAAGATTGATTTTTTCGTATACATACGAGATTTTACACGTATTTATCTAGGTTATCTAAAATTATCTATTTATAGAAAGTAACTAATTTTTTTTTACAAAATATATATAAAGTCAGTCAAAATTTACAACTTAAATACAAAATTTTTATATAGAATCCAGTCAAAACCTACGATATATATAATCATATTAGTTGTATATATATATTGTATGACGTTTCTACACCCAACATAAAAAATATATATAATTTATTTATGTCTTTTTTTTCGAGTTTCAATATAAATTCCAATCAAAACCATCTCGAGTCTTCACCGAATTCTCTCAAAATTAAGATATAAACTCTAAAAAATATTCTCAACCATTTGCAATAACGTCCACTTCAAACAAATAATAATTTTATAAAATTTTAATTTCAAATTTAAACCTTGAAAGTTTTTTATTAATTGTCAATGAAGTTTCGCAATATCAATGACTTTCTAATTCTAAAATTGTTAAAAAAGAAACTGTCATTAACACGCATCAAATTGACAGTGTCGTTCAAATAGTTTTCATTTAAATTATCATTAATCGACTAATTGGATGTCCATACTCATAGAAGAAAAGCTTAATGTTGGGGGAGAGGGGGGGGGGGGGGGGTGTGGGACTATGAGCCTAGACTTTGTATGTAGCAAGCTTCTGGGGTGGTAGTACTGGGCCACATAGCTTAATTAAGCTTCTAGGTTGGATGAGGAAAAAGAGAGGGGAAAAATCGGGAAGAGTAGATTCTAAGATATTATTTTTTATATAATTGGTAAATTATGTATTAATCTATAATTAAGTTAAAACTTTAATATTGAGGATAAATAAGTTTCAAAAATAGTATAAATATTTAAAAATCTCAAAAAAGATATAGTGAATCTGTTATATTAGTAAAAATAGCATGAGGCACCTTATTTGATCGTTCTCATTTAATCTATACTTATTTTTTTAAAAATAATTTTCAACTTGTACCCACTTTTTAAATAATTTCAGCCCTATTTCTCCTCCTCCTTCTCCTCCTTTGTTTTATTCTTCTTCTTTTCTTCTGTTGTTATTGGTGTTGCTATGGAACTTCAGTTCATGGGATGATCGCCATAAATATGTTTGTCATATTATTTAAAAATAAATTATAAATAATTACGTAAGTTAGTAGATAATAATTTATAAATATTTCCACGTATGTAAGTTAGTAGACAATGATAATTTTGTTCTTTTCACGTTTATTGTTTCCAAAATTTATGATTTAGATACTGTTGGCAATCTGATTATTTATCTAGTATATTAGAAAGTTTTTTTCAAAAACTCCAGCTTATATAGTGCTGAAGTTTTTACAACAATAACAACAACAACAACCCAGTATAGTTCCACTTAGTGGGGTCTGGGGAGGGTAGTGTGTAAGCAGACATTACCCCTACCCTGGGGTAGAGAGGTTGTTTCCAAATAGACCTCCAGCATCCTTCCTTCCAAGAACTTCCCACCTTGCTCTTGGGGAGACTCGAACTCACAACCTCTTGGTTGGAAGTGGGGGTTGCTTACCCTGAAGTTTTTACAAATGAACTAAATAACTTCAGCTCTAGAGCTGAAGTTTGACAGTTACATTACAAAACAAAAACTTCATCTCTAGAGCTGAAATCCACCTGTTACAAAACAAAAACTTCAGCCAGTTACAGAACAAAACCTTCAGCTCTAGAGTTGAAGTTCGTTAGTTACAAATACAAAAGCATCAGCTCTAGAGCTGAAGTACACCAGTTACAAAATAAAAACTTAGCTCTAGAGCTGAAGTTTGCCAGTTACAAAAATAAAAACTTTAGCTGTAGAGCTGAAGTTCACCAGTTAAAAAATAAAACTTCAACAATTAGCAAATTGAGAATAAAACTTCAGCTACTATGCTTAAGTTCAGCAATTACAAACAAAAAACTTCAGTACACTTGGTTCAACACACTTGCTACTTCAGGCCCGTCTACTAGAATGCTGAAGTTTTGCGTGATTGTGTTTGCTATTCCAGCCCCGTACGCTGAAGTTATGCGAAAAAGCGAATACACTTGCTAAAATGGGCACAAATTAAAACGTAATGCAAAAAGCGAATATAAATATAAATACCCCGTTAAACTAAGATAAGTGAAGTCCGTAAAAGTTAAAGATTTGTAAGGAGAAATCACTATTTCACTTGACGTAAACCTTCGAATCAAGATTTTGAAACTAAAATAATATTTACAAATACTTATAGCTTAACTAATATTTGTAAATATTAAAACTCAGTGTTTAACCATACTAAAATAATATTACATGGCCAAAGACGCCAAATATGTTCAATTTTGCAAGTTTCGGACTATGTTTTTTCTTAAATTTCTGATTTTAATGCTGTCTAATTTATTTTTCGATTTAATTATACTGGAAAAAATAAAAATTTAAAAAAATGTATAAATATTTTTGAGAATAAAGTGACTCAAAGTTTTCTAAAAAAGATTTGGTCAGCAGATCGATTAAGGAGTACCTAGCTTTGGGTTTAGCGACAAAGGATCTATTGCGAGATTGGCGAATAGCTTGTCAATCAATCAGTCAATTGGACAACTAAAAACTCAATCCAAATATGTCTAGGACAAAAGATTGCGAGAATCTTGTCACCTTTCAAAATAGAGTTATTTCACGTTTATGCAGGTTTATTGTACAAACAACCATGCGACTAGATGTAATTGATTTGTCGGGGTGAAAAAACTCATGCATTTTGTTACGCCTTCTCATTTGTCATAAATAAACAAGCTCAAAATCCTAACTTATTTCTAATTATTAATTATAAACTTTTTAAAACTAGCAAAGCACATAGAAAAATTTAAAATTCAAGTAAATAAGTATTCGTTCTCTCCAAAAATTACATGCAATGATCTCCTTCCATATTTTTAAGCGTGATCAGCAGCATTAGATGCAAGACGAAAAGGAAATTTCATGGATGAGATAACAAATAAGGTGATAAAATATATATATAAAAAAATTTTAATGGGACGGTTGAAATTCATTGAAAATATCCACATGAGTCAATATACACAATTTGAAGAAGATTGTAGGTGATTTGAAATGATTTGATATCAAAATTCGTACTAGGTAAAATCGAGCCTTCGATGACACATGAATCTCACACACAAGTATACATGGATATATGTATGATATACATTTGATACAAATATTATATATATATATATATATATATATATATATATATATATATATATATATATATATATATATATATATATATATATATATATATATATATATATGAAACACAAATGATACACTGTGTGATACACATATTATCATTTTTCATGTTCATATTCTACTTTAAATTTTTTATTCAAACCATCTCAAAACTTTACTAAATCGTCCCAACACTGAGATTTAAACTCCTTAAGATTTATCTGGTATATTTCAATAACACTCACTTAAAAGAAAGTAAAAAAATAACATTTTTTGGCTACAATATTGATAATATTTTATGAATTGGCTAAGTTTTGTAATGCCACGACCCATTTTTCTAAACAAGCCGTAATTGGCACTTGATTACTAAATTTGACCGAGAGAACTAATACACTTATCAAATCTATTATAACTTCAAATTTTATACACATCAAAGTAATACTTTAACCAACTACTTTTAATTAATTTAAATATCTAAAATAAACCAACTTCAAAACTTTACTCGTAGTAACTACTGAAATAATACAAAGTTATTATCAAAAAAACATCTGAATCTTAACCCACCGACTATGTCTATGAAGACCTACTGATAAACTTATGCACTGCTCAGGATATGAGATTGGCTGGCTAGTTCTCCAAGTAAACAAGAAAATAATTAAATAAAGATGACTCAAAGAAATAGTCTAGGAACAAAAGTGGCGCTCACCGATAGCACTAAAAGAAAGGAAAGTCCTAAGCAGTAGTATGCTCTCCTGCAAAACCGGTTCCTACATTGTATCACAAACTAATCTAGATTCCCAAAAGAGAACATCAGTACTATTCATCATACTTACTGAGTCTCAACTAGCCCCTTTAAAGTAGAGAATAAGACTTAAATAAAATTTATATTACAAGCAGAGATTATAAATGCATGGAAACATTAAGCTTTTAAGAATAATTTTAAAATAATTGCATAACATCAGTTTATGAATATTTTAAAAGAAATTTTTTTCTTTTTCTTTCTTAACAAAAAGATACTTCACTTTATGCTTCGAGTGTTCCAACCATCCTGACTTATTTCTGCATTATTCAATGTGTGATCGTTGGGTTTCAATTCCGATTTCCGACCTAATCGAATATGCTCAATCCACAAGGTACCACTCTCTTCATGGTTTTCAGTGCTCATGTATCATACCTTAGCCTGACTAGAAAAATTCTCAGCAACGAGACCCTTGGCTTGTGTGCTCCCTACTTTGGCACAAGTAGTTTCAGAAAGTCAACGATTTGCTCAGGACCCTCGTCCTGGATGATAACGCCTTCTCAGAATAGAGGATACTCCCAAAAATCTTTTCTTTCTAATACTTTTTCTTGTGACTGTTCAAGTCTAATATTGTTTGAAACTAATCTATCAATATTCATAATAATATTCTTGAGTGTATACATAGAATAAGTATGAAATAAAATTACTCAAGGTACTTTTAAAAATTCTCTCTAACTCATGAATCTTTAACATGTAAGATCATGTAATAAAGCATAAAAATGTGTAAAATAGACTCTTATACTTCTCAAGTAAAATATATAAGCTTTAACTAGAATATTTTTAGTCAACATGTAGTCACTTATTCCAATTAAAACCATGTTGATTCTTTAAAGCATTTTATGGAACACTTTGTGGACATATTTTTTTGAGTAGAACTATTTTAATAAATGATTATATCCACTCATCAATTTCTCCTTTCAAGTAATAATTTAAGTTTCAATTCCTATATTCAACTCAATAATCAAATACTACAATAATAAGTCAAAATAAGTGTTCAATTTTCGCAAAGTATTAATCTTTTCTCAACTCTAAAAACTTTAGGTTCAATATTTATATTTCTAAGTTTTTGAAGTGAGGGCTTGTTATTACAATTCTTTACTATATCTAACAACCTTAACCCGTTATAACAATTCAATAAAAATGAAGAATTTATCTTATAATACCAAAAATTTAACTCATACTTGATGAGTGTTCTTGAGGTTTTGTAAAATTTTCCTATAAATTCACCCCAATAAGATGTTAAATTCTAGTGTATAATAATACTATAGCTTATAATCCCATAAAAAGAATTATCTCAGACATGGCCTACAAAGGTCATGCGTGACTACTTCGATGAGAGAAGCAACACTACCTCTGTTTCTTTCTTGCTCCTTGAAAAATCTATTTTTTTGTTGTGTTGAATTCTTTGCAATTGTTTTTCAACACTTGTCTCTTGTTCCTCCTAAGGCCTTAAGCCTTTTTTTTTTGGTCTTTCAACAGATCATTCTATGGACTTTAGGCCCAAATCTTAGGTGTCTTGCTTCTTCTCTTTTTTAATTAACTTAACATGTATTTAATAATATTTATTTTTAACAATTAATGATATTAAAATTATTAATATTTCATATTTGTATATTCAGTTATTTATAAATAAAGAAGTAGCTTAAAAAGTGAATCACAAGGGTTTAAGTCCGTAATAGAAATATACATTTTTTTTATGCACTCAAGACAAGAAAAAAAATTAAAATTCCATATTGAACATGTCTTGAAACTTTATAAATTTGAGGAATATTACAATCTTTCCTCCTTAAAACTATTCATCCTTGAATGTTGCTAGGGCCTTATTCTTAAGCCAACAACCATTCTTTAAGTCCTTGAACTTTTTAAGTTTTCTTGGCAAAATTCATTTTCTCTAAGGGACTAAAATTTTTTGCCGACTCCCTAAATTTTCAAAGATTGCGGTAGAGTCTCCTCCATAAATTGGACTATCCAAAAAAAATATCTCTGTCATCAATACCGTAAATATACCAACAACCAAATATACCATAAAAGACCATACATAGGCACCATACATAGCTCATAAACTAATTATTTATACTTTGGCAAAGAGGTGCCACAATAACCAACGAAAATCTAAAGCACAACACTTCAGCAGAAAAGTAAATCACTTTAATAAATTATATGTACTCTAACATGGTACTAAATTATTTAATAACTAAATATACTCTGACAGAAACTAAATTACTTCAACAACTAAGTATAATCTAGCAAAGGCCTAAACACATGCTAACTTGTATTTAATAAATGAAATATAAATGCCAAGCCAAACCTAGGTTCACATACCTTGTTCCTCAAATAAATAAGGATATGTATTCATCATATCTTCCTCGACCTCCCACGTAGCCTTTTTTGAAATGATTACTCCACAAAACTTTTACTGATGCTAAATCTTTTGTTCTTAACTTTCTTACTTGCCTATCGAGAATTTCTATAGGTACCTCTTCATAAGTCAAGCCTTCTTTAATTTTATGGTATCCGTAGGTAGTATATGAGACTCATCTTAAATGTACTTCCTAAGTATAAATACATGAAAGATAGGACGAACAGAGGACAACTCAACGGGAAACGCTATCTTATGAGCCATGTTTCCCTTCTTTTCTATAATCTCATAAGGTCCGATAAATCTAGGACTAAGTTTTCTTTTCTTACCAAACCTCATAACTCCTTTTATTTGTGAAACTTTCAAAAAGGCCTTGTCACCAATCATGAACTTTAAGTCATGATGCCTCTTGTAAGAATAAGACTTTTGATTACTCTAAGCCGCTTTTAGTCTTTCTCTGATTGGCTAGATTTTCTATAAGGCCTCACAAAAAACGCTGGACTACTTAACGGCGCCTCTGCTGGTGCAAACCAATCCACTGGAGACCTACATCTTTTCCCATACAATACTTTATAAGGAGTCATACCAATGCTGGCCTTATAGCTGTTATTGTAAGCAAATTCTATCAGTAGCAAGGGATTATCCCAATTACCTCCAAAATCTATAACACATGCTCGCAACATATCTTTGAAAGTCGGAATGGTCCTTTTTGCATGACCATCGGTCTGTGGAAGGAATGTGGTGCTCAAATTGACCTTGGTACCTAATCTTTTCTGAAATACCTACCAAATATTCACCGTGAAATGAGGGCTTCTGTCAGATACGATTGAAACTGGAGTACCATGCAATCATAGTTTTTTTTATGTACAGCTGTGCATACTGCTCTGAGGAATCTGTCGTCTTTATTGGTAGGAAATGGGGCAGACTTTATGAGTTGGTCTACAATAACCCAAATCAAATCCATTTCCATTGGGGTATATCTATATCCTGAGCTAGGATACCAAGCCTTTGATACTCGACTTTGACTTGTCGGAAATTCAAATATTTGGCCACATGATCCACTACTTTCTTCTTCATGCCTTTCTTGTAATACAGCTCTTGCAAGTCCGTATTCATTTCGGTAGAATCTGGGTGGATAGAGTACCTCGAGCTGTGAGCTTTTTCCATTATGGCCTTCCTAAGACCATCTACATCAGGTACACATAACAGATCATTCGACTTGAAAACTCCATCACTTTCTAGATTGAAAGTAGTGATTTATTTAGTTCTAACTCCTTCTTTTAACTTCAATAAGTACGGGTCTTCATCTTGCTTATCTTTACCATGTGCAACAAGAGAGGATTGCGCTTAGGCATAAGTAGTTATACCTCCTTCTTCAGTCTCATCCAATATAATTCCATCATTTGCCAGTTTTTGGATTTCTCGACACAAAGATCGCTTTTTTATTGCAAGATGAGCCAAGACACCCACTGACTTCCTACTAAGTGTATCTACTACCACATTAGCTTTTCCAGCGTGATAAAGGATATTGATGTCATAATCCTTCAATAACTCAAGCACCTTCTATGTCTCACATTTAACTCTTTCTGCTTGAAAATGTACTGTAGACTTTTATGATCTATTAATACTTCACAGTGCTCGCCATATAGGTAGTGTCACTATATCTTTAATGCAAATACCACTGTTGCAAGCTCCAAGTCGTGTGTAGGGTAGTTCTTCTCGTGGTTCTTTAACTTCCTGGAAGCATATGCAATAACTTTTCCATCTTGCATAAGAACACAACCAAGACCAACTCTAGAGGCATCACAATACAGTATGAACCCAGCCGAACTTGTCGGCAAGGTTAACACAGGTGCAGTGGTCAACCTCTTCTTTTACTCTTGAAAACTTTGCTCACAAGCATCTGACGACTGGAACTTAACTTCTTTCTTGTTCAATTTAGTTAATAGAGTTGCAAGTGAGGAAATTCCCTCTACAAACCGCGTATAGTAGCTAGTTAACCCCAAGAAACTCCTAATTTAGGTTGGCGTTGTCGGCCTTGGCCAGTTCTTGATCATTTTTGTCTTCTAAGGTTCTACCTTTATGCCGTCACTAGATACCACGTGGCCTAAGAATGCCATTAACTGCAATCAGAACTCACATTTTTAAAACTTATCATAAAGTTGATTTTTCTTCAAGGTCAGGAAGGCTATCTTGAGGTATCCTACATGATCTTCCTCGATCTTAGAGCATACCAAAAAATCTTCTATAAATACAATAATAAAGGTATCAAGGAATGGCTTGAAAAATCTCTTCATGAGGCCCACGAATGCAGTTGGAGTATTTGTCAAGCCGAAGGACATTACTAAAAATTCATAATGCCCACAGCAAGTTCTTAAGGCTGTTTTAGATATATCCTTTTCTCTGATTCTCAATTGATGGTACCTCGATCTCAAGTTTATCTTTGAAAAGTACTTTTCACCCAGAAGTCGATCAAAGAAATCATCAATTATTGGTAGTAGGTACTTGTTCTTAATGGTAACTTTGTTCAACAACCAATATTCAACGTACATTTTGAGAGATCCATCTTTCTTCTTGACAAACAAGACCAGGGCACTCCACGGTGAAACACTCGTCCTGATGAAGCCCTTGTCAAGAAGGTCTTTCAACTGTTCTCTCAACTCATTAAGTTAAGTTATAGCCATCCTATAAGGAGGTATAGATATGTCCTGAGTGCCTGAGATCAATGCCAATGTCTATGATTCTTTCATGAGGAAGTCTTGGAAGGTCATCTAGATAACTTCTAGAGATTCTCTAACAACTGGCATAGACTAAAGAGCTAGCAGTTCTGATTCTGCATTAATAAGAGCAAAATAGGCGAGACACCCCTTACTAATAATTCGTTGTGCCTTAAGGTAAGAAAGAAACTTACCTGCAAGCGATGCCGAACAACCCTTCCACTCTAAGACTTCTTCATTTGGAAATTAGAACTTGACTATCTTGGCATAGCAATCTAACATCACATAGCCAGAAGACAACCAATCCACAGTCATGATCACATCAAAATACACCATTTCTAACTCTATGAGATCAGCCTCGATGTTGTGACCTTGGACTGAAAGAAGATATTTATAGACTCACGTGCCTTACACCAACTTGCCAACTAGAATAGATACGTGTAATGGCTCACTAAGTTGTTGAGGTTCTAGCTCGAGGTTAATTACAAATACTCGAGTCACGTAAGGAAATTTTGAACCTGGATCAATTATGGCATAAGCATTATATGAGCAAACTATAAGTATACTTATATAAACTTCTACAGATGCCTTTGGCACTCTAACGATCAAGTGTAGCAAAAAAACGTGGTTGTTTGCCTACCTAAGTAACTTGATCTGAACCTCTACTTGATCTATGCTCGACCTGATTATGAGAACTACAAGCCTGAGGTGGATGTAGTAGCTCAGGAACTGGAAGGACATTTTGATCCCCAGCTAAAATTACGTCGCAACTTTGGGCAATTTAACTTATATGGCCATTGTCTCTGCAATGATAACAACCATGAAACCCGAGATTGCACTGACTTGAATGTTGCCGCTTACATGTAACACAAAGACCTTGCTGTTGTGAATGTTGTTCAACATGGCTATGGCTATATGAAGATAGTATCCTAAAATTCTGTTTCTGGCTAGATTGGTTTCCACAAAATTTGGGTACGTCAAAAGAAGACCCATCACCTGACTGATGATTGGACTGAGTTAGTGCTAATGACCTCTTATTAAAGCAACCATTTCCTCCTCCGCTAGATGTACCACTAAACCTGCCTGTTTTGCGGTTTTTCTTGTTGTGCTGTTTTTATTGTCTCCTTTATTGTCCGCCTTTTTCTAAGTGCTTGGTGAAACCCACAACAGAGGAGAAAGTTATATTCCTACCGCTGCAGCTAATGTAGTATCCTTAATATGGTAAGCCAAACTGCCAACATATCTGCAGATCCTTGCTTTTTCTATATTAACCATGTGGAGAGCATGCTTAGAAAACATACGAACTCCATATAGTACTCTTGCACACTTTTATTTCCTTGCTTAAGCTTCTCGAACTCTGTAGCCTTAGCTTCTTATCCTATTCTGGTATGAAATTAGCCATGAAGATCTCTTTAAATTCTTCCCAAGTAGGCGTACCATCATCTTCATCTCTTTCCTTTTCCCACATTTCAAACCAAGAGCCACCCACATCTCTAAGCTGGTAGACAGCCAGCTCTACAGCTTGATCATCAAATGCCTTCAACACTCGGAGGGCTTTCTTAACACCCTTCAGCAACAAGGTTGGATCTTCACCAACTATAGTACAACAAAACATTTGAGAACTTAGCTTTAAAAATTCATTGGACTTAGCTTTAAAAATTCATTCACTCTTGTAGACTCAGGAATATACGGTCCATGACCCCCCTATTATCCACAAGTAAGCGGTGAAGTGGATGTCTCCAACCGGGAGATAAAGAGTATCTTGTCCAAAATAATGAATGCTAACCGTACGCATTGGTCAAAAAAACTTGATGATACGTTACGGACTTATAGGACCACTTTCAAAATACCGATTAGATTGTCTCCATACTAGTTGGTGTTCGAAAAAAGCTTGTCATCTTCCGATGGAACTTGAGCACAAAGCCATGTAGGCTTTACAGAAGTTGAATCTTGAGTGGGATGTCACTGCCAACTTAAGGATGGCGCAATTGAATGAGTTGGATGAGTTCTGGTACCATGCATACACAAGTTCGTCCTTATACAAAGAGAAGACGAAATACTTCCATGACAAGTACATTTGGAACAAGGAGTTTAAAGAATGTGATTTTGTGTTGTTGTTAAATTCTCGGTTATGGATGTTTCCCGGAAGTTAAAGTCAAATGAGTGGCCCGTTTGATGTTGTGGGCGTGAAACTCTTTGGTGCTTTGGACTTGAAGAATAAAAATGATGAGGTGTATAGAGTCAATGGCCACCATGTGAAACACTATCTGGGAAAAGTTGATGGTGGCCACGTCGTGGCAGTAATTCATTTCAAATGATAGTAATTTGCGTCGTGCCGTAATGTTAAATCAGGCATTTCTTAGGAGGCAACCCGTTTTTCTTTTTCTTTTTCTTCTTCTTTTGATAGGTCTTATTTTGTGCTAACTGGTTTTGAAATGTGTTGCAAGAATGAGTGTGCTTTTCACGAATTGTGCTCAGAAAAATTGCTATGTATGGAAAATGAGGACCGCAAATGTACTGTTCGAATAGCATAATTTTGAACTCCACAGCAGATGGGATCTACGGCCGTACAATTCTTATGCGGACCGCACTACTTGAGATGAGAAATTGACACACTCTTTGAAGTTTGCTTATCAGAGAAATGGACAAAGTGCGGCAGCACCAAGAAATCTGCGGTCCACACCAGAATGTGCGGTGTTACGAGGAATTTTGCTGACCACAGATCAACAAAGGGTAAATGCACATCAGGTAACAGAGTGTATACCGCAGAAGAAATTCTATAACCGCACTCGTCTCTTAAACTTTTGGCCAATTCTGTTAAGTATAAATAGTAGACCTCATTCTACTATTGAAACTTTACAAATTTTGAAAGACAAAAATCTTGCACAACCGATTCACTCATTTTCCACTTAATTCGACATTTTTGATCATTCCTTAAACTATTTCATCATTGGTATGTTCAAATCATCTCTACAAATTTTCAATTTTCTTAACCTAGTTTCTAATTTCTTAGTAATTTTTAGACCATTCGTGAAATTCACATCCATGTGGGTTGTAGATTGTGTTCGGTAAGCTCTTAGTTTCTATTAGGGGGAATGGGTATTTTCATATTATGATTAATTGCTATTACCATATCCAATTTGTGCGTAAAATTGAAACCTTAAGAATTCTGCCCAATGAAATTTTGAATTTTGCAGCTGCGCAAGGAATTATGCGGTCTCCAGATACATATGTTAGGGCATAGGTTTTAGAAGATTGTGTGGACCGCATTTAAAATTGTGCGGTCTCTTGATATTCAACTACAGTCGCAAAAAATTGTGTACAGCCGCAGATCAAGACATTCTCTGTCTTCAGAGAGTTGCCATTTTTGAGGTAGCTATTGTGCAGCTGCACTTTAGATATGTGGATGCACTCAAAATTGTGCGGACTGCAGTTTCATCATTACGACCGCACTTTAAAATAGTCTGGTCCGAACAACACCATCTTTGTCCACGCTAGCAATTGTGTGGTCCGCACAACCCCATCTGGGCTACATTAGCAATTGTGTGGACCATACTTTCCCACCCTGTATAATGTTTTTATCTGCAACTTTCTGCTTATCTACACTTGAACTAGAACTGACTCATGGTGTTATTTATTGCACAAAATGGTTAGGTCACGTGGTCGAGGTGATATATCAAAGTGGAGGAGTGAACCCTCCCGAGGCAAAGGCAAGAGTACCCTATACTCAACTTACAATGATCTATATCTAAAAAGGCAACAATCGAGAGAGGTAGAGCTGAAGAGCCTGCTGAATCGAGTTTATATGTCCCGTCCCGGGAAGCATCAGAGGGCAAAGAGCATTATAATGCGCAATCATAGCCACAATAATTTTAGCGGAGATTTCAGCTCTAAGACGAGTCTTCCACTTAGAGAGCACTTCCAAGGGTTCGGAAGGTGACTATCATAATTTAAGACCTTCATCTACAAATGCCCCCGATACACCAACTACTACAGTCGATGTGGATGATATTTCGGATGATGTCCGAGGGGGTGATACCAGAGTTCTCGGCCTTGAAAGGTCGATGAATAAAGAATTTTGGGAAAATAGGCTTGTGAGCCTGACTGCATTCAATAGATTCTGAGAGTGGTGGCCATAGAGATCGCTCACTTTTATGTGTTTATTTTTATTAAAAGATCTGGATATATGAAACTCAGCATTTCAAGAAAATTCTAGGAGAGAAAAAAGTGGATGTGGTTCACTCAAATTGTGGTGGATGCTAAAGAGCACTTGGTCCGGGAATGTTACACCAATGTGGCGCATATAAAGAAGGGGACCAAGGTTACGAAAGTAAGGAATTTGAAAGTGTCTATTAGAGCACCCTGAATGGATATTTAGTGTTTAAGGATGTGGAGCTGGTGCAATATATAGAGAATTTTGCACTGGGTGATGCATCTTGCCTATTTCTAGGTGAGATTCTGGCAGCTCCGAGACTACCATCACCATGAATCAGAACAGGGATTCCTATTTAGCGAAATACCCTCAATTTTGAAACAAAAGAAAGGGATACATTGGTGTGTATCAAATAGACCCATGCAAAAATAAAGCCAATCTACCAATATCGCTGGCAGTTCTAGTCACTTATATCATGACTGGGTACCCAATCAATGTGAGTGTTGTGATGTTGACCAATATGTTTATGGTTGGAAGACAAGGTGACAAGCTTATTGGATTGTGTTTGCAGACAATGATGAAATAACGAGGTAAAAGCTCTAAACAACCAGGCAGAGAAGAATCCTCCCGGCGAGGGAAACAAAAAATGATAAGACTGATTCCTCAATCCCGGCAAAACATTAAAAATACAAGAAAGTTAATAAAAGCTGCTAATAGAGCCATTGAAATTTCGGGGAGTGAGTACGATCCATCCCCGGAGATCTCTTCAGACTCCGTGCCAGAGTACATTGAAGATTGTCCGGAGAGGAACATGCTAAGAGACACACCTCCAGCATCCCCCACTACCCAAGCGTCAGTGAATGTTTCTTCTAGGTCTTTTAAAGGATCAGTTGAAGGTAGTGGGGAATACTCCACCTCTCCCACAGCTTCATTGTTCAGAGAGGGTGCAATAGGAGATAGGGAGAAAGTAGGAGGAGAAGGATATGTAGGAGAAGGGGTGAACCTCAGGTTGGCGGGGTTGATAAAACTAGGAAATCGGAGGTATGGCAAGACCGATTCATGAGTGAGCTAGTGTATCATAAATTTAGGGAATGGTGGCTGGTGAAAAAGTTGACCCCAAAAAGGAGTTTTGTCGATAGAGACTTGCTACCTCACAGCCCCAATGTGAGGAGGTAGTTTAGGCAGAAAATTAGCAGGGAGCACTTTTTGGGTGAATGTGTAGATAGCACCGACCACTTGGTCAAGGAATTCTACATTAACGTAGCCCACATCAAAAAGGGAACCAAAGTGACCAAGGTGTGGAACCTAAAAATGTTGTTTCATGGGAAGACAATAAATTATTTTCTAGTCTTCGATGAGGAGAATAAGGCACTTTATATGGAAAAGATGGAATTGGGAGAGGAGGTCCGTCCCTGGTTGGTACAGTATCTGGCACTCCCAGGTACCACCCCGATTAGTTAAATGTAGGCGTTAAGATTCTGAGATATAGTTTGAACTTCGAGAAAAAGGGGCGGGAAACTTTTGTATGCAGCAGATTGGACCCCACTACTCACGACAATACCATTCTTGTTTACCGGGCAGTGTTGGTGGCGTCAATCATGGCGGGGTACCCGATAGATGTTGGGAATGTAATGTATCGGGTAATTACACTAGTGGGCACTGAGCATGATAGAAACTACCCTTTCTCCAGCTTTTTAACAATGTACTTCAGGGACCTCAAGGTTGAGATGAGGCCATTTGACATAAAGGTCAAAGCGAAGGCACCATTCTCTTGGTACAGCTTGTAGGGGGATGACAACCAAAAGAGCAAGACCTTTAAGGGAACAACTACTGCTTCAACTTGCCAATCTAAATAGACAGTTGATGTAGTGGCTCCTACTCAGCCTACCTCCACTTCCACAGACATCCCTCATGGACCATCCACCTCAGCACATCCGGACATTACCTCTTCCCAAGCTTACCAATGAATGCCCACCAACTGAGTCAGGCTCTTCTTCGTATCAACAACTAGATGAAGACAGCGTCATCCAAGTTTCTATTCTCACTACCACAGTAAAGGCTCAGTCGGCTCCTCCACCTCCGTAGATCTTACAGTCCATAGAGGATTCTCTCAAAGAGATTCTGGCCAACCAAAAGAAAGTCCTCAAAAACCAGAAGGTGCTCAGTACTGCTGTTTATTCGCATAGCAAGGCTCTCAAGGAGCTTTCTAAGGAGCACAAGAAGTTGAGAAAGACACGGGCCTCCAAAAAGTCCGTGAAGGAGCTGAGGATTGATGTCGATAGGTTGAAGGCAGACCAACTACCTTTGGACTTACTACTTGAGGACCCTGCACCTACAACTTATCCCCAGCCAGAGCAGTCTTAGAGGCCTCCCAAGAAGAGGAGGATGATTCCCCGAGCTGACGATGCAGTCATCCAGTAGGTAGATCCACCGGAGGCCTCCTCCAGTTAGCCACAGAATGCACCTCAAGAGTCTGTGCAGGTCCAGGTCCAGGTCCTAGCAGCAGAGCAGCAGGCCACAGGGAAATGTTTACTTGAGGGGTAGGCCCTATCTTTATGGATTCTTTGGATGATTGTATATATTCTCATTTTCGGTTTTTATATAATTTTAACATTTCATTACATTTCTCTCACTTTTATTTTACTTTGGGTCTATATATAAAGTTATTTTACATTGTATATATTCATCCCATCTATTGTATATTCGACAAATCCCTTCTTGTATATATTCATTTTAATTTCCGCAAATTTTTTGTTCTTAGCATCTTAATTATGTTTGTAACTTCTTATTTTGAAAGATTACAATAAGCCTTTGTTTTTCTTAATGCCACGGTTCTTTCCAAAGGTGGAGTTTGTGTGAACTGGGTGACTTTTCCCAATGATAGATAGTATGACAACCTTCTTAAGAATTTGAGTCCGTTTTTCTTTTTGTTTTTTAGTAGTTAGTGGTTAAGGGTGCCTCAAGCAAAGCTTCACTTGGTCCTACCACATTTTCCTTTGATCTTATGGTCAAAAATAATTTGTTGTATTTAAGATGGTAAAAGTCGTGACCTTGAGACTCTTGTGTTGACCGATAATCATCAAGTGGTTTTTCAGGACCATTATATGCTCAAATCTTATCTAAGGTCGGTGTGGGCCCTCGACTCTATGTCTTTACTGATCCCATAGCGTGTGTGGTGAGAAAATGCATTGCAAGTCCAAGTACTGAGCTATTGGTCTAGAACTTGCCCTGAATGTTTGTTGAGGCGAAATCGTAAGTGAATTTTGACTTGAGACATGACTGTAGGCTCTCCATGGTCCAAATGATAGATTGAACACATCCATAGCCTACCAAAGATAAAAATCCCTTATCAACCCTTTTGAGCCTTAACCTTTTTCCTTCAAGAACAATGATACAAGCCTTTACCCGTTCTAAAAGATACCCTCTCTTGGCAGCTAATCCTTCCTTAGCACACGTCAAAAGTATAAGTTTGGGGGGAGAGATGAGGATTGCAACAAATTGGTAAAAAGGTACAAAAATGAAGAAAAAGAAAAGGGCAATGAGAAAGAAAGAAAGCAAAAAGAAAAAAAATATACACAATGTGGAAATGAATAAAAGGGATTCACAAAAAGCAAAGAATGAACGATGTGAAAAATCGAGAAAGGAGAAAAGATTTGAAATATAAGAAATAGTGACAGTGTGTCTCTCTAACCCTTTGAAATAAGTGAAAAGAGTAAAGTGAATTTGTGCCAATATGAAACAAGAGATGTGCTTAAGGGAAGATGGAATCTACTTAGGCCAAACATTTCCTAAACAAAAAGCCTTCACTATGTCTCCACAAAAGCCTTATATGATCTCTAGTTGAATGAAGCTTACATTAGTAATGACTCACATAAGGGGCAAGCATATGGTACTTAAAGCCGGTCTTGTGACTTTTCTTTTTGAGAAATGAGTGAATTCACATTAACTTCGTTATGAGTGCCACTATTCTAAAGGTGAGGTTTGCTTAGGGAAAGCTGAGGATGTGTGAGTTTAGGTTCCACAATGACTAAAGTAGTATAAAGAGTCCTTTGATGTGTTGAGTCAACTCTGTTGGAAACACGTTCTCAAGGCCTTATACTAAAACGTGTGTTCTTATGTGTAGGTTTTGATGAATGAAAAACAAGCGCAAATTGATATATGACGAAGTTCAAGTACAAGCGCACAATTGGTGGATAACGAGATTCAAGCACAAGACAAAGTTCTATAGTTTAAATGAGTCGTTCTTAATTGTGATCTTGATCCGACAACTTGACTCATGACATGGCTTCTCTCGTAAAACTATTTTTTACAAAATCATGCATATTTAATTTAATGCTAAATGATTTTAAATCATGCATATTTTCATTAGTCAAAATGATTTTTAAACATGCCTCTAAAAACTGGACTAAGATAATCGATTATGTACTTATGATAATCGATTATGTTAAGCCAAGACTGCATGACAATCGATTGTGAACAAATGACAATCGATTGTGTTAAGGCAGTGAGCATCAGGTTTTTCAAACCTGCATGACAATCGATTGTGTAGCTAATGACAATCGATTGTGATGAGGCAGTGTCCATCAAAGTTTTTCAAAACTCAGAATAATCGATTGTGAAGCTAATGACAATCGATTGTGAAGAGACAGTGTCCTTCAGAATTTTTCAAAGTTACAAAATAATTGATTGTGAACTTATGACAATCGATTGTGTTGAGGCAGTGACTTCCAGACTTTTTCAAAGTTATTAAATAATCGATTGTGAGTATATAACAATCGATTGTCACGAGGCAGTGTCTTAAATGATTTTCAAAATCTGATAAATAATCGATTGTTAACTTTGCACAATCGATTGTGAAGCTGACCGTTGTCGTAAAGTTAGCAAATACCGTCAGGTAATCGATTGTTGACTTTGTACAATGGATTGTTGATATTTAAATCTGAAAAAGATTTTTTGAACGTTGCTGAATAATCGATTGTTGATTTTGTACAATCGATTGTTGAAATTAAAATCTGGAAAGGATTTTTTGAACGTTGCTGAATAATCGATTATTGATTTGGTATAATCGATTGTTTTACGTAAAATCTGGAAATGATTTTTTGAACGTTTCCGATAATCGATTGTTGATCTTGGACAATTGATTGTTAAGCGTAAAATCTGGGATTGATTTTTGGTACGATTAGCAAACAATCGATTGTGGCTTCCTGACAATCGATTGTCACAGAGTAAAATCAGCAACTCTTAATTGGCAATTAGGCAACGGTAATGCCAAGTTTTTCAACTATAAATACAGCTTCATTTCAGTGTTTTAAACACAAAAACATACAACAACTGATCATTTTATTGCTATAAGCTTGCATACTATTGTTTATCATTTTATATTCATTTCATAAAGCTTTTGAGAGCCAAAGTCTTGTCCAAAGTTGTTGTGATCTTGAGCTTGCTTCTTTTTACTCATATCTACTCATTAAAGAGTGTTTTGTTTGAGTGTTTAGTGTTTTGTACACTTGTAAGAGAATTGTGATTCTCTTGTTGTAAGGAACTTGTGTTTCCTTGGTTGAAGTCTTGGAGTGTTGTATCTCCGAGCAAAGGTGTTAAGGCTTGTGTCCTTAAGTTGTAAAGGTTTGTTGAGCACCCGTAAGCTTGACAAGTTAGTGGAAAATCTCGAGAGAGTCTCTCGGGGACTGGACTAGCCACGTGTTGTGGTGAACCAGAATACATCGGTGCGTTCTTTCCTTTTTGTTTATTTAACGCACTTAATTATTTCCTGCAATTTTTAATTTCCGCAAGTTTACGCTAAATTTTATTATAACGCTATTCACCCCCTCCTCTAGCGTTAAGCGTATTATCTAACAATTGGTATCAGAGCCCAACTCTCTGAAGACTTAACAGTTTGAGAGAACCATCCATGGCTTCTACTCGTGACTCTTTTGCAGGAATAGGTGAAGGTGATTTTAACATGTTGCCTCCAATATTTGATGGAAATAATTACTCATATTGGAAAGATCGGATGAGAATTTTCATCACAGCCAACAACTTTTATCTATGGAAAATCATCAAGCATGGTGATCAAATGACAACGAATGTTGGGAAAGCCAAGGTAAGTGATTACAACACTAATGCAATAAAAATGTTGTATAACGCCTTGAATCAGGAAGACTATCAGAAAATTTCCCACTACAAAACCGCCAAAGAGATGTGGGATAAGCTGGAAGAAATGTATGAAAGCATGCCTCAAAAGGCGGACAACTCATATGATGAATCAACTGGCCAATGTCTCATGGCAAACGAAGAAGAAGAGGTAAGTACGTCCAACTCTCACTCGCTTGAAGAAATGCAAAATGCTTATAATAAATTACATAGTGAGTTTGTTGATGCTTCCAAGACTATTAAAGATTTGCAGAAAACTCTGTCGTTACAAGAAAAAGATTTTCAAAAACAACTCTCTCTAAAAGAAAAAGATTTTGAAAAACTGGTTTTAGAAAATGAGAAGTTGAAAGAGGAAAATAAGTTTTTCGGAAAAAGAAGCGCCGATAAGCCCGAAAGCTCTATTAGAAAGTGAACTTCTTGCTTGCATCTCAAAAATGAAGAAGAAAGGCTTAAAGGCACATTAGATAAGTTTAATTCTTCGCACAAAAATTTGAATGACTTTCTTGATAATTTGAAGTCAACCAAGCATGGCATAAGTTTTAAGAATGAGCCTAAAGAAAAGGTTGACGCCAAACCCCAACCACCTAAGGCTCAACCTAGGATTAATAAAACAAATGCTTATCGTAGAAATAGCAATCCTAGAACAAATATGCATGCTAGAACAAATGTTGAACATTTTAGAAGACCTAGAAATGACTTACCACCTAGAAATGACTACCCTAGAAATGATGCATATTCTAGGCCAAACACTAGAAGGAGTTTTGAAAATTTTAGAACATCTAGACATGACCATTACTCCAGAAACGCTGCTCATTTTAGAACTAATAGTAGGAGAAATGGTTCTCATAAAATGTGCAATAGTCATAATGAAAATAGAGTAATTCACTTTCGTCCATCAAGTTACTATGAACCTAGAAGGATGCATAACCCCAACGTGACTTGTCATTATTGTAGACGCATTGGTCATATTGCCCCTGCATGTTTTACACGACATAGACATATCACTCAATTGCATCATTATGATATGCCTAACCCTCAAGGACCCAAAATGGCATGGGTACCTAAAACGCATTAATTTGTTTTGTAGGTGTGTTTGAAGGGATCAAGTGTACTATGGTACCTTGGATGCTCCAAACATATGACGGGAGACGAATCCAAATTCCTTCAACTAGAACACAAAGAAGGAGGAAGTGTGATTTTTGGGGATAACAATAAAGGAAAGATTATTGGCATCGGATCGGTCGGTAAGGATGAAAACTCCTCTATTAAGCATATATTACTTGTTAAAGGTTTAAAGTATAATCTCTTGAGCATAAGTCAATTATGTGACAAGGGAAATCTTGCCTTATTTGATTCGGATGAATGCTTAGTGCTTAGACGTAGTGACTTTACAATTATCCTTCGTGGTTTTAGAGTGGATAATATTTATATGGTTGATCTTGCTAATTCCTCACCCGAATATGTTGATTGTCTTATGAGCAAAGAGGATGATACTTGGCCATGGTATCGTAGAGTTGCTCATATAAACATGCATCTTTTGAACAAATTGATTTCACAAAACTTAGTTATTGGTCTTCCCAATTTGAAATTTGAAAATGACTCTATTTGTGATTCTTGTCAAAAAGGGAAGCAAACAAAAGCATCTTTCAAATCCAAAAACTTTGTTTCAACTTCTAGACCATTGCAATTGCTTCACAATTTGGACCATCTCGCATTGAAAGTCTAGGAAGAAATCGTTATGCTTTTGTGATTGTTGATGATTATTCTAGATTTACTTGAACTTTATTTCTTGCCAATAAAAGTGATGCTTTTCAGAATTTTAAATATTTTCTTAAGCGTGTTCAAAACGAGAAGGAAACAACCGTCACTTCAATTAGAAGTGATCATGGGGGAGAGTTTGATCACAATCTCTTTGCGGACTTTTATGACGAACTCGGTATCGAGCATACCTTTTCCGCTCCACGTACACCACAACAAAATGGGGTGGTGGAAAGGAAAAATAGGTGTTTCGAAGAGATGGCTAGAACCATGCTCGAAGAGGCTAAGATTCCCAAATATTTTTTGGCGGATGCCGTGAGTACCGCATGCTACATCTTAAATAGAGTAGTCATAAGGCCTATACTCATGAAAACTCCCTATGAACTCTATAAGGGAAGGAAACCAAATATCTCCCATTTTAGAGTATTCGGTTGTAAATGTTTTCTTCATAACAATGGCAAAGATCAATTGGAAAAATTTGATGCTAAGTCCGATGAGGGAATTTTCATTGGTTATTCCTCACGTAGCAAAGCATATAGGGTCTTTAATAAAAGAACCGAAACTGTGGAGGAATCCCCTCATGTTGTATTTGCTGAAAATAATGCTCGCTTGGCGAGAAAGGATACCGGTTTTGATCTTGCAGGTATTTTAGATAGCTTGAAAGACAAAATACAAGAGGAAACGCTTAAAGAAAATCAAGACGAAATTTTGAAACAACCAACGGAGGAAGCGCCACAATTGGAGAATGAAACGAAAATGCCAAACGAGTGGAGGACAATTAAAGATCACCCTGTCGAGCAGGTAATTGGCGACGTCGGAGAAAAGGTAAGTACCCGAAACTCCCTTAAGAACACCTTAGGACATACTGCTTTTGTGTCTCAAATTGAACCAACAACCATCTCCGAAGCAATTGGGGATGAATTTTGGACCTTGGCAATGCAAGAGGAGCTTAACCAATTCAAACGGAATGACGTTTGGGATTTGGTGCCAAGACCCGAAAATCATACCATAATTGGTACGAAATGGGTTTTTCGAAACAAACTAGATGAAAATGGTGTAATCACTAGAAACAAAGCTAGGCTTGTAGCAAAAGGCTATAATCAAGAAAAGGGTATTGACTATGAAGAAACGTATGCTCCCGTAGCTAGATTAGAAGCTATTCGCTTTTGCCTCTTCTATGAATTTCAATTTATATCAAATGGATGTGAAAAGTGCTTTTCTAAATGGTGTTATACAAGAAGAAGTTTATGTTGAACAACCCCCCGGTTTTGAAAATTTTAAATCTCCCGATCATGTTTTCAAACTCAAAAAGGCTCTCTATGGTTTAAAACAAGCTCCCCGAGCTTGGTATGAAAGATTGAGTAAATTTCTATTGGAAAATGATTTCATTAGGGGGAAAGTTGACACCACCCTTTTTGTTAAGCATAAAAACAATGATATTTTATTAGTTCAAATATATGTGGATGATATCATATTTGGTGCTACTAACAATGTCTTATGCAAGGAATTTTCCGATTTAATGACAAGCGAATTTGAGATGTATATGATGGGTGAGTTAACATTCTTTTTGGGATTACAAGTAAAGCAAATGAAAGAAGGTACGTTCATTTGCCAAGCCAAATATTGCAAAGAATTGCTGAAACGATTTGAAATGAACAATGCAAAAGCAATGGCGACTCCCATGAGCACATCCGATCATCTAGACAAAGATGAGAAAGGTAAGGAAGTCGACACTAAGTAGTATCGAGGTATGATCGGCTCTCTTCTCTATCTTACTGCTAGTCGTCCGGACATCATGTTTAGCGTGTGCTTATGCGCCCGTTATCAATCGTGTCCGAAGGAGTCTCACCTTACTGCGGTAAAACGGATTTTGAAGTACCTTGTTGGTACTACAAATGTGGGTCTATGGTACCCCAAAGGTTCTTCATGCCAACTCGTTGGCTATTCCGACTCCGATTTTGCTGGATGCAAATTGGACCGCAAGAGCACTAGTGGCACTTGCCATTTGCTCGGTAGCTCTCTCGTTTCTTGGTTTAGCAAGAAACAAGTAAGTGTTGCGTTGTCCACAACCGAGGCTGAATATGTAGCCGCGGGGAGTTGTTGCGCTCAAATCCTATGGATGAAACAACAACTCTTGGACTATGGCCTAAGTCTTGATCATATCCCTCTTAGATGTGATAATACTAGTGCCATATGCTTCGCGAAGAACCCCGTTCTTCATTCGCGAACAAAACACATTGAAATTAGACATCATTTTATAAGAGATCACGTTCTCAAGGCGATGTCGAAATCGAATTTGTTGAACCAAAGACCAATTGGTCGACATCTTTACTAAGCCCTTAGAGAAAGAGTCCTTCTTCCGAATTCGTAGTGAACTCGGGATTCTTGACTCCACGTTGATTTTAATTCATGCATTGCATCTTTTTATTTTACATGATTTCTAACTTGAGCGTCGGAGACGTCTAACGAATTTTTGCAGGTATCGCCCTAAAGGTTGGGGGAATTATAAATCATGACGCGCAGTAATCAAGTCTTCTTCAGAAAAATCGGTTTCTGTCGTCTAATAATCGATTATCTTGTATCAATAATCGATTGTAATGCTATTACTTGAGTTATTGTGCTCTCTTTAAGTAATCACGTTTTTTCTTTCCAATAAATAAACAAGTTTTATTTACATCTTTGGCAATCTTCTAATATTATTTTTGCTAATGGCAAAAGGGGGAAGATAACGGGTATGCACTCTCAATAGTTATAAGCTTAAATTGAGGGGGAACTAATCGCATACTTATTGCATATCTTTACTTGTCTTGAATCGTCATTATAAATTGTTTAAGTTGCATATCCCGCTTAAAGTTTGCCATTATCAAAAAGGGGGAAATTGTTGGAAACACGTTCTCAAGGCTTTATACTAAAACGTGTGTTCTTATGTGTAGGTTTTGATGAATGACAAACAAGCGCAAATTGATATATGACGAAGTTCAAGTACAAGCGCACAATTGGTGGATAACGAGATTCAAGCACAAGACAAAGTTCTATAGTTTAAATGAGTCGTTCTTAATTGTGATCTTGATCCGACAACTTGACTCATGACATGGCTTCTCTCGTAAAACTATTTTTTACAAAATCATGCATATTTAATTTAATGCTAAATGATTTTAAATCATGCATATTTTCATTAGTCAAAATGATTTTTAAACATGCCTCTAAAAACTGGACTAAGATAATCGATTATGTACTTATGATAATCGATTATGTTAAGCCAAGACTGCATGACAATCGATTGTGAACAAATGACAATCGATTGTGTTAAGGCAGTGAGCATCAGGTTTTTCAAACCTGCATGACAATCGATTGTGTAGCTAATGACAATCGATTGTGATGAGGCAGTGTCCATCAAAGTTTTTCAAAACTCAGAATAATCGATTGTGAAGCTAATGACAATCGATTGTGAAGAGACAGTGTCCTTCAGAATTTTTCAAAGTCACAAAATAATCGATTGTGAACTTATGACAATCGATTGTGTTGAGGCAGTGACTTCCAGACTTTTTCAAAGTTATTAAATAATCGATTGTGAGTATATAACAATCGATTGTCACGAGGCAGTGTCTTAAATGATTTTCAAAATCTGATAAATAATCGATTGTTAACTTTGCACAATCGATTGTGAAGCTGATCGTTGTCGTAAAGTTTTCAAATACCGTCAAGTAATCGATTGTTGACTTTGTACAATGGATTGTTCATATTTAAATCTGAAAAAGATTTTTTGAACGTTGCTGAATAATCGATTGTTGATTTTGTACAATCGATTGTTGAAATTAAAATCTGGAAAGGATTTTTTGAACGTTGCTGAATAATCGATTATTGATTTGGTATAATCGATTGTTTTACGTAAAATCTGGAAATGATTTTTTGAACGTTGCCGATAATAGATTGTTGATCTTGGACAATCGATTGTTAAGCGTAAAATCTGGGATTGATTTTTGGTACGATTAGCAAACAATCGATTGTGGCTTCCTGACAATTGATTGTCACATAGTAAAATCAGCAACTCTTAATTGGCAATTAGGCAACGGTAATGCCAAGTTTTTCAACTATAAATACAGCTTCATTTCAGTGTTTTAAACACAAGAACATACAACAACTGATCATTTTATTGCTATAAGCTTGCATACTATTGTTTATCATTTTATATTCATTTCATAAAGCTTTTGAGAGCCAAAGTCTTGTCCAAAGTTGTTGTGATCTTGAGCTTGCTTCTTTTTACTCATATCTACTCATTAAAGAGTGTTTTGTTTGAGTGTTTAGTGTTTTGTACACTTGTAAGAGAATTGTGATTCTCTTGTTGTAAGGAACTTGTGTTTCCTTGGTTGAAGTCTTGGAGTGTTGTATCTCCGAGCAAAGGTGTTAAGGCTTGTGTCCTTAAGTTGTAAAGGTTTGTTGAGCACCCGTAAGCTTGACAAGTTAGTGGAAAATCTCGAGAGAGTCTCTCGGGGACTGGACTAGCCACGTGTTGTGGTGAACCAGAATACATCGGTGCGTTCTTTACTTTTTGTTTATTTAACGCACTTAATTATTTCCTGCAACTTTTAATTTCCGCAAGTTTACGCTAAATTTTATTATAACGCTATTATCCCCCCCTCTAGCGTTAAGCGTATTATCTAACAAACTCTTGATGCTCTAATGTCGCACTTAATCTATGGTGTTTTAAAAGAGTAAATGTTGTTAATGATTCATTTGTATTGAGGGCAATTGTTAGTCCCAATTTAGGCTAGATGAATTTACTTTAGGGCAGCTCAATCTTCTTGGATTTTCCCTTAAGAGTTGGGTCTTATTTTGTTTGTTTGAGGACAAGCAAAAGTTTAAGTTTGGAGTTTATAACTAGTGATTTTAATACATTTTGTACTCATTCTAGCTTATGTTTTGATTAGAAATTTGTACAAAATAGTCCCAAAAGGCTTACAAGTTGTGCGTGATTGCAGGTTTGATCAACAAAGTGACAAGATGTCGAAGATTAGCTCAAAATAGTGAAACTTGCACAAGTATCAAGGCAAGACAAAGCTCATGCAAAACAAGGCCAGTGCAGCCGCACACCATTCTGTGCGGTCCGCACAAGTGAGGTTCTGAGAGTATGCAACTCAGGTAAATCAGACAATGTGGCCACAGTGGATTTAATACGGTCCCCGCACTGAAGTACTACGGCCACACTCGATTTAGTGTGGTCCGCACAATCAAGGATCAGAGAGTTGTTATTTTCGAGATTGAAGCCAATGCGATCCGCGTTCCATTTTATGCGGACCGCACTATAAGCCATTACAGCCGCAGTCAATTCTGTGCAGTCCGCATTGCCCAAGTTTAGAGAGTAGTTTTGTCAAGTTCAAAGCCCTAGTGCGACATGATTTTGTGCGATCCACGCTAACCCCTCAAGGGTATTTTTGTCCAGATTTTTCAGCTTTGCATAGATAACTTCTTCTCCATTTTTAGGTTAGGTAGATAATTTTAGCTGTAAGCTGCACTCACGGGTTCGAATATATTAACTGTTTTGGGAAATTTTATCTTCATTTAAACATTGAATCTTTTTATCTTAACAATTATTTAATATGAGTTGTTCTTCATTAATTTCTTTGTTTTCTTCTTCAATTATGAGTAGCTAGACCCAAAAGCTAGGGTTGTGGCTCAACCCTAGTATGGATAATTGATGGGTCTTGTGTATTAGGGGTGGATAGATTATGGGTGTTTGATAGTTAGACTAATTTCATGTTTAACTGCTGAATTAGTGGTTGCAAACATTAGTTTGTATTTAGTTGATTTTGGCTCTTCTTGAGAAAGAGAACCTAAGTCTCTGAAATTAGCCCAACAAGGAATTGGGGCGTACTCAAGAGATTGATAGCCCCAATTAAAGGGTTAAACCTAGAGATAGTAATACTCGACTTGAACCCTATTTGCTAGTGCAAATTTGCATACCCAATTGGTCTTGAGAAAGTCAATTTGGGCAAAATCACTCGAACTACAGAGAGGTATAGGGTGAGTAAAATTGTGTGAAGATTATATCATAATCCTCAAATATGTCAATCATATCTTAAACTCAAGTATCCGTTAATTGACCACCTACGCGAAAGTCACTAACCTAATGCCTTTAAACTATTTGAACAACACGTAGATCTTACTCTTAGCTTATTCTAGTTTAAATTAGCATCATAGTTGATAAAATTAGATGTTAAACAAAAACCTAAAAACGTTTATAAGTGAAACTAAGAATAATTATATAACTCTAAATTAGGTAGATACTCGACTCCAACTTCTAGCTCTCTGTGAAAATCGATCATGACCTTAATCGGGTAAAATCGCTTTGATCCTCTCTCGCTACTCAATAGTAGTGCAGGGTAGGCCTTAATCACCTACATAGAAAACGAGCTTCCTTGATGAATAAAGTCAACTCTTGATGCTCAAGTGTCACATTTGAACTATTTGTGCTTAAAAGTTCAAATCATTACCTTGTTGATAATTCATAAGTATTGTGGGTAGTTATTGGTCCCAATTGATGTGAGATTGATGCATATTAGATTAGCTGGAATAACTCTTAATTTGTGGAGGTGGGAATTACCTTATTTTCTCTAGGACAAGCAAAATCTTAAGTTTGGGGGAGTTGATAAGTGGAGATTTTGACTACTTATTAGCGCCTTTTAGCTTTCGTTTTAGTCCAAAAGCATTTAATTGTGTTCACGAAAATTGATGAAATAAGCTTAATTGCAGGATATTTGAAAATGAGACACTAAGATGAAATCCAACTCGATAAGAAGGGATCCGAACTCAAGGACAAAAATAGGCACATAAGCTCAAAGTGCAGACCGCAATATATCATTTGCAGCTGCAGATTGTGAAGACAAGATTATTAGAGACAAGAGCAAAATGCGGTCCACACATGAAATGTGCGAATGCAGAATCTAAGAAAGAGCAGAAGTTGAGAGAGTTTTGCATACCGAGTTCGAAGGAAGTGTGGGCTGCACAATTATTGTGCGGCCGCAGAATATCAGCTACGTGGCCGCACTAAAAAATGTGCGGTACGCAGAAGAGCTCTGTGCGGCCGCACCCAAAATGTGTGGACCGTAGAAAATGAGAGATGCGACCGCGGTTCAGAATTGTGCGGCCGCAAGATACAAGTCATGTTAAGTTGAAGCAAAGTGCGGACCGCACATGGAATTGTGCAGCCGCTGAACCTCTGAAAGGGAAATTTCGTCCGATAATCTAATTTTGTATAACTAGAATAGTTTCACTTTTAAGGTCATGTTTTGAATATAAAAAGTACTATAGCCGTTTCTCTTTGCTTCTTTAGGCAACTTTAGCTTATTTTAGTGATTTATTGGATTTCTATACTTTAATCTTTCAATATAAGTTTATTTATATCTTCTTCTTTATTTTCTGCTACACCCACTATGAGTAGCTAGATTTTTACTAGGGTTGTGACCCAACCCCATGTAAACCTTATGAGTGATTAATTTTATGCTTGTGATGAGTGTTTATTATTTAGCTAGATTCATGCTTCAATTGTGGAATTAAATGGTTGCAAACATTGATTCATACATATTTAACTCCATCTCTTCTTGAGAAAGTTAACTTAGCTAACAAGAAATTAGGTCAATTAAGATATTGATTAACCCCATTTAAAAGGTTCAACCTAGAGATAGTAACAATCCAACTTGAGTTCTTGTCAACGGTTTTGGTAGATATCCATTTACACTTGAGAAAACTAAATAAGGCAAAACCACTCTCTGGCCGAGAGGTATTGAGTGAGCAACATAGTATTGTGAGCTATAGTACATCCTTATCAATAAAACATCATAAAAGTCTTTATTCCATTAGGCAAACACCTAGGTCATAGTCACAACCCTAGGCCTTTTTATATCTTTGAAAAACATTCAAAAAAAATCATCTCTAGTTTTATACCTTTAGATTTGCAATCCTTAGTTAGTTTTAGAAGTTAAAACAATACCTTGTTTGTGGAAGTGCAATCTAGATACTTCACGTACTCACTCTCAATATATACTACTAAATCTCATCTTAGTTCCATGTAGATACGATCTCGACTCCTCGTATGGGTCTTATTATTTCAATCAACCGTGTCATACCTCGTTAGAGGTGTGCATTTGGACGTGATCAATTTTTGGCACGGTTGTCGGGGAGCTACGAACTGATTTAGCTATATATTTTGTTTAGTGTGTGAATTGCCTTCTTTTCCTTCTGTGTTACTAATTGTTTTTGTGAATCAACTATATGTACAATAATGGCTCTCAACAATTATCCACTCGGAAATATGCCTATAGGGGATGTGTACATGGAAAATGACCAAGTTGAAGAGGTTCCTCTTGAACCTCAAGCAAATAGAAGAGGCCGACATCCTTAAGACAATGTCCCAGTTCCACCCTCACCTCCACCAAAAGCGACTTCAAACTGGGTGTTGCTGAATGAAGGGTATGCAAGTGCCATAGTCCTACCCTGCATTAGGGTAGGAAACTTTCAAATCACGAATGTAATGCTCGCATTGCTAGAGCAATGAGGATTCTTCACCGGAGCTCTGAGTCAAAGTACATACAAACACCTAAAGGGGTTTGTGGACACTTGTTGGGAGAATAAAAAGACACATATCTTTGAGGATTCTTTGTGGTTGAGGCTACTTCCTTTCTCTCTATAAGGGAAAGCCTTGGATTGGTTAGATAGATTGCCAAACCATTCCATCCATACATCGGATGAATTGGCACAAAAATTTATTTCCAAGTTCTTTTCTCCCGAGCATATGGCTACTCTTAGAGACAAGATTCTACCCATTCAAACAAGAACCTAATAAGATGTTGCATGAAATATGGGAGATGTATTGAACAGTCGTCAAAGAGTGCCCGATAGTGACATGATGGAGGTTATGATTCAAAAAACTTTCTATCGGGGGATCAATACTACCAATCAATGCATGGTCAACCAACTTTCCAGTGGAAACTTCACGACAACGTCGTATGTGGAAGCTTGTGAGATTTTATATGAACTGGAAAATACTTCATCGGCATGACAAAGTAGAGCAAATGTTCCTCATGGTGATCCGAACGTGATTAACCTACATAAAGAATTGCATGATCATAGGCAAGTCATTGCCGAATTGACCACTACAATGATTCAATTAGCAAAGGCTCAACTTCAACAAATGCAAAATCCTAAGAAAGTCAATGCCATGGAGGGAGTTGGTATAATGGTGAACAAGTGGATGGAAAAGGGTCCACAAGTGTAAAACCGTGTAGAGAATTATGTGAAAGTAGATAGTGGGTTTTATCAAGATGAATCTTACAATGAACAAGAGAAAGAAGTGCAATACGTGAACAACTTTCAAGGGAAAAGAAACAAATCTCAAGGCCCGAATCAACAACAATGGAGACCTCAAGGTAATCAAGGTAATTGGAATTTGAACAACCAAGGTAATTGGAATGGTAACAAAAATCAAGGACATTGGAATGGTAGAAATAACCAAGGCAATTGAAGTGTAAACAACCAAGGATATTGGGGAGGAAACAACCAAGGGATGGACTAATAACCAATGCAATTAGGGATCAGGCTTTCAAAGGCCCCCAGTGTATCAACAACCGAGCAACCCGCCTCATTATCCTTCCCATGGTCCAAGTTCTTCCAACAATGAGATGGGACGAATTAAGAATATAATCAAACAAATTATGGAGAAGAATGTCGACTCTGATGCCCAACTAGCCTCACGTAACACATGAATTTGCAACTTGGAAGTTCAACTAGGGCAAATCTCTCAACAAATGGCGTTGAAGTCAACTATGCATAGATTAAGGTGATTTCTAAACTTCCACATCCAACTTCAGTTAAAGGTGTGTGGAGTTTCTTAGGCCACATGGTATTTTACCGGCGTTTCATTAAGCATTTCTCTAAAGTGGTAAACCCGTTGTGCAAACTTTTGGAGAAAGATGCTAAGTTCCATTAAAAATGATTATTGCATGAGAGATTTTGAATTGTTAAAGCTCAAGTTTACTACTACTTCCATTATCATCGCTCCAAATTGGAATGTTCTTTTCGAGCTCATGTGGGATGCAAGTGATGTAGCGGTAAGGGTTGTTTTAGGGCAACACATCAACTAGATTTTTCATCCGGTTTATTATGCTAGTAAGACCATGAATAGTGCTAAGGTCAACTACACAGTTACAGAGAAATAGCTACTTGCTACTTTATTTTCTATTGAGAAATTCCGTCAATACTTGATGGGGGCAAATGTAATTGTCCATACGGATCATGCGGCACTTTGCTATCTTATGAGCAAGAAAGATTCCAAAGCCCGATTGATGAGATGGGTACTTCTGTTGCAAAAGATTGATATAGAAATCTAAGATCGAAAAGGGTGTGAAAACCAAGAGGCCGACCACTTGGTCTCGTTTAGAGGAAGAGGGGAGGTCGCATGATGGCCATGAAATCAATGGCTCCTTCCCCAGTGAGGAAGTCTTGGCTATTTCAATGAAAGAGGTTCCATGGTTTGTGGATCTAGAAATTTTTTTTGTGAGTGGTATCATCCCAGATGAGTTCTTTCAAACAAAGGAAGAAGCTCAAATGGGATCGTCAAGACTATTATTGGGATGAACCGTACTTTTCAGGATTTGTACGAATGGAGTCATTAGAAGATGTGTACCAAAGGAGGAACAAGCTGAAATTCTTGGGGCTTGTCATTCTTTGCCATGTGTTGGCCACCATGGTGGAGTAAGAACGACGACCAAAGAGTTAAGTTGTGGTTTCTATTAAATCAATCTTTACAAGGATGCAAGTGATATCATCAAGCGTTGTGACTAATGTCAAAGGGTCGGTGGAATCTCAAAGAAACATAAAATTCCCCTCACCACCATATTGGAGATTGATATTTTCGATGTGTGGGGTATTGACTTTATGGGTCCTTTTGTGAATTCTTATGGAAATACCCACATATTGGTCGCAGTTGATTATGTGTCCAAATGGGTTGAGGTCATTGCTTTACCCAACAATGAAGCGAGAAATGTGGTGGCGTTTTTTAAGAAGAATATTTTCACAAGATTTGGCACTCCAACGGATATCATAAGTAATGGGGGATCGTATTTTTGCTACAAAGCTTTCCACACCTTACTCTTCAAGTATACCGTTACTCATAAAGTCATCAGCCCCTATCATCTAGTAGCAAGCGGTCAAGTGAAAGTCTTTAACCGAGAAATAAAGGGTAGTTTTTCTAAAAAAGTAAATGCTAACCGTACGGATTGGTCAATGAAACTTGATAATGCGTTACCGATTTATAGAATGACTTACAAAACACATATCATAGCGTCTCCATACAGTGATGTTGAAGATACTGGGGGTTACGTGGAATGAGTGAACTCTTTGCAAGGAATGGGGCCGTACACTTATGAGCCCCTCAAATTGTCCTTGGACCTTGAAAATATAACCACTCCTCCAACAAATCCTTGCATTGAGGAGCCTCATATCTTGGATTTGAATCCATTGCCTCTACATCTTCGGTATGAATTTCTTGTCCCTTCTTTTACTTTACCAGTTATTCTTTCCTCTTGTTTGACTAACGTGCTGGTAGATTCTACCTTAGCAGTTCTACAAAAGAGGAAGAAGGCTATTGTATGAACATTGACGGATATTTGAGGGATAATCGCCGCTTATTATATGCACAAGATTAACTTTGAGGAAGATGCTAAACCATATATAAACATCAAAGAAGACTCAATGAAGCCATGCAAGAGGTTCTCAAAAAAGGATATTATCTAGTGGTTAGATGTTGGGGTTGTTTACCCCATTTACGATAGTTTGTGGACTTTTTCGGTTCAATATATCCCAAAGAAAGGGGCTTGACAGTGATCACTAATGATAAGAATGAGTTGATTCCTACTAGAACGGTGACCGGGTAGAGAGTGTGTATGGACTATCGTAAGCACAATAAAGTCATAAGGAAGAATCATTTCCCTTCCCTTCATAGATGAAATGCTTCATAGATTGGCCAGCTGACCGTGCTTTCTATTGTTTCCTTGATGGGTATTCCGGCTACAATCAAATTCTTATTGCTACAAAGGATCAAGAAAAAACTACTTTCACTTGTTCTTATAGTACTTTCGCCTTTTCGTGGATGTCATTCGGGTTGTGCAATACACCGGTGACTTTTCAAAGGTGTATAATGGAGATCTTCATGGAAATGTGGAGGATTACCTTGAAGTATTTATGGATGACTTCTCGGTGGTCGGGAATTCTTTTTATGTTTATCTAGCAAACTTGAATAAAGTGTTGGCAAGATGTGAAGAAACAAACTTGGTTCTCAATTGGGGGAAATGTCATTTCATGGTTGGGAAAAGCAATATTTTAACTAAATACTTTTAATTAATTTGAATATCTAAAATAAATCGTAGTAACTACTGAAGTAATGCAAAGTTATTATAAAAAGAATTTGAATCTTAACCCACTCATTGTGTCTATGAAGTCTCTACTGATAAACTGACGCACTGCTAGAATATGAGATTGTCTGGCTAGTTCTCCAAGTAAACAAAGAAATAACTAAATAAAAATGACTCAAAGGAATACTCCAGGAACAAAAGCGAAGCTCACCAATAGCACTGGAAGAGAGAGAAGTCCTAACTTGTATCTTGTTCGCTTGCAAAATTTGTTCCTACGTTGTACAGTAGACCAACGTAGGTTCCTAAAAGAGAATGTCAATACAATCCATTATGCTTAGTGAGTCTCAACAAGCCCCCATTAAAGCACAAAAATGAGAAATTAATAAAATATACACCACAATCAGAGATCTAAATGCACGAAAACATAAAGTTTCTAAGAACTATTCTAAAATAATTGCATAACAACAGTTTATGAATCTTCTAAAAGAAATTCTTTTCTTTTTCTTTCTTATCAATAAAATACTTCACTTTATGCTTCGGGATTTCAACTATTCAAACTTATTTCTATTTTAGTCACGTGTGATCGGTACGAGTTCGATCCCGACTTGATCGAATAGGCCCAATTCACGAGGTACCACTCGCTTCATGGTTCTCTGCGCTCATGTATCATACCTTAGCATGGGTAGGAAAATTCTAAGCAACGAGACCCTTGGGTCCTGTGCTCCCTACTTTGGCACAAGCAATTTTAGGAAGTCAACGCCTTGCTCATGACTCTCGGCCTAGACACTGATCACTTCTCAAAATAGAGGATACTCCCAAAAAACTATTATTTATAAAACTTCTTCTTGTGACTTTTCAAGTCTAATATTGTCTGAAAGTGATCTATTAATATTCATAATAATATTCTTGAGTGTATACATAGCAAAAGCATGAAATACAATTATTCAAAGTACTTTAAAAGTTCTCTTTTAACTCTTGAATCTTTTACATGTAAGATCATATAATAAAGCATAAAAATATGCAAAATAGACGCTTATATTTCACAAGTAAATATATAAGCTTTAACTTGAATATACTTAGTCAACATGGACTCACTCGTTCCAATTATGAACATGTGGACTCTTTAAAGTATTTTATCGAATACTTTGTAAGTATATTTTTGTGAGTAGAATCACTTTAGTAAAGGGTTATATCCACTCAGCTCAATTTCTTCTTTCAAGCAACAATATAAGTTTCAATTCTTGTAATCAATTCAACCACCAAATACTACAATTATAAGTCATAATAAGTATCCAACTTTCACAAAGTATTAATCTTTTCACAACTCTAAGAAATTTAGGTTCAACTTCTAAATTTCTAAGTTTTGTGATGAGGTCTTTTTCTGACAATTTTTTACTATCGCTAACAACCTTAACGCGTTATGACAATCCAATAAAAGTAAAGTATTTATCTTGTAATATCAAAAACCTAATTCGTACTTGATAGGTGTTCTTGTGATTTTGTAAAACTTTCCTATGAATTCACCCCATTAGGTTGTTAGATTTTAGTGTAAAACGATGTTATACTATCTCAGTTGCGACCTAAAGAAGGTCCTGCGTGACTACTTTGATGGAAGAAGCAATGTTGCTTCTGTTTCTTGCTCCTTGAATTATTTTTTTTGTGTTGAATTCTTTGCAATTGTTTTCCAGCACTTGTCTCTCGTTCCTCCTAATATTTTGTTTGGATGGTTGTTATATGTTGTATCGTATCGTATTGTTATTATAAATAAAATATTTGTTTTGATTATTGTTACTTAAATTTTATTGTATCGTATCATTTAAACACATGTTACATAATTACGAAAAGTGTTACTTTATGAAACAACTGATTTGGAGTGGTCGCATCGTTTTGCTATTTTTTTCTCTCATTTTGGTATTTTTTATTATTAAATAATTCTATTTTATCCTCTACCATAACTTTTTATATAATAATATTACATCGTCCCTTACTTTTTCTTTATAATATAGCAAGTTTATTCTTTATATTATTGGTATAAAATTATGAATGAGAGTATAAAATTAAATGTATCATATTTTTCCACAAAGATAACTGTTGACACAAAATATATGTTCAATTAATGCATGTTACCGTTGACGATACTACTAATTTTTCCCACATTAATGGTTTTATTCGTTATTCTTGTATATAATTTCCCCGTAAATTTAATATATTATTTCTTTATATAAATAATAGATTAAAAATTTACGGCAATGTATGTACATAGAAGTTAATACTATATTAAAAGTATAAAAACACTTAAAGCTTATTTGGATGGTGGTTACGTGTCGTTTCATAATGTACCGTATTATATTATATTGTATTCTACTGTATCGTTTGATAAAGATAATAGTTAAATAGACTGTATCATTTGTCATCGTTTCAAAATATTATACACTAGCAATATGAAGAATAAACTTTCAAAATTATAAACAAAAATTATGGTACAAGGTAAAATCATTATATAAAAAAGGAAGGTAAATGATAAATAAAATTATGTAATAATAATGAAGGTGAGATTGATAGAAAAATACAAGGTAATAATGTGTGCACACCAAATCGATCATTACACAAAGTGGCATATCTCGTCGTTATGTAACGACGGATTTAACGATACGATACAATAAAATTTAAGCAACAAAAAAAAGAAACATCGTATTTAAGGTAACAATACGATACAATACAAAGGGTAATAACCATCCAAATAAGCTGTTAGCAAAATATTGTTCGCTTTTTTTACTCCTTAAAATTTTTTTTAATATTGAATAAAATAGTAGTTTAAGTTATTTACCTAATATTTAGAGCTTCAAAATTAATTATATTTTTTATATTAAATAGTTCCTTATTTAAACTATGTAAAAAGGGCTAAAATTTAGAACTTCAAAATCAAATAAGATTTTACCAAAATTAGACAACCTAATTGTACGGACTTGAACCAAATACTATTCGCTTCCCGTTTAATTGCGTCCATGTTTTGTGTACGTACGTGACCTTTATTTATTTATTTATTTATTTTTTAATTTCGTATGTTTCTTACATTTTTTTGGTTTCAAGAATACTATTATGTTGTGACTTATTAATGCATTACTCTATATTTTATAGCTTATCTATTCTCATCTTTATCATGTATCCGAGATTTTTTCTTAATTTAATTATTTATTATTAATTTTTTATATTCTAAATTTAGTTTTATATGCTATTACTTTTAATCTAATCAATCACAACACAAATCAAGCAATGAATATAAATATCTTTTACCAAGCTTATAAGCAGGATAAACTAATACGTCTCAGTATTTATCTAATTAATTAATATAATAATTAATAAGTATAATCTTAGTATTCGCCTTACACTATAAGATAAGAAATTTATTTTTAATAAAAGATGTATAATTTTGTCTCACTAAATAGGAGTAAAATTGATTATATTATGTAATCCATCATGTGTAATATAAAGTATTTTAGAAATGCATTATATATAGAGTAAGATGCAACCGAGACATCATTTATAAGAACAATTAGTATTTGTCGAGTTGCGATGCCTAATATTATTACTAAAGCATAATTAAAATAAGGATACAAGTTAGCACTCCCAAAAATTAATTAATACGAATAAAATATTTTTAATTATCAATAACTTATCGGACTCAAATTTTTTAATATGACATAAAAGCACGTATACCTAGCAAGGTCTCATATCATATGTAAATCGAACAACCTCTTTATCTTTTAATCAAATATTACCTCATAACGTTTTTGCACAATGAAGCAATTAATAAAAAATAAACCGGAACAAAGAACCGCTACACTAGATACAAACCCTAAACATATTTATGATTGACATTTATTATTTTAGGATCTTGTAATTTTTTTTTGGTTAAATATCTTTGTTTTATAACAATAATACATTTGAGTTATTTATGTTTATTTAAATTTTTTTATATAGGATACACGTGCAAAGAGCGTACACTAAATCTAGTTTATTTAAATAGCAACAGAGGCTGATCTAGGATTAAATTCCATGCATTCAACCTTTAAAATTTTTAGCATTGAACTCATTATATTTTTAAAGCTATGGGTTCAAATCTACTATTTATTATAATTTTTTTAAAGATTTTGCATATTAATTTATGCCCCGTATCGAAAGTTATGAGTTTAATTGAACCTGTCACGTTTATACTACATAACGCTAGGGGTGTTCATTGGGCGGATTGGGCGGCTTTTTACTCTTAACAGTTTGGCTTAACAGTTATCGGCTTTTAAATGTTTAATCCGTTAGCCACCAGATAAGATATCGGGCGGATTGGTATCGGGTTAGCTCTTATAGGGCGGTTAATGGGCGGTTTATCGGCCTAACATACATGTTCACTAAATATCTCTTATTCTCCTCGTCTTAGAAATAGTGAATTGCCATAAAAAATAATATTTTAGAGACAATATGATGCATTCAATTTTCTTTGCCGGAGCCACTCAATTTGATTTCCGTGATTAGGAAATTAGCTTTAGCATCTCCGGCATGTTGCCAAACAGGAGGATTACAACCAAAAATAAATTAAAAATAGAACCAAAAAATTTCTAGATCCCGAGAATAAAAATGCTTAGAAGTAGAAATAAACTTTTGTTAATCATTTTCAAGGGTTTTAGTTTGTTTATATTTAATATATATAAATAAAAATAAATTTTATATATATATATATATATATATATATATATATATATATATATATATATATATATATATATATATATATATATATATATATATATATTCTTATCGGGTTAACAGATTAGCCGTTAAGAAAATTGAATAATCCATCCCCAAACCTATAAGCCGTTAATAAAAAAAATTCAATCCGTTCCCCGTCCGTTAAGCCGTTAAGCTGTTACCAGTAAGCGTTAAGCTTCGGTTTGGATCGGTTTTCGGTTTCGGATCGGTTTTGAACACCCCTACATAACGCCCCAAAATACCAGACTTTTGCCCATAAGGTTCGAACTTATGACATACGCCTAACCCCATGTTACGCTCTTTTGCTTTTTTTTTTATTATTATTTTATTTTGAGATGCAAATAAAAAATACAGTAAGGAACATTCAAATTAACAAAGCAACATTTGCATATAATCACGAAACTAGCTTTAAGCTTATTGTTTTGTTATATGCATATGGTTAGATAGGGCACCGAGTGTATACAATTGCAACAATATTTGCACATGCTACAATGATGCTTACTGATTTGTTTCAACTAACATGTTCAGGTCATTAGCTACAAAATATTAAATAAGTTGTTCAGGTCATTAGCTGCAAAATATTAAATAAATCTGTAAAATAAGGGTAAGAGCACATGATTGTCAAGAGTGGTATGGACTGACGACATTATTGTTTTACTTATGACCTGTACTACTATAGTGCCACTTTTATTTCAGATCTCATAGTTCTCACTTTATTCTAATTTTTAAAGAAGGGATTAAAATTTGCTTTTCCAACGGTAATCGAATCTTCTTATCCCTTTCCCTTCTGTTCCCTCCCTCATGACTCTGCACTTCTCGTATATATCCTTGTCATGTTTAGAATTTTACTAATCGGCTCCAAAGCGATTACGAAACTGTGCGGGAAGTCGGGGAAAAAAGTTGAAGGACCTAAAAATAAATAAAAAAGACTCTGTATCAGATCAATTTCCAATTTTTGTAAAATATTAAAGAATAACTCGTTTCATTAAGCTCCGACTATGTATATAGCTACACTCCAACTTGCATCTAAATCGACAAAAACTTGAAAGGTACTTTAATGGAACATGAAACTTGAAAGTATGACCAAGTCTACCTTCTACTTTTCTTTCATTACTTTCATCTTCCGTCTAGGTGGAAAAAGTTGTAAAGTTGTGACCAAATTTTCAACACCTATTTTTCGCTTCCACTTTTTTTTTCCAATTTTTTCTGTTCCACTTCACTCTCTTAAAAAGAATTTCTTTTTCAGTTTCAAATAGTCAAAAGTCCAAATTTCATTACATTTTATTTTTATTGATGATGTTACAAAAAAAAAATAGGAAAACTTCTTATACTTTTTATTGGAATAGTATTTTGAATAAAAATATTAAAGTTTAATGGAGTTAGATTAAGACAGACAATATATATTTCCAATTTTTTTTTTCAATACTTCCAACTTAATCGCTGTGTCAAGATCACTTTGACAAAATTCTCTCTATGTAAAGGTAGCTGAATTTTATCTGATTTCTATTACAATGCTTTTTAGTAAGACTCAGAAGTACCAATACATATTCATAAACAGAACTGAAACATTGGAGTGAAATTAAATAATTAACAAGTAACAAGATTATTATTTTCACTCTCTGCCTATATTAATAGAATACTCAAAAATAGTGCTCGGTATTTTCGCCAAATTGAATAATATTTTAACCTTCAGAGTCATAAATTAAAATTTATAATAATCCATACATATCACCTCTAAACATGATTTAATCTAAAAAGGTTTAGATACAAATTACATATTTTGTATTTAACGGTTTAGACTAATTTAAAATACACGTTATATTTCGAAGCATAGCTCCATAATTTTCGTTAATTAAGCTGTAAACGATTACAATTCTCACTCTTGCAAGTCGTGGGGAGCGGAAAAGGAAGTTCCGCGAAACGTGTAAACCGAAATATGAGCAAGTCTAAACTTCTAGCTTTCTTTGTTGATCCATCTTTCAGTTTGTGTTGAAAATGGTAAGTTTGACCTATTAGTCTTATTACTACTCCTAGTTCATTTCTATACTAGTAATACAATTTTTTAGTACGAGAACTACTTTAGGATCAAATGGAGCTTTGACCTTTAATTATGTATGGGGTAAAATTGATTTATAATAAATGATTACATGATAGCATGACACATAGAATCGAAAACAGGTAAAAGACGAGTCAAGTAACAGCCAATACCGAAAACAGCAACAATCGACATTCGATAAATCTCGAAGGGAGCATAATTAGCAGAAGCAAATCGAGTACTTGCCATCAGATAGCATTCAATGAGAGAATATTCTCTAGCATTAAATAAGGATATGTTACAAAGAATATTCGCATTCATGGTTTGCCGTTACATATTAATCGCTGATTCCTTTATTATCATTTAAGTAGAGCTTGATCATAGGATTTTGTTTTCCTAGTTATAACTATAAATAGCAGGCTCAACCGCCATTAGAGGACATGAAAAATTCTTGGCAAAACATGTGCTCTATTTCACTTTCGCTCTCAATTAAAGAATTTTATTTGCTTCTTTATCATTGCTTTCATTTCTGACCTCTCAGACATTGCCCTCAGAGCCAGACTTGTCATCTTCTTCAATTTCTATTGCTAAATATTATTTTTAATCTTATTTCTTTATCATTTTGGGATCAAATTAGTTCACTTGTCTATAAACTATATAATAAATTTAACTATATTATTTTGCGGGTAAAAATTTATCGTCCGTCGTGGGGCTTAGGCAGTTACGTAATTGCTTTGATCCTTATGTTTATTACTAACTAGTTTGATTTTTCCTTAATAAGAAATCAACAATGGTGGCTAATGATGTCAACATCACGCACAATGTTGAGGGGCATGAAGATTCGCCTCAACATGAAGATTCAATCAGAGACACCCATAATGAAGGGGATGAAGCAACCCCGGTTCGTGAAGGGCAGTACCCCTGATATGTGGGAACCAACTCCCGATGATACAGAGGAAGAACATGTCGTGGAAACAGTAAAAGGTTTAAGAGAACAGCAGAAAGCGATCATGAGTCACTTATCAAGGCAAGATTGGGTAATGACAAAGTTAAAACAAGAGTTGTTAAGTACTTCAAAGAATACAAATGGAAAGGCCCTAGTTCCTTCCAGCGCTCCTGCAAATCAAACGCTTAGAGGGTCGACAACAACACCCCAAGGGTTAAAGTTATTTTTGATGGCGCTGAGGGAACTGGTAGCGTATCTGGGAATGATAATGGGAATGACCCCTTCAAAACCAAGCTCATAGGTTTATGAGGGAAATGAATGAATTGATGGCTCAAAATGCAAAGGAGTTTAAAGTCCGAATAGATCAGATTCTGGGCGCACCACAAGTTTTGAAAGGCCCAGAATTGAAAAAATACACATACTTGTCCTTTAAGTCGAGCGTAACGCCATCTTTAATTTCGAAGAGCTCCAAGATGTCGGACATACCAAAATACAATGGGACTTCGGATCTTCAGGAGCACATTGTTAGAAACGCGTTCTCAATGCAATATACTAAACGTGTACTCTTTTGTAGGTTTTGATGAATGACAAACGAAGCAAAAATTGATATATGACGGAATTCAAGTACAAGCGCACAATGGTTGCGAATAAGATTGAAGTTCAAAATATAGCTTTTAATTGTTATTGAGTTGTTCTAAAATTGTAATCTCGATCCTATAACTTGACTCATAGTATGGCCTCTCTCATAAAACTATTTTCCAAAATCATGCATATTTAATTCTGTGTCAAAAAGATTTTAAATCATGCATATTTACATTAGACAAAATGTTTTCTAAACATGCCTCAAAAACCTGGGCTAAAATATTCGATTATGTACTTATGATAATCGATTGTTTCTGAGCCAAGACTGCATGACAATCGATTATGAATTAATGGTAATCGATTGTGAGTAAGACAGTGAACATCAGGTTTTTCCAAATCTGCATGATAATCGATTGTGAACAAATGACAATCGATTGTTGTTGAGGTAAAGTTTTTCAATACTCAAAATAATCGATTATGAACTAATGGTGATCGATTGTGTTGAGTTGATGTCTTCCAGTGATTTTAAATTTAATTAAGTAATCGATTATGTCTTTAGATAATCGATTATCACTGAGACAGTAAGTTTTATGATTTTCAGAAAATAACAAGTAATCGATTGTTGCAAAGGACAATCGATTGTTGAAGCTGGCCGTTGTCAAATGATTTTCAAATACCATAAGGTAATCGATTATTGATTCTAGATAATCGATGTTCTGCTTAAAATCTGGAAATGATTTTTAGAACGTTGCTGAAGTAATCGATTATTGATTTTATATAATCGATGTTCTGCTTAAAATCTGGAAATGATTTTTAGAACGTTGCTGAAGTAATCGATTATTGATTTTATATAATCGATGTTTTGCTTAAAATCTGGAAATGATTTTTAGAACGTTGCTAAAGTAATCGATTATAGATTATGTATAATCGATTGTGAAGCGTTAAATCTGGGATTGATTTTTAAACTGACTGGCAGATAATCGATTGTTTGGTCTTAATAATCGATTATCACTGAGTAATTTCAGCAACTCTTAATTGGCAATTAGACAATGGTTGAACCAACTTTTTCAACTATAAATACAGCTTCATTTCAGTGTTTTAAATACAACAACATACACAAACTGATCATTACATTGCTATAAGCTTTCATTCAATTGTTCTTCATTTTCTACTCATTTCATAAAGCTTTTGAGAGCCATATTATTGCTTAAAGTTGTTGTGATCTTGAACATATTCTTTTACTCATATCTACTCAATAAGGAGTACTTTAGTTAAGTGAGTGTCCAAGTATTTGATATACTTGTAAGAGAATTGCGATTCTCTTGTTTCAAGGAACTTGCGTTTCCTTGGGTGAAGTCTTTGAGATTGCGATCTCCGAGCAACTGTTTGAGGCTTGTGTCCTCAAGTGTGTAACGGTTTGTTGAGCACCCTTAAGCTTAACAAGATAGTGAAAAATCTCGAAAGAGTCTCTCGGGGACTGGACTAACCACGTTGGTGGCCAACCAGTATACATCTTTGTGTAAGTTTATTTTTCTGCATTTATTTTACTTCCTGCAAAATTTAAATTCCGCAAGAAAACGCTAAATTCTATTAATACGCTATTCACCCCCCCTCTAGCGTAAAGCGTAGTTTCTAACAATTGGTATCAGAGCCCAACTCTCTGAAAACTTAACCGTTTGAGAGAACCATCCATGGCTTCTACTCTTGACTCTTTTGCAGGAATTGAAGAAGGACAATGCTCTACACGACCTCCTCTATTCAACGGCACAAACTACTCATACTGGAAGGAGAGGATGCAAATCTTTGTGCAATCAAATAGCTTTCATTTGTGGAAAGTATTCACCAATGGAAACCAAATCCCAACCAAGAAGGTGGAAGACGAATGGGTTCCAAAGACCGAAGAGGAATATACCGCGGAGGATATTCGTAAGGTTCAAAATAATGCCAAAGCTATAAATTTATTATATTGTGCTGTTAATGCTAACGACTACAGGAAGATATCATGCTGCAAAACAGCAAAAGAAATGTGGGATAAGCTTGAAGTGACATACGAAGGAACCGACCAGGTACGAGAAGCTAAAATTGATTTCTTAACTCACTCTTATGAACTATTCCACATGAAGGAAGGAGAGAAAGTAGACGAAATGTTTGAGCGATTCTCAATGATCGTGAATGATCTACACGCCCTCAAAAAGACGTTTACGGATAGAGAACTTGTCCGGAAGATCCTCAGAAGTCTCACTCCGGCATGGCGATCAAAGGCCGATGTAATCCAAGAATCCATTGGCATCACAAATGTCACAATTGACGCATTAAGAGGTAATCTCAAAACCTATGAATCAACTATACTTAACTCGTTTGTTGATGATCAAAGAAGGCAAAGGATTGCTCTAAAGGCTAGCCAACCACAAATTGATGAGGAAGGTGACAACGAGTTTGGACTCGTTATCAAAAGGTTTCAAAAATTCATGCGCAAAGAGTATGAACGCAAGAACAAAAAGCAAGGCGATCAACTAAAATGCTATGAATGCGGAGAAACCGGGCACATAAAATCAAATTGCCCTAACATCAAAAAGGAGAAGAAACCCTTCAAAAAGCAACGTGCATACATCTCTTGGGGAGGAGATTCCGGAGATGAAGCAAGCAAAGAAGAAGACGATGAAGCAGCAAATTTATGTCTCATGGCTCAAGAAGACTGCAAAGACGAGGTAAGTCAAATCTCTTCTCAAAATTTCTTTACTCTTGATGAAATGAGAAATGCTTTTGATGAACTATATGCTGAATTTATCAAAGCTTCAAAAACTGTCAAAAGTATTAAAGAAAGCGCTTCTCTAAAAGAAAAAGATTTTCAAACACAGCTTTCATTAAAAGAAAAAGAATTAGAAAAACTGGTTTTTGAAAATGAGAAGCTAAAAGAGGAAAACAAGTTTTATGGAAAAAGAAGTGCTGATAAACCTGAAGGTTCTACTAGAAACTGTTCTTCTTGTGTGCTTCTTAAGAATGAAGTAGCTAGACTTAAAGGCACATTAGATAAGTTTAATTCTTTGCATAAAAACTTGAATGATGTGCTTGTTAATCTAAGATCAACTAAACATGGAATAGGATTCAACAATGAAGAAAAGGTTGGTGCTAAACCACAACAACCTAGAGCTCAACCTAGGACTAATAACCAAAATGCTTATCCTAGAAGTAGAAATCCTAGAAATAACTTGCATGTTAGACCAAATAGTGAAAATGCTAGAAGACCTAGAAATGATGCATATTTTAGGCCAAACCTTGAACAATTTAGAAGACCAAGAAATGACCCTCCACCAAGAAATAGATATTCTAGAAATGATGCATATTTTAGACAAACTTGTGAACCTCCTAGAGCTCATAATAGGAGAAACAATGGTGTTCAAAGTAGAGTAAGCAACCTTCATTCATCTAGTTACTATGTACCTAGAAAAATGCATAATCCCAACGTGACTTGTCATTATTGTAGACGTATTGGTCATATTGCTCCCGCTTGCTTTACTCGTCATAGACATATAAATCAATTGCATCATTATAACATGCCTAACCCTCAAGGACCCAAGATGGCACGGGTACCTAAAGAACATTAATTTGTTTTGTAGGTGTGCTTGAAGGGATCAAGTGTACTATGGTACCTTGATAGTGGATGCTCTAAACACATGACGGGAGATGAATCCAAATTCCTTCAACTAGAGCACAAAGAAGGAGGAAGTGTCACATTTGGTGATAACAATAAAGGAAAAATCATCGGCATTGGTTCGGTCGGTAAGGACGAAAACTCCTCTATTAAACATATACTACTTGTGAAAGGTTTGAAGCATAATCTCTTGAGCATAAGCCAATTATGTGACAAGGGAAATCTTGCTCTATTTAATTCGGATGAATGTCTTGTATTTAGACGTAGTGATTTCAAGATCATACTTCGTGGTTTTAGAATTGATAATATCTATATGGTTGATCTTGCAAACTCCTCACCCGAATATGTTGATTGTTTAGTAAGCAAAGAGGATAACTCTTGGCTATGGCATCGTAGAGTAGCACACATGAACATGCATCTTTTGAACAAGCTTCTTTCTCAAAACTTAGTAGTTGGTCTTCCCAGTTTAAAGTTTGAAAATGATTCTATTTGCGATTCTTGTCAAAAAGGGAAGCAAACCAAAGCATCTTTTAAATCCAAGAATATTGTTTCAACGTCTAGACCTTTGCAATTACTTCACATGGATTTATTTGGTCCCTCTCGTATTGAAAGTCTTGGTAAAAATAAATATGTTTTTGTAATTGTTGATGACTTTTCTAGATTTACTTGGACTCTATTTCTTGCAAATAAAAGTGATGCTTTTCAAAATTTCAAGTATTTCCTTAAGCGTGTTCAAAACGAAAAGGAAACGACCATCACTTCGATTAGAAGTGATCATGGGGGAGAGTTTGATCACAATCTCTTTGCGGATTTTTGTGACGAACTCGGAATCGAACACACCTTTTCCGCTCCACGGACACCACAACAAAATGGGGTGGTGGAAAGGAAAAATAGGTGTCTCGAAGAGATGGCAAGAACCATGCTCGACGAAGCTAAGATTCCCAAATATTTTTGGGCGGACGCCGTGAGTACCGCTTGCTATGTTTTAAATAGAGCAGCAATTCGGCCGATACTCATGAAAACCCCATATGAACTTTATAAGGGTAGAAAACCCAACATTTCTCATTTACGTGTTTTTGGTTGTAAATGTTTTGTTCATAATAATGGGAAGGACCAATTGGGTAAGTTTGATGCTAAATCGGATGAAGGTATTTTCATTGGTTATTCCTCACGTAGCAAAGCATATAGGATCTTTAACAAAAGAACCCAAATTGTGGAGGAATCCCCTCATGTTGTGTTTTCCGAAGATAATACTCGCTTGGCGAGAAAGGAATCCGGTTTTGATCTTGCAGGTATCTTGGATAGCTTGAAAGATAAAATCCAAGAAGAACCTTCAAAGGAAAACAAAAATGAAATTGGGGAACAACCAACGGAAGAAGCGCCACAATTAGAAAAAGGAATAAATACGCCTAACGAGTGGAGAACGATCAAGGATCATCCTCTCGAACAGGTAATTGGCGATGTTGGAGAAAAGGTAAGTACCCGAAACTCTCTTAAGAACACTCTAGGACACAATTCTTAAGAGTTCACGGCATTACTTGTTAACACTAGTGTAACTTATTAATTTCGCTATAAATTACTAACTTGAGCGTCGGAGACGTTTAAATCTATTTTGCAGGTACCACCCCAAAGGTAGGGGGAATTATGAAGTTTAGCACAAAATAATCGACTATTTCAAGCCACTAATCGATTATTTTCTGTGCAGTACATCGATTATCAGTATCAATAATCGATTGTTTATGACTGATTATTACTATTATGCATCTGTGTTTAATTTTTTACTTCCTAAATTGCATAATCGATTTCCGCCTCAGTCATTCAGCAATGCTTTCTACAACAATCGATTATTTTTTCATACTATCGATTATTTGACAAATTCTGATATTCTCCAAGTTCACTGTATCAAATTAGTTCCCTAAATAATCGATTACCAAGAATTGACAATCGACTACTTCATATTAATTTTTTGTTACCGTTTGGCTCCTCAATCGATTCCTGTCAGGTCTTAAATGCTCCATAATCGATTACCAAAATTTAACAATCGATTATTTCATTCAAATTTTTTACCGTTTGACTCAAGAATCGATTTGTCAGATTCAAAATCTTAATCAAACAGTAAATGCAATCGATTATTTCAGTTCAATAATCGATTATCTAACGGTCAGTAATTTTAATTCTTACCATTTTCTGACTGCTCCTAAACCAAAATCTCAGCAAATGTCTCCATTCAATGCTTGATAATCCTTTCCTCTATTAATAGGCATCATAAGAGCTCACATTCACCCACTCAAGCACTATCTCTAGTATTCAAAAGCTAAATCTCTTCTATTTTCTTTGCCAAATTCCAGCAGTCTTTCTCCTAACATGTCTGGACGATCTTCAAAACGTTCCCGATCCAAACATGGCGCATCAGCCTCAACCGCCCCTCCTCCTTTAAATTTTCCATACCAAGACGGTTCCGTCTTGTTCTTTGAAACTGAAAATGAACTCACAAGGTTCCTATCAAAATTTGAGAAACGCACCATTCTTCCTCCTCGGTTCTCAAATAGTAAACTCCTTGAGCCTTTCACCCCTGCCGCAAATATGTTAAAGGAGTGTCAACTATATGACTTCTTGCTTCTCACTCATCCTCACATAAACACAACTCTCGTTCAAGCTTTTTACTCAAACCTCCATAAAGATGAAGATGGCGAACTTGTCACCTCCATTAATGGGGTTCAAATTCTTCTCTCTGAAGAGAATCTCCACACCATTGCCCGCCTTCCAAATGAAGGTGAAGACCTTTACCGGTATATTGATAAGGCCGGGGCTCTCTTTGATGAAACCATCCTTCTCCACCAAGCCGGTATAACCTCCTATGATCCATCTATCTCTACCCGTCGTCCTACCATAACGGGAATGGATCCAAACTACCGGTTGATTCTTTACTTCATCACCCGAGTCCTCAAGCCTAGACGGCACAATCACACCACCATCTCCCAGGAGGATACCAAACTTCTGCATGCCATTGTCATCGGAGCCAAAATAAATTGGTGTCGGCTCATCAAAATTCATATGCTCGATGCCATCGGTGATGACATGCCTCTTCCTTATGCCCTCCTCATTATGAACTTCCTTGAAGCATCCGGATTTGTCACGGAAAATGGTCCTCTCAAAAGGAGTACCAAAATTTGGGAAATCTCGGAGTCTTCTTTCCATCATGATGGTGATCATGCTCCAGCTCCTTCTTCAAGTCGTCCACCCCGTCGTGCTCGTTCGTCCCAAGAGCCTACTCTCCAAACCATATCCGACCAGCTTGCTCAACTCACTCATGAGATCCATGGATACTTTGATCATGTCAATTATCCATATGCAGCTCTCGTTCCTTTTGAAGCAGCGCCGGATAACGAGGCGGACAACGACGGAAATGAATAAATTTTTTTTGTGTTTTGTGTGGTTTTTGCTGTTGTTCTCTTTGGTTCCCATTGATGTACCTTCTTTTTTTTCCAATAAATAAACCTTGTTTATTTCATCTTTTTGCATCTTTCCTTACTATTTTTTGCTAATGGCAAAAGGGGGAAGAAAACGGGATATCGGGTATGCACCACCTCTTAATTCATTGATTGCTTATAAGCTAAAATTGAGGGGGAACAAGAACAAAATTGCATAATTGTTACTTGTCTTGAATTGTCAATATCTTTTTCCTAAATTGCATATCCCGCTTAATGTTTGCCATTATCAAAAAGGGGGAAATTGTTAGAAACACGTTCTCAATGCAATATACTAAACGTGTACTCTTTTGTAGGTTTTGATGAATGACAAACGAAGCAAAAATTGATATATGACGGAATTCAAGTACAAGCGCACAATGGTTGCGAATAAGATTGAAGTTCAAGATATAGCTTTTAATTGTTATTGAGTTGTTCTAAAATTGTAATCTCGATCTTATAACTTGACTCATAGTATGGCCTCTCTCATAAAACTATTTTCCAAAATCATGCATATTTAATTCTGTGTCAAAAAGATTTTAAATCATGCATATTTACATTAGACAAAATGTTTTCTAAACATGCCTCAAAAATCTGGGCTAAAATATTCGATTATGTACTTATGATAATCGTCAATATCTTTTTCCTAAATTGCATATCCCGCTTAATGTTTGCCATTATCAAAAAGGGGGAAATTGTTAGAAACACGTTCTCAATGCAATATACTAAACGTGTACTCTTTTGTAGGTTTTGATGAATGACAAACGAAGCAAAAATTGATATATGACGGAATTCAAGTACAAGCGCACAATGGTTGCGAATAAGATTGAAGTTCAAGATATAGCTTTTAATTGTTATTGAGTTGTTCTAAAATTGTAATCTCGATCTTATAACTTGACTCATAGTATGGCCTCTCTCATAAAACTATTTTCCAAAATCATGCATATTTAATTCTGTGTCAAAAAGATTTTAAATCATGCATATTTACATTAGACAAAATGTTTTCTAAACATGCCTCAAAAATCTGGGCTAAAATATTCGATTATGTACTTATGATAATCGATTGTTTCTGAGCCAAGACTGCATGACAATCGATTATGAATTAATGGTAATCGATTGTGAGTAAGACAGTGAACATCAGGTTTTTCCAAATCTGCATGATAATCGATTGTGAACAAATGACAATCGATTGTTGTTGAGGTAAAGTTTTTCAATACTCAAAATAATCGATTATGAACTAATGGTGATCGATTGTGTTGAGTTGATGTCTTCCAGTGATTTTAAATTTAATTAAGTAATCGATTATGTCTTTAGATAATCAATTATCACTGAGACAGTAAGTTTTATGATTTTCAGAAAATAACAACTAATCGATTGTTGCAAAGGACAATCGATTGTTGAAGCTGGCCGTTGTCAAATGATTTTCAAATACCATAAGGTAATCGATTATTGATTCTAGATAATCGATGTTCTGCTTAAAATCTGGAAATGATTTTTAGAACGTTGCTGAAGTAATCGATTATTGATTTTATATAATCGATGTTCTGCTTAAAATCTGGAAATGATTTTTAGAACGTTGCTGAAGTAATCGATTATTGATTTTATATAATCGATGTTTTGCTTAAAATCTGGAAATGATTTTTAGAACGTTGCTAAAGTAATCGATTATAGATTATGTATAATCGATTGTGAAGCGTTAAATCTGGGATTGATTTTTAAACTGACTGGCAGATAATCGATTGTTTGGTCTTAATAATCGATTATCACTGAGTAATTTCAGCAACTCTTAATTGGCAATTAGACAACGGTTGAACCAACTTTTTCAACTATAAATACAGCTTCATTTCAGTGTTTTAAATACAACAACATACACAAACTGATCATTACATTGCTATAAGCTTTCATTCAATTGTTCTTCATTTTCTACTCATTTCATAAAGCTTTTGAGAGCCATATTATTGCTTAAAGTTGTTGTGATCTTGAACATATTCTTTTACTCATATCTACTCAATAAGGAGTACTTTAGTTAAGTGAGTGTCCAAGTATTTGATATACTTGTAAGAGAATTGCGATTCTCTTGTTTCAAGGAACTTGCGTTTCCTTGGGTGAAGTCTTTGAGATTGCGATCTCTGAGCAACTGTTTGAGGCTTGTGTCCTCAAGTGTGTAACGGTTTGTTGAGCACACTTAAGCTTAACAAGATAGTGAAAAATCTCGAGAGAGTCTCTCGGGGACTGGACTAACCACGTTGGTGGCCAACCAGTATACATCTTTGTGTAAGTTTATTTTTCTGCATTTATTTTACTTCCTGCAAAATTTAAATTCCGCAAGAAAACGCTAAATTCTATTAATACGCTATTCACCCCCCCTCTAGCGTAAAGCGTAGTTTCTAACACACATCACAACCTACACTACATCTATAAATGGAAGTGAATTGGCTCAACATGAGATCGAATCGGTCTTGATGAATAAGTTTGGTGAAAAACTCACAAATGGGGCCCTGATAAGGTATTCACTCTTACACGAGCATTCAATTAATTCTTTTTAAATGCTTAAAGATTCAGTCATCAAGGCCTATATCAGCACTACTATAAATTTGGTAAATACCAGCCAAAAAAAGGAACCAACTTTGATCGATTATGGCCAATTACCGACCAAAATGCGACCAAATACACTTGGACGATATTTTGATAGTCGTTTTAATATACCGATCAAAGTTGGTCGGAAATCGATTCAAAGTTGGTCGGAAATCGATTCAAAGTTGATCAGTCAATTAAATTCAAAAAAAGTTATTGCTAAAAAAACTGACCAAAGTTGGTCGGTATTTTAATTCTGTAATCAAAAGATTCACCATCTAGGAATCGAACCGAGACATCTACTGTGGCAGGATACTATTCTACTACTAGCCCATTGATGTATTTGGTTTTAAGATTGTCTTATTTTTTATTTATGCTTTTTAATTATGTTTTCGCACGAAAATAACCGACCAAAGTTGGTCGGTTTTATTAAAAGATAAAATTACCAACCAAAGTTGCTCGATTTTTTAAAATGACCGACCGAATTTTCTAACCAAAGTTTATTGACTTTTTAATATTAGTTTTTATTTATTTTAATTGTAAAAAACCAAAGCTGATCGGTTTATTGAAAAATAATTTTGTGGGAATAAAAAATAGTTTCCTACATTTTTGCACCAAAGAAAATCGATAAACTTTGGTCGGTTTCGTAAAAACATAAATTACAAATTAAAATATTTTAAAAAATCGACCAACTTTGGTTGGTTTTTGGCCTGTTTTTTTGACCAAGCAAAGTTGGTCGATTTTTGCCGAATTTGTAGTAGTGCGGTGCAAGGAAGGGTCCAAGCCAGAAAGGCAGACATATTCAGGATTACGCAAGGTGAGTCCAAAAATTTTCTAGAATTCATGATCTGGTTCCAGAAGGAAAGATGTTGCTATTGCTGTACCCGATGAGTGAGTAGCAGAGACGTTCACAAAGGGTTTGAACCCGTGAAGCTTCGACGCCTCCCGGAAGTTGAAGGATAGCATGCTCAAATTCCAACAACCGCATGGGCAGATATCCATAACCGTTACGAGTCAAAAATACGAATAAAGACGATCAGCTCAGGTTCTCAACATCAACCAAGGGACGAAACCGAGACAAAAACCAAGAGAAGTTTAAAAATGACTTCGATGCGGATCAACGGTCTTCTAAAATTCGTTTCTTGCCGTATGAAAGAATTGAGGGATGCAACAAAAGGGTTTCGATCCTCAAATAAGTTCATTCTCGATAGAAGAACCGACCGTGGTCGGAGAAACTTTGTAACCAATAGGGCAAACTTGGTTTATAATAAATGGTTTAAATGATAGAATGGCATGTGGAACCAAATACAGGTAAAAGGGCGAGTTAAGTAATAGCTAGTACTGGGAAAAATAGCTACGATCGACATCGGGTAAATCTCGAAGATAGCGTTGTCGGCGGAAGCAGATCGAGTTCTTGTCATCAGATAGCATTCAATGAGAGAATACTCTCTAACATTAAATAAGCAACCATTACAGAGAATATTTTCATTCATGGCTTGTCATTAGATATTCATCAATGACTCATTTATTACCATTTAAGTTGGGTTTGATCCTTGGATCCTATTTCCCTAGGTATAACTATAAATAGCATGCTCAACATCTATTAGAGGACAGGAAAAATTCTTAGCAAAACATATGCTATATTTCACTTTTACTCTCAATTAAATAATTTTATTTGCTTCTTTATCAATGCTTTCATTTCTACCCTCGGAGACATTCCACTCGAAGCCAAGCTCGTCATCTTCTTCAATTTTTATTGCTAGTTTATCTTATTTCTAATCTTATTTCTTTATCATTTTGGGATCAAATCAATTCACCTGTCTATAAACCACGCAACAAATTTAACTATACCGTTTTGCGGGTAAAAAAATTATATTATATATCTTTAATAATTTTCTACTCTAAATTTTATTATTAAAATTTTCCAGATGAAGGTCACAGTGCGAATATCAAGAGACGGGTAACCCAACAAAGAAGGGGTAGGTTAGGACATGGGAGCGTTTGAAATTGGAACTCCAGTATTCTTTTTCAATAGTTTCAAGTTAATTAATTTCAAACTTTATTAGTATCTTTTTAGTAGACGAAGTTAATATATTGGAAAAAAAATTGTATTTTAAGGAAATGTGTCAAGATACGTAGACTGATTGAATGGTCAAAGAATGACAGTTAGCCAAGAGGCACGAGCTGCAACAGGTATGAGCAAATGACAGGAGAAGAGGCACAGGCAGTTATTCAAATAACTCAGCACCCGTACCTATTGAATTCATTTATATCTGAGGGTCAAAAGGAATGAATCTGACAATAGAAAAGAGTGCACATACGACATTTAATGGACATTAAATATGGATTACATTAGGGAATTTGTATTGAATGTAATGATTATGTAACGTAGCATTCAATGTGCTTAATCACTCGTAATAGCCTCATTATAATTCGGGAAAAATATATATCTCTAAGACACCTATAAAAGGGAGACATCTGATCAGCTGAGGACACGAAATCATTGGAATATATCTTCGTTTACTTGATTTTCTCTTGAAATGCTCTTTGATACTAAAATTATTTCCTTTTATACATTCTTTTGATAATCAGTAACTCGTATTCTTCTAAATTCTAGCTTTTGACTAAAATCCCATTTTTTGGTTAAACAAATTGGTTCCGTTACCAGAAATATGATAATCTGGTTTTCACGCTTAACTTTTCTTGTTGGTCAACTATGTCGAACAACAATGCCAATACTCGAGGAAACCAAGAAAATCAATAAAATCAGGGAGATCCACAAGATATTAACACTTCGATTCCTACTCCACAAGGCATTACCTGACAATCTCGTGAGAGAATCCTTGATAGGTCTCAAATGAATGAGCATGCTCAATTTGAGAATGCTGAAACCGTTGATAACGTTTTGCAAAAATTAATTGCTGCTCAGATCAATAAAGCTGTTGAAGCACTTTTTAACCGGTTACCTGTTGCAACACCTGCACCTACTTCAAATAATAACACTTTGGAAAACTCTTGTTTTGGACTTATCAACTTAGGCAACGGAGAGACTCCTAGTGAATCACAAGAAAGGGAACCAGGTAATGTGGTTAATTTTGATTTAAAAAATTTAGTACTAACCTTGCATCGACACCTCAAGGAGAAAAGTGAGCGCATAGAGCAGATACCTGGGATGCCACCTGTAATCAAAAGAGTAGATATGGATCGATATTCGCAACAACCCTGGAAGCCAAGTGATGCTCCTCAATTCCAATAAGGTTCAAAATTCCTGATCCTCCAAAATATGATGGAACATTAGACCACATGACTACATTCACGACGGTTGTAAAAGGAAACGACTTAACTAAGCAGGAGATTGAAGCTGTATTTGTTAAGAAATTTGGCAAAACACTCACTAAAGGAGCGCTCATATGGTACTCTCTTCTACCTGAAAATTTTATAAATTCTTTTGCTGAACTTGCAGATTCTTTCATCAAATCAAACTAGGGAGCTCAAAAGGTGAAAAAAGAATGGAAGATATTTTTAAGATTAAGCAAGGGGACTCGGAGTTTCTTAGAGAATTCGTGGATAGATTTTAACGTGAAAGAATGACATTGCCACGCGTACCTGACAACAGGGTAGCTATAACTTTCATAAGTAATTTTAATGAAAAAAGCTCATAACCATAAGGAGAATCAAAGAAAACCTTCAAGAATTCCCAACTACAATGTTGAATAATGTTTATAACAGGTATAGCACGAAGTTGAGGATTGAGGAAGATATTGTTCCACAAATTCAAAAAGAAGAAAAGATAAGTTCAAGACGTGCGGAGATCGAAAAAAGATCCGGTAAAAATAGATATGAGCCTTATATGGGACCTGCGAGAAGAGACTCACGATCAAAACAAGACCATCAGTGCTACGGTCATAGATCAAGGAATAGAGAGTGAGGCTCGAGATTCAGGAACGATCGAAACACACATGAGCCACGAGATGATGATACAAATTTAAAAGCAAGATTCGGTGGCTATAACCTCAATGTCAGCTCCTTTGAGCTCGTAACTGTTTTGAGAAGCATGGGAGATAAGGTTCGATGGCCAAAGGAAATGAGATCGAATCCAAACAGGCACAACCCTGATCATTGGTGCGAGTTTCCTAATGACCACGGACATAAAACAACCGACTGCAGATTTTTACAAAGTGAAGTTGATAATTTATTGAAGCAAGGATATCTCACTGAGTTGTTCAGCAAGAAAAGCAAGCAAGCTTACATGAAAAATAGGCAGGAGCCTCCAAAACCACTATTCCCCAAAAGGACTGTCAACGTTATAAGTGGAGCTGAAGATATCAATAGTATATCATACACGACCATTAACAAGATTTCAAAAATAACAATTACTCGAGGGAAATGGGTGCATCACATCTAAGAAGAAGACAACATTACGTTCAACGATGGAGATGCAGATGGCATATTAATACCTCATAATGATGCACTGGTAATATCTTTAATTGTATATGATACTAATGTATAACGAGTTTTGATTGATCTAGGTAGCTCTGTAAATATTATTTTGCTAAGAGTATTGCATGAATGCAAGCCAAAGACAAAATAATACCAAAGGCCCACACTCTATCTGGATTCAATAATTCCAGTGTGGTCACCAAAGGGGAGATAAAACTCACCACATTTGCTGAAGGTGTCATCAAAGATACAAAGTTCCAGGTAGTAGATTTGGAGATGGCTTACAACATGATTCTTGGGAGGCCATGGATCCACGAAATAGATGTAGTACCTTCAACTTTGCATCAAGTTATTAAATTTCCATCGCCATGGGGAATCTGTCAAATTCATGGAGATCAACATACATCCAGGGCGATCAACTACATTGCAGATACAAGCACGAGAAATGAAGATTAATAGCAACCGCAGAAGGCAGTTGAGGTCACCACAACACAAACCTCAACTGAGCAAGGGCAAACAGATATAGATTCAAGACCTGATACTGTTCAAGAACTAGAAGAAAATGAATATATCAAAACCACAATAGAAGAATTGGAGCCTATCATGTTATTTGCTTAATGGCATGATAGGAAAGTTACGTCGGAGCTAATCTTAGCCAAGGAATGCGAGGTAAGTTAGTTGAATTTTTGAAAACTAACATGAACTACTTTGCTTGGTCCCACTCTAACATGACAGGGATTCCACCAAAGTTGATTACTCATAAATTAAATGAATATCCCTCGTACCCTCCAGTCAAACAAAAGAAAAGAAAGCAAGGAACTTTCAAGAATAAGGTAATTGAAGATGAAATCCAAAAATTACTGAAAAGTGGTTTTATTCGTGAGGTAAAGTATCCGAAATGGTTAGCTAATACTGTTGTGGTTCCAAAGAAGAACGGTAAATGGCGAGTTTGTGTAGATTATACTGATCTTAATAAATCTTTCCCTAAAGATTCTTTTCCACTACCACACATAGATCAATTGATTGATGCGACTGCAGGTCATGAGCTATTAAGCTTTTTAGATGCATATTCATGTTATAATCAAATAAAAATGGATCGAGGGAATGAGGAAAAAACTTCATTCATAACAGACAGGAGGACTTATTGTTATAAGGTAATGCCTTTTGGTTTAAAGAATGCAGGTGCAACGTATCAAAGGTTAGTTACTAAAATATTTCAAAAACATTTAGAAAAAACCATGGAAGTATATGTAGATGATATGCTTGTTAAAAATAAGTATTCAAAGGATCATGTATCTCATTTATATGATACATTTTCAAGTTTGTGCAAATTTAATATGAAGTTAAACCCCGAGAAATGTGCATTTGGTGTTGCATCAGGTAAGTTTTTGGATTTTCTTGTTTCTAACTGTGCTATTGAAGTAAATCCTGCACATATTAAGGCTATTGAAGAAATCCATGATATACTTCCAAACAAGAAAGAAATTCAAAGGTTAACAGGGAGAATTGCAGCTTTAGAAAGATTCATTTCTAAGTTATCAGAGAAATGCTTTAAATTCTTCTCGGTCCTTAAAAAGCATGATCATTTTGAATGGAATGAAGAATGTCAACAGGCACTTAGGAATTCGAAAACGTACTTGTTAAATCCACCCTTACTGGCAAAACCAGAGGCATGGGAAAGACTACTTATTTACTTTGCTATTTCAGAAGTAGCGGTAAGTGTTGTATTGGTCTGGGAGGAGCAAGGTTAACAATCCCCCATCTATTATGTCAGTAAATCTTTGGTAGATGCAGAGACGCGGTATCCTCAGTTAGAAAAACTTGCACTTGCACTAATTATGGCATCTAGGAAGATAAGACCTTATTTTCAGTGTTATCCTATTGCTGTAGTAACTGCTTAGCCTTTAGAAATATATTGCATAAACATGAGTTATCAGGTAGTTTGGCTAAGTGGGCTATAGAGTTAAGTGAATACGAAATCACCTATCAACCTAGGATTTGTATAAAATCACAAGTATTAGCTTATTTCGTGGCTGATTTTAGCTAGGGTATGCAATTAGAAGCAGAAAAATAATTATAGGTGTTCAATGGATCTAACCCAGGAACTTGGACTTTATTCGATGATGGTTCATCTAACGTAAAAGGTCTAGAATTGGCACGAGAACTTGTTATAAATCAAATTATTATTAAGAGTGATTCACAACTCGTGGTTAATCAAATGCTGAGGACTTATACAGCCAGGGAAACGAGGATGTAACAGTACCTATAAAAGGTAAGGGAATTGATAAAGCAATTTCAAACTTGGAAGTTTACACAAATACCAAGGGATGAAAATGTTGAAGCGGACTCTTTATCTAACCTTGCATCTGCGGCTGAGGTGGCAAGCGATGCAAATGCCTCAGTCATACATTTATTACATTCAGTTCTTAAACCTGATAAGAATGAGGTAAATTATAACAATTTAACTTGGGATTGGAGGAACGAGATTGTTGCTTTTTTTGCAGTATGGTACTGTGCCTGATGATAAGAAGAAAGCTCATGCGCTTCGAAAAAAGGCTTCCCGATATTGCTTAAAGCAAGGCAATTTATATCACAAAATATTCGGTGGACCTTTAGCAAAATATCTCGGACCTTCTCAAATGGAGTATCTAATGAGAGAGATTCATGAGGGGAATTGTAGGAATCACACAGGAGTAAGATCATTGGTAAAAACCCTTATTAGAGAAGGCTATTATTGGCTTAAAATGGAAGAAGAAGTAGAAAGTTTCGTGGCTAAATGCAATAAATGCCAAAAGTACGGCAACAATATGTATAGACTTGCGGAATTATTACATCTAGTAATCGCACCATGTCCATTTATGAAATGGGGAATTGATATCGTTGGTCCATTACCATAAGCAAAAAGACAGGTAAAATTTCTACTCGTACTTACTGACTACTTTACTAAATGGGTAGAGGCAGGCGCATTTAATCATGTACAAGAAAAGAAAGTAAAGGATTTCATTTGGAGGAATATCATATGCCGATTCGGTGTACCAAAGGAGATTATGTGTGATAATAGCCCTAAATTTATAGGAGCTCAAATCACTAAATTTTTTCAAAGTTGGCAAATTGAAAGGATTACGTCAACACCTTATAACCCAGTGGGTAACGGGAAAGTGGAATCAACGAACAAGGTTATTATCAACAATCTAAAAAAGCGATTAGAGGAATCAAAATGTAACTGGTCTGAAGTGTTACTGGGAGTTTTATGGGCATATCGTACAACTGCAAAAACAAGCATGAGAGAAACACCATTTTCATTAGTTTATGGAGCTGAGGCTCTAATTCCAGTTGAGATAGGAGAGCCAAGTACACAGTTCACACAGGTAACACAAGAATATAATGAGGAGGAAATGCTGGTCAATCTTAATTTACTCGAAGGGTGGAGAGAAGCTGCATTAATAAGAATGGTAGCACAGAAACAAGTCATAGAACGATATTACAATTGAAAAGCGCGCCTCAGATTCTTCAAAGTTGAGGACTTCATACCTAAAAAGGTTTCTCAATCTTCGAAGGCAGCTAACACAGGTAAATTAAGTCTAACATGGGAATACCCTATAGAGTTTGTAATATAGCAGGAAAGGGAGCATATGAATTGTAGACAATGGATGGCAAGGTACTTCTTTCACATTGGAATGTTGTTCATTTGAAGAGATATTATTTCTATGGGATACTCACGGTCAGGTATCGTTATTTTAAATTGTTAAGATTTTACTAACGATTTTAAATGATATGCAAAAAGCTAACCAGTACTAAATGATGAATCGTGACCTGTAAGGCACACAGAATAACCTAAAATTTCTAGCCGAGGGTTACAATTATTTTGATAGAAACTTAAATGGGTTAAGCAGCCTTCATCTATGATCGCACCTCCGGGTCCCTTATGTTTTTCCTTTTCAGGAAATGGACCAAATAAGAGAAACAATCAAGTGCTCAGAGCTTCATACTTCAACACTCAAACACTTGGGGGAGTACATAATATACACAAGTATGTATAAAGAAGGTAAAGAAAATTGAAGAAAAATCAAGCCTGAAAAAGTCATGTACAAAGTAAAAGTCATACGAAATCACAAGCCACGGATAAAGAAAACCTTACTGTAGTTAGGGTAAAAGCTATGTACTAAAGCAGGTTATAAAGAAAAACCTTGCGTTTATTTTTCTGAAACGGGTTATAAAGAAAAACCTCGTGTTTATTATTTTTTTCTAAAAATCTGTTACATGAAAAACAGTTATGAGAAAGTTATAGATGTACCTTAATACATGTAAAGTATTATTCAAAACTTATCAAAGTTATTTCAAAGAAACATGTGTGTTCCTATTTCTTTTATTGTATGATAACACTATTATGAAGTTGCGACGCCTTCTTCATTAGTGTAAAAATATAAAAGGGCCCTATTTTATAAAACTCATGTTTAAGTTTATTAGCCATGAGATTAACATAAGCATTTTTATAGGACAAAAATGTAAAATTATTCTATCAGCCCTTAAAAAGAAAAAAAGGCAAGAGTAAACATAATAGAAGTTTGAAATACTAACATGAAGAACTTCTTAATAAAAAAAAACTTAAGACCAGGTTCAAACTTAGTCATAAAACTGCGAAATTGTTTATACAGGTTGCCCTATAAAAGACTTGGGGACTTGCATTCCAAAACCAACCCTCAAATAAAGTTAAGGGTTTGATTACAATTTTCTAAAATAAATTCTCAAATGAAGCCAAGGGTTTTTAACATAACTTTCCAAAGTGGTACCTATAAAAAAGAAGGAATTCAAGACAATGTAAATTTTTCATTAAGAAGATGCATCAACGGCAATGGGCTCAACTTAGACAGGAGCATCAATGGTTGCGGGTTGATCTTGATTCGCAGCAACAGACTCAACTTGGTCAAGAGCATCAACAGATGTGGTTTCAACTTGGCGTGCAACAGTAGGTTCGATTGGGCTCGAAAAGGATGTGATACCCGTAGGAGCTTCAACCACAGGAGCTTCAATCACAGGAGAAGGAAAGTCCTGTGTTTGCTGAGCTTGTTCAATGGTTTCATTAACCTTAGCTAAATCTGACTCCAGGTCGAAGTTTTCTTGACTAGCTTTAATTAGCGTATCACAACGTGAATTCAAAAAAGTCCAACTTACCTCAACATCAAATTTTTCTTCAAGGATCTCACAATCCTTTTCCCAAGCAGCAACCTCATTCTTGAGCTCTTTATTTTCGACCAAGGCGGAATTACAAAAAGCTTGAAGAGAAGCATGAGAGCTCTCTAAAGCACGTAACTTATCAGTAGAGACTCGAAGATCTTCTTGTGCTTGAGTTAAGTTTTGTATGAGATCTTCAGCATAAACTTCTTTTTTATTCAAAAGAGCCTTCAACGCCCTATTCTCCTTGCTAGCTTAGATAGTTGTTCTGAAAAAGAGGATTCAAGGCATTCTTTTTGTGCTTGGATCAAGGAAGCTTGATAACCGCTAGCTCCGAAGTTAATGCTCGTACCTGCTACTCTAAGGTACTCCTACTTTCTTATAAATCCTCAATGTTCATTGTAAAATTGTTCCTTCCAATTGATTGCTTCCAACTGAGAATCACGTGCAACCTTGTCTGAATCACGTGCTACCTTCTCCAAGAGGGAGATTCTGTTCATCACCTCTGTGCCGATAAAATTGGCGTAAGAAAAAAAAGAAGGGAATTAAGAATCCAAAAGATAGAAAATTTTACAAAGTAATGAAGAGAAAGAAGGAAAATACCTTCAAAATGGCATGCACTATGTCATTCATTAGAGCAAGGCAGCTATGGCTCTCTAGTTTTGCTTTCTCGATTAGGCCAATTAGAGGCTTGATCCACACGTCTACTTGACCTGGCTTCCTCAAAAGGCTGTTGTCAGCAGGAACTTCAATAGTTACGCTCCTCATTGCAGTACTTCTACTCGAAGAGCCCACCTTCGTATGGTGAATGATAGGTGGGGGAATTGTCAAAGAAGGAGACGTGTAAGGAGTAAAAATAGTAGAGGGAGGAATGCAAATACTTGGGACAGGTAAGGAAAGAACCACATGCGCGAGAGTTGAAAAGGAAGATAAGGGAAGTTCATCTAAAACAGGCCCTAAATTTCCACAATCAAAACCACTAATAAAAAGTTGATCAATAGACTCACGAGTATCATAAGAAGTGACGCCATCATTACAATAATAATCTAGGTATCAACAGGCTCGGTAAGAGGAAGATGATGTGAGACTTCAGGTTCGTCATCAGAGACGATATGTCTTTTAGCTCGTGGTCTCATCACCAGGGAGCCTCCTTCATCCTCTTCTTTGGAGTCTTCTTGTTTAGAAGCTTTTCTTTTTGCAGAAGAAGAACCCAAGATTATTTTTCAGGCTAAAGAGGTACGGGTACCCGAAGAGTTTTATGAGAGGCCGCAACTGATTTAGCAGTAACTCCTCGAATAGCAAATCCTGATAAAAAGAAGGATGAAAGTTAGAACAATAAAGGAAAATATTTATATATGTGAAAGATAAATAGAAACTCTAACCATGCGTCTTTACTTTCCAACCGTAACGGTTGGAAAGGTTTTTCCAGGACCTACCCTCTATTGGAGCGGTCTTCAGCAACTTTTCTACCCAACCACGGAAGTTGGGCACATCCTCTACAACTCCCATGGTTGCTTAGAAAAGAAAAGAAGCAAAATTTGAGAAATTAAGAAACTTGAAGGAAAAAGGCACGAGAAAGGAATATAATACTTAAGGCACGAGAAGGAATATAAAACTTACATGCAAAATTTCACTTCTCAAGGAAGAGAACGATCTTCACCCACTAAGCCAGCAGTGAGGGCAGCAACAAACCGAGCATACTAGCCATGGTCTTTGTCATCTTCAAGGCTCACTAAAACCCTATTGCTCTTGGCTGCTGGGGTAAAAATGCCATTACGAAAAAACGTAAGGGAGTAGAGGTAAATTAGGTGAGGGAAAGTAAAGCCAACATCTGCTATGTTGGTGAGGTGACTCAAACATGCGATAGCCCTCCATACAATTGGAGCAATTTGACCCAAGCAGACATTGAACAAATGGCAAAAATCTAGAATAATTGAATCAATGGCTGGTTTGAACCCTAGAGTGAAATGGTATGTATAAATAAAAGAGAATCCAATCATGTAAGAAGTGATCCTCTAATTTGGATTAGGAATGATAATGGGAAAATCATTGCTCTAGTGACAGTCTTTACGAACTGTAGGAGCTAAAATTTCTGTAATTTGAGTGGGTAAAGTATCGACACGATCTAAAGTGGCAACCTGGTTCCTAAGAGATTTCCTATCATGGTAAAAAAATAGTTCTGTTAGGACTATCTCTTCAACTAGAGGCTCACGTAAGGGCTCAGAGGGTTCTTTGTTCCTAGAAGAAGACCTTTGAGAAAATGAACCTCTAGTTCTAGAAGAGGGACCAGAACTAGGAGCAGGCATGGATGTGCTACCACCACGAGCTGACCCTGAGCTGCGAAGTCTACCACCTCTTATATGCCTAATGGGGCAATTGGGGAAATTATCTAAAATGGGAGTTCTCCTAGGTTTAGGGTTTGGTGAAGTCATGGAGAAGAAGATTAAAGTGAGGAAGAAGTGAATAGAGATTTGAAGAATTGAAGTGTTCAATAAGCTTTATGTGGTAAAAGGTAAGGAAAGAAGTTATATTTATATTGATAGGCAACCGACAAAAGAAAAAAGTACAATGATGGAAGGACCATAACAATGATAACTGACATTTCGAGAATAGTGGAGCTGTAGGAAAAGCCTTGAAAAGGGCTACAAAACTGCAGAACCAATAAAAAAACGATACGTGTACAGAGCATTAAATGGAGCGACAATTGAAGCATCAGCTTTGTCATAGCATTAATAGTGATAAAAATTCTCTTTTAAAAAAATCCATTTCCCAAGTATTCAACTGCTGAATAAATGAGAAGTGTGAGGACTATATGTATTGAAAAAAATTGTATTTAAGGAAACATGTCAAGACACGTAGACTGATTGAATGGTCAATGAATTACATCTAGCTAAGACGCACGAGCTGCAACATGTACGAGCAAATGACAGCAGAAGAGGCATGAGTAGTTATTCAAATAACTCGACACTCGTACCTATTAAAGTCATTTATATCTGAGGGTCAAAAAGAATAAATCTAAAAATAGAAAAGAGTGCAGATATGCATTTAATGGACATTAAATATGGGATACGTAAGGGAATTTGTATTGAATGTAATGATTATGTAACGTAGCATTCATGTTTTTAATTACTCATAATAGCCTCATTATGATTCGGGTAAAATATTTATCTCCAAGACACCTATAAAAGGGAGACATCTGATCAGTTGAGTATGCGAAATCATTGGAATATATTTTGGTTTACTTGCTTTTCTCTTGAATGCTCTTTTATAAATTATTTCCTTTTATATATTCTTTTGATAATCAATAACCCGTATACTTCTAAATTCTAACTTTTGACTAAAATCTCATTTTTTTAGTTAAACAGTTATAACATAATAGTTTCAGAAGAAGGGTTCGCTTGTACCTTGTACTGACAAATATTTACCATCTCAAATGATGCTAAAGTAATGAAATAAAAATTTTCTGTTGATAAATAAAATATTAAAATTTAAAGAAAGTTCCAATCTTTTAATGCAACTTAAAATAACACACATATTAATATACTTCCTACTTTTTAATCTCTGTCAAGATCTCACAAATTTTCACCTTATTAAAAAAGGTAAATAAGTTCAATAAAACAAAAAGTGTTATGAAATATTAGATTATGGTGGATATCCATAACTTCTATAACACCCACTACTTTTATCCATTATCTCCATAACACCAACTACTCCAATACTTATGGTTGTAACTCCCACACCTCCATGATCTCCCCCATGATCTTCCTCCATTATATCAAAAGCTTAATGACATATTTATGAAATTCTTTTAGCATAACTCTATGTAGTACTATAAATAGAGGATGAGAAATCCTTTTGTAATACACTTGGATACATAGAAGAAATATATTCTCTTCTCTATTTCTCTCTACTTTGTTGTCTATATTTTTGTTTATTACTTTGAGCTAAGTTTTGTAACACGTTATCAGCACGAAGCTCTACTATCTCAAGAATCTCTTTGAGAAAATTAAGGTATTTTTTCTCCTCCTAATTTTGTTTTAATTATGTCTGACATTATGAAAAGAAAGTTTGTTGCCTTTGAAATTTCGTGCAAGAACTACATGACATGAGTGTTGGATGCTGAAATCCATTTGGATGCAATGGGTCTTGGAGACGCCATTAAAGACAGAAATAATGCATCCACCCAAGACTGTGCTAAGGCCTTGATTTTCTTGCGCCATCACCTTAATGAAGGTTTGAAAATTGAATATCTCACAGTCAAAGATCCACTTATCTTGTGGAATGGCTTAAAGGAGAGATATGACAACTTAAAGTTGGTCACTCTGCCACAAGCACGATATGATTGGGCTCATCTGAGGCTCCAAGACTTTAAGTCTGTTTCTGAATATAATTCTGCAATGTTTAGAATTACTTCTAAATTGAAACTCTGTGGAGATACTATAACTGATTATGATATGCTTGAAAAAACGTTTACAACGTTTCATGCCTCCAATATTGTTCTGCAACAACAGTACAGAGAGAAAGGTTTCAAAAAGTACTCTGAGCTGATTTCTCTTCTATCGATATGTACCTTAAGAGTTTTATCAACTTGACAATAATCTATATTATGGTTTTAAAATATATAACTTTAGATTACACATTCATCTTATGCTTTATTTGTAATGATTTTTCAGTAAGTTAATCGATTAACATAACAGATAATCGATTAACCAATATATTCTATTAAACTGGTCTTTTTCCGCAAGGCATGTTAGTCGACTATCCGAATTAGTTAATCGACTAACCTCAGCAGATTTTGAAAATATTGTTTAATTATTAAGCAACGGATACAAGAGTATTAAAAGGAGAATAACTATGATAAAAGATATTTTTTTTTCATAATGACCGCACTGAAACTATTATGTTGAATTATAGACTTAAATTTGTTTATTCTCATATCTATAAAAAAAAATACTAATATTTTTCGTATATTTCTTTTGTATGTCAAACCATGGGAAGCAAATATGGATATCTCACAAAGCAAACTTGGATCAACGTCCAATTGTTAAAATATTTGTTTAATTGATTCATGTACCACACATACGATATTCAAAGAGAAGAAATATTTCTCTCATTTAAGTATGTGTAAGGAAGATGTTACTACAATTTATGGTAGTAGTAAATTGATTGAAGGCTCCGGAAGAGCAACTATAACTCTGCCTAAAGGAACAATATTTATCATAGAGAATGCAATGTTCTCTTCCAAGTCCAAGAGGAACTTGTTGAGTTTTAAAGATATCCGTCAAAATGGATATCATATTGAGACAATAGATGAGAATAATCTTGAATACCTCATCATTACAAAGAATGTCTCTGGCCAAAAGAGGGTTATTGAGAAGTTCCAAGAATGTCTCTGGCCAAAAGAGGGTTATTGAGAAGTTCCCATCTTTATCTTGTGGCATGTATTGGACAAAAATTAGTGCAATTGAGGCACATTCCACAGTAAACCAAAAGGTTACTGATTCCAATACTTTTGTACTTTGGCATGATCGATTGGGACATCCTGGATCAATTATGATGAGACGGATTATAGAAAACTCATATGGGCATCCATTAAAGAATTTAAAGATTCTTTTAAATAATGAATTTTCTTGCACTTCTTGTTATCAAGGCAAGTCAATTATTAGACCATCACCAACAAAGTTGGAACTGAGTCACCTACGTTTTTGGAACGTATACAAGGGGATATTTGTGGACCTATTCACTCACCTAGTGGGTCCTTTAGATATTTTATGGTCTTAATAGACGCATCCTCTAGATGGTCTCATGTGTGCCTATTGTCATCACGCAACCTTGCGTTTGCAAAATTACTGGCACAAATAATTCGATTACGAGCACAATTTCCTGATAATCCAATTAAGTCTATTAGACTAGATAATGCTGCTGAGTTTTCATCCCAAGCATTTAATGATTATTGCTTATCAATTGGGATAAAAGTGGAACATCCTGTAGCTCATGTTCACCCTCAAAATGGTCTTGCAGAATCTTTAATTAAACGTCTGCAGTTGATTGCAAGACCATTACTCATGAAAACGAGGCTGCCCACTTCGGTTTGGGGTCACGCCATTTTGCATGCAGCAATGCTAGTCCGTCTCAGACCGACGAATTATCACAAATATTCCCCGTTGCAATTAGTTTTGGGTCATGAACCTAATATATCCCATTTAAGAATTTTTGGATGCGCAGTATATGTGCCTGTAGCACCGCCATATCGCACCAAAATGGGTCCGCAAAGAAGGTTAGGAATATATGTTGGGTTTGAATCGCCCTCCATTATTCGCTACCTCGAAACATTGACAGGGGATTTGTTCACTGCACGATTTGCAGACTGTCGATTCGATGAGACACTTTTCCCAAAATTAGGGGGAGAAGTTGGTGAAACCAAACGAGAAATTTTGTGGAAAAATCCATCATTATCTCATCTTGATCCACATACCTCTATTTGTGAAAAAGAGGTGCAAAATATTATCCATTTGCAAAGAATAGCAAATCAAATGCCTGACGCATTCACGGACTTGAAAAGGATAACAAAATCTCACATCCCCGCAGAGAATGTTCCAATCCGTATTGATGTCCCTATTGGACAATCTTCTAGTGTCATATCTAAAGAGTCAAAAGCACGCCTAAAACGTGGCAGGCCATTAGGTTCCAAAGATCGAAATCCTAGAAAAAGGAAAGCAAATGATCAAAATGACACTACGAAAGAATCTCATGAGGAAATTCACGATTTAATAAATTCTGAGATTCATGAAGAATCCATTGAGCCCGAGACTCAGGAAAATAAGGAACTATCAATAAATCCAATCGATATTGAGACAAATTTTAATCGAGTGGATATAGTGGTGGATTATGTCTTTGCATATAATGTTGCATCTAGCATTATGCAAGAAAATGAGGATCTTGAACCTCAATCTGTTGGAGAATGTCGACAAAGACTTGATTGGCCAAAATGGCAAGAAGCAATCCAATCAAAATTGAATTCACTTGCAAAACGTGAAGTTTTTGGGCCTATAGTTGAAACACCTAATGGTGTTAAGCCTGTTGGCTATAGATGGGTCTTTGTACGCAAGAGAAATGAGAAAAACAAGGTACAAAGATATAAGGCACGCCTTGTTGCACAAGGATTTTCTCAAAGGCCTGGTGTCGATTATGAAGAGACATATTCACCCGTAATGGATGCTATAACTTTTCGTTATCTCATTAGTTTTGCTGTCCTTGAAAAGCTTGACATGCATTTAATGGATGTGGTTACTGCCTATCTTTATGGCTCACTTGATAATGAGATATACATGAAAATTCTCGATAGATTCAAAATGCCAAACACTCATAATTCAAAGTCCCGGGAAATGTTTTCAATCAAATTGCAAAGATCTTTGTATGGTCTAAAGCAATCAGGACGAATGTGGTATAATCGTCTTAGTGAGTATTTATTAAAGGAAGGCTATATAAATGATGCCATTTTCCCATGTGTTTTTATAAAGAAAACAACATCGGAATTTGTTGTACTTGCCGTATATGTCGATGACATAAACCTTATTGGAACTCCCATAGAACTCCAAAAGGCAATTGATTATTTAAAGAAGGAATTCGAGATGAAAGATCTCGGAAAGACAAAATTATGTCTTGGTTTGCAAATTGAATATTTGGCAAACGGAATTTTTGTTCATCAATCTGCCTATATAGAAAAGGTATTGAACCGGTTTTACATGGATGGAGCATATCCTTTAAGTAATCCGATAGTTGTTCGATCACTTGATGTGAATAAGGATCCATTCCGACCACAAGAAAAGAATGAAGAGCTACTTAGTCCTGAAGTACCATATCTTAGTGCAATTGGCGCACTAATGTATCTTGCAAATACTACAAGGCCTGACATAACTTTTTCAGTTAATGTTTTAGCAAGATATAGCTCTGCTCCCACAAGGAGACATTGGAATGGAATCAAACATATATTGCGGTATCTAAAAGGGACTACCGATATGTGCATATTTTATAGCAATAATTGCAGTCCTGATCTTGTTGGTTATGCTGATGCTGGATATTTATCTGACCCACACAAGGCTCGATCTCAAACAGGTTATATGTTTATCTGTGGAGGCACTGCCATATCTTGGCGATCGACTAAGCAATCAATTGTGGCTACTTCATCTAATCATGCTGAGATAATCGCTATTCATGAAGCATGTCGAGAGTGTGTGTGGTTGAGGTCTATAATACATCATATTCGAGACAAATGTGGTTTGAAATGTGACAAACTACCCACGATTTTGTATGAAGACAATGCAGCATGCATAGCCCAATTGAAGGGAGGATTCATAAAAGGAGATAGAACAAAGCATATTTCACCAAAGTTATTTTTCACACATGATCTTCAAAAGAATGGTGATATCAATGTGCAACAGATTCGTTCAAGTGATAATATGGCTGATTTGTTCACAAAATCTCTACCAACGTCAGCCTTCTTGAAGCTGGTACACAAGATTGGAATGCGAAGGCTCAAGGATGTGAATTGATGCTCTTTTCAGGGGGAGTTAATGCGCGTTGCACTCTTTTTCCCTTACAAGGTTTTGTCCCACTGGGTTTTCCTTGCAAGGTTTTTAACGAGGCAACAAAAATGCATTTTGTTTGATATGTGTACTCTTTTTCCTTTTCTAGAATTTTTTTTTCCCATTGGGTTTTATTTTAGTTAAGGTTCTTACGAGGCACATTATCTTTGGACATCCAAGGGGGAGTGTTATGAAATATTAGATTATGGTGGATGTCCATAACTCCTATAACACCCACTACTTTTATCCATTATCTCCATAACTCCCACTACTCCAATACTTATGGTTGTAACTCCCACACCTCCATGATCTCCCCCATGATCTCAAAAGCTTAATGACATATTTATGCAATTCTTTTAGTATACCTCTATGTAGTACTATAAATAGAGAATGAGAAATACTTTTGTAATACACTTGTATACATAGAAGAAATATATTATCTTCTCTATTTCTCTCTACTTTGTTGTCTATCTTTTTGTTTATTACTTTGAGCTAAGTTTTGTAACAAAAAAACCTTTTTTAGAAAAAAAAACTCAACTTAGCAATAGCAAGTACATTCATAAACTTCCCCGAAACATCAATACACAGGAATCTAGTCACAATTAACAGCTCGTCTTTTGGACAGTTAATCTCCCTATATAAATAGGACACAGCTACCCAATTTCCGTTACTCAGCTCCAGAAAACCTCACAACTCTCTCAAATTCATCAGATTGAGAGGCCATGGCCACCGCAACGCCATTGTTGAAAGATGAGCTTGATATAGTGATACCCACAATCAGGAATCTTGATTTCCTTGAGATGTGGAGACCCTTTTTTCAACCATACCATTTAATCATTGTACAAGATGGTGACCCTTCTAAGACCATTAATGTCCCCGAAGGATTTGATTATGAGCTTTATAATAGGAATGATATTAACAGGATTCTTGGTCCTAAGGCTTCTTGCATCTCTTTTAAGGACTCTGCTTGTCGTTGCTTTGGTTACATGGTTTCCAAGAAGAAGTATATTTACACCATTGATGATGATTGCTTTGTAAGTATACTGCTAATTTCCTCTTTTGTCCTTCTTGTACCCTATTTTTTTGTGCTGAAAAAATTGGATCTTGATGAATTTTTGGGGCTTAAGATCCAAATTTTTAGAGGGTTTATAATTTATATAAATCTCTTCAACTGAATGACATTGGATATGCTTTTATTTGGACAAGAAATTTGAGGTCCAATTAAGTGTATCTTGCTGATCTTTTGTTATATAGGAGTATCATGTTTGCAGACCCTTTGATGTATGTAGCTTTTTTCATTATTTAGTACTAGTACTAGTATATATATGTTAAGTGTAGTGGATTCATTTAGCGGATCGGACCCAGTGGCGGATCCAGAATTTTCCTCAAAGGGTGTCAAATATTAATAATTAGTACATCGAAAAGTCAAGAGGAATAACATATAGTAAATATACATAAAATAAAAAAAATTATCTAGCAAAATAGTGTAATTTTCCGACAAAGGGGTGTCGCTTGATACCCCTCAATGTGGCTCCGCCACTGATCGGAGCTAGTTTTGGAATTGAAGTGTTGTTGTTTGTTGATATTGATCTTATAAGTGCTTCTTTTATTTTAGTTTTATCTGGTCTTTGTTGGAAGATTTTAGCTGATCTATATGTTTAATGTGAAGTTAACTGGGCTGGGACTGCATTCAAGTTACTGTTATACTAGTTACTAGTTAAGATATGATCTTACTATTTTGCTGCATTAGGATTCGGTTTTTTGGTGTATTTTTTTCAGATAAAAGAGGCAGCTTGCTTATCTTGGTGCTTTTGTGCCATATCTTTAATGTCTTTATTTTCTTGGGGTATTCGTCACCTTTTCTTTTACGTTCATTAAGGTCAATTTTTTATGACTTTTATTTGTTCCCTGCTGTTTGAGCCATCATGATACTTCTATTTCTGAATTTGAAGCCCTTAATGTGATAGCTTTTGTTGATCTGTTGTTAAAAGGGGGTTGACTGAATTTTCACCACCAAATTTGTAGCATTCTCTACTTCTCCCAAGCCGATGATGAAATCCATTTTAATGCCCCTTGATATCTGATGGTTGCTTCTCTAACGAGGGAAATTGAGTCTTAGGGCCATACATTGGTGATTCTGTCACCTTTTTTTGACTAATTAACCCAATTATTTGATATCTCTTAAACGTGAAGATTCTATTTGATGATCTTGTTATGATGCCATAATCTATAAGTTCAGTAGCTAATGTTGTTTGGGATATAGTATTTATTTGCAAACATGCTGAAGTGACATTGATGTGCAGGTAGCCAAAGACCCATCTGGCAAAGATATCAATGCGCTCGAACAGCACATTAAGAACCTCCTTTGTCCATCTACCCCACATTTCTTCAACACTCTGTATGATCCATACAGAGAGGGTGCAGATTTCGTTCGTGGATATCCTTTCAGTATGCGTGAAGGGGCTGCCACAGCTGTTTCTCATGGGCTTTGGCTCAATATCCCCGACTATGATGCACCCACACAACTTGTTAAGCCTCGTGAGAGGAACACCAGGCAAGTTCACTTTCCGTAAGACAAAAGTTGTAGAGCTTATCTTATTGGTCATTGACTCATAGTTGTAGTGCCTGGCTGCTTGACAGAAATAATTAGTCGTCCAAATTTTATACTTCCTCTGTTCCAATTTAGTTGTAATGTTTATTTTAATAGTTGTTCCAAAATACTTGTCTTTTTAGTAAATCAAGAAAGAATTTATATTTTCTCCCACCTTTACCCTTACTCTAACAAATGTTCGAGAGAGATTAATGTGGTGAAAGCGACAGTAAAAATAAATTGAGATCAAAGAAAAGGTAGTTTATTCAAATTATCCTTTAAATGAATGTTTTCTCAAGGGGCAATTAAAAGACAAAATGTGACAAGTCAAAGGGAATGAAGGGATGTAGTATTTGTAAAGCTTATCTGTTTGGTCATTACCCAGAGATTTATTTATTTTTAATTAATATCAATTTCTGTACTTGTCACCAGGTATGTAGATGCAGTTATGACCATTCCCAAAGGCACTTTATTTCCCATGTGTGGAATGAATTTGGCGTTCAACCGTGAGCTGATTGGACCTGCAATGTATTTTGGGCTCATGGGTGATGGTCAGCCAATTGGTCGTTACGACGATATGTGGGCTGGCTGGTGTACCAAGGTATTGATATCATATATCTTGCTATCATTATTTATCTTAGTAAAGTAGAGCGCTTATTCATCTACAGTACCTTTGATGTCTCATAGAGTTGTAATGTTTGAAGTGGAAATTACTAAAGTGTGTCATTGTAATGTCTAAAGGATGAAGAAATCTGATATGGAATCATCAAAATTGTAGGTGATATGTGACCATTTGGGCCTAGGAATCAAGACTGGTCTTCCCTACATTTGGCATAGCAAAGCAAGCAACCCTTTTGTTAACCTCAAAAAGGAATACAAAGGCATCTATTGGCAAGAAGAGATCATCCCATTTTTCCAGGCTGTAACCCTTCCTAAAGAGTGCACAACTGTCCAGCAGTGCTATGTCGAGCTCGCGAAACAGGTCAAGGCTAAGCTTTCCAACGTAGATTCTTATTTCACAAAGCTAGCAGAAGCCATGGCCACTTGGATCGAAGCCTGGGATGAGCTCAACCCTACTGGGGAAAACTTGGCTAAGCTATCCATCTCGAATGACAAGACAAAGTAGATTGCATTTAGCTTTTTGTCAGGTAGAGTTGGGCTGGCCTGAGTAACTTATTTATCTATTTACATGTTTAATTTTACTTGTTACTGCAATTTAGACTCTAGCTTTGGATTCCGTTGTATGAGACATTGTGTTATTTATTCGTTAGACTTATATTCGAGTATAAAGTTGAGGCTATTTATTGCGAATAAAATGGGTTAATTGCTTTCTCTAGCAGCTCCCATGTGTTATCTTCTAAATTTTCATTTGGTACTGCTGCTCATCCCTTATCAAGTCAGCTAGCCAATAACAATGGTAATAAGCAAAAGATTTAATATTACATAGAGCAGATCGTAAATACTTCATAGCAAGTTAAAAGGGTCCTATGGATCATATATAGAATGTGATATGCCTTGGAACTACAGGTTCCTTGTCGATGTGATACTCATCAAACTAAGAAAATGATGCTAGAAGCATACTGTGAGATTCTCTGCATGTTGGTGGTGGTTAATATACAAAAAAATATACATTCACCGGCAATTATTTTGGTGGTAGTTACACTTTGTAGATTCTTCCCCCTCCCCCCCAACCCCAAAAAAAAAAAAAAAGAAAGAAAAAATTGTGAGTATCTCGGGTCGAAAGCATTTCTTGATCGTTATACTGCTCCCCTGATGAAAAAAAAAGAGTAATGCTCCCCTCCATTTAACTGGGCCAGTTTGCAGTCAAGTTGATTTAAGTCCAGGATATCTGGATCAGCCTAAATCAGAGTACCAGACGATAGTTCGCTACTTATTTACCCTTCTAGTTCTAATATAATAACTAAGGAACAGAAGTCTTGGCTGTAAGGGAGAAATTCAAAAAGAGCCAGATTTACAATTGGTCGTTTAAAAATAGTTCAATTTCAAAAGTAAATAAAATTTAGCTATTTTTTATTTAAAGATAAATTTGAGCGAAAATACTATTCAAAACCCGAAAAATACGTCAGTATATTATGCTGTAGTTCCAGCATAAGTATACTTGAACCCCAACATATTATACTGGAGTTCTAGAATAAGTATGCTGACCCCAAGATAATATGATGGAGTTTCAGCATAAGTACACTAGAACTCCAGCATAATATACTGGAGTTTCTGCAAGTATACCGGTCCAGCGTAATATACTGGAGTTTGAAGTACTGGTGCTCCATTCTTCAGTATATTATACTGGAGCCAGCAAAGTATATCGGTCCAGCATAATTTGCTGGAGTTCATACAGCTGTACAAAACTCCAGTATATTATGCTTGACCGATCTTTATTGCAGCAAAATAATAACTATTTTTCATTGACCTGGTAAATGATGATTATTTTTGAACAACCAGTCCTAAAACTGACTATAACGAGCTATTTTTATTGGTTGTAACTCAAATGTTTCTCTCTTCTTCCAATGGATCAGTCAATACCTAGAAAGGAAACCATCATAGTGTCCTCTATTATATCATAAGTCTCCCATCCCCCCTCCCAATTCCCCCACCCATGTTATAATAAAACTAAAAAAAGTTTCTTATGTGATATCTTTAGACAATGAATCTTATTAGTTGTCTAAACCAACTGATAAAACACACTGCAAAACTGAAATACTTGCGGTAGATGTGTTGGGCTATTACTTCACCGGTACTTGAGAAGGACAGACCGTATCACTATGTTTGCTAGTTCAGAGAATAGTGGAAATATGTTAGGTCTAATATATATAGCCTTACTATATTTCTGCACGACATTGTTTAATTCGACGGATTTCAAATGTGCTATTACTAAGGCCATTTCCAATCGTTCATTTCAAATCTTTAGTCCGAAATGTAGCAAACAAACTCCACCAATTAATCTATTTTTTATTTCGAAAAAATATATTTCTTTTTATATTTTTTTTATCTCTTTTATATTATATTATTATCCTTTATTTACATTTTATTTTCTTATTTCATTAAACAAATCCTATTTTTTTCTTCTTTTTTACATATTCATCCTATATAATTCATATTTCTTTCTTATATAACTATTTAAATAAAATAATTTTATACCATAAATTATTAAACAATAAAATTTGTAAGCGAATATTATTAATTATACATATAAATTGATAATTCAAATAAATGTGAAATCATTGAAATACAAGATAATTCAATACATATTGCATGTAGTTTAAAATTTAGTTTAAATACTACTTAAATATTCAATTTTCACCTCTATTATGTTCCCATAAATAATCTATTAACGCATTACGAAGTGCAAAATGAACGTCTTTGTCCTTTATTTTTTTGTGTCAACCTTTCATCTACTACCATTTCTACTGTTGGAGTTGCATCTTCCCAAGCATCTTGAATTGGTGCATTGAGATCACTCTCATCCTCGACTATCATGTTGTGCAGTATAATACATGTAGTTATTATAACATATAACACTTCTTTTCTAAAAAAAACGTGACGATCATGCAATGATTGCAAAACGAGCTTGCAAAACTCCAAATGTACATTCAACATATTTTGGACATGATTCTTGTTTCATCGCGAAATATTTCTTCTTTGGCGAGCGTGGCACATGAAGAGTTTGCACAAGGGTAGACCATTTTGGATATATACTGTCAGCTAAATGATAACCCGTATCATATTCTTTTCCTTGTATAAGATAATGGGTGGATAGAGCAATACCTTTAGCAAGATTGAAAAAACATATGTGATCACTGTCAAATATTAATGTCTTTATTAGTGTCGGGCATACCAAAATGTGCATGCCATATTCAAAGGTTATAATCAGCTATAATGGGTGGATAGAGCAATACCTTTAGCAAGATTGAAAAAACATATGTGATCACTGTCAAATATTAATGTCTTTATTAGTGTCGGGCATACCAAAATGTGCATGCCATATTCAAAGGTTATAATCAGCTACAGCTTCAATAATCTTTTTTTTTTGGTCAAAGGAAAAATTTGTATTCAACCAATGTCAATGTACATCAATTGTTCTTTTGGGACTATAGAACAACTCTAAAAAATTATTCAATTAGCTACTCTACAACTATTGTTGTTTAACTACAAACCTAATGTGAATCTAGTCAGGATTACATTGGGTAGTAGTTCATGTTTTGTAGGGTGTTCAACCACTTTGGCTTCTTCATTCCAGTGATATGCACTTGGATAGCAATCTGTCGTGCTCTATTTGCCGCATCTTTGCTCGACTGTCGAAATCTTCTTTCGTTCCTTTCCATCCAAATGTTGTATACGATTGCTGCAAACATCATTCCTAGAATGGATTTCCTTAGATGCCTATTGTTAACTCTGGCCGAGACCCACTGAACCTCTAGTTCCCAACTGGTGATTACTCTTTTAAACCTCAGCCACTATAGCAAACCTTACCACAGCCTTTGTGAGTAAGGAGATTCAAAGAAGAGGTGATCATGTGTCATCAAAATCTGAGACTCCAACCCCTGATTCACCCTTTGTATCTTTTCCTAGCTTATCATCATTTTTATTAAATTAAATGAAGATATTGCATGCGATTCTGCATCATCACAGTGACCTAACGGGTTGAAGAAAGCAAAATGAAGAGAAAATAGATGAAGATTATATAAAAATGGTCCAATCAAAAAATAGAAGCTTTGAAGGCTAAAAAAAGAAGCTTTGAATTTGAAGGCCAAAAAAAAAAAAAGCTTTCAGACTAAAAGAACTCATAGAACAAAACAAAATTTTGCTCATCTATGTGGATTTTTTGTTGATCAGAATCTTCGTAACTTTTGGACATCAAAAACAAAACGAATGATAGATAAAAAAGTCAACAATTTTCATAGCCACAACCATAATAATATGTTTCCCCACTCACTCAATTATTTAATGATTTTAATGTATTTGAGAACGACTTACCTCCCTACTAAATTATTATATTATTTAATGTAATTTGACTATTTTATGTATTTCGAATTTTAATATATTTTTAATTTTTAGTTTTATATTTTAGCAAAATCTAGTATTTTATATTTGCACCTTTCATTATATATATATATATATATATATATATATATATATATATATATACACAATTATAACTTATAATAAAAATTAGCTTATAATTTTACATAAAAATAATATATCATGAAATTTAATTTATTAAAATTATACACCAAAATTAAGATGTAAAATTAGTATTATAAAAAAATTACAAAAACATAATTAGGTATATATAATATGATAAATTAAAAGGGCTAAATAAAAAATAAAAAATAGAAAATAGTGATGGAGTGGATGAATAGTGTCACTCCAAATTTAGAGTGACACTGTTCACCCTCCAAAATGGGGGCAAATTTGTAACTGGGTTGGAGAAATATTTCTCCTTTTTTTGATTCCAAAATGGAGTTCGGAGGTAAAAATGGAACTGGGTTGTGATGACTCAAAAGGCCATCATTTATTTTTTTATTTATTCTGTGTCTCCAAGATCATGAAAACCTCATTTAGGGTTACTTAGATTTGCGTGCACAGTCCGGACGTAGTCCGGAAAGTTTAAATATGAATACTGTGAGAAAAATGCTAAATTTTATTATTAAAATGATTAAATTTGACTTCGGTCAATGTTTTAGATAAACGGACCTAGATCCGTGATTTGACGGTCTGGAATAGTCCGTAGGAAAATATGAAACTTGGGGGTATGTCTGGAATCGAATTTCGAGGTCCCAAACCCGAGAAATGAATTTTTGAGTAAATTTATTTTCTGGAAATAATTATGGAAATTGGAAATGAAATTTGATCAGAAAACTATGGTATCGGGCCCGTATTTTGGTTCCGGCACCCGGTACAAGTCTTATATCATTTAAGCACTTTCTCTAAAGTTTGGTTGAAAATGGACGTCGTTTGACGCATTTCGGACTTAAAATAGAAATTTGTATTTTATGAAAATTTGGAAGAAAACATGAGTTTTGAGGCTTAATTCGATGCATATAACGTTATCTTGGCGATTTGATCACGCGAGTAAGTCCGTAGGATATTTTTGAGATTTGTGTATGTTTGGTGGAGATCCAAGACCGCTGGTGAATTTTGGATAGGCTGTGAGTGCATTTTTAACCTTGAGAAAAATCTGGCATTTTAGTTGTGCAATCTTCGCATTTGCGAAGAAGGTCTCACAAATGCGAGCTTGTGATTGCAAATGCGAGAAAGAGGGGGGGAGGATCCTGCATTGGGTCGCAAATGCGACCATTTTGTTCGCAAATACGATGTTGAGCCAGTCGCAAATGCGACATTTAGGCTCGCAAATGCGAAGTCCCTCCCTTTGCCCACTGTTCGCAAATGCGAACATGACTTTGCAATTCCCATAACAGGTCGGTGTTCGCAATTACGAACCCCAGTTTGCATTCCGCACATCTGCAACCTGCATTTTCATACTTAGTCTATTTTAAGACATTTTTCATCCCATTTTCAAAACACATCTCCCTTGGCGATATTTCAAGAACAAACCTTCTTCCAAATCAATCATCGAGCGGTTTTGCGGTGGAATCGAGGGGTAAATCTATAATTGATGCTCGAGTTGAATTCAAGGCATTGAGGTAAGTGTTCGGTCTAACCTTAGCTTGGGGGATTAGGAGTCGTGTCCTATTTGCTATTTGCTTCTTGTTGAGTACGGCATATAGGCATGGTGACGAGTATCTATACGTTGGTGTCAAGCATGACTATGAATCTTATATTATGATATTCATGGTTTCGTGGTATTATTCATGCCTTGGTGATGATTTCCATGGTTATGTAAACTTGTGGAAGGAATTGCGACCTATATACATTGTAGAGCGTTGGCTCCAGTTGTATAATGAATTGTGGAGGTATAAGTGGTAATGTAAACTCTAGAGTATTGGCTCGAGTTGCGAAGTAAATTATAAAGTAAAAGTGAGATAGAGAAGAAAATATTATATTGGCCCCTTGCCGGTCTATTATTAGGTTGATTGTTCCTTGTTTAGGTGTTGTAATAAGTTTAATTATAGCTAAAGTAGGTAGATGTTGAAATAAGATTGGTTATAGCTGAAGTAGTCAGATATTGTAACAAGTTTAATTATCGTCGGGGTAGTTAGGTGTCAGAATGAGATTAATTACAGTTGAGGTAGTTAGATGTTGGAGCAAGTTTAGTTATAGTTGTGGTAGTTAGGTGTTGGAACAAGTTTAGTTATAGCAGATTCTCCCTTACCGCGACGTATATACTTGTACTGTTGTGTTCACATGCCAGTATAGGATAATGTATGGTTAATCCCTACCCGGGACTGTTGCCATGATCAATGTAAGCTGTATATATGGATTGGGTTGCACGCCGCAATAATATTATATATGGATTGGGTTTTACGCCACTACAATATTATATATGAATCGGGTTGCACGCCTGCAACAAGATGAGCCGAGTATGAAAGTTGTCTTTATTTCCTTATCCCGTGTTAGAAGCTTAACTATAGATATTTATCTCGTTATCTCTGATGTTTTGTTGCTATCTGTTACCCCAAAAGCATGTTCCCTTCCCCAGTTAGTTGTTTATTTCAGTTGTTTCTCCGTATATATATATATATATATATATATATATATCTGCACAGGTTTATCTAGAGTCTGGTCCTCGCCTCGTCACTACCTCGTCGGGGTTAGGCCAGACATTTACCAGCACATGGGGTCGGTTGTGCTGATGCTACACTCTGTACTCTTTTGCACAGATCCAGGTCTTAGACAGCAACGGCAGTAGTGCGAGAGCCAGCCTTCAGTCCAGCGAGACACCGAGGTAGCCCTGCAGGCGTCCTCAGGCCTGGTGTCTCCTCTATCCTTTATTTTAGTCTGTTATCTCATTGTATTCGAGACAACCAGTTATAGACGATTGTATCTAGTACTCTTAGTAGTTCGTGAGTATTGTGACACGAGTCATTGGTAGAAGATTATGTTGGATTCCGCATTTTAACCAGTTCCTTTAATTAAAGACTTCCGCTTATTTGTTTATTTATTTTCGTTGTTTCATGATATTCAGATAATTGTTAAAAAGGAGTATATTGTAATGAAAAAACAATTAAGGTTTGGCTTGCCTAGCTCTCATTAGTAGGTGCCATCACGACTCCCGAGGGTGAGAAATCTGGATCGTGACACCAAAAAGGTCATCTTAAGGTTTGGAACCCCATTCTATGATTTTAATCTTGAAACACCTTATTTTATCCCTTCTCGATTTGCATGCGCAGTCCGGATGTATTTTCAAAAAGTTTTTATGTTAAAAGTTGATAAAAATAAGAACTTTTGCCTAAAAACTTCATTTGAGTTGACTTCGGTCAATTATTTTGGTAAACGGGCCCGAATTCATGTTTTGACGGTCCTGGTGGAACAATACCATGATTTGAGAGTTGGGCATATGCCCGAAATTGAATTTGGAAGTCCCTAGTGCGAGATATCAGACTTTTTCAATATTTAGAAGTTAAAGGCTTAATGAAATGGAAATGTTTGATCAAGGTTTGACTTTTTGAATATCAGGTTCATATTTTAGTTTGAAAATCCGGCATAGGTCTAATACCGTGTTTATGACTTATTTGTAAAATTCGGTGAGAAACGGAGTTAGTTTGACGTGATTCGGACGCCCGGTTGTGAAAATAGAAATTTCAAAGTTTTCTTAAATAATTCATTTGATTTGGTGCTAATTCGTAGTTCTGGGTATTATTTTGGTGATTTGATCGAGCGAGCAAGTTAGTATTATATTTTTAGACTTTTGTGCACTTTTGATTGAGAGCCCTGAGGGCTTGGGTGAGTTTCGGATATTCCACAGAGTGGAATTGGACTTAGAACGTTTGCTGGTATATGAAAATTTTGAGAACTGACCTGATCTCTCATCGCGAACATATCAGTCTCGCATTTGCGAGCTACCCATTACAAATGCAAAAAGTAGCTGGGCCACATAGTTTTCACGTTTGCAAAACATACTTCACATTTTTGAAATGAGTCTGGAAAAGGTAGTGATCCCAAATGCGATCATAGGGTTTCAATTGCGGAGATTCATGTTCGCATTTGCGAACTAACCTTTGAATTTTCGAAGAGAACAGACGTGTGAAGGGCTTCTCATTTGCGATGGTTCCTTCGCATTTGCGAAGCCCAGGTCGCAAACACAACATCTGCAACGGGATAAATATGACTTAGATAGGATTTTTGGTTCATTTTTCAAATTTTCAAAACTTAAACCTTGGAGGCTATTTTTCCAAGACTTCTTCCCCAAATTATTGGTAATTTATTCTACTAATTTTTTTCAAGCTTTCACTACTTTTTCTTAGATTTCAACCTAAAATCTAGAGTTTTCATGATGAAATTTTGGGGTGGAGGTTAGAAATTAGGGATTTGATAAAGTGAGGATTTAGACATTAAATTGAAGTTGGATTTCAAAACAAATTACATAACCGGGCTCGGGGGTGAATGGGTAATTAAGTTGGTCTGAATTTCGGGTTTGGACCAAGCGGGTCCGGGTGTTTACTTTTGTTAACTTTTTCAATACTGACATAAATTGAATTCTTTTCAATCGTGGGTAGCTCCTAAGACTTAATTTGAATCGTTTGATTGGTAAACTGCTAGATTCTATTTGCTCGAAGGTTTGTTTGAAAGGCAAAATGGTGGTTGTTGACATCCAATATTTTTCTATATATATCAATATGCAAAATAACTTTTTTTTTTGTTGAGAAAAGAAGATATATATATATATATATATATATATATATATATATATATATATATATATATATATATATATATATATATATATATATATATATATATATATATATTTCTTAATATTTAAGGCGGATGAAATACATTGTTCCTAAATATAGCGCCTCCGAGAACACTTTGATTTCCTAGACTTGCCAGTGTTTTATAAGCATCGTACGATAGAGTTTGAGCATATATATGCATATATAAGCATGTACAAATATTTTATTATTTTTCCACAATATTTAAAGATTTTTAAATCAATTTATTTTCCCCTTTTATCCATAAATAAACCAAATAACTATTTATAAAATTATTATTTTGATAATTCATTTATTCGACTTTTGTATTTATGCTAATATATAGCTAAGGTAATTTTTGCATATTTTAATAAATTTATTTAGCATTTTTAAGCTAAAATAATTCCAACATTATCCTTTTTAAGATTCAGTTGTGTTCTATATTCATAAAATTAAGCCATGTATTTTTATTGTATTAATTATATATTATAAATCATTTTCATGCTTTTAATTTATTTTAAAAAATTAATTTATTATTTTTTATAAAGTAAATAGGTGAAAATTAACTATTAAAGAGTAGTCCAATTGCATTTAAATTGTAGCCCAAATCTGACTCCAAATTAAACCCAATTTCCTCGGCCCAATCCCAATTAAACCTCGAACAAATTTCAAATTAAACGACCCAACTCGAATTCCCCACCTACCTTTTAAAATCCAGGCCGTTGATCATTTATATCAACGACCACCATTCGCCTTTCCATAATTAAGCCCAAACAACCCCTAAATCGAATACATTTTCCACCAACCGCCGCCCTTGAATCTTCTCTTCTCTCAATTCTCTGTGCAATCCCTCATGAACCCTAGACGGCGCCATCTAATTCCACCCTAACACCTACCTAATCCATGACCTCTCATGGCTATTTGAGATGTGTATCAGTCTCCTATGGCTCCTGGGTGTTTGTTTCTATGGTTTCACGGCTAGACCGCGAAGGAATCTGGTCCAGTCCTTGCTTAACTTCTATTCATGGCCTTTCTCCGACCATCCATGATCTTTCTCCAGCCATTCATGACCTTTCAAAGCAGATCCTTGACTTTTCTTGTTAGATTGGTAACTTTCAAGGTCTTTCTCACCTTTTCTGGGTTTTTGAAAACCCTAATCTTTGAGATCTTTCAATTTTCTTCAAATTAATCTTAGATCTGTACTTACTATGAACTTCTTAAGTGTTTTTGTGAAATTCTCTCGATTCTCTTTCAAAACAACTCTTCATTTTTCAACGATTAGGGTTTTCCTTTAAGTTTTTGAAAATCTTGTCTCTAATTTTAATGTTGTTTGTGATTTTGCTATGTTTAAACGACTTACTAATTTTGTTCTTCTATCTATTTCAGCATGTTAAAAACCCTTGTTCCCTTGTTGTATTATCTCTGAAATTGTTTGCCTAAATGTGTGCTTATTTTAAGTTCTTTGTTTCTGACTCTGTTCTCCTTATTTGACTTATCTGATTTGAGCTCTTTTCATCTCTTAAACTCGACTACTATCGAACCCCTAATTTTTTAAAAGGGGGCTTTCTCACTTATTACTAATGTGAGATCTTTACTTGTTTATGATTTCTCTTACCTTGATACCATGTTCTTCTTCACCGTTGATTCTATGTGACTACTTGACCTACTTGACTATTGAGCATCGAATATTTTTTTTACTACTGAATCCTGAACTTATTTCTGCCACAACTGTATGTTTTTGTTATCTCTTTTTCCAATATGTTTGGCCTCGCATGTCTTATGCCTCTGTTCACTCTATTTATACAGTAAAGTGCAAAATCATGTTTCTTCCTTGACTGATCTTGATTTGGTGACTGATTGCAAAGCTTTTCTTTTATGAACCCTAATTTAACTCGTATGTTTAAAATTAATTTATTCCTTTTCTTTACTGCAAAGGTTTTACCTTGCTGAATCCTTTCCAAAATAAGCCTATTTTGTACTTAGACTTGATTATTTACTTCATACTTTTACTGCCTCTTATATTGCGATAATCAATCTGTTCCCAAATTGGTTTATTTCTTTAATTAAACCTACTACTACCCCTTAAATAGTGAGTCCTTAATTAAAGGGAGCCACTTGTGTTCATTGATTCTGATTATGATTATTTCCATGTTTGTGTTTAAGACTTTACCTCTTCTTCACTCGTTTTCAAAACCATATATACCCACCCCTATTTTCTTTTAAGTAAACGAACAAAACTTAAGTTCAGAACACACACTTACACTTAAAATTCTATCTTTTCTTTATTGCTACTTGTGCTATTACTATGTCTAGCCGGCTAAAAGCCAAGGCTAGATTGTGGACTCTTGTTTGCTTTACCTTTCTGCACTTTGCTTCTCTACTGGTATGTCCTAGTTAGTTTTTTTAGTCTAGACAACAATATGTTTCTTTAAGTTGCCTCAGTTTCTCATTCTTGTTTACTTCTGCTCATGATTTTGTAATCCAGTCATGTTACTAACATGCTGAAATATGTTCCCTTCCCATTTTTAAGTTAATGCTACCCTATGTGTGCACTCTGTCAGTCATTTTCTATGCACTTGCCACCTTATGAATCCCAAACCCGCAAATCCCCTATATGTGTTCCTTTGGGTGGTTTGTGTCTATGCCAGCATCAGCTATTGCTGTGCATGACCAAACTAGACCCTTGCTGGGGGTTATACAATGTATCCCATAATCTCTTACCTCTTTGAATGATTTCTGATTCTGTGTAGTTTGAGGTTTACAACTACACCTGTTTTCAAATCACCATTTACTGCTCACTATTTCAAACTTAGTTTGTATAAATCTCTGTTCTACACTTCTACTATACTCTTTAGATACTTGGTTCTCCCCTCTTGTGTGAGCCTTGCCTTGACACCCGGAAGTTCCCTTTGATCTTGGACACATAAGGGCTGGCCCTTCCACCCTGCACTTTTCTGTTTGGCTATGTAAACCTGAGTATGAGCATTGCCCGGGATCCCCTAAGATCCATAGGGAAATTTGATACACTCAAGTATGAGAAAGGCTGTTGAATAACATTGGCAATGATATGGTTCATTGCATATCTAACATAGGAAGTCAAACAAGGCTTCCTATAGTTGTAGCTTTTTCCTTTCATTTCTTCGTTTGTAATTTAGTCACACAGTGTGTAATAATTTGTATACAATATTGGGGAGATTAGTGAAAAGGGTGGGTAGTTATATATATTTGGGTAAATTGGGTAGAAATCATGCCTATAGGATTAGTGCTTGTTCAAAATAATTCTGCTTTCATAACTGGAAATCATGCCTATAGGATCAGTTCTTGTTTAAAATAAATTTTGCTTTCGTAGCTAGAAACCATGCCTATAGGATCAGTGCTTTGTTAAAATAAATGCTGCATGCTTTACTTTCAAAACTAGAAATCATGTCTATAAGACATAAGTGGCTTTAATAACAGATAATATGTCTATAGGGTCATAAAATCAGCTTCACAATATGATATCATGCCTATAGGATGTAAAGTAACTCAATTTTCGTTAGAACATGTTTCTCTTAGAAATCATATCTATAGGTCCAAAGTCAGCCCTCACACACTTAGATACTATGCCTATAGAATTTAAATAGCTATAATAGAAATCATGCCCATATAGATTTAAAAACAGTTTAGCTGGAGAAGCCGTCTAGTTCATGTTGACATTCTAAATTGGAATAGTTAATTATTCTGCCGCTTCTTTAATAATTCTCTCAAACTTTGCTTCGACTTGATACCATTAGAAAGCATGTCTATAGGATCTGAATTTGTCTGCATAAAAATGATCACTGCTCTAATGCATTCTTAAACAGTATTGATATCATGTTCATAGGATATCATTATTATGCCTAGGCAAGCCTTAGGTAATTACTTGAATAAAATTGAATTCCCTTCGTTGAGTATCAATTGCTACAACTAACAGACAGGCCTGATTCAGACTTCTGAATCAAATCCCCTGCTTTAGGACTTTTAAAATTTAGACTTTAACTGTGTTTGAGTCGTTCTATTTATGTGCATTATTTGCGGAGGTTTATATGAGCCTTCTAATTGCCTACATGTTTCCCTTTTAAATACAGTCCTACGTGTTTTTGTATTCCGCCTTAGCCTTTTTCCTTTAAACGTAAGAGTCAACCTAAAATCCTCCCTCTTATAGAAATAGTAGTTCTAAAATTCCTCTGGAACTGATAAGAATGGGATGGGTAATAGCACACAATAGAGGTCGAGATCGATCTGCGCTTTATACCTTTATGGGGTGGGAGGGTAGATATGGATATGATGACCAGTGCACTAATATCACGTGTATCCCCTCTTTGAGAAGTGATTATCGGGTACAACATTAATGTAATCCATATTACAAACAAACCTTGGACCCCTTTTTATTCTTTAGCATGCTTAGTTATACTCTTTTCAAAACTTTTGTTTTATTTAATCATTTTTCAAACACTTCTGTATTTAAAATCCCCTCTTATTTGAGCCTTGTTTGTCTATTTGTTAATTTCACAAATTCACAAAGAATTATCTGGCCGGGAATCACACTAGTGGATCTAGAGAGGTGCCTTACACCTTCCACCTTAGGATAATTTCATGCCCTTACCCTATCTCTGGTTATCAAATGTAGTTTTAGCTAAACCCTATACGTTCCCTAACGTACCCTAAAATCGTTAGGTGGTGACTCTTCATATTGTAAAACCCCTTTACCAAAAGGAAATACTTGTCCCAATAAAATGTCATAAACTCGATTTCCGAGGAGGAAAAAGGAGGCACGACAGTGGATATTTTTAGGCTTTTACCATTTCAAATTATTCTTGTGAATTTGTACCTCTCTCTGTGTGCAATTATCCGTTTAATTCCTTTAAGCATTTAATTTATTCTTTAGAAGCTAAACTAACGTATCTTCTTTGCTTTCTTTTCTTTATTGCTTTAAATTATGAAACTGCTGTATTTATTGTCTTTTTAATGTGCAAATACATGGAAACATGCTTTTAATTATTGCATAATCATGCTCAACATCATACTCCACTCGTGCAAAAAAACTAATACTATAGAAATGCTTATAATGAGTGGTTGCGCTCTTCCTATATCATTACTCCCTAAATTCAGAAAGGCATATTTGCGGTAAAACTAGTCGGTCAGTGGTGCAATCGACGATTCCGAGCCTTTCCCTTTGAGTTGTCAGCTCAAAGGTAGCAATCTAAAACCCCAAAGAAAACCTTACTCTACTTAAATTGTACATGCATCATGGTCAAACCTAGATATATCAGTTATGTTGTCCACATAATGATCCTTTGAGATAGCCTTGTCGAAAGTCCACTAGGTTTCCCTAAACCCAAAACGGACATTGTCATTTTCTGTGCATTTATTTGGAGAGCTAGATGCTTCATGCTAATCATTGATATTAAATATTCGAGTCTGGTGGGGGAAGGGTCTAACCTTATTTGCCTTGCAGAAATATGAGGCACAAATTCCACAGATTCGGCATGGTCACCAACATCCACCCAAGGTTGCTAAGCTAGTGGAAAGATTTACACTCTAGTGATCAAAATCTCGTCAAGAAATATCTGGGAAATCCACCATCCCTCCTGGAGATCCACCCTAACAACATGATAATAGAAACTTCTACCTTACTGTCAAAAGGCTAAAGGGACCAAAGGTGGACATCTCGCCTGAGCATACCTGTTGCCGGGACTCCGCGAGTTGGCGAAGCTGTTTGACGGATCCAAGGGTGCCAAGTCTAGGGAAGGTCCTTCTGGGAGAAAGTAGATAGGAATTTTTCTTCTTTGCTTTAAAATGTAACAAGGCTAGTAGCCATTAGTAACTTTTACTTTCTGTTTGTTTAATGTCGATTTGGGATTCGTCTTACCTTTATCAATGAAATGAGGTATTTAGCATTCCAAGTTCTCCAAATCAACTTGTCGCTAGGACACCTCGAGCACAACGAGGTTCCCAAATTAGGATATGCATTACATTCCTGCACTACATGTTTAAATATTGCAACACTTATTATGATCCTCACTGACTTGGTTACCTTTTGTTTTATTTTTTGTTTTGTTATTCCCCTCCCAAAAGGTTAGTTCGTGAACTCTGGCAACATCATCCTATTCTACAAGATCTAGGGGCCCTCCACCCACTCCTCCTCTTAGTCCTATTAAGAACAAGGACAAAGGCATATTCAAAGATTTGAATATCAGAAAAGAAAACACAGCAGCAGAGGCCACTGATGGCCATGGTATTCGGGTTCCCAATGAAAATGTGTCACAACTTGAGCAGAAATTGTTGAAGTTTTAGGAAGAGCTCGATCAGGTTTGGAATTCGGCCAACCTATCCTTCTCCCTTAGCATCCCAGACACCAACTTTCCCAATGTTCAAGATCCTGCACCTCTTCAAAAACAACCAAATCATCCCACTGTTCAAACAAAGAACCAATGCAACACATACCATACTCCAAACAACATTTCAGTACTCATCCCAGAACCGCAAAACTCCGCAAATGGCCATTTCCACGCCCACACACCAGGCCACCATGACAATCCTATCTATGTGGAGACCATACCACTCTCCACCCAACCTATATCTTTCACACCTAAGTCTGGTAAAAAGTATCTACTCATAAAAAACTTGGTTGGGGAACTTAAGAGACTAACAAGTCGAATGCAGGGCGTCGAAGGAAGAAAATGGATCGAAAGGTTGAACTATGAAGACCTCTACATACAACCAGATGTCGAACTACTAGAGGGGTACAAACCTCCTAAGTTCAAGATGTTTGATGGTACAGGTGATCCTAGGGTCTAAGAACATACTGTGACAAGCTGGTCAGGGTAGGAAAAGATGAAAGGATACGCATGAAGTTGTTCATGAAGAGTCTAAAAAGAAATGCGCTATCTTGGTACATTAGCCAGGATCCAAAGAAGTGGTCGAGCTGGGTAGGCATTGCATCTAATTTTATGGACATGTTTAGGTTTAACATAGAGAACGGGCTAGATATGTTCTATATCCAGAATCTAAAAAAGAACACCACGGAGACATTTCGCGAGTATGCTACTGGCTGGAGGTCTGAAGCTGCTAAGGTCAAACCCGCCTTAAAAGAAGAACAAATAAACAATTTCTTTGTCCGGGCTCAAGACCCGCAATACTATGAAAAATTGATGGTGATTGAGAATCATAAGTTTTCTGACATTATCCAGCTGGGGGAACGAATTGAAGAAGGTATTAAGAGTGGTATGGTTACAAACTTCGAGGCCTTGCAAGCTACAAATAAGGCCTTGCAGTTTGGTGGTGTATCTAAGAAGAGGAACGTAGGGGCCGTGATGGTCGCACAAAGGACCAAGTCTCCTATCAAATACCGAACTTACCCAATACCTCAACTCACATATCAGCTAGACCCAAAAATTACCAAGCACCCTCCTACTATGTTCCACCACAAACTTATCAGTCGTCTCCACCTCCTACGTATAAACCTATCTTTCCTAGATACTCCCAACCCGCTCATGGCTACCAAACTTACAATACCCAACCATCTCATTACCAATCACCCCCCGCACGCCAAAACTTCCCTAGGCCCCGACCTAATTTTTATCGAAGGCCTCCAAAACAATACACAGCCATCGCCAAACCCATTGACTAGCTATGTGAGGGACTCAAAGCTGTTAGTTATGTCACACATATCCCTGCTACAACCCTTGAGAATCCTTCTTAGTAGATCAACCCAAACAAGTCCTATGCATACCACTCTGGCATGAAAGGACACACCATCGATGAATGCCACTCCCTAATAGTTAAAATACAGTCTGATTGATAACAAAGTCATTGTAGAAAAGGAAGCCGCTCCGAACATCCACAACAACCCTTTACCGGATCACAAGGGTGGGGGTATTCATATGATTGAAGGAGAGGATGATTGTGATCCCAAAGGATCTATTGGTTTGATCGCAGAAGGTGGTGACCCAAATAAACCAATAGTTACTCTCAATCCCATCATATTCCAGATCTTACCTTCTGAGGGAACCGAGGTAGATGTGTCTATACCTCTTGAGTTTCAAGTAGCGCCACCAGCAAAGGCACCATCACTATTTTAGGTTGCATTCTTGCCACCCGAAGAACATATTCCATTTGAAGTAAAGATAGCCAGATCGCACTAGCGATGTCCACCATGCCTCAATTCTACACAAATGCCATTCCATGGGATTATATAGCTGAGGCAAGAAGGAAAGGTATGGCCAGAATTAAAGAGACTATCACAGCCCAGGGTATGACAAGAACTAGTAGAGTCTATACCCCTGAACACTTAGCTGAGTAAAGCAAGCAAGTCTCCAGTCGGCCTCCCCTCATTGAGACGGGTTCAGATGACCTTTCGAGGAAAATATAGGCCAAGGAGTATTCGATCCTCGACCAGCTGAAGAAAATGCCAACATAGATATCCATCCTCTCATTGCTGCTGAATTTAAAAGCACACAAGAATGCTCTATTGAAGGTGATGAGTGAAGCCTACGTACTAAGCAACATCACTGGCGGGAAAATGGCTAATATGGTGGGGCAAGTGTTAGAAAGCCAAAAAATCACCTTTTATCAGGACGATGTGCCACTCGAAGGGCTATGTCCGACAAAGTCTTGCAGATTGATGTACAATGTGAAGACTATTTCATCACCAGGATCCTGAACGATGGGGATTCTAGCCTTAACATATGTCATTTGGTAACACTCAAGAAGTTGGGAAAAGGACTTCATGAGATAAAAGAAGGAACAATCAATGTGAAAGCTTTTGATGGCTCTCAGAGGTCCACCATTAGTAGGATTAGTATGTGTCTGCAGATGGGACCAACTTTGTTCAAGGTCGATTTTCAATTGATAGATGTGCCAACGTCCTACAACTTGCTGCTAGGATGACCCTCGATTCATACTGCTGGGCCCGTAGCATCAACACTACATCAGGCCGTAAAGTTTGAATGGAATCACCAGGAAGTGATCATTCTGGGTGACGGCAACAACCCTGTGTACAGTCGCCAAACAATTCCAGCATTTGGAGGAAGAAGAAAGCTAGGTGGAGAAACTTACCACCACGCGAGCGGTCAATGCTGTCGACAAAGACAAATGGTGGGATAACAAGATCGAGAACATATTGAATTGGAGTGGGTACGAACCTGGCAAAGGACTCGACAAGTATCTCTAAGGGATCTCTAAACCTATAAAACTCAAAAAACATGGCACTACTTTCGGTTTGGGATATGAATACACATGGGAGGAGTTCAATAATTGGCCGCCACCATGGCACAGTCCTCACTACTCGTTAGAGCAACCAATACCGTGCGCGGAGAAGACTTTCCAACAGGCCGACGTCGTCTATAGGATAGAGGAAGAAGAAGCACTCACGGCTGTGAAAAACTTGTTTTTAGAGGATAATGATATGGATTTCGGTGTTATTATCGAGGAGAAGGGGGAGGAAGGTCCTTCCATACATGCTGTGATCAGAGGGGAACATCTCAAGAATTGGACCATCAGGACCACGAAAGCCCGACGAGCCTTGAGGTAGCAAGGATAAAACAAGCATGCTTCACTATTTTATTTACTGAACGATTTTCTTTCACATTTTTCAATTTCGGCAATAAGATCTTCAATGTTCAAAACAATTACTCAATTATCAAAGCATGTTTGATTTTCCAATGAATTAATATTTATTTCTATCATTTTCCTCATTACTTTACCTATACGACATTACTATTACTCATCTTGAGGAACCAATGACTGTGACATGCAATGGGACAACGCAACAAAGGAATATTGATTCATAAAAAGATGACATACATGAGGAGATCATCAAAGAAGTTGAGAACTTTGAGAACATACCAAAGTTCAATCTAGACGAAAATTGAAATTGTTAACCTGGGAGACACAGAAAACGTCAAGGAAATACAAATCAACATTCACCTATCACCATTAGAGAAGAAAGAATAAACAGAGTTCTTAAAGGTGTACGAAGACATATTCCCCTAGTCATATGATGACATGATCGTTCTCAGTACGTCCTGTTGTGGCTCAAAAACTGTCAAATGATCCAATGTGACCAACGGTAAAACCAAAAGCTGAGAAAGTTTAAACTTTATATGAGTTTGAAAATCAAAGAAGAAGTTACCAAACATATCAAAGCTAAGGTTCTCAGGGTGGCTGAGTACCCGACATAGTTAGCCAACATTGTGCCTGTACCAAAGAAGGATAGGAAGGTCAGAGTTTGTGTCAACTATTGAGATCTCAACCGGGCCAGTCCGAAAGGTGACTTCCCTTTCCTGAATATACACATCCTGATTGACGATTGTGCCAAGCATGAGATACAGTCATTCGTGGATGGTTTCGCTGGTTATTATCAGATCTAGATAGATTATGCCGTAGGGAGTGTAGTATTACAAGATGATGCTGTTCGGCCTGAAGAATGTAGGGGCCACCTATATGAGGTCCATGACGATCATGTTTTATGATATGATACACAAGGAGATAGAGGTATATGTGTATGACGTTATCATCAAATATAAGAAGGCCACTGACCACATAGAAGATTTGAGGAAGTTCTTCTATACATTGTAAACATACAACCTGAAACTAAACCCCGCAAAGTGTGTATTTGGGGTTTCTGCTGGGAAGTTGCTTGGGTTAATTGTGAGCCCCCGCAAAGTGTGCATTTGGGGTTTCTGCTGGGAAGTTGCTTGGGTTAATTGTGAGCCCCCGCAAAGTGTGCATTTGGGGTTTCTGCTGGGAAGTTGCTTGGGTTAATTGTGAGCCGCCGAGGAATAGAACTAGATTGATCAAGAGTCAAAGATATTCAAGAACTGCCACCGCCAAAGAACAAGAAAGATGTGATGGGTTTCTTGGGGAGGCTTAACTACATCAGCCGATTCATTGCTTAGTCTACAGTCATCTGTGAGCCAATCTTTAAGATGTTGTAGAAGGAAGCCGCTACCAAATGGACTAATGACTGCCAAAAGGCCTTCGACAGAATCAAGGAGTACCTATCAACACCACCAGTCTTAGTTCCACCTGAGCCAGGTAAACCCTTATTACTATACCTTGCAGTGTTAGATGGAGCTTTCGACTGCGTTTTGGGGCAGCATAATGAAACAGGGAGAAAGTAACAAGCCATTTACTATCTCGAAAATAAGTTTACCCCGTACAAGGCCTAGTATTCTCTTTTGGAGTGCACCTGCTATGCTTTGACTTGGGTAGCTAAGAAGATGAGACATTACTTTTTTGTGCCTACACCACGTACCTCAAATAAGGGATGGACCTTTTGAAGTACATCTTTCAAGAAGCCTATGCCCACTAGCAAGCTAGCAAAGTGGCAAATACTGTTGAGTGAGTTCGACAGTGTTTATGTGAATTAGAAGGCGGCCAAAGGGACTAGCACTGGCATACCACCTTGCTGAAAACCTTGTGGTAGAGAATACGAACCCCTAAAAATGTATTTTCTTGATAAAGAGGAATCATTCATAGGAGAAGACATTTCAAAATCTTATGACAGTTGGAAAATGTTCATCGATTGAGTTGCAAACTTCAAAGAAGTTGGCATAGGAGCAGTCTTGGTATCAGAAACTAGTTATCATTATCCAGTATCTATCAAACTCCGGTTCCCGTGCACCAACAACATGGCCAAATATGAATCCCGAATCTTAGGGCTCAAAATAGCCATTGATATGAACGTTTAAGAACTGCTAATAATTGGAGATTCAAACTTACTTATACATCAGGTACGAGAAGAATGGGAAACTAAGAACTCCAAGATACTCCCATATCTGCATCATGTACAGGAATTGAGAAAGAGGTTCACGAAGATGGAATTCCAACATGTTCCCAGAATATAGAATGAGTTCGCCGATGTATTGGCTACCATATCATCTATGATACAACATCCATATAAGAATTTCATTGATCCCATTCCAGTGAAAATTCATAATCAGCCAGCTGACTATGCCCATGGTTAAGAGGAAGCAACTGTAAAGCCTTGGTTTCATGATATCAAGGAATATTTGGAAAAAGGAAAGTACCCGGAGCTTGCCAATCATACTCAGAAACGCACACTTCGGAGATTTTCCAATAACCTCTTTCAGAATGGAGGAATCTTGTATAGAAGGACTCCTGATTTGTGATTATTAAGGTGTGTTGATGTAAAAGAAGCATCCAATCTGCTAGAGGAAATTCATGCGGGGACCTCTGGTCCATATATGGATGATTTTGTCTTAACAAATAAGATACTCCAGGCTGGTTACTTTTGGATAACTATGGTAACAGACTGTATCTAGTATGTCCGAAAATACCATCACTGCCAGATACATACAGGCATGATAAAGGTACCTCCAAGAGATCTTCACACAACAAGATCACCGTGGCCATTCGTTTCCTGGGGAATGGATGTCATTGGACCAATCGAGCCTGCCACTTCCAGTGGACATAAGTTTATCCTAGTGGCAATTTACTATTTCACCAAGTGGGTTGAAGCAGCATCTTACAAAGCAATTACTAAGAAAGTCATGAAACACTTTTTTCGCGACCGCATTGTTTGTCTATTCGGTATTCCAGAGCCAAACATTACTAATAATGGCTCCAACCTCAACAACAACTTGATGAAAGCTGCGTGAAACCTTTAAGATCATATACAAGAATTCCACAGCTTACAAGCCTCAAATGAATGGAGCTGTGGAAGCCGCCAACAAGAATATCAAGAAGATACTGAGGAAAATGACAAAGAAGCATAAACAATGACACGAGAAGTTATCATTTGCTCTATTAGGGTATCACACCATAGTCCACACATATACCGGTAAAACCCCTTATATGCTAGTTTTTGGTATAGAGATTGTCATTTCTACTAAAGTAGAAATTCCCTCCCTAAGGATCATACGAGCAACTAGCTCGTATAGACAGAAAGAGAATGAATGCACTTTGTCATGGTCAAGTCTATCAGAATAGAATGTCCAAAGCCTTCAACAAAAGAGTCAAGCCAGATAGTTCACACTAGAGCAACAATTTTTCCGCATCAAGATGAAGTCAAAGGGAAGTTCTATCCCAACTGGAAGGGCCCAGACATGGTTCACCGGGTTTTGACAGGTGGAGCCCTCATACTTTCAGAAATAGATGGAGAAGTCTGGCGAAAGGTGATCAAATGCAGTCAAGCGTTACTATGTGTAATGTTTATGTTTTCCCTATATGATGTAAATTGAATTTCGCCTGACCTGGTTCACATTTAAGTGGGGATACGTAGGCAACCCTATGGGTTCGGTCACAATTTAGTAAAAATTTCATTTTACCCCGCAATTGGAACTGGGGCAGAATTTTAAGGAGGACCATCAAAATTCTAAAGTAATTTTAGCTGATCGCCACAAGAGAAATAGTCAAAAATGTCAACCCATCAAACTAGGGCAGAATTTTGAGGAGGACCCTCAAAATTCTATAGTGAGAGAGGTTGCAATGTCTGGAACCACGCGATAGTCGTTGGTTCATCTAGAAGTTTTTTAAACTGTACACTTATGTCATAATTTTGCAAAATCATGCATGTCTATTATTGAAACTGCTTCAATTAGCAACAGTACCCAATGATAAAAATGGTATAAATAGATCAAATCAGAACGAGTCAAGCAAAGCCAGCTGGGATACGAACTAATGTTTCCCCCTTTACAAAACTCATGATTTTTCTTTGGATGCAGGCAAGGATTGCGAAATCATTAAAACATACCATACACTTATGGAAAAAACATTATTCAAGAATATGCTATGAACCATTGCACTTACCAACATCTGATTCGTATGTCACAATGCTCTCAGTAATCACCACGGCACAATCTGCTATCAGCTAAGAAACTCTACTGCCATTTGCTATTATATTTCTTGCATAAGGCTAACATTCTGCGTTCCAACTTGCATAAGGCTACTATTCTACCTTACGAGGTTAAGCTCTATCTCTATTTCATCTGCATTAGGATACCATTCTGCCTTCCAATTTTCATAAGGCTACCATTTTACCTTATGAGGTTAAGCTCTAACTCTATTGTATCTGCATTGGATAAGGCTACCATTCTGCCTTCCAACTTACTTAAGGCTACCATTCTGCCTTCTGAGGTTAAACACTACCTCTATTGCATCTGCATTGCATAACGCTCCTATTCTGCCTTCCAACTTGCATAAGGCTACTATTCTGCCTTCCAACTGGCATAAGGCTACCATTATGCCTTTAGAGACTAAACGTTGTCTCCATCCATATTGCACGGCTGAAAAATAGCCAAATTGCATGGCTGGAAGATCGCCACGTTGCACAGGCAAAAGATCGCCACCTTGTACGGTTGAAAGATCACCACATTGCACGACTGAAAGATCGCCACATTGCACGGCTAAAAGATCGCCACATGCTTCATGGGTTGAATATCTCCAACTTATCCAAAGGCGTCATTATTCGGATGTACCATCTTCGTCGCCTGAGAACACCATGTCATGGCTTGAGGATTTCAGTAAATCTTTTGCATATCATTATTCTAAGGCGTCATGGTTTGGAGGCACCATCCTCATAGCCCGAGAGAATCATTTCATGGCGTGCGAATCCTTTATCATACGCTTCATAGCTCAAGACGGCATGGTCTAAGGACGTCATTCTAACCATCTAAAGACAACATTCATGGTCCAACAGGAATTTGTATCATGTCTAAATTTACGCACAACATATGCTTGTATTGCTTATTTTCATGTAAACCCCGCAAGCAACAACTATCCCAGAAGGAGCGGTTTCGCTCCAATGCCCGCAAACATATCAAACATAACCATTTCTGTAAGCTATCCACTCACCCAACCCTAGATATTGTGTTCGTTCTTGGAAAATATCCGTCAGCACACTCCGCTGACGAATCTTGAACTATAGATGGCATGATGCCTATAATACCAGGGATATGTAGGCAGCTCAGAATGCTAGGGCGTGGCTAAATCTCTTCAAACCGTTTTGCTCGGTCAAAATTGGCCTCATATCTTTACCTGAAAACACTTTCATTTTTTCCGGGTAAAGAGGAGCAGTTGTTGACACCCAATTTTTAAAATATATTTTTAATATGAAAAATAACTTCAAATAGCATATATATGCATATATATACATATATTGTTCAAATATTTTATTATTTTTCCATAACTTTTAAAGGTTTTAATCAATTTATTTCCCTCTTTTATATATAAAAGAACCCGTTAAATATTTCCAAATAATTACTATATTGGTAATTCATTTATTGGAATTTTATATTTATGCTAAATATATCTACGGTAATTTTTTCATATTTTTACAAATTTATTTAGCATTTTTAAGCCAAATAACATATAATTGCAATATTAGCCCTTTTAAGATTCAATTATGTTTTATATTCATATAATTTATCCTATATATTTAAAGTGTTAATTATATTATAAATCATTTTTTTGCTTTTACTTTGTTTTTATAAATTAATTTACTATTTATATAAATTAAATAGGGAAAATTGGCTATTTAAATAATAGCCCAATTGCATTTAAATTGTAGCCTAAATCTGACCCCAAATTAAACTCAATTTCTCTGACACAATCCCAATTAAAGCCCGGCCCAATTTCAAATTTAAACGACCCAACCCGGATTCTCCACCTACCCTTTTAAATCCAGGCCGTTGTCCATTCAGATTAATGACCACCATTCGTCCTTCCATAATTAAACCCAAACTACCCCTAAACCTAATTCATTTTCCACCACCCGTTATCCTTGAATCCCCTCTTCTCTCACTTCTTTTTTATCATCCCTCATGAATCCTAGCCACCACCATCTAATTCAACCCTAATACCTCCTAATCCATGGCCTCTCATGGCCATTTGAGATATGTATCGGCCTCCTTTTGCTCCATGTTTTTTGTTTCTGTTGTTTCATGGCTAGATCTCGAAGGAATCTGGTCCAGTCCTTGCTCAACTTCTGTTCATGGCCTTTCCATGACATCTATGACCTTTCTTCGGCCATTCATGGACTTTCAAGGCAGATCCTTGACTTTTCTTGTTAGATTAGTAACTTTCAAGGTCTTTGTCACATTTTTTGGGTTTTCCGAAACCCTAATCTTTCAGATCTTTCAATTTTCTTCAAATCTATGTGCTTACTACAAACTTCTTAAGTGTTTTCGTGAAGTTCTCTCGATTCTCTGTCAAAACAACTCTTTATTTTCCAATGATTAGGGGTTTCCTTTAAGTTATTAAAGATCTTGTCTCTGATTTTTATGTTTTTTGTGATTTTTGTATGTTAAAATGACTTGCTCATATTGTTCTTCTATCTATTTCAGCATGTTAAATACCCTAGTACCTTATTTGTCCTATCCAAGTTCTAAAATTTTTGCCTAAATGTGTGCTTATAAGTTCTTTGTTTCTGACTATCTTCTCATTGTTTGATTTATCTGGTTTGAGTTCTTTTCATCTCTTAAACTCGACTACTATCGAAGCCCTAATTTTTTAAAAGGGTTTTTTCTCGCTTATTATTCTTGGGAGACCTTTCCTTGGTTCTAATTTCTCTTACCTTGATACTATGTTCTTTTTCACTGTTGATTCTATGTGTCTACTTGACCTACTTGACTACTAAGCTTCAAATATTTTTTCTCACTACTGAATCCGAATCTTATTTCTGCCAATACTGTAAGTTTATGTTATCTCTTTTGCCAATGTATTTGGCCTCGTATGTCTGATGCCTCTGTTGACTCTATTTATATACTAAAGTGCAGAGTCATGTTTCTTCCTTGATTGATCTTGATTGGTGACTGATTGCAAAAGCTTTTCTTTTATGAACCCTAATTTCACTTGCCTATTTAAAATTAACTGATCTTTTCAATGGATGTCACCTAACACTCTACAAATTCTCAATGGATGTCAGGCCTCCACAGAACCCAACAGTGGAAAGTCATGCAATGATCCTGGTACCTTCGATCAGGAGTAACCTAAGTCCCCCTCTGTAAAGAATGAGGGACAATGGTAGCATGCATAACCCTAATCTCCCTAATATGATTCCTCGTCCAATTAACTTTATCATTTGAAACATAAGGGATGGTAATAATGATGATTTTAGGGTAAATTTTAGAGAAATTATCGATACCACAATCCCAGTATTGTCACCTTACTGGAGACTCGTATGGAAAATCATGTCTCTCTCTTTAATGACTTTCCCTTCACTCAAATGATCGAAGTCCCAGTTGAGGGACAATCTGGAGGAATGGTCATTCTATGGAAATTAGATGTGGTTATTGTGATTGTGAGAAGGAACCAAGAGATACATGCTAATATTGAGGTACGTCCATTAAATATTTGTTGGCTTTTTTTATCCATTTATGATAGTGCTAGTGTAGCAAGTAAGAATAATATTTGGAGTAATATTGAAGGAATTTTTGAGCATTATAAAGGACCATGGCTTTTGGGAGGTGATTTTAATGATACTTTTTGCATAGATGATAAATTTGAGTGTAGGAAATTAACAGTAGACGTAGTTCTCATTTGTGGTGAAGTGTTAATCATTGTAACTTTTTTATATTATTTTTAAAGGTTGTAAATATACATAGTCTTACCACCGTAGAAAGTCTAACAAATTAATTGTAGAACGATTAGATAGAATATTTGTAAATGATAATTGGATGAGTCTATTCCCACAAGCTACGGTTGTCCACCTCCCAAAAGTTCACTTTAATCATAACCCCTTATTTCTTCAATTAATCCCAAACAATAGATTTCATGATGGCAAACCATTTAGACTCGAATCTATATGGTGTAGGCATCCTAACTTTGTTAATATAGTTAGCATTAGTTGGAAAACTAATAATGTTACAACCCATATTCACATGCGTTCGTTCATGAGTGAACATAAATCCAGGTAGGAATTATCCTTGAGATGATAATAAGTTAATCCTATTGATCTTAAGTGATACAAGGGTTTATAAGGGTGATTAACACATATTAGAAGTTAAACAAATCAAGGATGTTTTAACTCGTATTTTTGGGTAAACCTATAGGTTCTTAATACATTCAAGAGGTCATGTTTTAAGGTATTTGAGTCAAATAATATCCATTTCATAGTCTTGAAGTCAAACGAGTTATGAAACAAAAGTCGACAAAAGTTGTCGCAATTTAGGTTCATGGTTTTACTTAAACTTTAGGTAAAATGTCATTTTGCTTTTCTCCTAATATACTTGTAATTAAGGAGTGATCTACCCACCAAATTTAAAATCTATAAGTCTAGTTTCCAATGCATTAAACCGTTTATCAATACAACATTGGAGTAGATAGATATAGGTATTTTCCTGAGACTGCGCAAGCTGCTAGGTGACAAGTAGGTGTGTCACCTATTTGTTAAAATGATAGCCCAAAAAAGGGAAATTTTGGGTCGGCCTATTGAGACCATTTAAACTTTTATCTTCTGCAATATAAACCTCAATATAAATCAGAATTAATCAGATCTAAAGCGCTGCAAACCTCCTCCCAAAAATCCCACACAAACCCTAATTGATGTTCCCTCTCTTTCAAGTTCTAATTGAGGTTAATATCAAGAGTTTGAAGAACCAAGGGAATGGCTGAGTTGTCCAACGAGTAAGGTATGTTTACTGCACTACTTTATACATTTTATTCTGCTGTTAACTGATGGCAATTCGTTCTATTGATGTAAGAACTCATGGGATGGTGATCGGAAGCCGTGGGTTCGAGTTATTCACATGTAGTAGACTGTTTTGTGGACTGTTTTGTGTTGCTGTTTGGCTGCATGTTTTACTACTATTTTGTGGATTTTTGGAGGCGGAAGTGGTGTGGATAAACACCATATATATACGGTTGTGGGCTGATATTTATTCGTAATATTTCCGGATCGTTTGACATGACTATGTTGGTCGTCGTATGTATGAACTAATTAGATTGTGCGTGGACTATTTTGGGAGGCTAAATATGTTTATTATTGATGTTTTTGGGATGTTTGGTGATTGTTTTGAATGGTGTGAAATCATATATTTAGGGGAGGTTCTGTCTGTTTCATCGTAAAATAGGTTGTGATCGATACATAATAGTTGTGACGCTTAAATGATAACAATAGTATCGTTTCACTTATTGTAACTAGAGAGTTGTGAAAATTGCATAGCTTGAGATTGGGGAAGTATATACAAGGTATGTGAGGGTATACCTTTCCTTTTTTTGCACGACTCTGGTCGTACATAATGTAATGAACGAGCTTCGAAAGATACTCTACTCTTAGAAGCTACCAGTACTTACATTGTTTCCCCTCTTATGGAACGATTGATGTGATGTTGATTATCTTATTCTTATGTTATCAATGTTGTTTGTACTTCGTGATTCTTATAAGGTTCATAATTAAGAGTTAGTCCTAATAACGTGTATAGAGGATACCAATCTTACATCACTCTGAAAGGTCTAGAACGTGTTTCTATGACTCGAGCATGCATTATGTATATGTATCTATTTCACTCTACTGAGCCGTGCTATAGTCAGTCGGGTACGGCACCTATTGTGCCACCACTGATCAGTTGGGTTACCGAGCTCCACGTGGCCGGGTACGATTCTACCGAGCCTATGATGGCCGAGTACATTTTTTTATCGAGCCTATTACGGAAGGGTACGATATGATGATTATGATGCCCACAGAGGCGTATGTTTTAACAGTTTATGTATTTATACATATGTATCATGCATTTCATGTCAGTAACCCTCAAAGGTACTTAGATGTTACATGTTGTTTTTTCTCTATCCCTGCTTACATTACTGTTCATATTTACTGTTCCTTGCCTTACCTACTTAGTACTTTATTCGTAATGACGTCATTTTGTTTGTGGATGCTGCACGTCGCGCTGCAGGTCCTGATAGATAGGCAGGTGTAGCTCCCCCACCAGAGTAGGCTGTCCAGTTCAGCGGTGATTGGCGAGATCCCTTCTCCGGACTTGCCGTGGTCTTGGTATGCATTTTTGTTATAGAAATTATGGGTATGTCGGGGCCCTGTTCTGACTATGTTGCAGAACTTATGTTCCTTTAGAGGCTCATAGACAGGTGTCGACTCATGTATAGTTTGGTATGCCTTGTCAGCTAGTTTTTATTGTATAGTCTTTCATGGTATCGTGGTAGCTCGTACCGTATATAGTTTTTTGATTGTCTGGCCACCCCATGTTATGTATGTTTATGCCATCATCTTTTATCGTTGGTTGTCCTTGATCCATGGATACCATTTATATTGATCTTGTTGGCCGTAATTGATAATAAACAAGGTTAGGTAAAATGTATGTTGGTGCGCGACAAGTATGGCTAGGTGCTAGTCATGGCCCTCCAGTTTGGGTCATGACAAACTTGGTATTAGAGCGGGTCTGTCCTAGGGATTGTCTATGAGCCGTGTCTAGTAGAGTCTTGATTATGGATGTGTAGCATGCCACATTAATAATCAGGAGTCTACAGGACATCTAGGGTTGTTACCTTCTTCCTGAATCTAGATCGTGCGTACAGTTGAGTCGTAAGTGTTCGTCTCTAATATTTACCTTGTTTTCTTTCAGCAATGCCTTCGACTAGGAAGCAAACAATTAGTAGACAGCTTGATACAGCTACGGGGGAGGGTACCAGTCAGGTACCCCACGCGAGAGTAGGCCAAAGTGAGGCTCAAAGTGAGATGCCGTTTCATAACTCATCTATTCTGTCTCCTCCAAAGGATATTAGGAGGAACCCAACACCTCCAATTCCTCCGTCTGGCACTACAAACCAGTATATACGGAGTGCTTTACAGTTGTTGACTAGCTTGGTAGATGCTCAGGCTCAGAGGCAGAATACAGGTGCTGCTTATAAACCAGTTAGTACGAGTGTTCGTGATTTTATTAATTTAGACCCTCGAGTGTTTACAGGATCGGACCCCAAGGAGGACCCACATAATTTTATTGACCATGTTCAACGTACATTGCAGGTTATGCATGTTAGTGATACAGAGGCAGTAGAGTTTGCTTCTTATCGGCTACGGGATTTAGCGGTTCTTTGGTATGATAGTTGGGAGAGATCTAGGGGTCCGAACGCTCTTCCAGCTGTGTGGAAGGAATTTTCTAAGGTTTTTCTTCGTCATTACTTTCCAGTTGAGATACGACGATCTAGAGATGATATGTTCTTGAACCTTAGACATGGTAATATGAGAGTGCGAGAGTACATTATGCAGTTTGATTCTATAGCAAGGTATACTCCCCATATGGTGGCCGAGATGAGTGATAGGGTGCATTTGTTCGTGAACGGGTTGGGACCACTTCTAATAAATGAGTTCACGACAACCTCCTTGGTGGAGGACATGGATATTTCCCGTATTTAGGCTTATGCCCAGACCCTAGAGGATCGTAAGCGCCAGCAGAGGGCAGATATGGAGCACGATAGGGGCCAGCATAAGAGGGAGATATTTGCAAGGTATCCTGATGACTTCAGAGGCAGCGTCAGCCCCCAGTCTTCGAGGAGTTCGGCACCACCTGTAGCTATTGCTCCTCCACAGTTTCAGAGGCCTTGATATGATCGATCCTATTCTGGTCTAGGTCAGAGTTTGCGGGCATCTAGCTCGCAATATCACAGGGATACTAGTAAGACGAGACCCCCAACACCACGTTGTGATCAGTGTGGTAAGGCCCCCTTTGGACTGTGCCGCCGAGGTTCTGGTGCATATTATTCTTGCGGACAACCTGGGCATATGATGCGGGATTGTCCTAACAGAGAAGGTAATGGTATGGCTTAGGTGACCGGATCTGTGTCTGGTTTATTCTCATTAGTTCGACCTCCAGCACGGGGTTATCAGCAGTCGATAGGTCGTGGTAGAGGTAGAGGTACAGGGCCAAGTTTGAGTGGTGCTCAAAGTCAAACCTATGCTCTAGTAGCTAGACAACATCTCGAGTCATCTCCAGATGTTATTACAAGTATATTGTCTGTGTTTTCTTATGATGTATACGCACTGATTTATCCTGGATCCACATGATCATATGTTACACCCTTGTGACTAATAAGATTGGTGTTGAACCTGAATTGATAAGTAAACCCCTTGCAGTAGCTACTCCAATAGGAGATTCTATGATTGCTAGAAGAGTATATAGAGGTTGCACTGTGATGATTTTTAGTTGTCTAACCTCAAAAAATTTATTCAAGTTAGAAATGGTTCATTTCGATGTGATAATGGGGATGTACTGGTTGTCCTTATGCTATGCAAATGTTGATTGTCGTACGAAGATTGTTAGGTTTCAATTTCCCGGTGAACCCGTCATTGAATGTAAGGGGAACATTGCTACATCGAAAGGTAGGTTTATTTCCTATCTTAAGGCAAGAAAGATGATCTCAAAAGGTTACATTTATCATCTCGTTCGCGTTAGGGATGTGGAGGCAAAGCCGCCTACTCTACAATCAATCCCTGTGGTCAATGAATTTCCAGATGTTTTCCCAGATGAACTCCAAGGCCTTCCTCCTGAAAGGGAGATTTAGTTTAGCATTGATGTGTTTCCTGACACTCAACCGATATCTATCCTTCCATACAGAATGGCCCCGGCAGAGTTGCAAGAGTTGAAGGCGCAATTGAAGGACTTGCTGAATAAGGGCTTCATTAGGCCTAGAACTTCACCTTGGGGTGCTCCAGTCCTTTTCGTGCGAAAGAAAGACGGGTCGCTATGGATGTGTATCGACTATCGACAGTTGAATAAGTTCACTATAAAGAACAAGTATCCACTTCCAAGAATTGACGACCTGTTTGACCAACTCCAGGGTGCCAACTACTTCTCCAAGATTGACATACATTCAGGGTATCATCAGGTGAGGGTTAAGAAGAAGGATATTCCAAAGACAGCCTTCCGGACAAGATATGGGTACTTTGAGTTTTGGTGATGTCGTCAGGCTAACAAATGCCCCATCAGCTTTTATGGATCTCATGAATACATTATTTGGGCCCTATCTTGATGTGTTCATGATTGTATTCATTGATGACATTCTGGTGTATTCTCGTTCGGAGGCGGAAAATGCATGCCACTTGCGGATAGTATTACAGATGCTTCAGGACCGTAAGTTATATGCTAAGCTCTCCAAATGTGAATTCTGGCTGAACTCAGTAGCATTCCTTGTCCATGTGATATCTGACGAGGGTATTAGTGTCGACATTTAGAAGATCGATGCAGCAAAGAATTAGCCGAGACCTACAATACCATCAGAAGTCCGTAGCTTCCTAGGGTTAGCAGGATATGATCAATTCTAGCGAGCCTTATGATGGTCGGGTACATTATTTTTACTGATCATATTACGGCTAGGTACGATATGATGTCATAATACCCACAGAGGCGTATGTTTAATCAGTTTATGTATTTATACATATGTATCATGCATTTCATGTCAGTAGCCCTCAGAGGTACTCAGATGTTACAAGTTGTATATTCTCTATCCCTACTTACATTACTGTTCATATTTATTGTTCCCTGCCTTACATACTCAGTACTTTATTTGTACTGACTTCCTTTTGTTTGTGGTTGCTGCATGTCGTGTTGCAGGTCCTGATAGACAGGCAGGTGCAGCTCCCCCACCACAGTAGGCTATCCAGTTCAACGGTGATTGGCAAGATCCCTTCTCCAGACTGGCCGCGATCTTGGTATGCATTTTTGTTATTGACATTATTGGTATGTCGGGGCCTTGTTCCGGCTATGTTGCTGAACTTATGTTCCTTTAGAGTCTCATAGACAGGTGTCGACTCATGTATAGTTTGGTATGCCTTGTCGGTTGGTTTTGGTTGTATAGTCTTTCATGGTATCGTGGTAGATCGTACCTTATATATAGTTTCTTGATTGATTGGTCACCCCATGTTATGTATGTTTATGCCATAATCTTTTATTGTTGGTTGTCCGTGATCCATGTATACCATTTATATTGATCTTGTTGGCCCTTCCACCCTGCACTTATTCTATTTGGTTATGTAAACCTTGGTGTGAGCATTGCCCGGGATCCCCTGAGTTCTTTAGGGAACTTTTACAAACTCGGGTATGAGAAATACTTTGGAATAACATTGACAATGATATGGTTCATTGCATGTCTAAGATAGGAAGTCAAATCAGGCTTCCTATGGTTGTAGCTTTTTCTTTCATTTCTTCATTTGTAATTCAGTCACACGGTGTGTAATAATTTGTAAACAATATCAAGGAGATTAGTGAAAAGGGTGGTAAGTTATATTTATTATGGGTAAATTGGGTAGAAATCACGCCTATAGGATCAGTGCTTGTTTATAATAAATTCTATTTTCATAGCTAGAAACCATGCCTATTGGATCAGTGCTTTGTTAAAATAAATTCTGCCTGCTTCACTTTCACAACTAAAAATCATGTCGATAGGACATAAATGGCTTTAATAACAGATAACATGTCTATAGGGCATAAAATCAGCTTCACAATTAAATATCATGCCTATAGGATGTAAAGTAACACAATTTTGGTTACAACATGTTTCCCTTAGAAATCATGTTCATAGGTCCAAAGTCAGCCCTCACACACTTAGATACCATGCCTATATGATATAAATAGCTATAATAGAAATCATTCCCATATAGATTTAAAAATAGTTTAGCTGGAGAAGCCGTCTAGTTCATGTCGACAATCTGAATTGGAATAGTTAATTAATCTGCCACTTCTTTAATAATTCTCTCAAACACTACTTTGACTTAATACCGTTAGAAATCATATCTATAGGATCTCAAGTTGTCTGCTTAATATTGATTACTGCTCTACTGCATTCCTAATCACTATAGATATCATGCTCATAGGATATCATTATGATGCCTAGGCAAGCCTTAGGTAATTACTTGAATAAAACTAAATTGCATTCGTTAAGTATCAATTGCTAAAACTAACAGACATGCCTAATTCAGACTTTTTATCTGAGGTATATAATGAGTCTTGGTTCTTACTCAAATTCCCTACTTCAGGACTTTTAAAGTTCAGAATTTCACTGTGTTTGAGTCATGTTATTTATGTGCATTATTTGTGGAGGTTTATATGAGCTTTCTAACTGCCTACATGTTTCCCTTTTAAATACAGTCCTACGTGTTTTTGTATGCTGCCTTAGCCTTTTTCCTTTAAACCTAAGAGTCGGCCTAAAATCCTCCGTTTTATCGGAATAGTAGTCCTGAAATTCCTCCGGGGCTGGTAGGAATAAGACGTGTAATAGCACGCAATAGAGGTCGAGAGTGATCGGAGCTTTAATACCTTTACGGTATTTGAATATAATGACCGGTATGCTAATATCATGCGGAGCCCCTCTTTGAGGAGTGATTACCGGATATTGCATTGATGTGATCCATATTGCAAACAAACCTAGGACCCCTTTTTCATTCATCAACATGCTTAGTTATAACTCTTTTCAAAACTTTTGCTTTATTTAATCATTTTTCGAACAATTTTGTATTTACAATCCTCTTTTATTTGAGCCTTGGTTGTTTACTAGTTAATTTAAAAAATTTATGAAGAATCATCTGGCCGGGAACCACACTACTGGATCCAGAGGGGTGCTAACACCTTCTCCTTAGGATAATTTCAAGCCCTTACCTTATCTCTGGTTATCAAATGTAGTATTAGGTGAACCCTATAGGTGTCCTCCGCACCCTAAAATTATCAGACGGGGGCTCTTCAAATTGCAAAACCCCTTTCCCAAAAGGAAAGAGTTGTCCCAACCGAATGTCATAAGCTCGATTTCACGAGAAAAAAGGGGTAGTGACAATGGTTGAGCTTTGAGGTTGGTCTTTGGAGCGGGATAAGTGTCGTGGTTAACTTTGACTTGAGGGATTATGACTTATTTGTCTATTTTCTGCATGTTTAGCTATTGAATGCAACGTATAGCTGAGGTGACGAGTACCTATACGTATTATCGGGTAAAACATGTAGATGTGACTTGGTTACTTGTAATTATTGCTTTCTATTGATCATGTTATCCATGTTTAGATTAGTATAATCAAGTTGATCGTTCTTATCATGTTTAAAAATCTTTTGGTGATAATTGAATATTAATTTCAAAGTTGAGGTTGGTATTCTGGAACCAAATGTTGAAGTAAGACTTGTTCTTGTTACTTCAATCTCCCTGTTATCTTTTGCTCATTGTTTTACAGTAAGGGAGAGTGTTAATCATGAAGGGCAATGCTTTGCCATATTACGAGAGGGTAAAAGCACGAAGGGTGATGTCGTGCCATATTATGCGCGTTAATGCACGGAGGGTTATGTCGTGCCATGTTATGAGAGTTAATAAATTAAGGGTGATGTCGTGCCATGTTATGAGAGTTAATAAACGAAGGGTGATGCCATGCCATTTCTATTGATTATATGGTGAGGTTTATAGTAAAATAATAAAGGATGATGCCGTGCATTTTCCTTTACAATGTTTACCTGTTAAAATTGGCTCAAGGAATATTGGTAGATAAAGCTCTCACTACTGCTGTAATTCTCTATCTTGTAATCTCCTAAGCATGTTCCCCTCCCGATATTACCTGTCAATCTTTTAGTTGTCGTAATTTCGTACATATAGTATAAATTACATAGGTTTATTATGTGTGTGCCTTGTCATAGACTCGTCACTACCTCGTCGAGGTTAGGCTCAATACTTACCAGTACGCGGGATCTATTATACTGATACTACACTGCACTTCTGTGTAGATTTGGGTATTGGCCCCAGCTGATCGAGAGGCGTAGCAGCTCGTACTGGTTCAACGATGACTCAAGATAGATCTGTCGGCGTTCGCAGACCTTGATTCGGCATTTATCTTTTTTGTTATTACTTTTTCTTTCACTCAAACAATTGAATTCCTTTCAGACTTTCCTTTGTAGTAAATCCTAGAAGTTCGTAAATTATGACTCCATATCCGAGTGATAGTAAATATTGATGTTTTTGTAATATTCCGCAAACTCTGTTTTAGCTTAATTATTAATGTTATTAAAAGTGCACTGAAGTTGATTTGAAAATTCTCTAACGTTGGCTTTCCTAGCAAGTGAAATATAATGCGCCATCACGATTCAGAAGGTGAGATTTTCGGGTCGTGACATGGGTTGGAGATGTCCAAACCAAAATTAAAAAAACACCTTGATAAAAAAGCATGGCATTGGTGATTTTTTAGGTATTGGTCAGGCAGATCCGCCTTATAAGGTAGGTGTAGTACGCCCCCTGCACGCTTCAGCAAAAATTCTTAGTATGTTTATATCTATGCAATAAAACGTTTACAAACATAAAGTGGAACCCAAAATGTATGAATGCTATCTAGGTGCTGTGGTACAACATTTGTTTTGATGTCTTTCATATATTTCGTGGGTCCCCAGTTCTATTCCCTGCACAACATCTTTCTCTTTCTTTTATTTTTTCCCTACTTATTAGTTTGTTCCATTAGGATATTTTATAAGCTACAGCTAAATAATGCACACTATTTATTATAAACTAAAATACTTTAATAACATTATTATTTATAGCCACTTTTTATATTTTATAACAAAGCATAAATATATACAATTGATCCCTCAACATTTCTCTGAACCTTTTCTCTTTTCTCCCTCAACTATTACGATCCAAATTTTTCTCCGTAAGATATCGTGACAGTATCTAGTCTCTTAGACTAGGTAAGCCTAACAATTGCGGCATGTACAGGTAAAACCAACAACTCCAAGTATAAAAAACTCCCAAAACTCGATAGTCACTAGACAAAAGATCTAAAGAATGTACTGATTGTGTCTATATATCATCATCTAAGAGGAATAAGAAAATGCGACATAGTATAAGCAGAGGGGGGCTCATCTGCCAATGCTAGCAGATACACCTTGAAGTCTCCACGTACTCACTGCTCACTTATATCGAGGCTGGTAGGAGGTACCTAGGTCTGCACGCAAAACATGTGCAAAAGCGTAGTATGAGTACACCACGACGAGGTCATGTTAGGGCCTTACTGGAATAGAAAACAATAAGGCAGAAGATATAGTAATACAATAAAAAGACGGAGAATTTAACAATGAGAAAATTCATAAATATAACAACACATCACATAGGGGTAAACAATAGGGGCGCTCCCGAGGTGCCGCCTCGTAATCCTACAAGCATATATGCAACGAGGGAGCTCCTGAGGTACCGCCTCATAGTCCCAAAAGTGAATATGCAATACGGGTGCTCCTGAGGTACCGCCTCATAGTCTCAAAAGTAAATATCTCACAATGGAACGACAGAAACCTCGTGCTACAATCAACAATTTCTCATAGAAGGAATCACGAAAGTCAACACGCAAATAATGCAACAATGATGTTACAAGCAAGGAAATCCTACAGTTGGAGAGCAAAAACGGAATCAAGGAAAAATAGGTATTCAACTAAGAATGTTGTACAAATAGCAACTGAGAAATGAAACATGTCTACATGTGCGATTTGACTAAACATGAAGACTACCCATGCTGGAATAACTTATTTAAGATATAAACAAGATACTACTTAGCAAAGACTGGATTTTCAATGTTTAGCCCATATACGCACTCGTTTTCATGTATGCGACACTCACATATCACAAATTGTTACAACAATACCAAATCCTAAAGGTATTCTTTCTCCCCCCTCTCCCACAAGATTAGGCAAGTCATTTACCTCAAGCCAAGCTTAATCAGTCGATAAGAATGCCTTTCCCTCGACTTTCCGATTCCGAACGGCCCAAATCTAGCCAAATGTAATTTCATACTATAAATATAACTTTAGGAGACTAATCTAATTAATTAATTCAAGACTTTAACAAGAAATTGAAAAATCACCCCAAAAAGTCGACCTGGGCCAATGTCTTGAAATCAAATAAAAATTACAAAATCCAAACACCCGTTTAACCACGAGTCCAACAATACCAATATTACTCAAATCCGATGCCAAATCCTCGATCAAAACCTCAAACTTCGATCTATGAACCTCACACATTGTTTCCCAATTTTACAACCCAATCTTTAACTAAATGAAGAAATTAACGATAGATTAGTGGAATATAAGCACAAATTTGTTAAGAATCCTTACCCAAAAATTTTCTCTCAAAATCCATCAAATTATTGCCTCAATCCGAGCTCACTAGGTCCAACAATGGATAATGAAATCAAACACTTGACTTAGGTCCTTTTCAGCCCAGTGATTTCGCATATGCTAAACCACAACCACATCAGCGGCTCCGCACCTACAAAAATTCCATCGCAGGTGCGGGCATGACTTAAGTCTCCTCGGTTCCACATATGCGAAAGAAAGGGGAGCACCTGTGCGTGCGCCTACGACTTAAATGTCAAACCTACAACTTAGTCACTCCTGTGTATCTCCCCACCCCAGAAGTATAACTGCTTCTACGGAAGCTCTTCGGCACCTATGATTCTTGCTTGGACTACCCAGTTCCATTTCTGTTATCCTCCGGTCGCACGTGCGAGTACGCACTTGTGACCAACCCTACTGCAGGTGAGATGACTTCAGGAGCTGGAAGCTTCGGCAATAGTATAAATCCATCGACTATTCAAAAATCACTCGAGGCCTCCAGACCTCTACCAAAGATGTCAACAAGTCCTAAAATATGATGCGAACTTATCGAGCTTTAAAATCGCATCAAGCAACATAAAAACATGAATCGTACTCAATTCAAGCTTAATGAACTAAGGAAATTCCAACTTCTACAAACAATGCCAAAACCTAGCCGTTCACGTCCGATAGACCTTAAATTTTGCACACAAGTCACATTTGACTTACGGACCTATTTCAACTTTCGGAATTGGAATTCGACCCCGATATCCAAAAGTTCACTTCCGGCCAATCTTCCCAAAACCTTCCAATTTTCAACTTTTGCCAAATAATGCCGAAATGACCTATGCACCTCCAAATCCACATCCGGATGCGCTCCTACAACCAAAATAACCATATGGATCTATTGGAACCAATGAAACTCCACTTCCCATAGGTCAAATTACAGTCAACTTTCACAACTTAAAATTCAAACTTAGGGACTATGTATTCCATTCCACTCCGAAACTCTCCCGAAGCCGACATCAAGCACCCCGGCAAGTCAAGTAAGCATAAAATAAAACGGAGGGAGCAATAAATAGGGGATCGAGGCTCATTCTCTCAAAACGACCGGCAGGGTCGTTACACAAAGTAATTTAAAAAATAGCCATTTTACATTTGATTCAAGAATTAAAATTGTGGCTTTTTGGTCTTTTAACCCCTTTTGAATTTAATTTAAATAAACTTAATAACTTTAAATAAATATTGTAAAAATTACAATTATTATATAAGACTAATTATTTTAATTTAGTTATATTTAAAAAAATACTTCATTTTCCTAGATTGTAGTACTAATTTCAATTTTTACATAATAGTCTAACTAGAAATTAAAGAGTAATTTACCAAATTAACTATAGAATCTATGTAATGTATATATAAGAATTATTTTAATTATCTTAATACAGTAAATATATTTGTAGTTACACAATGTTAATACTGTATGGTTAATTTTAAAACTAATGCTTAGTTAATTTGTGAAATAAATATATTTATTACTAGAAAATACTTTGAAAATAATTATTTTAAATTATTAATTAAAATAAACTAATTTAAAAAGGAGGGTTAAAATTGGCCGTCAACAACTTGCACATATCGGTATGGTATTTTTGCAATCTTTGATCCTTGATTTGGAAAGTCCCTATGACTTGGTTGATTACTAGTTGGAAATCACTGTGTAGTTTCAACCGTTTTGCTCCATACTTGAGTGCTAGTCTTAAACATGCAACTACAACCTCATACTCGACCTTGTTGTTTTCCATATGCGGGCACCTTATGGATGGGCGAATCACTTTGCATGTCAGGACTTCAGGCACGAGTCAATTTTAGGACCCCGATGTGTTGGATGCGCCGTCGGTGTATAGGACCCAGAGGTATTATGGTTTGAGGGAAGTTTGGATGGCTTTCCTTTCAACTTGAGGCATTATTTTTGCGTGGAAGTCGGCAACAAAGTTAGCGAGCACTTGCGACTTCATCACCATTCGCGGTTGGTATGCTATATCACGCTCACTTAGCTCGATGGCCCATTTGGCCAGCCTCTGGACCCCGACGCATTAGACGCTCTATCGGTGTATAAGACCCAGAGGTATTGTGTTTTGAGGGAAGTTTGGATGGCTTTCCTTTCAACTTGAGGCACTATTTTTGCATTGAAGTCAGTAACAAAGTTAGCGAGAACTTGCAACTTTATCACCGTTCGCGGTTGGCATGTAATATCATGATCACTTAGATTGATGGCCCATTTGGCTAGCCTTCCCAATTGCTCGGGTTTATGTAAAATGCATATTAGAGGAAAAGTTTTGACTATTGAGATGGGGTGACATTGAAAATATGGTCTAAGCTTTCGTGAAGCTACGACTAAGGCCAAAGCAAAATTTTTTGAGGTGTTGGTACCTCGTCTCGACATTGACGATTGTTTTGCTAATGTAATAGGTTGAAAATTTCATACCTTTTTTTTCTTGAATTAATACTATGCTTATGGCTACATGGGATATGGCCAGATAGACAAAGAGATGCTCCCTCGGCTCGTGTTTTGAAAGAAAGGAAGGTGATGACAAGTATGCCTTTAGTTCTTGCGGAGCCTGGATGCACTCGGAAGTCCATTCGATGCTGTTGTATTTCTTGAGTACGCCAAAGAATTTATGGCACCTATGTTATGACTGCGAGATAAACCTTGATAGGGCGGCGATGCAACGAGTCAACCTTTGGACTTGTAATTTGGTGGTTAGAGAGTTCCGGTTTCCCCTCAATGGATTTGATTTGGTCTGGGTTGACCCTAATCCCTCGCTATGATACTAGAAAATCCAGGAACTTTTCCAAGGCTACATTGAACGCATATTTCTCCGGGTTCAGCTTCATTCTGTAATGTCTAAGTATGTTAAAAGTTCCTTTAAGATGATCAATGTGATCTTCTCCCCTTTCTTACTTGTCTAGAATGTCGTCTATGTATACTTCCATTGTTTTACCAAGATGATCATGCAATATATTTGGTACCAACCTTTGATAAATAGCCTCTGCATTCTTTAGTAAAGGCATGACCCAATAGCAATACGTTCCTTGGTGGGTGATGAACGTGATTTTTTCCTGATCTTCCTCTTCCATGAGGATCTGATTATAGCATGAGTAAGCGTCTAGGAAACTTAGTAGTTTATGCCTGGCTGTTGTATCAATGAGTTTGTCGATATCAAGCAACATGAACGAATCCTTTGGACATGCTTTGTTCAGTTCTGTTAAATCCATAAACGTCATCTATTTCCCATTATTGTTACACTTTGGGTACTTCGACTCCCTGATGGAACCATTTAAATAGTTTTCCACCTCCTCGCGCACTGTCATTAATTAAGGAGTTGAATTTATGCCAAACATGTCTCACTGGGGTGGAATTTAATTTTTGCATAACGATTTCCTTTGGGATGCCATGCATCTCTACATGGTTGAAAGCGAACAAATCTATGTTAGTTATTAAGAATTGACTGAATTACCTGGTTCCTGAAGTTTGCAACCGATATTCTCCTTCTTGCTATGGTTGTTGAGATCCAATTGAACGAGTCAATGTCATCTATGGTCGATCCTGTAGCTTCGACCATGTAGGGGCTTTGTCCCCGGGCTCAACACTTTAGACCTCGACCCTACTTATTGTTATGCATCTTTTCTTTATCCTTTCTTCGTTGGGTGGCCGTTCTATCTAAGGCAATATGGTAACATTACCAGGATGTATAATATTCTCCTCATATACTGAATATTTCCCACGGAGCTGGGAATTTGATGACTTGGTATAAGCTGGAGAGGACGACCTTCATAGGGTGTATCCACGATCACCCCACAATGGCATTGTATACAGTGGCATAGTCTATGATGTGGAGAATTGTCTCCATAGTTATGCTACCGACCAAAACAAGGAGTGTAGTTTATCCGGTTGTCTATTCAAATGCATTTTTAGAAGTAGTTAGCATGATGCAGATCGACACTATCTTATCTTCTATTCTCATTTGGGTATGTACTCGGGGATGGATAATGCACGTACTACTCCCCTCATCTACCATAATGGCTTTTAACATCGGTATCTAAAATACATAAAGTAATAACAAGGGCATCATTATGAGGAAAGTTCAAACTGTCGCCATCCAACTTATCGAAGATGATACTTTCTTTGAGTTCATCATACCATTCGTGGGTGATAGATCATTGGATTTTATGGGTAGTGGTGAACTTCACGTTGTTGATGGAGATGTCATCGCCACCACCGATGATTATGTTGATTGTAAGAGTTGGTGAGCATGGCTTTAGCGGTCCTTGGTGTTTGTGTTCTCTAGATAAATTGGTTCTTCCCCTATCGCTTAACAGATCTTTGAGGTGCCCTTGTCGTAACATATTTACGACTTCCTGCCTTAAGGCGGTGCAATATTCAGTTTTGTGCCCTCATTCCTGGTGGAACTCATAAATGACAACGGACTTTCTGGTGTTCTTGTCCAACCTCATTTTCAGTGGCCTCATTACGTTTGGTCTAAGCTTCTTTAGAGCATACACTATCACTGTAAGTGACACACAAAAATTGGGAGTAGATAATAAGGGTGGCATACCTCTTTCGATCTGATGAGTTCATGTCCTTGGTCTGGACGAGCCTTCTTCGTAGCGGGGGAGGGCGCGGTGGCTGTTCCGACATATGGATGATGTCTTTCCTAGTTAGATCACAGAATTGCATGATCTCTTCTGGGGTTGTCTCTTTGATCTTTCATGGATTCGACTTTTGGGTTGGTCCGTCGAGTTCGTCCTCATCTGCTCATACCTCAGCACAATAAGCATTGTGGATTTCGTCCAAAGTGGTTGGGAATACTTTATCAACCAATTCAACAATTTCCTAGTTGCTCTTGAACCATCTTTACCCATCACGTTCTAGAAGGATGTGACTGGCATCCCTTCAGACACGTTTGGGAGTCATCCTTACTTGCTTCACTAGGCGAGGAATTCCCTCCGTCCCTCTTTCGGAGATTGTTTAATAGCAAACATGTCATTCACTCTTGCCTCGACCTCCTTGGTTGTGACATGGGCCGTTACGAATTTGTCAGTGATTTCTTTGAAAGTTTCTATGGAGCGTGTTGGCAACTACAAATACCATGTCAATGCCCATTCTATGAGGGTTTCACCAAACTTCTTCAGCAAAATTGAAGATACTTGTTCTTTGGCGATACATTGCCTTTCCTAACAGTGACGTAGTGAGTCACGTGATCTTCAAGGTCTATCGTGCTATCATATATCCTAAAGTAGGGTAGTATTTTGAAGGTATTTAGTATGGTATGTGGGGCTACATCATCACTTTACAGCTGCTCGATGAACTGGTCGGCGTCCCTCTTCGGTAACAGCTTAGGAGCGCTCATTATTTATATCGACCCTTTCTTGGTGTTCTTTCATTCTATATCGGAGTGCCTTGTTTTCATTTTCTATTTCTTCCATCCTTTTTTGAATGGTTGCAAGGGCGTTTTCACCTGCACTATCAATGACATTGTGAGTAATACGTGTCGTTGGAGGAAAGGTTTGGTTGTATTGCTCATTTGTTTGTTGTATCGTGCAAGTCCTTGCAGTTTCTACAGTCGTTCCTGTAGCAGGCTTGTTGAGGATGCTTGTGGTGTGTCATAGCCATGCTTCGAGGAGTTTTTTATAGCTGGGGGTGTCCCTTCCTCCACAGATTTGGAGGATCCTTTACCATATGATTTTGTTCCGCTGCAGCGTGGGGGCAGTGACCCATCTCGCCTAGGGGATGAATTGGCTGTCGTGTCCTCACCTGTCATTTCACAACTTCCGTTGTTGATGACGTTCATGAGGTTGGTTTGGAAGTCACTTGTTATTATCATCCTTTCTTCTCGGTTGCCTGCCATGTATGGTTTAATATACACAAAGAAGGATATCTTGGGCTTTTGACGTTAGTGACATGTGTTAGTTGTAGATCTAGAGGAAACTAAATTTAACTAAGAGATCCCCACAGACTACGCTAAATTATTTGACAAAAAATATATATCTTAATTCAAATACTTAAATTTATGTATATTATGGTTAATCTCAACTAGCAATAATATCCATAGATAGAGTTTCTATAGAAGCAATAAATTTTGCGTAGGTTAGGCCGAGTAACGGTAAAAACATGCAATAAATACCCTAGAAATCAGAAGTAATGATATAGCATTCAATAATAAAAAACAACAATAGATGACATTCAAGTAAATATGAGGAATGTTTCACCCAATATATGATTGAATAAGGGGATCATTCTCCTGACAATGAGTGACAGACAATTCCTTAAATATTCGAGTTATTCTCGGATTTGATAGAAAAGTATGGACAAGAATCTCAGAGAAAAGGTGATGTTTGTATCTTAGCAAGTGAGAGCCTAATCGTTTAGTCAAAGTGTCTTCTTTAAAAAAATGAATATTACATGCCCCTATCATTCTATATTTTTCTATTTATATGAGATGTATTCCTAAGGAACCCTAGTGGTACAAGTAAAGAGAATATCCACTAGAATATTCTTTTTAATATCGTATCTTGAAAACTAGCCGTTATTGCTCTGTCAATGATATTCGACCTCGACCCTTGTTAACATCTTGACTACGACTCTCGTGGACTTTACGATCATAGACTTTGCTGTTTCTTGTCCATCTTGTCCAAAGACGACTTGGGATATCTCTTCCCTTAGTATTATCTTGGCATAATTTTTTCATTTTCATTTCCGTAAGTTATCATGGGAAAATAGGTAAGGAGTGGAAAAAGATAAAGAAGAAGACATGATTACAGTTCATAAAACCTATAACAGGTCAAATTGTAAGTGTACAACAACAAAAAATCTATTATAATTTTACAACTGGGGTTTGAAAAAGATAGATAATACGCAAACTTTACCGATACAATGGATGTAGAGAGGTTATTTCCAATAGATCCTCGGCATGAGCAAAAATGAGAAAAGACATAAAATAAGAAAATGTACGAAAACCCCTACAACTACCTATTAACGTACAACATTAATCCTCGACCTTCACACCTTCTTATTAAGGGTCATATCCTCGTTAGCTGAAACAAAGTCATATCTTGCATAATCAGCCCTCTCCAATACTTTTTTGACCTATCTCTACCTCTTTGAAAACCCACTAAGTATAACGTCGCACACCTCTATGCCGGGGCTAAATTGTACCGATAGTGTAAAAATCTTATTTTGTGCATATAATTAACTTAAATCCTATTGAAAGAATTTAAATTCTAGCTTCAAATAATAAAAAAAATTAAATACTTACACAGTCCGATAATTTAGAAGATAATTACGAATGACCTTATTTAATAGCGTTGACGGGTTTATAATAGAGCGTTATCTTATGTAAATTCGTTATTGTGGGTACCATGTTACAATTGGTAACTTAATTTTCGTGGCTTTAATATAAAATTTGTATGTGTATGTGTAGCATGGCCTCTTATTTCCCTAACAATCTATATAGATTGTGTTTGATAAGACGTTTAAGACTTAGGGTCGATCATTGATGACAAAACTAAAACAAATATATTATATTGTCTCCTACTGCTCTAATGCAAACAGAAACCAAGTCTAGTCATATATGACTTCAGAATCCGTAAAGGCTTAGCCATATATGCAATAATTCAAATTAGGCAAGTTGGAGAAAATGTTAGGCTGCGTCCTTATCAAATATTTATAATTGTTGTTTTGGTTGAGGACCTTCCACTTAAGTAAGTTTCTTTCGGATTGGTAATAATTACGTTAGATAAAACAATAATTTCACGAGGAAAATACTTGCGATTGGAAACTTAAACATATGAGTCACTTTCCTTGTCCATTTCATAGGGATCGATACTTGTCCCATCGGAATTTTTCTCCACCATCCCGATTGGAATTAGAATTGCACCTCACTAATTGCAACTTCACTCCACATTATTTTTTGCTTGTTCGTGTTAAGTTTTTAAAATTAATTTATTTTGAAAAATATTTTGAAAAATATTTAATTTCAATTTGTTTTTTGGAAAATTAATTTAAAATGTACTTTTCAACAAATATATAGTTTGGTAAGCTTCTAAAAAGCGTTTCCAAGTGTATTTTTTTGAAAATTACTTTTCAAAAAAGTACTTCGAGAGAGAAGCTATTTTTTCTGCTTCTAAAACTATTTTTGCTTCCACTTAAAATAATTTTTTTTCTTCTAAAAGCTTGGCCAAACACTTTAACTTTAATTTTTTTTAATATTAAAAAAATATGTTTTTAGGCCGTGGAGAAACTCAGCCAAACATATGACTAGACACAAAATATCAATTATCTCACCAAAAGTTTTTCTTTTTATATCTTTTTTTCCACTATTTCAGAGTTATCCCCATCACTATTAGAATTTTGGAAAAAAGCGATCAAAATTAATCTGTCAAAAAAAGCGACCAACGTTGATCACTAAATTAGCAAAATAATAAATAAGTATTGAAATATATTAGCGACCAAAGTTGGTCTCTACTTGGTCGCTGATTTCGTCAAAATATTGACCGAACTGGTCAGACTTGCTTGTCAAAGGTAAACTGAGATTAGTGACCAAAGTCGGTCGCTAAAATAAGACCACCTATAAAATTTTAATAATTATATTATTATTTTTTTAAAAATTATAAAATATAACTATATATAATTTAAAATTAGTAACCAACGTTGGTCGCTAAATAAAGGGTAAGAAGGTAGCCACCAACTTTGGACGCTAAAATGGGACTTAGTTATAAATTTTAATAATTATATATATATTTAAATTTTTTATAAAATGTAAATAAATATACTTCAAAGTTAGCGAACAAAGTTGGTCGCTTAAAGAAAAGGAGACAAACTTTGGTCGCTAATCTGGGACCCAACTCTAACGTTTAACAATTATATTATTATTTTAAATATATAATAAAATATAAATAACTCTAATTTAAATTTAGCGACCAACTTTGGTTGCTAATTTAAATTTATGTATAATTAGCGACCAAAGTTGGTCTCTTTTCAGGTAAAAAATGGTCAAAATTAAAAATTACTTTTGTATTTACTATGTAAATAATATAAATGCAAGTCGTTAATACTTTTGTAATACACGGGATTATTAGACTAAAATATACTCTAACATGCTATATAAGCAGTTAAGAAGTGTTACGAAGCGTGCGTGCGTGTGTGTTTATATATATATACACACACAAAGTTGATCGGAGTCAGATTTATTTAACTTTATATCAAGAATTAGCATTTTCTAAATAAAATTCATATCTAAGCTTTCCGGCTATGCTCCCGGACTATGCACGCAAATCGAGGCGACCCCAGATGAGGTTTTCAAGGCCTCGAAAGTACAGAATAGGTAAGGAAACAAGTGATGAACCCTTTGGGTCGTGACATCCTCCACCACTAAAACAACCGTTCATCCCCGAACGAACAAAAGAAGGAAGTACGTGGGTCGAGAAAAAGATGAGGATAACGACTCTGCATATCACACTCATACTCCCAGGTTGATGCCTTAGGAGGCTGACCTCTCCACTGGAGACGAACATAAGGAAAACTCTTGGACCTCAACCGACGAACCTGCCGGTCTAGAATAGCTACCAACTCCTTCTCATAAGACAAGTCTTTGTCCAAGTGGACAGTGCTGAAATCTCACACGTGGGCTAGGTCGCCGTGATACCTCCGAAGCATGGATACATGAAAAACTAGATGCATGAATGATAAGCTAGGCGACAATGCAAGTCTATTGCCACATCTCCCACTCAATCAAGAATCTTAAATGGACCAATGAACCTAGGGCTAAGCTTGCCCTTCTTTCCAAATCTCATCATTCCTTTCATAGGCGACACTCAGAGCAATACCCGTTCACCAACCACAAATGCCACATCTTGAACCTTGTAGTCTACATAACTCTTTTGCCTAGACTGAGCTGAACGAAGCCTATCCTGATTGATCTTGACCTTGTCCAAGTCCTTCTGGACCAAATTTGTACCCAATAACCGAGCCTCTCCTGGCTCAAACCGTCCAAATAACCAAATCCCAGCTAATACCAATGGGCACACACCCCACAACTAGAACCCAAGAAGAATGCAATGAAGATGGATGATTATGGGAACGGAAAACCACATAAGCGAACTATCAACCAAGTCAAACTAGCCCAAATTTTCTAAAACACTAATCTACAAACATCTAACAAGAAGGAATGAAACATATAAAAGATTCACAAGGATCTTATACTGATATAACTCTTACCGCGGTGCACCGCCCGATTTCAACATATCAAATTACCTAAAATCACGAGGGTTCCGCCCTCAATACTAGATCACAAGTAGGGTACACATCAACCCAACCGGAGACTCTCAGCAAACCAATTCCTTCTACCACTCACAACACAGAATGGCTCCTACACTGGTGGAGAATAGAAACCACAGCTCGTAACCAAAGATACTCTGAAATCACATCTAACCTATCGTAAAGGACAACAGGAATATACTACTGGTCTCATAAATCTCGGAAACAGCTAGAAGATGATAGACATGGCTATCACTCATATAGCCTCCCAACAGATTAATCACGCAAACAGAGTAAAATTATGAAATGCACCCACAATGGAACAAAAGATAAGGGAACCTCACCTTGATAACCAGAACTCTGATGAACTACAGATAGTGCCCTCTATAACAAACTAAATTCGTACCTGAATGACATTAGCTGGCGCACCAGACTCAAACCTAATATATGAAACACATGAACGAGCCGGGCCTCTCCCTCTTGGGTGCCCTTTAACTGCCTGAATACCTCGCCATGACACGTCGGTCCGAAGTCTGGGACAATCTCTCACCACGAGGCTAGTATTTCTGTACTCAAAGCACCCTCTCTACTGATGAGGGGTGGGAACTGTGCGGTATAGGTACTCCGAGACTTATGAACACTTGAGTCACCATGCAAAGCCTGAAGCGCGAACTAAACTGACTTACCCAAAACCTCTACCATGACGCACCCTACCTCCAAAATAAGGACCCATATATCTCCCCGGTCTATGAGGCCTTCTTGCCTCTTCAAACTCTCTCTCCTGCTCTCGTCTGCTCTCTCTCTCATGACCCTGCCTGCTCTTCCTCTCTCTAGCGTGCATACCGTCTATACTCCTCGCAATGTTCACCACCTGCTGATATGGGATATCTATCTCCAATTTGCGAGCCATACTGGACCTGATGCTGGGAATAAGCCCCTCAATGCACCGGCGAACCTTCTCGCAAACAGTAGAAACCAAGGCTGGGACATGTCTAGCCAAATTGGTATAACAGACAACATACTCTGAGACAGTCATAGCACTCAGGCGCAAATGATCAAACTCCACGCGCCATGCATCCCTGAGGCTCTAAGGAACAAACTCTATCAGAAACATATCTACAAACTGGGCCCAAGTTAGTGAAGCTACCTCGTATAGGCTGTCTAACTCGTAGGTGCGCCACCAATCATAGGCGGCTCTTCGAAGCTGGAAAGTAGTGAAAGAAACCCTGCTCGATCGAGAGATACCCATAGTACAGAGAATACAATAACACTCATCAAGAAACCCAAGGTATCGTCCGATGCTAATCCACTAAATACCGGAGGGTCATACTTCTTGGACCTCTCTAGTCTCACTCTGCTCCTGCTCGGAAGCCGCTGCCCTGCCCTTGGGCTGAAATGGTGCTACAAGAGGCGCAAGATTAATCTCAGGGACCTTCTCAACATGCACTCGCTGCTCAGGAGTGCGGGCGGCGGGAGTTTGTGCCTCAGGGGAAGCAATCCTGCCTGATCCAAAGTGGTGTACATGCTCATGAACTGTGCCAAAGTCTCCTGAAGGGCTGGAATGGTAGTAGCAGCAGGCATGTCAGGTGCATGGACTCCGGCTGGATCTGCTGATGGTACTTCAGCGGCCGCTTGCGCAGGTGCTCTCGCCGCACCATATGCACAACCTTGAACTCAGGCCCGACCCCAACTTCCGACGATTGCAGTAGGGGGCGCAAGTGCCTGATCACCTCGGGTAGTACGCGTCCTCACCATGTGTGAGAGAGTAGAAGGTAGAGGTTTAGGATTGTGAATGTCAAATCTCGCACGACAGGGAATCAAATGAAGTGGAATTTTCCTAGCATTTACCTAGCCTAGAGACGATAAGTACAGACGTCTCCGTACTGATCTACAAGAATCTAATAAATCGGCTAGTGATCTGTGACTCCTATGAACCTAGAGCTCTGATAACAACTTGTCATGACCCCGGTCCGTCCTACGTGAACATGTTGTGATGGCACCTAGTTCCTATAACTAGGTAAGCCTAACAATGCAAAAAATAATACAACTTGTGAAATAATTAATTAAAACTAAACAACTAAAAAAATCTATATATAACTGTCGCTCGGCATATACAACTAAAAATAAATGCGGAAGTCTACTGTAACACCACAAAACCCGAAATCTCACAAATCACAAGCTAAGGGATACATAAGAGCCTCTGACTCAAGAATGTCAATACAAAGAAAAAATACTGGAATAGCTATACTTATTACAAAAAATTGGAAAGGGACACCTCGGTCTGCGAACTTAGCAGATATATCTCGAAGTCTCTACCGATACGCCTCCTTCCAATGCTGACTGAACTGAGTGGGAGTACCTGTATCTGCATAAAAAAATGTGAGAAGAGTAGCATGAGCGCACTAGGGCGGTGCCAGTAAGTATCAAGACTAACCTCGTTGGAGTAGAGACGAGGAACAGTCAAGACACCTACCAGTCAAATAAACGATATAATTATAGGAACACCTGAAATGATATGCATATATTTATGAAAAGAGTGCACAAAGTGACTAATAATGCTACAATCATAATGAGGAAAAAAGAACAACAAGTAACAACGAGAATATAAAAAGTGATGGTACATAATGACGACAACACAATCCAACCCCTAAGATCACAACACAGTAAGGGGAAAAACAAGACAATATCTCATGTTCTATAATGATGTTTACCTAAGGTCTTATTCGACTATTTCCACAAATTTAACAAATCTCAGACAACCACAACTCATAAAATATCAGCATCTGAAATCTAACGCTTGCTATCACGTGCCCCGTCAGTCTCACAGTCATGCTGACAACTAACAAGCCCCCACTCTTACATACATAATGATTAAACGAGGGCGTACCTCTATGCTCAGCAAACCAAGGGAACTTCACCTCAAATAGGAGTGTTTCAACTATGTGTATGCTTGTGCGAGTGCTTTAACAAAATTTCAACTAGCTAATAAAGATAAGAAGAAGAACGGAAGCAAGCAAACTGTTTCCTCACAACATCCACAAGATAAATCTCATACAGGAAAGCAAACACAATGAAAATATTAAACGAAGATAGGAATGCCTCCACAGACCGTCACGATCCTTACAATCAATCCCTGACATAGCCCACCTCATTTCGCCACGTGTGCAATTCAGTAACAAATAAGTAATGCCTTATTTTGCCACACGTGCATCATAGTATTTCCCACCTTATTTTTCCACAGGCGCAACCCACATATAAGCATATGAATATATCCTGCCTTATTACGTCACATGTGCAATATATCAATGGCAACAGTGGCATGACAAAGACCTCGTGCAAACCCTAAACAAAAATCGCACGGCAGAATCCTCATGCATCACAATATCAACAACCGCACGACAGAAACCTCGTGCATTACAATATCAACAACCGCACGGCAGAAACCTCGTGCACCACAATATCAGTAGTAGCGTGACAGAAACCTCGTGAATATCAAGTACAACAACAACAATTGCAATATATACAGGAACGAAGCAAGAGAATCACTCAGGTATTTCCGTTCACCAAAAGGCAGTACAACTAGCTCACAGGGAATATTGTAACAGAGAAATACTAAGCGCAACAAGGACAACTCAGCAAGGAATAAATGATATGAAACAACGATTCCATAATACTCAGTTCAACAACAAGGAAGCTAACATGAACCAAATAATTACAATTAGGAAAGTATCAACTAAACACAGATTATCTAACTTTTTTTCAATTAAGACCAATTAATTACACGAGAGACAGAACTAATACTTTCCAAATAAAGATGAGCGGTTAGGAATGATAATGTGACAATAGAAGGGTTAGTGTCCACAGTTAATCAAGTAAAAGTCGATTAGGCAACAAGAACAAACCAAACCAGGCAAATAAATTCCAAGTAAGACATGTAGAGGTGAAACTAATAATAGGGAACTCAATTTTATCAAGGCCAACGTCATATTCGGTGATTACAAGGATCTATGATGCTAAAACGGGAAAATTGTTCAGAAATAGATCCGAGCACGCGCCGTTGAACAAAGATTACAAGAAACAAAGAAGACTCAATTCCTAAGGGGAAGTCCCCCACACAAGGTCAGGCAACATACTTACCTCGAACCAACTAAAATCAACTAACAACCACGTTCTTGCCACGAGTACTCGACTCCAAATGGCCCGAATCTATTCAATTCAATCACTCATTGTAAATAGCATCTCAAGCAACTGATTCTACTATTTAACTGATAAGACGCAAATTTAGGTAAAATGACCAAAAATGCCCCTCAGGACAATGTAGTCAAAACCCGGGGTTCGAACCAAAATACGACTACATATTCCCCCATGGATCCAAATATATGATTTTTTTTGAAAACGGGCCTCAAATTGAGGTCCAAATCCCCAATTTTTGAAAAACCTAGGTTCTACCCAAAACCTCCAATTTCAGCCATGAAAATCATTGATTTTAAGTTGGAAACAGGTTAAATGATGTTAAAGATTGAAATAAGTGAGTAAAAACCAACTTAAAAAGTATTTGGAAGACGTCTTGTTCTTTGAAAATTGCCCAAAGAGTTGTACTTTGAAAGTGGGGTAAACAATGGCCTAAAATTCGACTAAGTGTAAAATATGCAGGCCTCATATGTGGGTAACGCGAATGTGGGTTCGCATTTCAAAACCCTGCAGTTTTGGGAAAAGAGAAGGTGAGTTCACATTTGCGAACTCTGAGATCCGGGTTGTTTCGCATTTGCGAGCTAATGTGTCGTATTTGCGATAGGCCCGCCTTCGTATTTGCGGACCAAGAGGTCGCATTTGCGATCCCAGTTGGCTAGACCCTTTTGGCATTTGCGAGAAATTGGATTGCATTTGATTTCATATGCCCAGGCCCGAGGCTTTGCAATTGCAAAGAAAAGCTCGCATTTGCGAGCTCGCAAGCCCGCCTTCGTATTTGCGGACCAAGAGGTCGCATTTGCGATCCCATCTGGCTAGACCCTTTTGGCATTTGCGAGAAATTGGATCGCATTTGCGTTCATATGCAAAGGCCCAAGGCTTCGCAATTGCGAAGAAAAGCTTGCATTTGCGAGCTCAAAATTGCGAGTCTCATCTTCGCAACTGCGAGGCTCACCGAAAAAAATACCAAATCTTTACAAGTTCAAAAATGCAATCCGACACCTATCCAAAACTCACCCGAGCCCTCGGGGCTCCAAACCAAATATGCATACAACTTCAAAAACATCCTACAGACATATCCGTGCGAGCAAATCTCCAAAATACCATCATATATATTAATGGAGCCTCAGAACTCATGATTTCCTCCAATTTTTCATAAAACATCAAATTCCCATTTTAAGTCTGAAACACGTCAAACGACGTCCGTTTTCAACCAAAATTAACAGAAAGCGCTTAAACCATATATAAAACTTGTACTGGGAACTAGAACCAAAATACGGGCCTGTTACCATAATCTTTTAAATTAAATTTCATTTCTAATTTTCTTAATTATTCTAGAAAATAATTTCATACAAAAATTCATTTCTCGGGCTTGGGACTTTAGAATTTGATTCTGGGCATACGACCAAGTCCCATATTTTTATATGGACCCTCCGGGACCGTCAAATCACGACTCTGGGCCCGTTTACCCAAAAATTTGATCCGGAGTCAAATTTATTCAACTTAATATCAAAATTTAGCATTTTTCTCACAAAATTCATATCTAAACTTTCCGGCTATGCGCCCGGATTGTGCACGTAAATCAAGGCAACCTCAAATGACATTTTAAGGCCTCAAAAGTATAGAATAGGTAAGAAAATAAGTGATGACCCCTTTGGGTCGTCACAATACTATGTACTATGTATCAGTGCATTAGCTTATATATAGAATATAGATTATATAATATATATTCGATATGTATATGGTAGAAATTTAGGATTTTAATTCAATTTAAGCTCTCTTTATCTCTCTCTCTCTCTCTATATATATATATCTATATATATACACAAATAGCTTATTTTAAGTTGTAATTTTGTTAGAATTAGAGACCAAGGTTGGTTGCTATTCTGGTCAAATTATCAGAAAATAGCGACCAACTTTGGTTGCTATTTTGGTTAAAATAGTCAATACTTATTTTTCTACCAAAATAGTGACCAAAGTTCGTCGCAATTTGTAAAACAGGTCTCCAAAACCAGGTTTTCCCTCCCATGTTTTTATAATTTTCCCCATAATCTCTCTTTTCTCTCTCACACTCAAACCCCCGCCCTCCGACTCCTAGCAGCAGCGGCGCCACCCACCGCCGGCGACCTCCATTCCCAAGGTAGGTTTCTCTCTCATTTATTTGTTTTTTTAAAATACACTGATTTTGTTTAATTTCTCCATGTTAGGGTTCAAAGTGATATATTATTTGTTCAACAGTGTTAGGGTTCAAAGTTACTTTCTCAATGTTAGGGTTTAATTTCTCCGTGTTAGGGTTCAAAGTTAGGTTAACCATGTTAGGGTTCAAAGTTATATATTATTTACAATTTTTGGGAAATGGCTTGAACTTTTGTGGATATGAGTTGAACCTTCAGGATATGACTTAAACTTTTGTGGATATGAGTTGAACCTTTAGGATATGAATGAAATTTTGGTTTATGTATTGGAATTTTAGTTTATAAATTGAAATTTTAGGATATGACTTGAACTTTTGTGGATATGAGTTGAACCTTTAGGATATGAATTGAGCCTTTAGGATATGAATTGAAATATTTGTAAATGAATAGGAATTTTAGATAATAAATTGAAATTTTAGGATATGACATGAACTTTTGTGGATATGAGTTGAACCTTTAGGATATGAATTGACCCTTTAGGATATGAATTGAAATTTTGTTTTATATATTGGAATTTTAGTTTATAAATTGAAATTTTAGGATATGATTTGGACTTTTGTGCATGTGAGTTGAACCTTTAGGATATGAATTGAATTTTGGTTTATGTATTGGAATTTTAGATTATAAATTGAAATTTTAGGATATGACTTGAACTTTTGTGGATATGAGTTGAACATTTAGGATATGAATTTAACCTTTAGGATATGAATTAAAATTTTGGTTTATATATTGGAATTTTAGTTTATAAATTGAAATTTTAGGATATGACTTGATCTTTTGTGGATATGAGTTGAACCTTAGGATATGAATTGAACCTTTAGGATATGAATTAAAATTTTGTTTATGTATTGGAATTTTAGTTTATAAATTGAAATTTTAGGATATGACTTGAACATTTGTGGATATGACTTGAACCTTTAGAACACGAATTGAAAGTTTGGTTTATGTATTGGAATTTTAGTTTAGAAATTGAAATTTTATGATATGACTTGAACTTTTGTGGATATGAGTTGAACCTTTAGGATATGAATTGAACCTTTAGGATACGAATTGAAATTTTGGTTTATATATTGGAATTTTAGTTTTTAAGTTGAAATTTTAGGATATGACTTGAACTTTGTGGATATGAGTTGAATCTTAGGATATGAATTGAACCTTTAGGATATGAATTAAAATTTTAGTTTATGTATTGGAATTTTAGTTTATAAATTGAAGTTTTAGGATATGACTTAAATTTTTGTGGATATGAGTTTAACCTTTAGGATATGAATTGAAATTTTGGTTTATATATTGGAATTTAAGTTTATAAATTAAAATTTTAGGACATGACTTGAACTTTTGTGGATATGAGTTGAACCTTTAGGATATGAATTGAACCTTTAGGATATATATTGAAATTTTTGTTTATGTATTGAAATTTTAGTTTATAAATTGAAATTTTATGACATGACTTGAACTTTAGTGGATCTGGAGTAGAACCTTTTCGATATGAATTGACATTTTGGTTTATATATTGGAATTTTAGTTCATAAATTGAAATTTTAGTATATGAGTTGACTCTTTGTGACTATGAGTTGAACCTTTAGGATATGAATTGAAATTTTGATTTATATATTGGAATTTAAGTTTATAAATTGAAAATTTAGTATATGACTTGAAATTTTGTGGATATGAGTTGACCTTTAGGATATGAATTGAACCTTTAGGATATGAATTGAAATTTTAGTTTATACATTGGAATTTTGGTTTATAAATTGAAATATTAGGATATGACTTGAACTTTTGTGTGTATGAGTTGAACCTTTAGGATATGAATTGAAAGTTTGGTGTATGTATTGGAATTTTAGATTGCGGGGGAATTTTGTAGAGGGGGTTGATGACTTTATTAGACATGACATGGAACTTCCACCAAGAATAACTAAGACATGGTACCCGGTAGAGTGTGCCTTTAATTGTTCTTCTCATTAGCGACAATGATGGTGAGAGGGCAACGGAATGTGTTTCAAATAGTGATGGTGTAGGTAGGAATTTAACATTTTTTAAGTAGATAAAAGAATAGCTTATAGAGTAATTCTCTACTTCATTTTCCAAGAAGAAAAGAAGCTTAATTGGGAGTGACAAGGGTGATGGTGATGGAATTGTTTTCGTTGGTCATGACAGTTACATAAAACAGGGATCATAAGACTCTATGATGACAAAGATGAAAGGTTGTTTGATTCTCAACTTTCTTTCAAGTCTGATCCATAAAAGCTTAATGAAATTGGTGATATTTATTTGGATTCAAACAATGATTTGAGTGACAAAAGTATAGAAATGCAAATAAAAAGAATTAAAGGTAAATGTTTTTCTTGAAAGAGTAGGGTGTTTCACGTTCATGCAGAGTTCAACATCCTTCTCTACCAAGAAAAACGTTTTACCTTTAATTCTTTTTATTAGCATTTTCATACTTTTGTCACTCAAATCATTGTCTGAATTCGAAGAAATATCACCAATCTCATTAAGTTTGTATGGATCAGACTTGGAAGAAAGTTGAGAATAAAGTTTTCTATCGTCTTTGTCATGATAGAGTCTTATGATCCCTGTTTTATGGGAACTGCCATGACCAATGAAAAATATTCCATCACTATCAACCTTTTCACTCTTAATTAAACTGGTTTCCTCTTAAAAAATAAAGTAAAGAAATCCTCTATAACCTTTTCTTTTATCTACTTAGAAAATGTTAAATTCCTACTTACACCATCACTATTTGAAACACATGCCATTGCCTTCTAATCATTATTGTCACTAATGAGAACAAGGATTGATCAAAGACACACCCTGTCAGGTACTGTATCCAAGTTATTCTCTGTATTCAAGTTCATCCCAAGTAATACTACCAAGAGGATAATCACTAAAGCCACCAAACAACTCTATGATGCCAATGAAGCAAGATGAGCTGTTCAATGAAACTCGTATTATAAAGAAGAAGAAAGAGACCGATATGGAAAGGTGGGTCGAGGGTCGAGTGTCACGACCCAAACCCGAACTCTGTCGTGATGGCGCCTCTCGTGGGGACAAGACCAGCCAACTAAACCCAATTCGTCTTTTCAAAAATTACTAAACATAAATAAACAACTTAAATATGACTTAAAATGCAACCCAGCACAGCCCTAATCGGGGTGTCACAAGTCACGAGCATTTATCAGAATGTAAATCCACTACAAGGTCTAAAATATACAAAACCAGAATAATGAACAAAAGAGAGAAGCATGGTACTGCGAACGCTGGCAGTCACCTTCTTACTCATATAACTCATCCTCTGATCGTCCAAAACCTGCTACCAGGTGAATAGATACATGCATCTGCAAATGAGGTGCAGGGAGGAAAGTGAGCACTCCAACTCAGTGAGTAATAAAGGTAAATAATAATTGAGCGGTAAGAAATCACGTATGACAAATCATCATGCTATGTAGAAGTAGTGTAAACCAATTTGAGAAAAACAGTGAAGCTATGAAATCTTTAGTGAAACACCTTAGCTCAGTTTAAAACCTCTTTTAAAAATGACAATTTTCAGCGGTTATGCAAACTAATGCAAAACAAATAGTGCAGATAAGCACATAATTTTTGCCCCACGGGCACAACACTCAGTTATCAAGGAATGACAGAGTATCAGGTCTATATTGCAAGAAGTAGCACAAACAAATAGATAATAGCAGACAAATAAGATAATGCAAGCACATCAAACAGTACCGGTACCGCTGCGGCATGCAGCTCACTCCACATATCGCTACGGCGTGCAGCCCGATCCATTTATCATCGAAGGCACTCAGTGGGGATGTGTAGACTCTAGGAGGGGCCCCGTACGACCCAAGCGCAATAGCAAGCCATCTCGTGGCATCAAGTCTAGGCCCTCGGCTTCATACCAGTATAAGTATAACACTGCTGCGGCGTGCAACCCGATTTAAAAATATCCTCACACATAAACCCTCAGCCTTAATCAGTCTAAATCACATAAGCCCCTCGGGCAATAGTAAAACATGCGGCTCAGCCCAAAAATAGTATAGGAAAGATCATTTCAAGTGTCAAAGCAAAAGAAACTTGGCTGAGTTTTGAAAACAATAGAAAATACATGACTGAGTTCAAGCATAGAATCGAAGCAGTGAGGAAATATCAAAAACCATCCCCGAAGGGGTTCAAATAATTGGCAGGACGCCCAAATATGGAAATAAACCAAACTTATGATGACAACAAGTAAATTTTAGTCAAATACGCAGTAAATTCATCAATCGGGACGGATGAAGTCACAATCCCCAGCGGTACTCTACCTCACACTCGCTATCCGACATGCAAGTCACCTCAATATAGCACTATGATGTGCAAATACAGGGTTTCAAACTCTCAGAATATCATTTACAATCATTACTCACCTTGATTTGGGGAAATCTCTAGCTCGCGACTCCTTTGCCCTTCAAAGCGGCTTCCACGAGCGTTGAATATATCCATAATTAGAGCGAACACATCACAATATGCTAAGGGAACATTACCCAATCAAAAATAATCAAAAAATATAAAAATTCTCAAAATTAGCAAAACCTGAGCCCTGGGTGCACTTCTCAAAACTCGGAAATTTTCACATCATTTGATTTCTTATCTTCCCACGAGTTCATACATATCAAAAGTTCTCAAATCCGAGCTCAAATGAACCATCAAATCCCAATTTCAAATATCAAAACTCAAGCCCTAGTTTCTTCCATTTTTAGTTAAATTCCATGAATTTCCACATGGGTTTCACAATATTTACGAGTATTGAGATAAACAATCTTACCTCCAATCGATTCTCCTCGAATCCCTCTTTAATCTCAACCAAGAAGCTCTCAAAATGATCAAGCATGGAGGCAAAATGACCCAAAATCGCGGGTGAAATGAGATTATAACATATTGCCCATCCATTACCGCATCTGCAGTCAAAATACTGCATATGTGGCTTCTACATATGCGGCCAACACGCCCACTTCTGCAGAATTCATGAAGCCAGCCTAAGCCGTATCTGTGAGCATCTTCCGCATCTGCGATTCTGCGGCTGCGATCCAATTAGCTGCTTCTGTGGTCCACCTCGCTGCCCCTTTTCGCTTCTACTATGCACCACTCACATCTCCGGTGCCGCATCTGCGGTCCACTAACGGCAGATGCAAAAATACCAGAAGCACAAATTCATCAGTTGCAACAAAATTCCAACTTCTCTGAATACCATCTGACATCACCCCGAGGCCCCTAGGACCTCAACCAAAAGCACAAACACATCCAAAACCATCATCCAAACTTGTTCCAATTGTCAAAACACCTCAAACGACACCAAAACCATCAAATCACATAGAATTCAAGCCTACGTTCTTCTAAAACTTCTGAAACACGCTTTCGATAAAAAACCTGACCAAACCATGTCCGCATGACCTTAAATTTTACACACACATCCCAAATCACTTAACGAAGCTACAAAACTCTTTGAGTTCCATTGCGACCCTCAGATCAAAATCTCACCTATCAACCGGAATTCGCCAAAATACTAACTTTGCCAATTCAAGTCTAATTCTACACCCGACCTCGAAAATCATTTCCGATCACACTCTTAAGTCACAAATCATCTAAATAAGCTAACCAAATCATAAAACTCCGATCCAAGCTCATATACAATTAAGTCAACTATCAGTCAAACCTTTCAAATTCAAAGCTTTCAACTGAAACTGTTCTTTCAAATTCATTCAAAATTTTCCTGAAAACCAAAACCAACGATCTACATTCGTCATAATACCTAACACGGGGCAAGTCATGCTTGAGAACTGGAGATCAAAGTGCAAAAGTTCAAAACGACCGGTCAGATCGTTACATCGAGCATCGACTATACATGTAAGTTTTTTACTTTTTTACTAAGTATTTTGATTTACTTTTATATAAGTTTTGAAATACTAATTAAATATAATTTTTCTTATAGGTTCGCTTCACCACTGACATGGGGGAATTCATACTAAGTCAGCCAATTAATGAGTCAGGCAAGTCAATCCAACTTTCAGACGAGGATGCTTAGAAAACACTCCTTGAGTACTTGATATACTTTGAACTAGACAATAGAATCAGTTTTCGAATGGGCTTCTAATAAGCATTAACTTAGTTTTAGTAGCTAAATGTGTCAGCTCTATTGAACTTTATGCTGTGTTGCTTTTTATTATTGTTGTTAGCATAAAATGCCTGTTTAGGATTTTTGGTAAGCTGTCCGGTGGTGTAGATGCCAAAACAGGCAGTTCTGCCAAAAATATACCAAGAAAAGTGACCAACTTTTGTCTATAGTTTGTCACTGTTCACTTAAAAAATAATTTTCAGGGTAATAGTGACCATCCTTCGTCTCTATTTAACCCAAATTTCTCAAAGGTGACCAACTTTGGTCACTATTCCATTAACAAAAACAATTTCTGAATATGGCGAACAAAGTTGGTCGCTTATTATTAAAATAAAATTAATTCTTGCAGTTGGCGATCAATCGTGGTCGCTTATTTTAAAAAAATATAAAAATTCATAATTAAGCAACCAACTTTGGTCTAATTTTTATATTTTAAAATATAATATTTTCTTTACAGACCTAAGTTGGCCATTTTTTATGATTAATAATAAATAAAAAAATAATTTACGTGTGGAGACCAACGTTGGTCTCCAAATTTAAATTATTAAAAAAATAGAGCGACCAACGTTGGTTGCTACTTTCTTTACAGGAATATTTAGTCTCTAAGGTAAAGGGACCAGCTTAATATCGACCAGCCATTTTTTGTCGCTATTTGGTAACTTTTTGGCCAATACGTTACCAACTTTGGTTGCTTTTCGTGGTCGCTTTTTTCGGATTTCTGGTAGTGCATCTGAAAGATTAAATGGAAAAAAGAAAAAAACTAAACAACGTTGCATATTTTTTACCCTCAAAATCCGATAACAATTAAATTTGTAAGTGGTTTTAAGGACATGTGGATTAAATTGATACAAAGTGATAAATCACATTACAATTGAAATAAAATATGATAAAGTAAATGCAAACCACACAAATTTAATAGTTCCAGCCTTAGGAGGTGAGTCACGCTTGAACAGAATGTACTTCGATCAGTGTGAAGCCATAGTTAAAAAATAACTTTTAACAAAAAGTAAACGTATATTGCTTCTGAATGATTGTTACGATGTCTTTAAAAATAATCAAACCCATATAGTAGGGAAGTCCTATTTTAGCTACAATTTTATAAAGGTAAAAATCTTCTGATTCGATGAATTTTTTGGTTCCTTATTGGTACATGCTGAGATTCCCGCCATAATACCTAACTGACCATAGATATTTCGTCCTTCTATTATTTCAGTCTTCTGTCAGTTATACCGATAATGTTTCCTCGAACTTGTTCATGGTCAGGGTCGATTCGGGGATCATGTACCCAATGTTCTCAAGAATGGGCATTTTGATCTCGTGTTCTGGTTTGATGGAACTCGGGGTCGATCTCCAATACCTCAGGGTCCAAGGTCAATCTGTCATATAATAGACGAGCCCGATTTTGACTGTATACAGAAATACAGATAGTCCCCTCATTTTTCAGAGAGTAAAAACAACATGAGCTTCCAATTCTCACATCTATACTCTGAGTCAGAAACGACGAAATGAACAAAATGTCACGTCAATCTCGTCTTAATGGGATTAAATGCTTGTCTGTTGCTGGTTGGTCACTCCTAGATTTGAACCGTCATTTGAAAGCTATAAATTCCCCTTTTTCATTTATTCAAACTTTACATCCAAGCCTTCTCTACACTTGTTCCTTAGAAATATCTATATTTTCTAGCACTTGTATCCTAGTTTCTTGAGATCTTTGTAAGAACTTTTGCTCGTCTTTATTTAAGAATATTAAGTGTATCTCTTTAACTTCCTTTTCCCCCATCTATTACCCTCTGTTTTAAAACAAATGGAGAAGACTTCAAAAATAGTTCTGCAAAAAGAAACTCCTTCTACATCGCGGCCGGCCAGTAAGGAACCAACAACATAACCTCTTTTGAGTATGTTCATTCCTGGCGAGTGCTCGGTCTGTTTATTTTTAGTTTTCATGATAAAAAATAATATAATTACTTTGGTATAGGGAATCAAGGAAATCAATCAGATATTGATTGAAGCATTCAAATGTATTGATTGAAGTAAACAAAGGAAAGGAATCAGCGTTACAAAAGGAAAAGAAACACTGAAGATCCTAAAAATAATTAATCATAAGCTATTATTGGAAGGACCAAGATTTAAGGAGCAATTCCGGCAGCTATCGAGACTTAAAGATGGAAAGCTGTCAAAGCGCACATATCAAGGAAGAGTAACGGGAATAAACCTTATTCTTGGAAAGAATCAATTTATTCCAAGGATCAAATCTCTTAGGTTGACAAATCTCTTCACTATTTATACGCAATCTTAGGACTTGGCGACATATACTTTGATCGAACCATCTACACTATTTTTATTCTGCTCCAAACAAGCATTGTAGTTTTATTAGATCTGCTGTGTAACTAAGTGAGAAAAGAAAAATAGATAAACACTGGTGAGACATTGTATCAATAAAAGAAAAGAGACATATAGAGACTAAGTTATTGGTATTAAGCTATTCCATTCAGTCTGTACTCATGAAACAACTATCATTAGAAGAGAACACCTTTGCAACCCAAGGGGAGTGGACTAGGATTCACATTGAATTTGAATCAGTATGAAAATCTCGATTTCTCTACTTCCATCATTTAAATTATTCACTCATTATTATTTTCTTATCTTTACATCAAGTCGACTAATTTTTCATCTATGAACTACTAATAAAAGTGTTTAAAATTAAGCAATTCAAACTGCCATCCCCCTTTTACTTTCACTTGGTATCAAAGCAAGGCTCACATTTTTCTATTTTGTAACAGCTTGCGAGAAGAGATCACGATAAATCAAGTTAGTGTCGGAGCAATCTTCGAAGAACGAACACTGCAAGTGAGGCCACCATATTTCAATGGATAATATTGTTTCACTAGAAAGTGCATATGGAAATATATGCAAAGTCTTATGATGTCGAGGTTTGGAAAGTTATCAAAAAGGGGAACTACCCTCTACCAGTTGCTGTTCAACCACCTATAAATCCTGAAGATATAGATGAATACACAGATGAGCACATGGTAGTTGTGCAAGTTAATGCTAAAGGAAGGAGTCTGCTTTATAACTCTATAAGTGGTGAGGAATATGAGAAAACCTACAGTAGTGATATAACCAAATAGATGTAGGATAAACTTGAAGTTACTTATGAAGGAACCAGAAAAGTGAAAGAAACCCATATCAACGTGTTGGTTCATGACTACGAGTTCTTTAAGATGAAAGAATGAGAATCCATTAAAGAGATGTTTTCAAGATTCAGCAAAATCATTAGCGATCTAAAAGCTTTTAGCAAACCATGCTCAACTGCTTATCAAGTTAGGAAAATTCTGAGAAGTCTACCCACTTTTTGGAAAACAAAAGTGGTTACACTTGAATAATAGGATCTGAAAAAACTATTATATGATGAACTTTGAGGAGATTTGTGAAAACCCGACCACTCGTCTCACGAGTTAATGCTCTATTTCCCATATTTCAACTTCTTTATGCTTCGTTATCCATGTTTTGTAGTATCAGGTTGGTTGTATCGAGTCCAAAATAATATTGGTAAGGTTTTAGACACTTAGTCTCTTTTAAGAAGGCTTAAGTTGGAAAAGTCAATCAGATATTGACTTATATGTTAGAGGGCTTGGATATGAGTTCCGATGGTTCGATTAGCTTTGGTAGGTGAATTTTGACTTAGAACTGTGATAACAATGGGTTTTAGAGGTCCGGAGTAGAATTAGGCTTGAATTGCTGAAGTTGATAATTTGGCAATTTCCAGTTGGTAGGTGAGATTTTGATCCAAGGGTCGAAATAGAATTTCGAAGTTGCAATAGCTTTGTTATGTCATTTGGGATGTGTGTGCAAAATTTTAGGTCATCCGGACGTGGTTTGTTTGGGTTTTTGATTGAAAGCATATTTCGGAAGGGTTTTAGAAACTTAGGCTTGAATCAATGTATTTTGGGTAATTTGATGTTTTTTGAAGTGTTTTGATGATTGGAACAAGTTTGAATAAGGTCTTAGTATGTATTGGTGCCTTTGGTTGAGGTCCCGAGGGCCTCGGGTTAGTTTCAGATGGTCAATCAGACCATTTTGGAGCGGGAGAAATTGCAGAAAAATCTGCTCAGCTGTTGCAGGGATTTATCCAATCGTGTTCGCAAGTGGAGACTCGAGTTCGCGTAGAAAAATTTGAGGAAGGCGAGAATTAATATTTTGCGTTCGTGGAGGGATCGGAAACTTGGTCATCACATTCGCGAGATGGGCCTCGCGATCGCGTACAGTAATTTTGGTCTGAGGGGTTTGAGGCCTTTGCTCATCGCGTTCGCATATGGGTTATCACATTTGTGAAGGTGTAGGAGTAAGAAGCATTGCATTCGTGATGGTTGTTTCACGTTCGTGAAGAGTAAAAGTTGGCCAGCGCAAATTTTTGCTTCGCAAACGCGAGAGGTTGACCGCGTTCGCGAAGAAGGGGAAGTTGGACCTGGGCAGAATGATTTAATTCATTTCATCCATGATTTTGGGGCTTATTTACTCTATTGTTGGTCTTTTTAAGAGATTTTTGAAGAAGATTCAAGAGGGATTCAAGGAGAAATGATTTGAGGTAAGGTTTTTGGACTTACAACTCGTTTCTACTGTGAAATGCACCTAGAAAAATCATGGAAACATAGGCTAAAATGGAAGAACTAGGGTTTGGAATTTTGGACTTTTGATTTGGGGATTTGGAGTACCATTTGAGGTTGGATTTAAGAACTTTTGGTATGTATGAACTCGTGGAGAGATAAGGAACATATTGATGTAAAAACTTTTGAGTTTTGAGAAGTGGGCCCAGGGATCGAGTTTATTTAATTTCTAGATTTTTGGTAATTTTTCGATAGTTTTCTCTTGGACTTTGTTCCTTTAGAATAGTGTGACATATTCATTCCAATTTTGGATAAACTGGACGAGTGTAGGGGCCTATTTGAGGGGCAAAAGTATCACGAGCTAGAGATTGAGCCGGTTCGAGGTGAGTAATAATTAAAAATGATGCTTTGTCGGTTTGAAACCCCGGATTGCACATCGTAGTTCTACATTGAGGTGAGATGCACGCTCGATGACGAGTGTGGGGTCGTGCTCTATTGGGTAATGTGACTTGGTCCGCCATAATTGATGATTTTACCGCGTATTTGACTGAAACTTATTTGTTATCATTATGATTTGGGCTGATTGCCGTATTTGCGCTTCGTGCCAACTATTTGAATCCTTCAGGGCTTTTTATCACTATTTCCTCCTGTTTTGGACTTATTACTTGAACTCATTCATGTTATTTTTCACTGTTTTACTACTCAACATTTTTACTCAATTTTAAGACTTAAATGACATTATATATGATGTTTTGGGCTGAGAAATACTATTTTACTAATGCCCGAGGGGCTTGTGATGATTTTTAGACTGAGTAAGGCCGATGGTCTAGTTGTGAGGATACGGTGATACTGCTATAAGGCCGAGGGGCTAAGATATATATATATATATATATATATATATATATATATATATATATATATATATATATATATATATATATATATATATATATATATATATATATATATATATATATATATATATACACACACAACGAGGTTGTTTGATTAATATGAGGCTGATGCCACGAGATGGCTTATTATTGTGCTTGGGCCGTATGGGGCCCCTCCCGGAGTCTGCACACCCCCAGTGAGCGCGGGTACCCATTGTGATGTGAGATTGAGCCTAAGATGCTGGTATTGTTGTGAGATTGAGCTCGAGGGACTGGTATTATTCTGAGATTGAGCCTGAAGGGCTGGCACTGTTCTAAGATATTGCCTGAGGGGTGGATTTGTAGATACTGAGCCCGAGGGCAAACTGCTATTTGTTTACTTTACATTATTTACCTATTGAAAGAGAATCTTACTTGATTTTTCACCGATTTACTATTTCAAAATGATGTTTTACTACTTCATTATAAAATGCCTTGTGCTTTATGTGATTTCCTACCTTCAGTCATTATTTATATATATTACTCATTGGGTCGGAGTGCTCACATTACTCCATGCACCGTGTGTGCAGATTCAAATGTCGTAGGTTGCGCTCCTGAGTGCTGATTCCTCCTGTTCCCTGCGGCATTCGGAGACTACGAGGTAGCTATTAGTGTCTGCAGCCTTGTGTCTCTATTATCTTGTTATTTCTATATCCTACAAAAATTTGTACTAGATATTGGATTTTGCATACTTGTATCATGGTCAATAGATGCTCGTGACTTGTAACACCCCGTTAGGGCTGTGTCGTGTTGGATTTACCCTTTTATTATCTATATTTCCACTATTACGTATTATTAAACAATGTGTAGACTATTTTATGCTATTTAACTTTATAAAAATGAGAATGGGTTCAATTGGCTAGCCATGTCTTCACGAGTGGCGCCATCACAACTGGGTTTAGGGTTAGGGTCGTGACAAGTTGGTATCAGAGCTAGGTGACATAGCTCTCATGAGTCATGGGCAGGTTCAGTAGAGTCTTGCGGATCGCTACGGAAACGTCTGTAATTATGCTCGATAGATTGCAGAACCTTTAGGAAAAACATCACATTCTTGAAATTCTTATCATGCGAACTTGTTGATCCGAGTTCTTAACATCTATTATTGTATTCTCTTACACATAGTGATGACGATGACACGAGCTATCGGGCGGAGTAGATGACCCCCAGTGTCACCATCTGAGGCCACCAGAGGCCGTGGACGCGGTTGTGGTCATGGCAGAAGCAGAGCAGCGATCAAGCTCCAGCTATGGATGCTCCAGCATTACCAGTTCAAGTACCAGCTGTGCCTATTGTTATTCCTAGCCTTCAGGAGGCTTTAACTCAGATCTTGTCAATGTGTACCGGTTTGGCTCAGGCCATTTTAGCTACTACGGTCATAACTACTTCATAGACTGGGGGAGGGATTTAGACCCCCATTTCTCCTACACCTGATCAGGTTATGCAGGGACTTCTGACACCGGGGGCACCTCCAGCCATGTTGGTTGCACCAGTCCAAGAGTTTGTAGTACCAATTATGGTAGATGTGAGCAACGTTGACTTGAGAGGTTATGTAGACTCCTGCCTCTATAATTCAGTAGTGTAGAGGACGAGAATGCCCAGGGTTTCTTGGATAAGTGCCAGCGGATGCTTTATACAATATAGATTTATCACCTTTCAGGTTTTCGGGGATGCCTTTACTTGGTGGGAGGCTTATGAGAGGCGTAGGTCTATTGGTGCAATTCCCCTTACTTGGCAGCAGTTCTCCATCCTCTTCCTGAAGAAGTATATGTCGCAGTCCCACAAAGAGGAGTTGCATAGACAATTTGAGTGGTTGCGATAGAGGGAGATGACTGTGTCACGGTATGAGTCGAGATTTGTTGATGGTTTTACTTATCAGCTCTATATTCTTATGACCCGAGAGAGGGTATCTGGTGCTACATTCAAAGAGGTGGTTCTTATCGTCCGTGAGATTCAGTTGGCTCACCGCCAGGAGCGAAAGAAGAGGGAGGCAAGGAGGCCTCGAGGATCGTGCAGTTATAATGGTGCTCCTTTGAGGGGACAGTTTCAGCATGGTAGAGGCCGTTCATTCAGGCTTGCAGTGAGCTCACCCAGGTTATCGTGGGGCATCTTTGGGTCATGGTTATCATGGATCCAGCATGGTCAGTCATCACTTAGTGCCCTTCCATCTTAGAGTTTTTCCCATGCTCCATCAGTTCAGGGTTCTTTAATGCCAGGCACATCTGCTAGTCACTCTGGTGCAAGGGGTTCCCTTCCGTCCTTCTCTAGCTCTTAAGAGTTGTTATAAGTGTGGCGAGATGGGCCATATGTGGATGTAGTGTCCTCGTCATGCTTCTAGTTCATCCTAGAAGAGGGGTGAGTCTTCGACTTCAATGCCAGCTACTTCACCTCCACTTGCTCAGCCAGCTAGGGGTGGAGGTCAGTCAGCCAGGGGTCATCCCAGAGGAGGAGGTCGATTAGAGAGCGGTCAGGCACATTTCTATGTTATTCCAGGCAGATCCAATGCTATTGCTTCTGATGCTGTTCTTACAAGTATTGTTTGAGTCTTCCACATAGATGCCTATGTACTATTTGATCTTGGATCCACCTTTTCTTATGTGTCATCATAGTTTTCTCATTATTTGGGTACGCCCTGTGAGATTCTTGCTTTGCCTGTTCATGTATCTACCCTAGTGGGTGATACTGTTGTGGTAGACCGTTTGTACCAGTAATGTGTGGTGACTATTGGGGGTTTGGAGACCCGAGTTGATCTTTTATTACTGAGTAGGGTGGATTTTGATGTCATTTTGGTAGTAATTGGTTATCTCCATATCGTGCTATTCTAGACTCTCATGCTAAGACAGTCACTTTGGCTATGCCGGGTGTGCCACAGATCGAGTGGTGTGGTGTGACTAATTATGTTCCTAGTAGAGTGATCTCCTTCTTGAAAGCCTAGCGTATGCTTGTAAAGGGTTGTCTCTCGTATCTTACTTTTGTAAGGGATGTCGGAGCTGAGGCTCCCAATATTGATTCTGTTCTACTTGTGAAAGACTTCCCTGATGTATTTCATCCGGACCTACCAGGCATGCCTCCAGATAGGAATATTGATTTTGGTATTGACTTGGTGCTAGGAACTCCACCCGTTTCTATTTTGATGCATCTTATGGCACCAGCGGAGTTGAAGGAGTTAAAGGAGCATCTTCAAGAACACCTAGAAAGATGGCACAATGAGAATGTGCATTGATTATAGGCAGTTGAACAAAGTAACAGCTAAGAACAAATGTCCTTTGCCTCACATTGATGATTTATTCGACCAGCTTCAGGACCTAGGTAATTCTCCAAGATTGATCTCCGTTCGGGTTATCACCAGTTGAAAATCAATGATTCAGATGTTCTTAAGACAACCTTTAGGACGAGATATGGTTAGTATGAGTTCCTGGTTATGTCTTTTCGGCTGACCAATGCCCCAGCAACATTCATGCATTTGATGAATAGCGTGTTTTGGCCTTATCTTAATTCATATGTCAGTCTTCGCTGATGATATTCTGGTATATCCACGTAGTCAGGAGGAGCACGCAGAGCATTTGAGGGTTGTATTGCAGAGATTGAGGGAGGAGAAGCTCTATACAAAGATCACCAAGTGTGAGTTTTGGATCACTTCTGTGGAATTCTTGGGACACGTGGTGTCTAGTAAGGGGATTCAAGTTGATCCAAAGAAAATAGAGGCGGTGCAGAGTTGGCCCAGACCGTCCTTAGCTACAAAGATTCGTAGTTTTCTTGGTTTAGTAGGCTATTATCACTGGTTTGTTAGAGGATTCTCATCTATCGCATCGCCCTTGACCAAGTTGATTCAGAAGGGTGCTTTATTTGAATGGCCGAACGAGTGTCAGGAGAGCTTTCAGAAGCTCAAGACAGCTTTAACCACAACTCCAGTATTGGTTTTTCCATCAGCTTCAGGTTTATATACAGTGTATTGTGATGTTTCGAGAGTAGGGATTGGGTGTGTGCTGATTTAGGAGGGTAGAGTTGTTGCATATGCTTCTTGTCAGTTGAAGCCCTATGAGAAGAACTACCCCACTCTTGATTTAGAGTTGGCTACCATAGTTCACGCGTTGAAGATTTGGAGGCATTACTTATATGGGGTGTGTTGTGAGGTATTCACTAATCTTCACAGTCTTTAGAATTTGTGCAAGCAAAAGGATTTTAATTTGAGGCAGCGGAGATGGTTGGAGTTGCTTAAGGACTATGATATCATTATATTGTACCATCCAAGAAAGGCTAATGTGGTAGCCGATGCTTTGAGCTGAGAGGCAGTGAGTATGGGGAGTTTGGCATATATTCTAGTTAGGGAAAGACCTCTTGTGGTTGATGTTCAAACCTTGGCCAATCCGTTTGTGAGGTTGGATATTTCTGAGCCAAGTCAGGTATTATCTTGTGTGGTATCTGGGTCTTCTTTGTATAATCACATTAGAGAGTGCTAGTATTATGATCCGCATTTTCTTGTCCTTAGGGATAGAGGTTAGCATGATGGTGCTAAAGATGTGACCATTGGCAATGATGGAGTGTTAAGGATGCATGGCCTGATTTGTGCCCAATGCGGATAGCCTTTGAGAATAGATTCTAGAGGAGGCCCATAGATCACGCTATTCCGTTCATCCGGGTGCCGCAAAGATGTACCAAGATTTGAGGTAGCACTATTGGTAGAGAATAATGAAGAAAGACATTGTGGGGTTTGTAGCTCGGTGTCTCAATTATCAACAGGTGAAATATAAGCATAAGAAGTTGGGTGGCTTGCTTCATCAAATGGTTATTCCTGCGCGAAAGTAGAGAGAATCACTGTGGATTTTGTTGTTGGACTTCCTCGGACTTTGAAGAAGTTCGATGCTATTTGGGTGATTGTGGATACGCTGACCAAGTCCGCGTATTTCATTCCTATCTATAGTACTTATTCTTCTGAGCGGTTAGCAGAGATCTATATTCAAGAGATTGTTCATTTGCATGGTGTCCCCTTTTCCATCATTTCATATAGGGGCACTCAGTTTACCTCGCAATTCTGGAAGTCTGTTCAGTGAGAGTTGGGTACTTAGGTTGATTTGAGCACAGGTTTTCATCCTTAGATGGACAGGCAGTCTGAGTATATTCATATATTGGAGGACATGTTGCATGCTTGTGTTATTGACTTCAGAGGGTCATGGGATCAGTTCCTACTACTTACAAAGTTTGCTTATAACAATAGCTACCAGTCGAGTATTTCGATGACTCCATATGAGGCTTTGTATGGGAGACGGTGTAGATCTCCAGTTGGTTCGTTTGAGACCGGTGAGGCTAGGCTGTTGGGGACTGATTTGGTATAGGATACTCTGGAGAAGGTAAAGGTTATTCAGAAGAGGCTTCGTACGACGTAGTCGAGGCAAAAACGTTATGTTTATAGGAAGGTTCGAGATGTGTCCTACATGGTTGGCGAGAAGGTTCTGTTTAAGGTTTCACCCATGAAGGGTTTTATGAGATTTGGAAAGAAAGGGAAGTTGAGTCCGCCGTTCATAGGACCATTTGAGGTACTTCGGAGGATTGGGGTGGTGGCTTATGACCTTGCTTTGCCACCCAGCTTGTCGAGTGTGTATCCGGTATCTCATATGCTATAAAAGTATACTGGGGTTCTGTCTCATGTTTTGGATTTTAGCATGGTTCGGTTGGAGGATGATTTGACTTATGGTGTGGAGCCAGTCGTTAGGTTGAAATTTTGAGGTCAAAGGCTATAGCTTCTATGAAGGTGCAGTGGAGAGGTCAGCCCGTGCAGAAGGCTACATGGGAAGCCGAGCGAGATATACCGAGCTGATATCCTTACCTATTTGAGGATTTAAGTATGTTTCTTGACTCATTCGAGAACAAACATTTATTTAAGTTGGGGATGATGTGATGACCTGACCATTCGTCTCATTCGTTACTGCTCCATTTCTCTTATTTCAGCCTCTTTATGCTTCGTTATCTATGTTTTGGAGTATCGGGTTAGTCGGATCGAGTCCGAAATAATTTTGGTAAGGTTTGAGACACTTAGTCTCTTTTAAGAAGACATAAGTTGGAAAAGACAAATGGATGTTAATTTACGTGTTAGATGGCTCGGATGTGAGTTCTGATGGTTCGGTTAGCTTTGGAAGGTGATTTGTGACTTAGGAGTGTGATCAGAATGGGTTTTGGAGGTCCCGAGTAGAATTAGGCTTGAATTGACGAAGTTCATTATTTGGCAATTTTCGGTTGGTAGGTGAGATTTTGATCTGGGGATCAGAACGGAATTCCAAGAGTTACAATAGCATTGTTTGTATCATGTGGGATGTGTGTGCAACATTTCAGGTCATTCGGACGTGGTTTGGTTGGGTTTTTGATCTAAAGCTTATTTTAGATGGTTTTTAGAATCTTAGGATAGAACGATGTGTATTGAGTAATTTGATGTTGATTGAGGTGTTTTAATGGTTAGAAAAAGTTTGTATAAGGTTTTAGGATGTGTTGTGCCTTTGGTTGAGATCCCGGCGGCCTCGGGTGAGTTTCAGGTGGTCAATCAAACCATTTTAGAGTTGGAGAAATTGCAAAAAAATCTACTCAGCTATTGCAGGGATTTATCCCTTCGCGTTCGCGAGTGGAGACTCGCGTCCGCATAGAAAGATCTGAGCGAGGCCATAATTAAGACTTCGCGTTCATGAGAGGGGATTCCCGTTCGTGGATGGATTGGAATCTTGGTGATCACGTTTGCAAGATGGTCCTCACGATTGCGTAGAGTAATTTGGATCTGAGGGTTTCAAGGCCTTTTGTTCATCACCTTAGCGTATCGTGAGCACGTGATTTTTGCCTCGCTTGAAATATTCCTATAGAATTCTTAAAATAAGGATTTTTCTTTTATTATTTGAATATTAGGGAATTAATTGTATGATTTTGTGTTTGTTTGTATTTTTGTGCATTTTAATTGATATATTTCATAAAAAATATATAAATAATACATTTGCATTTAGGACCCAATTTTATATTTTTCTTAGGTTTATTAGTTAATTGACATCGCAAAAATAAGACAAAATAACAAAATTAGTCATTTTGCATAATTGTTTAACTTTCCTTTTAACTAGGATTTAGTTTATCTTAGGAATTAATTAGTTTTAATTTTTAGAGTTTAAGTCAAGTCTTGTCCATTTTAATTTTGTACTTGCTAAAATCTGAAATTTTTTTTAAGAAAAGAAGGAAAAACAAATAAAAGAAATTGATAATGTAAGGGCTTAAATGGAATGTATTATTGAATTTGGGTCCATTCCAACACAAGCCCAAACCCCTTCACAAAATTCGGCGAAAATGGCCCAAATTCAAGCCCATCCCCCGTCCAAACGCCCATGCCTTGAGACTAATGAAATGACGTAGTATAGAAAGAATACTACGTCGTTTTGAGTTAATAAATGCCAAATAAATCCAAGCCCTTCTTACACTCTAATCCAACGGCCCTGGTTCAATCTTGGTTTTTAAATAAAAGTGTCCAAATTTTTCGGAAACACTAGAGACCAGGATTCGTCTTCCTCGTACCACTGTTCTCCTCACCCTCCGCCTCACCGCCGCCGGGCGGAAATTGTCTCCGCTGGCGGTGAAGCTCTAATCAACCCTAAATTAACACCATTAAATCCTCTCCCTCTCCTGTTTCCAACGCCCTAAACATCATCCGTTGAATATTGGCCCAGCTCTTCAAATATTCAAATTTGTGGATGCAGCCACCATCGCCCACGGCGACGCCACTACCAATCGACCCAAATTTTACACCATATGCTCTCGCCAAGGTCCTCTTTCCAATCCCTGGCCAGATTCATTCGAACCCCCTTGCATGTCCCCGAAATTCAGATCAACAATCTGGCCAAAAATCCTAATTCACCAAAACCTCGTCAAACTTACAGCCTATAATCTTCCAATCTCCTTTTCCCAAACCCCAAACCAGAATAGCCCAAATCCAAGTGGAGATCTACGAATTTCTGATCTAGGGATCGAAGAATCCGCGCCACTTTTGGTTGATTTTATTGAGGGCCAAACAAGCATTAACGAAAGAACAGATTCTAAATTAGTCAAATTAGAGCTCAAAATTAGTGAGTTTTCTTATAATTTTTTCCGCTTTTCCTATTCATAAATTTTTTCTTTTATGCTTCAGCCTTTCTAATGTTTTTGGTTTACTTTTGTTCTGCTCAGAATTTCCTTTTACTTGTAGATTGGATTTAGGGATGATTGATTATGTTTTGCTATTTGATTTTATTGCAATCATAGGATTCCCATTGGTACTTAGTCTAATTAGTTTAGTTGAACTAATATTTTGTTGTTATTTGATTTTTTTTGTGGTCCACTAGGCAAATGCCTAGGGTTAATTTTCATAAATTAAATAAAAAAGATGATTACAACAAATAGGAGAAATAAATAAGGCGAGTTACACCGACAATGTTACACATATGACACAGCCGGCATAGACCTTACCTTAACTATCCTATTGAGGCAAATAAAAGCCTCCTGGACTAGCAAGCATGTAAAAATAAAGAACTCGCAAGAACTAAGAATTGACTGATCATCACAGAGTTTATAACATGCTGTGTGATGGTATTACATAGAATGATACTAATGTGATGGTAACATAAACAGATGAAGCATCCATAAAGGTGCCCTTTTTTCTCTTTTGTTGTGAAAAATTCGATTTTTAGAAAGTTGTCTTCTTCCACGCAATTCTTCAAAAAGTCTTCAAACTTCATGCTTTATTCTTCAGACGGTTGGATTTTGGAAGAATTGTTTGAGCGACTTATTTTGTTTTTTTGCATTTCTCATTGGGAGCCTCCTTATGTTTACGTCTTCACATGCCCTGCCGTCCCAACTTCTTTCCTTTGATGCGATTTCTTATTTCTTGCACTATGCAAAGGTGACAAACCTCTTTTTATTGAAGGGTCTGCTCAGCATTGGTTTAATATATCCTCTTCATCCCCTTCTTCATATATGTGTCTTCCTGAGAGAATTGGATATGGCAGTTCTATCGCTTCCAAGAGTTGTCTTTCCTCGAACGAGATTACTGAAGCAGCTGTGACGAGCTGCCCCGCCTGTGACTTTGCATTCCTTTGCTTCTTCTGATTCTGACTAGTTGATGGCAGCGCATTTGCGATTCCATCACCCACTGATGCTTTGGCTAAGCTTAGTTGACGATTATGAGCTGTTTCATTCTTGTTGAACTTTGATGTCGCTACAGTTGTAATAATAGCTTTTGCATTATTTCTTGGAACAAAAACTGGAGCATTATGGTTTAAGCAGCTGTTTTGAGTTGGTGTTTGTTTCAAAATTGCACGACAGTTGTTAGTTGCAATTTTTCTTTTAAATTTTCGCTTGAATGAATCATCACTGTCCTCTCCACTATTATCCTGATCAGATTCTTGATCATCTTCTTCCGATGAATAACCAGCGAAACCTTCACACCAGCTCTCCTCATCATCGTAATCTTGTTGGTCTTTCCACAGTTTCGATTTAATGACTAGGTCCTTCCTCTTTTGCCATGTAGGAGTGGATATGGTTGGAGAACTTTGAAGTTTGGATTGTAGTTGCCTATTTGTATCCGTAACATAAGCTGTAATCTTTGCCTTTGTATTCTGTGAATTATTTTGACTGTCGCCAAGCTGCAGATTTTCTCTGGAAAGTTTTCCTTCATCATCATTAACATTGGCAAGTGCGGCAAATGAGTTTGAGATTGAAGGTAAAACTGGATTGTTTCCTGCGATGTGAATTTTATTTTTGGTGCTTTGTTTATCTATATCATGTCGAGCTGTGTTCTGTATAAACTCATCGTTTGTACTGGTTACTGTTATTTGAATCTCAGAAACATGATTGTCATTCCCAGATTTAGCTCGAACATCAGGACATTGCAACGGAGGTCTATGATCCAGTTTTATTGAAATTGAAACTGCATAATGTGATTCATTGTCTATCGACATGTTGGATCTGTTATTATCAGTTGCAACAACACATTTTTTGGTATCTTCTGAAAAGGCCAAATCTGATGCTTTATTCAGTTCTAAACAATGTTGTTGCCCAGATTTTGTTGAAGCATCCAGTACATTTGTAACTGTCGATTTTTCCTTTTGTTGGACTGACAAAACAGAATGAAGTGTACCAGATGTGACATTATCTGATGCCTCCAAATTAGTTCCAGTTGCTTGACCAAATCAGGTGCATCTCTAGGAAGGTTCGGAGTTCTTTTATCCAATAGTGAAACTTCTTTCATAGACTCCACTTGAATTGCTGCATCACTGCACCTATCAGTCACTCCAGCAACCAAAACAATCCTGGTCATTACATGTTGATCTGCCTCAGCCCTATCAATCACAGTAGTTTCTGAAACCGTAGTCATAGCATTCTGTTTAGTAACATTGGGTGAAATCTTTTCCATTGACTCCACTTGAACTGCTGCATTACTGCACCTATCACCAACAACCACTACAGTTCTCATCACTACATATTGATCTGCCTCAGCCCTATCAATCACAGTACGTTGTGAAAGCTTAGACATAGCATTCTGTTTTGTAACATTGGGAGGTCCTTTATCCAGTTGTGAAGCCTCTTCAATAAACTCCATTTGAACTGCTGCATCACTGCATCTATCAGTCGCACCAACAACCACAGCAATCCTAGTCACTACACGTTGATCTGCCTCAGTACTATCAATCAAAGTGGTTTGTGAAACCTTAGACATAACAGTCTGTTTTGTAACATTGAGAGTTACTTTATCCAGTTGTCAAGCCTCCTCCATAGACTCCATTTGAACTGCTGCATCACTGTACCTATCATTCACACCAGCAACCCCAGCATTCCTAGTCACAATATGTTGATCTGCCTTAGCCCTATCAATCACAGAAGGTTGTGAAACCTTAGACATATTAGTTTTTTTGTCACATCCTTTACAGTATCATTTTGTACTGCTAGATCATTTCGACCAGCAACCTCCTTCAAGCCATCCTTTTCTTGTAAAACATTAACAACTTGTCCAGCTCTTTTATTATTTAAAAAATCCCTTGCATCACCTTGCAGTTTGTCAACAGCATCCACTTCGATTCCAGGCAGATCACTGACCAGAATATCCTCCGCCACCACCTCTGCTCCAGCCTTTTCTTTTTTAATTCTACACGCCCTATCATCGTGACCTTGGTGTTTGCAGTAGGCACAATACCTAGGAATGTTGTCGTACACTATTTCTTGATGGAACTCGACAGATTTACCTGAAGTTGAATCTACAATCTGCAGCATGACCTTTTTAGGATGTTTATCCAATAGATCAAGTATAACCTTAACTCTTGCCGCGCTAGGTCTCGTTCTATCCTGTGTCGCTTTATCAACAGTAAGAGGTTTTCCCACAGCTGAGGCTATCAAAATTAACAATCTCTTAGCAAAAAAATTTGGTAGCAGGCTTGGAAGCGAGATCCATACGACAGCCCTGGACGTCTCCTCCTTCGGATTGAATCCCAAAGACCATGGGAATGTTCTGTAGAAGTATTCGTTGCCTTTGGATTTAAGATATCCAGTCGACTTTGAAAGGAAGTGAACATAATCATTAAAGAGATCAAATCTTATTAGCAGATGAAAAAATTCCAATTGTCCATCGCTATAATGACCTTGAACATCGAATTGCGACGAAAATATTCTTTGCACTTCCGATATGTCTGGTCTGCCATATGAGAATTTTAACACAACTTCCTTATGTAAACCTTCTTCCCTAATGAAGTTGTTCACGTCTTCCATCGAGAATTGAATAATTGGTTCACCATGATCAAATTTAACTGGACAAAGTTTAATTTTTGTTGGAGGAGGCTGACTTGCTTGTACTGTTGTATCATACGATTGCTTTGAAGTGTCTTTTGGACAAGCTTTTATGTGATTTTGGATTACCTCTCCCACAGCCAAAGGTTGGGGAGAGATCAATGCAGCCATGGCTGCCCAGCTTACAAACAACTACAAAATTCTAGAGATTGAAGAAGGACTTATCCATGTTCTATACAACCGAGAATTGAAGAAAATCTAAAAAATTTTCTTTGAGCTATAGTGATTGTATAATAAAATTAAGATCTTGAATAGATGGTTAAGGATTTGGATAAGAAAACAAGTGAGGATTGATCGCAATGAGAAGGGGGTTATTTTGACAACACCTTTACTCCCATCAACCGCCGGATTCCGAAAATATGACCAGTGAATAGTGACGGAATCACTATTCACCCTTCTTCCTTGTTAGAGAGAGAATTTTCGGAATCACTGTTCACTAGTGTATTTTGACACCCATATGATTTTTTCTGTTGTTATTTGATTACTGTATTGTCTTGCGATGATTTTGTTTGCTTCTTAATTTTGGAAAATAAAATAAGTAGTGTAGTCTCATTACTAATTTGATCATGTTTTGTTAGTTTATTATCCTGTTAATCTAATAACATCTTTAGCTTGGTTATTTGGGATTCATCTCCAAGTACTACTCGTTTGGGATTAGGGTATAGTTAATCATTCCCTTTTCTTTGTTTATTTGACCATAGTCAAGATTCTAACCAACGTTGGAGGGATTGGAGTCATAATTTGTTAGCTTAGGTAATATAGAAAAGGGATAAGGCAGTATAGGTAGTCTATAAAAGAATCTTTTCATAACTGAATTGGAAACCCCTAGAATGTTCTAGATAGGGTGTCATTTACAGTTTCAGGAACCCTAGCGCAGTAACTTGAGAAACAAGTTAGAAAATGAAGGACTAATTAGTAAAAACTAAAATTAAAAGAGGGACTAAGAGGTAAAACAAGAATTTGAAGTCCCCCTCTATTTTGCCTATAAAAGTCAGTCCCTTTGCCTTCTTTCACAAGTTTTTGAACCCTAATAAATGTCCCAAAATTTCTTGTTTTTTGAAAATTTCCCTAAAATATTTTCTACAAGTTCTAGTATCAAAATTTGAATTTCAAATCCAAGGAAGATCAAAATCTGAACTCTTAGTGTTGAAACAATGTTACATTGATCTTTCAAGGTTAATTTTGAGTTCTAGTCATCAAATCTCATGTTTTAGCTCGACTTTTTGCTGTGAAAGCTTCAGAAGTGTCCTGGGTTTAAATTCGAGTCACTTTTTGGGTGTATTTGAACTATTTTGGTTGTTTCAATGGTTGAAATTGGTTTTGGTTGGTTGACACTGTTTTTTGAGTTTGTGAGCCTCTGATTTCAATGCTGAATTGCTGTGATACTGCTGATCCTCTTCTCACTTTCTATTTTATTATAATTCCAGGTACACACCTTTGAATTTGCCTTGATGTAACTTTGAATTAGAGTGAAATTAAATGCATTCAGCAGATCCGTGCACATTTGGATTCTGTTGTATTTGTAATTAAATAAGATGTTAGTTGGTACTTAGTTATCTAGTATTAACTTATAGACTGTGGACTGTATAATTAGGATTGCTTTTAAATTGTATTGGATTATTTTTGGATCTCTGAACGATGATACAAAAAGTTCAGTGATAATGGACTTATATATTCAAAATTTGATAGCTTAAGTTCACGTATATTAATCAGGAAATAGAGCTAATATGTGCGCATAATCACGCTTTATATAAGATAAGCTTTGTTAGTCTAGAATAAGATTTAAATCTGAGTTTTTCAGCATATTGATTCAAAAAGAATGTGTGCAGAAATTGTTTGTTGATGCACAGCTCAATAAATCACGTTTCATCTGTAGGTTTAGATGTTTAGCTTACAATTATGTCTTTAAAATGTGAGTTATATGTTTACTCGAGAATGATAAACATTGGAATCCGTTTAAACCTTGTTTCCGGACTGTAATGTAAGGCTTAGACATTTCTTATGGGTTTCATATGATTAGCCTACTAAGCTTGTTGAATTTTGTGTTTTAAGATAGTTAATAATCACGTTGGGTTAATCATCAATTCCTGTAATGGTTTATACTAATTAGTAGATTAATAAAATGTTCATATGATGTCTTAAATGATTAAGGGCCCAAGCAATCTTGGTTAAGCCTTGATTTCCTCCTCTTTATGACTGGGCCCAGATATGAAAATTAGTTGTTGAAAGCCTTTGATCAATTTATTAATTTCATTTAAAGCAAAACAAACCAATTTTGATCCTTCCAAATTAGGTAGCGGATTTAAATTAAGAGGTTCTCCTCTTATTTAAGTTCGGACATGACAGGCCCAAATGATATAATACTAATTAATTAGGGCTATTAGAGAAAAATTCAATAGAAAAAATAATAGTTTTCTCTAGGTTGGACTTCTAAAAATAAAATAAGGTACGACGCGCAAAAAAAAAACTCAAAAATTGTGTGGCCCTCTCCAATGTTTATATTAAAATATGTAGAACTTGGGACGAGTCGTTTAGCGAACTTTCACAGCCTCCCGCAAAGTTAACAATGCCTTAGTCGATTCAGGTGCGTCATTTAATAATTTTACCTTCCTAAATATGGGTGTGCATTTCATGTGACCCAAATCCAAATCCCAAAACGTTATAGGATGCGTCGAGGATCCGGGTGCATTTCATGTGACATGATCCAAAAACATGTTTTAAACGACGTTCAATTTCCTAAAACTTGTTAATTCAAAGTGGTAAATAATCCTAAAACGGCGCTATAGTATGTCATGTATTAAAATCAAATTTGTAGCCAATTATAAGAGTTTAAGCGACCGTGCTAGAACCACAGGATCCGGGGGTGCCTAACACCTTCCCTCGGGTCAACAGAATTCCTTACTTAGAATTTCTAGTTCGCAGACTCCATCTGGGAATTCAAAAATTTCCTCGATTTGGGATTCAAAACAAATCAGTGACTTGGGATACCAAAGGCCTGTCCCAAGTGGCGACTCTAAATAAATAAATAATTCCATTTCGAATAATTTCACTTAAATTGGAAAAACTCCCTTATACATTTATCCTTTGGGGTAGCCGTATAAAAAGGAGGTGTGACAGCTCTGGAGACTCTGCTGAGGAACGAACCCAGAATATCTGATTCAGGGTTCAAGCATTTAAGATTAGTATAACTGTTATATTTGGCTTTGTCTTATTTTATTACATGTTCCGTGCTAAATGTGCTAAATATTTTACCGCTTTGATATTTGTTGAATTGTAAATATGCTGTTACGAATCCTTTCCACTCTCTAAGTGTTCTACATCACGGAGAAGGGTGCACTTCATGTGAATTCTCTTCTATTTAGAGTCTTTTCCCATTTAGAACGAGGTTCGGATAATCTGCTAAGCCGACAGAGCTTCTGTATCCCCGGTATGCTGCCCCCATCGGCTCGAGTTGTTCGCTCGAGTAAGCCAGGTCTAGAATAATAAACTCAGGGCTTATACTTAGTATAACAAAACCTCATGCCAGATCCCTAGTAGGAACGTTTGTTTGTATCACGTGCATTTGACTTAGGGAACTCAACACAGGGGTTGGGTCCTTCTTGGATAGGTGACCTGAAATAAAAAGACCATATTGTTGCATCTTACGTGCTACTTATGCATTTATTTGCTTTGGACTTGCATGTTGACCGGCTTGCAAATAAGGAGAGAAAATTGATAACATAGCGGTGTTAGGGCTAGATGAGAATAATCACTAGTTTCGGAAAATCAATGTTCAAATTGTACCGAAATGCTGCCGGATTTTTGGAAAAAAAAAAGGAAAAAGAGACATTTTAACAAATTTGGTTTTGACAAAACATTTTTCCCGAACTAAGATGGTTTGATTCTCACCAGGCGTGAGATACGTAGGCAACCCCTCATCGGGTCCAACCTCCCTTTTGCAAAAATGCCAAAATTTTATTGTTGTCCTTAATAAATTGAGAGATGTCGTTCTTGTTAAAATAAACCGAATGTCCCCAAAAGGACGCTGGAAGGATATTTTTGCAAGAACAACCACCATGAGTCATTTTTAAATGGTTTGTGGGCACAACCTTAAAATATTCTTCTCAGAAGTGCTGAAAGGGCGTATCGGCAAAACCAAGTCTTAAATGAAGAATATTTTGCAAAAATAGCCATTTTTCTCTTTTAGGTCAAAACAAATCAATAAATACCCTTTAAATAAATGTGTAGTATGAATACCACTGACATTGAACCCTTCTCAGTTCTGAGTGAGATCCCTTTGAAGATCCACATGTGGTGGAATGACTTGGCAAAAGGTAGCAGAGAAACTGTGGTCAAGATTTTGGGTGGTCTCATCGGATTGTTAAACATCAAACCAAGAATATATATTAATGGATCATTGATACCATTTTGGGACCCAACTCGTAATGTATTCTGGTTCTCGGACTTCAAGCTTACACCCACACTAGAGGATATTGCGGGATATGCGGGTCTCAATGGGAACCTCGGGAGTAGATATCCATTAGCACCAAGAATGGTAACCATACATAGATTCTTGGACTTGTTGAGCATTCGTCAGAACATTCAAGATAAGTATCTATCAGAAGGGTGTTGCACACTTCATTTCTTCTACCACAGATATGGAACTCCGAAAAGTTTTGAGGAGCCCAGTAACGATTTTACACATACCGAGAATAAAGATAAATGGGAGGCCGGCGGGGATTGGCATTCATGGTAGCTTTTCTGGGAATCGTGGTCTGTCTAAGAAAAGATGGTCACATAGACATTGTCCTTGTAGGAATGTTGGATGTTGCCATAAAGAAGCCTACTAGCACAGTGGTTCCTTTGATTGTGGCAGAAGTGCATTGAGAATTAACCATGTGCTGAGAGGGTATGAAATTCTTCCAGGGTTGTAATCTGTTGCTACAATTGTGGATGCAAGAGCAACTTTTCCATCGCACGCGGTACATGAACTAGGGTTTGACCGCGTTGAGTTGCATTGAAGAATTTGGAACCTGGGTAATAGGTATTGAGTTCCCCGAGGGCATTGAGGCTTGGTTGTCATGCTTGAGATCTTTGACTGCGAATAAAATTGAATGGGCTTTCGGATGGCTTCCCACTACCGAGGTTGTGTACACATCAGCAGAAGTGCCTCATATTCATTTGATGGGCATTTGGAGCATCCAACCCTACGCTCCTTACTAATTCTTGAGGTAGCTAGGAAGATTCCAAATCGTCCACGATGACGAAGATCTGAGTAAACAAGTCATCGAGTTAGGCCCAAAACTGCATTCCAGAAGGAAAGATTCACCAAATATGGAATAAAGGCAGATACCTTGAGCCTAAAACCATAGTGCGAGATCGGGCTAGGGGCGAAGTAGACCCCACATACTTGGTCTTGTTTTGCAAAAGATTTCAAATTCCTAAAGGCCCGCAAAAAGGCCACATGTCCAACAGTTCACTGACGAAGCTCAGGTGCAATGGGATTGGTTATCTAATGAAAAGGAATACAAGGCCCGAATAGTAGCATTGGAAAAACAAGTTCATGATCTCCGATTTGAAAACAGCTTACAAGCTGCGGCCGATGAAGGTGACAAAAAGAAGCTGACCCAAGAGAATGAAGGCCTTAAGGCCCAAATCTAACAAATGAAAATAGATGCTAAAAACCAAGAAAGAAGCCAGTCCGATGAGAGACTGATAAATGGGCTGAAGAAACAAGTCATAGAATGCAAGGAAGAATTGGAGAAATCTGAAGGGAACATGGCAAAATTTTATGCACAATGGGCAGAGAAGACAGAGGAAAGAGCCCAGTTTATACAACATGAAGGGAACATGGCAAAACTTCGGGCACAATGGGCAAAGAAGACAGAGGAAAGAGCCGAGTTTGTACAACAAATGAAAAGGAATTATGAGGGAACCATTGCTAATATGAAGAGAAAAATGAACACCTTTGAAAATAAGGCAGTCCAGCGGGACAAGGAATTTTAGGCTGAGAGGGAAAAATTCTATGGTCTAATCGACAAAATGGAGAAGGAAATAAAACTGTTGCGAGACCATCACTTCCATGGCACCCAGGTGCTAGAAGCTCGCAACCAACAGATAAGCCAACTACTCCAAGAAAAGGGCCGAATAAGGGAAAGAATCAGAGGCATTGCAAATTATATTGTCATGCAATGTCAGACCGGTTAACTAATGGGTTATACCACTTTCTTTGCTAAAGTGATGATATTTCTTCGCCAGGTTATGAATGATTTGGAGCAGTTAGAAAGGGGTCTTGCACGTAGGCCCGCAACGATGCTGAATGACGCTCCGTGGGCCCTAGGATTCGAAGCTTTAATGTGCTCTTGACCTAGTTTTAGTCATCGAGTCTGTATTTTGTCATTTCGAGTAAATTTTTTAATTTTCCTTTTAAGAAAAGCAAATAGTCTAGCATCTTTGTAATCGTAGTTCTATTAATGAAAAATTTGAAAATTGTTACCTTATTTTAAATTTATTTTCATGAACTAAGCTCGAATGATTCATGCGGGATCACGATATGTAGGCAATCTTCATAGGATTCGACCGTAACCCTAAAAACAAAAAAAAGGCAGAGAAAAAAGGGGAAGAGAGAAAAAGAAAAGAAAAGAAAAACCCTAAGATAAAAACAAAAGAGTGAAGAAAATAAAATAAGAACAAGAGAGGAAAAGAAACAAAGAGAGAAAAGCAAGAAAAACAAAGAGTGGAAAAAAAAATGGAAATGAAAAGCGGGGACGACACATGCAACCATTGCAAACATGTAGACATATGTTTAACTATATAGGTGCATCGCACCCCAACGTGTGATTCCCTATCTGTTACTTGTCTCAAACTAACCGTTTGTTGCTGTAATTCTAGCTTGGGTATTTAGAAACGGTGGTTGGTTTTTGGTATGCTGGCATCACATCGGTATTTTACCAGATCAAAAGGAAGTACAGAAATTTTGTCTGAAATGACCTTGCCAGCAATTGCCATCTCGGAAGATAGCCCAATCTCAGGCATTCCGGCCTCAAAGTCTGCAGCAGCCGAGGAAAAAAGGATCCTATGCCTTCGGGTCATGGAGAGTGGGATGCAAGGACGAATGGAAAAAAGCCTCTGAGCGCCATCCTTGGATCCTCCGAGCTCTTCCCTAGATCAGGGGGTACTTCCATTATTCCCATTAGTCATCCAAACATCCTATTGGGATAGCCCACCATGCTGGCCAATTTTGTTGGAGCACCTTATGAGGTCCGCCCCAGGTGTTCACATATGGAACAGTCCCCAATATCTTTACGGCTCCCCTATGTATGGCCACCACACAACCCGCGTTGCCTAGACCCACATTTGATCTGTCGGCCTTTACATTCCAAACACCTACTTACCAAACTGAGCCTCCTAAATACCCCACCTACAATTATCCTCAACCACCATTTGAGTTCACACCAGGACAAGATAAAACTCCCAAAGCTCCTGAGCAGGGCGAGATAGCGAAAAGAATGAGGAGTCTTGAGCATAGTTTAAAGAATATGCAAGGTTTGAATGGGGGAAAAAGTGTTTCTTATACAGATCTGTACATGTTCCCCCACGTGCACCTACCCATGGGATTTAAAACGTCAAAGTTTGAAAAGTATGATGGGCATGGCGATCCCATTGCTCACCTAAACAAGCATTGCAACCAATTGCACGGAGCTGGCCAAAAAGAAGAGTTGTTGATGGCGTACTTCAGAGAATGCTTAGTAGGCATTGCCTCAGAGTGGTATATGGACCAAGACGTCTCACGATGGCACATTTGTGGCGATCTTGCAAGAGATTTTGTAAGGCAGTTTAAATATAATATCAACATCGCACCAGACAGGAACTCCTTGGTAAATCTGAAGTAGAAGCCTTCGAAAAGTTTCAGAGAATATGCTATTAAGTGGCGCGAACAGGCATCGAGGGTGAAGCCTCCCATGGATGAAATAGAAATGGTCATTGCCTTCCTTCAGGCCCAAAAAGCAGATTACATTTAAAACATGATGTCGGCCATGGGCAAGCCTTTTGCAGAGGCAATCAAGATTGGTGAAATGGTAGAAAACGGTTTGAAAATGGGCAGGATTTTGAATCAGTCGGCCATCATAGCGACCTCTCAGGCTATCCAAGGCGGATCTGGAGGAGTCACAAGGGGACAATAGAAAGAAGAAACATCGATGGCAGTATTGGGTACGAGAAGACATCATGCTCCTTGGACCATGTTCTCGAGAAGAACCCCTCAACATTATTATCCTCACCAGGACATGCCTGATGCTCCTCAACCATATGCGGTTATGAACGCTCAACCATTTGCACGAACTCAGCAGCAGGCAAACAGGAACCAAGCTCCGAGATACCAGCCTCCCCATTAAGACCACTATAACGCTCAACCTCCTCAAAATAACTTCTGCTCCTGTGAGCCACCCTAAAGGCAAGGTTTTACGCCAATCAGGTAGTCCTACTCCAGTCTATTCTCAAAACTTATCCAGTTGGGTCTATTGCAGCCCGTATTTCCTAACAGACAAAACCCTGAATCGCCTTCTACCAACGGCGTGCCCAATGTGCTTATCATTCGGGGGCTGAGGGGAATTACACAGAGAATTGCTAGACTTTGAAGCAAGTTGTGGAAGATGTGATAGAGCAAGGAAAAATAGTGTTAAGGGATGAAGATGTCCCTAATCTGACTAACAACCCGTTGCCGGCCCACGACAACAGACCCGTAATCAGAGTGATTTGTGAGGATAATAAATTTGACCCAGCTTTGAAGGCCATAATTGCCATTACTAACGCAGATAGAAAACCAAGAGCTTCCGCCAATAAAGATGAAGGGGAAAAGAAGAACAAAACCACGCACCCTGAAATTGAAAAGAAAGTTGAGGTTAAAATTGAGACAACACACATCAAAGAAGTTGTCCTTCATGTCCCACGAGGTCGTCGAGAAAAGCGGTTGACTCTGAGTCCCCCAAAGAGATTCGAGTTGAACAGGACTACTCAGATGTAGGTGCCGAAAGGATTCTATGTGGTGCAGGGGCCAACTAATCCACAAAGGCTGAGTAAGCCCGTGGTGGTTGGCCGCGCACCTCAGAGGCCTATGACAGATTCTACTGCAGTCCCTTGGAATTATCATGAAAAGGTGGTGACATATAAAGAGATAGCTGAGCTGATTGCTTTGCCCACTACAGAGAAGTTCTTCGGGCTAGTCTTTCACCCGACGCTAGAGGATATAACATGGGCGTCCCCCAGAAAGCATGATGGATGGGCTATGCCTCAACCACTGCCACACTTGTTTGAAACATTCGTAAGGCCAAAGTATAGTGAAGAGGAAGAGGATGAGGCCTTCACAGCTGAAGAAATCGAGGAAATATTTGGGGCAATGAGAAAAAAACTCTATGAAACCCACATGGTTCAGCCAGGAGAAGGCTCAAGCATTGCTGAGGTGCTATACATGGTACCAGACGCCAAGTTGTAGAATTGGAAGGTTACGCCGTTTCCAATCAGGCGATAGTCCCGATAGTCCTATCTTGCCATCTATTCTGCATCATGAGTTATCTCAGGGTGTAACTCGGATGTTTTTCTTTAGTGTTTTGTCCTTTTAATTTTCCAAATATAAACCCTGTTATCTTACAATTCTAAAGAAACAAAATCATATTTCATCGTCTATGTTCGTTTATTCTTTCTGGTTCTTGTTGTTTTCCTTTTATTCATTTTTTCAGTTCTAATAATGTGGCTTTAAATAACATGACATGCTCGCAAACTTCGTCCCAGCTTTTAGGGAAATCAATCGAGAACTGGATCATTACGAAAATAAACCTAAGCCAAATCTAAATGATACTAAGCCGGTTAACTTGGGTGGTTCCGAAGAAATTAGTGAAACCAAAATAAGCATCCACGCAAATGAGAAAACCTGGAACGCACAGATCCAACTCCTGTTTGAATTCAAAGGCGTGTTTTCTTGGTAGTACGATGATATGCTAGCGCTGAACGTCGATTTGGTGGTTCATATGTTGCGTACTCAACCCGAGTGCCCTTCAGTACAAAAATAGATAAAATTTAAGAATGATATCAGCGATAAGATCAAATAAGAGATCACAAAACAGTTTGGGGTGACTAATCCGAGTGGTCCGGTACACCACATTGCTAGCGAATGTAGTTCCAGTGCCAAAGAAACATGGGAAAATCCAAGTGTGTGTGGATTACAGAAATTTGAACAAGGCAAGTCCCAAAGACAATTCCCTTAGCCAAATATCCACATCCTTAATGATAACTGCACCAAACACGAGATACAGTCTTTCGTTGACTGCTAAGCAGGATATCACCAGGTGTTGATGGATGAGAAGGATGCCAAGAAAACTGCCTTTACCACACCATGGGGGAACTATTTCTACAGGGCTATGCCTTTCGTGTTGAAGAACGTCGGGGCAACGTATGTGATTATCAAGTCCAAAACTATCGATGATTATGTGTACGACCTAAGAAATTTCTTTGAAAGGCAGCGCAAGTACGATTTGAAATTGAACCCAGCCAAATGCGCATTCAATGTCCCGTCAGGCAAACTTCTAGGGTTCATAGTTAGCCGAAGGGTTATTGAGTTAGATCCAACAATGATAAAGTCCATTCGAGATCTATATCCTCCAAAAACCAAGAATGATGTAATGAGCTTGTTGGGGAGACTGAATTATATTAGTCGATTCATCGCTCAGCTTACTTCCACATGCGAGCCCATATTCAATTTGCTAAAGAAAGATGCAGCAGTCAAATGGACAGATGAATTTCAAGAGGCTTTTGATAAGATTAAAGATTACCTGTCCAATCCACCGGTCTTGGTCCCGCCAGAACCAGGAAGAACATTGTTTCTATACCTGACAGTCCTGGAAAACTCCTTTGGTTGCATTCTTGGCAGCATGATATCACTAGAAAGAAAGAACAAGCAATATACTACCTGAGCAAGAAGTTCACTAGTTACGAGGCCAAATACACCATGCTATAAAGGACCTGATGTGCCTTAACTTGGGTCGCTCAGAATTGAGGCATTACCTACAAGCCCACACCACCTATCTCATAACCAGGCTGGATCCTCTGAAGTACATATTTGAAAAACCAATTCCTACGGGGAGATTGGCAAAATGGAAAATCCTGCTCACCGAGTTCGACATAGTCTATGTCACTCACACAACAACGAAGGCCCAGGCGTTAGCAGACCATTTAGCCAAGAACCCGGTTGATGATGAATACCAACCCCTGAATACTTATTTCCCAGACGAAGAGGTGAATTCGGTGGAGGTAATGTTTGAAGATGTCACTGCTTGGAAAATGTTCTTCGATGAAGGGGTTAATGCAAAAGGTGCAGGATTTAGAGAAATCTGAATTTCACCCACTGGTCAACACTACCGAGCCACGGCTCGGCTTCGGTCCTTCTGCACAAACAACACAGCCGAATATAAAGCCTACGTCATGGGAATGAATATGGCTATCGACCAAGACATCGGGAAACTACTAATTGTGGGAGATTCAAGTCTAATCATCCGGCAAGCCCAAGGGGAGTGGGAAACTCAAGATGTCAAACTCATCCCTTATCGGCAGCATATGGAATATCTTAGCAAATGGTTCAAGTCGGTAGAGTTTAGGGACATCCCTCGCTGTCACAATGAGTTAGTCGATACACTTGCTACTTTGGCCTCGATGTTGCCTTATCTAGGAAACGCCTACAGCGATCCCTTGGAAATCCAAATTAGGGAAAGACATAGGTACTATAATGCAAGCGAGGCAAAAACCATCACTCAGCCATGGTATCGTGATATCAAGAGATTTATGAAAACACAAGAATATCAAAAGAGAACCATCAGACGGCATGCGAGTGGTTTATTCTTGAGCGGTGATGTCTTGTATAAAAGGACCTCTAAAAGAACCATTAGAAGGCATGCAAGATATTCTAAGATGTGCTGATGTAAAGGAAGTTGGAAATATTATGCATGAAGTACACACGGGAGTGTACGGGCCACATATGAACGAGTATGTGTTGGCGAAGAAAATACTTCGGGATGGGTGTTATTGGATAACCATGGAGAAGGATTGCTTCAGCTTTGTTCGGTCAAGTCATCAATTTCAGGTTCACGGCGATTTGATTCATGCACCACCAACTGAATTGCATCCTATGTCAGCACCTTGGCCATTCATTGCTTGGGGAATGGACGCCATTGGACCAACCGAGCCAAAAGCCTCAAATGGACATTGATTCATATTGGTTGCTATTAACTACATTACGAAGTAGGTTGAAGCCATCACACTTAAGTCAGTCACAAAGAAAGCTGTGGTGGACTTTGTGCATTCCAACCTCATTTTCCATTATAGAATGCGCAGTCACTATCATCACGAACAACGCTGCAAACTTGAATAGTCGATTGATGGGGGAGATATGCGAACAATTCAAAATAACACATAGAAACTCCACTCCCTTCCGGCCCAAAGCCAATGGTGACATCGAAGCAGCTAACAAGAACATCAAAAAGATTTTGAGAAGGATGATTTAAAGCTCCAGACAATGGCATCAAAGGTTGCCTTTCGCATTACTTGGATATCGCACTACGGTGTGTGCATCGGTAGAAGCAACCCCATACTTATTGGTCTGTGGAACCGAAGATGTTATACCCGCAAAAGTAGAGATCCCTTCACTTCGGATAATCGTTGAAGCAGGAATTGAGGATAGTTAGTGGGTCAAGACTCAGCTGGAACAGTTGTCATTAATTGATGAAGAATTAATGGTCGTGGTTTGTCACGGGCAGTTGTACCAACAAAAAATGGCTCCGCTTATAAAAAAAAGTGTGTCCCAGGAATTTTGAGATTGGACAGCTTATATTAAGGTGCATTCTCCCTCACCATCAGGAAGCAAAACGAAAATTTGCTCCTAACTAGAAAGGCACATACATTATCAGAAAGATATTAACGAAAGGAGCATTGTACCTAAGCAACATCGAAGGGGACGATCCCGAGGTAACAGTGAATGCAAATGCAGTAAAAAGGTACTACTTCTAGGCTCCCTACTACAATGATTCAGTCTGGTTGAGATAATGAAGGCATTTCCTTCCCGCTACCCAAAACACTATCAATCTTTTGCAAACCTTCTGAGCCGGTTACGTTTCTTTGACCACCCTCTATGGAACCTGGAAATTCAATTAAAAAAAAGAAAAAAAAGAAAACAACGAAAAGAAGAAGAAAAAAAAGAAAAGGAAAACAACGAAAGCGAGAAAACAAACAACAAAATGAAAAAGTGATGAAAATGAAAAACAAAACAAAAATAGTTTAGGAAAAACTTCCTGAACTACGTCAGACTTGATTTCGAAAGGATACGTAGGCAGCCTCTCAGTGTGGTTCATTCATACCAAGAAATTTAAACTAGGGCAGATGATATAATGGTTTTGCCATGAACTCAAACGGTTCCAAAGTTGTACTTCCACCCAAAATCCTCTTACCAAGACCTTGTCCAAGTCTTTTCGATCGATTGGCAAAGGTAGGGAAGGAAAAAACGTCTTTGTTCGAATCTGATGCAATTCGAATTGAGAGAAATAAAATGAGAGAGTCTTATCGGTGAAACAATTCGGGCACCATAAGGCAATGGTAAGCAGAGAAATTGAAAATGAGAGAATCGGCTTAGTGAAAAATCATAAAGAGCACTATCGGGCGACGGCGTGAAGAGAAATGAGAGAGGTCGATTGGCGAAACCCTCAAAGGGCGCTGTCGGCCATAAAAAAAGGTATCTCACCTCTAAAAGAGTCTTAGCAAGGTTCCGTGGTTTTGAAATGTGGAAATGCGGTTCACGAGAAGCTGGAAATCTTGGGTGGGTCAGGCATCCAGTCCGAGAATCATGTCATGTTCATTTGAAGTCAGCAAGCACCCCCAGATAAGTCCTTCTCTTTCCCCGAAAGGGACGCTTGTCTTTAAACATATATGATCGCTTTTGTATACTTCTCCCTTGATTCCCTTTTGGTTTATCTCTGATTGCATAACAATTACTAAAGAAAAGGTGGAAGGATTGGTTTCACATGGCTCGCCTGGAAAGGGCAAAAAAATACCCAGTCTCAGCGAGCGAATCTAGCCGATCCCGACCGGCCATAATGGTTGATGTTTCGAAAGAAGAAACAGTTTGAAAGAACGAAAATCGAAATCAATATGCCCATGAAGGAAAAATGAAGTTAGAAAGGCCGAGTCACGGTTGGCTAATTGTCTCGACAAAGTTTCAAAAGCCAAGGTACCCAAAGGTTCTGAAACAAAAGTTGGGGTAAATAAATCACAACTGAAAGGCCTATGATGAAAGATGAGTTCCCACGACCAACCAACAAGGAAAAATCTTGAAAGTTAAAGGTCTTGTTAAGAGAAGCGAGCCTGTGATCAAGAAATCAAGCCCACAAAACAAACCACCGTTTCAAACAAACAATCGTGCTTTGTTTAAAAATCTGAAACAGATGTAATCCAAAGCAATTGGGCAGATAGCAGATGCAACCAAAGGAAATGCGTAGGAGCTAGGAACAGCTTTGCAACAATGATCATCCCCCCTAAAGGGGAAGTTTTATTCAAATCCTTTCCCGTAGTTTTAATAAAAGAAAGAAGGAAAAGGAGAATAAAAAAATCAAGGTAGCATAGGACCCGTAATCCTTAAATCCATCCCATCAAACCTAGGACCACGTCCCCTAGTTGTCCTCAGCATAACCTATGGATTTCCTCGGCATAACCTGAGGACCTTTTTCCTTCATTCCCCGGCATAACCTGAGGACCCTTTTCCTTCATTCCCCGGCATAACCCGAGGATCATTTTACATTCTCCCCAGCATAGCCTAAGGGTCTTTTTCTTTCCTTCCCTAGCATAATTTGAGGGTAATTCTCCTTCAATCCCCAGCAAACCCTTTTTTCTTTCGTATCCCGACATAACCCGTGGATCCCCCTGGCATGACCCAGGAGCCTTTTTTTCTCATCCCGGTATAACCCACTGATCCCCCTGGCATAACCCAGGAGCCTTTTTCACCATCCCAACATAACTCGCAGATTTCCCTGGCATAACCCAGGAGCCTTTTTCTTCCCATCCTGGCGTAACTCGTGGATCCCCCTACATAACCCAAGAGCCTTTTCCTTCCTATCCTGGCATAACCCGCGGATCTCCCTTTCTTAACCCATGCACCTTTTTCTTCCTATCCCGACATAACCCGTGGATTCCCTGGCATAACCCAGGAACCTTTTTCTTACCATCCTGGCATAACGGCTCCCCCGGCATAACCAGGAACCTTTTTCTCCCTATCCCGATATAACCCGCGGATCCCCCTGGCATAACCCAGGAGCCTTTTTCTTTCCATCTCGGCATAACCTGCGGATCCCACATGCATAACCCAGGAGCCTTCTCCTTCTTATCCCGACATATCCTGTGGATCTCCCTGACATAACCCAAGAGCTTTTTTTTTCCTATCCCGGCATAACCCAGGAACCGTTTTCTTCCCATCACGGCATAACCCGCGGATCCCCCGCCATAACCCAGGAAACCATTTCTTCATATCCCGGCATAACCTGTGGATCCCCCTGGAATAACCCAGGAGCATTTTTCTTCCCATCCAGACATAACCCGTGGATCTTCCTGGCATAACCCAGGAGCCTTTTTCTTCCTATCCCGGCATGACCCGTGGACCTCCCTGGCATAACCCAAGAATCATTTTCTTCCTATCCCGGCATAACCTGTGGATTCCCTAGCATAATACAAGAACCTTTTTCGTCCCATCCCGGCATAACCCACATATTCCCATGGCATAACCAAGGAACCTTTTTCTTCCTATCCCAGCATAACCTGTGGATTTCCTAGCATAACCTTAGAACCTTTTCTCCCCATAACGTCATAACCCGCGGATCCCCTAGGCATAACCCAGGAACCTTTTTTCCCATCCCGCCATAACCTGCGGATCCCACTGGCATAACCCTAGGAGCCTTTTCCTTCATATCCCGGCATAACCCGTGGATCTCACTGGCATAGCCTAGGATCCTTTTTTTCCCTATCCTGGCATAACCCATGGATTCCCTCGCATCACCCAAGAATCATTTTCTTCCAATCGCGACATAACCCACGGATCCCCCTGGCATAACCCAGAAACCTTTTTTTTTCCTATCCTGGCATAACACATGGATCCCCTTAGTATAACCCAAGGGCCTTTTTCTTCCCATCCCAGCATAACCCGTGGATCTCCCTGGCATAACCCATGAGTCTTTTTCATCTTTTCGTGGCATAACTCGTGGACCTCCCAAGCATAACCTAGGAATCTTTTTCTTCTTATCCCGGCATAACCCGTGGATTACCTGGCATAACTCAGGAACCTTTTTTTTCCCATCTCAGCATAACCCAGGAACCTTTTTCTTCCTATCCCGCCATAACACGTGGATTCCCCTAGCATAACACTGGAATTGTTTTCACAACCCGCGGATCTCCCTGGCATAACCCAAGAGTATTTTCCATTTCATCTCGGCATGACCCGTGGATTTTCCTTTCCATCCCCAGCAGGGACCCTTTATTCCTATACCGGCAAAACCCGTGGAATCTCCTCTGATCCTTAGTAGGTACCCATTTTCTTTCCTGGCATAACCCATCCATATGCCAGCATAACCTAGCAATCTTTCCAAAGGATACATAATCCTGACTTTTATTGTTTTCAATAAAGAAATAGCTTAGATTTGTGTTGCAAATAACTCACGGATTTTCTAGTAAAAACTGGGGCTGAATATTTTGTTCGTTTCCCTGTTTTAGTGTCCGAACAGGTTATACCTCAGGATGCAGGATTCGAGATGACTGCAAGAGTGAAGCCCAATCTAGAATAAAGAAAAGAAGAAGAGACCAAAAGAAGAAAATTCAGAGTAATGAAAGAACAAAGATACAGACTGCTCAAATTTGATTCAAAATCACAAGTTTCGCATGTCCCGCTCTGCTGAAATGTTGAAGAAGTAACTGGAATTTACAGTTTACGAGCATCAAGATTCAGATCAAGTCCCCAGCAAATCCAGCTAAGACTCAAGATCATGTTTCAAGAGATTTATAGATAGGAATATTGTAACTCATAGTTGATATGCATAGCTAGCTTAGCTCTTGATTTTTCTTTTGGTGTAATAATGAGGTCAGCAAGCAGTAGGAGCAGTATCAGTAGTGAAATCACAGCTGCTGGTAGTCCCGGCTACCAAAACTTCCAAAACTACACTGACCTGATTCCTTTGTAGCAAAGGACATGTAGGCAACCTCTGAAGCAGGGATCTGTCAGACGTTTTTAAAAAAATGCTTCTCATGGAATTCCAAGCAGTCAAAAATCTCTCAGTTGCTCATTTATCTTTGCCCGAAAACCCTTCGTGTCTCCGAGCAAAGAGGGGCAGCTGTGAGCATGTGATTTTTGCCTCGCTTGAAATATTCCTATAGAATTCTTAAAATTAGAAATTTTGTTTTATTATTTTAATTTTAGGGAATTAGTTGTATGATTTTGTGTTTGTTTGCATTTTGTGCATTTTAATTGATATAATTCATAAAAATACATAAATAGCACATTTGCATTTAGGACCCAATTTTATATTTTACTTAGGTTTATTAGTCAATTGACATTGCAAAAAAAAAGAGAAAATAACAAAATTAGTCATTTTTGCATAATTATTTAGTTTTTTTTAAACTAGGTTTAGTTTATCTTAGGAATAAATTAGTTTTAATTTTTAGAGTTTAAGTCAGTCTTGTCCATTTTAATTTTATATTTGGTAAAATTTGAAAAAAAAAATTAAGAAAGGAAGGAAAAACAAATAAAACAAATTGAGAATATAAGGGATTAAATGGGTTGTATTATTGAATTTGGGTAAATTCCAACACAGCCTAAACCCATTCACAAAATTTGGCCAAAATGGCCCAAATCCGAGCCCATACCCGGTCCAAACGCCCTATCCTTGAGACTAATGAAACGACGTAGTATAGGAGGAATAGTACCCCATTTTAAGTTAATAAATGTCAAATTAATCCAAGCCTGCATCCACTCTAATCCAACGGCCCTGGTTCAATCTTGGTTTTTAAATAAAAGTGTCCAAATTTTTAAGAAACCATAGAGACCAGGATTCGTCTTCCTCGTACCACTGTTCTCAGCCACCCTCTGCCTCACCGATGCCGGTCAAAAATCGTCTCCACCGGTGGCGAATCTCTAATCAACCCTAAATTAAAACTGTTAAAACCTATCACTCTCCTCTTTTCAATTCCTCAAACATCATCCCTCGAATATTAGCCAAGCTCTTCGAATATTCAAATTTGTGGATGAAACCACCGTCGCCCACGGTGGCGCCACTACCAAGCGACCCCAATTTTACACAATATGCTCTCTCCAAGATCCTATTTCCAAATCCCTGGCTAGATTTTTCGAACCCCCTGCATGTCCCCGAAATTCAGATCAACAATCCGGCCAAAAACCTTAATTCACCAAAACCTCATCAAACTTACACCCTATAGTCTTCCAATAACCTTTTCGCAAACCCCAAACCAGAATAGCCCAAATCCAAGTGGAGATCTACGAATTTCGGATCTAGGGATCGAAGAATCCGCGCCACTTTGGTTGATGTTATTGAGGGCCAAACAAGCATTAACGAAAGAACAGGTTCAAAATTAGTCAAATTAGAGCTCAAAATCAGTGATTTTTCTTAAAATTCCTTTCACTTCGCCTTTTTGTAAATTTCTTCTTTTATGCTTCAGCCTTTTTGATGTTTTTGGTTTACTTTTGTTCGTCTCAAAAATTCCTTTTACATGTAGATTGGATTTAGGGATGATTGATTATGTTTTTCTATTTGATTTGATTGCAGTCATAGGATTCATGTTGGTACTTAGTCTAATTAATTTAGTTGAATTAATATTTTATTGTTATTTGCGTACCGTATTGTCTCGTGATGATTTTGTTTGCTTTTTCATTTTGGAAAATAAAACAAGTAGTGTAGTCTCATTTCTACTTTGATCTTATTTTGTTAGTTTTCAATCCTGTTAATCTAATAGCATCTTTAGCTTGGTTGATTGGGATTCATCTCCAAGCACTACTCATTTGGTATTAGGGTAGAGTTAATCATTCTCTTTTCTTTGTTTAACTGACCATTGTCAAGATTCTGACCAAAGTTGGAGGGATTAGAGTCATAATTGTTTAGCATAGGTAATTTAAAAAATGGATAAGGGCAGCATAGGTAGTCTATAAAAGAATCTTTTCTTAACTGAATTAGAAATCCCTAGAATGTTCTAGATAGGGTGTCATTTACTGTTTCAGGAACCTTCGGGCAGTAACTTAAGAAACAAGTTAGAAAATGAAGGACTAATTAGTAAAAAACTAAAAATAAAAGAGGGACTAAGAGGTAAAACAAAAATCTGAAGTCCCCCCTCAATTTTGCCTATAAAAGACAGTCCCCTTGCCTTCTTTCACAAGTTTTTGAACCCTAAAAAATTTTCCAAAATTTCCAATTTTTTTTTATAATTTCCCTAAAACATTTTCTGCAAGTTCTAGTATCAAAATTTGAATTTCAAATCCATGGAAAATCAAAATCTAAACTCTTAGTGTTGAAACATTGTTACATTGAATTCTCTAGGTTAATTTTGAGTTCAAGTCATCGAATCTCATCTCTTATCTCGACTTTCAGTTGCTGAAGCTTCAGAAGTGTCATGGGTTCAAATTCGAGTCATTTTTGGGTGTATTTGAACTGTTTTGGTTGTTTCATTGGTTGAAATTGGTTTTGGTTGGTTGACACTGTTTTCTGAGTTTGTGAGCCTCTGATTTTTTTCTGAACTGCTGTGATACTGGTGATCCTCTTCTCCCTTTCAATTTCATTATAATTCCAGGTACACACCTTGTAATTCTCCTTGATGTAACTTTGAATTGGAGTGAAATGAAAAGCACTCATCAGATTTGTGCACATTTGGATTCTGTTGTATTTGTAATCAAATAGATGTCAGTTGGTATGTAGTTTTCTAGTATTAGCTTATAGACTGTGGACTGTATAATTAGGACTGCTTTTAAGTTGTTTTGGATTATTTTTAGATCTCTGAACAATGAGACACAACGTTCAGTGATAATGGACTTATATTGTTTAACATTTGATAGCTTAAGTTCACATATTTTAACCACGAAATAGAGCTAATATGTGCGCATAATCACGCTTCATATAAGATAAGCCTGTTAGTCTAGAATTAGATTTAAATATGAGTTTTTCAACATATTGATTCAAAAAGAATGTGTGCAGAAATCGTTTGTTGATGCACAGCTCAGTAAATCACGTTTCATCTATTGTTTTAGATGTTTAGCTTACAATTATGTCTTTAAAATATGAGTTGTATGTTCACTCGAGAATGACCAACAGTGGAATCCGTTTAAACCTTGTTTCTTGACTAAAATGTAAGGCTTAGACATTTGTTATAGGTTTTATATCATCAGCCTACTAAGCTTGTTGAATTTGGTGTTTCAAGATTGTTAATGATCAGGTTGGGTTAATCATCAATTCCTGTATTGGTTTGTACTAATTAGTAGATTAAAAAAATGTTTAGATGATGTCTTAAATGATTAAGGGCCCAAGCAGTCTTGGTTAAGCCCTGATTTCCTCCTCTTTGTGACTGGGCCCAGATATGGAAATTAGTTGTTGAAAGCCTTTGATCAATTTATTAATTTCATTTAAAGCAAAACAAACCAATTTTGATCCTTCCAGATTAGGTAGCGGATTTAAATTAAGAGGTTCTCCTCTTGTTTAAGTTCGGACTTGACTTTGAGGGCCAAATGTTATCATACTAATTAATTAGGGCTATTAGAGACAAATTCAATAGAAAATAATAGTTTGCTCTAGGTTGGTCTTCTAAAAATCAAATAAGGTACGACGCGCCAAAAAAAAAACTCACAAATTGTGTAGCCCTCTCCAATGTTTATATTAAAATATGTAGAACTTTGGACGAGTCGTTTAGCGAACTTTCACAGACTCCCGCAAAGTTAACAATGCGTTAGCCGCTTCAGGTGTGTCCTTTAATAATTTTACCTTCCTAAATATGGGTGTGCATTTCATGTGACCCAAATACAAATCCCAAAACGTTGGATAAGATGTGTCGAGGATCCGGGCGCATTTCATGTGACGTGATCCAAAAGTATGTTTTAAACGACGTTCAATTTCCTAAAACTTGTTAATTCAAAGTGGTAAATAATACTACTAATGGCGCTATAGGATGTCATGTATTAAAATCAGTTTTTAGACAGTTATAAGAGTTTACGAGACCGTGCTAAAACCACGGGATCCGGGGGTGCCTAACACCTTCCCTCGGGTCAACAGAATTCCTTACTTAGAATTTCTGGTTCCAAACTCCATCTGGGAAGTCGAAAGTTTCCTCGATTTGGGATTCAAAACAAACTGGTGACTTGGGACACCAAAATCCAAGTCTATCCCAAGTGGCGACTATAAATAAATGAATAATCCCATTTCGAATAATGTCACTTAAATTGGAAAAACTCCCTTATATATTTATCCTTCGGGGTAGCCGTGTAAAAAGGAGGTATCACACGTATGGGTTATCGTGTTCGTGAAGGTGTAGGAGGAAGAAGCATCTCATTCGCGATAATTGTGTCGTGTTCGCATAGAGGAAAAGTTGGTCAACGTGAATTCGTGCTTTGGGAACGCGAGAGGTTAACCATGTTCGTGAAGAAGGGGTTGTCAGTCCTGGGTAGAATGTTTTAAATCATTTCATCTGCGATTTTGGTGCTCATTTACTCTATAATTGGTCTTTTTGAGAGATTTTGGAAGGAGATTCAAGAGGGATTCCAGGAGAAATGATTTGAGGTAAGACTTTTGGACTTAAACCTCGATTTTATTGGGAAATCCACCTAGAAAATCATGGAAACTTAAGCTAAAAAAAAGAAATAGGGCTTGGAATTTTGGACTTTGATTTGGAGATTTGGAGGACCATTCGGGGTCGAATTTCAGAACTTTTGGTATGTATGAACTCGTAGGGAGATAAGAAACCCGTTGATGTAAAATTTTCTAAGTTTCAAGAAGTGGCCCCGGGGCTCGGGTTTTGCTAATTTCAGAATTTTTGGTATTTTTTGATTGTTTTTGCTTGGGCTTTGTTCCCTCAGCATATTGTGATGTATTCGTTATGATTTTGGATAGATTCGACGCATGTGGAGGCCGATTCGAGGGGCAAAGGCATCACGAGGTAGAGATTTAGCCGATTCGAGGTGAGTAATGGTTGTAAGCGATGCTTTGAGGGTTTGAAACACCGGATTACACATCATAGTGCTTTATTAAGGTGAGACGCATGCTCAATTATGAGCGTATGGTCGTGCACTATTGGGGATTATAACTTGGTCCATCCCAATTGATGATTTTACCGCGTATTTGACTGAAACTTATGTGTTCTCATTATGATTTGGGCTGATTGTCATATTTGGGCTTTGTGCCAACTATTTGAACCCTTCGGGGATTTTTATCACTATTTCCTCACTGTTTTGGACTTATTACTTGAACTTAGTCATGTTAGTTTCCATTGTTTTACTGCTCAACCATTTTTACTCAATTTTGAGACTTAAGTGATATTCTGAATGATATTTTGGGTTGAGAAATACTATTTTACTAAGGCCCGAGGGGCTTGTGATGATTTTCGGACTGAGTAAGGGCAATGACTAGTTGTGAGGATAAACTGATACAGATATGAGTCCGAGAGCCTGAGATACATATAAACGCCACGAGGTGGTTTGATTGATATGAGGTCGAGGGCCTAGATTTGATGCCATGAGATGGCTTATTATTGCGCTTGGGCCGTAAGGGAGCCCTCCCGGAGTCTGTACACCCCCAGTGAGCGCAAGTACCCATTGTGATGTGAGATTGAGCCCGATGGGCTAGTATTGTTCTCAGAATGAGCCCGAGGGGCTGGTATTTTTCAGAGATTGAGCCCAAGGGGCTGGTAATGTTCTGAGATATTGCTCGAGGGACGGATCTGTTGATACTAAGCCCGCGGGGCGAAATTTTATCCATTTACTTTAAATTATTTACCTGATTTACTTGTTGAAAGGAGATCTTACTTGAATTTCACCGATATATTTTTCCAAATGATGTTTTACTGCTTCATTATAGAATGTCTTGTGCTTTATGCGATTTCTTAACTTCAGTCATTATTTATATTTGTTACTCACTGGGTTGGAGTACTCATATTACTCTCTGCATGATGTTTGCAGATTCAGTTGTCGCAGGTTCCGCTCCTGAGTGTTGTTTCCTCCAGTTCCAGGCGGTATTCGGAGATTACGAGGTAGCCGTTTTCGTCCGCAGCCCCATGTCTATATTATCTTGTCATTTCTATGTCCTACAAACATTTGTACTAGAAATTAGATTTATCAGACTTGTATCGTGGTCTATAGATGCTCGTGACTTGTGATACCCCGGTTAGGGCTGTGTCAGGTTGGATTTCTGCATTTGTTATGTGTATTTCACCTATTCTGTATTATTAAACCATGCTTAGACTATTTAATAATATTTAACAATTTAAAAATGAGAATGGGTTCAATTGGTTGACCTTGTATTCACGAGAGGCGCCATAACAACCGGGTTCGGGGTTAGGGTCGTGACAAGAACTTATGATTTATATAACTTTCGAGAAAACCCATCTCAAGAAAATAAGCCACGAAGAAAAGAAAAAAATAGTTACTTTCAAGGCTAGAACTGAAAGAGCAGACAATGATATTGATGACGACCCTGAAGCTCCTCAAGAAGAAATTTCCATGGTATCAAGGAACATGGATGGTTAATGAGGAGATGCAGGAATACAAGAAAATACAGGATACCACCCAAGCGAACTAGGCAATATAATGAACTAGAAAAATGCTATGAATGTGGAAGATTTAGGCATGTTTAAGCTGAATGTCCTGATCATAAAAGAAAGGTTTCTAGAGGTTTTAACAAGAACAAACCATTTGGACACTGGAGTGATGAAGACAGTTTAGAACACAAAGAGAGAGAAAATCTATGCTTCATGACAATTCAGGAAAATGACATGAACAAATTCCTAGGGTGTTGGACAGATTAGGATGCTTCAGATGACGAGTGCAAAGATGATAATGAGAACTGCTTCATGGAACAAGGTAAAACAAGCAAGATAAGATCTTATAGTTGTGAAAAATGTAATGAATTGCAGAATATTGTTGACCGTACTTTGAAAGAGTCTCAAAAAATAATGAATGAACTAAAGAGACTCAATAAAGAAAAGAAAGACTGGAAACTCAAGCTTGAAGTATCCGAAATTGAAAAGGAATTACTTCAAGAAGAGTTTCAAGAATTGTAAATGCAACTCAATGGCATGTGGAAATCCACCAGCCATAGTTCTATTAAGTCTAACTAGACAACTTAAAAGTCAACTAGAGAAGGACCAGTCAGAATAAAATTCACTAGTACTAACACAAATAGAAGATCCAAGAATGGATCAGGACCTACATGTCACTACTGTAATAAAATTTGACATAAATACTCTTTTTGTTGAATTCGTAAATCAAACATCTCAAGGTAGATTTGGAAACCCAAAAACAATCCCGAGTCTAGTAATAATAACCAACAAGGACCCAAGAAAGCTTGGGTACCTAAAAGGAAGTAATAATTATGTTTTCAGGAACACCACAGAAGGAGTCGCAAAGGAAATGGTACTTAGATAGTGCGTGTTCCAATCACATGACAAGTGACAAAAATCTTTTTAAAGAAGTTACAAAAATAGATGGAGGAAGCATAGCGTCAAATTTGGTGATCACTCAAAAGGAAAAATAGTCGGTACCAGAATAATTTCTTTCAATAATAATTGTGATATCAATGACTTTTATCTGGTTAATGTACTTAACTACAATCTTCTGAGTATATGTCAGCTATACGACTTAGGGTATGAAGAAAAGTTCAATAAAACAGGTTGTACTATTGAAGATGAGTCGGGTAAAATGATTCTCCCAGGAAAAAGGTATGGAAATGTCTATATTCTTGACAGTTTTGAAAATGTAGATGGTCATAGTTGTTTAACATCCATATATGATAATCCATGGTTATGGCATAAGAAACTTGATCATGCAAGCATGTATCTGATAGAGAAACTTTCCAAGAATGATTTAGTTATTGGTTCACCTAAACTCAGAACTGCTAGCATCAGAGGAAAACAATATGCTTCTGTTATTGTTGATGACTACTCACGCTTTACTGGGGTGATTATTCTATTTCACAAAGATGAAGCTTTAAATTTTTTTGAGATCTTCCGTAAAAGAGTGGAAAGAGAAAAAGGGTATCTTAGTACAACAATTCAATGTAATCATGGAGAAGAATTTGAAAGCCGAGCATTTGGAATTTCTGGAATGATCGATGATACACCCACAATTCTTCTGCTCCAAGGTCATCCCAAGAGAATGGAGTTGGTTTGAGCAAAAAAATAGGACACTTCAAGATATGACAAAAACTATGATACTAGAATATTCAATGCCAAACCACTTGTGGGCAAAAGGAGTAAGTACATTGTGCCACATTCTCAACGATGCCCCATAAGACCCATCCTGAAGAAGACTCCTTATGAATTTTGGAAAGGTAAATGACCCAATATAAGTTATTTTCATCCGTTTGAAAGCAAATGTTTCATCCACAATAATGGTAAGAAATATCTTAGAAAATTCTATCCAAGAAGTGATAAAGGTAGTTTTCTGGGTTATTCGTTAATAGTAGATCTTTTAGACTCCATAATAAATGCACACTATGTGTAGAAGAATTAGTACATGTTATCTTTGATAAAAATAACACTACCGTCGAGAAAGGAATTATTGCAGGTGATGAAGATCAAATTCAAGAAATTCAGGAGACAAGAAAATCTCAATAGTCGACTAATAAACCTGATTGTTTCATGGAGTCAACAAATGAGATTAGCAACAGTCAATCAAAATCCCCAAAGAAGTCAACTACCCATACAAGTACAATTCGTCCAAATGAATGGAGAAGTGAACAAAAATATCCTCTAAATTTTATCATAGGAGACCCTAGCGAAGGAATGAAAACCAGAGGAGCTCTCAAGAAAAAAACACACATAGCACTAATTTCAACTAAAAAACAAAATGCGGAAAGATAACCCAACATCAGGGTGTCATTAAATCATGACCATCTACAACAATTCCATAATCAAAGTTGACAATAATCCATCAAATTCTATAAACCATAAATAAAGAAAACTATATAAGGAGAGCCATGGGCTGCGGCGGTGGCAGCTACCTCGTAGATCTCCGAGCAATAAACCATGAACGAGCTCAATGACTCCTGCGATGGATCTCACCTGGATTTGCACACAAGGTCAATGAGTAACGTAAGTACTTCAAACTTAGTAAGTAACATAAATAAATAAGGAACTGAGAAGTAGTGACGAGCTATGCAAATACAGTTATCTCAATATCTTTCAAGTATCGAAATTTCTTACAACAAGGGATAATAACAACTAAGTGCAACAATTAACTGAAAGTGAATACAACTACAATACTCAGCTCATCTCAACATCTCAATCACTTCAGTCTAAGCCATCAATAATCATACTCACTAGGTACATACTCTCATTTGGGGTGTGGAGACTTTGGAGGACTCTTTCAGTCCAATCACTATATCGTTGCGGCTTGCAGCCTAATATAGTATATAAATAGCCATAAGGCTCGTACAGCATGTAACCTAATCAAATATAGTGCAGCCTGATCCAATATAAATAATCAGACTGAAGTGTGCAACCAAATCCAATTTAAATAATCAGCCTGAAGGCTCGTTGGAGCGTTCTACCCGATCCAATATAAATAATCAATTCGAAGGCTCGTTGCGGTGTGCAATCAATCCAATATAGAAATCACCAACCCGAAGGCTCGTTGCAGCGTACAACTCAATCCAATATATAAGTATATAGCCCTGAGGCTTGCTACGGCATGCAACCAGATCCATATACACTCATATAGCTTACAGCTCGGCACTCGGGCCCTATCTCAGTCACCAACCTCACCAGTCCCACGGGCTCTCAGAAAATATAGTTACATCCCAAACAGAGATAATAACATGTATCAATGACAAATAAAAAGCGGACGGAGGTAAAATATGCAAGTAATATCATGAATGAGGACCAAACAATAAATAATAGTTAATTCAGCATGTACACTGCCTCACAAGTCTCAACAATGATAACATAAGGCCTAAACATCTCCGCATCTGCGAAAAGTCACTTATAATCCCTGGACTGCTTTTGTGCCTATAGACCTCATCTGCGATCATCGAAGGTATTGGATTGACATCGCACCTATGGACCAACACACGCACCTACGCCCTTTCGTTCGCTTATGCGAGCGTCACAGGTGAGAGAACATCATCACACATGCGCCTTCTCCCTAGATCCTCCAATCTTGCATCTGCAATCCCCCACTCCTTTTTGTGGGTGCCACAGGTGCGGTTATGATAGCTGAGTTCCAACTTCAGCTATTCTCCAAACTTTAAACCTTATCAGTTAACCACTAAAACACATCCCAGGCCCTAGGGACCTAAAATAAACATACAACCAAGTCATATACCAAAATACGAACTTAGTCACCTCTTTGAATCACTCAAAAAAACATCAAAACATCAAAACACCAAATTACACTCAAATTCAAGCCTCAGGACTTCTAAACTTCCAAATTCCGCAGACGATGTAACCTACCAAACCACATCCAAATGACCTCAAATTTTACACACACGTCATAAATGACACAACGAATATATTCCAACTTCCAGAAATCCATTCTGAACCCGATATCAAATATTCCACTGCCAACTAAAATTGCCAAATTTCTAACTTTTATCAATTCAAGCCTAATTCTACTACGGACATCCAAATCACATTCCCGAGATGCTCCTAAGTCCAAAATCACCTAATGGAACCATAAAAATTCAAATCTAAGGTAGTTTACACATAAGTCAACATGCAGTTAACTTTTTCGACTTAAACCTTCTAGCTGGGAAACATTCTTTGAAATGAATTCCGAATACCCTGAAAACACAAATAGACGATTCACCTAAGTCATAATACATCATACAGAGCTACTATGCCCTAAAACAACCGAGTGAAGTGCAATTTCTCAAAATGATCGATCGGGTGGTTACATCCTCCCGCTTAAACATATATTCGCCCTCGATATGACCAGGGTTGTTCCAAAAGTCATCAAATCGATGTGTAACCTTATCATGCACAAACCTGGAGGTGATCCCACGTCACCCTATCCCATAAAGGTTTGATAACACAACATGATTGAAATTTCTTAATCCAACCTAGCCTATAACGTTTAGAATCTAATTTTTGCATCCAAAGTTTTCTATAATATAAGAATCTCGCCTCCACACACTGTATAAGTCTGAACAAGCTGTATCCAGTCTTAGCCATAACCCGAGATGAAATACACATGATATACCACATAACTCAAAAACTCACAGCGATGATTTCTAATCACAATAACTGCCCAAAACAACCAAACATTGGTAATAAACCTCTTATCAAATAAGGTCTCATTCTAACACCTTCATATATTGCCAATGATAAAAAACATGCAACAACTCATAATCATTCATCAGATCAACTAGTTGTGGAACTCCATATCCTTCGAAAAGAAGTATAACCAATTTCTAAGCCGAACAACGAAATTACCCATTTTAAATATACTACAATCAAATCCGATAGCAACCATTCTAGCTCTGACAACCTGATCTTATCAAATACAAGCTACTCTAATGACATGCCATACCAATATTACCTAGAGCCAAAAACTTTGCAATATGTGCACCAATACACAACAAATTAAACATACTCAAACATAGAAAATTACCCAATGAGAGAACTGTCCCGCAAGCTCCACAGAAAATGCTAAGAGCCCATCAGACACTATCGAGCCAAAACACACGATTCTAACACAAAGAATCATATCCCAACATGACTTTGTTGTACTGCAGGATCCCATCCAAACGTTGGTCCATATGGAAAACATCAAGTCAAAATGCTAAAAATCAACAACCACATGTAATCAGACGTCCAACACAAAAAGTTTATGGACATAACCCCTAAGAAGAAAATAACTCAATACCATAGTTTGTAATGACCATAATTAATGCGCAATCAACCATTCAACACCCTAATACCCATATCGCTCAAATTCTACCATATTGGCCCAAATAGAACCGCACCAAAGGTGTACATAACCAACGAATCACAACCCCCCATAGCATAGAAGGGTAACTTGTAAAGCATATTAGAAAATGAATAAGCTCAACTTTAACCAAATGGCACATCCCTCAATAACAAGATTACGGAGTCAACTAATCCGACCTGATATAGAACACACATCTATATTGGGCCTACCAATGAACCTCAAATCTACTCTACTCACCCACAATAGACAAATAACCCTCTAAAAGTCCACAATAACTGAATCACAACACATTCTATCTTTTGACCAGCCCTTGCTACATTTTCTCACTCCACAACCACAAAACAATCTACTCATGGGAACTCTTAGTCTCCAAATCCATAGAACAAACGGATCACCATGTCCGATCTCAACTCCACTGCCTGAATGTCTAACACCACTCCAATACACGATCATCCCATAAGGAATATTTTTATAAATCTTCTGTGCCATATGGAAAAATTTGAACACTAACAGTAGATCAAACAAGAGAGTTCCGCAATACCAATGAAGTATCCATAAATCAAAACATATTGCTCATTTAGAAATCTACACTCATCATGCCATACCAAGTAGTAATTCCATTTACATAGTCATCTGAAACTGTACATGCTATATAATAATTCAAGACCTTCCTTTCAAAATTGAATTGTGACCTTTCACATGCAAATCTCAATCCTACATACCACACCAGACCTATTATGCCATCAGATGAAAAAGAAAACAATCTCGAGATCAACTCTAAGTCGCATGTAAACGAGATACTCAATTAGCTAAGAATATTATATTTGATCCCATCCAGGGGAAATCACAATACACAACATTCTCCACACACCAATAGGAAATATACATCTCAAATCGTGGTAGAAACCATCGAGAATTCCCGAATACCATTTGCACAAAACTAAACCGTCATGAGTGAATCCTTCTATCTTAACCAAGCTATGCATGTCACTTAAAATCCAAGAGCATTGCCATGAAACACCTGTAGAAACCCACCACATCATAAACACCCAAAGAAGTGATCATATACATTACCATGTCGATCCAACCTATTATCAACCTATTCTATTTATCCGAGTTCCTTCTGAATTACCTTCAACTTGATACTTTCCTCGCCATAGTACCACAATCCTCAACCAAGATTCACCACACAAGATGATAGCATAAAACCACACTGCCATAAGGCTCAAAAGCTGTCGAATTCTCTCTTAAGCACACCAAAAGTACCACAACCAAGATACAAACTCTGAAGAGACCTTCTATGAATTTAAAGTTGTTAATTTTTACCTTCCTAATACTGTACGTAGAATCCATAACGATATAGAAATACTATGAGTCTCGATACCGTCCAATAACTCAGCTTCTAGCCATATATGAATTCGCAATATCATCAATTGTCACGTATAAATCTTGAATTCATAAGAACCATTCCCGAGAGTCATCCACTCTGCTAAAATCACAATTAGACCGATCAAACGGACCAAACGACTTGAGGTCTATTAGCACTCCAACACCCAAGGAAGTAACCCTACCTTAATGCAACCAAATAAATTCCTCCTCCATGATAATTTGTTTACATCCTCCACCAATAACAACTCAAATAATTCCATGATTCTTATATACTCACAAAGCCTAATACAACACGTACCCAAAAATTCCTTTACTCAAGTCACCCTCAATTTCACCATGTGCTGAACATAACTCATTCACAATATACCTCAAACTGAAAGCAATACAACACATAACCGTTTAATCAACTTATCAATAGAATATTCCTCCACTTGGCTCAAAACCATAGATCAAAATACACCATCAATCACGATGTCCATACTTTATTACAACTATAATACCGCAGTGAGATTAAACTAAATTCTCCATAAAATCATGCAACACAAACCATTTAACATCTCAAATCATCTGCAGATCTTGCTTTCACCCTTGTAACAGTCAAGCCCACTCTCAATGTGATCCAAACTCATTACAACACATATATTTAACTGGTAAAAAAGAACTCGCTAGAAAGAAACACAGGGATCACACAACCCTCAAGACAACCCGCAGGTCATAACCCACCCACTTCAGCTCAAACTAACATCCTTGTATACCCTTCCATAGTCATAAACATGATGCAATCACTAAATCTTCCTGAGTGTGAACTCTTATCATGACATGAAAATCTATATCACTTCAAATAAACAACATGAAAAGGATCCTCCATCATACTCATAACTCGAGACTATACAGCAAATCAAGATGGAAATCAAGCACCAAATAGTTCTTTCTACACCTCAGGCAAATATTTCTTATCGCACTCAAATCATATGAACATGTCTTGCAGTCACATCATACTCATCATGGAGCCATCCTACAACAAACTCCACTAATAAGGACACTACCGGATATATAAATCCACAAGCACGCTCACACAATTAACTTCTCTGTGCTCAAGCTACGGTCAAAACCCGGCCTAAAGTCCTCTAGACTATCCCTTCATCAACATACCGAAATCACAAATCATACCTCATCCATGGAATCGCAAGCCGTCGATGCACAACGAATATCAAGCGCTCAAACGCGCATACAAATGCGTGTAAGGAATTCAAAGGATTAGGCTTCAAGCTAAATTAATACCGCATGATAAAAATCCAAGAATGTGAAGTTTCCTGAAGGTTTTGCAGGCTCTCGAAGATAAGTATAAGCGTTTCTGTACCAATCCACAAGACTATACTAAACTTTCTCATGACTCGTGAGACCTATGAAACCTAGGATCTAATACAAACTTATCACAACCCAAAACTAAATCATGTCGTGATGGAGCCTATCGTGGTACTAGTCAAGCTGAAACACTTCCAAAACAGTGTGATATTTCATTAAAAGATAAGTTAAAGCTTTCTTATACTAAAATTTCATAAAAGAGTTCAATTCAAAAATAAAATGAAGAAAGATAGCCCGATATCGGGGTGTCACTAAGGCATGAGCATCTACAACTATTCTAGAATTAAAGTTTACAATAATATGTCAAAAGTTATAAAACAGAAAGAAAGATAACAATGGAAGGAGTGCCAATGGCTGCGGACGCTGTCAGCTACCTCGTAGGTCTTCGAACAGTCAACCATGCACGAGCTTAATGACCCCTACGACCGGTCTCACCTAGATCTGCACACAAGGCATTGTGAGTAACATGAATACTTCCAACTCAGTAAGTAACCGAAATAAATAAGGAACTAAAAAGTAGTGACAAGCTATGCAAATACAATAATATCAATATCTTTCAAGTAAGAACAGTCATGCTTTCAAATACATCATTTTAGATCACGTTGGTTCGTGCTCAAGTATCCAGATATAGAGTCTTCCAGAAATTTGTACAACAAGGATAAATAACAAATAAGTGAGACAATTAATTGAAAGCAAGTACAACCTGTCAAGGCAATAGTCACTCAACTCATCTCAATAGCTCAATCACTCGACTCTCAGCCCTCAATAATCATACTCAATAGGCACATGCGCTCACTGGGGGTGTGGAGACTCTGGAGGGTATCCTTCAGCCAGGCATTATATCACTGCGGCGTGCAGCCCGATCTAATATATAAACATCCATAAGGCTCGTTGCAGCGTGCATCCCGATCCAATTTAAATAATCATCCCAAAGGCTCATTGCATCATGTAAGCCTATCCATTATAAATAATCATCTCAAAGGCTCATTGCGACGTGAAGACCAATCCAATATAAATAATTAGCCCAAAGGCTTATTTTGGTGTGAAACTCAATCCAATATATAAATAATCAGCCCAAAGGCTCATTGCGATATGCAACTTTATCCAATATATGCGTATATAATCCTGAGGCTCGTTGCGACATGCAACCCAATACACATACATTCATATTGCTCAGAGCTTAATACTCAGGCCCTATCTCAATCACCTAACTCACCAATCCCCCGGGATCTCAAAAAACACAGAATTCAACCCAAATAGAGATAATTACATGTATCAACGACAAATATGATGGGACTGAGGTAAATATGAGTAATATCATGACTGAGAAGAAAACAACAAATAGCAATTTATTCAACAATTACACGACCTCATATGTCTCAACAACAATAACATAAGGCCTAAATATGATTTCTAACATGAAGTATAGTTAATTTCCATAAAAACATAGGGAACATGTATTAAGCAGTACGCTAAGTGATTCCACAATCTCACTGCACGAACCAAGTCACAACATCTACGGTGCATGCCAACACGCCTATCACCTAGCATTTGAGTCACCTCTAAAATAGTCATACGACATGTTTTCCGGGGTTTAATACCCTCAGGACCATATTTACAACTATTACTTACCTCAATCCAAATAATATCCTACTCTGTGATGTCTTTGCCTCTCAAACAGGCCTCCAAACGTCCATAATCCAGCCAAAAGTAACACAACACAATCAATATATGCCAAGGAACCAATTCCACAAAACAAACTACTAAATTGGACTCAAATCCCAAAATCAAATGAAACTCGATCCTCAGGCCCAGGTCTTGAAATCAGACAAAAGTCAAAAAACTAGAAAGCCCACTCTCTCACGAGTCTAACCATACCAATTTCATAAAATTTCGACATCATTTTCTCCCTAAAATCCCTAAATTACTCCCTCCAAAATCCAAGCGCTAACCCCTTATTTCACTTCAAAAACCCTACTAATTAGGTGGAAATTAATGGAAAACCACCATAGATAATGATAATAAAGCTCAATAAACATACCTCACTGAATATCCTTGAATCCCGTTAATAAATTCCTTCCCAAAGCTCCAAAGTACGTGTTCAAAAATGGTGGAAATGAGTGAAATTTGCGAAGTCTTCTGTTTATAGGTTTTGCCCAGGCTTTCTGCACCTGCAGCTCTCTCTCACGCTTATACATTTTGCTCTCTCTTTGTGCAACTTGCTACTATTCTGAGTTAGCCAGCTGCAATCCAAGACCAACTATTTTTCTCTCTTGCTCCTTCACTTTTGTTATTGCCTTCTTTACTGGTATGTTCTAATTTTAGTTTAAATTCGAAAAATAATATGGTTTTTTTATTGCTTCAGTTCATCCTGTTTCTAGTTTGCTTTACTTATGTTTTTACTGCGAAACTTTCAGTTAATATGATTGCACGATTAGCATGTCATGTATTCCTCTTCCTTAGGATCAGTATAAACATGTTACCCTCCCCCCTCACGAAGTCTGTCTCCATGTAATATTGCTCTATCTAGTTTTTGTATGAGTCTTCGTGTGAAATAGTCTGTACTCCTAACTTATATGGTTCTGGGATTGGTCTGAAATCATGTGAATCCTATATTTCCCCTCCCCCTTAAGTTTTGCTAGTTCTGTGACTATGTATGATCAGTTGTGTCTGTGCATGTCTGTACCAATTACTAAGACCTTTGCTTGTTTTGTGTATCCCCAATCCTCATCACCCATGTATGTAGGTTCTTTCCTTTTGTTGTTGTCCTGTGAGTATTGTTGATACGGTTTTGGACTCCCTGTTTGATCTACTATTGTCTAATCATATAACTCTCTATTTTCAAAGTTGTTTTACTGCATGACTCCCTCTTTTACTCCACAAACTATTTCCAGCAAATTTCTTTTAGTACAGTTTTTCCACTAAAACCTTTCAAAATATGGCAAGCACTCTCACTCTACTCCTAAGTCATTAGGTTCTGTCCCCTCCAGTATGTGTACTGCCTTGGGATCTTCTTGAGAACCCTCTAAACTCTAGCATACTTAAATTGGCCTTTTGTTACACACCAAAAAATTACGTCAATAGTACACTTTGCAGCAATAAGTTACAACAGTATTGCACCCAGCAGTATTTTACGTTGAATTTATCGTAAGTGACATTAATCCAAGAAAAAGATTATTTGGGGATTATAAAGATTATGCTATTTCAAAAGTGATTAGTAAATTCATGAAGGTGAAAGGGGGAGCAAGTCTAAGAAAATAAATTTTGTCAAAGTTTGGCTTTTTGGGATAAAATATGAGCTGAACTAAAATACTCGATATTTATGGACTAGTACGAAACAAGGTACTGCATGACCATAATAATAAGGTGTACAACATATAATAAAATAAATAATATTTTAAACAAGTGAAAAAATTTCTCAATTTTACTGCTAATGAATTAATTACCGGGTAATAAAACATTAGCCAATTAACTTTTAAGCGGACAAAACTCATCTAACTCAGCTCAAAGAAAACGTGGCACAAGGCCACTAAGTAAGGGAAAATGACTCATTAAGTTATGGTATTGGTGTTTAAGTAACTTAAAGAGATAAGTCTTAGTAAGACTTGTACCTATTATCCATGAAAGACGATTTGTCTTCATTTCAAATAAGCAAATTTAATTTTCAAAACTAATTTTCAATTCATTTTCCTTGGTTTGAAACCAAGAGCTTGGGAAACAAAATCATTCTTTCCAACACCTAGCGAACGAATTTGTTCTTGGTTTTGAAAACAAGAACATTAAAACAGAACACTTCGTCCAAGCATTCAACTAGTTTAGCCAAATCCAAGTACTTTCATCCAAATCTTGGCTTCATTTCAAGTTTAATGTCTTTGGATTGGAAACCAAGAACTAGTCTCGTCCATATCCTTGGGCTCCATTTCGTTATTTTGGCAGTGAAACCAAGCCAGTTTCGTTCCTCAAGTTCAAAAGCGCGGATGCCTAAATTCGATTTTTGGATTTTAAGTTTAAACAACGAAGGTTTCTAACAGGATAATTATACGTAGTCGTTTCTACTGCAGATATGTTAAGGTTATCCCATCTTTCTTTTGGCATGATCCATATTATACGAAAGAAACGAGCAAATACACAGTTTCATTAAATTACTTTATTCATAGAAATAGTAGGGGTGTCTATATTCTTGATTTCCCATAAGAATTATTATTATCTTCTGTTCATGGGTCTCAGATAATACGCAATTGGAAAGTTTATCTGGAAGGAATATAGAGATTATTATATATTTTCCTGTATTTCACTCATTTATACATGTGCATTGACCCATAACCAGATGGCATTATATACGCATATATATGTAAATATATGTACATGGAATATGGAAAAAGTTTACGTCGTTATTACGCATCACCATCTGATCAACTGGTATATGATGATGATGTTGCCCAAAGTGGTGAAATACGATTCAAACGATGTTATATACGCGTATATATGTAGGTATTCAAATGACATTATATACGCGTATATATGTATGTGTATATATATATATATATATGTAAATGGGATATGGGAAAAGTTATGGTGTTATATACGCACCACCACCTGATCAGATGGCATACGATGATGATTTTGCACACAGTGGTCGATATGATATGATGGGATGCCCTCAGAGGCTGGTGATGTTACAAAACATGTACCTATGCACGACATGACATTCATACGCATATACATGACACTTAAAATAATTTATAATTTACCGAGTTAATCCATATATACAGGTTGATACAATTACTCTATATTTCTTCCACGTCTGTTATGTACTTATTGACATGCTTTTACATACTCACTACATTATTCGTACTGACGTCCTTTTTGCTAGGGACGCTGCGTTTCTTGCCCGCATGTCAGATAGACGGATCGAGAGTCCTCCAAGTAATCTATCATCTCAGCGAAAGATGTTGGTGCGCTCCATTTGCTTTGGAGTTGCGTATTTGTTTAGTATGATTTAGACGTGAATAGTTTGGTATTGCGGGACTCTGTCCCAACCTTTATGACAATTATGTACTCTTAGAGGCTTGTGTACATATGTATTGTACGTGAAAGATTGTACGGCCTTGTCGGCCTATGTTTTGAGTTTATAAAGGATCATGTTGGCCTATTAGACCCTTTTGTCACGTTTATATGATGATGTAATAAGAAAGATACATTACGTGGGTATTCGGTTGAGTAAGGTACCGGGTGCCCGTTGCCGCCCATCGGTTTGGGCCGTGACAAAAGTGGTATCAGAGCAGTTCTATCCTAGGGAGTCTTTAAGCCATGTCTAGTAGAGTCTTGTTTATGGGTGTGTCGTGCACCACACTTATAAGCAAGAAGCTACATGACATTTAAGATTTTCACTCTTTCTTCTTATTCTAGATCGTGTGGTAGACCTCATTTATAAGAATCCATGTTTTAAAAATCTATTTTATTCTTAATAAGACGATGCTTACATCCGGAAAGAAGGTTGGAAAGAGAGATAGTTGTGGAAGAGCTGAGTCAGAGGAATTAGCTATTTTGTATGATGCCTACGATAAGTAAATATGGGAGCTTTAGTAGATCATGGATATACTGAAAGGTGTAAGCTTCCTGATAAGAATCCTTTGGGGAAGAATATCTATCCATCTTTATAGTGAAAGTGAATGAGAGATTAAGAAGGTTAATACAAGTTTCAATAAGCAGAAGAAGCAAGATGAAGAAGGGTACGAGGCGCCTAGTTATTAAAGGTTAACAACGTTTATAATTGAAGCGGATGAATATAAGATTTTTGAGTTATACTCAATAATAATAGAGGTATATACAATTGGTCGCACCCATTCTAGATATGCTCTATGGGGATTAATAGAAGTAGTATAAGAAGATATAATGGATGAATTGTTTGTGTTGGTGATATTTCCAAAGGATATTGCAAATATGCTAATAAATCTCTCCATGAGACACCAGATGGTGCACTCTGAAATAGTGCGGTCAGATATGAGTACTACAAAGACATTTACTATAAGCCGTGAAGGGATAAATATTACCTTAGTGTGGATCATGTCCGATAATAAAGCAAGAACGTTAAGCAACTTGAAGAGCCATTGGATGGAGCAAAGGGTACCAAAAAGCAAAAGAATATCTTGTTTAAGTTTTCAGAATGAATTGATAGGCATAAATGTTAGCTGGAAATAAGAAAATAGTTAATGAAGTATTATGAGTAAGATGTGATATACGTATGACAACCGTAGATCAAAAGATGACAATATTAAAAAATCTATAATCAAGTGAACGAAGAAACAAGAAGTGATCGGCCTTAGGACAATAAAAGAGTATAGCCAAACAATTATCTCCTCATTTCGAGAAATATGTTCGCAACTCTAGCGTGATTACCAAAAGGAAAAGTTAGACCTCAAAGTAAAAGAAACAGTATGGATTGGTGAACAAGATAAACTAAACATGAATTAGGAACTAAGTGACTGATGCTAGTCGCCATCATAAGAATTTCAGATTTTGTTCTGGAAAAAATAGAATGGACGACAAAATAAGATTCATGAGAAATTCAGAGAATGGTCATTCAGGAAGGCGCTTTCCTACAGCAAGAAATATGAGCGACGTTCAGCTTAAGGGACTGTATGTGCTAGTTATATTAATTTTCACCCTCATAAGTAAGGAATTTTGCTATCCTTGGTATGGAAGAATTATCGCAAGGAGTGTAAGGGTCATCAACGATGTGAAAGGATTCCAAAGATGAAAATGTGAAACATCTATAGGAAGGTCGTCATAGCTCCAAATATTAGTACTCCCCTAAAGGGGGGAATATGGAATGATAAAGGAAGAATTCTATAAAAGAAAGGAGAAAGGGATGAAATTACACGTACTCAAATGCTATAGACATGCAACGATTCTAGAATATTATGCAAGCATGACGTCAAGAAAAATAAGTAACGGTTCCTACCTGATATGTTATTGACAATTAAGGAGCCAGTGCGAAACGTAAGTTAAGACCAATGAAATAACCCATGAAAGATTCCATGGAAAATTGACATGAGAATAGGCCAACGAGTAGTTAGTAGTTGATTCAGGAAGAGCCTAGTCATGGCTAGTCAAGAGGATACAGACAAAACAGCAGGTCATGCAAGATAAAGATAGTAAAACCTAATATAGTGAATTTAACCCCGAAATTATGACATTGTAATACTTGAGAAATATTCAAATAGGAGTTGGGGTAGTTAAAGTTACCGTATGAGTATTACGAAAATAAAAGGTGTTCCACTGGGAAGACAGTCAAAACTTCAGTTCAGAAGCAGCCGCACGAGCAGATGAGTGTGGAGGTAAGTGACTAAGGATAATTAAAAGTGAGCACGAACAACAAGAATTCTATCGGGAATATGATATAATAAGCTCTCATCTTTACAAAAGTCAAGGGTTCTCCCTAAGTACTATAACGAAAGACTAGCTGCGAAAATAAGAAAGAAGGCTTGAACATAAGCACAATGACCTAAAGAAGAAATGGTCGTGTAACAACAGCCTTACAATAACAATATAAGCATTTCAAAGGAAAGTGACACCTACTGTGGCTAATAAATAGGAAGTAAAAATTAAAAGTAATATTCGAAATCATATGAGTTGTATAAAAACTCTGGAAAGTGTGGGCACTAAGATAACCTAAGATGGAATGAAATAATTATTGATCAATGATCCAGAGTTAGTATGTGATAGATACACTCAAGATTTTGGAGCATTATCCAGGAAGCATATTTGTTGGCAATCATGCAGCAATAAAAGACTCCAGTATAAGTTAAAAGAAAGAATTGAGCCCGGGGCATAGACAAAGGATTGAATTGTTAGATGATTGTATCATGCACATTCCATAACTCCCATGAAAGGCTAATGTAATAACTGATACCATGAACCACATATGGGAAGATACGTAAAGGTTGATCAGAAGGAAGAGGAAACTAAAGAATTACATCACCTAAGTAAATCAGCAGCCTAATTATTGTATCTGGAAACATTATAGGAGTTGTGCTGGAGAACATGACAGAATCACTTTTAATATCAAATGTTCAGACAAATAACACAACAACCATAAGCTATAATGGCTCTACAAGGAAGCCAGTTAGAAGAAATACCAGCATCATAAGAGGTCAGTATGAAGCTCCCACCGGATTGTGTATGTACCAGAGGTTCGAGTATTATAATAGAGCTTCAAGTTATGGATGTGAATTACACCTAGGTGGAAGGGAGGTCATAAAAGAGATAGAATATATGATATAGTATTTTAAGGTATGTAAGATAAAGGTGAACATCGTACAAGATACCTAAAGGCAGAAGATCGTGAATAGTCCATACTTTGGATAGAAGGATATAAGCACGGGATTCCAATAATCGGAAATGATTGCAGCATCGTCCACGGCATATCTTCCAGCCTATGATTTTTAAGTACTGAGAGATCTAGTTAAGATAATAGAGAAAAGTTGAAGACGATATGATGTCTCTCTTGACGTTCCAGAATAATATAAGAAAATCGATGGTGCAAGCAAGTTGAAGGAAAGTTTCGAATAGTATAAGTGAATAAGTATAGGTTGCAAGCTTAGGTATGATAGAGAGATAAATTTTTAAGAAACCTAAGTAAGAATGAGGAAAGGCAAGTGAAAGGGTGACGAGAATGGGTAAGTCCTCAGGATTAAATCCATGAAAACAAGAAGAGCTGATGGTTTCTATATGTTATAGAAAACTCAGTATAGCCTGAATGAACTCAAAAGAGTCAAAGACTAGTAGCATTTAGAAAAGATAGAACGTTTCCCTGATAGTCCAATGACGATGTAATTGTGATGGATAAAGGATGATGTTTAGGCATTCGAGTGAGAAATGATTTGAAGAGGATTTTATGTATTTTACAAGATTAAAATATGCACATAAGTGAATCACATTGGGATTCTATAAAATACGTTTATTGAAGTATGGTATCACCCCTAAGTGGATCAGAAAAATTACTTCAGATATTCCTCGATGGAACACAAAACCTAGTGGCAAGGTATGACATAAGAAGTTTCAAGTTATTAGTGGTATATTGTAGATTAATATTTAGGTGAATCAATAACGGATGGACAAAAGCCACAAAGTGTGAGATGAGATTAAGCCGTCATTCTTAAAACAAACGGTAATGAAGGAGCATTGAAGGACTGAGATTTAGACCTAGAGGATAGGCAACAAAAGTAACTGGGAGCTTGGTAAGCATACCTCAGTAGAGGTAGATAGAAGTAAAAATTATGGTATAGTATAACACATGTAAATGCAGTAAAATCATATGAATGGATAATCAGATCTATGAAATATGATATGTCCATTTCGCAAGTTCTATAAAGTATCGAGCAAAGGACTTCGGTATACCTATAGAGGCCCAGAGAGGCATCCTATTAAGCATTGTATATACAAAGTAAGGCATATAGATCGACTAAAAGGTAAAAGAAAAAAGGAAAAAGGAAAGATGAATTGCATAAGTGCATATATAAAGCCAGGTTCATACAGGCCGCATAACAAGAGGTAACAAAAGTTGCAAGAGTAGGAAGATTTTGAATACAGGTCATGATATGAGCAAAAAGACTAAAGGGGGGAAATACCCTAAAATTTGGATTTATTCACAGAGCGACTGCTTGAATGGCAAGCAGAGTAATTAACGTATTCACAAGAGTTATAAGTAACGAAAATGATAAGAGCATCAGTCAGCATTCGAGGATGAATGTTCCAAAGGGGGAGTGATGTTACACCCCATAATATTACGTCAATATTACGCTTTGTAGTAATAAGTTACGACAATATTGCACCCTGCAGTATTTTACGTTGAATTTATCATAAGGTAATTGACATCAGTCCAAGAAAAAAATTATTTGGGGATTATAAAGATTATGTTATTTCACAAGTGACTAGTAAATTCATGAAAGTGAAAGGGGGAGCAAGTCTAAGAAAATGAATTTTGTCAATGTTTGATATTTTGGAATAAAATATGGCCCGAGCTAAAATATCCGGTATTGAAGGACAAGTATGATACAAGGTACTACATGACCATGATAGTAAGGTCTATAAGATATGTTAAAAATGAATAATATTTTAAATAAATGAAAATAATTTTTAATTTTATGAGTAATTAATTAATTATCGAACAACAAAACATTAACCAGTTAACTAATAGACGGACGAAACTCATCTAACTCTACCCAAAGGAAACGTAGCACAAGGCCACTAAGTAAGGAAAAAAACTCATTAAGTTATGGTACAGGTGTCTAAGTGACTTAAAGAGATAAGTCTTGGTAAGACTGGTACCTATTATCCATGAAAGACAATATGTCTTCATTTCAAATCAGCAAGTTTAATTTTCAAAACCAAATCAAGAGCTTAGAGAACAAAATCATTCTTGTCCAACAGCTAGCCAACGAATTTGTTCTTGGTTTTGAAACCAAAAACATTAAAACAGAACACTTCGTCCAAGCATTCAACTAGTTAGCCAAATCCAAGTATTTTAAAATTCAATGGATATACAGTTAATCCATATATATATAGCTGATATGGTTTTGGACTCCCCGTTTTATCTACTATTGTCTAATCATGTAATTCTCTTTTTTCAAAGTTATTTTACTGCATGACTCTCTCTTTTACTCCACAAACTATTTCCAGCAAATTTCTTTTAGTATAGTTTTCCCACTAAAAACCTTCCAAAATATGGCAAGCACTCTCACTTTACTCCTAAGTCATTAGGTTCTATCCCCTCCATTATGTGTACTGCCTTGGAATCCTCTTGAGAACATATTGAGATTGGCCTTTTGTTACACACCAAAAAATTACGTTAATATTACCCTTTGCAGTAATAAGTTACAACAGTATTCCACCCTGCAGTATTTTGCGTTGAATTTATCATAAGGTAATTGACATTAATACAAGAAAAAAATTATTTGGGGATTATAAGGATTATGCTATTTCAAAAATGATTAGTAAATTCATGAAGGTGAAAGGGGAGCAAGTCAAAGAAAACAAATTTTGTTAAAGTTTGACTGTTTGGGATAAAATATGGCCCGAGCTAAAATACCCAATATTTATGGACTAGTACAAAACAAGATACTACATGATCATAATAGTAAAATGTACAAGGTATGTTAAAAGTAAATAATATTTTAAACAAGTAAAAATAATTCTCAATTTTACTATCAATTAATTAATTACCGAATAATAGAACATTAGCCCGTTAACTTTTAAGCGGACGAAACCCATCTAACTCAGCCCAAAGAAAACGTGGCACAAAGCCACTAAGCAAGGGAAAATGACTCATTAAGTTATGGTATCGGTGTTTAAGTGACTTAAAGAAATAAGTCTTAGTAAGACTTGTACCTATTATCCATGAAAGATAATTTGTCTTCATTTCAAATCAGCAAATTTAATTTTCAAAACCAATTTTCAATTCATTTTCCTTGGTTTGAAACCAAGAGCTTGGAAAACAAAATCATTCTTGTCTAACACCTAGCCAACGAATTTGTTCTTGGTTTTGAAACCAAGAACATTAAAACAGAACACTTCGTCCAAGCATTCAACTAGTTAGCCAAATCCAAGTATTTTAAAATACAAGTACTTTCATCCAAATCTTGGCTTCATTTCAAGTTTAATGTCTTTGGCATTGCAAACCAAGATCTAGTCTCGTCCAAATCCTTGGGCTCCATTTCCTTATTTTTGCAGTGAAACCAAACCAATTTTGTCCTTCAACTTCAAAAGCGCAGATGCCTAAATCCCATTTTTGGGTTCTAAGTTTGATCCATTAAGGTCTCTAACAGAATAATCTGTAATTCCTACTTCAAGTATGTTAAAATTCGTCGTTCTTTCTTTTAGCTTAATCTAGATTATACGAAAGAAACGAGTAAATACACAATTTCTATAAATTACTATATTCATAGAAATAAATATTCTTGATTCCCTATGAGAATTATTATTATCTTCTATTAATGGGTCTCAGAATAATATGCAGTTGGAAAGTTTATCCGAAAGGAATATCAAAAATATTATATATTTTAATGCATTTTACTCATTTACACATGTGCGTTGACCCATCACCAGATGACGTTATATATGTGTATGTGTGTATATATATATATATATAGAGAGAGAGAGAGAGAATATTGAAAAAGGTTATGGTGTTATATACGCACCACTAGCTGATCAGCTAGTATATGATGATGATATTGCCTACAGTGGCTAAAATATGATTCAAACAGAGTTATATATATATATGGGATATGGGAAAGTTTATGGAGTTATATACGCACCATTACCTGATAAGCTGGTATACGATGATGAGTTTACCCATAGTGGCCGATATGATATGATGGGATGCTCTCAGAGGCTAGTGATGTTATAAAACATGTACCTATGCATGATATGACATTCATACGTATATGCATGATGCTTAAATTAATTTATAATTTACAGAGTTAATTCAAACATACAGGTTGAGTCAATTACGCTATATTTCTTCCATGTCTGTTATGTATTTATTTATATGCATTATATTCTCAATACATTATTCGTAATGACGTCCCTTTTGCCTGGGGACGCTGAGTTTCATGCTCGCAGGTCCAGATAGACGGATGGAGAGCCCTCCAAGTAAGCTATCAGCTCAGAGAAAGATGTTGGTGTGCTCCATTTGCTTCGGAGTTACGTATTTGGTTAGTATGATTTAGACGTAAATTGTTTGGTACGACAGGACTCTGTCCCGACCTGTATGATATTTATGTACTCATAGAGGATTATATACATATGTATTGCACGTGAAATATTTTACGGCCTTATCGTCCTATATTTTGATTTTATAAAGGATCATGTTGGCCTATTAGGCCCTTGTGTCACGTGTATATAATGATGTAATAATAAATATACGTTATGTGGGTACTTGGTTGAGTGAGGTACCGGGTTCCCGTCTTGGACCATCCGTTTGGGTCGTGATACCTTTTCACACTACACTTGTTCAATTGGGTTACCAAGTCTAGGTGTAAGAATTGTCCGGGATCCTTAGGGAACTTTGATGCACCTAGACTATAATATTTTCTATGGAATTTGGACATTTGAGGCTATTGGAGGCTTTCGAAACCTAGTCCTATTTGTAGGCTCCCTATAGAATAACTTCTTATTTTCTTATCTACTTATGTAATTCATTATATGGTCTGTAATAATTTGTAAACGAATATTGGGGTAATTAGTGAAAAGAGATGGATATCTACATATTTTTGGGGTAATACGGGTAGAAATCATGCTTATAGGACTTTATATTTTGATATGATTGTCTTACCAAGTAGAAAATATGCCTATAGGACTTTTACATCGTGTCATGTTTATCTTACCATGCTAGAAATCTTGCCTATACGTTTCAAGTGATTCCATGGTAGAAATCATGTTTATACGACTTAAATCAGTTTTACAAGTAGATGTCATGCCTATAGGATCCAATCCTACTTTTGGTATAACAAGTGTTTACATGTGTTTTTCATTTGTCATCATGCGTGCATGTCTCTAAAATGAGTATTAATCAACTAGATATCATGCCTATAAGGAATAATTCCATAAATCCTGCCTATAGATCTCAACTAGTTTAGTTTAAATAAATTAATTTGGTTAATGATTAGCTCACTTCTAAATGGGTTTAATTAATGGTGTATTTTCCTTGAAACAAGTTCTTTGAAAAAACTATCTTAATCTACCAATAGACAACATTCCTATATGGATTAAAGAGCATGTTTTAAAACATGCCTTGTTTTACTATGAAACATAGTCACCAGTGTTCAGTGTATACGCAAGCATGTAGGGGGTTTTCAAAACTTGCAACTCTCAAACTATCTCTGTGACTTAATATTGTTCTGGTTTAACAGTTTCTTTTTAAGAAGAAATTAGTAGGCAATTTCTAGGGTTAGTACTTCTGAGTTTACAAATAAACTGCATGTCTTCTATTTATTTCACTTAGACCTCCTGCCTTAGGATACTGTTTAATAAAAGGCCTTTATTTATGTTTGAATCGTGCTGTTTATATGCCTTATTTTTGGAGATAAACTTAGCTTCTTATTTGCTCCATCATGTTCTTGTTTGCTAAGAGTCCTATGTGTTATTGCTTGTTGCCTTAGTATTTTTACCTTTTAAACTATAGGGGTCTATCTAGAACCACCTATAGGTAGAGGTCTTAAATCCTCCATGAGCACTAAAAGGGGACGGGTAAAAGCACGCAATAGAGATCGAGGATCAACACTCGCTTCGAATGACCACTAAGGGGGTAGGAAGGGTAGATATGGAATATGATGATGACGCGCTAATGTCACGTGTAATCCTCGTTGAGGAGTGTTCACCGGATAATTTGTGGGGTGATACTATAGGCTAATCAACGTAGCACTCCTCCTTTTTAAAATTCCTTTTGTTTAAACATTAATTTATAAATACAACTTTTCCAAAACCTTTGTCTTATTACCTGAGTTAGACAAACATTCCTTATTTGTAACTATTTGTTTCATGTATTTATTTTGATTACTTTGTAAATATAAGTTCGGTCGGGACCCACAGTTGTGAACCAAGAGGGATTCTTAATACCTTTCCCTCGGGATCATTTCAAGCCCTTACCATATTCTCTGGCAATGCAAACCAACCCAAAAGTTAATCACTATAGGTCCCCTAACGCACCACAACCCGTTAGGTGGCGGCTCTTCAAAAACCCAATTTCCAAAAGAAAATGAGTTATTACACCCAATGAATGATGAAACCCTGGCCTTTCTATGTGGAGGGGAAAAAAGGGGGGCGCGACAGCTATGACGGCTGATTTCCTACTTCAGCAATTCTCCAAAGTTCAAACTTGATTAGTTAACCACCCGAAACCCATTCGAGGCCCTCGTGACCTCAACAAACATACCAACAATTATACCAACAAACGAACTTAGTTGATCCTTTGAATCACTAAAAACAACATCAAAACGCAATATTAACCTCGGATTTTGATGTTCTTAACGTCAATACCACATAAGAGGAAGGGGTGATATGTGTGGTACCCAATTTTTTGATCTAGAAGAACATGTTCCTTCTAGGTGTTCTAACAACTACTGTTGCGGAATTAAAAGTACGGAAAATAAAGAACACAGAAATTTTATGTGGAAAACACATGGCTTAAAAGGTAAAAAAACCACGACCTACTACTTAGTAGGATTTTTCCGAACATCCACTAAAATAACTGAGCCAAAACAATATTTACAAAAACTCTTTTGTAAACCTAAGGATTAACTCTAATACCAGTGTGGCACACAGCCCCAACTGTTGCGACACTTTCAAATTAACTCTAACTTGAATACTCAAAGGCTAATAAAATTACTTCTATGAATGCTGGAAAGGTACAACTTTAAATCACCTATTACAATTAAACTAGAATGAGAATAAACACAATGGAGCTGGTTCTTCTATCTTGTTCAAGTAGCTTCAGGAATACACACTCAAATCTCACATAAATTGCTTGTAAAATTGCCTTGCCTTTTTGCTCTCAATTTAGTTTCACTTCTGCGATTGTGCAATATCTGTAAAGAGAACAATCAAAGTTATTTAATGAGTTAGTAATTAGAGTTTGATTGAGACTCAATTGTTGATATTCCATCAAAGTTGAATCCTTGAACAATACAAATTCCAACCCTATCCTTTATCCGGATTCTGTTCTCTTGTTAGAAAGAGACTTCTTCTCCTCATTCAATATACAACATTTTCCATCAGTTCAGAAGATATTGCTGTTTAATCCTTGAGACTTATCTTCTTCACGTGCAACTCACATGTACAGGTTGATAAATACCAAACTATGTACTTTTATCGCTCATAGAACCTATGGGAACTCAGCTTAACTGTCAACACTTTAACTTAGAACTTTAACTTAACATTAAGGATCGGGTTTAATTAGGTTATAAGTATCACATTATTAAGAATAAAGAGTAAAGCACAATGTCTATTCCCCCTTTTGGCATCATCGAAAAGTTTCATACACATTGTGAATCCCAGATTTATATAATTACTCATGGCCACTGGGGAGTTGCAAGAGAAAATATGGTTCAATTAATCAATAGTCAGTAATCAACAATCAACAAACAAAAATAGGAAAAGTCCGAATCTATGTCATTGGGGGGATTCTAGATGGGTGCAGAAGACAAGAACTGGACATCCTCAAGCTTTGAGGAACTAGAGGGCTGGGTTTGGAGAAGGTTGAGCATATTCTGAATCATTCCATCACTCTTCTTCTTTTCCTTTGCTAGCTCAGCTGTAAGGACGTCTCTCTCAGTTTCTAATTCAGCAACACGAGTCTACTGCCTAGCAATTTTAGCATCCTTAGTTCCACATTCTTGAACCAAAGCCCTAACCTTGCTATTCATATGAGTCTTGAGAGAAGAACCAGGTTCAATTGGGGGAGCATTTACTGGATAATCACAATCCATAAGAGTCCTGACACCAAAATGTTCCTTGCTTGATGTCATCTCCAATTTCTTCAAAGGTACATTCAGCCTTTCTAGAACAATAGTCAATAGGAACCCATATGGAGTGGCATGATCTTTGGATCCACTAATGACCCTATCTATCAATTTGAAAATGAAAGCATGCCAATTTATCTGTATTGCCCTCATCTCACTTTTATGCACAAATCTGGCTTCAGGCACATCTTCAGCACTTGCAGTATCAGAAAAATGTTTGGTGATTTGGAGAGCAGTAGGGAGAGAATCCAGACAAGGCCACCTCTGCCTAGTATAATTATCATATCCCACACTAGGTATGTATAGAATCTCACCCAATTTGGGTCCATCAAACTTCACCTTTACTCCTCTCACCATGCTAGTGACAACTTCGTTCTTCACCGTGGCATTGGCCATAAACTCAATCAATTCTTTCCTAGCCAGCTTTCCATCCATTTCAAGAACCATGTCCTTCCACCCTTATGCAGCTAGGGCATCCATTAGTCTTCTCATTCCTGGCTCATCCAAGTCTTTCAACAATCTTCCTTTCAAAATCTTTCTTCTGCCAATGATGGCAAACCTATCTTGCTCCTTCTCAGATTCCTCCTCTTCTTCTTCTCCACTCCATTCTTCTTATTCTTCAGTAATCTTTGCTTGTTTTTTTACTGCAAATATAGTTCTTTTGGCTAAAGAGGGTTCAGCAGATATAGGCGCAAAGGAAGATTTCTTGGAAAAAGTCTTAGAGCCTTTTGGTTTGGATGTAGGAACCTTCACAGTTGTCTCTCTTTCTTAGTAGGCCAGTTCCATCTCCTCCTCTTCTTCTTCTGCAACAGCGAAGTTTCCACAACCTTTGCTTTTCCCTTCTCCTTCTTCTTTTTCCTGCTTTCTTCCAGAGCTTTTTGTAACTTTGCTTCGCTTTGTTTGACCCTGCTTCTAGTAGCTCTTCCCTTTGCTACTGAAGGTACAGTAGGCTTTGAATATGACATTTTGCTTTTCTTTGTTGAATTGGAAGCAGTTGGAGTCATTTTTGAAGCTTTACACTTTTTTGGATCATAACTGACTCCAACCTTCTTCAGACTGTCAGCTAAAGTTTCCTCAATAGATGAACCAGGTTCATCTTGTTGTTTGCTCAGATGAACAAGCCCTTCGATCAGACTCCCCAGAGCCACTTCCCCATGACTTGTTTCCACTCTCTTTAACACATCCATAGATAACAAGAACTTTTTCTTTCTTTTTACCTCTCCTCCTACTTGACTCATCCCCCTTTACATCATTCACAAAACCAACAACAAACCTATTTTCTATATTTTCAACAACATTAGAAAATACCAAACAAGTATTTACCTCACCGAGGGTGTCTTGATTTTTGTCAGTTAGAAGACCCATGTTCTTCACCTTCGCTGGCAAAAATAAAAGCTTCAGACTCAGAACTAGAGTTAGATTCTCGAACAGGACTTTCCTTCTTCTACTAGCCCTAAATTTCTCATTTATGCCTTTTCTTAGAGACCCAAAAGCCATAGTTTTACTAGCCAACATTTTCTGTCTGCAAAATCTAGGTTTTGGGAAAACACTAGGATGAGTAGATGAAGACGTAATAGAAGAGGATACTGGTGGGGGAGTGCCTATGTTATCTTGGGGTTTAGTCATGGTGAATTATTTCTGAAGAGGATTTGGGAATTTCGGAGAGAAAAGAGATGATCAGAAGTAAGAGGGGTTTTTGACGGTTATGGAATAATGAAGAAGAGTGTGGTGAGTATTTAGAGGTGATTAGAATTAATTGAGGTAACGGCAGCTTCTTCAAGAGTCTAATGAAATTAGAATTCCGGTCTTTTTAGTGATTATTAGGCATCGTTAGATTTTAGGCAAAAATCTCATTTTTGAGTTTTAGGAGAACGGAACTGGTTCAATGCTCAACAAATAAAACTTATGGGAATTTGGTGAAAGTAGGACTTCTGCTCGTGATTGGAAAATTAATCTTTCTTATTGTGCAAAGTGTAGAAAACATATCTGAACTTTCTTGAACATGTCTCAAATGTCATAATAGAAAAAACTTTGTAAGAGATAATTGAGTAATATATACACATGTCACACGAGTATACTAATTAAAGTATGAGAATGAGTAAGAATTTATCTAAAAATTTACATAAAGTTAGAACTCCTAACCAAAAAAAAACAATTTTCAATTTTTTTTCATTGTGCATTCTGAACTGGACCTTTTAGATTATTTTAATCATCCGTAATTCCAACATGTTCCTCTCGATGTTTTCTCTACTCGGTGTTTTACTGAAGATGTCAGCTATTTGTTTATCAGTAACCCAAAATTCTATTGAAATTAATCATTTCTTATAATTATCTCTTAAGAAGTGGTGTCTAACATCTATATGCTTGATCCTTTTATGATGAACATGGTTCTTTATCATACTTATAGCTCTAGTGTTATCACAAAATATTGGAATACATCCAACTTTAGATTCAAAATCTACCAGCTGTTGTTAAATCCATAGCAATTGAGCACAACAAGAAGCAACAACAAAATACTCTGATTCAACAGTAGATAAAGCTACTAAATTTCGCTTTTTTGTAGCCCATGACAGAAGACATGAACCAGGGAAGTGTGTCATACCTGAGGTGCTCTTCCTATCCACTAGGAAACCTGCATAATTAGCATTAACATATCCTACTAGATTGAAAATACTACCTTTGGAATACCAAAGACACATATTTGTGGTGCCTTTCAGATATCTTAGTATCTTCTTGACAACAGTCAAGTGAGACTCTTTTGGATTTTCCTGAAAACGAGCACAAAGTCCTACACTAAAAATAAAGTCAGGTCTCCGGGCAGTAAGATACAAAAGTGAACCAATTATACCCTATACAACTTTTGATTAACTGATGAACCAGGTTCATCAACATCTAATTTAGTAGTAGTTGCAATAAGTGTGTCTATTTCTTTAGAATCCTCTATTTTAAACTTTTTGATTAATTCTTTTGTATACTTCTGCTTAAGGATCATGGTTCCATTTGGACTTTGTTTGATCTTCAAGCCTAAGAAGAAATTAACCTCACCCATATTTGCACAACAAGAAGGTCTTTGCCTTTTTCCCTTAAGAACAAGGTGCTGTCAATTTTACCTCTTTTGTAACCATATTCCAGTAGGAATTTAGATAGCCATTCATACCAAGCACTTGGGGCCTGCTTGAGCTCATATAGATCCTTATCGAACTTGTACACATGCTCAGGACATTCCCTGCTTTCAAAACCCTGGGGGTTGTTTCACAAACACTTCTTCCTTTAAGTAGCAATTCAAGAAGGCACTTTTGACATCCATCTAATGGAAAGTGAATTCCATGTGTGTTGCAAAGGCTATGAGGAGTCTGATTGCCTCTAGTCATTAAAAATGCCCTCCTCTTGGCTGTAGCCTTGAACAACCAGCCTTGCCTTGTTTTTTGTAACTGTTCCATCTTCATCAAGTTCGTTCCTGAAGACCCATTTTGTGCCAATGACGGATCTGTCCTTGGGTCATGAAACTAGATGCCAAACTTTACTTCTTTCAAATTTGTTGAGTTCATCCTGCATTTCATTCACCCGATCTGCATCCTACCAAGCTTCAACAACATTTTTAGGTGCAATAAGAGATAGGAAAGCATCAAGAGCAGACAGATTCTTCGGTTGTGATCTAGTTTTGACTCGAGATGTTGGATCAGTGATAATGTTCTCAATGGGATGAGAAATTTGATACTTGTGAGGTTTCACAACCAACTAGTTTCTGCTAGATTTCTCCCATGTTCTATTGCTAAGGAACAAGTTCATGAACAGGTTCCTTTAGGAGGTTTGATTCAATTTCTCCTTCATTAGTTCCCCCTGTGGGGTTGACCTTATTAAAAGGACATGTTCCATCACGTGTTCCTTCTTTTGATGCCACTTTGACTTGTGCTGGGCATTCAGTCAATTCCTTTACCAGTCTAATGGCTTCATCTTCATGTTCCTGTCTCTCATAAAGAATGTTAGTTTTATAAAATACAACATGTACACTTTCTTATACACACAGAGTTCTTTTATTAAACACTTTATATGCTTTGCTATGTCAAGAATACTCCCTCGTCACTTCTGGGATCAAACTTACCTAGGGAGTCCTTTCCATTATTGTGCACATAGCACATGCAACCAAATGCCCTAAGATGGGATATGTTTGGTTTTCTCTCTTTAAGTAACTCACATGGAATTTTCTCTATCAAAGGTCTAGTCATGCATCTATTGGTCATGTAACATGCAGTGTTTACAGCCTCTGCCCAGAAGCTGTGGGCCAATTTACTAGAAAGAAGCATGGTTCTAGCCATGTCCTCAAGAGTCATATTCTTCCTTTTAATTACTCCATTTTGTTGAGGAGTCCTAGGGGCAGAGAAATTATGGTCTATACCATTTTCATCACAGAATTCTGCAACCTCGGAATTTTCAAATTTAGTTGCATGGTCAGACCTTATGGAAGCTTGTTGGTTTCCTAACTGTTTCTGAGTTTTTCTAACAAATGCAGTAAACATGTCAAATGCTTCTTGTTTGGAATATAGAAATGGAACCCAGATAAATCTAGAGTAATCATCAACAAGCACATTACATATTTATTTCCACCTCTACTCATGGTTCTCATTGGACCACATAGATCCAAATGGACTAGTTCCAACGACTTAGTTGTACATACCATTTTTTTTACTTTTGAAGGATGATCTTACCTGCTTCCCCCCTTGCACATGTCTCGCAAACTTTGTCTTCCTTAAACTTGATATTAGGTAATCCTATCACCAAGTCCTTAGAGACTAATTTGTTTAGCTGATTTAGACTTGCATGACCAAGTCTTTTGTGTCATAGGAGGGGATCATTATCCAGCACACTTAGACAAGTTAATTCATTTTCTGAGAGAGTGGACAAATTTACGATGTAAATATTGTTAACTCTCTTTCCCTACAAAATAATCTTGTCAATGGTAAGGTTAATCACAAAGCATTTGGCGGAAGTAAACCCCACAAGGTTTCCTTTGTCACACAGTTGTGACACACTCATCAGGCTATATTTCCAGCCATCTATTAAGTATACATTCTCAATGGAGTGAGAGTCTGTCTTACCTACCTTTCTAACCCCAATAATCTCACCTTTCTTCCCATTCCCAAAGGAGACATTGCCTCCTTTTAATTCCTCAAGTGAAAAGAATTGGTCCTTATTCCCAGTCATATGTTTTGAGCAGCCACTATCCATATACCAATTTCGCTACTTCCTTTCACTTGGACCTGCAAAAAGAAATAAGGGTTTAGTCTTAGGAACCCAAACAAGTTTGGGTCCCTTTATATAGGCAAAAGGTTTAAGAAGATTCCTTCTTTCCCACCCACGCAGCTCACTTTTCTCTTGAACAAAAGCTTTGTTCTTTCGAGTGACCTTTTCTTTAGCATTACACTCCCTCTTGTAATGGCCAATCTTGCCACAATGAGTGCAGATTTTATTATCAATAAGTGTGAGGTACTTACTTTTAGGGTCCCACTTTAGTGCTTAAGTCCCATAGCAAAGTCCTCTTTTGTTGCTACTATGATGCTCTTGCAGCCAAGAGAGTGCATTAGAGGCCTTGTTCCCCTTGCAAGTTCTGTCTAGTTCATGTTTCACCTTTTTTAGATCTTCCTTTAGGACTTTGATGAATTCATCTTTCTTATTCAATTCATCTTTCATTTTTCCCAAATTTTCTTCAAGAGTGAGATATGTAGGATCAGCTTTATTTTTTCCTGTTCCTAGTTTTAGTTTTAAGTTTTTAGACATAAGTTCTAGGACACCATTATCAAGTTCAAGAACCTAGTTCTTCAACTCAGCATTTGTGTTATCGCTCTCATTAGCCCTACACTCTAGACTCTTGCATTTTTCTTTTAGGACCACACATTCCCTAGAAAGAACTTCTTTCTCATTGTTAATTATCTCAGACTCATCAATGAAGTCTAGTAATAGCTCAACCAACCTTTCTTTAGACAAAAATTTAATCTAGTCTTTGAGATGAAGAATACTTACCTCTTGTTCATCATCAGATTCTCCAATGGCCATTAGTGTTTGCTCTTCTTCATATTCATCTTCTGAGTCTTCATCTAAGGATTCTCCCTACATAGCAACCATAGCCTTGGTTGAACCTTTGTTCTTTTTTGGTTGAACATGTTCCTTCTTCCTATTCTTTCGTTTAGCCCTCTCTTTTTTCCACTCAATTTCCCATTGAGGGCAGTTCTTGATCATGTGATTAGTTTTACCACACTTGTAGCAACCCTCATTGGTCTGTTTCTCATAAGCTCTTGACTCGTTGAACGTTGTACTTCTTGAAGAACCCTTTCCTCTCATAAGGTACTTTTTGAAATCTCTAGTAATCATAGCTATCTAATCATCTTCCAGATCTGAACCTTCAACAATTCTGAGAGCTAAGCTTCTCTCCTTCTTGGATGTATCCATCTCCATGGTTTGCCTTCTTATTTCGTATAATTTTATATGGAAATACCTTGCTCAAAAGGTGAAAAAACACAACCTACCACTCAATAGGATTTTCCCAAACATCCACTAAAATTACTGAGCCAAAAGAGCATTAACAAAAACTTTTTTGTAAACCTAAGGACTAACTCTAATCTCAGTGTGGCACATAGCCTCAACTGTTGCGACACTTTCAAGTTAACTCTAACTTGAATACTCAAATTCCCTAATAAAATTGCCTTTATGATAGCTGGAAAGGTACAACTTTAAATCACCTACTATAATTGAACTAGAATAAGAATAAACACAATGGAGTTGGTTCTTCTATCTCATTCAAGTAGCTTTAGGAATGCACGCTCAAATCTCACATAAATTGCTTGCAAAATTGCCTCGCCTTTTTGCTTTCAATTTAGTTTCACTTCTGCGTTTGCGCAATACCTGTAAAGAAAACAATCATAGTTATTTAATGAGTTAGTAATTAGAGTTTGATTGAGACTCAATTGTTGATCTTCCATCAAAGTTGACTCCTTGAATAATATAAACTCCAACCCTATCCTTTATCCGGATTGTGTTCTCTTCCTAGAAGGAGACTTCCTCTCCTAATTCAATATGCAACCTTTTCGTTCAGTTCAGAAGATATTGCTGCTTGATCCTTGAGACTTATCTTCTTCACTTGCAATTCACATGTATAGGTTGATAGACGCTGTGTCCCTCATGATGGACCTAGTCCATGACTGAGTTACTTTTTCATTCTTCAGACCTTCACCTGAACTTAGGCCAACAGATTCAAGCCTAAGAACACCTAAACTTTCATATTACGCAAACGACGCTGGTACCTACCAAATCACATCTAAATAACCTCAAATTATACACACACGTCACTAATGACAACATGAACCTATTCTAACTTCCGAAAAACCATTTAAACCTCAATATCAAAGTTTCCACTGCTAATCAAAATCACCAAATTTCCAACTTTTGTCAATTCAAGCCTAATTATACTAAGGACCTCTAAATTACACTTCCGGCGTGCTACCAAGTCCAAAACGGGGCTAAAGGAATCATAAAAATCCAAATCTGAGGTCATCTACATATAAGTCAGCAGCCGGTTAACTTTTTTAACTTAAACCTTCTAGCTGGGAATCATTCTTCTAAATAAATTCTGAATACCCTGAAAATCAAAACCGAGGATTCACATAAGTCATAATACATCATATAGAACTCCTCATTCTCTCAAACAATCGAGCTAAGTGAAATTGATCTAAATGACATGTCGGAGATTCAAGCTGGTTACAAGCAATACAGAAACAGCTAGATCAATTTGACAAAAATCAACTGTGGAAACTGCTGCCTAAGCCTGAAAATTCTCTTGTAGTTAGAACAAAATGGGTTTCCATAAATAAGCTAAATTTGGACGGAAAGGTTGTGAGAAGAAAATCCAGGTTAGTAGATCAAGGATACGCACAACAGGAAGGAGTCGACTACGACAAAACCTTTGCTCCAGTAGCTCGACTAGAATCAATATGAACTCTTCTTGTATACGCATCCTTTAAAAGATTTAGGCTCTTTCATATGGATGTCAAAAGTACCTTTTTAAATGGTTTTATTGAGGAAGAAATATATGTAAACAACCTCCTGGATTTGAAGATTCAAAGTTTTCCTATAATGTGTACGAATTGACCAAAGCATTATATCGACTCAAACAAGCTCCATGAGCATGGTACGAAAGACTCAACTCATTTCTTCTTGATGATAGATTTACAAGCGGTAAAGTAGACACTACCCTATTTATTAAAATATCATCAGAATGTAATCTTATTATTCAAGTTTACGTTGATGATATTATTTTTGGTAGTGCTAATCCTCTTCTGTGCAAGGAATTTTCAAATATTATGCAAACTGAGTTTGAAATAAGTATGATGAAAGAGCTAACGTTCTTTCTTGGACTTCAAGTTCAACAATATGAAGAAGGAACATTTATATATCATACAATATACACAAAGGAGTTGACTCAGAAGTTCGGTCAGTGCGAACACTATTGGCACACCAATAAGTCCTTTAACAAGTCTTGACAGAGATGAATAGGGAAATCTATTGATGAAATTAAACATCGTCAAATGATTGGCTCCCTTCTTTATCTAACTGCTAGCTGACCAGATATTATGTTTAGTGTTTGAAAATGTGACAGGTTTTACTCAGCTCCTAAAGACTCACATCTAACTGTTGTAAAGAGAATTATCTGATATCTCATTGGAACTATTTTTCACGGATTATTGGATTCGCGCTCTAACAATTTTAAATTAGAAGGTTTTTTCAGATGTTGATCTTGCAGGTGATAAGTAAGATAGAAAAAGCACCAGTGGAACATGTCAATTACTTGAAAAAGCACTGATATTTTGGAACAGTAAAAAGCAAGGATCAGTTGCATATAGCTCCATAAGACAATGTTGTGCATTAATTATTATGGATGTCTCATCAATAGGGTGACTACGAACTACTTTTTAAACCTATTCCGATTTTCTTTGATAACTCTAGTGTTATATTCTCTTAAAAAATCATGTGCATCACTTTGGGGCCAAGCATATAGACATCAAGCATCATTTCATTAGAGATCATGTTCTTAAGGGAAATATAGAATTATCTTTTGTTGGTACTATTGATCTATTAGTAGATACTTCCACTAAACTTTTACTCGAAGATAGATTTTGCTTTTTAAGAGAGTTACTTGGTATTATTTCCATTGATCACTAAAATTATGACCTATATGATATTGTTACATATTGTGTGCCTAATGTCTAAAAATTTTCTTTTCATAGTCATTAATAACGCCTATGAATTCTCTCTCTTTTCCGCTCTTTTCCCATCAGTTGGAGCTTTCAAGAAAAGGAAAACAAATCATCATGCTTGTTCAACTGACACCCTTTCCTTTCTTGTACCCACCAGTTAGAACTCCCTTTTTAATCTCTGAAACCCTCTTTCAATCACCATCATTCCCATCGCCTAGAAACCCTCTCAAAAATCCTCTCTAAAACTCTCTCCAAATAGTTTACTCCATGGATAAACACACTGAAAATCCCTCAGCCTCCACCAGGAAAAGTACTTGTTCCAGCAGACCCCTCTTCTCAGACTCCTGAACAAGTAGACCTAGGTCCAACCACTCATAAGGTTTTGCTTCCTCTCAGGCAGAACTCATAGATCATTCTCATCCTCTAGGAGAAAAAGCCCTAGGAAAATGTCCTTTGGAAGAACCCCCTGAATCATTTACTCCAAAGAAATCCAACATAGATCTTCAAGCTCTTTAGAATCTGACCTAAATTTCTAGGATTCTCCAAACAAGGATTTTTTCATTGCTCTGAAAGACAAGCCAATCGTTCACGAGAGAGTAGTTAACCTTGATTACATGGATGCCCTAAAATATAAGGTAAAAGTTAGTTTATCAAGGCTGGTATAAATTCCTATATGTTCCCCCTCAGAAAGTCAATGAACCCGTGGTGAGATTGTTTTATTCCAATCTTTGCTCTAGTAAGTCTGATAAGTTGGAATCCTTGTGAGAGGAAAACACATCGTTCTTTATTGTGACATGTTTGACTCAATTTGTCAATGTAAGTGTTCTCATTATGCTTTACAAAAATTCTTGGCCTGATAACTTTAATGTCACCTTTGATCAACCAAGGTTGTATTGTTGAGTGTTCATCTGAATCCCACCCTAACCAGTTAGGTCTAAGTGATGTTAGTTTTGAAACTCGTGTTCTAGCCCATATTATTGCAACTACTTTGCTCCCTTATACTGGCTCATTCTCCACCTTCCCTAAACAAGATACCTTTCTTGTCTACTGGCTTGTGACCAAACTCAAGATCAAATTGTCCTTGCAGATTATAAATTATACAATTGAAAGTGTTGATAATCCTACCAGACTTCCTTATGGCATGACCATCACTCATATTCTAGAAGCTGACAATATCTCTATCTCTGAATATCCCTTCGTCTCTATTTCAAAATCTTACCATTTTGGGGAATTTGCTATATGGGGTATGTATGTGTTAAGAAACAGGAAGGTGAAGTAAAACATGTTCAACGTGATCCCAAGGCCAAAGCCTCTATTTCCCATCAGAGTCTTAGTAGTCCTAACCCTGCTGAGAAAATGACTGCCATTGACAACTAGCTGAACATCATCAAAGATCTTCTTGCTGGTACTCAGTCCACTTATAGGTACATACATGCAATCTCTAAAGAGATATGGTCTAATGATGATTTTAAGATAAGAGTTGTAGTGCTCAAAGTTAGGAAAATGCAGTCAAGGCATTCAAGGAAGTACACGACAAGTTTGATAGAGTAACTGTTTCAATTAATACCAGCTTTGAACAAGTGAAGGAGGAGATTTGCAATACTCTTACTTATTTCTTGTGTTGTTAGTATGGAAATTTCAAACAATATTTTTGTTGTGCAGCTTTGGACTAGATAACCAGTAGTTGGATGCTGTCTTTGTTCTCCTATAACTCTGCATGACTCTCATGCATCTTACACTCTATATTATGCTATGTATTTACATTAGTATCTGGTGCATTCTTGTTTTTTATCCCCTCTTTGTTGATGTAAAAAAGAGGGAGAAGGCTATATATATATTTATGTAGATGCATTGCTGGGTGGATCTACTATAGATCCTATAGGAGAAGCCGATTAAAGGAAATACTTCCAACGTCACCTATTGATGAGGAGTCAACTGCATTCACTGAGGGGGAGTATATATATATATATATATATATATATATATTGTCATAATAAGAAAGGAGGAGATAGTTGCATTTTAGTTTTAATGATGAAGAATAATATAATTACTTTTGGTGTAGGAACTCAAGGAAATAAAACAAGATCGAAGTGGAAAAACAGAAGGAATCAAAGATGAAGGAAGAAATAAATTAGATATTGCTTGAAGTATTCAAAAGGATTAATTGAGTAAAAGAAAACGAATCAGCGTTACAAAAGGAAAATAAGCATTAAAGATCCGGCAAGATAATTAATCAGAAGCTATTACTGCAAGGACCCAGATTTAAGTAGCGAATCCGGCAGCTATCAAGACTTAAAGATGGAAAGATGTCAAAGTCCACACACCAAATAAGAGTAACAGGAATAAACCTTATTCTTGGAAAGAATCATTTTCGTCCAAGGAACAAATCTCTAGGGTTGGAAAATATCTTCAGAATTTATACACAACCTTATGACTTAGAGACATACACTTTGATAGAACCATCGACACTCTTTTTCTACTCTAAACAAGCATTGTAGTTTCATTAGATCAGTTGTGTAACTAAGTGAGAGAAGAAAAAGAGATAAACACTGGTGAGGCATTGTATTAAGAAAAGAGAAAAGAGATATAGAGATTAGTTTATTGGTGTAAAGCTATACCAATCAATCTGTACTCATGAAACAACGATCACCGAAAGAGAACACCCTTGCAACTGGAAGGAGACTGGACTTGGATTCACATTGAAGTTGAACCAGTATTAAAACCTCAATGTCTCTACTTCCTACATTTAAATTCTACACTTATTATTATTATTATCTTATCCTTACCTCAATTCGAATACTGATAAAAGTTATTAAAAATAAGTAATTCACCCCCGTCTTGTACTTTAGTAACCGCCTATTTTAAGGTTGAAAAACTTTCACCCGTACCAGGCCGGTGTGAGAAGGTCTCGAGGTACATCTCCTTGATAATCAAAGAAATTCTCCCCACTGTAAAAAAGGAATGCAACTGGGTCGGCAAAGACGTGGAGGTTCCCTGGCCTGATAAATATATCACTACTCACATCGACGGATTCTTAAGTGTTTACACTTATCCTTTTACGTTGGGCCCATTGGACCTAGTAACCATCAAATTCTGCAAAAGGTACAAGGTGTGACTTGGCCAGATTCGCCCATCATTCTAGAGGATCATCATCCCTCTCTGATTCTTTGTGAGAAAGATCACCGGATGCTCGTTCACCGTTGACAAACTTTTATGCCAATACAATTCTTGACTCTTTCGAGGGGAGGGGGCTAATCAAACTGGTGCACCGGGCAAGTATATCTCTACTCTCAAGAATCAATAAAGATCGAGATTGAGGCTGGCTAGGTCATTTTGGTTCGAGTGAGTACCTCCGACCTGATCCCAGCAGAATGCTTGTCGTTCCCCTAGAAGTCGAACACAAAATGTAAGTAATATTTCTTTTTCCAAGATTTAATTTTCCTCTCCATTCCTTCAATCCTATCGGTGCTTGCATGTACAGTTGTTGCTCGGGTCCGGAATGCAGTCTATCGACTCAAGGCGTGGGTTGAAGACATTGTGTCACAAAAACCATATTCCGAGCGCGCATGGCATGAACTTTTGAAGGACTAGTCAGAGGCATGTTCTCATGGTGATATTCCTTTCTTGAAGAGTAATACTTGGATCTTTTTTGTGTTTTTGGGTTCTTATCTATTCGATTTCCCTTTGCAATTTTTTCCAAGGACGTCAAGATGAGGCCTTCATCTAGTGATGAGTATTGCCCTGCCGAGTCACCTATTATGAGATAGGGTGATTAAAAGAAGAGAAAAAAGGCTCGGATTTCTCCAAGCTCAGAGAAGAAGAAAACGAAAAGAAAGTTGGTACGCGTGCCTAAATAAAATACCAATGCTCGGGTGCCCTCACCGGACATACTTCACTGGCCAAGGATGAGTCAGAAGAAGAAGAAGCCTCCGAACTGGTGGCCCGCATGCGATTGCAGTTTGAGGGATAAGGGGCCTCTGAACCGGAGAGAGGCGAGGATGATTTGCCTCAAACTAAGGAGGCCGATGAGGAGGCCATGGCCGAGGATTCCAAACCAAAGAGGGGAAAGGCCGTTGTGGCTCAAGTTAGAGAAGCCGATGAGGAAATTGTGGCGGTGCTTCCGGGGTGGTGGGCAATGCCTCGAAAGACACATTCAGGGTGAGAGACCTCTCTGAGTCTCCGTCATCTAGTGAGTCCATAATTAACGAGGCTCACATAGTAAAACCTCGCCCTAATAGGGATCCCATAGAGAAGATGAACCTTTTTGCGGCTTTTTTTATTGAATGTATTCTACCGCTATGGAGGACATCACCAGATTGGTTGACTTAGAAGTACCGAGCAAGAGCCCATATTTAGGAACAAATGGGCCTTCCTCAAGCCCGAAACTAATCAGCCATTTCCCAACTCTATGCGTGGATCCTAATCGGAAGCAATCGATCATTATCTTGATTGCGGAGGATGCTCGGGTCCTTTGTGCCCCCATAAGGGTGGCCAAATACCTTCAGTGCTTGGTGACCGAGGAAGACCAAGAGAAGATAAATGAGGTGGAAGATTCTGCCTCTTCAATGAAGCTGAACAACCGTTAAACCGAGTAACTTTAGATACCTTTTGATGACTTCTAATTTTTACTTAGATCAATTTATAGATGATCATAATTTTTTTCTATGTTTGTATGCCTTGGTGCTTCATTGTGAGACTTTTCTCCAATATCGGGAAGAGTTAAAAAAATATGAGGCCGAGATTCAAAGGCTCACCGAGAAGTTTGATGCTTACAAACATCTCAGCGAGCTACGTGAAAGGGAGGCTAAGATCATCTAGGTTAAGCTAGAGGTGGCTCGAAAAGAGTATGTCGACCTGGCTGAGCAGGTAGGAAGAGTATTTGAGGTTAGTAATGACGAGTCAGACATGGTAACTAATAGTCCAAACCCGCAAGTCCAACATAAGCTTGATCTGGTTGAGCAGCTCCGGGCAGAGGTGCATATAGTAAAGGCTGATATAGAAGAATAGAAAAGCGATATGGACCGCTTCGCATCGGAAAAGGAGATTGTCCGGGCATAATTGGATTCATCCAAGGTCCAGCTTTGAGCTATAAATGAAAGGCCTTGGTGCAGGCCAAAACTTTTGAGGAGCTCCCGTCTCAATTGAGTTCGGGCATCTCCAATCAAGAAAATCCGGCCAAGGAGCTTGAAACGGCCAAGTTGGAGGCTAAGGTGGCTTAAGTCGATGCCGATAAGATGGCAGACATATATAAGGTTGTTGTCGAGTCAGCTCAAATTCGAGCAAAGAATATCATCGATCATGCGAAGAGGCAGCCTCGAATGGAGGCCCATGAGGAAATTCATGCTCGGTTTTTCGATTTATCGACTGAGGAGATGCCAAAGAGCTCGAAGTTGAGGCCAAAATATTGGCCTATCCCAAAGATGATGAAGATTCTGAACAGTTGGGCAAGTCAGGGGGTGGAAGAGACCCCGAAGGTCATGGTGATGAGGGGGGCTCTGGTGAAGACCAGGCCGTTTATAGGCATTGTACATTTTTTCTTTGTTTTTTGTATCTCTGTACTCATGTATTTTTCTTTTTATTAAGGTCGTATGCCCGTTGTAAAAATTAGTATCGCGGCCATTTTGGCTCTCGTAAAAATCTTTTTATATGTATATAATGCTCTTTTCCCTCCAGCGATTTTTGACTTTTTTCCTTTGCTTTATTATTTATGTTTGTAAAGATTAAAATGCCTTTGCACGAAATAGTTCGGTTATGTTCGAAGGTTCAAAAAATCCTTGCCATTAGCATTAGTTTTTTAAGTCATCGTAGGGGGTTTGGTATGACCGGAAATTTTTTTCCCAAAGTACTTATACTTTTTTAGATTATAGTTTGCCGAGGGTAGCCTTTAGAACCGATTAACAAATTTTAAACCCTTGTTGTTTCTGTTACGGGTTTCGGGGCATCTCCGAACTGTGTTAATATAGTCGTAGCTTTTTCAGTTCGGGTGTTGCCTAATGGTCTTATTATCTCGAGTTATCCAGTCTTGCCTAAGATAACAACCCCTGAGTCGGAATGTTTATAGCCTTTAAAATTAGGGTGTTACTTAATAGGTTTTGTGCCACCGATCTCCGACATCTCGGATCGTCCGAGTTTATTTTTTGACGGTAGTCCCTTAGTGAGAGTGGTTGTTCGAAATCAAACTAAGATTTTCGTTGGGCTAGATACCTTTAGGGTATCGGATGTAAGAAATTCCTTGAGAAATGCAAGAAATATTTTGAAGGACTTGATATTTATCTGCAAGGAAGAGACTTCTATTTATTCTAGTGCATAATAGTTATACATGCGTACATGTTTTATGCTGGGGCTCGATCAATCTACCTACTAATTGAGACCCCTCAATCATGAAGTTTCTTCCTTGCTAAAGTCAATATATGATGGTAATGCCTCCCACTATTCAAGGTTGATCATAGAGAGAAACCTCAGAAACTATAGATGCAATTTTTGACACCGATTCGCGAACGACCTTCTATTCTAAGTTAGCACGATCTATTGTTGCATCATTAAAAATCATACCAAAAAAGTCCATTTGGGACAAAGCTTGTTTAAGGGGAAAAGACTGTAACGCGTGCTTTCAGACCTAAAAATCTGCACCGCTCCTTGTTGGTTACCTTTAAGTGTTAGTTTAAAAATAAGTAAAAATGAATGAATGGGGTCGTACCTTAGTAGTAATATCACTTCAAGTGAGTTATGTTCCAGTTATTCGGTAGTTATTCTTCGTTCATTACATTGCATTTATACGATCTTTTTTCAGTGATCTCGAGAATATGGTATGACCTTTCCCAGTTCGACGCATTTCCCTCGTACGGATTTTGGGTTCTTAGTATGACCCTTCTTAACACCAAGTAGCTGATGTTGAAGTGTCGAAAGTTGGTTCTTCGATTGTAATATCTCTTGATCTGCTATTTTTGGACAGCCAACTAAAAAGGGTGGTTTCTCACCTTTTATCTAATAGTTTCAAACTCGGACTCATGGCCTCGTCATTCGATTCTTTTGTTGCATATCAGAACTAGATACTTAGTTCTCCAATTTTGAGAGGTATTAGAGCGTTGGCATTGTAAACCAGCAAAAATGGTGTTTCCCCGGTACTGGACTTTGAGGTCATACAATATGCTCATAAGACTTCGGGCAGGATTTCATTCCATTTTCCTTTGGCGTCGATTAACCTCTTTTTGAGGTTTTGGAGTATGGTCTAGTTGGTCAATTCTGCTTGTTCATTCATACAATGGTGATAAGGTGTTAACATGATCCTTATGATCATATGGTCTACCAGAAACTTGGTCACTTTGTTGCCGATGAATAATTACCTATTGTTGCATATGATCTCGGCCTGCATGCCGAACTAGCATATGATATGGTCCCAAATGAAATCAATGAATTCCTTCTCCCGGATCTTCCCGTATGCTTAGGCTTTGACCCACTTAGAAAAATAGTCAGGCATAAACAATATAAATTGAGCCTTATCAGGTGCACGTGGAAGGGGCCAACCATGTCCATTCCTTGGGTTGGTAAATCCTCGGAGCATGTCTTTGGAATTCATCACATTTTTATATGAACTCCTTTTCATCCTTTTCTATGTCAATCCAGTAGTAGCCGGCTCTGTTCACCTTTTGAACCATTGATTCGGTGCCTGAATAATTTCCTTAGGTGCCTTTATGAACTTCCCTTATACCGTAATTGGTCTCTCCTGGTCCTATACATATCGCTAGTGGGACATCGAATGTTCTTCTGAACAGGGTTCCATCTTCGGACAAGATAAATCGGGTTGCCTTTGTACACAGGGCCCTCAATTTTTTTGGATCCGAGTGCAGTTTCCCTATCTTCAGATATTCTATATGTTTTTTTCTTCAATCTGTTCTCAAGCTTGAAGAGTTTATCTCATCGAGACCTTCTTCCACTACCGATCTCATGAGTTGTACGACTGCCCCTGAGCTGAGCTAGTCGTCCTCGACTGATGACCCTAAGTTTGCAAAGGCATATGCCTCAGTGTTTTGATCCTAAGGTACATGTTGCAAAGTCTATTCCTGGAAATAATGTAATATTACATGCGGCTTATCCATGTACCTTTGCATTCGTTCTTTTATGACATCGAATTTACCATTAACTTGGTTTACCACAAGAAGGGAGTCACACTTAGCTTCGATCACCTTTGTCCCCAAGCTTTAGGCTACTTTAAACCTGTAATCATGACCTCATATTCAGCCTCGTTGTTAGTCAATTTCATAGTACTACTAGATTGTCTAACTACATCGCCTATTTGTGGCTTCAACAAGATGCCAAGTCTAGAACTTTTTGCGTTCAAAGTGTTGTCCGTAAAGAGGGTCCAGATTCCCGAAGACGTCCTTGAGTTTAACAGCTCCTCGTTTTCAACCTCGGGTTATTAGGGCCGACTTAAAGGCAGCCATGAAATCTGTCAAAGTTTGACATTTAAAGGTTATCTAAGGTCGATATTCAATATCTTACTCGCTGATTTCCATGGCCTATTTGGCCAATCGTTCAGAGAGTTCGGGTTTACTGCATTATATTTCGCAATGGGTAAGAAGTCACAACACATATAGGATGGCACTAAAAATATGGTTTCAGTTTCCTAAAGCTGCTTGGCAAAGCAATCGCCAACCTAGAGTCTTGCTAACATAGTAATTTAGAAATTACGTACCTTGCTCTTTCCGGACAAGGACTCCACTTACCACTATCTCCGATACTGATAAGCATAGTTATAGTCATTTTTCTACCTTTGGCGTGTGAAACAGTGGTGGCTCGATAGATATCGCTTGAGTTAATCCAAGGCATGTTAGCATTCCGGGCCCATAAGAAGTTGTTCTTCTTCTTTTGTAGCCAGAAGAATTGGTGGCTCTTATCTGAGGAACTTGAGATGAATCTTCTCAGGGCAGCTATGCGCCCGGTTAACCTTTGTATGGCCCTTACATTGTCCACCATTGTGATATCTTCGATGGCTTTGATCTTGTCGGGGTTGATCTCGATTCTCCCATTGGATACCATGAACCTTGAGGAATTTACCTGATCCAACTCCAAACTCACACTTCTCTGAGTTCACCTTTATGTTGTACTTCTTCAATATGTTGAAGGTTTCGTACAAATATTTTAAATGGTCTTTTGCTCTCATGGACTTAACCAATATATCTTCAATGTAAACCTCTATTTATTTTCCTATTTCTTCCTCGAACATCCGATTTACTAAGCATTGATAAGTGGCACCAACATTTTTTTGTATAAATGCCATCATGTTATAACAATATGTGTCGTATTTGGTGATGAATGGGGTTTTCTCTTGATCATCTGGGTGCATCAGCATTTGATTATACATGAAATAGGCATCGAGAAAACCACGGATCTCATGGTCGGACATGGCATCAATCATGCGATTGATGTTGGGAAAAGGGAAAGATTCCTTACGATATACCTTATTCAAATCCTTAGTCTACACACATTCTTAATTTTTTTCTTTTTAGAGCGACTACCGCTATGTTCGAAACAATATATATTTCGGGTCTAGACTTAGCTTGTGAATGGTTATCTCTGGTGGGATCCCTGTCATATTAAGATGGAACCAAGCGATATAAGATATGTTAGCTATAAGAAATTGAATAAGTTTTTTCCTGATGTGTGAAGTTAAAATCGTGCACAGGTTTACCTTCGGACGGGTAGATGCTCAACCAATATGACTTATCCCAACTTCTCAACCGTTGATTTAGTGGCGTCAGAATCATCGAGGATTCTAAAAGATATGAGAACCCCATAATCATCATCTTCATTAGTCCCATGTTTATCTGATTGAGTCGTGGCCGGTGTTGGTAATTTCTATTTAGCCTCTTGCTTTGTATCCAAACTTGGTTCCTCTGATGTTGTAAGTGTTGATATTAGAAACCCAACTTCGAGTACAAATATTTCCTTGGCGGCTAGTTGTTCCCCATAGATTATTTTAACCCCCCTCTGGGGTTGGGAATTTTAACACTTGGTGAAGAGTCGAGGGCATTGCCCTCATGTTGGATCCATAGCCTCCCGAATAGGGTGTTGCACCTCATGTCTCCCTCAATCACATAGAAATTGGTTTCTGAGATGCTCCCGGTGACATTCATTGGTAATGTTATCTCTTCCTTTGTGTTTTCACATGTCATGTTGAATTTGTTTAGAACTCGAATTGCAGGAACGATTTGATATTGCAGGCCGAGGTGTTCTACGATCCTTGATCAGATGATGTTGGCCGAGCTTCTTGGATCAATTAACACACGCTTAACTCGAGATTTATTTATGAGTACAAATATTACCAGTGCATCATTCGGGGGGCTGCACAATCTCGTCTGTGTCCCCGTCCTTCAAAGACAAAGTTCCTTCTGGTATAATCTCGAGTCCATTTTCCCTTGTGATAAATACTTTAGTGTGTTTAAACATTGGCCATTAGGAACATCGACCCTACCGTTGATCATGTTAATGATGTTTTGATGTTCTTCTTATTTAGTTTGTCTATTAGAATCCCTATTTTTGAAATAATTCTTGGCTCGGTCGCTTAGGAATTCTCGAAAATGCCCGTTGTTGAATAATCGGGCCACCTCCCCCCTCAATTGTGAGTAATCCTATGTTATGTGGCCGTGCGTGCCATGAAAGTTGCTCACCTAGTTAGGATCCCTTTGGGTTGGGTCAGATTGTAGAAGTCGAGGACATTTTGTGTCCTTGATGCATCTGATAGATTATTGTTGATAGCAACATCAACATTAAAGTTATATTTTGATTACCTTGGTGCTTCTTTAGGCCCGATAGGCCTGTCAAAACTGTTCTTGCTCATGAGTCCCCGACTGCTCTAACCTAGATCATTTCTCTTTTCATTGCACATAAAATTTCGTTCAGACCCACTTCTTCTTTGATCTCCATTGTACGGCTGGTATCGATCCCTATTTGACCTCGGTTCACGGTCGATATCTCAGTTGACTCTGTTGATAGGTTTATACAGGATAAACTGTCTAGGAAGGAGCCCCAAGTTGATCATATTCGAATCTGATTTTCGATTGATATCGGTTATACACATCACCTGAAGTAACAGCCGGATGCTCTATCAAATTTTGCTTTAACTATTGTGAAGCCACCGAGTTCCGACCGTTGAGTCGTTGGGTGAAAGCTTGAACGGCCTAGTCATTAGCGACCGGTGGCAGATCCATCTGTTCCGTTTGAAATCAGGGCACAAACTCCTTCAGCATTTCGTTATACTTTTGTCTTACTTTGAAAAGGTTCGACTTCATGGTTTTGACCTTGACAGCCCCGACGTGTGCTTTCACGAAAGAGTATGCAAGAATAGAAAATAAGTCAATAGAATTAGGAGGTAAATTGTGATACCATATCATAGCTCAGATTGACAGGGTCTCTCCGAATTTCTTCAAGAAGATAGACTCGATCTCATGATCCTCCAAGTCGTTCCCTTTGATGGCGCATGTGTACGAAGTTACATGCTCATTTAGGTTTGTTGCTCCATTGTACATAGGATCTCGGGCTTGCATAATTATTTAGGGATTGGCTTTGGAAGGGTACTCGGAGGGAAAGGTTTTTGTACGAACTTCTTGGAATTTAAGCCTTTTAGTAATGGCGACGCGCCCAGGACTTCGTCGACCCTGGAATTGTAGGTTTCTACCTCTTTGTCATTTGCTTTGATTTTCTTCTCCCCTGATTCTATCCGTTTTGTCAGCCCTCGAGCATTTTTATGATCTCGGGGTTGGTCCACGACTCGTTTTCATTTGGCCTCTCTGCGACTGGTTCTTCCTTGCGGACAATTTCCCGGGATGGATCAGGTTCAATTCTACTCGATGCGCACCTTTTTTCTATCACTGAGCTATCGCCACCTGTTAAGTCTGTAACATTTTGAAGATCATCCGTAGGTTGGTTTTGTTTTCTCCATTGCATAGAGTATTCTGCATTGTCAATTAGGCTCCCCATGGATGCTATTCTCGGGGTCGGTAGGCAAGTTTGAGTCCATTGCCATATGCAAGTTAGCATCCAACGGGTCCGTGACTGGAATTCCGATGGGATCAATGGGCGTTGCCTCGTTACCGGGAACTATGTTGTTATTGTCACCATGATGACCAGACTCATTGTCAACAGGTAGGGGTGCCAATTGTGAGTTTGACATTTTGAGCTTTAACCTGAAATTAGAGGCAGTTCAAAGAACAAGTATAAAATAGTGCGCGCGTGTTATGGAAAATTTGTATCAAATAACCACTATTATCCTTAGCACATGATGGGCGCCAAACCATTTACCCTCAAAATTGGATAACAATTGAAATTGTATGTGATTTTAAGGATACGTGGATCAAAATTGATACAAAGTGTAAATCACACTACAATTGAAATAAGGTAGGATAAAGTAAATTGAAACAACACGAATTGAACAGTTACAGATAGGGGTGTTCAAAACCGATCCTAAACCGAAAACCGAACCGAATCGAAGCTTAATGGCTTAATGGTAACGGCTTAACGGCTTAACGGACGGAGAACGGATTGAATTTTTTTTATTAACGGCTTATCGTTTTGGGGGCGGATTATTCAATTTTCTTAACGGATAATCCGTTAAGCCGTTAAGAATATATATATATATATATATATATATATATATATATATATATATATATATATATATATATATATATATATATATATATATATATATATATATATATATATATAAAATTTATTTTTACTTATATAATTATATATATTAAATATAAAAAATTGAAAACCTTAAAAATGAATAAGTATAAGTGTATAACAAAAAAAATTACAAAAACAAACCACCCCCCACCGTTTGTTTTGACTGAGTGAGACAGTGAGTAGTGACTTCTGTCTATACCCATTACCCCTAATTTTCTAATTTCTATTTCCTAAATCTAAATATCTAATTCCTCATTCTAGTCTCTAGAGAAACTAAGAACCCTAACACTGTTAAAGCAGCAGCCACCAATCCTCTCCAGTCTCCACATCCGCTCACTCGTCATCGTCTACTTCCACCAGTCGCCGGTCACCCTGTCGCCATCTCGTCTCTCCTGGTACTCGTCGTCTTCTTGAATTTGTTGTGTGTATAGTACAAAAAAATGAGACAAAGTCTCAAAGCTCTTGTAAACTAGGTATCAAAATGTTGCAGAATTATAGTTAAAAAGTCCCTGCATAGGATTTAGTTTTGCTTGAGAATTAACGTGTAATTTAAGCCTAGAAATGTTTGAATATTAACAATAGTGTTGTCTTTTCGGAATTAATATATCTAGCTTCTGTTCTTTGTTCTATTTCTTCTCATTCTGTTCCCAATAACTTTACTTTGATTTTGTTAAAACTATAAAGTGTAACTTTTGGAAAATTATAGAATAGTGTAGAATATTATAGAAGTTAGGAGATATTTGTAAGAGATATTTCTAGATTAGTATAGGTGATAAAAATATCTAGATATTTTGTAAGAAAAGTGTGGAGTATTCTAGAAGACGAATCTCCACCGTAGAATTAAATAGATCATGACCGTCCATTGAGGAGGTGGAAAGCCTATATATACCCAAAAAAATCCATGTCTTCACATTTGTATCATCCAAAAAAATCCAAGTCTTCTTGAGTTAATAAAGTATTCTCCAAGTTATTCAAGTAAGTCTTCCACTTTCTTAGTTCTAGTATTTTTGGAGCTATATTTTCTTCTTCGTTCTTCTTCAATTGTGGTTGTGAGTCTTGGGCTAGTGAAGCATAATTCACTACTCTAAGGAAGCAATTTCCGGAATTTGGGAAGTTGTTTTTCTTCACATGGTATCAGAGCCAAGCCCGTCCCAATTATTGTTATCGATGTGGGGCCCCCATTTATGTTGTCCACGCTCCAGAGATCTGGGCGTGATGGGGGGTGTTGAGTTGTCCCACATCGGAGGGATTTGAGGTCCTTGGTCTCCTTATATGGCTTGGGCAATCCTTACCTCAAAAGCTAGCTTTTGGGGTTGAGTTAGGCCCAAGGTCCATTCTTATCATAGTATCAGAGCTACAAGGGTGTTATCTTGGAATCTTGTCAAGTCACTCTTGGTGAAGAAGTTCGTTGGCGTTCCAAAAATGGATTCAAGTGGAGGAGTTGTCGGCCTTGGAATTGAGGTGCTTAATCAATCCAATTACAAGGTATGGAAGTCTTGCATGGAATCTTATCTTCTTGGAGAAGATTTATGGGAGGTTGTTGGTGGAGACAACAAGGTTGCCCCTACACCCACGGATACTAATGCCGATGCCGTAAAGAAGTGGAGGACTTCAAACGCAAATGCGAATTCGTGTTGAAGAGATCAATCTCTCACGATCTATTTGATCACATTGTTGGGTGTAAGTCTGCATCTCAGATTTGGGATACTCTAAGTGCATTGCTTAACAAGAAGAACGTTGCTCGGCTGCAATACTTAGAGAATGAGTTGGCACGAACTACTCAAGGTGAGCTCTCAATCTCCGAATTTTTCTTAAAAATTAAAAATATTTGTTAGGAAATTTCTGCTCTTGATCCGGAGGAACCTATTTCGGAGGCTCGAATGAAAAGGAATATTATTCGAGGATTAAACAAAGAATATATTCCTTTTGTCACTTCTATTCAGGGGTGGGCTAATCAACCCTCCCTTGTTGAGTTTGACAATCTTCTCTCTTCTCAAGAGTCTCTAGCAAAACAAATGGCTGGAGTCTCCTTATCCTTTCAAGGTAACGCCTTATTCTCTGGAAAGAAGAAAGTCTATAGACCAGAGAAGAAGAATGAAAGAGAGAGAAGAAAAGATGAAGGGGGAGAGCCACCAAAGAGTGCCAACGGGAAAAGAAGCACTATTCGATGCTATCGGTGTAACTTGCCTGGACACATCAAGAAGAATTGTAAGGTGAAGCTAAAGGGAGGAAATGTTGCTGATAAAGCAGAACAACCCGAAGAGAATTGGGGTGGTTGCTTCTCAACGAAAACTACCTCGGTAAATGCTTACGCTAGCATCAACTTCAAGGATGACTGGATCGTGGATTCTGGTTGCGGTCATCACCTTACCGGAGATGACTCAAAGTTCACATCTCTTCAGAAACATGAAGGTAACGAAGCTATTCTCACCGAGCATAATACCGTTTATCCGGTAGAAAAGGAGGGTACAATCATTCTCAACAATGGCGGAGATCCTATCACTATGAAGAGTGTGTATCATGTACCTGGGATGAGGAAGAATCTTTTCTCGGTGGCTAACGCTGTGGATGCTGGGCACTATGTTCTGTTCGAGCCAAATGGAGTGAAGTTCTTCCGAAATATCACTAAGGTGGAAAGAGATGTCGTTCACACCAGTAAGAGAGTTAAAGATCTATTTGTTTTGTCAGCATCTACATCTTATGTTGACAAGATGAGCACGAATGATAATGCATCACTTTGGCATGCTAGACTGGGGCACCTTAAAATGGATAAGTTAAAAGTTATGGTAAACAAAAATTTGGTTAATAGTTTGCCTCATATTACTACCTTTGGTAGTGGAACATTATGCGAAGGGTGTTAATATGGTAAGGCGCATCGTCTTCCATTTGATAGATCCCAAACAAGATACGAGGCACCACTAGAACTCATTCACAGTGATGTGATGGGTCCTACACGTACACCTACCTTTGGAGTTATACTTCAGATTTTTGCACCACGAACTATACCCAAGTATATCGTGTGTAATCATCAACAAATACCACCATATAGCGATAACCAGAGAAGGTAGTTGTACGTGTAGGACCCATCACTTCACTGTGAATGAGTTCTAGTGGTGCCTCGTATCTTGTTTGGGATGTATCAAATGGAAGACGATGCGCCTTACCATATTAACACCCTTCGCATAATGTTCCACTACCAAAAGTAGTAATATGAGGCAAACTATCAACCAAATTTTTGTTTACCATAACTTTTAACTTATCCATTTTAAGGTGCCCCAGTCTAGCATGCCAAAGTGATGCATTATCATTCGTGCTCATCTTGTCAACATAAGATGTAGATGCTGACAAAACAAATAAATCTTTAACTCGCTTACCGGTGTGGACGACATCTCCTTCCACCTTAGTGATATTTCGGAAGAACTTCACTCCATTTGGCTCGAACAGAACATAGTGCCCAGCATCCACAGCGTTAGCCACCGAGAAAAGATTCTTCCTCATCCCAGGTACATGATACACACTCTTCATAGTGATAGGATCTCCGCCATTATTGAGAATGATTGTACCCTCCTTTTCTACCGGATAAACGGTATTATCCGCGGTGAGAATAGCTTTGTTACCTTCATGTTTCTGAAGAGATGTGAACTTTGAGTCATCTCCGGTAAGGTGATGACCGTAACCAGAATCCACGATCCAGTCATCCTTGAAGTTGAAACTAGCGTAAGCATTTACCGAGGTAGTTTTCGTTGAGAAGCAACCACCCCAATTCTCTTCGGTTTGTTCTGCTTTATCAGCAACATTTCCTCCCTTTAGCTTCACCTTACAATTCTTCTTGATGTGTCCAGGCAAGTTACACCAATAGCATCGAATAGTGCTTCTTTTCCCGTTGGCACTCTTTGGTGGCTCTCCCCCTTCATCTTTTCTTCTCTCTCTTTCATTCTTCTTCTCTGGTCTATAGACTTTCTTCTTTCCAGAGAATAAGGCGTCACCTTGAAAGGATAAGGAGACTCCAGCCATTTGTTTTGCTAGAGACTCTTGAGAAGAGAGAAGATTCTCAAACTCAACAAGGGAGGGTTGATTAGCCCACCCCTGAATAGAAGTGACAAAAGGAATATATTCTTTGTTTAATCCTCGAATAATATTCCTTTTCATTCGAGCCTCCGAAATAGGTTCCTCCGGATCAAGAGCAGAAATTTTCGAACAAATATTTTTAATTTTTAAGAAAAATTCGGCGATTGAGAGCTCACCTTGAGTAGTTCGTGCCAACTCATTCTCTAAGTATTGCAGCCGAGCAATGTTCTTCTTGTTAAGCAATGCACTTAGAGTATCCCAAATCTGAGATGCAGACTTACACCCAACAATGTGATCAAATAGAACGTGAGAGATTGATATCTTCAACACGAATTCCGCCTTTGCGTTTGAAGTCCTCCACTTCTTTACGGCATCGGCATTAGTATCCGTGGGTGCAGGGGCAACCTTGTTGTCTCCACCAACAACCTCCCATAAATCTTCTCCAAGAAGATAAGATTCCATGCAAGACTTCTATACCTTGTAATTGGATTGATTAAGCACCTCAATTCCAAGGCCGACAACTCTTCCACTTGATTCCATTTTTGGAACGCCAACGAACTTCTTCACCAAGAGTGTCTTGACAAGATTCCCGGCTAACACCCTTGTAGCTCTGATACCATGTGAAGAAAAATAACATTCCAAATTCCGGAAATTGCTTCCTTAGAGTAGTGAATTATGCTTCACTAGCCCAAGACTCACAACCACAATTGAAGAAGAACGAAGAAGAAAATATAGCTCCAAAAATACTAGAACTAAGAAAGTGGAAGACTTACTTGAATAACTTGGAGAATACTTTATTAACTCAAGAAGGCTTGGATTTTTTTGGATGATACAAATGTGGAGGAGGGGTGGGTATAAATAGGATTTCCACCTCCTCAATGGACGGTCATGATCTATTTAATCCTACGGTGGAGATTCGTCTTCTAGAATACTCCACACTTTTCATACAAAATATCTAGATATTTTTATCACCTACACTAATCTAGAAATATCTCTTACAAATATCTCCTAACTTCTATAATATTCTACACTATTCTATAATTTTCCAAAAGTTACACTTTATAATTTTAACACTACTCCTTAAAGTGAATTTTTGGAGACAAGTCCAAGCTCGCCACGGAGATCCTCGAATGGTCCTTTGGAAAGAGACTTTGTAAAGATGTCTGCAACGTTATCATTACTCTGAACCTCCAATGCTTCAATGGTACCATCTAGAACCTTCTCTTTGATGAAATGATGCGCAATCTCAATATGTTTTGTTCTTGCGTGGCACACCGGATTAGTATCCAACTTTATAGCGCTTTGATTGTCACCAAGAAGTTTTGTAGGCTTATGAATTAGTGAGAATACATCCCCAACAAGCCGACAAAGCCACGTGCATTCCTGAGCAGCAAGAGTAGAAGCCTTGTATTCCGCTTCAGTAGTAGAGAGCGAGACCGAGTCTTGCTTTTTACTGCACCAAGAAACACATGCTGAACCACAGGAGAATACATAACCGGAAGTTGATCTTGTATCATCTAAGTCACCTCCTAGATCAGCATCAGTGAACCCAAGTAGTGAAAAATCAGCTCCTTTCTTGTAAAGAAGTCCCATGTCATATGTTGAGTTCACGTATTTCAATATGCGCTTCGCCGCTTCAAAGTGAGGTTTCCGTGGCTCTTGCATATAGCGACTAACAAGTCCAACAGAAAATGAAATGTCTGGCCTTGTAATAGTCAAGTAGATCAAGCTACCAACAAGAGCCCGATAAGGACGTTGGTATCAGAGTCAGGCCCGTCCCAATTATTGTTATCGATGTTGGGCCCACATTTATGTTGTCCACGCTCCAGAGATCTGGGCGTGATGGGGGGGTGTTGAGTTGTCCCACATCGGAGGGATTTGAGGTCCTTGGTCTCCTTATATGGCTTGGGCAATCCTCACCTCAAAAGCTAGGTTTTGGGGTTGAGTTAGGCCCAAGGTCCATTCTTATCAGATTTAATTGTTTTAGCTTGGCTGTTGAATGACAGCAAGGAAGTTTTTTGTTAAATTCCTAAAAGTTTTTCAGAAGAAAATATTACATTTGGTATAAAAATATTACTTACAATGTTCAAATTTTAGGTTATTATCCCATAGGTATTAAACCGATAAACCGCCCGATAAGAGCTAACCCGATACCAATCCGCCCGATATCTTATCGGGTGGCTAACGGATGAATACATTTAAAAGCCGATAACCGTTAAGCCAAACCGTTAAGAGCAAAAAGCCGCCCAATTCGCCCGATGGACACCTCTAATTACAGTCTTGGGAGGAGAGCTATCCTTGAACAGAATGCTCTTTGATCACTGTCAGACACAATTGAATAAGAAATTTTAAGAGAAAAATAATAGAATATTGCTTTTGAATGATTGTTACCATGCCTTTACAAGTAATCAAACCCCCTTTATATAGTATGGGGTCCTATTTTTGATATAATTTTATAAAAGGTAAAAATCTCTTGATCAGCTGATTTTCCAGTTGCTTGTTGATATATGCCGAGATTCGCGCTGTAATACCGACTGGTCACAGATATTTTGGTTTTCTGTTAGTTCGGTCTTCTGTTGGTTATACCGGTAATAATTCCTCGAGCTCGTTCGTGGTCAGGATCGATTCTGGGATCATGGACTCAATGTTCTCAAGGACGAGCATTCTAACCTCGTGTTCTGGTTCGATGAAATTCGGGGTCGATCTCTAATCCCTTAGGGTCCGAGCCCGATTTGTTATGTAATAGACAAGTCGGATTTCGATCATTTACACATGTAATTGCAGATTCTCTCTAATACTGAAAAATAAAAGATTAGCGAAGTATTATCCAAAATGTGATTTAGTAGAATGAGTACTGCTATTCAGATTGCCTATATAGTTTACAAATAAAATATTTATTGTTCTTAAAACTTTAAAATCAAAACTTTACCAACACTGGGTACTATTTGTTGTCTCAACTTCATTCCTCATAAATTGGAGTTAAGAACCCCTTTGAATTATCAACACCCCACGAGGAACCAGAAAAGTCCAAGGAGACATGAATCTCAAATTAAAGAGAGACGTGTCCAATCAAACCTTCCATAAATGGTAAGCAAAGAAGGCAGTCGTAGATCAAATGATTCTGTCCAAATCCGTATATAATCAAAGGGCAAACACATATATAAAAAGGATGAAGAGAAAAACTTAAAACTTTTGTGCATATATAAGAGAATTGATTGGCTTTGGCATTTGGCAATACGTTGGAGGAAGTAATTGGGGAGAATCTCGTGGCCATAAGGAGGGCATTGATTTTTGCATGCATGAAGTGGTAAAAGAAAGGGTGGGTCTCTTGGGAAAGTCGTTTATACTAACAAAGAAAGTTGTAGAGGATGAAAGGTAGAAATAGCTAGTTTCCTTGTTTAGCAAACAAGGAATAGTCCCATCAACAAAAAGACAGAAACTTTCCCTCTCCTAAGCTCAGCTAAAAGATCACTATGACAATTGACAGTGACTTGTGATTGTAGCACTGGTCATTTTCAGCTTTCTTTCTTTAACATAAAAAGAAAAGAAAGGGTTAGAAGATGTTAGGGAGCCATAAGCATAAACTTGTTTAATTGATCCATTCGTGCATCCTTTCAGCTTCTACCTTCTCTTTTTGTTTCTTCATATGATCCCTTTATTCATCTTCTTGGAATTACTTTGTACCCGGACCCCATAGGATAAAGATTCATATTTACTCATCATTTTAATCAACTCAATTGTAAGTTTAACTTTGATGGATAATGTCTTAGTAGAAGTGTCAGCTGCCAAACATGACAGGATGGATGATTTTTATAGGTTGTGAATGTCATTATACTGAGTCTTGTTTGGGAAATTAGTACCAATAGATGTTTGTGTAATTGGATGATGCTCAAAGAAACCATGATAGGAATATAGTAGAATACCTTTAAAACTGGTAAGAAAAAATCTGCTTGACAATGATCACTATGTTTTGACGTTAAGAAAAGTTCAGTACTAGGAAAAACGAAATCACATTTCTAATCCATGTTCCTAACTTTTTAGAGAGTCTAATTGCCCATTGTCAAGTTTATTGCGTTAACATCACCGTGATTTCTGGGCATATCTCTTTGAATATCGTGTGCATAATTATTTGCCCTAAATATCAAAAGCAACAAAATATTGTATAAGATGATTAGATAAGCTTTTATTTGATAAGAGTGGCAAAGGGAAAGGCTTTATATAAAGATGATGGGAAGAGGATCTGTTGAAATCTGGAGAGACAATTAAATCGAAAGAATCAGACAAGTACTACAAGAATTATTGCATATCCAGGGTATTGTCCTTTTGTGATTAAATATATTTACATATTTTTCAAGCTTAATTACATTGTCCTTTTGATAGAGGACACGAGCTGTTGCTTGATTACATCATGTATAAATTATCTTAATTTAGATTCTAAAAGTCAAAGAGATGAAATCCTAACTTTCATCAGCATCTATACTCAATATTGCCCTTTTCTTCCTAAATCAAGGACACTGACAGTTATTCAGACAGTAATATAACACATCATATATTACCAGGGACCTTTGGTGAAAAACCTTGAGTATAATATCCCATATTTGAATGTTGTCATAAGATAAATGATGTTCTCCACTCATTAAAGAAAAGACAATTAATTACAATAAATCAACCTTCGAATTAGCTTCTTGGCATGATATATGTGTGATGACCCGGTAGGTCATTTATAGTTTTAACCTTCAATTTTGTATTTCGAAATCTAGAATAGCTTTATTTAGCCGTTCTCGATTTGTACACACAGTCCGTGTCTTTTTCCGGAAGGTTTTTATGTGAGAAATTGTGCTTTAAAACTCATTTGAGTTGACTTCGGTCAACGTTTTGAGCAAACGGACCCGGATCTGTATTTTGATGGTTCTGATTGGTCCTTATTGTATGTAAAATTTGGTATAAAATGGAGTTGATGTGATATGATTCACACGTCCGATTGTTAAAAATTAAATTCTTAAGTTTCTTTTTGAAAATTTCGTTTAGTTTGGTGTCAGATTCGTAGTTCTAGGTGTTATTTTGATCGCGTGAGAAAGATCATATGATATTTTTGAACTTGTGTGCATATTTGGTTTGGAGCTTCGAGAGCTAGGGTGAGTGTCAGATAGACTTTGGAGTGGTTTGCATAATAAAAATAGCTGGTGAAAATATAGTTCTGGTGCAGCCTCTAATCTCGCAATTGTGCGGTCAATGTTTGCATATGAGAGCTTTCACTTCTTCTATCAGTTTCGCATTTTCGAAGGGGTACTAGCGGAGAGTGGTTCACATTTGCAGTCAAACGATCGCATTTGAAGAAGTCCAAGTTCGCAATTGTGAACAAAACCATCGCATTTGCGATCACAATTGCAATATCTGCGCCTGGACAAATAAATAAAAAGATTGGATTTGAGCTCATTCTTTCAAATTCTGAACCCTAAACACCTTAGATGTGATTTTTCTAAGAGTGTTTCTTCCTAAATTCATTGTTAAGTAACATTAATCGACTTTCTGTCAATTACCCACTACATTTCATAAGTCTTGAACATTAAATCTAGGATTTTCATTGTAGAATTGGGGATTTGGGAAGAATTAAAATTTTTTATAAAATTAGAATTTAGACCTCGAATTGAGGTAAGGTTTTGAAACTAGTTACATAATCGGACTCGGGGGTGAATGGCTAATCGATTTTTGTCCAAATTTTGGGTTTTGACCAAGGAGACCCGTAAACAGCCTCTCTGCCCCTCGGGTAGGGGGAAGATCTGCATACATATTACCCTCCCCTCACTCCACCTATGGGAATATAATGGGTTGTTGTTCTTGTTGTTGTTGACCAAGGGGACCCGGGGTTGACTTTTGTTGACTTTTTCAATAATGATCTAAATTGAACATCTTTCATTTGTGAGCAGTTGCTAAATCTTATTTTTAATCGTTTGGTTAATAATTTGATAGATTTGATTGGTTTGTAGGCTTGTTCAAAAGACAAGGTTGTGGTTGAACTTTGAATTGATTTCGAGTGAGAGAAATGCTGGGTCTTACCTTAATTTGAGGAAATAGGAATTTCTGAGCTATATACTATTTGAATTTCAAATGTAATAACGTGTATATGAGAGATGATGAGTGTCTATATGCCGCCAATTACTTGTTTCCATGCTTACCCTCCTTACTTATATTGTTCTATGTCTTAATTGTTATATATATTAGTTGCATCATATGTCTTAACTTGCTACTTTGTCATCTACTTTTCACGCTTATTAAATGTAAATTTCCTTCCATATTTCCATATTTAATTGATAATTGTCTTATTAGTCCATTTAACTGCCATATATTTATGTCTAGTTGCTCAGTGTTAATTGTAGTCTTTCATAATTTGTTACGAGATTCCTTATTGAATTATAGTTTTCATATTCGTTAATTGTAGAGATTCTTGCATTAGTTAATTTATTTATGAATCGAATTGCACGTTGCAACAGGTGGAATAAGGGTGACTTTATATTGGTATGATGGGATTGAGTTGCGCCCCGCAATAGATAAAATAAGGGTGGATTGATATGGTGAAATAAGAGTGAATTATGATTTTGACTCTGATTATATGGTGGGATCGGGTTGCACGCGCAATACATATTTATTTATTATTACTAAAAATTACATAGAGGAATAAGGAAGAATTGTATTGTACGGTAGGTTGTGCACTGCAATAGTTTTTATAATTTACTTTCCTTATTGCATTGTGTTATTTTCGGTACATTCGTATGAGATTCCAAGGATTGGTAATTTTGACATTTACTGGTTTCCTTAGAGGATTTAGTTGTTTCGTGAGTTAACTGCAGCTGCGCAAGTTAAGCCCTACTAGAAGGTTACAATTATGAGGTTTTGATATAATTAGACAAATGTGTACTTCATCCACACCATAAATTTAAGCTTAGTAAATCAAGTTTAAACTATTTTCTTTTTCTTTTTTACTTTATGTTGTTCAACAATATGATGATACATTGATACTCTTACAATGCCATGGTAGAGCCAAATTTCTGAAAAGACCTACCACTTACCTTTAAAAGAATTCCGTTAGAGATTCAAAGTACTTGATAAACCAAAAGTTGATATTAACCCAACACAGACACAGATATATATATATATATATATATATATATATATATATATATATATATACACATATATAAAATGTATATTAAGTGTGAATGCAACTTTATCTTTCTGTTTCCTTTGCTATAACCCTATTACTCCAAAAAAGTATCCAGCTGGTTACAAAGCTCAAACCCTAGCTAGATATTGCTCTCTGCCCATAACCAGTCTTCATACTCCAAACTATAAATATGTCTTCTTCTCCTAGTTCTGCTAGCTCTTGTGTCAACTTGGAAGCTGCTGATAGAAGCTCCATGGATTTGGTTCAATCTTCTGAACATCTTTGTTATGTCCGTTGCAGCTTCTGCAACACTGTTCTTGCGGTATTTATTTTTGTATTTCATGCAATGCCCATTTAACTGTCTCTATCAATCTTATACATTTCTAGTTATCAGTAAATTGAAGAAGTTTCAATCATTATTTTGATGCATGATTTTGAATAATTTCTTGAAAGGGCAAAGAGTAGAAAGACAGGAAAGTTCAAAAGAAAGCTACTGTGATTGTTTCCTTCTTATATGACCTTTATATATAGCAAGAAGAGAGCAGATCTACTTTGTGAAATCACATGTGCTACAACATACACACATACATACATACATACATATATATATACATATATATATATATATATATATATATATATATATATATATATATATATATATATATATATATATATATATATATATATATTTATGTATATATATTTGATTCTTCACTTTCAATATTCTGTTTTTCATCATGCATATTATGCACGTACACACTCATACTATCACACCTGATATTTGATAAGAATGGATGATCATGATATGCAGTTCCAAGAATTTTGCTAAAGGTTTTCAAGATTTAATATATATATATATATATATATATATATATGCAAGTATAATACAATATAATGCTGAGTAAGGCTGCGTACATGAGACCCTTATGATCCGGCCCTTCTCTGGATCATGTACATAGCGAGACCTTAGTATACCGAACTGCTATTTTTAATAATATTTTTTTCCATGAAGGGTGTTCAACCCTTCATTGTACGTGGCTACGCTAGCTATGATATGCACACACCAAGATGAATCATGTCTAACAACCCCTCCCACCCCCCCCCCCCCCCCCCCCCAAACCAAAAAAAAACCCGTTCAACACCCTCCTGATGGTTCCTTTTTGGTAAGATTAACCTTTTACATAGTCTGGTTTAAAAGGTAATTATATATAAATAGTTATATTAAGTGAAATTAGTCAAATAACATGTGAAATTTAATTTACATTGTCAATGAATAAGTGATTTTGTTATATAGGTTGGAATTCCATACAAGAGGCTGTTGGATACAGTGACAGTGAAATGTGGGCATTGCAGTAACCTTTCCTTTTTAAGCACAAGACCTCCACTTCAAGGCCAATGTTTTGATCACCAAACCGCTCTTCAGTAATTAATTATTCACATTGCTTCTTCCTTTTTTTAATTTCTGGTTTGATCAATTCTTATAAAGGGTAGATTGATCGATGTTTCTTTTTTGGTCAAAGCATCAGGCTTTCTTCAGCGATTTCAAGAAGGGCTTCATCTTCATCTTCAAGTGAACCCTCGTCTCCAAAGGCACCATTTGTTGTGAAACGTATATATGTTTTTCCTTTATAGTTTCTCCCTTTGTCTACTGAGTTTAAGTAATATACATTGTTAGTGTAATTTTATATTTTTACAATATCAGGTCACTAAAAGATATTTATCGATAAGCTCTCTTAAAATATAAGATTAATAATCTTGAAAATAAAATGGGTATACAAGAGGTATAATTGACCTGATAGTGTAAAAAATTTTAAGAATGATGCATTAGACAAGTTTAACTCGTGTCTATTTGGCTCAATAGCTTACAAGAAAACTAATCATGTTTTTTAACCTTTTTTTAACTATGGACGAAGCTCCTGAGAAGAAGCACAGGCTTCCATCTGCATATAATCGGTTCATGAAGTAAACATCGTCTACTCTTTTTTTTAATTACGTTAAACTCCTATAACAGTGAATATTTCTTTTGAGTTATTCTTAATTTATTTCATTATTATAAAGGGATGAGATACAACGCATCAAAGCAGCAAATCCAGAGATTCCACACCGAGAGGCTTTCAGTGCAGCAGCTAAAAATGTGAGTTTCACTGTCATATTAAAATAATAAAACTTTGTAATTAGTTTACTGCCTTATTTTTCTATAACACGTGTAGCTATTAATCTATTAAAATTGTTGCTATAGTGGGCTAGGTACATTCCTAATACTCCAAATGGGACCTTGGCTGAGAGCAGCAACAATGTAAGAATTTTTTTTTTTCATCCTTCTTTATTAAAGAATCAGTTTTTCTTGATTAACAGAAAAAACATAGTTTCTTTTTGTTTTCGTGTTCTTTATGTATATGTGAAATGCTAATTATCTAATGAAAATCATTCTTGATTAATTAATGTAGGCCTAGATGTTGGAGGAGTGCAGTAAAATTTAGGATCTACAGGGAGATATTATGAGGCCACTCGGAAGAAAATATATAGTCTCTACTTATTTGCTAATTTCAACTTCCTTAGCAGAAAAATGTACTCCTAAAATATATTTGCTTTCTGGTTTTTAGTTGCATCCTTCTCGATTGGACTTTAGCTTATTACGAATTTGAAAAGCTTTTTGCCTCTTGAATATTGCTCTTGTACCTGTTTCTATTAAATATGCTCATGAGAAGCAGATGTAAAATGTGGATGATTCTATGCATGTAATAAACTTCAAGCTATATATGTTTTGCCATTTTACAAAGATCATGTTAAATTGAGATAATTTTACCTTGTTTAGGATGTGTTGGTATGAAAATGTTTTCTAATTTTCTCATGTTTGGTTGACTTAAATGTTTTAGAAAACATTTTTCTTATCAATTTATTTTCCTCCAATCGGAGGAAATGTTTTCCGTATCAAGAGAATGGAAAACATTTTTCAAAGTTCTTTCTCAATCTTCCCATCCTCACCCCCTCTCCAAAAAAGTTTTTGTTTTTAAAGTTCAGTTTTTCCGTTACCACCCATCCTACTACCCATAAACCCCTTCCCCTCCACCCCCAAATTTTAAATATACTTTTTAGTTTTAATTTTATTATTTATTGGTTTAAAGATTAAAAATTTTACAAGTTCTAAAATTATGAATTCGGATGTTTATGTGTTTTGAAGTTTACGATTTTAGAAATTATAAAATTTACAGGTTCGAAATTCTACAGTTTTGAAAATTTAGTGGTTCGAAAGTTTATAAAATTTATGGGTCCGGAAGGCTGTTGGTTTGAAAGTTTATGGCTTCATATTTATTATACCTAAATTATTTATGAATACTCTTGAGAAATTATTTTTCTTAATTCACGTACCAAAACCGAATAATAAATAAGATTACTACTTATTTTTAAAAAAAATATTTTCTTAAAAAATATTTTCCATGAAAAATATTTTCTGTTATATCAAACACACCCTTAGTTTGTTCTCATTCTCCTTTAAGTATTCATAGGATAATAATCTTTCTTATTCTCTTCAATTAAATAAAACATATATATGAGCATAAGAAAACTAGCACTATTAGAAAAAGCTCACTTCCAAAGTCCATATGGAAATTAGTTCCGTAAAACTAAGGAAATGTCCCGGGAGTAAATTTTTCAACATACTACGTTGCTTTTAATAATCTTATTTTATATTAATAGTGATCATACACTATAGTAAAGAGTGTAATTTTGGAAGATTACAAATGATGGACCTCCTCATGAGGCCCATTATTTTACTAATCATAACATACAATTTTCATTCAGTTTCGCATGCTTCAAGATTACAATCTATTTAGTGAATCACATTAACGTTTTGGTATTAAATTTTTTTTCTTCTTTATATATTGTGAGTCAATCAAGTAGGGTCACATAATTTACTTGAATGATTACGCAAAAGTTGATGCATTTGTGCATCTAATAGATTATGGCTCTGCTCTATTTTATTAACTAGTCTTAAGGTACTCATTTCACACATGTACCTATATTAATGAACATATAATTTTAAAAAGATATGTAAGTAATTTTCAAATAATATCTTTAAGTTATAAAAGAAAAATAAAAATAATGTAAGTCATGAAAATAATATATGTTTATCCGGTTTAGCTAACTTAATAAAGGAAGAAATATTTATTCACATAAATCTTAAGATGCCTTATTGTCATTTGTAAAGAATTCTGTGAAAATATCTTATGAAGTTTATTGTTATTTTTGTAGCCTAATACTAAAATCAAATATTTATGCATAAATACTTTTAAAATTCTTTAAAGATTTATTAATAAACACCAATTTAAAAATTAAATCTTTAGTTCTTTAGAGATTTGGGAATAAAGAAATGTTATGATTCAAAGAGTCATCTTATATTTTAGAACTCGATTCGTATTCCTAGATCTTCAAAATCTCATTTTATCTCTCCTTAATTTGCGTGTGTAGTCCGAGCATGCTTTCAAAAATCTTTTATATGAAAACAAATTGATAAAATAATAAATTTTGGCCTAAAAAGTTGATTTTACTTGACTTCGGTCAATATTTTGAGTAAACGACCAGAATCGTACTTTGACAGTTCCAGTGAGTCCGTAGTAAAATTGGCACCAGGGGGCATGCCCGAAATTGATTTCAAGGTCCCTAACCCAAGAAATAATTTTTTGATTGAAATTGTAAGACTTAAATTACAATGGTTTTAAGAAAATGGTTAACATTTGATCTCATTAGTATCAGGTCCATATTTTAGTTCCGGAGCGCGATACAGGTTCGTTATGATATTTATACTTTATTTGTGAAATTCTATGAGAAAGAGAATTGATTTGACGTGATTCGGACCTTTGGTTGAATAGTAATAAGTATTAAAACTTTCTTGAAAATTTCACGCAAACTGTTGCTAAATTCGAAGTTATAGATGTTATTTTGGCTATTTGATCGCACGATCAAGTTCGTATGATGTTTTTAGATTTGTGAGCATGTTTGGTTTTGAGCTCCGAGGGTTTGGCGAAGTTTCGGATAGACTACGGGTTGTTTTACACTCAGAAATCCTAGTATAAGTTGCTGCTTCTGGTGTACCGGCATTTTGTGCTTTGCAATCACGAAGCCACTCTTGCGATCGCAAAATGTAATCTGGGATAGGTTTGGGTTTGTTCATCATGAATGTGATACCATGGTCTCGAACGAAGAGCGTTAAGGGAATGCTCTTCGCAAAAATGTGACGGCATCACGCGAACACGTATAGTAAAATGGAGGTGGACTGGGAATAATGAGTTGTTCTAAGCAAATGCGGTCCTAGGCCCGTGAACGAAATGGTCAGGGGGGACAGTCCATCGCGAATGCGAAGGCCGTTTTTGCCGTTGTGCATAGCTATCCGACAGGTTTATTGCGAACACGATGAAAACATGTTTAATATTTTAAAACACACTTCAAAAGGGGGAATGGCTCAAAATTTCATATCTCTTCCAATAGAACTCAAAATAGGACGATTCTTGGAGAGAGATTTCAACACCAATTTATAGGTTTGTGTTATTTAACTCACTTTCTTTAATTTTCATCAACACGCATTATTTTTCTAACCCTAAACCCTGTTCTTTTATGGTAAAATTAAGGTTTTTTGGAAGAACTGGTTTTTTATTTATATAAATTAGGATTTAGACATCGATTTGGTGTCGAATTCTGGAGCTAATTACATATTTAGGCTCGGGGGTGAATGGGTGAATGAGTTTTGGTCTGAACCTCGAGTTTTGACCAAGCGGGCCGAGGGTCAGTTTTTGACCTTTTGGGAGAAATGTTGTAAAACTTATAATTATGCATTTGAATTAATTTATTTAGTGATAGTTGATGTTATTAAGTTAATTATGACTATATACGAGTGGATTGGAGGTGGAATCTAGAGGAAAAGTGGTATTTGAGCTTTGAATTGGCTGCTGGATCGAGGTAAGTGTTTGGTCTAAATTTGACTCGAGGAATTAGGGATCCCCGACTTATTTGCTTTGTCAAATTTTATATGTGTGGCATATAGGTGTGGTAATAAGTACCTATGCGCAACCAAATTATCTGTTTAGCATGTTTCCTTCTCCGTTCCTAATATATTATCTTCATGACTTAACTGTTACATGCTTATGATGCTTCAATGTCTAATTGCTTGTTCTTAAATGTTGTTTTCTCTATTGAAGGTATTAATTATTCCGTAGTTTCATTGTATTACGTTCTTGGTTTAAGTTTATTTATCAGTATTTCATGGCGTATTTTGGTTAGTCTCGCTATGTAGTATTAATTGAGTGAAGTTTCATAATTGCATAGCCTTCTGTTTGCTTTGATTTGAGACTTAAATATTGTAGAGGGTTCGAGCTAAATTGTGAAATTCTTGTTATTATTGTGAGATTGGTACTGATATGGTGGGATCGGGTTGCAATCTGCAACATGAGGAATAAGGGTGACAAATTGAGGAGGAATAAGGATGGAATATGATTGTTTGATAGGATCGGGTTACGCGCCGCAACAGGAGTAATAAGGGTGATATACATGAGTAATAAAGGTATATAGTAGGATTGGGTTGCGCACCACAACAGGAGTAATAAAGGTGGATGGATACAGAGTAATTAGAGTGAATTTCTTATTATTACTGATTATATGGTTGTGATTGGGATTGGGATGACAGCCGCGTCAGTTTGTTGTTTATGTATTCTTCTTTTGATGTGAATTTAATCTGTAGTTTTGTAACTCTCATAAGGATTGGTTATAGATGGGTATTAATAAGATATTTGAGTTCCGTATTAAATTTTTTATGCATGTTCCTCTTTCATTTTTGTCGCATACTTCCTTTTGCTTTATTATATATTATATGCAGGTTATATTGTAAATACCCCGTCGTAGTCTCGCCACTATCTCATTGAGCTTATACTTAGCACTTACAGGTACATGGGGTCGATTGTACTGATACTACACTTTTCAATTTCTGTGCAGACATTTAAGCTGGTAGTGGCTGATCAAGAGGTCGGTTGTAGGCAATTCATCTAGGAGGCCCAATGTAGTCCTGTTAGCGTCTGCAAGCCCAAACGTCCTCTCCTATGTTTCTACATTCCTGTTCTCTTTTCTCTCGAAACCGATGTAATTTCTTTCAGACTAATATTTGTAGATATTCATAGGGTGTTCATAGATTGTGACACCATTTTTTGGATGGTAACAATTTTGGTATTGTTAATAGTATACAAATAACTGGTAATTTATGTAGTTCCGTATTTATTTCAACTTGATTTAGCTTTGTTAATTTTAATCTGTGAGATGTAAAGAAAAAAGGTGAATAAAACTCTAACATTGGCTTGTCTAGCAAGTGTGATGTTAGGCGCCATCACAATTTAAATAATGGAAATTTCGGATCTTGACAAGAAACTACCCTTTATGTAGTTTAAGAACTTTTCTTAACGACAGTGTATAGTATAAAGATGACTAACGTTTGAGTTGATATTTTACGATAAATAACTTAGTAAATAGTAATCTATAAAAAAGACAGAGATGTGCTGGGATGGATGAAAAAAGAAAGAAAAATAATTAATAAAAGCTCATTTAGAAAACTGCAAAAAATTATACATAGATTATAATATAGTGATTGGATAATATCGAAATTATTTATTGGATAAAATTTATTTAGGTAGATGTTTGAGTCATTGGATTAAAATAAGAATATATCGAGTATAATATAAGCATTTGTTTGATCTTATCATATGTAAACTTGAATAAATTTTTATTTTTAATTAACCTTGGACTTTTTATCTCAAGATTGTTATCCTTCAATATTGTCCTCGTGATTATTATTTTTTTGACATTCTTTAATATTATCTTATTTGTCTTTTAAATTAGTGAGAGTAGTTTCAAGTACTAAACATATAGTCGACGAAAAGAAATACTTAGTTATTTGTTCATTTAGTATAGTTTCCAAATATGATTAAAATGATGAAAAAGATATTACTGTTTGAGTATGAAAGGAGGTCAAAATATTAAATATGTGAAAGTGTCGATTATGACTTCGAAGTTATTTATTGTCGAAAACTTAAAAAAAGTTTTGAAAGTCTAATACAATTTTATAGATGTTCTGTAATAGGATTGGTTTAATTTTGTTGGAGAAATTTTTATATGTTTGTTATGTATTCGTATAATACTTTTTAATCCTAAATGTTAGAACTTCAGATGTAGTTCGGAAATGGAATAATTTAATAAGTAAAATATTAATAGATTTCAAAGTCTTAAATATTAAAAAGGTAAATTAAATTATCATTTTATTCAATACAAAATTAATTTTTAAATAATAAAAAAATAACATTTCGTTAAGGTTCTTTAATATAGTAATTGATATGTCATGGGTATATATCAACGGTCGTCCTTAGTATTAGGATTTATGTACAGTCCTATAGTTGATAGGATTAGGATTTATGTACAGCCCTATAGTTGATAGGATTAGGATTTACAGTTCTATAGTTGATAGGATTTGATACCTCTCTATACTCTATATATATACTTTTGTGAGCAATAGACAATTGGAATTCTCCCAAAACTCTCTACATGGTATTATACGCCAGTGGCTTATCGCCAAAGAAACCCTAATTCTTCCCTACCCACGCCGCCGCTGCACTCATCGGCAGCCCTCTCCGGCGTCCCTCTTCGGCGTCTTGCCGCCCCTCTCTGGCAAAGAAGATCAGCTGCCGACCTTCACGGTCCTCTCCGGCCTCTTGCTGCGCCGTTGCTGCACTAACCGGCAGCCCTCTCTCTCAGCGCCTTCTCTCCGGCGTCTTGCCGCGCCGCAGCTGCACTAATCGGCAGCTCTCTCTCTCGGCGTCGATCAGCGCCTCCTATCCTTTGTCTCGCGCTTCATGGCCGCTACGACATCAAACGATCTTCTCTAGCCGATTGCCATAAATTCATCGGCTCAGATCCCACTGAAATTGGATTCCACTAATTACCTGGCGTGGAAATTCTTCTTACGGGTTACGACCTCCACGGCTTCTTCTGCTGGTGTCCAAGATTGGCGTGTCTTCCGGCCCTCCATCTTGAGGGGACGTATTAGGATTTATGTACAGTCCTATAGTTGATAGGATTAGGATTTATGTACAGTCCTATAGTTGGTAGGATTAGGATTTACAGTTCTATAGTTGATAGGATTAGGATTTACAGTTCTATAGTTGATAAGATTTGATACCTCTCTATACTCTATATATATACTTTTGTGAGCAATGGACAATTGGAATTCTCCCAAAACTCTCTACACTTAGAACCTTTCTTATTTTTTCTTTTAAAATTTCTAGCAAGGATACTTCATATATTTGAGTTTATGAGAATTTCAGCTTATTATTTTAACGGTCAAATAGCAATTTTAATACGATAACGTTGGCAGAGTTCAATATCCATAACCTTTAAAAGAAGTCAAATTAGCACTTTTGATATAACAATGGAGGCAGAAAATATTTTCTTCAATTTCACCCTCAATTTTTTTCTTTTTTAAAGTTTTAAGTTTTATAGGCTGAAAGTGTAATTTTTGTATACAACTAGGTTACTCTTAACTAACTGTAAATCATTGTTTATTGTAAGCGTGACTTAGTAATGTCACAAACCCAACTAATAACTATTCAATTTCAATAATATCAATAAAACAATTAAACAAAAAGAATTATCTAAATTTTATACATTTTCCAAGGACTGGTAGTACAATCTACGAATAGAATTTACAAAGCAGGTATGAAATAAATACATCATCTGTTCGAAAAGTACATAACATAGTGTTATGAATCTAAAGCTACCATGAACAAAAGGCAGCTATAACCGAAATAGAGGCACATCTTCAAATTCAGCTCCCGTCGAACACAATAACATCAGCAGCCAAACATCTGCATGCAAGGTGCAAAAGTATGGTATGAGTACAACCGACCCCTTGCGTGCAGAAGTATAGTATGAGTACAACCAACCCCATTTACTCAATAAGTAACACAACTAACCTTAGGTTGAAAGTAGTGGCGAGCTGGAATAAAGGTCAGGTCAACCACCAATAGCTAACAATAGTTCATAGCAAAGTAAAGCAAGTAATAAAGGAGTAAACAAGAATTTAAAATGCTCAATTTATTCATAATTCCTGAAAATATTTTCACTTTTCAAGTATATCAATAAAAACCCAATTCCTTTACCGAAATAATCGAAATATATGAAATAGTTTGAAAACTGTAATTTTTTTCAAAAATCCTTTCAACAATGAATAAGATGTTTCATTTTCTCCCCATATACCAAGTGTAAAATGCCGCTCGATGCCCATATGTCAAATATATGTGAGAAGTCATAAATGACGTGATGACGCACAACATGAGAAAAAATTCATCTCTATACCTGTATTTCAAGTGTGCATGTCGAATGCAGTGCAACTTAGTGATAAAAACATATGCATACTCCCAGAGTAACAATTCACTCAGTCCTCCTAGTCACTCAGTCCTCATTGCCACTTAGCTCTCATAGTCACTCAGTCCTCATAGTCACTTAGTCCTCATAGCCACTCAATCCTCACAATCACTCGATACTCAACACTCGCACTCAGTAGGTACCGGCGCTCAGTGGGGGTGCGTACTCCGGAGGGACTCTTACAGCCCAAGCACTATATCAAGCCAATTATAGCATAAATCAATGAAACAGGTTGCGGCGTGCAGCCCGATTCCATAAATATCCTCACAATCAAGCCCTCGGCCTCACTAAGTCATCAATCTCTATAGTCTCTCGGGTTCTCAATGTCATGAACTATCAGCCCAAATACAATGATGTAATGTATCAATAAATAGTAACAGAGACTGAGATATGATATGCATATGAATGCGTGTGACTGAGTACCTAATGCAATGATAACAGATATCTCAACAACATAAATGACCCCAGTGGGTCCCAAAAGAATAAGCACGTAGCCTAGACATTAATTCTAGCAGTGATCACAACTCAATAGCTCAGGTAATTAGAAATTTCATGGTTATAGGTAAGATAAGGTAACTACACAATACCACATAAATAATGGAGTCACAATTCACACGGTGCATGCCTATGCGCTCTTCACCTAAAATGTGTGTCACATCAATACCAATTACATAACACTTAATTCGGGATTCCGGATTTCATATCCTCATCGCTAAGTCTAAAAATGTTACTTACCTCGAATAAGCAAATTCCAATACCGAGCAAGTCAAGCGATGCTCCAAATTTCACGCGCACCGACCTCTGAATGGCTCGAAACTATCATATACATCAAATAAGGCCTAAGGAACCAATTCCAATCCTTAACCAAAACCTAAAATGGACCAAAAGTCACAAATGGGCTTGTGCCTCAGACCCGATAAAACTTATAAAATCCGACAACCCATTCAATTACTAGTTCAACCGTAATAATTTCACTCAAATCTGACTCCGAATCGATATTCAAAATAAAAAATTTATATTTTGAAGCTTTAGGCCAAAACCCCCCAATTCCTCTTTATATTCATCAATCAATTGCTAAAAATGAAGATGAAATTATGAAATGTAATCAAAATCGAGTGAAGAATACTCAACCCAATACTTGTGATGAAAATTGCTCGGACAATTGCTCTATTCTGAAGTCCATAGCTCAATATGTGATAAAACTGACCAACCTTCGAACTTATAACATTCTACCCAGTGATTCCGCATTTGCGGTCATGTGGTTGCATTTGCGACCTTCCTTTTGGGGAAAAAACTTCGCCTTGCCCAACAATCCCCACTCCTGCAGTATCAAATTCCCCTTCTGCGAGGACTTCTGCACATGCGCTTCTAATTCCTCGCACCTGCACAAACTAGCCGCATGAGGAAAAAGATACATCTCTATGCCTATATGTCAAGTGTGCATATCGAGTGTAATGAAACTCAGTGATAAAATCACATGCATACTCTCAGAGCATCAATTCACTCAGTCCTCCCAACCACTTAGTTCTCACAATCACTAAGTCCTCACAGTCACTCGGCACTCACACTCTGTAGGTACATGTACTCAGTGGGGGTGTGTACAGACTCCAGAGGGACTCCTACAGTCCAAGCACTATATCAAGCCAATCATGGCATAAATCAATGAAACATGCTCCAACGTGCAACCTGGTCCCGTAAATATCTTCATAATCAGGCCCACAGCCTCACTAAGTCGTCAGTCTCTCCAGTCTCTCGGGCTCTCAATGTAATGAAATATCAGCCTAAAAATAATGATGTGATGTATCAAAAAATAGTAACAGATGCTGACATATGTGTCACGATCCGTATTTTCCACCATCGGGGGGGGGGGGGGTTGATGGCGCCTGTCATGCCTCTTTTTAACATGGCTACCCCGAAGGATAAAACGTATAAGGGTGTTTTTCCAATTAAAGTGACATTATTCGAAATGGGATTATTTATTTATTTAGAGTCGCCACTTGGGATAAGCTTGGCTTTTGGTGTCCCAAGTCATCAGTTTGTTTTGAATCCCGGATCGAGGAAAATTTCGACTGCCCAATTGGAGTCTGCGAACCAGAAATTCTAAGTAAGGAATTTTGTTTACCCGAGGGAAGGTGTTAGGCACTCTCGGATCCCGTGGTTCTAGCATGGTCGCATAAACTACTATAAGTGGCTAAAATCGGATTTTTATACATGTTCATCCTATAGTCTTAAATTATTTATCGCTTTTAAATTGGATTTTTAGGAATGTGAACGTCGTTTAAAATATGTCTTTGGATCGCGTCACATGAAATACATTTTATCCAACATTTTAGGATTCAGATTTGGGTCACATGAAATGCACACCCGTATTTAGGAAGGTGGAATTATTAAATACACGCCTAAAGCGACTAACGTATTATCATCTTTACGAGAAGCCGTGAAGTTCGCTAAACGACATGTCCCGAATTTCAAAGTATTTTAATATGAGCATTTAAGGAGGGCCACACGATTTATGAATTTTATTTGGCACGGCGCACCTCATTTTATTATTTAAAGGTCAGTCTAGAGCAAACTAGGATTTTCTATAAGATTCGTCTATGGTATGGCTCTAATTAATTAGTATTATGAAATTCGAGCTTTGAGTTCAGGTCCGAATTCAAACAAAAGGGAAGACCCTTTTAATTTGAACCTGCTACCTAACTCGAAATCCCAAGCTTACATGGCAAAATTAAACTAAAACTATAACTATAAATTCACGCTTCAGTATATTGGGCTATAGAAAATAGGAAAAAAGATTCACTCTCCTTGGGATTATTATAACAGTGAGAACCCAGGTCAGGATAATCAACCGTCCCTGGTCGTAAAGTTGTCCAAGAAGAAAACTTATTCATCTTTTATAAAGAGTTGTTCGGTGTACAACAAGATGTATTAACTAAGTGAGTTCTTGATTGGGCTCATTAGTACGCAGTTGGGCCTAAACCTCATTTTTATGAATAATTCTGTCATGCTGGGCTCCAGAAGGAGCCCAAACCTCATTTTTAGCCTTAAAAAGTACCAATTCTGAACAAACTAGGTCTAACGATTTTTAAATCAAAGAAAAACAACACAAATTATTCAAAACGAAGGCGAGACACAATTTGAATCCCAATCTCAATACATTATTCAATTCATTTGTATACCATCAGACTTAATCTAGAATTTAACAACAATTTAAAGTAATCAATGAATCCTACAGTTATCATGAAAGGCAGTATAAACTATGAAGTTAAATTGTAAACCAACTCCTGAGTTTTACATTTGAATACAACTAACGAAGACCTGGAAATAAATTAATATAATCAGTTCAAACCCTAAATTCGAAACAGTCCTGTTTAACCCAAATTATACAGTCCAAAGCCTATATAAGTGCACATAAAAATTTAAACTATAGTAACCCATTACATAGCATTTAAAACCTATTTTGGCTATTAAACTCAGCAATCCATACAGGAACAATTCAGGAAGCAGGTGCCTAGGTATTTTCATTCCATGTTCAACTCAAAGCTACATCAAGTTGAGTTTAATTGTGTACCTAGAATTACAGCAAAGATAAAACACCTATGAGCAGATAACCAAGAGACAATAATAGCAGCAAATCCACCAACTGATGCAACAATAAACCAAGCTCGAAGTGTCATTTCGTGTGATGCTTACCTAATTGCCTGGCATTTTCTGCTGAGTGATTGTTGCGCCCTAGGGACATATTTCCGTGCTTATCTGCACTAATTGTCTTGCACTCATTTGCATAACTGTTCGAAAAAGTCATTTTCAAAAGAGGTTTAAACTGAACTAAGGCATTTTCTTAGATTTCACAGCTTCATTGTTTTTCTCAAAAGGTTTTACACTGCTTCTATACAACATGATGATTTGCCTTACGTAATTTTTTACTGCTAAGTTATTATTTACCTTTATTACTCACTGAGTTGGAGTACTCACTTTACTCCCTACACCTCGTGTGCAGATGCAGGTATTTATTCACCCGGTAGTGGATTTTGGCTAATTAGAGGCAGAGCTATAGGAGTTTAGCGAGGTGACTGTCAGCGTTCGCAACACCGTTTCCTCTCTTTTTTGTTCATAACTCATGCTTCTTGTATAGTTAGACCTTGTAGAACTGTATTCACACTCTATAGATGCTCGTGACTTGTAAAACCCCGATTTGAGCTGTGTTGGGTTGTATTCCATCTAATCATTATTATTATTAAATCATCTTTAGACTGCGTATGAACTATTTAATTGTTTAAAAGGATGAAGTGGGTTTAGTTAGCTGGCCTTGTCCCCACGAGAGGCGTCATCACGACTGGGTATGGGTTTAGAGTCGCGATACGCAGATAAGTGCACTCAGACTTTTTACCACATCGCGTCTAGGAAAGTAATGACCCTCAAAAAATCAAGTTGAGAAGAGTAATTAAGATCGAACATTGTTTGTAAATGATAATAATAATCTAAATCAAATTTAGGAATAATTTAAGGTATTTACCCTAAACTATTTAATCACAGTTCTAGTCCGACATCATATCCTATGAACAAAACAAATGATAATATATTATCCAATTATGTTATTCTTAGCCCTCTTCCCAATCCCATACTCTGCCCACAAACTGCAGCCACTCAAACGTCTCGACTTTTTTTATTCATATATAATGATTTAATTTGTTAGGTCAAAATTCCAAAATTGACAACTATATACGAATCAATTATATGATAAAAAATTATTCAATCCCATCTACAATCTCATTGCTGTAATGCAATTGCAGTTTCATTTTGCAACTCGACAATATTATAATTCACAATCATATCTAAAAAGTGAAAGATGCGGGCTACGCATAAAAAGTCCTCTTTTATTTAAACGTAGGTAGTTTTGACTGCATATTTAGCTTTCCAACTAACATTCGCTTGAATAGGTTGAGGTTGTTGGCTCCAGGAGATGGGAATAATATAATGATTGTATTCTTCTTTTCTTTTTCCTTCAAAATAATGGATTATCTTCTATAACTATAGCTTCTTCATTTCTTCCTAAAAATTCCTAATGGAAATAGTTCGTATAGAAAATATTCTTTAAAATTGTTGTTTTACATCACATTATTTATCATTTTTCCCATAGTGGTGTTTAGATTAGCTTGCGTATATCTTTATTAACTTTACCAGGATAAAATACCTTATTACCCTCCTAAATTTATCATCGATTATTAGTTATAGCTTTAAATTATTTGTGGTCTTAATTACCTCCTTAACAAGACTTTTTGAGAGTCATTACTCCTGGATGCTGATGTGGCAAATTGTATGGGTGCAAGTACCTACCACGTGGACTTTTCTGTATATGTGGTATTTTTTTAAAAAATAATATATATTTTTACCTTTTTAAGTATGTTACATTTTTAGATAACTTTTTTCGAACATAATTTATAATAAAACTTGGATAGAACTACATTATTTAGGCTAAATTTTTTTATTTGGCTAAAAATAATAAAGTTTTAGTTAATCTTTTTTTTTAATTTGGCATGAAAATAAAAATTTATGCAATTGAAATAAATAGTCAAGGCATCTAAATAGTAATAAATATATATAGTTTGAAATTAATTATTTTTGTTATAATTTTTTATATAGCTCTAAATTATGGTGCTCTAAAAATATATTATTATTTTTTAAATATTTTACCTGAAAAAAGTAAAAATATACAGTTGAAAAATAGTCATTTTATCAAGAGAAGAAATAAAAAGAGTGTACAACTTCTAAAATTTTTAGCATTGAACTCATTATGTTTTTAGTTATGGTTCTTATCTACTATTTTTATAATTTTGTTAAATTTCTACACATAAATATATACTCGCGTTGAAAGTTATGGGTTCAATGGAACCCATCCCTAACCCGGTTCCATCCCTAACCCCTTACATCCGCCCCTGCTTACCTTTTATTTTGCAATAAGTATTTTTTAGAGCAATAAGTATGTTAGAAATAATAAGTTATTTCTTGCAATTGTGTACTCTTTTTATTTCTTGTTTTGATGCAAATGACTATTTATTTCAACTGTATATTTTTACCTTTTCAGGTAAAATATGTAAAAAAAAAGTCTATTTTTAGAGCACCATAATTTAGAGCTATATAAAATATTATAGCCAAAATAATTAATTTCAAATTATGTATTTTTATAACTTTTTAATGTGTTGGCTATTTATTTCAATCGTATAAATCTTTATTTTCAGGTCAAATACAACAAAAGATTAACTAAAACTTGATTATTTTTAGCCAAATAAAAAAATTTAACCTAAATAATATAGTTCTATCCAATTTTTATCATAAATTGTATTCGAAAAAAATTATCTAAAAAGTAACATACTTAAAAAAATAAAAATATATTTTATTTTTCAAAAAAATGCCATATATGCAAGAAAAACCACGTGGCAGGCGAGTGCACCCACACAATTTGCCACATCAATTTCCAGGGATAATGGCTCTCAAAGGCCTAGTTGAGGGAGTAATTAATACCACAAATAATTTAAGACTGTAACTACTAAGTCGTGACAAGTTTAGGGAGGTAATAAGGTATTTTGACTTTTATCAGAGATCTGTTATCTTCCCCTATCACAGATACAATAACTCTACCCACCAAAACAGTGTAAATACACAATTTTCCTATGAACCACGTGGAAAATGGAAGATTTAAGAGGAAAATTCGGAGACAAAATTTTTGAAATGAATTGAACTCGGTAACAAGGAAAAAATTAATGAAAAGGGACTAAGCAGTCACAAGTGTGGAATGCTGCAACCATACTGTCTTTGTACCTCAAAGAATGTATTGTTTATAGAAATAAAACACCTTAACCGGACAGCACCAATCTATGTGAATTTAACATGATTAAGCAATGAATTACAGTAATAATACATATTAATTAACCATGATGATCGAGTATATAAACCTTATTCAAGGACACATCTCAAGCACTTAATAGTTTACAACAACAACAACAACCCAGTATAATCCCACTTAGTGGAGTCTGGGGAGGGTAGTGTGTACGCAGACACTACCCCTACCCTTGGGTAGAAAGGCTGTTTTCAAATAGACCCCCGGCATCCTTCCCTCCAAGAACTTCCCACCTTGCTCTTGGGGAGACTCGAACTCACAACCTCTCGGTTGGAAGTGGGGTTGCTTACCATCAGAGCAACACCTCTTGTCTAAGCACTTAATAGTTTGGTGCTAAAAAATAAATATTTTGGCACATTTACTATATTCACTCAAATAGTTCTTTAAATCCTATTATCCCAAATCATCCACACAAAAAAATCCTTTTTCCTTCGTAGCATACTAGAATAGTACATGGACGCAGCGGCGGGGTTGTGTTTTCAACCAAAATCGAATGTCGTAACGAGGGACCAGACACCTCTCTGTTGTTCATAGAATTAGATCCTTCTCTTTCAAGGACCACCTCAAAAACACTCTCATATATCTACTATATTAAAGAGATCTAGTGAATATATTGGAAAAGCAGCTGACAAAATTAAAGTCAATTAATATAATCAGCTATTAAAGAGCTAGTAAGTCAAAAAGAAATTATGTACTTAGAGATATATGGATGGCAAAAGTTCTTTTGTTTTATGTATGCACGTGTGCACGGAATAAACTTTGATTTTATCAGGACAAATTAAAGCATCTAGTTTAGTTTCACCAAACTCAATTACAATTAGTTTGCATGGAATACACCACAAAGCAAGCATATAAGTTTAGTTGAACCAAAGCCACTACTAGTTCCTGAAAATTTCTTATTCAGTTCCACCGATTGTTTTAAACTTTTTAAATATATGTATTCAAATTTTCATTATCACCAACTGCTTCATTCCAAGGAATTAAAGATTCTATAATGGTGCTTCACTCTCAAAAGTGTTGAATTGAAAAAAAAAATAGAGCAAAGTTTTTGCCACAAAAATGTCATATTTACTTGTCTCTATGAGGAAATGGAATGTTGCAGCACACGAAATGCTGATGAAGCGTTTCACCTTAATACACATGATTTATGTATCATTTATCCATCCTCAAGGGTTATAATTTCACCTTTGAGGCCATAAACAGATATACACACAAAAATATGATCCTTTTGATAAAATTTTCTGCTTAAACATCAGTATATACTATGATATTGACTACGAAATAAACAGTGTTGTTTCCACAAAATAGTTCTATACAATTGAGAAATTGGTGCAGCAAAGAAACTAAAATGACACTTACAAAATACACAGATCGATATCTACCATTTATTATTCTGTCTTTGCCTCTTGACTTGTTGGCAAAGCCATTCTTGTATCGGCTGAATCTCCTCAATAGCTTTCAGGTATCATATTGACACTGCAACAATTAAGCACGAATTATGCAAGGATCAAAAAAACAACAATGCTATAAAAAAAACAACAATGTTTTACATGGTTCAAACACAGAGTTCCCAAGGCCTAAATAATTGAATTACCTCCAAAGGCATCACGAACTCCAAATCATGGTACAAAAGAAAGAAGCATTTAATATTCATGGGTACACACCTTGCAGCTTTCTTAATCCTCATGTGGTCGTAAAACAACGGAACATATCATTCTCCTGCTTCACTTGGTAAGAATTTTTCAGCTGCTCCACTCTTTGCAGGTGTGATGACAACTGAACTAAATCCACGGTTGGCCCATCTTCAAGAGAAAGGTCATGCTTAGAATTCATAGAATTTGATCTTCGAACACATCTTTCTCTTAGATCATCAGTTGAAACAGCTTGACTGTCATCAAGAACTTGGACGATCCTATCTATTTCAAATACTTCAGATGAATATACTTCATTTGATGTAAAGCTTCTCGAAGCACTTAATCCGCAAATGTTTTGAAGATTATGATCTCTTTTAAGGTGAGGACAATGATTTTCTGAGTTGTGTAAATGGTGTTGTGAGTGGGCTGACAGAAGAGAGAGAGCACAAGCGGAGTTTTGCCCTGCAGATAATTCTTGAACCGAAAATGTAGCTCGAACAGGATGCTGGAAGCTTTTTAATGGTGACTGCTTCTTTTTCACTGCCACAGCTAATTGAGAGATGCAGGTCGGCTTTTCTTCCAATTTGATGTGCTTGCTATGATCTTCAAATCTTTCTTGACTAAAGGAACTGCCAGGATGTATTTCAGGAAAAAGAAATGACGCCCTCCTTTGTGAAGTCATTTCGAATAACCTTGAACCTGCCATTTGCACATACTCAAACTCAATCAAACGAAAAAAGGAATTTGTCCACAAGGCATATAAACCATGGAAGTGCCGGAAGCGAAGAGGAGTCAGTATAAACATTTATCTGATGTGACTAGCAAATTGAAATTGAAATACAAAAATTAGATTAGTAGATGTACTCGAAAAAAATTGGTAAATAAGATAGATTTGCAATATACAAGTTCACAGATAGACATAAAACGGATTAACTCGACAAAGAATTACAATATTATCATGCCCTCAAACTAAAACATAGTTGGAAAAAAGACAAGGGAGGTTTTTAATTCTTTTCTTTTGAAGGGGAAACAGGGAGAGGACATTTTTTGTTGTAGAATCAAATCGATGGAGCTTAAAGACAAAGGTACTTGGAGTACTCCTCAGTTCAACGGCATTTAACAAAGTTGAGAAGAGGAAATTAAGCTTACCCCAGTGTGTATCAAATTGAGGCTTTCTTCGGCGCTCATTATGGCCTGCAAGGCGCATGCGACAACTGCGTTTACCTTCATCAAATTCTGCCAGCAAGTGAAACCTGCATAGGAAAAGGTCAGAAAAGTCTTTGCTGGAGTAGCAGCCATAACAATCATACAACATCATAATCACTAAATTCTGACATTTCAGATAGCATGAATAGAAATTAGCTACAAGAATAGCTGAAGCCAAGATCCACACTTTCACTAAACCAACGAGTAGCTTTACTTAAGGATGATTCAGATAATAAATGGATCTGGAGAACTCCACACATGAAAAGCAGCAAGGTCCAAATTCCTTCACCTAACAGCTTTTATTCATTCATCCAAAGTCAAGTTTATAGAAAAAGTTGGATTCAAGTTAAAGTTAAGATGGAAAATTTAGGTAGTTGAAGAGGAATTCTAACATTTGGGCTGGTCAAAATCTGTTCTGCTACTAAAACTTTATTAAAGATGGATACAAGAGTACTAGTTCTATGTGCTATATTCGTATCTTTCTACAAGAGACATTTTTATACAAAAGATATTCCCCTTGATTTGGTGAGCCTCACTATACAAATACTAGAAAAATGGTAACTAATTTCCCAATTCAAACCCAACCCAATACCATGTATGAATCCGCATACCGATATATAGTTATATTATAATTTTGTCAAATGATAAGAAATAAAGGACAATGACCACGCAACTAATGTGTTCCAACCTCATGAGATTTGACAATACAACAGAAGAAGCAGAAGACAAGCTAGACTATACCTGCTACATTGCTGACAAAACCTTTGCTCAATGCCATTAACGATAACCATAGCAGATTTTGAGTGTTCATCACAAACTTTGTGCCTTTTGTGATAGTCTTTTGAGGAGCTCAGGTCCTTGTTACAGCCATAAACTTGGCACAGAAGATCCTGGGAATGCATATTTTTGGTCCTCGATCTTTTTCCTAGCAGTAATGGTTCCAGTGAAGACAAAGCTGAGGTTTCCATTAAATACGAATTACTCTTGACTTCTCTATAAACAATTGAATTGTCCTCCCTTTGACCATGCACTTGACAGATAGGAGAATCTGAATAGTCTTTTTTCATGGGCAGTAACGATTCTGCTAAAGACAGACCATGCACTTGACAGATAGGAGAATCTGAATAGTCTTTTTTCATGGGCAGTAACGATTCTGCTAAAGACAGAATTGAACTTCCTTTTGAAGATTGACTATTCCTGACTTCTCCATGCTCGATCGACTGCTCCAATTTCAATCCAATTGGCAATGCTATTGGATAATTAGACCCATTAGCCGTATGATTAAATCTCTCGTCAAGTTTCACTTCTTCCAAAATTGGGTCAAAAGTAATGACAGAAGTGGACAACATCTTTCTAGAATCATCAACAGTTTCAGCACCTAAACCTCCTGACCATTGTTTGCTGGAGGAGCATTTCTCCAAGATATCAGCTATACCTGATTCCGCGGATTCTGTATTTCCAATTATTTCTTGAATAGTGCTAAATATTCTTCTATCAACATCAGAAAAGGGGTTTTTCAAATTCCAGCCTTTTACGATATTTCTCTTTGAAACTGCACCAACTGGCATTTCAATATTATCAGGAAACAGAAGGCCACTTCCTTCCAAAGCATAGTTCATTGGTTCCATTTTTAGCAGAAACAAAAGTTGCTCAATCTTAACAAAAAGACTTCTGAATATGCAAATAACAAAGTGATAAAAAAGCATCAGTAAAAAATATCTTCGAATTATTCATCCAAACAAATAGTTCATATCTTGAAATTAAGACCTTGAAAGAAAATCACATTAGAAAAGTCGAGAAAAAAGGCTATTGCTTTCATGCAACATAAGCCAATTAATTACCCCAAAGGAAAAGAGAAAATATAAGAACTAGAGAACCAGGGAATCAAATTAGAACATCAAAAAAAGATTATAAAGTTTGAAGGCAAGGTGCACCCAGATAACAGGAATTACATATTTGTTCACCTATAAAGCTTTTAAATACCAAGAAAGAGGCGTAGACCAGCATGGAACCTAAATCTTACAGTACCAAACAAAAATCAAGAGAGAACCCCATTTGGATAATCTAACATGGAACAATTATCTAACCCTATAAATGCTAGAGAAATAAAATGCTAAAGGTAATCAACTTTTCTTGAGCTTACCAGAGGAAGATTGGAAGAAAGAGAGAAGAGTGAAGACAGAGAAACAGACAGAGGTGCTTTGCTAGTAGGGCATTATATTATTGCAACTGTTGAAGCTGATACCTTTGTGAGTCGAACATAATATATTTTCATACCTTTTTTATTCTTCCACTTCAGTCTTACTTTTTCCCTTTTTCTTTTTGGAATTTTTACCGTTAGCAAAGCTTTACAATTTATTTATTTAAATAAATATTATTTAAAAAAATTATATTTTATAAATATCTTCTAATATTTATAATAAAATATTTAATTTAGTTACCTTCTAGCTCTAAGCCACTAAATACGTTAGTCAATTACACTATTTTCTTTCTCTTTCCACTTCGATATATCTCATTATCTTCCCCATCCCATTAAAATTTCTCAATGTAAATAAAATCCCATACTTCCACTCTCACGTTTTGTTCCCTAACATACCAGATTCCCCCCACCATTTACGCCTAAATTGACCCACCTCCGTCGTCTACCACCATGAATTCCCTCTTGGACCTGCCACCTCTTCCCACTTCTACCACCAAGATCCGCATTTTATGCAGCTATGATGGGCATATAGTGCAACGTCCCCATGACAAATCACTCTGCTACGCCGGTGGTGACAACCATGTCATCTCCGTGACCGTCATACAACCGGCGCGTCTCTCTCCACCCTTACTGCCTATCTTTTCCATTCCCTTTATATTGTAATTCAATATGTCTTGTTGTATTTCATGTATTTTATTGTATTCACTATCTCTTTTTTCTCATTGTATTTCAATGTATCCCGTTGTATTCTATATATTTTATTGTATTCATTGTCTCGTTATATGCCATGAATGTATTCATAAGTTTTTTTAAATACTCCCTCAATTCCAGTTTATATGAACCTAATTCCTTTGTGGCCCGATAAAAAAAATGAACCATTTCTAAATTTGAAAATAATTTAACAATAATTTAGCTTGAACTTACAATTCTATGCTTAATGAGAAGCTTTTATAACCATACAAATTCTCTAAGCCCATTTTTAACTTGTTTACGATCACAAATTCCAAAAGTCTTCGTTTTTTCTTAAAATCCGTGCCCAGTCAAAGAGGTTCACATATATTAGAATGGGGGAGTATAATTTATGTATTCAGATGTATTTATTTAATTTCTCTGAAGATTGCTATATTTTTGGAGTATTTTTCGATTGAGAATCTTTTTTATAACTGAAAATATGAAATTTATGTGGTATAATTGAGTTTGTTGAGTTATATTAGTAGTTTATTATGTTAATTGATTCACTTTTAATTTTAAAAATAGTGTAATCCCCTATTTCACGTAGTGAATACAGTCGAATACGGTCGAATACAATATGTACTCCAGTTGTAATCTCATGTTTCACTCCATGAATACAATCAAATACATTCGAATACAACAACTCATTGGCTGAACTTCCATGATTCACGCCTATTTTTGCTATTATATTCATGAATACAATAGCTTAAATACATTTTATAATCACATAAAAGCTATCTATTATCCATAATATAGCAAATGGTATCTATAGATAGCTAATTATTACTAAAGGATAGTGCTTTATGAAAAATTCTCTTCCCTTTTCTACTAGTTGGCCTACTCATAAGATGCACAGGCCCGGTTGCTGTAATTTTTTTTTTTTTTGGAAAGATGACATTATATAGAAATTCTCAAAATAATCTATCTATCTATATCTATACTATATTAAAAGTAAGAACGGCTTTAGCGAAATATCGTTTATACCCTTTAAATATTAATTTTATACTTAATAAATAGTCATTTAAGACTTTGAAATCATCTAAATTACTACTTACTATATTTTTTCCTTGTTTGAATTATGCAAAAGTCCATAAGTTAACAAATTACCGTCCAAAGCAAAGTAAACCTCTTTTGTTAATGTGTAGTTTTTGAATTGGCTTATTTTAAGTGTTTATTGGCTTTTAAATACTTTTTAAAGTTGTGTGGTGTTTAGCAATGACAAAAAGTGCTTAAAAATACTTACTTTTAGGCATAAAAAGTACCAAAGTAAGGCAAAAGCCAAAAGTTGGGTATTACCAACTTATGACTTTTGGCTTTAGCTTAAATGCTACTTTTTATAAGCCAATCCAAACACCCTCTAAATCAAAACTACTAAGGCCTCGTTGTTTTTATTTAGATTAGGACGTCTTAATCTAAATACACAACTGAATAATTAATATGTTGTCTTTAGGTCTGGACACTGAGTGATTAAGACTGCTTAATTAAGGTAAGGGAATAAACCGTTAATTCTTTCTTTTTCTTTCATTTCCATCTCATAGTTCACATTATCACATGAGTCAATGCTCCAAGGATTCAATTATTTCATATACCTTCACAACATGTATTTCAACTTGAGCCAATGTTCTCGGAAGTTCAAAATCACATTTCCTTTCACATGCTCTTTACAACATATATAAATCATCAATTACGCATAGAGGTTACCACAAAGATCAAAATATTCGCAATATAAAGACTCACGGTCATGCTAGACACCAATGTATAGATACGCGTCACCATGCCTATACATCGCACTCGACATTTAACAAGTAGCAAGTAAGACTTAACACCTATTCACTCAAGCTAAGGTTAGACCAGACACTTACCTCAACTTCCATGGCTAAATCAATCTACAATCACCGCTTTCGCTCTCGAATCTGAATCCAACCTAATCGAATCTATGCATAAATGACTCAATGCCATCAATAAGAGCTAAACAACCTAATTCATATATTCAATTACAACTATCCGATCATTCTTCCCAAAATCCCAAAAATCGACCCCGGGTCCTCTTAGTCAAAATATGAGGTTCGGACCAAAATTAAATCCCCTATTCACCCACGAGCTCGAATATATAATTTATTTTCAAATTTGACCCAGAACAAGGTCTAAATCAAGAAAATTCAAAAAGCCATAATTCTACCCAAATCTCTTAATTTCTACCCTTAATCACATGTTTTAGGCTTAGGAATTCATTAGATGTTGATGAAAAATGAAGGAAACGAGATAAGGATTACTAACCCACGAAGTTTTGGTGAAAGAACGCTTCAAAGAACACTTAAGGATCTTGGAGAAGAAAGAACTCATGAAAACTTGTGAAAAATCCCGCAATAACACTGTTCTGGAATTAAAAATATAACTGGGCGAAATTGCCCTTCTCGTTCGCGACAGGATGGTTCCGTTCGCGAAGGGTAGCACTTACTGACCATCGCGTTCGTCAGCTGGGTAATGTGAACGCGTAGAGTAAAGGCTGGGGTCCAGAAATTTGTTCTATACGAACATAAATTGCAACACGAACGCGATGAAGAAACAATGCAAGGTTACATGAACGCAGTCACATGCATGCGAACGCAAGGAGGAAAAGGAGACTGAGCCCTCAGGGTCAAATAACTCAATGCAAACACGAGGGCAAGGGTGCGAACGCAAGGAAAAACTTAGAGCTTCTGAACGCGGAATAGGTGTCGCGAACGCGAAGAAAAATGAACTTGCGATTACTGAAGCCAAAATCTGTAATTTTTTCCTAAGTTTGAAACTACCCCGATACACCTCCGAAACACTCCCGAGCCCTCGGAGCTCCTAACCAAACACATGCACTAACTCAACAATAACATACAAACTTAACCATATGATCAAATCGCCATAATAGCATAAAAAACAATGAATCAAGTCTCAAAATAAAGAGTTTTTCTTCAAGCTTCATAAAATTTTAAATTTAGAACTTTAAGCCCGAAACACGTCAAACGGCATCCGATTTCTACCAAACTTTACAGAAATATCTTAAATCATATAGAGACCTATACCAGGCACCGGAACCAAAATACAGGACCAATACCAACACATTATAATCAATTTTTATTTTCAGTTTTCCATTATAATTCTAGTAAAATAATTTTACTCAAAAATTCATTTCTCGGGCTTAGGATCTCAGAATTCGATTCCAGGCATACGTCCGAGTCCCATATTTTTTTACAGACCCTCCGGACTGTCAAATCACAGATCCGAATATGTTTGCCTAAAATGCTGACTGAAGTTAAATTTATTCATGTTAATATTAAAATTTTAGTATTTTTCACAGAATTACACATCTAAGCTTTCCGGCTACGCGCCCAGACTGCTGACACGAATCGAGACGACTATAAATAAGGTTTTCAAAGCCGCGAAAGTACGGAATGAATAAAAAACAGGTGATGACTTTTTGGGTCGTCGTAGGTAAGCAACAACAACAACAACGACAATCCAATAAAATCCCACAAGATGGGTCTGGGGAGGGTAAAGTGTACACAGACCTTATGCCTACCCTGAATGAGTAGAGAGGCTATTTCCGAAAGAAACTAGGCTCAAGAAGAGACTACTTTTGAAAGTTCATTATGCAACTCTAAAGGAACATAATACATTGGAGATAAATGATAACAAGCAATAAGTAAATTGAAACAACAAAAATACAAACATAAAAGTAGTTTTATACATTATAGAAGCAAAGAATCTGGAGTATTTCTTCCCTTTATTGTAATTGTGAACACTTTAGAACTACTCCCATCAATAAAAAAAGATATAAATAAAGCAACATCTTGAAGAATTTTGCAAAATATTAAATAAAGTTATCCATCAGTAAAAAAAAAATGAAGTCTTCTAGTTTAGAGGAAACTAAATTTCACATGACTAATCAATACCAATACTGATATTAGAATAATCAAGAACTTAACGGATTGAAAGAGAACTTCTAAACAACTATCATTTTGAAAATATTAGACCAATGGAGCTTGATGGCTCTATTCCAGATATGCTACATTTTTTTCATTTTAAGCCACACCACTTACTTTCTAGACAAAGATTGTCTATTTTACCATAATTTTTAAGAATCTGCCAATATTCAGAAACAATTTTCAACTTTCATCAATCTCTTGAATTTTAACTTCTTATCTATACAAATATTTACCTCTTACTTTCAAAAAATGTTTATATCCTGTAATCACAAACACGAGGGTCCATTTACAATGAGGAAGTTAGATATCCTAAAAATATGAATATATTGGCACTTGAAAAATTAAAGTGTGTCACATACAAAAACAGAGCTATTGCTCAATACGAATAAATAATATAGATATTTTGTAAAATTCAAAAACTAATCAAAGAAAAGTAAAAGAAATAGCTAATGCTAGGTTATCGACAAGTACAGACTAGTACTGTACTCCTACTTGTGTAGAAGAACAACATGCCTTTTCCAGAGTCACGATATGAGAAAAAAATAGCTTGTATTTTGCAGTACACTCAATATGAATATGTTACTTGAAATTTAAAATGGAAAGCTACTGCAACTTTCGAAGAGTTTTTTAACAATTTGTTTCTTAATTTTTTACTATAAAATTAACTATTAGAGAATACAAATTGAAATCTTGAAACTCTCAAGTATATTTTCACAAAATAATAGGCAAGAATACTGCAAATTTCAAAATATAATAAAAAAACACTTCCTAAAGGTTTTTAGAATCTTACCTATTCAAGAGTAAACAAGCTTGAGTAGATGATGATAGATGCAGAATGGAGAGAGGCGTGATACTTATAGGCACAGAAGATGAAGAAAGCGTACTATTGAGCGAATCTTTGCGGAAATAACCTTATATCGTTTTTCCAAAGAGTCTGAATACTAATAGGACTTTGTTATGGATCTGATCGAATAAGCTCCTTTCCGACCTATTAAGAGCTTTTAAGAGAGAAAAAAAAAATAAACTTAATGGGCTGAATCTAAATAATTAGTTAAGATTTAAAAAATAAATGCACTTAATGGGCTAGATCTGAATGATTCAGATTCAGACATCCATTAAGTGCAAACAAATAAAGCCTAAGTTACCGTCCAAAGCAAAGTAAACCACTTTTGCTAAAAAAAACCTTCTAAAATTTAAAAGTAAAATAAAAATTGAATTGGATATTTCCAATATTTAAAAAATAAAAATGAAGTTATATTTTGGATTCTAAATTCATATTTCACCACTTTTACTTTTTTTGAAACTTTTTATCTTTTTAATTAATTAAAAAAAAATTTCCAGCTAAAAAATATGAATAATTCATAATAGCAATTAATATAAAACTGAATTTGCATTGGAATAAAAGATCTTGAACTTTCAGTTGTAGCTAAATTCGAATTTGTCAAGCCTTCCTCGAAAGATGAAAATTAATCTGTACAATAAGGATACCCTCTATTTTTACTATTTCGTTTTTATTAATTTTAAGGGTCTAAGAAAAATTATCTCATCATCTGAATATTGTTGAATATATATAATAAAACAATAATAAGCATTAATTTTCTACTTTACTGTTGGGCATAATAGATTACTGTGATTCGGTCTATTACCAAAACATAGCCGAAGATTAGTGCATTGGATTGTTCTTTTATTAATTTTTTACATTAAATTTTTTATGACAATTATTTTATTCCGATCTAGAAATAAGTTTAGTTGGATTTGAATATTACAATCCAACTAAATTCTTCGTATGATAACTCAACTTAATAATATGAACTCTCTATTTATATTTCGTATTTTCAATTTGAGTTCCAACAGAAATAAGACAAAGTCCATATTAGGTACGTGAGCAAATATAAAAGAGGGATTAAAAATGTTGGCTTGGCACCTTTATAGGCTAGGAAAGGTATTTATCTTTTTTGTCAAATTTTTGCCATCTTAACTCATTTTTTCATGTTAAAAAATCAATGTATTCATACATTTATATCATAAGTTAATTGTATAATTACATATAGCTATGAGAAATGACTGTTAAACTACCATCCATTAATGCACAATTGTGTCGTTCCATGAATTGCCGTTACTACACTAGCTTTTCTTAATTAATGGAAAAAATGAGTGCTAAACGTTCATAGTTTCACAACAGTACTTTTCGGAGATGAACAACATTGTTTGTGGACTCCATCTAATTAGCACTTCATTTCATGTAACTCTCCTCTCTTTTTGACAATTTTTTTTTTCTAAAAGAAGGTGTTGTCCTCCCTTTGTGGTTGTATGTAAAAGTTATTTTCATTATAAGGTATGTTTCAACTTTTCGGGCTTAATTAGGGTGTTCTCTTTACTTATATGTTTGGGATTATATTCACTAACTATATTATTACTTTAATATCTTTAATTTTAATTTAATTTTTCGCTCATGTAGATATTGAAAAAACTCACCAATTAAGATAAAAAATAGATTCCTTCTATATGAACAACAACTTAGCTAATATGATCCATACGAGTAAGCGTGGGGTGTGAGTTATGTATTTGCAATGAGAAAGATTGATACTTGAATTTCATTACAGAAGTTACCAAAGGTTGATATTTGAACTTCATTGCAGAAGTTACCTCTATCAGGAGAGGCTAATTATGTAAATTTTAATTAAGATGAGTGTGTAATATATTTGATAAAATTTATCTACAACAATAACATACCCACTAATATCACATACTGTAGGATCTGGGTAGTTCGTCTCATGTATCTTCAACTGTCTGGAGGCGTAAGCAATCACCTTACCGTCCTGCATCAATATCGCTCCGAGGTCAACTCTTGAGGCGTCACAATAGACAGCATAAGACCCTGAACCGGTAGGCAACATCAAAATTGGGGCTGTGGTCAAAGCTGTCTTGAGCTTCTGAGAGCTCGCTCACGCTCCTCTGTCCACTGAAATGGGGCACCCTTCTGGATCAATCTAGTCATAGGGGCCACAATCGATGAAAATGCCTCCACTAAACGATGGTACTAGCCCGCCAAACCAAGGAAACTACGAATCTATGTAGTTGAGGACGGCCTGGGCTAACTCTGCACGGCCTCTTTCTTCCTCAGATCTACCCAAATGCCCTCACTCGAAATCACGTGGCCTAAGAATGCTACTGAACTTAACCAAAACTCACATTCTAAGAACTTTGCATATAGCTTCTTCTCTTTCAGTGTCTGAAGCACGATCCTCAGGTGCTGCTCATGGTCTTCCCGACTCCGGGAATACACCGGAATATCATCAATAAAAACAATAACAAAACGAGTCAAGATATGGCCTGAACACAATGTGCATCAAATGGATGAAAGCTGCTGGGGTATTGGTCAGCCCAAATGACATAACAAGGAATTCGTAATGACCATACCGAGTCCTGAAAGCAGTCTTCGTGATATCTGGCTCCCGAATCTTCAACTGATGGTAGCCTGAGCGCAAGTCAATCTTAGAAAACATCTGTGTGCCCTGAAGCTTGTCAAACAGATCATCAATACGAGGCAAAGGATAATAGTTCTTCACTATAACCTTGTTCAACGGGCGATAATCAATACACATACGCATAGAACCATCATTCTTCTTCACTAACAGGATAGGAATACCCCACGGTGAAACACTGTCGAATAAAACCCTTATCAAGCAATTCTTGCAATTGATCCTTCAACTCATTCAACTCATTCAACTCAAGAGGAGCCATACAATACAGAGGAATGGAAATAGGTTGAGTGTCCAACAACAAATCAATGCCAAAATCAATGGCTCTATCAGGCGGCATGCCCGGAAGATCAGTCGGAAACATATCGGGACAATCCCATATCACTGGAACTGAAACAACAGAATGGGTATCAGCACTGACATCTCTCACATAAGCTAAATACGGGGCACACCACTTCTAATCCATACACTGAGCTTTGAGAAAAGAGATAACTCTACTGGGAGTGTGATCTAAGGTACCACTCCACTCAATACGCGGAATACCTGGCATAGCCAGCGTCATGGTCTTGGCGTGACAATCAAGAATAGAAAAATGGGGAGACAACTAGTCCATGCCCAAAATAATGTCAAAATCAACCATACCGAGTAATAATAAATCTGCTCTGGTCTCAAACCCACGAATAGTAACCAAACATGACCGATAAATGCGATCAACAAAAAGAGAATTCCCCACAGGAGTATAACCATACGCGGGGATACTCAAAGAATCCCGAGGTACACCCAAATATGGAGCAAAATAAGAAGACACATAAGAATAAGTAGATCCCAGATCGAATAGAACCGATGCCTCTCTGTGACAGACAAATATAATACCTATAATGACGGAGTTGGAGGAAACAACCTCGGGACGAGCAGGAGTAGCATAATATCTATCCCGGCCTCTCTATCGAGGATGACCACTAACTCCCCGACCTCTCCCCCTAGCCAGCTGAGCAGATGGGGTAGTAGCTGGAGCTGTGATCATGGCCTGAGAACTCTGCTGAGCACGCTGTGGCTAAGATGTCTGTAGGAGTTCACTCCTCCCAAGTCTAGGGCAATCCCTCACCCCATGGTGGGTGTCACCACACTCAAAACCAGCTCTGGGAGGGCGCGGTGGTTGTGAATGGCTTGGGCCAGATCTGCTGGACTTTCCTCTGAAAGCACCCCGCTTAGGAGGCACGCTAGAAACTGGAGGTGCATTGTAAGGCTCCTGAGGTATAAGCGGAGTTGAAGCACTGCTGGCTGCTGGAAGAGCTGAATGAATGGGGTGACCAACTTAAATCCTACCATAACGACCTACTGCTGGGGTACGGGCACCAAAGTAGTGACCCCACTCTCGAGACCTCTTGGCTCCCTAGCGAGCATACCCTTAATCCTACTAGCAATGCTCACTACCTGATGATAAGAAATGTCCATCTCCAAATCTCGAGCCATGCTAGTTCTGATGGGTGGGATAAGACCCTCGATGAACCTGCAAACTCTCTCACGGACTGTAGCAACAAAGGTCGGTGCATGCCTGGCCAACATGGTATAGCGGATAACATACTCCGAAATGGTCATAGCACCATGGTGCAAATTCTCAAACTCTGAGTGCCATGCATCCCTGAGACTCTGGGGGTACAAACTCTCTCATCAACATATCTGAGAATTGAGTCCAGATCAGTGAGGAAGTCTCGGCTGGATTGTCTATCTCATAAGTGTGCCACCAATCATAGGCGGCTCCCCGAAGCTGGAAGGCAGTGATGGAAACCCTATTGGACTCTACTATGCCCATAGTGCGAAGAATGCGATGACATTCCTCTATAAATCCCAAGGCATCGTGTGATGCTAATCTACTGAATAATGGGGGATCATACTTCTTGAACCTGTCAAGTCTCCGCCGATCGTCCTCTGAAGTAGCTGACCCGTCCTCAGGCTGAACTGACCCTGCAAGAGATGCGAGAATAATCTCAGGAACCTGATCAACCTGCACTCGCTGCTCGGGAGTAAGGATAGCAGGAGTCTGTGCTCCTCCCTCGGCCTAGGATGTGGCTGCAGCAAGGGGAAGCAACCCTGCCTGAGCCAAGGTGGTATACATACTTATGAACTGAGCCAAAGTCTCCTGAATGGCTGGAGTAGTAGTGGCAGTAGTGGGCATGCTAGGTGCCTGGGCTCCGGCTAGATTTTCTGGTGGTGCCTCGGCGGCAGCTTGCGCAGGTGCTCTGGCTGCACCACGTGCGTGATGTCGACCTCTACCCTAACACTAACCTATGACGGCTATAGTAGGGGGCGCAGGTGCCTGATCATCCCGAGTAGCGCTTGTCCTCACCATCTATGAGAGGATAGAAGATGAAAGTTTAGAATTTGTGATGTCAAAAATATCGCACAAGAAGGAATCAAATGAAGTGGAAATTTTCCTAACAGTTACATAGTCTCTCGTAGATAAGTACAGACGTCTCCGTATCGATCAGCGAGACTCTAATAAATTGGCTTGTGTTATGTGATTCCTATGAACCTAGAGCTCTAATACCAACTTGTCACGACCCCAGTTTGCCCTCCATGAACATGTCGTGATGACACCTAGTTCCTATTACAAGGTAATCCTAACAATGCGAAAAACTTTAAGTAAAGCTGAACAACTATTAGAAAACTGCATATAAATGCCACTCAACATATATAACTTAAAAATGCAGAAATCTACACTATCACCCCAAAACACGGAAACTCACAGGAACACAAGCTAATAAAAAGTAATACATGGATCTAACTTTAGAATATCTAAAGCAAAAGTATGGAAGAAGGATAAACACTATAGATAGAGTAATGAATGAGACTCTTCGATCTGCAGATGCTGCAGATGTACCTCAAAGTCTCCATAGCTCTCCCTGCCTCAAGGATAGTGTGCCTGAGAAAAAGTACGTGGATTTTACATGAAAAACATGCGCAAGAGAGGCATGAGTACACCACAGCGGTACTCAGTAAGTTCTAAGCCTAACCTCGGTTGGGTAGTGACGAGGAAAGGTCAGGGCCTTACTGAGATATAACATAATAAATGATAAGATGAGAGAAAGAAAGATAAAAAAACAATATAGATAAAGTCTACAACGAGAATCTAAACAAGGTAAATACGAAAACCGTAGTAGAAAGCAGAAACAGGATAATACTAGTAAATACTACTTAGAATAGGAACAACAACCGGGGATCTCTTTGTATCTCGAGGATCTCTTGGTATCCTCACCATATACACGAGGGATCTCTTGGTATCCTCACCATATACACGAGGAATCTCTTGGTATCCCAAGAATCTCTTGGTATCCTCACTATATACACGAGGGATCTTATGGAATCCTCACCATATACACAAAAGATCTCTTGGTATCCCCAAAACTTACAATTTCATGTGTCAGGGATCTCTTGGTATCTCGCACCCTCAGTCCAGAACATATCAAGTGCAGAGGGATCTCCCAGGATGCCATCCCATAGTCCCAATAAAAAAACACACACAATAACAACCCAAACATTAGGATAGATACTAAACTCAAGACGAGTAATAGAAATCCTAGCCAAACATACTACACAAAGTACAAACATTACAGTTTAAGCACTTGGACAAGGTCAAATAAACGTGCTTCTCTAAACTAGCATAGAATAAACTTGCAATTTAAAATAAACAAGTAAGCAAGAAAACTCAATTTAAATACATCAAGTAAAAACTAATTTCGAATAATTAGCTCAAGTACGCGCTCATCACCTTACATACGAGGAATTCTAATACCAAATATCATGTCCTAAGGGGAAGAAATCCCCCACGCAAGGTTAGACAAGCCACTTACCTCAAACCGGCTCCAAAATCAACTTGAAACCATAATTTTCATCATGAGTATCCGGCTCCAAATGGACCAGATCTATCCATTTCAATTACATTTGGTGAACAACATCTCAAGCAACTAATTCTACTATTTAATTTAAAGCTAAGACGCAAATTTAGGTAAAATAACCAAAACTCCCCTCAGGCCAACGTAGTCAAAAGCTGAGGTTCGAACCAAAACTCGGTTACCCATTCCCCCGCTAGCCCAAATACATAACATGTTTTGAAATTGGACCTCAAATGGAGGTCAAATACCCAATTTTAGCAAACCTAGGTTCTACCCAACATACCCAAATTTTCCCATTAGAATCTTTGATTTAAAGTTGAAATTATGTTAAAAGTTGTTAAGCAGTGAAGAAAATAAGTTAGAAATCACTTACCAATCGTTTTGAAGAAGAAATATTGCTTGGAAAATCGGCTCTTATGTTTTGGGTTTTTGAAAAGTAAAAAATAACTCAAATTCCCGTATATTCATACCATCTGAAGTCCCCAGCACGGACCGCACAAAAGGACCGCCGCCGCGTCGACCTGCCTGAAGACCTATTGGCTCTGGCCCTGCACGGACCGTGCAAAGCCGACCACGGCCGCACAGCACCCACCGTGGAACGCACAAAGGCGAACCCGACCGCACTTGCTCCTCCGCGGCCGAACGCGATTTCTCGCGGATCACGTTGGAGGGTTCAGAGTCTACAATATTTTCCTGAACCTGTAACGGCTGATATTTTATATCTAATGCATTCGGGAACCTACTCGAAACTCACCCGAGCCCTCGGGGCCCTGAACCAAACATACACTCAGCCTCAAAAACATCCTAGGGACTTATCCGTGCGATTAAATCGCAAAAATAACATCATATACATCGAATCAAGCCTCAAAACTCGTGATTTCTTCCAAATTTTCATCAAATCCCCATTTTAAGTCCGAAACACGTCAAACGACCCCCGTTTTCAACCAAACTTTACAAAAAGTGCTTAAAACATATATAAGACTTATACCGGGCGCTGGAACTAAAATACGGGACTGATACCATAGTCTTCTAATCAAATTTCATTTCCAATTACCTTAATTAGTTCCATAAAATGATTCACACAAAAAAATTTATTTGTCAGACTTGGACCTCGGAATTCAATTCTGGGTATACGTCGAGGTCCCATATTTTCCTACGGACCCTCCGGGACTGGCAAATCACGGTTTTGGGTCCTTTTTCCCTGAAACGTGACTAATGTAATGTCGAATTTATTCAATTTAATATAAAAAATTAGCGTTTTTATCCACAAAATTCATATTTTAGCTTTTCGACTACGCGACCGAACAGCGCAAGCAAATCAAGGCAACCCCCTAGAGGGGTTTTCAAGGATTCGAAAGTATAGAATGGGTAAGAAAATAAGTGTTGATCCCTTTGAGTCGTCACAATAATATGAGTGACCCTCCCCTTTTCACTATATACCCATAAGTTATTATAAAATTATTACAAACTGTATTAATCAAGAAAAGTAAAATTATATCAGAAATTAAACTACAATCAAGGAGCCTAATTCAGACTTAAGGTCTAACAAAGTGAGCTAAACCAACTTCCATGATCTGATTTCCAAAGCCTTTCTCGTATTTGGGATGTGTCAAAGTTCCCAAGAGCCTGAAATGGACTCCGTGCAATGCTTACACCCCAAATACATTGCAGAATTAGATTATAGCGCAGTTTGGAAGGGCCAGCCCTCAAATATCCAAGTTTAGAAGGAAATCAAGATCCCAAAGCAAGGCTCATAGGAGGGGGGCATGACTTAGTGTCTAAGAGTAAGTGTAAGTGCAAAGAGGGGAGTTAGGGAAGGCCATGGTAGGATGGTGGTCATGCCCAACAATTAAGAGTGCTGGCACACCCATGACCAATCTGTTAGCCAAATCTTTGGAGTTAGGATCCATTGAGGATCAGGTTTAGATATAGGCAATTATTTGGATACTACCTGGCTATGAACGTTAACGCAAACATATAGAAGGGAGTATGGGTGGGGATTCACAATAGAAACAGATGTGAGAAAAGAACATGCATAGTCCATACTGCACATAAACAACAAAGTTCAATAGAGTAAGGCAACTGTAAAGTAAAAACTTAGGGAGAAAGCAGAAATCAAAACTGAGACATACCAGTTTCAGGGAACAAATAAGTAAACATTAGTCTTGAAAAGCCAAGTTGCAAGCAAACAGTACAAAGGCCTCAGAAGAGAGTCGAGTATTGAAAGAGTATTATAATTGAGAGTGATAGAATATTGAATTTGAAGTGTTCAATAATCAATGTCTGTCAAAGTATAGAAAGATCGCGCCCCTTTTATACTGAAACAAGAAAGTAAGAAAGGTAAGGAAATAAAATTGAAATCAATCTCCCTTTAATTAAGGGACTCTAATTTCAAACGGGTAAAGAAAATTACGAAAGAATTAATCAGAATATTTTCTCAAGCAGTACAATAAGGGTAAATACATAGGAGTTATTTAAAGCAATAGTCCAGCGGTATACGGTTTGTGAAAAAATACGGATAGGAATCAATTAAACATCTAATGAAATCAAAGTTGCAGGCTTTTACTCGAATGAACCAAGTTAGGAAGGGGGTAAAGAAAGATTTAATTTAAAGAAAATCAGTAACAATCAAGTAAACCCCATTAATGGAATTCAGAATCAATTAGCAGTTGGAAACAACCCTTTTTGAAAGAAGAACTTCTCATATATAAAGCAGAAATCAAACCAAAGGGGTCGTCATGTAACTTAGAAAAGAGTCTAACATTAAAATGTTCAGAATAATAAGCAAGAAGGGGTACAAGTCCAATTTTCAGATTCACAATGAGTTTGAGAGTCCAAGGTCCCAAACTAGAACCCTAACTCGAATACAAATCAAAATTGCCAAAAGAAACCCTAAATAATGGTTTCAAATTGAATCAGACATCAAGATGAGAAGGAGAGCCGTTAAACAGACTCAAAGGTCTCTTTCAGAGACTGCTGAGAAACAAACAGACATGATACTAAGAAAGAAAGATGATTCAAGATCATGAAGAACATATTTGAGAAAACTCAGAACTTAAACAAATTCAGAAGAAAGAGGTGATACAAACTTAAACAAAAGTAGATGAAGCATGTTTAGCAAGAACACGAACAGACTTCAGTAAAGCAAAATCAAAAAACTCAACGGTAAACACATATAGTAAAGAGCAAAGAAAACATAACAAGGATCAACACGTGAGTACATGAGTGACATGTAAAAAAGAAAAGTAGAAAGTAAGTACATGCGTAGTAAGAAGAAATCACCCAAGCATGACATAGATAAACATTCATAAAGAAAAGAAGAAGAAGAAGAATCAAAAAGAGATTTTTGAAAAAAAATCCTTTCAGAAACCCCAAATCAAAGACAAAAGATTTTGAAAAAGAAAATTTAGGGAAAACACTTCAAATGTCAAGTAAAACATAGATACAACATAGATCTAAGCCAACAACAGAGAAAGAACCTCATATAGCTTAGTGTTTTGGAGAAACCCTAGAAATGAGAAAGGCTTGGAAGAAGAATTAGATCCCGAGTTGGAGAGGTCAAGAGTCAGGCTCTTGAATCTTGAATATGCGGGAGCAATGGTCGGTGGGGCCATAGAACCAAAGATCTGAGAAGATATGAAAGAGAAATGTCGAGGTCAGGTCTCGAAGCTTCAAATTACCGTGTTTTAATGGTTGAGGGGGGTGAGTATATATCATCCATGCCCTGAGAAACGATGGATTTCGGTGAAAATTCGATGAAATAAGGTAGGAAGAGGCTAGAGTTCTGAAGAGTTTTGAGAGAGTTTGAGAGAAGAAGGGTTTCAAAGGTGGCTATCAGAGTGAAATGAGGGATTAGGTAGGTCATTCAGGGTTAAAAAAGGTAAGGGGGATTTATGGCCGTTGATCAAATGATCAACGGCTTGGATCAAATATAGGAAATAGTCGGATTTTATATTGGGTCGGGGGATCGGGTTGAAATGAATTTGGGCTGGTCCAAATAGGGGTAGAATTGGATCAATTTAAGGTTAAAATTAAAATGCAAAAGAGGCTGTAAGTGAAATAAGGGAGGCTAAATGTTAAATTGCCAAATTTTGCTTTTTGTTTTGTAAAAATAGTGGAAATGATTTTGAAAGTAAATTAAAAGTAATGAACTAATTAATAATATATAAATATTAATTTCAAAAATACTGGGACAGATTTTATAATAATAAAAAAAGTGTTGCTAATTTTAAAGTAGACTAAAATTTTAATTATATGCAATTTATCTTTAAAAATACAAAATAAATTCGTAAAAATATACAAAAATTACCTTATGTATTTTGGTATAAATATGAAAATAAAATAAGTTATTCACAAAAATGATAATCTTGGGAATAATTATTGGATTATTGTATGTCTAAAATGGACAATAAGTTGATTCTTGAAATCTTTAAAAATTGGGAAAAATACTAACACACTTGGGTATGCTTATATATATATATATATATCTATATATATATATATATATGTTATTTTGATAGTATTTCGTATAAATAATACTTAGGAAAAAATTGGGTATCAACACATGTGCAGATCCTTCTTTCTCTATCTATACAGTTCCACCAATTACCTAACAAGGTGTATAGTTTTCGTGGTTGAATGATCCGGCATGAACCCGAACTGATTATTGGATACAGGTACTATCATCCTCATCCTCACTTCAACCACCTTCTCCCACACTTTTATGATATGGCTCTGTAACTTGATACCCCTATAATTGCTACAACTCTGGATATCACCTTTATATTTTATACAATGGAACTATCGTACTCCACCTCCATTCATCTGGTACCTTCTTCTCCTTAAAAATAACATTAACATATTTGGATAATTCATTAAATATAAATAAAACAATCTATCACAATTTTTTTTCTAGTTTTATTTGATATGATTGTGATATTCTAGAGTTGTCACAACCCAATTCCTCCTTATGTGAATTGTCATGAGGGAACCTAGTCTCTAAGACTAGGTAAACCTAATATTGTGGAAGTGAAATGAAAATACAAAGATAACGGCTAATACATGTAGTTAATAAGCAAAAACGATGCCACTTGGCATATACAATAATCATTTTTCTCCCAAAACCCGGAATGTCGGAAATTACAAGAGTCCAAGAGTTTCTAACTGCTCTATACATTATTGTCTGAAGAAAACAAGGGGCGAATTAACACAATGGGATAGAAGAGGACTCCGAGGTCTGCGGATGCAGGCATATGTACCTTAAAGTCTCCTGAAGTAGAAATCATGCAACTAGACTTGAGGTTGAAAGTTGGTACCTGGATCTGCACTCGAAAAATATGTGTAGGAAAGGGCATGAGTACACCACAACGCTATCTAGTAAGTTCCAAGCCTAACCTCAGTCGAGTAGTAACGAGATCAAGTTAGAGCCTTACTGAAAAATATATAATAAGATAAGGCGAAAATGAAATATCATTTAAAATAAAGACTGAAATTAAATAGGAATGAGATTGTAGAATTCAAAGGCTCGGTACACAAAAATAACAACAGGGGATCTCCCAGGATACCATCCCATAGTCCCACACGTAAATGCAGTATAGAGGGATCTCCCGTAATACTGTTCTGTAGTCACAAAGTAAATATGCAGTGCAAGGGGGAATCTCCTGGAATACCATTCCATAGTCCCAAAGTTGCGGTGCCGGAGAATCTCTCAGAATACCATTTTGGAGTCCCAAAGAAAATATCAACTCAAATAGTAGAACCAACAGCTACGATACAAAATCTTACAGTTTAGACTAAGTACAATTCAAGGAGAACAGGAATGTTACTAAGCATGCTGCACAAAGTTTAGATAAGAAATTAAGGCAAGTAGGCATGCTATTCTAGACTAAAAGGGTACTACACATACTGATATATCTCAAATAAGAAGAAGAACATGTTATTACTCAGTGAAAATCAGGTTTTATAATAATTAGACCGGTACGTATGTCACTTCACGTACATAGTGCTCACACAAATAATATCAAATTATAAAGGGAGTTCCCCCACACAAGGTTAAGAAAGCCACTTACCTCGAACCAAGCTCAATAAAATCCAAAACAATGCTTTTTCCACGAATATCCTGCTCCGGATGACCTAAATCTAGCCAACTCAATTACATAACGTAAATATAGATATAAACAACTAATCTAGCTAATGAAATCAAAGATATGGAAAGAAAACAGAAAAACAACCAAAAAGCCTTCTCGGGCCCATGTCTTGAAATCGGGTAAACGTCACAAATTATGAACACCAAATCACTCACGAGCCTAACCATACCAAATTCACTCAAATTTGATACCAAAATCTCCTTCAAAACCACAAAATTTGGCCTAAGAACTTTTATCAAATTGTTTCAAATTTTCATCTGAAATTAAATGAAGTAATCAATAATAGATTAGTGCGATATAATCATAAAGGAGTTAGGAGTCATTACCCAATAACTTCCTTCGAAAACCTATCCAAATTTTGCCTTCAACTGAGATCCCAGTCAAATTTTGTAATATAAATTCAAGCCCTCATTTTCTAACTTTAAATTCTTCCTAGGCACGCCTTTCTTTGCGAATGTGATCAAAGCCTCGCATTCAGGAAGCAAAAATATCCACTGCTCAAATTTCCTCTTTCACGAATGCGAGTACCCCTCATGAACACGTTGCCTCTACGCAAATGCGTAGAAGAAATTCTTCACGTTCAGTTGTTCCATCTTTCTTCTTTGCGAACACGTTCAACTCATCGCACTCGTGACGCTTCCACTTGCCACACCTTCGAGAATGCGAAGAACAAATGTATCGACCCGACCGGTCGTTTCATGAGTTGCAACCCCATCTCCCCCAATTCTTCTTCCTTCTATGTTGCTCGCTGTATTTTATCATATCATGTTGGTCATGTTGTGTTTGGAGTGGTATTAGAGTGAAATGAGACACTTAGTCTCTTAAGTAGGTTAATTAGTAGAAAAAGTCAACCTAAAGTTGACTTGTGGGTAAATGTTCTCGGAATTAATTTTTTATGTTTTGAATAACTCCATTAGGTGATTTGGGACTTAGCAACGTATTTGAAATGTAATTTGGAGGTCCATGGTAGATATAGCCCTGAATTGGCGAAATTGAAAATTTGGCATTTTCTGGTCGACAGTGAAATCTTGATATCGGGGTCGGAATTGAATTTCCTGAAATTAGAGTAGGTCCTGTGAAATTTGGGATGTGTGTTCAATATTTCAAGTTCCGAAGGGAGTATACTGAAATTGTATTTATCTGGAGTGTTCAGAGTTATTCGGAGTGTTCAATTTCAAAATTTCAAGTTATACTAAAACTGTAGAAAGACATTTCTCAAATTATTTTTTGCTAAAACTGAGATTTTATGAGATAATTGATTTCTACACTATATTGGAACCATATTGTATTTGCTGTATAGCTATGACGTGGGATTATTTGATTTCTTACTGCTCAGCTTTCATTTACTTTTATAACTTACTGTGTTGTCGTACTCACATTACTCCCTGTATCTTGTCTGTAGATCTAGGAGATGCGGGTTTTGACAGCGAGGGAGGATCTTCATCCAACTGTTCATTTGGAGTCAACAAGGTAGCTGTATGGCGTTCACAGCCTCGTTTTCTCCCTCTTATCTTCTCTAGATTTTTTTAGTATTGTTCCCAGAGTTTGATAGACTTCATTGTACTTAGACAGACCTTGTAGTTGCTCATGACTTGTGACATCCCGATGTCGGGCTGTTGTTTCTATCCACACATTTCATTTAAACTTATGTTATGGAGTATTATAGTTAATGGCTTTAAAAACACCTTTATTATGAAATGTTGAATATTTGGGATTGTGTCGGCTGGTCTAGTTCCATGATAGGCGCCATCACGACTTTGGGGTTGTGACAACAAAATCTCTGTAATAAAAATACCAGAAAATCTGCTATATTTCCAAAGTCCAAAATGATTCGGTAACAACCCGAAACTCACTTGAGGCCCTTAGGACCTCAACCAAACATACCAACCAATCCTAAAATACCATACAAACTGAGTCGAGCCCTCAAATCTTATCAATCAATGCTAAAATCACGAATCACCCTCCAATCAAAAATTTAAAACTTGAAACTTCAAAATTCTATAACTAATGCCAAAACCAACCAAACCATGTCTGGTTGACCCCAAATATTGCTCACAAGTCATATTCAATACTACTGATATACTCTAACTTCCTTGAATCAGATTACGACCCTGATATTGAAAATTCCACTACCGGTCCTAAACTCCAAAATTTTGACTTTTGTTATTTCAAGCCTATATAAGCTACGTACCTCTAAGACATAATATGGACACGCCTATAAGCCCAAAATACCCAACAAAGCTAATGGAATTGACAGAATTCCATTCCAAAGTCGTCTTCATACAGTTCCGACTACGGTCTAAATCTGAATGCTTAAATCTCCATTTAGGGACTAAGTGTCCTTACACACTTCAAAAACCAAAATGAATCTTCCCGGCAAGTTACACTAGTAGAAATAGGTAAAAGGGAAACAGTTAATAGGGGATCGAGGCTCTAACTCTCAAAATGACCGGCCCGACCTTTACATCCTCCCCCTTTTAAAAAAACCATTCGTCCTCGAATGAGCAAATTACATACCTCAGGTGGTGAAAAGATAAGGGTAACGGTTGCACATATCCTGTTCGGTATCCCAAGTCGCCTCCTCGAACATCTAACCCCGCCATTTACTGATACAATGTTTTTTGAACTCAGCTATCAAACCACCTTGTCCAAATCAACCACCGACTCCTCAACAAAACATAGATCCTTGTCCAACAAAACTGAGCTGAAATCCAACACATGAGATGTATAACCATGATACTTCCGGATCAACAATTCATGAAATACCGTATGAACTCCTGCTAGACTGTGAGGTAAGGCAAGCTCATAAGAAGCCTTCCCAACTCACCGCAACACCTCAAAAGGACCCATAAACTTTGGGCTCAGCTTGCTCTACTTTCTGAACCTCATAATGCCTTTCATAGGTGAAACTCAGAGCAAGAACCACTCTCCGACCATGAATACCACATCGTGAACCTTCCGATCTACATAACTATTCTGTCTGGACTTGGCTGTGCAAAGATTATCCTAAATCACCTTAACCTTCTCCAAGGCATCCTGAACCCAATAATATGGCCTTGCCCGGCTCGAACCAACCCATTAGGGACCGATACTTCTGTTGAAAAACGTTCTCAAGGCACTATACTAAAACGTGTGTTCATATTTGTAGGTTTTGATGAATGACAAACTATGCGCAATGGACATATGACGAGGTCCAAGCACAAGCGCGCAATTGATATATAACGAGATTCAAGCACAAGACCAAGATCAAGCAAAGATATAAAGTTATACATGAGTCGTTCATTAATTGTGATCTTGATCCGATAACTTGACTCAAGACTTGGCTTCTCTCGTAAAAATAATTTTTATCAAATCATGCATATTTAATTTAAAGCAAAATGATTTTAAATCATGCATATTTACTTTAGTCAAAATGATTTTTAAACATGCCTCTAAAATCTGGACTAAGATAATCGATTATGTACTTATGATAATCGATTATGTTAAGTCAGCTGCGTGACAATCGATTGTGAACTTATGACAATCGATTGTGTTGAGGCAGTGTACATCAAAGTTTTTCAAAGCTACAAAATAATCGATTGTGAACTTATGACAATCGATTGTGTTGAGGCAGTGTCTATCAGACATGTTCAAAGTCATAAAATAATCGATTGTGTACCTTTGACAATCGAGTGCATTAAGGCAGTGTCTCATTGATTTTTCAAAGACTGATATATAATCGATTGTTCTCATAGCATAATCGATTGTGTAATTAACCGTTGCCAAAATATTTTCAAAAACCGTCAGGTAATCGATTATAGATTTCTAATAATCGATTGTTTTAAATAAAATTTGAAAAAGATTTTTGAACGTTGCCAAGTAATCGATTGTAGATTTCTAACAATCGATTGTTTTAAGTAAAATATGGAAATGATTTTTTGAACGTTGCCAAGTAATCGATTGTACATTTCTGACAATCGATTGTTTTAAGTAAAATCTGGAAATGATTTTTTGAACATTGCCAGTAATCGATTATTGATCTTAGATAATCGATTGTTAAGCGTAAAATCTGGGAATGATTTTTGGAACGATTGGCAAACAATCGATTGTGGCATTTTGACAATCGATTGTCACTGAGTAAAATCAGCAACTCTTAATTGGCAATTAGGCAACAGCAATGCATGGTTTTGCAACTATAAATACAGCTTCAAATCAGTCTTCTAAACACAACAACTGATCATATTATTGCTATAGCTTGCATACTCTATTGTTCGTCACTTTCTATTCATTACATAAGTTTTGAGAGCCAAAATTCTTGACGAAAGTTATTGCGTTCTTGAGCGTATCTATTTACTCATATCTACTCTATTAAGAGAGTCTTGTTTAAGTGAGTGCTAAGTGTTTTATACACTTGAAGGGAAGTGTTAGTCCTTGTATTGTAAGAAGGAACTTGTGGTGGAAGTGTTAGTCCCTTGTATTGGAAATCTCGAGAGAGTCTCTCGGGGACTGGACTAGCCACGGGTTGTGGTGAACCAGGATACATCGGTGCGTTCGTTCTTATTTATTTACTTATCGCACTTATTTCTTTCCTGCAATTTTTAAATTCCGCAAGTTTACGCTAATTTTTATTTTAACGCTATTCACCCCCCTCTAGCGTTAAGCGTATTTTCTAACAATTGGTATCAGAGACCAACTCTCTGAAGACTTAACCGTTTGAGAGAAACAATCCATGGCTTCTACTTGTGATTCTTTTGCAAGAATAGGTGAAGGACAATGCTCCATCCGACCACCACTATTCGACGGTACAAACTATACGTACTGGAAGGAGAGGATGAGAATATTTGTTCAATCAAATAGTTTTCATCTTTGGAAGGTAATAATGAAGGGAGAACAAATTCCAACCAAAAAGGTTGAAAATAAAGATGTTCCAAAGTCCGAAGATGAATATGATGGGGATGATATCCGAAAGGTGCAAAACAACGCTAAAGCCATTAATTTATTATATTGTGCTGTAAATGCTGATGATTACAGGAAAATATCATGTTGCACAACGGCGAAGCAAATGTGGGACAAGCTGAAAATTACGTACGACGGTATGGACCAGGTAAGGGAAGCTAAAATTGATTTCCTAACCCATGCATATGAATTGTTTCACATGAAGGAAGGCGAAAAGGTCGATGAGATGTTCGAACGATTTTCAAAAATCGTTAATGATTTACATGCTCTTAAGAAGACCTTCACGGATAAGGAACTTGTCCGAAAAATTCTCCGAAGTCTCACTCCGGCATGGCGATCCAAGGCCGACGCGATTCAAGAATCTATTGGCGTTTCAAATGTCACCATCGACGGATTAAGAGGTAATCTTAAAACTTATTAATCTACTATACTTAACCCTCTTGTTGATGATCAAAGGAAACAAAAGACCGCTCTCAAGGCAAGCACAAGCCAACCTCAAAATGATGAAGACGGAGACAACGAGTTCGGACTCGTTATTAAGAGATTTCAAAATTTCATGCGAAAAGAGTATGAACGAAAGGGCAAAAAGCAAGGAGATCAAATAAAGTGCTATGAGTGCGGAGAAACCGGGCACATTAAATCAAATTTCCCAAATGCCAAAAAGGAGAAGAAACCCTTCAAGAAACAACGAGCATACATATCTTGGGTAGGCGACTCCGGTGACGAGTCGAGTGAGGAAGAAGAAGACGAAGCCGCAAATCTTTGTCTCATTGCTCACGAAAACAATCAAGAAGAGGTATGTCAAATTTCTTCCAAAAATTTCTATTCTCTTGAGGAAATGCAAAATGCTTTTGATGAGTTGTATAGTGAATTTATTAAAGCTTCCAAAACTGTTAAAAGCATAAAAGAAAATGCTTCTTTAAAAGAAAAAGATTTTGAAAAACAACTCTCTTTGAAAGAAAAGGATTTGGAAAAACTGATTTTGGAAAATGAGAAGTTGAAAGAAGAAAACAAATTTTTCGGCAAGAGAAGCGCCGACAAACCTGAGAGCTCTAGTAAAAATTGTACTTCTTGCATGCATCTCAAAAATGAGGTAGAAAGACTTAAGGGCACCCTAGATAACTTTAATTCTTCTCATAAAAATTTGAATGAAGTTCTTGTTAACTTGAAGTCGACCAAGCATGGCATAGGCTTTGAGAATGAGCCTAAAGAAAAGGTTGAAGCCAACTCCCAACAACCTAAGGCTCAACCTAGGATTAATAAAACAAACGCTCATCCTAGATATAACAAACCTAGAAATAGCTTTCAACAATCGCAACCTAGAAATAATCATTCTAGAAATAATGCATACTCTAGGCCAAACACTAGAAGGAATTTTGAACCTTGTAGAACACCTAGAAATGGCTTTCAACCTAGAAACAACTATCCTAGAAATGCTGTATATCCTAGAACCAATAGTAGGAGAAATGATTTTCATGAATTGCGCAATAGTCATATTGTCAAGAATAGAGTAAATGAATTTCGTACGTCCAATTACTATCAACCTAGACGAATGCATAATCCTAATGTTGTTTGTCATTATTGTAGACGAATTGGACATATTGCTCCTGCTTGTTTTACACGACATAGACATAACACTCAATCACATCACTATGATTTGCCTAACCCCCAAGGACCCAAAATGGCATGGGTACCTAAAACTCATTAATCTGTTTTGTAGGGGTCAAGTGTACTTTGGTACCTTGATAGTGGATGCTCCAAGCACATGACTGGAGACGAATCCAAGTTCCTTCAACTAGAACACAGGAAGGAGGAAGCGTTATTTTTGGTGATAACAACAAAGGAAAAATTATCGGCATTGGATCGGTCGGTAAGGATGACTCCTCTTCCATTAAGCATATATTGCTAGTTAAGGGTCTAAAACATAATCTCTTGAGCATAAGTCAATTATGTGACAAGGGAAATCTTGTTTTATTTGATTCAAATGAATGCTTAGTTTTTCGCCGTAGCGATTTTAAAATTATTCTTTGTGGACTTAGAATGGATAATATCTATATGGTTGATCTCGAAAATTCTTCATCTGAATATGTAGATTGTCTTATGAGCAAAGAAGATGATACGTGGTTATAGCACCGTAGAGTAGCTCACATCAACATGCATCTTTTGAACAGATTGGTTTCACAAAATTTAGTTATTGGTCTTCCAAACTTGAAATTTGGAAAAGACTCTATTTGTGATTCTTGTCAAAAAGGGAAACAAACAAAAGCATCTTTTAAATCGAAAAATATTGTTTCAACTACTAGACCTTTGCAATTACTTCACATGGACTTATTTGGACCATCTCGCATTGAAAGTCTTGGTAGAAATCGTTATGCTTTTGTTATTGTTGATGATTATTATAGATTTACATGGACTCGATTTCTTGCTCATAAAAGTGAAGCTTTTCATAATTTCAAATATTTTCTTAAACGTGTTCAAAACGAAAAGGACACAACCGTCACTTCAATAAGAAGTGATCATGGGGGAGAGTTTGATCACAATCTCTTTGCGGACTTTTGTGACGAACTCGGTATCGAGCACACCTTCTCCGCTCCACGAACACCACAACAAAATGGGGTGGTGGAAAGGAAAAATAGGTGTCTCGAAGAGATGGCTAGAACCATGCTCGATGAGGCTAAGATTCCCAAACATTTTTGGGCGGATGCCGTGAGTACCGCATGCTACGTTTTGAATAGAGTAGTCATAAGGTCAATACTCATGAAAACCCCTTATGAACTCTACAAGGGAAGGAAACCAAATATCTCCCATTTTAGAGTATTCGGTTGTAAATGCTTTATTCATAACAATGGAAAAGATCAATTGGGAAAATTTGATGCCAAATCCGATGAAGGAATTTTTATTGGTTATTCCTCACGTAGCAAAGCATATAGGGTATTCAATAATAGAACCGGAACTGTGGAGGAATCCCCTCATATTGTGTTTTCCAAAAATAATGCTCGCTTGGCGAGAAAGGATTCTGGTTCTGATCCTGCAGGTATCTTAAACTCAATAAGTCCTCAAGACAAAGTACTAGAGGAAACTTCTAAGGAAATTCAAGATGAAATCTTGGAACAATTATCGGAGGAAGCACCACAATTGGAGAAAGAAATGAAAATGCCTAACGAATGGAGGACAATCAAAGATCACCCTCTCGAACAGGTAATTGGCGATGTTGGAGAAAAGGTAAGTACCCGAAACACTCTTAAGAACACCTTAGGACACACTTCTTAAGAGTTCACGTTCTCACTTGGCCACATTGATCTAAGTCATTATTTCTTTACAAATTACTAACTTGAGCGTCGGAGACGTGAAATTTTCTTTTGCAGGTATCGCCCTAAAGGTAGGGGGAATTATAAAGCAATGGCATAGAACAATCGATTGTTACAGCAAATAACCGATTATTTTCTCTTATGTCTCATGTTTACTGTGCGGACAATCGATTAGCAAGTATCACTAATCGACTACTTACATTTTATGCTTATTATGCGGTTTTTTTTATAATCAATTTTTTTTGTATAATCGATTACCGTCTAGGCCATTCAGTACAGCTTTCCTAAAACAATCGATTGTTTCAAAAATATAATCGATTATTTTCCGAGTCAGAAAATCACTGTGCACACTGTGTCACAACAATCGATTACCATAATTCAACAATCGATTATTTTTTGTCAGTAATTCAAATATTTGTTACCGTTTGGGTCCTGCCAGATTCCCACAATCAATTTTTGTCAGTTCCGAGTTCAAGTCAAAACTCCATAACAATCAATTGTTTCAATTCCACAATCGATTGTGTAACGGTCAGTGAAAATTTTTCTTACCGTTTCTGACCGTTTTAGCTCATATAATTTCTGCAGATTTTCACCATAAATGAAATGCCATCTTCCTCGTTATAAATAGGTACCATATGCCTTCAATTTCTTCACTCAAGCATCAATCTTAGCTCCCAAATTTTCAAAAATCTTTCAAGCTTCTTACAAAGGCCATTTCTACTTATTCAAAATGTCGGGCAGACACACTAAACGTTCCCGTTCAGGTAGACATGGTGCATCTTCTTCAGCTGCTCCTCCTCCTCCAAATTTCCCTTACCAAGATGGGTCTATTATACAATTCAATTCTGAAACCGAGTTAACTAGATTCTTAACAAAATTCAAAAAGCGTGACATCCTTCCTCCTCGCTTTTCCACAAGTAAATATCTTGAATCATGCGCCCCCGCTGCAAACATACTTAAGGAATGTCAACTTCTTGACTTCTTATATCTTACCTATCCTTATATTAATCCTCCATTGATTCAAGCGTTCTACTCAAATCTTCATGAGGACGACGATGGTGAGCTTGTGTCAAACATTAATGGCGTTCAAATTCTTTTATCCAATGAAAACTTGCATTCTATTGCTCATCTTCCTCGAAGTGGGGAAAACATTTCTCGCTACATTAGAGAAGCCGGCGCCTTATTTGATGAGAAAATTCTCCTAAACCAAATAGGACTTGGAGCTTATGATCCTAATCTGTCCAATCGCCGTCCTACCATCACAGGCATGCTCCCCGAATATCGTTTGATTTTCTACTTCATAACCCGAGTCCTCAAACCACGCAAGCATAATCATACCACTCTTTCCCAAGAGGACGCAAAGCTAATGCATGCCATTATAACCGGGGCTCATATCAACCGGTGTAAGTTCGTCAAAATTCACATGCTTGATGCCATTGGGGACGATAGACCACTTCCCTATGCCCTCCTTATCATGAATTTTCTTGAAGCCTCCGGGTTCAACACCTCTATCGGTCCGCTCAAAAAGAGCACCAAGAAATGGGAAATTTCCGAATCCTCCTTTCCCCATGACGGCGAACATGCAGCTCCTGCTCCTCCTCCAACTCGTCAAACGAGTCAGCCTCAAGCTCCTACACTTCAATCTATTTCCGACCAACTTGCTTCTTTGTCCACCTCTGTCAATCGTTTGACATATGAGATCCATGGATATTTTGATCATATTCACTATCCATATGCTGGACTTGTTCCTTATGAAGCAGTGCCGGATGACGAGGCGGGAAATGATAATAATGAATAATTTTTTCTTTTCTAGCTTATTGTTCTATGTTGTGTTTTCTTCTTGTTGTACTCATATTTTTGTTTAATAAATAAACAAGTTATTTACTTATTCATTCTATTTTTTTTGCTAATGGCAAAAGGGGGAAGAATAAGGGGCTATGCACTAATAATCATTGGCATAAATTGAGAGGGAATTCATATGTTGAGGGGGAACTAATTGAACTAATTGCATACTTGTTGCATATCTTTACTTGTCTTGAATCGTCATTATGCATATCCCGACTAAAGTTTGCCATTATCAAAAAGGGGGATATTGTTGAAACACGTTCTCAAGGCACTATATTAAAACGTGTGTTCATATTTGTAGGTTTTGATGAATGACAAACTATGCGCAATGGACATATGACGAGGTCCAAGCACAAGCGCGCAATTGATATATAACGAGATTCAAGCACAAGACCAAGATCAAGCAAAGATATAAAGTTATACATGAGTCGTTCTTTAATTGTGATCTTGATCCGATAACTTGACTCAAGACTTGGCTTCTCTCGTAAAATTTTTTTTATCAAATCATGCATATTTAATTTAAAGCAAAATGATTTTAAATCATGCATATTTACTTTAGTCAAAATGATTTTTAAACATGCCTCTAACATCTGGACTAAGATAATCGATTATGTACTTATGATAATCGATTATGTTAAGTCAGCTACGTGACAATCGATTGTGAACTTATGACAATCGATTGTGTTGAGGCAGTGTACATCAAAGTTTTTCAAAGCTACAAAATAATCGATTGTGAACTTATGACAATCGATTGTGTTGAGGCAGTGTCTATCAGACATTTTCAAAGTCATAAAATAATCGATTGTGTACCTTTGACAATCGAGTGCATTAAGGCAGTGTCTAATTGATTTTTCAAAGACTGATATATAATCGATTGTTCTCATAGCATAATCGATTGTGTAATTAACTGTTGCCAAAAATTTTTGAAAATCGTCAGGTAATCGATTATAGATTTCTAATAATCGATTGTTTTAAATAAAATTTGAAAAAGATTTTTTGAATGTTGCCAAGTAATCGATTGTAGATTTCTAACAATCGATTGTTTTAAGTAAAATATGGAAATGATTTTTTGAACGTTGCTAAGTAATCGATTGTACATTTCTGACAATTGATTGTTTTAAGTAAAATCTGGAAATGATTTTTTGAATGTTGCCAGTAATTGATTATTGATCTTAGATAATCGATTGTTAAGCGTAAAATCTGGGAATGATTTTTGGAACGATTGGCAAACAATCGATTGTGGCATTTTGACAATCGATTGTCACTGAGTAAAATCAGCAACTCTTAATTGGCAATTAGGCAACGGTAATGCATGGTTTTGCAACTATAAATACAGCTTCAAATCAGTCTTCTAAACACAACAACTGATCATATTATTGCTATAGCTTGCATACTCTATTGTTCATCACTTTCTATTCATTACATAAGTTTTGAGAGCCAAAATTCTTGACGAAAGTTGTTGCGTTCTTGAGCGTATCTGTTTACTCATATCTACTCTATTAAGAGAGTCTTGTTTAAGTGAGTGCTAAGTGTTTTATACACTTGAAGGGAAGTGTTAGTCCCTTGTATTGTAAGAAGGAACTTGTGTTTCCTTTGGTTGAAGTCTTGGAGTGTTGTATCTTCGAGCAAAGGTTGTTGAGGCTTGTGTCCTCAGTTTGTAAAGGTTTGTTGAGCACCCGTAAGCTTAACAGTGTTAGTGGAAATCTCGAGAGAGTCTCTCGGGGACTGGACTAGCCACGGGTTGTGGTGAACCAGGATACATCGGTGCGTTCGTTCTTATTTATTTACTTATCGCACTTATTTCTTTCCTGCAATTTTTAAATTCCGCAAGTTTACGCTAATTTTTATTTTAATGCTATTCACCCCCCTCTAGCGTTAAGCGTATTTTCTAACAACTTCCTACCATACTAAGCCTCATATGGTGCCATTTGCATGCTGGTTTGATATGTGTTATTGTAGGAAAACTTTGTAAGTGGTAAGTATTTATCCCAAGAACCTCCAAACTCTATCACACAGGCATAGAGCATATCCTTAAGAATCTGAATAGTGTACTCGGACTGCCCATCCATCTGAGGGTGAAATGTTATGCTCAACTCCACCTGAGTACCCAAATCATGCTATATGGTTCTCCAAAATCATGATGTAAACTGCGTGCCCCGATCAGAGATGATACATATTGGCATGCCATAAAGTCTAACAATCTCCCGGATATAAACTCGAGCCAGCTACTCGGAAGAATATGTAGTCATCACAGGAGGGAATGGAGCTAACTTGGTTAGTCTATCCACAATCACCCGAATTGCATCAAACTTCCACTGGGTCTGTGGAAGTCCAACAAGGAAATCCATAATGATTCGCTCCTATTTCCACTTCGGAATCTCAAACTTCTGAAGAAATCCACCCGGTCGTTTATGCTCATATATCACCTGCTAGAAATTTAGAAACCGAGCAACATAACCCAATATGTCTTTCTTCATCGTCCCCCACCAGTAAATTTACCGCAAGATATGAGTCTCCTGGGGAATCAACTCACGCTAACTATCAACATTAGGCACACATAGCCTACCCTACATCCTCAATGCACCATCATCCCTAATAGTGACTTCCTTAGTATCACTATGATTGACTGTGTCCCTAAGGACATGCAGATGGGGGTCATCATACTGACGCTCCCCGATACATTCATATAGAGAAGACCAAGAGACAACACAAGCCAATACTAGATTAGGCTTAGAAATATCCAATCTCACAAACTCGCTGGCTAAGGCCTGAACATCCAATGCCATGGGCCTTTCTGTTGCTGGTAGAAACCTTGCCCAACAACTCAAAGAATTTGCCACCACATTGGCCTTCCTCTGGTGGTATAAAATAGTGATATCATAATCCTTAAGCAACTCTAAACACATCATATGATGAAAATTAAGATCCTTCTGGTTGAATAGATGCTGCAAACCCTGGTGATCAGTGTAGATATCATAAGGGCCACCGTACAAATAGTTCAACTAAATCTTTAAATCAGGAACAATAACAGCTAACTCAAGGTCATGAACATGATAGTTCTTTTCATTCACCTTCAGTTGTCTGGATGTGTAGGCAATCACTTTACGGTCCTCAATCAACACCGCACCGAGGCCAACTTGCGACGCATCACAATAAATTGTATAAGACCCTGAACCTGAAGGCTATGCCAATCGTGGGGCTGTAGTCAAATATGTATTGAGCTTCTTAAAATCTTCTCGCACTACTCTATCCATCTAAATGGAGACCCCTTCTAGGTCAGCCTGGTCATAGACACTGTAATAGATGAAAATCCCTCAATAAATTGACGGTAATACCCCATCAAACCAATAAAGCTCCAGATATCTATAGGTGAGGATGGTCTAGGAAAAATCTGTACTTCTTTCACTTTCTTTAGATCCACCTTGATCCCTTCACTCAAATACTACATGACCCAAGAATGCCACAGAACCTAACAGGAACTCACATTTTTAGAACTTTGCATATAATTTTGTTTCCCTTTAGCTATGGAGCACTATCTAAGGCGCTGCTCATGATCTTCCCAACTCCCGGAGTACAAAAGAATGTCATCAATAAATATAATGACGAGCGAGTCAAGATAATGATACACTGTGCATCAAATGCATAAATAATATTGGGGCATTGATCAGCCCAAATAACATTACAAAGAACTCATAATGACCATACCGAGTCCTAAACGCAGCCTTCGGGATATCTAGCTCCTGAATCTTCAACTTATGATAACCTGAATGTATGCCAATCTTGGAAGACACTCGGGCACACTGAAACTGATCGAATAGGTCATCAATACGAGTAAAAGGATACCAGTTTGATAGGATACATGTACTTTGGTTATAAGTACTTTACTTTATCTATTGATGATCTAACATAATCATTGTCCAGAACAAATTAAGGAATCTGTTACACATTTACAAGACCTAAAGTTCACAATATTACAGGTTGACTCAGTGTGGAATATGATTCAACTCCTTAGAATAGAAGGAATTGTTTAGGGATAAGGTCCCTACTAGTTCCCGAGGAGAGTGTACGAAGTCAACTCTACAGCTGGAAAGTTGCTGCTTGCACATGCTACTGTGTAGAACAGCGTTGCAGTCAACTTTCTAAAGAAGACTATTTACCTACCTTTCTTGCGTCATAGGAAATGATGTCACACATGTATATATGCATTCAAGGGAGCTAAAAAAAATGCTTGAACACTTAGAGATCTTACTCAAGCTCACCCATATGACGTTTCAGCGGGAAAGTTTGAAGTGCCTCAAGAACCAATAACAAAGCAACTGCGGAACAGTTCCTACATCAAGTTATTGTGTGTCCTTAGTTGTGTTGTAACTTTCTATTAGTTCTTTGAATTATATCTCCTATCCAACTTATTAAGAATCTCATTATTGGAACATCTTGTAAACCTTAAACCTGCATGTTTAAGTCTTGGCTAGAGTTAGTCAAGTTATGATGTCTTTGTAATAGAGTTATTTCAAAGTGGCTTGTAATAGGTGTATTACAAGTTAGTGAGGGATTAAGAGTTTAATTCGTAGGTTACATAGGTTGTAATATGAAATTTGCTCAGTAGTGAAGTTGAAATCCTACAAGAGTAGGTCATGGTATTAATCCTGTTGAGCTAGGAATTTTCCACGTAAAATTCCTTTTGTCAATTAACTTATGTTCTCTATATGTGTGTAATTGTCGAACATGATATAAAACCTGGTTCTCTATTGAAGTTAGTGAACCCATATATTCTATCAATTTGTACCATAATGGGTTCTTTCTATCAGGTTAACACCCAAAAAGGATTCTCATAGCTGCTCCTCCAAACTTCGAAGAAGGCCAGTCTACGTACAGACCTCCTAGGTTCAATGGTCAATACTTTGGGTGGTGGAAATCTAGGATGCATGACTTCGTCATTGCTGAAGACTCTGAGTAATAGGATATAATATGTGATGGACTTTTTGTCCATACAAAGAACCTTGAAGATCCAGTTGTAGCCATTCCTATGATGAGGAAAGAATTCAATGACGTTGATAAAAAGGCCATAAAAAGAATTTTTTAACAAAAAGAATTCTTGTGTGTTGTATTGGACCTGATTAATATAACATGATATTAGCTTGTCAATCAGCAAAAGAGATCAAGGAGGCTCTTCAGACAGCTTACGAAGGAACAATTCAGGTGAAGCAATCTAACATTGATATTTATAACACAATATGAGCTCTTCAGAATGAAAGATGATGAATCCATCCAACATATGCATACTCGATTTACCTCCATCATTAATGAGATTCACTTTCATGGTGAATGTATTCCAAGAAACAAGCTTGTCAGAAAAATCTTTAGTGTATTGCCCAGCTCTTAGGAAAGCAAAGTTAATGCCATTACAGAGGCTAAGGACTTGAAAACACTAACCACAGATGAAATTGTTAGAAACTTGATAACCTATAAAATGAAGAAGAAGGGCAATGAAAGAAGAAAGCCTATGACAGAGAAGAACTGGTCCTCAAGATGGAAAACAATAACTCAAATGGTGAAGAGGGGGACATGACTTACTTGAAAAAAGGTTCTAGAAGATGGTTCGTAGGAATGGAGGCATTCCAAAAGGGTGTAGCTCTAGAAATCCCAAAACTTATAACCTTTATCATAAATGTAGCAAGTCAGGACACTTAATTAATGATTTCCCTCTCCTAAAGCAAGATCAGTATAATAACAACTTTGACAAGGCAGTGAAGAGAAATCAGGTTCCTGACAAATGCTTCAAGAGGAAGAATGATGCTGACAGTATTGTAAAGCAGGCTCTTGCCGCTTGGGAAGACTTCTCCAGAGAATCTGAAGAAGAAGAAGACCATGGTGGTAGTTCAATGATGGTAGTGGAAAATGAAACAACTGAGTATGATTTAATCTTTGCTCTAATGGCTCAATCTTATGACGATGAAGATGACGACGTCGATGGGATAAACTTTCTGGATGTTTAAAGAAATTTGAAATCTTACTCTCCTAAAAAGCTCATGTCATCAACAAATTTGCTAGCTGATGCTTACCATAATCTTATCAATGATAAAGATGCTTTAACTATGGAACTAGGGGAAGTTGTACAAACCAGAGATGACTTAGTAGTTGTTGTAGTTGATTTGGAAGAAACAATAGAGAACTTGAAAAGAGAAAAGAATGCCTTTAGAGAGAAAATTGCATGTATAGAACATGAACGATATGATTTAATGGTGGTTGTGGCAAAATTAGAAGAAACCATTGAGTGTGCAAGTAAAGAAAAGGAAATCATCGAGTAAGAAAGAGATGACCAAGTAGTGGTTGTAGAAGACTTAAAAGAAACTATTGAGGATTTTGTAAATAGGCTTGGAAACTCTAAAAAGAGAAAGGAAGTTGCAAGTGAATCACACATTCAGCTTGAAAATGAGTTTAACTTGGTAAAAACTAGTCTGTGTGCTGAACTTGAGAAAAGCAAACAACTTCAGGAAGAACTAGGGAAGGATAAGAGTGATCTAGAGAAATCCCTTAAGTGGACCTGGTCCTCGAATGCTAATAATGCCATGTACACCACCTCTAGGGGAAACAAGCGGGGGATTGGGTTTCAAAGGGAAAAATATTCCCTACAACCCCTCATAGCAAGTATGTTTTGTACCTAAAAGTTGGCTATGTACCTACCATGGCAACTATGGTCACCTCAAGGAAACTTGCATGGCCAGGTTTCAGTCTTACCAGAGAAATAAAGTTTTTGCCGAGAGAGCAACTACTACGGGAGGACCTGGTCCGCCAAATAGGAAACATATTTTGCCTGCTTGGACTAAGAGAGCACTCATTCGTCCTTTTTCTCTTAACACAGGACCAAACTAATTAGGTTCATACATCTAACCCCTAATTTTCGTGTGTAGGGAGCAATGAAGGAAATCAACCAATAATGACACATGATGACTGGTTGCTATTGACACCCAATTTTTCCCTATATATTCTTAATATTCATAACTTTCAAAATAGCATATATATATATATAAGCATGCACACGGGTTTTATTATTTTTCTATAATTTTAAATATTTTAATTGATTTATTTCATCCCCTTTTACTCATAAAATCTCTAATAATTATCCCTCAAATTATTATTGTGGTAATTTAGTCATCTAAATTCTATATTCATTCCAAAATACTGCTTAAATATTTTTTGTGTATTTTTTGCAATTTCATTTATATTTTTAAGCTAATTTACATATAATTACAATATTAGCCCTATTAATGTACAATTACGTTTTGTATGCATAAAATGATCTTCTTTATTTTTTTATGATGTTAAATATCTATTTTAAATTATTTTACTACACAAAAATTATTTTTTAGAAATCATCTATTATTTATTATAAATTATATAGGGTAAAATTGGCTATTTAAAGTTTAGCCATATTGGATTTCAATTTTAGCCCAATTAAACCCAATACCCCAGCCCGGTTACATATTAAACCACCTAACCCAGACCTTAAATACACCTACCCGAGCCAGAACCCATCAGATCATGGCAGTTGATCTGAAAGATTAACAGTCTGTATTGATTCTTTCTTTTTTTAATTCTAAACAACCCCTAACCCTAATTATTTTACACATATCGTCGCCCTAAAATTCTCTCTACTCTCAGTTCACTCTCAACCTAACCCTAGCCCTTAAATTGCCGACCTCCCATCTCCGGTCATCTCTAGTGACCTCTCATCGTCTCCTACGCCTCCAATGTCTTCTCTCATGCCATACTTTCCTTCTCTAAGGTCTTCACCGGCCCAAGACCATGCGAACGAGCATTTAGTGTCATCTCCTGCCTGTTCTTGGGTATTCCAGGGTGATTGCAAGCATAATCATTTTATATTTGTTACTATCCTTGGGATTCTACACATGTTCCCTCATCTCTATATGAGTTTATTTTGAAGCCCTAATTTCTTTTCGTACCTCCTAGATCTGTATTGATCTAAGATTATTTGAGTATGTTCCTTAAATGTTTTGCACTATCCTTGAGATTCTCTACAAGAATTTTTGATTTTAAGTTTTCTTTACCTCCTTCTCAAACTAGGGTTTCAGAAGTTCCTTTCTTGTTAAACTGATTCTTTGTGTTTAGAATTCTACTGCTTGTATTATTTTAACTGATTCTATGGCAAGAAATGACCGTCACTTCCAATAGGAAACTGGAGTATCTGGAGCAGGGAATAGTAGATCTGGAAGGTAAATTCATAAAGACGATTGAAAATTGCCAGAACGCTTAAGAAGCTGAAGGAGGACAACTGGCATGGCCAGAGCCTACTTACTTCTAGGGCTGCACGAGCTAGGGAATCTATATGATGGAGTCCGGAATATCGAATCTTGGGAAGGTCCTTCTTGGACCAAATAGAATAGATTTATTTGCTTTCCCAAGAGGTAGAGTAACATAGAAAACACTTTTACTTGTTCTGATTTGACACCCCAGTACCTGTACTCCACAAAGTTTCATCCACACACTTCTACTCATTCAAAACTAGTCTTTTGAACGCTTCTGACCATTGACCAAGCGTATGTGGCATTGAATCTGTTGAATTGGATGAAATATGTGAAATGAATGCTTATAAAGTGAGTCTAAAAAACAAATTTGATTTAAAAAAAAAGATAAAAAAAAGAAAATTTTTTAAAAAAGGGAAAAAGGTTAAGAAATTGTTACTTTATTATAATAAAATTTTCCCTCCCCTTCGTGCTTCTTCTTCCCCAATCCAGCAACCCTACTTTGCTAACCTCTCCCCCCTTCATATACTATTATTCTTCCCCCTTCATACTTGCCTTCATATAGTGCTCAATCCCAAGATTCACATCTTTAATATTTCAAGCAAATTGTCTTTCACCTCTAATTTTTGCTTCCGTTTTGTTTGTAAAGAAAGAAAACCAAATCTAAAAGTAAATAAAAAAAACAACAATTAATTAGCTAACAATATAGGCTAACAAGTGAGATTATATTGAGATAATAGAAGGTGGAGACCCAAATGAACATGGGTTTGCTTTTTTCATTTTCAAACAATTTCTGTTCATAAAAGAGTTTAAGATTTTATGAGTCTTCTTGTTGAACAATATCTTGAAATCATCAAAGTAGGATTGAGATCTCAGCAGAAGAGTGAGAATTGCATAATTCCATTTTTTTTATTTCAGATGGGGTGGCTGCAATTTGTAATGATTAAGGAAGTGTTATTTCTATTAAATAGCTTTTGATTTTCTTATTTTTATTTCTTTGTTTTTGTTTTCAATTGTTAATGAACATTTTGAAGAATGATTGCCGTATGTATTTGGGGTAATAATGTTAGAGAATTTTTGGGATTGTAAAGATGAATTAATGGAGGGGGGACTGCTTGGGGTGGTGATGATGGTGGCACAGAGGTGGAAATAACATGAGATAGAGAGTACAGGGAAAGAGGAAACTGAAAATAAAATAAAAAATAGAGTAAAGTTTTTTGAAATAAAGTGATAAAATAATGATGTGGCATAAAAAAATTTGAAGTGGACATGGATGTGTCATCCACATTGGATTATTGAAGAGCACGCAAGGTCGAAAAGGGTTTAAAAGAGTTGTTTTGAACGAGTAGAGGTGTCTGGATAAAACTTTATGGAGTATAGAGATTCAGATGTCAAACCAAAATAAGTACAGATATATCTTAGGCTATTCTGCCTTCCTAAAATGTAATAAGACCATGTGTTAGTAGTGACTTATTTTCTTTATCTTTGAGTTTTTTTGAGTTTCGCCTATTTTTATGTTATGAAATGAAGCATTTGTTAGCATTTAAATGTCTCCAAATATAGTTGTTGCTAGGTCTACCTTGAGTACAATGAGGCTCCAAAATTAAGACACAACTTTACAATTTTCGCAATATGTGTTTAAATACTGCAAATATTTCAGAATTTCACTAACTTGTTACCTTTTTTCTCCTTATCTTTGATTATTCCCATCCCCTTAGGTTGGTTCACTCTTACTCGCTTTATAAGCATATCATACCAGATCTAGAGGCCTTCCACTTCCTCCTCCTCCAAGCAACACAAAAGGTAAAGGAAAGGCAAAAATGGGAGACTTAGTGGTATCCGAAAGGAGAATATTAAGAACGCAAAAACCTCAGATGGCCGTAGTACTCTGGTTCCGAATGATCTGGTATTGAGACTTGAATAAAAGATACTGGAACTGCAAAAAGAATTTGAGCAGGTTTGAAACTTGGAAAACCTGTCACTTAGCTTGAATGTCCCTGACATCAACAAACAGAACACTAAGAACCCAACACCTCCTCAAAGCATACAAAAACAACACACACAAAATCTTCCCACACCGAATCAATACACAACTCCACCCAAAATCCCAATCCATTACTAGTTCCGCTGCAACATCACCATCAACCGATTTAGTACCCACAAACCACCGCTTACCACACTCCTAAAAGTACAAAACCACTCATTCTCGATCTCGAAAACTCTATCAATGACCATCACCATACCCAAGTTCCTGGAACCTATCAAAGCAACCCTATATATGTGAAAATTGTACCTCATTCTACCCAACCAATCTCCTGTAAACCAAAATCCTCTGAGAATGACATGCTTATTAAAAACATGGCTGAAGAACTCAAGAAGTTAACAAGCCGAGTTCAAGGTGCTGAAGGCAACAAAGGAATAAAAGGTTTAAACTACGAAGATCTGTGTATACAAGCAGATGTAGAATTGCCTGTGGGGTACAAACCTCCCAAGTTCGAAATGTTTGATGGCATAGGTGATCCAAGGTCTCATCTAAGGACCTATTATGACAAGCTTGTCGGGGTCGTGAAAGATATAAAGATCCAGATGAAGCTCTTCATGAGGAGTCTTACTGGGGACGCTTTTTACTGGTATATCAGCCAAAACCCCAAGAAATGGTCCAATCGGGTAAGTATGGCGTCAAATTTCTTGGACTAGTTCAGGTTCAACATAGAGAACTGTGAGCATGTGATTTTTGCCTAGCTTAGATTACTGCTATAAATTCATAAATTAGGATTTTTCTTTATCTGTGTGATTATAATAATTCAATCGCATAAATTTTGTATTTGTTTGCATGTTAAGTGCATTTTAATTCATGAAAATACAAAAATAGAAAATTTGTATTTAAGATTAAAATTTATATTATTAGTTTATAGTTAATTAATCTTATCGAAGAACAAGAAAACAAAAGAAAATAACAAAATAGTGGTTTTGCAGTTTTCATTGAAATTGGGACTTGATTAATTTTAGGATAATTAATTAGTTAAATTTTAGGGTTAAATCATAGTCTTTGTCACCTTTTAGGTTAATTTTTGTATTTAATAAAATTAGTTTAGTAATTAAATTATATGAAAAAAGAAAGAATTAGAAAATGTGGTCTTGTTTAAAAAGACCACAATTGGGCCAATTTGAATTAAAATATCCCAGCCCAAACCTCTAACCACCAGAACCCATCCGTCCCAGACCCGACCCATGACCCCGCCTAGTTTTATTTTTAACAGTCGAAATGGCATCGTTTAGAGCCTGTTGATTTTAATTCAATTTCGGCCCTTCATTCAATATATCCAACGGTTCAGATTGCCCACCCCACTTTAAATTAATATGTCCGAATGAACCTAATTAAAATAGATCCATTCACTCGTCTCTCAAAAGTCAAACATAACGCCACCTTAAGCCTACCGCCTGCCACCCGCCGGAAGTCATCCACGGCGGCGGTGGGCGTCCAAACATAGCCAAATTAACACCACTTCACCACCTCACCCTACTCTTCCCAAATCCAAATCCTGCTTCCCTCAAATCCTACATGGATTGATCAAATAATTCAAACTGTAACGTCGCCTCTATTTCTTTGCCATATCCCGCCGGCGGCGGAGTTCAAATCGCCATCAAAATCCAACTATGCAACCATCACCCGTACCTGAGTACCAATCCACCACCACTTCTTACCAAATCCTCACCCAATCAGACCGGCTTCTAATATGAAATTAAAGGAGAAAAAAATCTTTCAAAGTCTTCAAACTCTCAGGAATGGTTTTACTTGAAATCAATATTGTTCGGTTGTTCTCAAAGTGAACATGAGGTCAATGTCAATTTCGGATCGAATCGAAGATGGCGGAGTTCGTTCAAGCCAGTCGTTTGTCTTCTCTTTTAGGTATTTCCCTTCGTATTCTTTTCTTTTCCCTATTTTCGTTTATGTTTCCACCCCTTCCCCGTTTCATCTGTTGTTTTTCATCCCTGTCCTCTCCCTTCTCGTCTCTTGTCTATCTATTTTCGTTTACAGTTCTGAAAGTGTCTTTAAGATCGAATTGTGTTGGTATACTGATTAACATCTTTTTAGGATTAACATAGGTAATTTTGGTAACCATATTTATCTGAACTTTGTGTGCTCGATTTGAATTTTCATGATTAATCTGAGTTTCGCTATACTGTAATGGGTGTTAAATTAATTCAATATTGTTTTAGTTGGACTGGTTATCAATTTTTGTTTTCATTATTGTTTGCTCGTTTGGGTTTTGTGTAAAGGTTTTGGGTCATAATTGTTGGAGTTTCATAATAGGGTAAGATGTGGAGCCTTTGATTTGCTTAGCCCGTCCCAGCGACAACTTTAGAGCTCTATTTATTTGATTTGGCTGGCCCATATAGATGTTGGTTTTCTGGAGGTAATTTCAGGGACATTTGAGGGTAGTCTAGGTAATCTAACTTGGGGAAATCTTAGTGTAACGGCCTGAGGAAGCTTCTAGTGTGGGGCTTGAGTGAAATTTCAGATGTGTAGTTATAAAGCATGAGTAACAAGTTAATAATTTAAGGTCACCTAAGCTATAGAAAAAATTCAAAAGGGGGCAAGGGGTAAGAAAACAAAAATCTGAGAGCTGTCTTATTTCTTGCCTATAAAGGCACCATTTCTTGCCTGAGAAGGGAGATTTGGAGTGCTAAAAAACGGCAACAGAAAAACCCAAAAAATACGGTTACGTTGAAATTTCTTAAATCGATTTCAAGTTTTAGCAGTTAATTCAAACTCCTAGCATAGATAAGTTGAAAATGAATTAAAGGGTCTTTGTGTTTAGGTAGCTGAAGTGTCAGAGTTGTTTCTGGGTTTAATTTCAAGTTCATTTGGGTTTATTCAAGCTATTTCTTGTTGATTTGCTAGTCTTGTTTGATTTACAACACTTCCTGGACTGTTGAATCTATTTCTGAGCTGCTGTTTGAACATCTGCTCACTGCTGCTACTCTCATCTTCTCTTATATTGCATCTACTTCCAGGTACATGCCTCGAATCTGATCCGATGTAGCATCTCTAGTTGGAATGAATTATTGAAGAAATGATATGTTATTCATACTATTTTTGTGTTTAGTACAGTTGTATGCCTATTGGTTCAAATGTTAGATTATGCCGCAGTAGTATTTGAGATTCAAGTGACCTAGATCTTCTGATATTGTAATGACTGGACTGTTCGAACTGGATATGATTTTTTTTGTTTTTTTTGTTTTGTTGTAGTAGCTTAATTCCAGTGTAGCTTGATTCCTTTGATTAACAAGTAAGCTTTGAGTTTGTGCTACTAGCATTTGTACTCCATATCAGAATAATTGTGAGTATGAATGTAGTTGAGGAGCTTGGATTCAATTGATGAATTCATAGTTAAACAAATCTCCAAAACTCAAAGTCTCGTGTGTTATCTGTTATCAGTGAACTTCAATGTGGAATTCAAGAATTTTACATTATATTAAGTCACTAAAGGCAGCAAAAATGGTGAATATGTTGCATTTTTTATCATTAGGCAACTTCATCAGTTCTTATTTTTAAATAATTAGTAGAAAAGGTTAAATAGGCGTGCCAAATAAAATGAACTTATTTAGTTAATTAGTATAAAAACGTAAATCATAGCTTGAATTTGTTAATTAGTCTTTCCGTTTAGTATAGATTGGATATTCGTCATCATAATTTGGCTGCAGACCTTTGATTTACTAGTGTTTGGCCCAAATGCTTGGTTTACGAGTCTGGCCATATTTGGTTATAGTTAGGAGACTTAACTCATTGTGAGGTCTTACATTTTGAGCTTGAAATCTAATTCTGGACCTTCCAAGCTAAGAAGCAAATTTGAGATCCGAATTCCTTGAATGCTTTAAATGGCATTCTACCAATAATGCCAATTAATTAGGACTTTTAGAGATGATACTTAATAAAAAATCGTAGTCCCTTTAGGTTAGCCTTTGCCGCGCCAAACAAAATTCATAAAATAACGTGGCCCTCTTAATTGTTTTAAAGCGGCTAAAAGTTAATATTGGCACATAGGTAGCAAAGGACTAAAATCAGATAATTTAAGCCGAACATGACAGCTAAGCGATCGTGCTAGAACAACAAAACTCAGAAGGGCCTAATACCTTCTCCCTGCTTTATAGCATTCCTTACCCGGATTTCTGGCTCGCACACTGCTATACAGAGTCAAACTTTCTTCGATTCAGGTTTTAAACCGGTTGGGATACCATTGATTATCCCAAGTGGTGACTCTGAAATCTCTTAAATAAAAAAGCCCGTTTCGATTGTCCTTAAATTGGAAAAAATCCCTCATCTACGCCATTCACCGGGTTGTAAACGTCAAAAAGGAGGTGTGACAACTCTGGCGACTTTGCTGGGGATCGAACCCATAATCTCTGGTTCAGGGTTTAAGAATTCGAGCTTTAAATAATTGTTGTATCTGGCTTTATTATTATCTAATTTTATTGAATAATTGTGCCTAATGTGTTAAATGTTGTTTTATCATTTTAATATTATATGGTCTGTATATAAATTGCCATAAAACCCTTCACTTCTCATCTCCGGGGATGTGCTCGCTGGTCGAGACACCCTATTTTGTTAGTGTCGTACCCAAAAATAAGAAAGAGGCCCGGATAAGTTCCAAATCCGGATGGACTTTTGGTTCCTGATACGTAGCCCCCTCATCGACTCGAGTTGTCCGCTCGGGTACACAGTCTAGAACATATACCCAGGTTTTGAACCTAGAATAACTCAATCTCATGCCGGATCCCTAGTAGGAACTCTTCTTTGCATCATGCATTTGACTTAGGGAACTCAACACAGGGGTTGGATCCGTCTAGGGCAGGTGCACCTAAAATAATGGACCATCCTGATACATTTTTGTGTGCTACTTGTGCATTAATTTCAGATTTTGCATGCCGACCGGCTCCTGAACGAAAACAGCTTCTTGCTTTTTTTTCCTCTCTGGCCCCCGAACTGAGGAACCGTACAAGACTTTTCGACTAATATTGGGGAAAAGTTGAGAAAAAGAAATAGAAGTATGAAGGTAAAGAGAGTTAATCACTTGTTTTGAAAAACCAATGTCCAAATACTGCCGAAACTCTGTCGAATTTTTTTTTTGAAAAAAGAGAAAAGAAAAATAACAAAAATGGAAAAAAAAGCAAAAAGAGTATGTTTTCTTTGCCCAGGAAAAAAAGAAAAAGTCTTGTTTTCACAAATAGTTTGTTTATTTATGAGATGACAAAAGGGAAGAAAAAGAGTCTTGTTTTCAAAGATAGTTTTATTTGCTCGAACTACGCCAGTTTGATTCTCACTGGGCGTGAGATACGTAGGCAACCCCCATCAGGCCCAACTTCATCTTTTTATATAAAAAATAACTAAAAAGAACTAGGTTTTGTTTGTGACTAGTAAATAAAGTAGTTTTTGTCAAAATTAGCCGCATGTCCCTAAAGGGCACTGGAAGGCTATTTTTGCAAAAGCAACCGCCTTGGATTATTTTCAACTCTTGACCAGCAGCAGGCACATCCTGAAAATCTTCCTCCCGAAGTGCTGAAAGGCCGTATTTCCAAGGCAGGGATTTAATTTTTGAAATGAAAATATGAAAATCAACTTTGTTTTTTAAGTCCAATAAATATTGATTTTTATTTAATCACCCTAATAATTATGCAGAATAAGCACGAATCTGCATTTGCCAATAACAGTCATGAACAAAATCCCCTTGGAGCTAACATGTGGCGGAATGATTTGGGTGAAGCGGGGCAAAACAGGGTCGACACGCACTTAGGATGGCTTATCGGGCTGTTGAAAATTAATCCCAGAGGACACATCATAAAGGTATTGATTACATTCTGGGACTCGGCCTACAACGTATTCCATTTCCCAAATTTTGAGCTCACCCCGAACCTAGAGGAAATGACTGGATATATTGGTGTTCCTGCTATTCCTCTGAGGCATCAGTATTTGATCGCACCAAGGGCCATTGCAATACATAAATTCTTGGACTCCTTAAAGATCAGTAGGAAGGTTCACAACCCAGACCTATCAGCAGGCTTTTATACCCCATAGTTTATATATCAGAAGTATGGGCACATATGTGGATTTAGTGACCTGGAAAATAATATTTATAGCAAGGGAAATAAACTTAAATGGGAGGAACACCGGTACGTCACATTCATGGTATTCTTCTTGGGTCTTTTGGTGTTTCCGCGAAAGGATGGGAATATTGACATACAGATAGCAGGGGTTGTTAGCACTTTAATCACTCAAGCCAAGAGCACCCTCGCTCCCATGAAATCTTCCGTGCTCTCAACGTCTGTAAAGCCGGAGGATATTTCTTTGAAGGACGCAACCTGTTGTTACAAATATGTATTATTGAACACTTGTGCCATCGGCCTCAATTTATGAGTTACGGGTCATCAACAAAAAGCTGCATAGAGGAATTCAATAATAGGGTCAATGGGCTTAGATTACCAGAGGGTGTTACAGAATGGGTATCACGTCTCTGTGGCATAAATGCAAATTAAAGTGGACATTCGGGTGACTCCCTGTGGATGAAATCATATATATGCTAGCCATTGGACCTCATTTCCTCCTCATGGGTCTTCAGAGTATCGAATGCTATGCTCCGTAGAGAGTGTTAAGACAGTTAGGGAGGTCCAAGTGATCCCCAAGGATGAGGACATCAATTGCCACGAGGTTGAGATTAGTCCTAATGGTCAATTTCCCGAAGCCATCGTCCATCAAATTTGGAGCGAATGTCAAAACTTGACAGCGGACACTCGCGTACACGATGTATCTAAAGGCAAGGTTGCACCAGGGTACCTTGCTTGGTATAAGAAAGAAATATAGTTTGGAAGGCCGGCTAAGAGGCCACATCTCCAAGAATTTGCTGAAGCATCACAAGAACAATGTAACTGGTTAGCCAAGGAAAATTAATATAGGGCCACGATGGGGAAATTGGAAAAACAAGTCAAAGACCTTCAATTTGAAAATGGTTTGCAAGCTGCTGCAAACTAGGGCGAAAAGAAAAGACTAGCCAAAGAAAACGAAGCGTGCTAGACCAAATTCAGAAAATGAAAATAGCCGCGGAGAATTCTGCCAGGAGCGCGAAGGATGAAAAGCTTATTGACAATTTGAGGCAAAAGTAGCAGAATATGGGTTTGACTTGAATAAAGCAGAAGGTGAGCTATCCACGGCCCGAAAATAATTGGCCAAAAATGCGGAGGAACGAGCCTGTATGATTGAACAATTAAAGGAAAGGCATGACGACGAGGTTGCTGGGTTGAAAAAGAAGGTTATAAAGTGACAAAGCAAACCAGGGACTTCAAGGCTGAGAGAGAACATTGTTACGCAACAATAGCACAATTGGAGAAGGATTTACGACAATTCCAAGAACTGAATCGGTTGGCCGAACGAACTCTGGAGGCGAGGGCCCAACAAATTGAGTGATGATTGCAAGAAAAGGGCGCTATAAGGGAGAGGGTACGGATGATCACAAACTACATCACCACAAAGTGCAGCTACTGCAAGGATATGACAAGATCTACGTTCTTTTCCACCCCCATGAACTTTGTTCGTCAAGTAATGGAAGACATTCATCACCTCCAAGGGGATTTAGCACGCAAGCCTGCAGCGAGACCGAATAATGTCCCCCGAGCCCCAGGAGCATTGGAATCTTTAATGTATTCATGATTGTTCAAATCTGTTGGTCTGATTTAGAGTATGTAGTTTCTTTTATTTGAGTCTGTAGTAGGTTGTCGGGTCATTTATTTCTATTTTAAGTCAGAGTTTGTTGATTGTAGTTGAGTCAGAGTCTATTCATTTTAGTAGTTATAATCAAATGCTTTACTTTATGAAAATTGAAAATCCAAAATATTTATTTGCAAGAACTACGCTCGGTTTGATTCATGTGGGGTCATGATACGTAGGCAATATCTATAGGATACGACCATAGCCAGCAAAAAGAATAAAAGGAGAGAAAGAAAATAAAAAAAAAAACAGTGATAAAATAAAGGAGAGAATGCGAATGAAAAATGAAAGGAGAAAAAGAAAGGAAAAAACAAGAATGAAGAGAAAGATGACATAGGATAGGAGTTGGGATGACGCAAGCAATCACGTCTGTGCACCATAGAAACGGATAACGACTTAGGTGCACTCATCCCCAAACATGTGGCCACCTATATGTTGGAACCTAACCACTAACTAGCGTTGGTGTTGTCTTTCCATCTCGAGACAGGTGGTTAGTTCTTGCGGCATTCTGGCAACCTACTCCTACAACACGCGGTCTAAGAGCAAGCAAATCATGGACAATCAAGAAACCGATGTCAGCATTATTGACCCCTCGAAAGAGGTAGAGGAATTGGACTTTAATGTCTTGAAGGAGGAAATGTAATAACTGAAACATCAAATGGCTGAGATGTATCATGCATGGGTGAGAGGGCAGCCACCACTAACCTATCCTGCTAATACGACTTTCATCCCACCACTGGCTCAATCTCATGACCATTCCTGCACCGATCCACCCCCAAGATTCCCCGTCTATGCGCAATACCAGGGTTCGACCTCTCAAGCATCCCCAACTCGATTACCCAAAGTTGTTCCTTACCCCCTCCACCAATCTCTTCCATTTATGTGGCACCTCCTCCCCTTACACTCCACATATCATCAAGTGTGCCTTTGCTTCAAGCTCACGACAATCAATAATACCCACCAGAACCTGCTTACAAAGCCCATGAACCTTAATCCTATGCTCCCCATTTGAAAATCCCGGCGGAGTTTTGAAAAACCAGTCAAAAATCCTAAGCAAGAGGAGGTGCTTAGGAAGGCCAGAAGTTTAGAAAATGGTTACGGGATATGCGAGGGTTAGACAGTCAGGTGCGTGTGGCTTTTAAAGGCCTTTGTTCATTCCCAGATGTGCACTTGCCTCTAGGTATTAAGATGCCTAAATTTGACTTATATGATGGACATGGCGATCCAGTTGCGCATCTAAGGGGTTTTTGTAGCAAAATGAGAGGAGTGGGAGGAAAGGACGAACTGCTAATGGCGTACTTTAGTCAAAGTTTAATTGGGTCGGCATTGGAATGTACACCCGGCAGGATCCTACTCGATGGTACACTTGGAATGACCCGGCACAAGCATTAACTTGTCACTTTCAATATAATCTTGAAATTGTCCCGGACCTCCTGTTGTTGACAAAAATGGAAAAGAAACACAACGAGAGCTTCAGAGAATACGGTTTCCGTTGGAGGGAACATGTGCCGAGGGTCGACCCCCCAATGAAGGATAGTGAGATGGTATATTATTTCTTGTAATCTCTGAAGCTCACATATTTTGTCCATCTGGTGTCTGCAGTGGGTAAATCCTTCAATGAGGTAGTTAAAATGGGAAGTATGGTTGAGGAAGGACTCAAGTCCAACAAGATCATTAGTTACTCTGCAATCAAAACGACCACACAGGCTATCCAAAGTGGGACTGGGGGAACATTTGGAAAGAAGAAGAAGGAGGAAGTAGCGACAGTTGAGTAAGAAATTTGGTTCAGGCCCCGGGCTCCATCCCATTACATCTAACCCCGCCCTCACCACTAAACATACCCACGCACTCCATATGTCCCACCACAATGTTACTGTCCACCATTAGAACCCCGCTTCTCAGTCCATCATGCACAAGAATATACCCAACCTCCCGCCCACGCACAAAGGCGTGCACCAACTCCACAAAATAATTACCCAGCTCCACCAAATAACTACCTTCCAAGATCCTACCAAAAGCCTCCCAGACCAGCTTTTCGGGCCAACCAAGTTCTAGAATCTGAGAAAGTGCAGAAGAAGAAAAATTTCACGCCATTGGGAGAGTCTTATACCAGCTTGTTCCACAGATTGAGGAAAGTAGACCTGTTGAGACCAATTGAAGCAAAATTGCCAAACCCTCCCCCGAGAAATCTAGATTATTCTGTCAGCTGTGATTACTATTCTAGTGCCCTGGGGCATGATACCGAAAAGTGTTGGCATCTGAAAACGCTATCCAGGAACTTATCGACTCCCACCGGATTGAAGTACAAGCTTCATAAGCACCCAAAATTAACCAAAACCCATTGCAGGCTCATCATGAGACAAATATGATTGAGATAGTGGACAAGGGAGGAGAGACTAAGAAGCCCTCACAAACTGTAACGATGATCAAATCCGGTGAAGTCAAGCAAACTGAGAATATGAGCAATGAGAAGACAATGATGAAGATGAAGGAAATAGATAGCAAACCTATTGTGGTTCAAGGGGATTCATCAAGCATGGTTGCACCAAATTAGGAAAAGGCAAGAGTGGTAGTACATGGGGAAGTTAGGGAAATCGTCATAGTTGTGGAAGGTGCTCGCATAGAGCATGTCATTGTAAAACCAGTAATCCAGCCACCAATTGTCAATAGCAAAGTCGTTACTTGGAGCTATGAACAAGCAATAGTGATGTACAAAGGGAAGGAAGTTAGAGAAGAAGTTTGTGAAGCTCGGGGCTTGACCCGATCAGGGAAATACATTACCCCTGAAGAGTTAAGGAAAAGCACGATCCCCAAGGATAACCCAGAATCAGTAATGAAAGATGTGTCAGATGAAGAGGCAGAAGAATTCCTGAAGAAAATGAAAATGCAGGACTACTCCATCATAGAGAAATTGAGGAAAACACCGGCTCAGATCTCCTTAGTCTCATTGTTATTCCATTCAGACGAACACCGCCAGACATTGATAAAGATTTTGAATGAGGCCCATATTTCTGACAAGATAACAGTGAATCACTTGGAGAAGATTTTGAACAAGATATTCGAGGTAAATCGGGTCACTTTAACCGACGATGAGCTTCCCATGGAGGGTACCGAGCACAATATGGCTCTTTACTTGACTGTGATGTGTGAAAATGTCGTGGTCACCGGGGTTCTAGTTGACAACGGGTCCAATGCAAATATTTTCTTGCTTTCCACATTAAACAAGCTGAAAGTGGACGATGAAAGGATGCACAAGAATAACCTTTACGTTCGAGGGTTCGATGGCAGAGGAAACGACTCAGTAGGGGATATAGTGCTTGAGCTGACAATAGGTTCCGTTGAGTTTAGCATGGAGTTTCAAGTGCTGGACGTGGTAGTTTCTTATAACGTGTTGTTGGGCAGACCCTGGATTCACGCAGCCAAAGCAGTGCCTTCTACCTTGCACCAGATGGTGAAAATTGAATGAGATCGACAAGAAATAGTGGTGCATGGAGAAGACCATCTGCATACTCACACTATTGCGATCGTGCCCTTCATTGAAGCAGATGATGATACAGGGCCCTGGGTGTATCAAGTTCATGACTGCGTAAGGAGAAGGTCCCAGAAGGAGAGCATGTTCCAAAACCAAGGTTAGCTACTGCAGCGGTCATGGTAGCGATTGAAATGCTAAAGAACGGGTTTGTTCTTGGAAAAGGTTTGGGGGCGTCACGTTAGGGTATCGCACAACCGATGTATCTTCCCACGAACCTAGAGACTTTTGGTTTGGGGTTCAAGCCTATACGTGCAGATATAATGAGAGCCAGAAAGATGAGAAAGAAAGCATGGACCCTCCCTAAGCCTGTGCCTCACCTCTGCAAATCATTTGTGAAACATGACACTAAGAAATGTTTAATAACAGCGAGTGCCAATCCTGCGGTTGACCTTCACAAAGAGTTGCTCAAGAAGTTTGAAAAGTTGTTTGAAAATGTGAACATGGCGGAGGCTAGGGAAGGATCAAGTAAGATAGATGTGCAGTTTGTGGGACCTCGTGCAAGAGTCAACAACTGGGAGGCTACTCCTCTTCCCACTCAGAGGGAGTCTTGGTAGTCGACTTTGATCTTTCCTTCAGTCTAATCTGGATTATCTCCAGGGTTGTAATTCAGATGTTATGTTCCATCCGTTTGAATGTATAAACCATGTTATCTTTCCAATTTTAATGAAATGCAATTTACCTTTTCCTTAGTGCTAATAGCTTTCATTTTTCTTTGCTTTTCTTTTTGTCTTTTGTACAATTATTTTTATACTGGCTCAAATGATCTGACATGCTTAAGGACTCTTCTGCCCAGTCTTAAAAATCAGTCTAATTCAAAAAGAATAGTTCAAGAAATAGAACATGAGGATGAATCAGAGTATGATGAGGAAAGTGCATTTGATGAAATTAGTAAAGAGTTTGGCCATTTTGAGGAGAAACCCAAGCCAAACTTGAGAGATACAGAGGCAGTCAATTTTGGGGGAACCAGATAACGTTAGAGAAACAAAAATAAGTGTCTATCTGGAGCCACAGTGTAGGAAACAAAATTGAAGTGCTGCTCGAATATAAAGATTTTTTTGCATGTTCTTACGATGATATGCCCGGATTGAGCACTTACTTGGTTGTTCACTAATTGCCCACGGACCCAGCCTGCCCTCCTGTCAAATAAAAGTTGAGGAAGTTTAAAACTGATGTGAGCATGAAAATCAAAGAGGAAGTTACCAAGCAATTTGAGTCAAAAGTTATCCGAGTCACACGATATCCTACTTGGTTAGCCAATGTTGTACCCGTGACAAAGAATGATGGTAAAGCTAGGGTGTGTATCGGTTATCATGACCTCAACAAAGCAAGTCCAAAAGACAACTTCCCACTTCCAAACATCCACTTACTGATTGACAACAGTGCAAAACTTGACATCGGGTCATTCGTGGATTGTTAGGCTGGTTACCACAAGATCTTGATAGGATGCGGAGAAATAACATTCATCACACCATGGGGGACATATTGCTATAGGGTCATGCCCTTTGGTCTGAAGAATGCCGGGGCAACATATATGAGGGCTATGACAACCATCTTCCACGATATGATACATAAAGAGATTGAGGTCTATGTGGATGATATAATTGTGAAATCCAAAAAGCAATCCGACCAATGTTAGAGATCTAAGGAAATTCTTTCATAGGCTCCGCATGTATAATCTCAAGCTCAACCCAGCGAAATGTGCATTTGGGGTCCCCTCAGGGAAGTTGCTAGGGTTCATAGTCAGTCGTCGAGGCATTGAACTAGATCCATCAAAGATCAAAGACATACAGGAACTGCCGCCTCCGAGGAACAAGATAGAGGTGATGAGTCTGTTGGGGAGACTGAACTACAGCAGTCGATTCATTGCTTAACTCATGACAACCTGCGATCCCATCTTTAAGTTGTTGAAAAAAGATGCTGCAGTTGCATGGACGGGAGAGTGCCAGGAGGCTTTTGATAAAATAAAGGAATATTTGTTTAACCCGCCGGTGTTGGTCCCGCCAGAACCAAGAAGGCCCTTGATCTTATATTTGACAATCTTGGGTAACTCATTTGAATGCGTTTTGGGTCAGCACAATGTCACTGGGAGAAAACAGCAGGCCATATACTACCATGATAAGAAATATAACGCCTATGGGTAGCCCAGAAGTTAAAACATTACTTGTCATCATATACCACTTATCTCATCTCACGTCTGGACTCATTGAAGTAAATTTATCAAAAGCCCATGCCTACAGGGAGACTTGCAAAATGGAAAATTTTGCTCACTGAGTTTGATATTGTCTAAGTGACTATGATTGACATGAAGGCACAGGCATTGGCTAACCATTTTGCCGAGAATCCGATAGATGAAGAATATGAACCTTTAAAGACATTCTTCCCGGATGAGGAAGTAATGCATATTGATGAAATGGAATAGGGCGAGAATCTGGGATGAAACTTATTTTTTGATGGGGCCGCCAACATGAAAGGCGTCGAGATAGGAGCAGTACTCATTTCTGAAACAAGGCACCATTACCCAGTTACGACTCAGCTCCGCTTCTATTGCACCAATAATTAGGGAGAATATGAGGCATGTATTTTAGGTTTGAGGTTAGCAGCAAACATAGGCATTCAGGAAGTCTTGGTCTTGGGAGACTCGAACCTTCTGCTACACCAAATTCGAGCGGAGTGGGAAGCAAGAGATTTAAAACTCATACCAAACCGGCAACGGTTGCATGATCTTGTAAGCTATTCCGATCAATAAAGTTCAGGAACATCCCCTAAATTCACAATGAGGTTGCTGATGCCATGGCTACTCTGGCGTCAATGTTACATCATCCAGATAAGGCTTATGTTGACCTAATACATATCACGTTCCATGATCAACACGCTTAAATATGGTAGAAGAAGAACTTGACGATGAACCTTGGTTCCACGACATCAAAGAATATATTAGGATAGGTGTGGATCCGGTATTGGCCACAAGTGATCAGAATAGAACAATCCGTCGTTTGTCAAACAGGTTTTTCCTCAGTGGAGGGGTACTATATAAAAGAACACCGGATCTTGGGTTGTTAAGGTACGTAGATGCTGGGCAGGCTACATCCATCATGAATGAGGTGCATGCTGGAGTCTTCGGGCCGCACATGAGCGGATATGTTTTGGAAAAAAAGATTCTCCCGGATAGATATAATTGGCTCACCATAGAGAGGGATTGCATTAGCCACGTGTGCAAATGTCATCAATGTCAGGTGCATGGAGACTTGATTCACTCCCCTCCATCTAAATTGCATACAGTGTCTGCACCCTGGCCTTTTGTCGCTTGGGGCATGGATGTCATTGGGCCCATCGATCCAGCAACTTCTAACGGACATAGGTTCATCCTGGTTGCTATTGATTATTTCACCAAATGGGATGAAGCTAAAACCTTAAAGGCAGTGACCAAGAAAGCCATGGTCGACTTTATACATGCAAGTATCGTCTAACGATTTAGAATCCCGAAGACCCTCATCATTGATAATGGAGAAAATCTCAATAGTCATTTGATTAAACAGGTATCTTAGAAGTTCAAGATTACACATGCAATTCCACCCCATACCGCCCCAAGGCAAATGGAGCAGTCGACGGAGCCAATAAGAACATAAAGAAGATACTTCGCAAAATGGTGTAAGGGTCCAGACAGTGGCATGAAAAATTACCCTTTGCATTGCTAGGCTATCGACTACTGTCCGCAATTCGGTGGGGGCAACTCCATATTTGTTGGTATATGACACAGAAGCGGTAATCCCGACAGATGTTGAAATCCTATCCCTTCGGATTATGGCCGAAGCAGGAATTAATGATGAAGAATAGGTCAAAACCAATCTGGAGAAATTGAGTTTGATTGATGAGAAAAGATTGGCAATTGTATGTCATGGCCAGTTATACCAACAGAGAATGGATAGAGAATATAACAAGAAAAGTGCGTCCCAGAAAATTTGAAGTGGGCCAGCTAGTATTGAAACGCATCCTCCCTCACCAGATAGAGGCAAAGGGAAAGTTTGCCTCCAAATTGGCAAGGACCATTCGTCGTGTCAAGAGTGTTGTCCAACGGGGTGTTGTATCTAACAGTTGTGGAAGGAAAATGTGTGAAAATGGCCAACAATTCAGATGCAGTTAAAAGATACTATATCTGACTTCTTTTTGTTTGAATCATCATCTATACTTGGCATGTTTGTTTGTACTTGGCATGTTTTAGAGATTCAAATGAGGAAGGCATTTTATCCAGCTATCTAAACACTTTACCCCTTTGCTAACCCTTTTGAGCTTCAATTACTTTCTTTTCATATCCCTCTTTCAGAATCGATAATGTAAGTCAGAAACGCAATTGCGAGAAGGAAGTGGAAGTAGATGAAAGAATGAAAAGCATGAAAAAGAAAGAAAAAGAAAAACAAGAAAAGGAAAGAGAAAAGAGGAAAGAGAAAAGAAGGAAAGAAAAAAAGAAGACAGAAAGAAAGAAAAAAAGTGAAACAAAGGAAATAAAAAAAGGAAAAATAACAGAAAAAGAGAATAGACAAACAACAACAAAAACAAGGAATCGCCACGAACTACATTTGACCTGATTCCTTTTAAGGATACGTAGCCAGCCTCACGGCTCGGTCGTATTCGAATAAAATCTAAAGGTCCCAAGCAAGAAAGTGGGCAGAAATTGTGATTGTTATAATAATTGAATTCCGAAAGATGTAAATGCTGAACCCATAGGAATTATTTTGAGCCTTTTATACCCCTTTATTTCAACCTTACCCAAAAGCCTACATTACAGTCCAAAGAAAGACCTTTGTAGAAAATCATTCTATCCATGATATGTGCGCTTTGGTTGTACTAGCATGATTTTCACGTATAGGTTTCGATGAATGACAAACAATGAAGTCAACTTGTTAAACAATGTTATTGTATGACAAACAATGAAGATGCATTAGCAAACAATCAAGATTGAATGCCGAGAAGCATATTGATGAATGGATTGCATAGACAAGCCAAAGACGAGCTCAAAAGTTCAAGACCGAAGACCCAAGGCGTAGGTCGTTAGGTAGAACCAATGTAAGAGCAACGTTTAAGTTATCTCGTCTTTTGGCTCAACATAGGTCATCATAAATATGCATAAAATCTTTTTATCAAATCATATTTATCATAAACATATTTCAAATACTTCAAACAAAATGATTTTAACGTTTTCATTTTAACCAAAATGGTTTTTGAAGTAAGTTGTCAATTCTGGACAGCATAGGTGAATAATCGATTATGCAAAAGTGATAATCGATTATTCTGGGAAATTCCATTTATTGGAAATTTCCGCAGAGTAGGATAATCGATTATTAAAATTGCATAATCAATTATCTTGTATCCGTTGCCAAAGTTTTTGAACGCTGTAAAAAATAATCGATTATGCAATACCAGTAATCGATTACTCTAGAGCAGAATCAGCTTCCGATTTTGTAATGGTAAGCTGATAATCGATTATCCAAATCTGATAATCAATTATTTGGCATAAAATCGGCATAATTGATTGCCAATTAAGCAACGGACATACAACTTATAACACCTATAAATAGAGGTCTTTTTGAGCTGATTTGATACACACAACACCTCTCATTGTTCATATACATATTGATATTATTTGGGCATCATTTTAGAGCTTTTGTTGAGCCATTTGAGAGACAACTTTGAGTTGTTCATAGAGCTAATCTTGTATCTCTTTATCTACTCTTTTTAGAGAGTTCTTGTTGTAAAAAAGAAAGGTGTTTGAGAAGACCATATCTTCTCATTGATTGTCGGGTTTGCTAAGTACCCTCAATCTTAGTGTGTGAAGTCTTGTGGTGCGGTATCCACGAGCAAGGTGAAGTCTTGAGGTGCGGTATCCTCTAGCAAATTGAAGTCTTGTAGAGTGTACATCTACGAGCAAGTGTAACGGTTTGTTAGGCACCCGTAAGTTTAACGGAGTTAGTGGAATCTCGAGAGAGTCTCTCGAGGACTGGACTAACCACACGTTGTGGTGAACCAGTATAAATTCGGTGTGTTCTTTCCTTACTATTTTAATTACCGCATTTACTTTACTCCTGCAATTATAATTCCGCAATAGTTATCAATATTCTCGTGCCGCACTATTCACCCCCCCCTCTAGTGACTGGCATAAATCCTAACAACCTTCTGATTAGTCCTTAAGAAATGTCGAGGCAAGCAGGAAGAGGTGGACCATATCATGGGACAACACTCTAGTTCAAGCAGGAAAATGACAAAAATGAGAGAGTCTTATTGGTGAAAACCCTACCGGGCACCGTAAGGCGACGAGAGTTGAGAGAAATAAAAAATGAGAGTCTTATTTATGAAAACCCTTACGGGCACCATAAGGCGAAGGCAAGGCAAGAGGCAACAACGGAAAATGGCTATTGGTGGAAATCCGTTCAGAACATCGTAAGTCAAGCAAATGTAGGGCCTGATTAAAGGAATTGGGTTAAAAATGGTCACAACAACAAAGCAGGGTAACCGAAGGCCGATCATCAGGACATATTGGGACGATTAAGCTGAAGTGCATGTCATGATCATGAAAAACCAGTTGTTCCTCCTCAGATAAGTTTCTTTTCTTTCCTCTTCAATAGTCGCTAAATTTTGAATTCTCTTACCCTAAAATAGTTTTGAGTCATTGCATTTCATTTTCTTTCGTGTCTCCAAATTCATTTTGTTTAAGCACACATGAGAGAAATTTTGAATCTTACTACCAGCTCCCAAAGGGACAAAGCACATGCCACCCAAAAATGTAACAAAGGCAGCAAAGTTCTAAGCAGCAAGGGGAGGGATTCATAAAAGCTTCAATGATACAATTGGCTCGAGAGGCAAGAGTTTGGCAAGTGAAGGAGCACAACACAAAGATGGGGAGGCAGAGTAAAGCCATAAGTACTCAGGGGTTAGCCGAGCATAGCACACTAACCGGGCAATCTAAAAAAGGATGCAATGATTCTGGTGAAAGAGTCAGAAGAGCAACACAAAGATGGGAAAGGCCACATAGGTTAGCCAAACATAGTAAACTGACTCGAGAGGAAAGAATTATAGCAAGAGGGTTAGAAGTGCAACACAAAGATGGGGGAGCTGAGTAAAGTTGCAAAACTCAGGGGCCAGCCAAGCATAACACACTCACCGGGTAATCTTAGAAAGGATGAAAGGATTCTGGTGAAAGAGTTAGAAGCGTAACACAAAGATGGAAAAGGTCGCAAGGGTTATCCAAGCATAGTAAAATGACTTAGCAATCTTAGATAAGATGTAAGAGTTCTGAAAAAAATGGTCAGAAATGCAACACAAAGATGGGGAGCAGAGTAAAGCCACAAGGGTCAGAGGGTCAGCCGAGCATAATACATTGACTTTGTAATCTCCGGAAAGATGTAAGAATTCAGGGAAAAGGGCCAGGAGTGTAACACAACAACAAGGGAACAAAGAAAAGCCACAAAAGTGTGAGGGTCAGCCAAATAACTCAGGAAACTCATCATCAACATGAAAAATTAAACACAACGGAACACGATAATGGGGAGGCCGCTTCCAAGAAGAATGCCACACTAACCTCCACTTTTCAAACTGACAAGTTTTCTTTGATTGACACAGGGGCAGAAAAATCCACAAGATCCTAAGGGAGGCCATCCACAGGGGAAGGCAGTCACATAGAAGGTATGATCAAAATCTCAGGGTCCACCTGGAATGTGTGACCTAGTTAAAACTCAAAAAGAAACATAATCCGACATAAATATTCTCCCCAGGAAGAGTATAATTGAACGAAACTTTAATTAACAACCCCCAGCAGAGACAACCTAGAATTAAAAGGGGCATACAAACTGAAATTCTCAAGATCCGCCTGGAAATGGGATTCCGTTTAACACTCAACGGGTGCAGGTAACATGCGCAGGCACAAACACCCTCCCCAATAGGAGTCCTCGGAGCTCGCCTGAACAATGATCCCCACCAGAAACAACATGAAGTTAGAATTGACATTTAATCTTGAACCCTCAGGACACTCTTGGAAAATGAGACTTATTTAAAGGTTAAAGGTAATCATGGATAGCGAAGGGCATAAAATAACTTGCATGTTGAAATAGTATTCAGTTAAGAGTTGTCAGGATCCTCCTAAAAAATGGAACTTAGCCTAAAACACAAATAAGCACGGGTAACATGGGCAAGAACAAATATATCCCCAATAAGAGTCGTCAGGACCCGTTTGAATAATGGGATGTAGCTTTAAATACTAATCAAAAACAGATACATTCATCATCTAATTAAAAATTGTCAGGACCTATCCGAATAATAGGAAGTAGCTTAAATCACCAATCTCCAGTAGATCCCCAGCAGACATAGTTCGGATAGCAAAGCATAGTGAAAAATAATACCTTTTATGAACAGAACCTAATTCTAGAGTTGTCATGGGATTTGATTAACACTCACTGATGCATCCAGCACCAAACGGGGGCAGAAAAAGTTTCTATTGTTTTTATTTTTTTGTGATAAGTTACACTAGAAGCAGCCTCAGGAAATACTTTTTAACTTGCAAGTTTTGGTAATCAGGCGCCCACATAGAGAACAAGGGAATATTTTTCAAATTTCAAGTTTTGGTAATCAGGCGACCACGTGGAGAACAAGAGAATATTTTTCAAATCGCATATTTTGGTAATCAGGCGCCAACCTGTAGAACGAGGGAATTTTTTCAAGTTGCAAGTTTCGGTAATTAGGCACCGTCCTGTAGACCAAGGGAATACTTTTCAAATTTCAAGTTTTCGGTAATCCGGTGACCACCAGGAGAACAAGGGAATATTTCAAATTTCAAGTTTTGATAATCAGGCGCCCAAACAAGGGAATATTTTTCAAGTTGCAAGTCTTGGTAATAAGGCGCCCACCTGTAGAATAAGGGAATACTTTTCAAGTTGCAAGTCTTGGTAATTAGGCGCCCACCTGTAGAACAAGGGAATATTTTTCAAGTTGCAAGTTTTGGTAATCAGGCGCCCACCTGCAGAACTAGGGAATATTTTTCAAGTTGCAAGTTTTGGTAATCAGGCGCCCACCTAGAGAACAAGGGAATATTTTCCAAATTTCAAGTTTTGGTTATCAGGCGTCCACTTAGAGAACAAGGGAACATTTTTCAAGCTGAGTGAAAATGCTCTCGGCTCATTTTAAGCAATAAAACAGTAACCAGTTTCGGCGCACAATAGCAAGGTGCGATTTCCGCCAATAATGGCCAGACGCCGGCGACCTGCTGTTCCGACTACCACAATAGCACCTCCTCAACTCGTCACGCCAGCTCACGGTGTTACTACGACGCTTGAGCCCCTGACATTTGGAAATTTCCTCCCTCAGAAATACCAATCGCCAGTGATTTCACATGCAGAGGTTGAAGAAGCTGCCGCAACACTTCCGAAGGTTAATGAAGAGACGATTAGCTCAACTGCAAGGAGATTACAGTTTTCTGAAGTAAGTGAGCCTGCAAAATCACTTCGAACAGCTGCTGAAGTTGTCAGAGGTAATAGGAATGCACAGATGGGTAAGCCTCTTTCATTTATGCCTCCGATTGAAAGAGATGGACAAAAAGTGGTAAAACTCAGTGTAGAAGATCTACAGTCCCAGGTAGATTACTGGGCAAATGCTTTAATAGGATATGTTATTGGTGATAATCCTAATGTTCAATCGATAGAGAATTTTGTGCTGCATGCTTGGAACTTTGTATCCAAGCCTCAGATTCTGTTGCATGCTGAGGGATACTGCATTTTTAGATTCAATAGCAAGGAGGATAAGATATGGTTATACAATCTGGACCATACTCGTACAGGAACAAGCCTATGGTACTGAAACCATGGGAGATTGACTTCTCCTTTCAAAATGATGTGCTTAGTACTGTCCCTGTATGGATCAGATTCCCAGGTCTCCCAGTGGGTTACTGGTCAGTGGAGGTCCTAAGAAAATTGGCTAGTGCAGTGGGTAAACCACTATACACAGATAAATTCACAGCACACTTCGAGAAGATTTCATTTGCAAGAGTCCTAGTAGAAGTTGATGCTGCCTATCCCTTGCCTGACCAGATTGAAACTGATACCCCCCTATGGTATGAAAGTGCAGCAAATAGAGTATGACTAGAAGCCAAGTTTTTGCAATCATTGTTTAAAGTTTGGACATGATGCCCTTGACTGCTGGCACAATGTCAGAAATGATGCAGAGGTGGAAAGGGATGAACAGGTAAAAGGGATAAGGAAAAGAACTAGGAAGCCAAGACAAAACCCAAGGCAGGAGTGGATACCTAAGACTAATGCAGATGCAGCAGGGCCTGAGCCAGTTCAAACTGTTATTGATACCAAGAAAGTGGAGGCAAACTCAATTGGACATGCTGAAGATGTGCAGATGGTGAATAATAATGGACCTCAGCAGTAACTAGAGGAACATGGCAGGACTGCAGTAGCTTCAGGGGATCCTCCTGCAATTATTGAAGGCATGAATGCAAATGCAGACAAAAGAAAGGCTATGGCAATTCTTATGGCTGATGATAGCAGGGGATACCAAGTGGAGCCAGGACCTTCTTGGAGTATTAGATCTAATACTTCATGATTATTACTACTTGGAACATTAGAGGGCTTAATCAAGCCCAGAAACAGGAGGAATTAAAAAGCTTCCTGTCTGTAAATAAAGTAGATATAATAGGAGTCCTTGAAACTAGAGTTAACGAGCATAAAGCTAAAAGAATACTGGCAAAGGTGGCTAAAGGATGGCAGGTTCAATGTAATTATGCTAAGGCTGTCAATGGTAGGATATGGTTACTATGGAAACCTCATGTTCAAGTATCCACCTCAACTGTGACTGATCAATACATCCAAAGTATGGTGGAGGACACACAAGCTTCACTCAGATTCCATTTGAGTGTCGTATATGCTTATAATACTGCAGGCAATAGGGAAAAGTTATGGTGTGACTTAAAGGAAGAAAACATCCCCACTCAGGATCCTTGGTTACTTAGTGGGGATTTCAATACTGTTTTGTCTTCTGAAGATAGAATTGGATCTCCTGTCACTGATGCTGAAACCAAGGATTTCAAAAAGACTGTAGATGTCATTCAACTTACTCCTCTCAGAGCCAAAGGATGGTATTATACCTGGTCAAACAACAGGATGCTAATACTAGAGTGTATAGTAAAATTGACTGGCCACTTGGTAACTTCCAATGGATCCAACAGTATGGGCCTGTATCTGATCACTCTCCTATGCTTATCAAGTTTGGTAGTCAAAGGCTATTACATCCCAAACCCTTTAGATTCTATACTGCTGTTATGGAGGAACCTCAATTCAAATCCATTCTGGAAAATGCTTGGGCACAACAATGTGAAGGACCACCTATGCAGAAGGTATGGACAAAGCTGAAAATATTGAAGCAGCAACTGAAAGGTATTAATAGACAGATGGCAGCCTATAAACAGAAACTTGTACAAGCAAAGGAAACATTGGATATTGTTCAGAGCCAGATGCAGCAAAGTCCATTTGCACAGGATTTTCTCAATGCTGAGAAGCATGCACTGTCTGAAATGGAGAAGTGGAGCAAGGTGGAGGAACAGATTATGAGACAGAAGTCCAAAGCCAACTGGATTGAGTGTGGAGATGCCAACACAAAGTATTTTCATGCTCAATGGAAGATCAGAACCAGCCAGAATAATATTAGCTCTATTTATTCTGATTCAGGTGACAAGCTGATAGATCCAGTAGCTGTGGAACAGGAATTTATCCAGGTGTTCAAATCACTGATGGGAGAGTGTGCAGAGGAAATCCCTTGTATCAATACTGCTGTTATGAAAGAGGGACCCTGCCTCAATGCAGCACAACAGAGAGAATTAATCAAAGAAGTCACAGTGGAGGAGATTGTAGCAGCTATCAAGGAGATGCCAAAAGATAAAGCCCCTGGTGTGGATGGTTTTCCTGTGGAGTTCTTCACAAGTAACTGGGAGATAGTACAAGAGGATATAGCTACTGCTACTATGGATTTCTTTGCTACTTGCAATATGCCTAGTATGATAAATACTACTGCAATTACACTTGTGCCTAAAAGTAATAGTCCTACTAATGTCAAAGACTATAGACCTATTGCCTGTTGTACAACTGTATACAAAATCATATCCAAGATCATTACAAAGAGAATGAAGACTATAATTGGCAGCATAGTTGGCCAGTCCCAATTTGCATTTATTGAAGGGAGGAGTATCATTGATAATATTCTGCTCAGTCATGAAATCTTTAAGGGATATACAAGGAAAGGTGTTTCTCCTAGATGTGTCCTTAAGGTGGACTTAAGAAAGGCCTATGATACCATAGAATGGGGTTTTCTTCAGTAGGTTCTTATTGATATTGGTTTTCCTGCAAAATTCCTCAAGTGGATAATGACATGTGTATCTTCTGTATCATATTCCTTGATGCTAAATGGGGGGTTCACTAAACCTTTCAATGCAAGGAGAGGGATTAGGCAAGGGGACCCTATGTCTCCCTACTTATTTGTTCTTGCAATGGAGTATCTTAACAGACTGCTGCAGCAACTTCATAGGAATGGAGATTTCAATTTCCATCCTAAATGCAGGAAACTAAACTGTGTACATATTTTCTTTGCTGATGATCTCCTCATGTTCTGCAGAGCTGATAGGATTTCTATTCAGATATTGCAAGAGGCTTTTCATAACTTTTCTGCAGCATCAGGCTTGAAAGCAAACAACAACAAAAGTGCTATCTATATTGCTGGGGTGCATCAGTCTGTTAGACATGAACTTATGGAGCAATTGGGGTTCAGTGAAGGACAGCTTCCTTTTAAGTACCTTGGAATTCCTCTTAGCTCAAAGAAACTTGCTATACATCAGTATTCTACTCTGATTGAGAAAATAACTGCTAGAGTCACTTGTTGGTCTGCCAAAATGTTATCCTATGCAGGAAGATGCCAATTGATCAAAGAAGTGATATTTGGCATCCAGACATACTGGGCACATATTTTTATCATACCAAAGAAGGTCCTGAAGGTTATTGAGGCAATCTGCAGGTCCTTCCTATGGACAGGCAGTGCTACTATATCTAAAAGAGCTTTGGTTGCATGGGAGAGAATGTGTAAACCTATATCTGCTGGTGGTCTAAACATCATAGATATGGCTACCTGGAATAAGGCAGCCATAACAAAATTGCTTTGGGATCTTGCTAGGAAAAAAGACTGCTTCTAGATAAAAAGGCTCCACTGCTATTACATCAAGCAACATGATATCAGTAATACACCTTTGCCAAAAACTGCCTCTTGGATTATTAGGAAAATACTGGAATGCAGGACTACTGTCATGGAAATCCAACAACTGCAAGGAACTCTTTACTACAGACTGAAATCACTGTGTAAACTGGACAAGTTCCAAATTCACAAGTTATACATTGCTATGCTTCCTAGTTATAGTAAAGTAGATTGGAGGAATGTGATGCTGACTGCAAATGTACAACCAAGACATAAGTTTACAGTGTGGTTAGCAGCTCAACATAGGTTACCTACCATTGATAGACTGCACAAAATTGGAACTGATATACCTACTGACTGTGCTTTCTGCAAACAACAAGAAGAAAGATTTGAACACCACTTCTTTGCATGCCCAGTCACAAACGGATTATGGCTCAGAATATGCAAATGGATAGGATATCAGAGAGTAGCTAACACTTGGGAGGATGAGCTGCAGTGGATATGCAGTAAGGCTAGAAGTAGAAACTGGCAGCAGGCAATCACTGCTACTGCTTTTGTTACTACTGCTGCATTGATATGGAGAAACAGGAATTCAATTCGATTTGAGAACAAGACTTTTGCTGAAGATCAATTCTGTAAAGAAATGGCAGTGTTGATACATACAAGAAGTAGGAAATGTAAAAGGTGGCAGGAAGGGTTACATAAACTTAACTGCTATCCTTAGTTAGATACAATAGCTACATGTTAGAACTTTCTATATGAGCTTGTGTAGTTAGAACTAAATGTAAATGAGTAGTAGGAGTCCATACTACTACGGGAATCTATTGTACATATTTTTTTGAAATCAATGAAAGTGATAGTTTGAATAAAAAAAAAAGGGAACATTTTTCAACTTTCAAGTTTGGGTAATCAGGCGCCCACCTGGAGAATAAGGGAATACTTTTCAAGTTTCACGTTTTGGTAAGTAGGCGCCTACCTTGAGAACAAGGGAATACTTTTCAAATTGCAAGTTTTGGTAATCAGGCGCCCACTTGGAGAAAAGGGAATTTTTCAAATTTCAAGTTTGGTAATCAGGCGCCCACCTAGTGAACAAGAGAATAGTTTTCAAATTTCAAGTTTTGGTAATCAGGCGCCCACCTGGAAAACAAGAGAATATTTTTCAAGTTTCAAGTTTTGGTAATCAGGCACCCACATGGTGAACAAGAGAATATGTTTCAACTTGCAAGTTTTGGTAATCACGCGCCCACCTGAAGAACAAGGGAATATTTTTCAAAATTCAAGTCTTGGTAATTAGGCGCCCACTTGGAGAACAAGGGAATATTTTTCAAGTTGCAAGTCTTGGTAATCATGCGCCCACCTGTAGAACAAGGGAATATTTTTCAAGTGGCATGTTATGGTAATAAGGTGCCCACCTGTAGAACAAGGGAATATTTTTCAAGTTTCAAGTCTTGGTAATCAGACGCCCACCTGTAGAACAAGAGAATACTTTTCAAATTTCATGTTTTCGTTAATCAGGCGCCCACTTGGAGAACAAGGGAAAATTTTTCAAATTACATGTTTTGGCAATCAGGCACCCAGCAGGAGAACAAGGGAATATTTTTCAAATCGCATGTTTTGGTAATCAGGCGCCCACCTGTAGAACAACGGAATATTTTTCAAAATTCCAATCTTGGTAATCAGGCGTCCACTTGTAGAACAATTGAAAATCTTTCACATTTCATATTTTTTGTAATCAGGCACCCTTCTGGAGAACAAGGGAATATTTTTCAAGTTGAAAGTTTTGATAATCAGGCGCCCACCTGGAGCAGGGAATATATTTCAAGTTGCATGTTTTGGTAATCAGGCACCCACCTGGAGAACTAGGGAATATTTTTCAAGTTGCAAGTTTTGGTAATCAGGCGCCCACTTGGAGAATAAGGGAATACTTTTCAAATTTCAAGTTTTTGGTAATCAGGCGCCCACATGGAGAAAAAGGGAATATTTTTCATGTTGCTAGTTTTGGTAATCACGCACCCACTTGGAGAACAAAGGAATATTTTTCAAAATTCAAGTCGTGGTAATCAGGCACCCACCTGGAGAACAAGGGAATATTTTTCAAGATACGAGTTTTGGTAATCAGGCGCCCACCTGCAAAACAAGTGAATACTTTTCATTTCCAACAATTCGGCATCGAACATAGAAGAAGAGAAAACAAGAAGTCAACAAGCCAATAAGAAGTTCTACAGGAAGAAATACAAGTCAACAAGGCAACAAGGAGTTTATACGAAGAAATACAAGGCAACAAAGCAACAATGATCAAGAGCAAATTTGAAGACGTAGATAGGTTCTTTTGTAATCCATAGTTCATAGCTTAGTCTAGATCCTTTTGCTTTTTCATAAGGTGTAATAAGAGGGTCTAGCATCAACAGTGAGATCACAACTTCGGTAGTCCCAGCTACCAAACACTCCTGAACGACACTGACATGATTCCTCTTTAGCCGAGGATATGTAGGCAACCTCTGAAGTAGGGTGCGGTCAAAGCTTTTCAAAAACTCTTCTCATGGAGTGTTAAGCAGGCAAAAAGCACTCACGATTGATCACTTATCTTTGCCCGAAAACCCTTCGTGTCTCCGATCAATGAAGGGAAACTGTGAGCATGTGATTTTTTCCTAGCTTAGATTACTCCTATAAATTCATAAAGTAAGGATTTTTCTTTATCTGTGTGATTTTTAGAATTTAATTGCATAAATTGTGTGTTTGTTTGCATGTTTAGTGCATTTTAATTCATGAAAATACAAAAATAGCACCTCTGCATTTAGGATTCAATTTTATATTTTTATGAGAAAAAATAAAAAAATAGTGGTTTTAGAGTTTTCTTTTAAATTGAGACTTGATTAATTTTAGGAAAATTAATTAGTTCAATTTTATGGTTAAATCATAGTCTTTTTCACTTTTTAGGTTAATTTTTGTATTTAATAAAATTAGTTTAGTAATTAAAATATATGAAAAAAAAGAAAGAATTTGAAAATATGGTCTTGTTTAATTAGACCACAATTGGGCCAATTTGAATGAAAATATCCCAACCCAAACCTCTAACCACTAGAACTCGTCCATCCAAGACCGGACCCCAGACTCGTCCCAGCTTCATTTTTAACAGTTGAAACGGCGTCGTTTAGAGCCTGTCGATTTTAATTCAATCTCGGCCCTTCATTCAATATATCCGATGGTTCAAATTGCCCACCCCACTGTCAATTAATATGTCCGAACGAACTTATTCAAACAGATCCCTTCACGCGTCACTCAGAAGTCAAACATAATACCACCTTAAGCTTGCCGCATGTCGCCCGCCAAAGTTGTCCACGGCGGCGGCCGACGTCCAAACCTTGCAAAATTATTACCACTTCTCAACCTCACCCTCTTCTTCCCAAATCTGAATCATGTTTCCCTCAAATCCCACCCGTATTTCTCAAATAATTCAAACCCTAACGTTGCCTCTATTTCTCCACAATATCCGGGTGACGGCGAAGTTCAAATCGCCATCAAAATCCAACTATGCAACCATCACCTGTCTCTGAGTCCCAATCCACTACCACTTCTTACCAAATCCTCACCCAATCGGACCAGCTTCTAATCTGAAATTAAAGGAGAACGAAATCTTTCAAAGCCTTCAGGCTCTCAGGAACGGTTTGACTTGAAATCAATATTGTTCGATTGTTCTCAAAGAGAACATAAAGTCAATATCAAATTCGGGACAAGTCGAAGATGCCAGAGCTCGTTCAAGCCAGTCCTTTGTATTCTCTTTTAGGTATTTCCCTTCGTATTCTTTTCTTTTCCATATATTCGTTTCTATTTTCACATGTTCCTCGTTTCATCACTTTCCCCTCCTTTCTCGTCTCTTGTCTATCTATTTTCTTTTACTATTCTGAAAGTGTCTTTAAGATTTGATCGTATTAGTATAATGATTAGCATCGTTTTAGGATTATCATTGGTTATTTTGGTAACAAGATTTTTCTGAACTTTGTGTGCTCGATTTGAGTTTTCTTGATTAATCTGAGTTTCGCTATACTGTAATGGGTGTTAAGTAAATTCAATATTTTTTTAGTTGGAGTGGTTTATCAATTTTTGTTTTCATTATTGTTTGCTCATTTGGGTTTTGTGTAAAGGTTTGGTAATGATTGTGGGAATTTCGTAATAGGGTAAGATGTTGGGCCTTTGATTTGCTTAGCCTGTCCTAGCGACAAGTTTAGAGATCAATTTGTTTGATTTGGGCTGGCCCATATAGATGTTGGTTTTTGGGAGGTAATTTCAGGGACATTTGAGGGTAGTCTAGATAATCTAACTTGGGGAATCTTAGTGTAGCTGCCTGAGGAAGCTTCTAGTGATGGGCTTGAGTGAAATTTCAGATGTCTAGTTATAGAACTTGAGTAACAAGTTAATAATTTGAGGTCACCTAAGCTAAAATGAAAATTCAAAAGGGGTAAGAAAACAAAAATCTGAGAGCTGCCCTATTTGCTTGCCTATAAAGGCACCATTTCTTGCCCGAGAAGGGAGATTTGGAGAGCTAAAAAAAGGCAACAGAAAAACCAGAAAAATATTGTTACATTGAAGTTTCTTAAATGGATTTCAAGTTCTAGCTGTTAATTCAAACTCCTAGCATAGAAAAGTTGAAAATGAATTGAAGGGTCTTTATGTTTTGGTTGCTGAAGTGTCGGAGGTGTTCCTGGTTTTAATTTCAAGTTCATTTGGGTTTATTCAAGCTGTTTCTGGTTGATTTGCTGGTTCTGTTTTATTTGGAACACTTCTCGGACTGTTGAATCTATCTCTTATATTGCATCTACTTCCAGGTACATGCCCCGAATATGATCCCATGTAGCATCTCCAGTTGGAATGAATTATTGAAGAAATGATATGTTATTCATGTTATTTTCGTGTTTAGTACAGTTGTATGGCGATCGGTTTAAATGTTAGATTATGCTGCAGTAGTATTTGAGATTCAAGTGACCTAATCCTTCTGATATTGTAATGACTGGACTGTTTGAACTGGATCTGATTTTTTTATTTTTATTTTGTTTTGTTTTAGTAGCTTAATTTCAGTGTAGCTTGATTCCTTTTATTATAAAGTAAGCTTTGAGTTTGTGCTGCTAGCATTTGTACTCCATATAAGAATAATTGTGAGTATGAATGTAGTTGAGGAGCTTGGATTCAATTGGTGAATTCATAGTTCAACAAAGCTCGAACACTGAAAGTCTCGTGTGTTATATGTTATCAGTGAACTTCAATGTGGAATTCAAGCATTTTACATTATCTTAAGTCGTTGAAGGTAGCAAAAATGGTGAATTCCTTGCATTTTTTATCATTAGGTAACTTCAGCAGTTCTTATTTTTAGATAATTAGTACAAAAGGTTAGGCGTGCCAAATAACATGAACTTATTTAGTTAATTAGTATAAAAACGTAAATCATAGCTTGAATTTGTTAATTAGTCTTTCTGTTTAGTATAGATTGCATGTTCTCCATCATAATTTGGCTGCAGACCTTTGATTTACTAATGTTGGGTCCAAATGCTTGGTTTACGAGTCTAGCCACATTTGATCATAGTTAGGAGCCTTAACTCATTGTGAGGTCTAATGTTTTGATCTTGAAATCTAATTCTGGACCTTCCAAGCTAAAAAGAAAATTTGAAATCCGAATTCCTTGAATGCTTTAAATGGCAGTCTACCAATAATACCAATTAGTTAGGCCTTTTAGAGACGATGCTTAATAGAAAATCGTAGTCCCTTCAGGTTGGCCTTTTCCGCGCCAAATAAAATTCATACAATAGCGTGGACCTTTTAATTGTTTTTAAAAAAAAATATATTTAGATCTCGGGACATCCCATTTTAGTGAATTTCATGGCCTCCCGCAATGTTAATAATACGCTAGTTGCGTTAGGTCCATCATTTAATAATATTATCTTCTTAAACTCGGGTGCACATTTGCGTGACCCAAATCCAAATCTCAACGGCGTTAAAATATGTCAAAAACCACGGGTGCATTTATGTGACGTGGTTCGAGATGTATTTTAATAACATTGAAATTTTCTTTAAAATAATAATAAAAGTAGTTAAAAGTTAAAACTGGCACATAGGTACAAATGGACTAAAATCAGATAATTTAAGCCGAACATGACAGTTGCGAGACCGTGCTAGAACCACGAAAGTCGGGAGTGCCTAATACTTTTTCCCGGGGTTACAAAATTCCTTACCCGGATTTCTGGCTTGCAGAGTGTTAAATAGAGTCAAACCTTCCTTGATTCGGGAGTTAAACCAGTGATTTGGGACTCTAGTTATCTCAAGTGGCGACTATGAAATCTCTTAAATAAACAAATCCCATTTCGATTTTCCTTAGATTGGAAAAACTCCCTCATCTTCACCCTTAGCCGGGTTGTAGATGTTAAAAAGGAGGTGTGACAAGAACGCACCAGATGTTTTCTACATTCATAACCTTAGGAAAAAACCTACTAAAACTTTCCATGAGTATGCTACTCGTTGGAGGTCGGAAGCAGCCATGGTCAGGCTATCTCTATAAGAAATAAAAATGAACAAATTTTTTGTTAGAGTGCAGGACCCTCAATACTATGAAAGGTTGATGATTATGGAAAATCACAAATTCTATGACATCATCAAACTTGGGGAAAAAATCGAAGAAGGAATTAAGAGTGGGATGGTAATGAATTTCGAGGCACTGCAAGCCACAAAAAAAGTGTTACAATTAGGCGGCATATCGAATAAGAAAGAGGTTGAAATAGTAATGGTGGCTCAAGGACCAAAATCTCCATTTATCTATCAAACACCTCTGCGCACTTATCAAACACCTCTACCCACATATCAAACACCTATACCCCCATGTCAAACACCTTCACCTATATACCAAGAATCACTGCCTACATATCAATCTTCATCTCCTAGATATTCCCAATCAATCTCTATCCATCACACTTACAACTCTTAACTATCCCACTTCCAATTACCACCAGCTCGCCAAAACAATCTAATACCAAGACCCAACTTCGATCGCAAACCACCTAGGTAATACACCGCCATTGCTGAACCCATTGACCAGTTATACGAGAGGTTGAAAGCTACAGGTTACGTCACTCCCATTCCCGTAGTGGCACTAGAAAATCCATCCCAATGGGTCAATCCAAACAAAACTTGTGCGTACCATTCCAGTATAATAGGGCACACCACTGCTGAGTGCCATACGTTTAAGGACAAGATCCACACGCTAATTGACAACAAGTTCATATAGGCGAAGGAAGCCGCACCTAATGTCCATATCAATCCCCTCCCTGATCATATAGGTGATGGTGTACATGTGATAGAGAAAAATGAAGAATGGGAACCTGAGGGATCGATCGAGCTTATTCGAGAAGGCCATGACTCTAATGTTGCAGTCACACTAACTCCTATTAAGGTACATACTCTGTCACCAATCGAGGTTGAGGTAACTGCATCAGCTCGATTTGAGGTAGATATGGCTCTGCCCGCAGCCACCCCTGCTCCATCTGAGGTACAAGTGGTCATACTCTTCATAGTGACAGTATCAACCAAACCCCCATTCTACTCAAAAGTAATACCTAGGGACTATGTTGCTGAGGCTTGGCAAAAGGGGAATGCAAAGGTAGAGGAATCTGACGCTATACAAGGAATAACTAGAACTGGAAGAGTCTACACATCGGAAATTTTAGGAGGACCAAGTAAGGATACCACTACCAGGAAGCCTATCATTGAGATCGGGTCGGACGACCTATCATGCCCCGACCTCGGGGAACACGACAAGCGCACGATCGAGGGAACCCAATCGGGCAAGCCTCACTTGAACACTTCCTACCCGACTTCAATAAAATTATGGGACTCGGTTCCATTTAGTGAAATTAAAGGATAAAAGGGTTTGTACATTTTCGATCATGGAAATATTATTTTATAACACAACATTAAGCCGTAGTTTAAACTTCCAAAAATTTTCATACACACAGTTATAATTTAGTACCTATCATAGTATAGTTATCCAAAAGCACATACAGTTGACAAGCTAAGGAAAAAAGTTTCAAAATACAACATGGTTCCAAGACCACCCCGACACCCATACACGACCCACAGAAACGACTATGGAGCATCTAAGGAATACAAGAGACCAAAATGATGATGCTGGCGACAAGGCCCTGGCCATTCCTAAAAATGTAATAACTTGCACAAAGAAGATATGAAAACCCCTGGGAGGAATGGGGGCTCACCGTGACAGCTATGGAGAGAACAGAGGTGCACCAAAATCTACGATCAGCACAATCAGCAATAGAGCGACCTACATCGATCCAAAGATGTAGCACCCCGAGCAAAAGGGACATTAGTACAGATGAATAGTACTAGTATGTATGGGAAACACAATTCCAAATAGGATGAATAGTGAACAAAATGGAAGACTATTATATCATTTATAATTACACCACAGAAGTTTACCAAATAAGCTTCACATATTTTTTAATTAAGTGTCTTTCCGTTCCTTTAGGTTAATATTCTTTAGTGCCAAGTACCATATCTTTATCATATAATACCACCGTGGGGTTTATAACACGGAGTCTGGTTTCGTCCCGATAGGCTAACCATCCACAGTGAGACATATCCATATTCACGATAATGTTTCGGAACCCAGTATAAATGCCCCCATATGTACAACTTGGCGTCCGATCTCGGCCCGATCGGCTAAGTCATCTCAGTTGGGACATAACCTCTTTTAATTACTCTTTAGTTCCCATTTCCTTCCATTACTTTCACACACCTGGTACCACACCTCTTTTCATTTATTTGTTCCTTGGCACTTAGATACATCAACTCAACACAAGTCTTCCCTTTGTCGATTTGTTCATGTAATTCCATCATTCATTTGTCAAGGGCTATCATAAACACATGCACACGCTTAAGAAAATAACATAAACTTGAAAGACATGATCACCTTATCAATTTTCATGATTTCAATTAAGCATATAGAGCAATGTGGAACAGAAGTCCGTCAACCAACATATAAATGTAATTAATCAAGTAGAATCACTTTGAAATTTCACGCCAACCATTTCAACACTAAGTATTCAACGTCAAAAGGAAAGGGTTAGCCATACATACCTCTACGGAGTCTCCATTAATTCCTTACAATAAATTTTGGAAATCCCTAGAAACTTTGATCTATTTTATGAGAGCCGTGAATTCAGCCAAGAATTAGAAATATGACTAAGATTTCTAACTCATTTGAGCATATTGTCAAGCACTAGGTGTAAATTATGGTTTTTAGTTCCTTTTGTAAGAGATTTTATCATTTTCTATACCAATTACAATCTTTTGAATTCACAATCTTCCCATACCCCATTGTTACTTATGCATGCAAGATTTCTAACCTTATACCTATGAACCCACTTTGTGAGGGTGTAGTCACTTACTTTAACAGAAATGTTTTAAATTATTGATGAGGGTGTAGTCACTTACCCATTAGGATGAAGACCTAGTAGCCTCCATTAACAATCTTCAAGGATGTGGGCATGGATTTAGATAAAGTTTGATGAATGTTACTCCTTCTCACTCTAGAACCCCACACCTCTTTATGTTTTGAAAAATGAAAGAAAATGGACTATAGTTGTATTTTAGTAGGGGTGGGATTGAATTTTAAAATTTAGAAAATAATATCCCGAGTTGGATTTGCGCTTGCATTTGTGATCGCAAAGTTGAAATGCAGTCCGTAGAATGGATCGCAAATATGCTCCAAAAAATTGGGCACTTTGGCTGGGTTCGCAGCAGAAATGCGGTCAGCATTCATGTTCTGCGGTCGCATAATGCACTGTAAAAGTGCCCTTCACAAAATTCTTGGGATATTATGCAATGACCATGTAGTCTGCATTGTGGTTATTTGATCGCATAGTTGACTTCAAATTTTGCCAACACACTGATTCGTTCTTGTGGTTGAAATGCGGCCGACATACTAGATATGAGGTCGCATTCTTGACCGTAGAATTTCAAACATATTTTCTTGACTTTTTAATGCATAGAATAGTCCAAAAGGGTTTGAACCACAGCTCGCAAGCTCGCCGCAAAGAGTTTTTACACATTTCTAATACACATTCCTAATCCGGTACTATGAGCTTTCTGGTTTATAGCAAAAATCTTTCACGGGCATCACATTCTTCCCCTCTTAGGATCATTCATCCCCGAATGAGGGTCAAGGTTCCCATACTAGCAGTCTCTCATGAACTCCCATGTCTCGCAATCATGGGATATTTCGATAACTCCAAATTTGGCTAACTCCCTAAATTTCTGAAAATTTTGCCAGAGTTCCCTCTGTATCTAGGCATATCCACCTGTCAAAGAGCCCCAGAAAACATTACCTAACTGCGTATATACATGATCCATAGACACAACCTGACCTTTACAATATTAACCATGGCCACATGGACAATCATATTACCAAGATAAAGCAGAACATTTTTCATATAGATTGAAACAAGGATATAGATTTCATAAGGACCATATAGTGGAAAGCTATTACATGACTATACAAACAAATGGGGGTACTTCCTTTTCATTTCTTCCCCTGCTTCCCAACTGGCCTCTTCAAACTGCTAGTTTCTCCGTAACACCTTTACGGAGGCAATTTCCTTATTCCTCAATTTCAGGACCTTCCTGTCAAGAATGGCAAGTGGGACTCCTTCATAGGACATCTTTTCATTGATCTCAATAGTTGCAACCTACCCGATAGTGGACAGATCTCCCACTTGTTTCTTCAACATATACACATGAAAAACCGGGTGTACCAATGACATCTCGGGTAGCAACTCAAGTTTGTATGCTACTTGACCAATTCGCTGGAAAATCCTGCACGGTCTGATATATCTTGGGCTCAGTTGCCCTTTCTCCCCGAACCGTATGATACTCTCCATGGGGGAAACCTTCAAGAACACCCTAGCTAGCGTAGAAGCTGTTGTTATAAGAAAATGCTACGACTGGCAAATGATCATCCTAGCTACCTTTGAAATCAAGGGTGCAAGTACGCAATATGTCTTTAAGTGTATGAATAGTCCGCTCACCTTGCCCGTTAGTTTGAGGGTGAAAAATTGCACTAATATTTAACTTCTTGCCCAAACCCTGCTAAGATTTCTTCCAAAAGTTGGCTATGAACTGAGCCCCTCGATCTAAATTGATTGATACTGGAGTACCATGCAACCTGACTATTTCCTTGATGTATAACTGAGCACACAGTTCCGCTGTGTTGGTAGATTTGAGTAGCAAGAAGTGCACTGATTTCGTGAGTTGATCAACAATAACCTAAATTGAATCAAACTTGCGTGGAGTGCACGGCAACCCTACCATAAAATCCATATTGATCATCTATCATTTCCACATAGGAATTTTTATGCTTTGAGCCAGTCTCTCAGGCCTTTGGTGTTCGACCTTAACTTGCTGACAGTTCGTACATCTAGCCACAAAGTTTGCCACATCCCTTTTCATGTTATTCCACCAATAGACTTCCTTGAGATCATGATACATTTTTGTAGAACCGGGTTGCATATAGTATTTAGAAGTGTGAGCTTCTACCATGATTCTTTCTTGAAGACCGTCAACATTTGGAACACATAGGCGGCCTTGGCACCGTAGGGTACAATCCTCCTCGATAAAAGAAAAAGCTGTGGTCTTGTTTTTATGAATCCCCTCTTTTAAATACACTAACGATGGGTTGTCGAATTACTTTTCCTTCACTTCTGCCACAAGCGATGATTCTGTCCTATTTTGCACAACTATCCGTCCATTATTATAGTCCACAAGATAGACTCCCAAGGTAGCCAATTGATGAACTTCCTAGGCCAATGGCCTCTGATCCGCCCTCAAATGAGCCAAAATCCTCATAGATTTCTAGCTAAGATCCTCGGCCACAACTTGTCCTTTCCCTGGTGATAGAGAATATCAATATAATAGTCCTTGAGTAACTCTAGCAATCTCCTCCACCTCAGCTTCAACTCTTTTTGCTCTAAAATATATTGAAGGCACTTGTGGTTCGTGAATACATCCATGTGGACCCCATATAGATAATGACGCTAAATTTTTAGCGCGAACACCATTGCCGTCAGCTCTAAGTCATGAGTTGGATAGTTCTTTTCATGATTCTTAAGTTGCCTAGAAACGTAAGCTGCAACCTTATCATGTTGCATTAACACACACCCAAGCCCGATCCTTGAAGCATTGCAATACACCAAAAATCCCTCTGTACCCTCTGGCAGGATTAGTACTGGTGTTGTAGTCAATCTTGATTTCAATTCCTGGAAACTCCTTTCACAAGCATCGGACCACTGGAACTTAGCTACTTTCTGGGTCAATTTAGTCAAGAGAGAGGCAAGAGTAGAAAATCCTTCCACAAATTGTCTATAGTACCCAACCAAACCCAAGAAACTACAAATCTCTATTGATGTGGTACGCTTGGGCCAATTCTTCACTGATGCAATCATTTGAGGGTCAACCGTAATTCCTTCTGGGGAGACAACATGACCCAAAAACACGACAGATTCAAGCCAAAATTCACATGTTGAAAACTTTGCATACATCTAATTTTGCTGGAGAGTTTGTAGTTACCGCCTTGATATAGCCAACATGGTCTTCCTGACTTCGGGAATACACAAGAGTATCGTCAATGAACACGATGACAAAAGAGTCTAGAAAAGGCTTAAAGACTTGATTTATAAGATCCATGAACACTGCCGGGGCATTTGTGAGCCCAAAAGACATCACTAGACATTAAAGTGCCCATACCGAGTTTTAAAAGCTATTTTTGGAACATTCTGCTCCCTTATCTTCAATTGGGATATCCGTATCGCAAATCAATTTTTGAAAAAGCATGAGGCACCTAGCAAGTGATCAAACAAATCATTTATCCTTGGAAACGGGTACTTATTTTTTATTGTTACCTTATTGAGTTGCCGGTAGTCAATACACATTCGCAACGACCCATCTTTCTTTCTGACAAAGAGAACCAAAACGCCCCAAGGCGACACACTCGGTCAATTGAAACCCTTCTCTATAAGATCCTTCAGTTGTTCCTTTAGCTCCTTCAATTTTGTCGGTGCCATTCCATAAGGTGGAATAAATATTGGTTGGGTGCCTGGCATCACATCAATCCCAAAATTAATCTCCTTGTTTGGAGGGATCCCAGGGAGCTCATCCGGAAACACATCGGTAAATTCATTCACCATTGGCACAAATTCAAGATTAGGCACCTCAATTGTAGTGTTCGTAACTCATACCAAATGACAAATGCACCATTTCCTGATCATCTTTAAGGCCTTAAGGTAAGAAATAAAACCTACCCTTCGGCATGATATTATTCCCTTCCCACTCAGTAGCTAGCTCGTTAGGAAATTCGAGTCTCATAACCTTAGTTCGGCAATCAAGTTTGGAAAAACATGAATAAAGCCAATCCATTCCCATTATTACATCAAAATCAACCATCCCCAATTTAATAAGATTAACCATGGCATCCCGGTCACGCAGTGTGACCACACGACCCTTGTAAACCTGTGCGGCTAGAAAAGACTTGCCGACAAGAGTAGTTACGGAGAACGGCTCATGAAGTTGTTCCGGTTCTATATCGAAGTTTAAAGCAACATATGGGGAAACACAGTATGAGGAAGACCCGAGATCAATAAGAGCATATTCATCATGAGATTGAACTATCAATATACCTGTGACAACATCCGGGGAGGCCTCTGCACTCTGACAACCATTCATGGTATAAAACCCGCATCCATAGCATACTGGAATCTCTACGTAACAGACTCCTGAATATACTCTCCCCAATTTAGGGAATAGGGCCCTCTACTGCTGCTGGGATCTCCCTCCCGATCGGTCCTAATGATGGGGCCCCGGGCTGTTCTAGCTGGGCCTAAAGCGACTCCTTTGCTATAAACTGTGCCCTGATGGCCGGGCACTGGATGAAAACTGAGCATAAGACTGGGATGGACCTCATGATCCCCTCCGCATGGCTGATCCTTCACCTCCAGATGAATCTCCAAGGTGGCCTACTGATTGAGCCCTGTCACTTCCTTCCCATTCCATCCTGTGCTTTAATTTTCGAGCCTCGGTAGCTTGGGAATAGGCTACCATTCTTTCATAGTTCATGTTAGAATTTAGAGCGGCTGTGGCAGCTTCATTGATGAAAGGTGCCAAGGCCTTGCACAAATCGATGCACCATAGCCTCCATTATATGCATCACGTGAAACGTATACTTTGACATGTACACAAACTCCATATGATACTCCCACATGCACCTGCTAGCATGCTTGAGGATCTCAAACTCTACAGCACGGGATGCCTTTGTCTCGGTAGGCATGAAATAGTCTATGAAGGCATCCGCAAACTCACTCCACCTAGTTGGAGGGCTTCCCTCCTCATGGGAGTCTTCCTACATCTCGAACCAGGGATATGCTACCCCTTTCAGACGATAGGATGCCAACTCCAATCCCTCCATCTCGATAGCACACATAACTCAAAGCATCTTATGCATTTCATCAATGAAATCTTTTGGGTCTTCTCCGGGATTAGTGCTTGTGAAAACTGGAGGGTTCAGCTAAAGAAACCTGTTTACTTTGGAACAGGAAGAGTCCCTTTGCAGGCTAAATGAGGTGGTTGTAGCATTTGACCTCTACGCCTGTACCAGAACTAGAAGTGGCTAGAGCAGGAATATCAGTAGGAGGGGTGGTTGTACCCTCCGCATGTATAGGAATTGGGGTAGTTTGCTCTGGACTGGACAAACCAGGTAAAGTGATAGCAAGGCAGTTGCCCTCCCCCGCAGCATCAAGTAGGGATTTATCAGCCACCCCCGATGGGCCATTGGCTTCCTGACCCAATCTCGCCTTCTTCTTATGTGCCATTCAGTGAAAGGTAGAATAATGCACGAGTTAGAGGAAAGCAGCATCACATACCGCTCTAACGCATGATAAGGAACACAACATAGAGTATGATTTCCTAAATGTTCGAGTAGCCCCCTACTAATAGATTTGGTCGAAAACACACAAATAAGAAGATCTATACTAGACACGGCTCCGAGACATCCTAGGACGCTTTAAAAACCTTACGCTCTAATATCAAGTTTGTCACACCTCGACCTCGTAGAGCGTGATCAGCCCATAACCGAGGGAACCCGATCAGGCAAGCCTCACCTGAACACTTTCTACCCGACTTCGATAAAATTATGGGATCTGATTCTATTTAATGAAATTAAAGGATAAAAGGGTTTGTACGTTTTCGATCATGGGCATTTTATTTTATAACACAACATTAAGTTGTATTTTAAACTTCTAATATTTCCATACACACAGATATAGTTTAGTACCTTCCATAGTATTGTTTCCCAAAAGTACATACAATTGATAGGCTAAGGCAAAAAGTTTCAAAATACAACGTGATTCTAAGACCACCTCGGCACCTATAGATAACCCACAGAAACGTCTACGGAGCATCTAAGGAATACAAGAGACCAAAATGATGATGCCGGTGACAAGGCCCAGGCCATACCTCAAAATGTAATAAATTACACAAAGAAGATATGCAAACCCTAGGAGGAATGGGGGCTCACCATGATAGTTGTGAAGAGAACAAGGGTGCACCACTATCTGCGATCGGCACTATCAGCAATGGAACAACCTACATCCATCCAAAGATGTAGTGCCCCTAGCAAAAGGGACGTTAGTACTATCGAATAGTACTAGTATGTATGGCAAACACAATTGCAAATAGGATGAACAATGAACCAAATGGAAGGCAAATACATCATCAACAATTACACAACAAAAATTTACCAAATAAGCTTTATATGATTTTGATTAAGTCTTTCAATTCCTTTAGGTTAATATGCTTTAGTGCCAAGTACCATATCTTTATAATATAATACCACCGTGGGGTTTATAACACGGAGTCCTCTCTCGACCACCCGACCGGCTAACCATCCACAGTGAGGCATATCCATATTCATGATAATGTTTCGGAACCCAGTATAAATGCTGCCATATGTACAACATGGTGTCCGATATCGGTCCGATCGGCTAAGCCATCTCACTTGGGACATAGCCTCTTTTAATTACTCTGTAGTTCCCATTTCCTTCCATTTTTTTCACACACCTGGTACCACACCTCTTTTAATTTATTTGTTCCTTGGCACTTAGATACATCAACTCAACACAAGTCTTCCCTTTGTCAATTTGTTCAGGCAATTCCATCATTCATTTGTCAAGGGATATTATACAAGACATGCACACGCTTAAGAAAAATAGCGAAAACTTGAAAGACATGATCACCTCATCAATTTTCATGATTTCAAATAAGCATATAGAGCAATGTGGAACGGAAGTTCGTCAGCCAATACATTAATGCAATTAATCAAGTAGAATCAATTTTAAATTTCACGTCAACCATTTCAACACTAAGAATTCAACGGCAAAAAGAAAGGGTTAGCCATACATACCTCAACAAAGTCTCCCTTAATTACTTACAATAAATTCCATAAATCCCTAGAAACTTTGATCTATTTTGTGAGAGCTATGAATTTAGCCAAGAATTAGAGATACGACTAAGATTTCTAGCTCATTTTAGCATATTGTCAAGCACTAGGTGTACATTGTGATTTTTAGTTCGTTTTGTGAGAAATTTTATCATTTTCTACTCCAGTCACCATATTTTGAATCCACAATCTTCCCATACCCCGTTGTTAATTACCCATGTACCCACTTGCTAATTACTTAGTTTAACATAATATTTGAAATTATTGATGAAGGTGTGGTCACTTACCAATTAGGATGAAGACCTAGTAGCCTCCATTAAAAATATTCAAGGATTTTGGCATTAATTTAGAGAGAGCTCGATGAATGTTACTCCGTCTCACTCTAGAACTCCACCTCTCTCTCCTTATGTTGTGAAAAAGGACAGAAATAGCCTGTAGTTGTGTTTTTTTGTTTGGGTGGGGCCGGATTTTAAAATTTAGAAAATATGAGCCCAAGTCAAATTTGCCGTAACATTTGCGATCGCAAAGTTAAAATGCGGTCCGCAGAATGGACGCAAAAATGCTCCAAAAACTGGACACTCTAGCTGGATTTGCGGCAGAAATACGGTATGCATTCACGTTTTGTGATTGCATAATGCACCACAGAAATACCTTTCCCAAAATCCTTGGGAGATTATGCGATGACTATACGGTCTTCATTATGGTTATGCGATCGCATAATTGTTCGCATTGTTGGCTTCAAATTTGGCCAACACACTGATTCGTTATGCGGTAGAAATATGGCCTGAATACTTGATATGTGGTCGCATTCTCGATTGCATTTCAAACATATTTTCTTGTTTTTTTAAATGCATAGCTTAGTCCAAAAGGGTCCAAACCACAGCTCGCAAGCTCGTCGCGAAGAATTTTTACACATATCTAATACACATTCCTAATCCGACACTACGAGCTTTATGGTTTATTGCAAAAATATTTGAGGGGCCTCATATTCTCCCCCTCTTAGGATTATTCGTCCCTGAATGACGGTCAAGGTTCCCTTACTAGCAGTCTCTCATGAACACCCAGTGTCTCACAATCATGGGATATTTCAATAACTCCGAATTTGGTTAACTCTGTAAATTTCTAAAATTTCTCTAGAATTCCCTTTGTATCTATGACTATCCACCTATCAGAGAACCCAGAAAAAACATGACCTAAATGCATATATACATGATCCATAGACATAACATGACCTTTGCAGTATCAACCTTGGCCACATGGAATATCGTATAACAAGGATGAAGCAGAACCGTTTTCACATAGATTGAAATAAAGATAAAATTTTCATAGGGACCAAATTGTGGAAAGCTATTACATGGCTATACAAAAAAATGTGGCTACTTCCTTTTCATTTCGTCATCAGCTTCCCAACTGGTCTCTTCGACATGCTAGTTTCGCCACATCACCTTTGCGAAGGCAATTTCCTTATTCCTCAATTTTCGGACCTGCCTGTCAAGAATGGAAAATGGGACTCCTTCATAGGACAACTCTTCATTGACCTTAATAGTTTCAACCAATACGATAGTGGACGGATCTCCTAGTACTTTCTTCAACATAGACACATAAAATATTGGGTATACCAATGACATCTCGGGCAGCAACTCAAGCTTGTATGCTACTTGACCAATCCGCTGGATAATCGTGTACGGTCCGATATATCTTGGGCTCAATTTCCCTTTCTTCCCGAACCGTATGATACTATTTATGGGGGAAACCTTCAAGAATACCCAATCGTCTTCTTTGAATTCCAAATCCCCATGGCGAACATCCAAATAATACTTTTGGCGACTATGAGCAGTCTTCAATCTTTCCTTAATCCTCTTGACCTTCTCCATGGCCTGGTGCACAAGGTTTGGCCCTATCAATTCAGCTTCCCCAATTTCGAACCACCTAATTGGGGACCTATATCTTCTACTATACAATGCCTCAAATGCTGCAATTTGGATACTGGCGTGGAATCTGTTGTTATAAGAAAAGTATATGAGTGGAAATTAATCATCCCAGATACCTTAGAAATCAAGGGTGCAAGCACGCAACATGTCCTCAAGTGTCCGAATAGTCCACTCAGCTTGCCCGTCAGTTTGAGGGTGAAAAGCTATGCTAAGATTTACCTACGTGCCCTAACCCTGCTGAAAGTTTTTCGAAAAAGTTGGCTGTGACAACGCCCCTAGATCTAAAATGATTGAGATCGGAGTACCATGAAACTTGACTATTTCCTTGATATATAACTGAGCATACTATTCCGCTGTTTCGGTAGATTTGACTGGCAAGAATTGCAAACTTTTCATGAGTCAATCAACAATCACCCAAATTGATTCAAACTTGTGCGGAGTGCACGACAATCCTACCACAAAATCCATATTCATCATCTCCCATTTCCATATAGGAATATCCATGCTTTGAGCAAGTCCCCCAAGACTTTGATGTTTGGCTTTCACTTGCTGACAGTTCAGACATCGAGCTACAAAGTCCACTACATCCCTTTTCATGTTATTCCACCAATAGACTTTCTTGAGACATGATACATTTTCATAAAACCAGGGTGCACGGAGTATCCAGAAGTGTGAGCTTCTGCCATGAATATTTCTCGAAGACTATCAACATTTGGAACACATAGGCAGCCTTGGCACCGCAGGATACCATCCTCTCTGACAAGAGAAAAAGTTGTGGTTTTGTCCCCTATTTCAAATGCACTAACGATGGGTCGTCAAATTGTTTTTCCTTCACCTATTCCACAAGCGATGATTCCATCGTATTTTGCACAACTGCCCCTCCATCATTAGAACCCATAAGATGGACTCCTAAACTGGCCAATTGATGAACTTGTGGGGCCAACGACCACTAATCCGCCCTCAAATAAGCCAAACTCCCAACATATTTCCGGCTAAGAGCATCAGCCACATCGTTATCCTTTCCCGGGTGATGGAGAATATCAATGTCATAGTTCTTGAGTAACCCTAGCCAAGCCTCAATTTTAGCTACTTTTGCTTGAAAATATATTGAAGGCTCTTTTGGTCCGTGAATACATCCACATGGACCCCATATTGATAATGACACCAAATCTTTAGCGCGAACAGCACTGCCGCTAGCTCTAAGTCATGATTTGGATAGTTCTTTTCATGATTCTTGAGTTTCCTAGAAGCGTAGGTTATAACCATACCGTGTTGAATTAACACACACCCAAGCCTGATCTTTGAAGCATCGTAATACACCAAACATCCCTCTGTACCCTCCGGTAGGGTTAATACCGATGTTGTAGTCAATCTTGATTTCAATTCCTAGAAACTCCTTTCACAAGCATCGGACCACTGGAACTTAGATGCTTTCTGTTCAATTTAGTCAAGGGAGAGGCAAGAGTGGAAAATCCTTCCACATATCGTCAATAGTATCCGGCCAAACCGAAAAACCTGCGAATATCTATTGGTGTGGTGGGCCTGGGCCAATTCCTCACTGCTACAATCTTTTCAGGGTCAACCATAATTCGTTCTGGGGAGACAACGTGACCCAAAAATGCAATAGATTCAAGCAAAAATTCACATTTTGAAAACGTTGCCTATAGCTGATGTTGCAGGAGAGTCTGCAGAACCGCCCTGAGATGGCAAACATGGTCCTCCTGACTACGGAATACACAAGAATATCGTCAATGAACACGATCACCAATGAGTCTAGAAAAGGCTTAAAGACTCGATTCATAAGATCCATGAACGCTGCCGGTGCATTTATCTAGCCCAAAAGACATCACCAGAAATTCTAAGTGCTCATACCGAGTTGTAAAGCTATTTTTGGAACATCTTTCTCCCTTATCTTCTATTGGATATTTGGATCACAAATCAATTTTTGAAAAGCATGAGACACCTCACAATTGATCAAACAAATCATCTATCATTGGCAACGAGATTTTTTATTGTGACCATATTGAGTTGCCGATAGCCAATACACATTTGCAACAACCCATTGTTCTTTCTGATAAAGAAAATCGGAGTGCCCCAATGTGACAAACTCGATCGAATGAAACCCTTCTCTAAAAGATCCTTCAGTTGTTCCTTTAGCTCCTTCAGCTCTGTTGGTGGCATTCTAAAGGGTGGAATAGATATAGGTTGGGTGCCTGGCATCACATCAATCCAATAACCAATCTCCCTATCTGGAGGAATCCCAAGGAGCTCGTCTGGAAACACATCGAGAAATTCACCACAATTGGCACAGATTCAAGAGTTGGCACCTCAGTTGTAGTGTCCATAACTCAGACCAAATGACAAGTGCACCCTTTCCTGATCATCTTCGAGTCCTTAAAGTAAGATATAAACCTACCATTCGGCATGACATTATTCCCTTCCCACTCAATAGCTAGCTCGTTAGGAAATTCGAGCCTCATGACCCTAGTTCGGCAATTAAGTTTAACAAAGCATGAATAAATCCAATCCATTCCTATTATTACATCAAAATCAACCATCTCCAAATCATCTAGATCGGCCATGGAATCCTAATCACGCACAGTGACTACAGAACCCTTGTAAACCTGTGCGGCAGTAACAGACTCGCCGACTGGAATAGATATGGAGAACAACTCATGAAGCTATTCCGGTTCTATCATGAAGTTTAAAGAAGCATATTGGGTAACATAGGACAAGGAAGACTATGGATCAATAAGAGCATATACATCATGAGATTGAATGGTCAATATACCTGTGACAGCATTTGGGGAGGCCTCTACACTCTGACAACCACAAATTTCTACATATTTCTAATACACATTCCTAATCCGGCACTACGAGCTTTCTAGTTTATAGCAAAAACCTTTTCATGGGCCTCACACGACCTATGGAGGGAAGTGCAGGTGAATGAGTATTCTATTGTTGACCAACTGAACTAAATCCCTGCTCAGATATCTATCCTTGCAGTGTTGCAAAATTCAGAGGTCCACAAAAATTCTTTAATGAAGGTGTTAAGTAAGGTTTATGTACCCAAAAACATCACCAATGGAGAAATGGCCAACATGGTTGGGCAAGTGTAGGAGAGCCATAAGATTAGCTTCCACGAAGATGAGCTACCGCTTCAGAGTTTGAATCACAAATGAGCATTGCATATTATGGTGTAATTTGAAGACAAGTTCATTTCCAAGGTCCTGGTGACGGAGGTTCAATCCTAAATATTGGTCTGTTTGACACTCTTAAAAGGTTGGACAAAGGTTTCCATGAAATACAGGTAGGACGCATGAATGTGAAAGCTTTCGATGGGTCTTAGAGGGCCAAGATCGAGGAATTTAGCCTTCGATTGCAGATGGGGCCAACATGGTTCAATGTCGAGTTTCAGGTGCTCAACATACCAACCTCATTTAACTTCCTATTTTGTCCAACCATGGATCCATGCTGTTGGAGCTGTACCTTCCACACTACATCAAGCCGTGAAGTTTGAATGGAACCGACATGAGGTAATCATTCATGGGGATAGAGTAACCCTATTTACACTAGTCAAACCATGCCGGCCATTGGACATAGAAGAAAGTTAGGAGGGGAAACATATCGTCACATTGAATGGATCAACGACGTCGAGAAGCATGAAGTGTGGAGTAGTAAAATACAAAGCATATTAGCCTGGTCTGGATATGAACCTAGCAAAGGGTTGATTAAGGAACTTCAAGGTATCAGTAGACCAATATAGCTGAAAAACCATGGTACCACTTTCGGGCTCGGATACCAGTACACATGGAAAGAGTATAGAAATTGGTCGTGTCCATGGTATGGACTGTATTACCCTCCTGAGCAACTAGTGCCACCTTTTGAACAAGCTTTTCACCAAGCTGATACGATATGGGGGACTGTGGAAGAAGAAGCACTAGCGAGGTTGAAGAATTTGTTCTTGGAAGATGAAGACATGGACTGTAGTTATATAATTGAGGAGGAGGAGGAAGAAGGCCACACTATTCAGACCATGAAGAAGAGAGATGTTCTAAAAACTTGACTGCCACACCATCCCAAGCCCGCTTAGTCCTTGGGTGAATGAACTTACTTCTATAGCCGCTCAAGGCATTTAAGATTTCTAGTAATTTTTTTTTAAGATTTACTTGTTTCAAAATAAATGCTCGATTCATCGAGCCAAGATTTGTATGAACGATTTTCTCAATTTTAATCAAATGCATTTGTTCTTTGTCAATATTCATTAATATTTTTATATTTTCCCTCTATACCATTATTATTACTTTTCCCGATGAAGTAGTGACTATGACATGTAATGAGGTAACACGAAATGAGAATACTGATTCAGATGAAGAGGATGAGATATCCAAGGAAATCGTCAGGGAAGTCGAGAATTTTGAGAACAAGCCTAAGTCCAACCTGGGCGAAATAGAAGCAGTAAATTTGGGAGCTGCCGAGATCATCAAAGAGACTCGCATTAGTATTTATTTGTCACCGACAGAGAAAGAAGAGTACATTCGATTCCTAAGAGAGTATAAGGATATTTTGCATGGTCATATGATGACATGACCAGTTTTAGGACGTCCATAGTGGCAAACAAGCTACCTCTTAATCCCATGTGTCCACCAGTAAAGCAGAAACTCAGAAAGTTCAAACTAGACTTTAGCGTGAAAATCAAGGAGGAAGTTACTAAACAGATCAAAGCCAAAGTAGTCAGAGTGGTTAAGTACCCAACTTGGTTAGCTAACATTGTGACCGTTCTGAAGAAGGATGGGAAAGTCAGGGTATGCGTAAACTATCGAGATTTAAATAGAGCAAGTCCCAAGGAAGACTTTCCCCTAACGCGTAAACTATCGAGATTTAAATAGAGCAAGTCCCAAGGAAGACTTTCCCCTACCAAACATACACATTTGACTGATAACTATGCCAAGCATGAATTTCAATCCTTTGTAGATTGCTTCGCAGGTTATCACCAGATTTGGATGGATGAAGAAGATGTAAAGAAGACAGCTTATATTATACCATGGGGTATATACTATTATAAGATGATGCTTCAGTTTTAAGAATGCTCGGGCCACTTACTTGTGAGCCATGACAACCATCTTCCATGATTTGATACACAAGGAAATAGAGGTGTATGTGGATGATGTCATTATGAAATCCAAGAGGGACGCAGATCACATAACAAACTTGAATAAGTTCTTTGATAGACTAAGGAGGTACAACTTGAAACTGAATCCCGTAAAGTGTGCATTCAGGGTTCCCGCAGGAAAGCTATTAGGATTCATCGTCAGTCGTCGAGAGATCGAGTTGGATCCATCAAAAGTCATATCTATTTAGGATTTACAACTACCCAAGAATAAAAAGGACGTGATGAGCTTCATAGTTAGTCTCAATTACATCAGTCTCTTCATAGCACAATTCACGGTCATATGTGAACCCATCTTCAATATGCTAAGAAAAGATGTCGAAACAACCTGGACTGAGGATTGTCAAAAAGCCTTTGACAAGATCAAGGAATATATATCCACACCACCAGTGCTGGTCCAGCCAAAACTAAGACGACCTTTGCTAATTTATCTGTCTGTACTGGATGGAGCCTTCGGATGTGTTCTAGGACACCATGATGAGATAGGAAGAAAGGAGCAAGCCATGTATTACTTAAGTAAGAAGTTCACACCTTATGAAGCACAGTATTCTCTACTTGAACGCACTTGCTGTGCTTTGACCTGGATAGCTCAAAAATTGAGGCATTACTTTTGTGCGTACACTATATACCTCATATCGAGGATAGACCCTTTGAAGTACATATTTCAAAAACCCATGTCGACTGGGAAGTTGGCTAAATGGCAGATACTACTAAGTGAAATCGATATTATCTACGTAACTCAAAAAGAGGTCAAGGGACAAGCATTGGCAGATCACCTTGCTAAAATCTGGTGGGAGGAGCATACAAGCCTCTACAAATGTATTTTCTGATGAAGAAATGTCATTCGTAGGGGGAAGACATTGACGAAGCATATGACAGTTGAAGGATGTCCTTCGATGGAGCCATAAATTTCAAAGGATTAGGCATCGTGGTAGTTTTGATATCAGAAATGGGTCAGCATTATCAGGTATCTGCTAAACTCAGATTTCCTTGCACCAACAACATGGCATATATAAAGCTTGCATACTAGGAATCGACATCGCAGTCGACATGAACATTCAGGAGCTACTGGTGATCAGAGATTCAGATTTGCTTGTGCACCAAGTACAAGTAGAGTTGGCCATCAAAAACTCCAAGATATTGCCATAGCTGCACCATGTGCAAGAATTGAGAGAGAGGTTCACAAAGATAGAATTATACAGAATAAGTTTGCCGATGTATTGGCCATTTTGTCATCAATCATACAACAATCAGATAAGAATTATATTGATCCCATTTCAGTAAAGATCCATAATCAGCCATCATATTGTGCTCACATTGAAGAAGAAAAAAATGGGAAGCCTTGGTACTATGACATCAATGAGTACTTATCAAAAAGAGAATACCCAGAGCATGTAAATCACACTCAGAAAAGCATACTCTGGAGATTGTCGAATTAGTTCTTCCAAAGTGGAGGAAACTTGTACAGAAGAACTCATAATTTGGGTTTACTAAGGTGTATCGACATGAAGGAAGCTTCAAAGCTACTGGAGGATGTGCATGCCGGGACCTGTGGCCCATACTTGAATGGTTTCATCTTGGCTAAGAAAATACTCAGGGCGGGTTACAATTGGATGCCCATGGAAATAGATTGCATTCAATGTTCGCAAAAACTTTCAATGTCAATTTCACACTGACAATAATAATCTGATGAAAGCTATGTGTGAATCTTTCAAAATCAAGCACAAGAATTCCACAACCTACAGACCTCAGATAAATAGAGTCGTAGAAGCCGCCAAAAAAAACAAGAAGATACTAAGTAAAATGGTAGAGAACCACAAAAAATGGCATGGCATGAGAAGTTAACTTTTGCTTTATTGGGATACCACACTACAGTTCACATATCAACTGTGGCAACTCCCTACATGCTGATTTATGGTACTGAGGTTGGCATCCTAACCGAGGTAGAGATTCCTTCCTTAAGAATAATATGGGAAGCCGAACCCAGTGATGTAGAGTGGATAAGGGGTTGCTATAAAAAATTTCCCTTATCGACGGAAAGATGATGAATGCAGTTTGTCACGGCCATATTTATCAAAATAGAATGTCCAGAGCTTTCAAAAAAAGGGTCAAACTAAGACAATTTGCACCAGGACAGCTAGTGCTGAAGTATATCCTCCCACATCAATATGAAGCAAAAGAAAAATACTCTGCCAACTGGAAAGGCTCGTACATGGTTTACAAGATACTGACGCGAAGAGCGCTCATACTTGTAGAAATGGATGGAGAAATCTGGCCAAAACCAATCAATTCAAATGCAATCAAGAGATACTATTCTTAGATTGTTTACATTTCCTCATCTGTTATAATTGAACTACGCTTGAACTGATTCCTGTTTAAGAGGGCATATGTAGGAAACCTTATGTGTTAGTTCATATATAATAAAATTTCCATTTTCCCCAAGCCTAGAGATCGGGTAGAATTTTGAAGAGGACCCTCAGAATTTCGGAGCAAGTCCAGCAACGCCAACATGTGTCAGACGACCAATAATTAGTTAAGAAAGTGGGGCAGAACTGTGTAAAGGATTCTCAAAATTCTAAAGAAGATTCAGAAAGGCCTATTATCTGCAAACAGTCAAAAGATCACCCACTAAACTGGGGAAGAATTTTGAAGAGGACCCTCAAAATTTCAACATAAGAGAGCTACAGTGCCTTGTGATTTTTACAGTCGCTAAATAATCTAAATGTATCAATATATTTCTGAGATAACTCTATTTTTATCAAATTACATATTTTCGAAAACTCTATTTACATAGCAATCAGGTGTTATCCAGGGAAACTCGAAGGGCTTTCAAAATGGAGCAAAGCAAAGCTAGCTGACAGAGGCACGAACCAACCTCCCCCCTCACCCATAAAACTTACAATTTTTCTTTGAACGCGGTTACATTTTACATAACGATAATATCTAAAAATATATGCACGCAACAAGATTATTATCAATCGGTCTGTCAAACACCAAATATACATCTCCTGCTATGACACATGCTACTCTTACTTGCTACTTGCTCTTTACATGAGGCTAATTCTTGCAGTCATATTTACATGAGGCTAATCCTTGCCTCCATATTTGCATGAGTCTAATCATTGCCGCTATATTTGCATGAGTCTAATCCTGGACTCCATACTTGCATGAGGCTAATCCCTGCCTCACTATTTGCATAAGTCTAATCATTGAAAAATCTATACTTGTATGAGGCTAATCTCTGCCTCCCTGTTTGCATGAGTCTAATCCTTGACTCCATACCTGCAGGAAGCTAATCCCTGCCTCCATATTTGTATCAGTCTAATTCTTGACTCCATACCTGAATATGGCTAATCCTTTCCTTACTATTTGCATGAGTCTAATCCTTAACTATATACCTGCATGAGGCTATTCCATGCCTCGATATATGTACGAGGATATTCCCTGCCTCGATATCTGCATGAGGCTAATCCCTGCTTTCCAATTGCATGTCTAATCCCTCCATATAGTATGAGGCAAATCACTGCCTCCCTACTTCCATGAGTCTAATCCTTGATCCTTACCTGCATGAGCTTAATCCATACCTCGATATTTGCATGAGTCGCATTCTCGACTCCATACTTGCATGAGGCTAACCCCTACCTCCCTATTTGCACAAGGCTAATCCTTGCCTCCCTACTTGCATGAGATTGTTCATAGTCCCTTTTCGCACAATTTTTCTCTATTTTTAGCACTATCTATTTGCTCTTCTATCTCTAAGCTCTACCCTCCATTTTGAAAGACAAAGCCTTGTTTTGTCAACATCTTATTACTACATATCATGGGCGGAAATATTGCCAATCTATCCAAATGCATCATAGTATAAAGGCATCATCCTCATAGTCGGAAGACACCATGTCATGGCCAAGGGATCTCTCAAATCTCCATATCATTATTCAAATTTATCACGGTTCGGAGGTACCATCTTCATGGCCCGAGAACATCATTGCATGGCCTGTGAATACCTCACTAAAAAATTCATGGCCCAGTATTTCATGGTCTAAGGATGCCATCTTTAACTGTCCAAAGACAACCTTCATGGTCCAAAGAGAATTTGTATCATGTTTAAATTTTCGCACAAATACAGATTTGTAGCATCTCTTATCTTAAAGTAACCAGTAAGCCACCACTACCCTAGCAGGGGCGATCTCGCTCTAGTTCTTCCAATGCTACTGAGCCTTAACCACTCACTATAGCTGTTTCGGCATCGTGTGTCTGTTCTTGTAATAATTTTACTGGCATATTCCACAGATGAATCCAGAACTACACATGGCTTGATTCCTGTAAAACCATGGATATTTAGGCAGCTAGAGGGCTAGAGTCTGGCCCCTGTCTTTCAAAGCATCCTGTCAGGTCAAAATTAACCATCATTTTTTTAACCGAAAACTATTTCATCCTTCCCGGGTAAAGAGAGGTAGTTGTTGATTCCGATTTTTTCCTTATATATTATAAGTATGCATAAATACTTCAAAAATAGCATATATATGCAATATGTAATCATACTCACAATTTTTATAATTTTCTATAATTTTAAAGATCTTTAATTGATTTATTTCCTCCCTTTTACTCATAGGGTTAAATTGTCTATTTAAAACTTAGTCAAATTGTATTTAAATTTTAGCCTAACTAAACCCGATACCTAAGCCCAATTTAATATTAAACCACCCGATCTAGACCCTAAATACACCTACCCGACCTAGAACTCATCAGATCATGACCGTTGATCTAGAAGATCAACGTCCCATATTGATTCTTTCCTTTTTTAATTTAAAAAAACCCCTAACCCTAATCATTTTCTGTATACCGACGCCCTAAAATCCACTGTACTCTCAATACACTCTCGACCTAATCCTAGACCTTCAGCTGTCGACCTCCGATCTCCGGTCATCTTCGGTGACCTCTCATCGTCTCCTACGCCTCCAATGGCTTCTCTCATTCCATGCTTGCCTTCTCTAAGGTCCTCAAGGGTCATCTTCTACCTGTTTGTGGCTATTCCAGTGTGATTTCTAGCAAAATCATTCTGTATTTATTACGATCCTTGGAATTCTAGACAGGTTTGAAACCCTAATTTCTTTTCTATACCTGTTAGATATGTACAAATCTAAGATGATTTGAGTTTTGCCTTTAATGTTTTACACTATCGTTGAGATTCTATACAAGAATCGTTGATTTTAAGTGTTTTTCACCGACTTCTAAAAACTAGGGTTTCAAAACATCTTTTTAAAACCTTGTTTAATTGATTATTTGTGTTTAAACTTCTATTTCTAGTATTATTTTAACTGACTCTATTATTTTACTATATATTTAACTCGTCTATGTTGAAAGCCCTAATTTTCTAGGTTTCTTCATTTAGTTCTGTGTATCAGCATGACTGTCCGGTTCTCGTTTGAGTTTATGTGACTGTCTTACCTTGAAAATGTTTCTACTGAGTTTCTTAGCCTAACTTACATCAACTCTATGTGCTTGTGTTCATCTTGACTGTTCAAGACTTGCCTCTTTCTATCAGTGATGTTTAACCTTCATGTTTGCTAGAATTGTATGTCGATTTTTTTACTATCCATGTCTTACTTTATTTATATGCTAAACACTGACTCATGACTTTTTCTTTGATTGATTCCGGATCCCCTCTTTCTTTTTTTGATCGGAAGACTTTCCTGTAAACCTTCGATTTCTACCTTTTCTATTCAATTTGATTGACTTGCTTACCTTATCTGCATTGGTACTTGATTCTTACTGACCATCTCCTTAATAAGAGTTTTCTGAACTTAGCGCTAGTTGTTTACCCTATAATTACTATATTAGAAATCTTTCCTTATTAATTGTACATTAATTTATTTCCTTATTTGCTATTTAACTCTTTAATTAAGGGAAGTACTTACATTGATTTGATTCTAATTAGTAAATGGTTCTATAATTATTTTTGAACTTAGATTCTTTCCTTATTTTTACATGTTTTCAAACTATAAATACTTACTCATTCATTACTCATTCATTAACACATACTTGCTCCTGCCTTGAATAATCTGGCTGGGAGCTAAGGCTAATTATTGTGCTCTCCTATCCTCAACTTTGTGTTTACTATCTTCTTTGCTGGTATGTTCTGATATTAATTCAAGTTTCAAAATACAAAATTTTTCTTTTACTACTTTAGTCCATCCCGCTTCTAGTATGTTTCTATCTATGGTTTTGTTATGCAGCCTGCAGTTGAGATGCTTTTTTTCTATCTAGTTATGTTATGTACTACCCCCATTAGGATCAGCATGCTTATGAAATGTTACCCCCCTCACCCCTTTATAGTATGTCTCAATGTGACTCTATCCCATTTTATGTTTAACAGGTTTTGGTATGAACCTTTCTTTGTCAAAACAAGTCGTACCTTAAGTTACTTGTTCTGTGTTAGTTCTTAAGCTCATACTGTACTCTAATCCATGAGCTCCCATTGAATACTTCTCATTCTGTAGCTAAGTGCCCTTCTGTCTGTTATGCGTTCACTACATATGCTTTATATGTCCCCAATTCCCAATTGACCCGGTTTGAAGATTTGTTCCCTGAGTGTTTGCTAAACTTATTTGACTGACCTGCTATTTTTTTATTTACATAAATGTTCTCAAAAGGTGTTTTAATAAACAACCCTCTTATTTACAAAACTATTTCAACTTAGTCTCTTTCACACTACTTTCCTGCTAAAAACCTTTTGAAACTATTTCAAGCACTCACTCTACTCCTAAATTTCTAGGTTCTGCCCCCTCCGGTGTGTGTACTTCCTTGGGAGCCTTCTGAGGTCCCTCTGAACTCTGGCACACTGAGGTTGGCCCTTCCACACCGCACTTACTCAATTTGGTTACAAAGTCTAGGTGTGAGTATCGGGATCCTTGAGATCCTCAGGGAACTCTGACGCACCTAGACAATGACATTGTCTATGAAACTAACATTTGAGGCTATTAGAGGTTTGGGAAATCACTTGAGCTTGCTTTAGACTCCATATAGTGTAACTTCTTCTCGTTCTTTATGTATGTAATTCATTCATCTAGTTTGTAATAATTTGTAACATGAATATTGGGGTGATTAGTAAAAAGGGGTGTGTAATTACATATTTGTGGGATAATATTGGTAGAAACCATGGATATAGGATTTTATATTTTATATGTCTGCCCTACCATATTAGAAACCATGCCGAAATGATTTTATATATTTTCTATGTCTGTCCTACCATATTAGAAACTATACCCGTAAAATTTTTACATATTTTCTATGTCCGCCTTACGATATTAGAAACTATGCCTATATGATCATTTAATATAACTGTTATGTTTGCTTAACCATGCTGGAAATTCTTTCTATAGGGTTTAAATGGTTCCAAATAATAGAAATCATGTCCATAGATTTAAAAATCAACTTCACAAATAGATACCATACATAAGCATGTGATCAAGTTCAAGTTTCTATTCCAATGGGTATTTACATTTGTTTCCACTAGAAATCATGCCTTTAAGTTTCTAATGTCAGATCTTAACAACTAGATATCATGTTTATAGGGAACAACATCAGAAATTCTGCCTATAGATCTAAAGTCAATTTAGCTTAAATAAGTCAGTCCAATTCATGTTAGTTTACTTTGAAACTAGTCTAATTAGTGGTTTGCTTTCCTTAAATGAATCCTTTCAAGATCTGTCCTAATTTACTATTAGAAAGCATGCCTATAGGAATTCAAGACTCCTTTTTAAAATCTGCTTGTTGTTTTACTACATCAAACGTAGCTATCATGTTATTAGGACATCATTGTTCTGCGTTTAGGCAATCATATAGGGCGGTTTTTCAAATTCTACAAACTGTATATCTAATACTTGAAGTTGTTCAGATTTAACAGGTTAAAATCATTAGGAAAATGATTTGGGCCTTACTACTGAGTTTATGAAAACAATGTTGCATGTTTCTGTGCATTGACATCCACTTAGACGTCCCGTTTAGGCTTTTTCTCTAAATAAAAAACTGATCTTGTTGTATTTGAATGTGCTGCCTATGTGTATTACTTGTGGAGGTACACCTGGGCCTTTTAGTTGTCTCTTTTTGTCTTTAACCGTTAAGTCCTATGTTTATTGCATGTCGCCTACAATTTTCTCCTTTTTAAGCACCTTAGGGGTCGTCTTGAACTGCCTAGATTTAGATGTCCTAAAATTCCTCCAGGGCCACAAGGAAGGGATGGGTAGTGCATGCATAGGCATTTTCAATGTTACTAGAACACTTTAGGCTATGACCAAGGGGAGGGATTTGAGTAGAACGGGATATGATGACTACGCGCTAATGTCACGTGTAGCCCCTTATTGAGGAGTTTTTACCGGGCATTGCATGGGGTGATCCTGTAGGCTTACTAACCTAGGACGCCTCTTTTCATAAACCCTTCGCTTTACTTTCCTATATGTACACAATCATTGTCCTATTATTTGAGTCATACTATGTCCAATGTGCTTTATTTGCAATTATTTTTTTCAACTACTTTTCTGTTGAAGGACTAATTCATAAATATAAGTTCAGTTGGGACCACAGTTGTTGACCGAGAGGGGTGCCTAACACCTTCCCCTCAAGGTTATTTTGTGTCCATTCCTTAAATCTCTAGTAATGCAAACCAATCCAAGGGTTAATCGTTGTAGGTGCCCTAACGCACCATAGTCCATTAGGTGGCGACTCTTCAAAATATCCAATTCCCAAAAGAAAATGAGTTACTAACTCCCCCTCAATAAATATTGAAACCCGAACCTTTTCTTCCCCGCAAAAAAGGAAAGAAAAAAAGGGACGCGACGGCTGCTCAAAGGATAGGACTGGAAATACAATCAATCTTCATTCACTAAAAAGCGTTGCAAGGAGAGAGTGTACCCATTTGAAAATGGTTAATAAAGGGGTATGCTCTAGGAGTTGGAATTGTTTTTTAAGGAAATAAGGTGGAATGCTTGTCCAGGATACTCACAATCTCAAATCCTTTGACTGCTAAGGTATTGTTGTAGCGAAAAGACACAAGAGTACGTATATTGTTGTCATTGAGCTTATGCAGAGTGGAGACATAAGTTGGTTGGAAGCTATTGAAAATAATACATAAATCGTGGGACAAAAGTCTAGAGCATTTCATGTTGTCTATCTCTAAACAAACTAGATCTGAAGAACCTAGTTCATGGTCTGATCAAGTTGAGTAAAAGGTATCATGAAGTGCGCAACGCTTGTGCAAAAGAAAAGCATATTAGATCTTCATTCAAGCCCAAAAAAGGGCAGACAACACTTCAAAACCAAGGATGAGATCGTTCGATAAAATGTGGTTTTGTTCAAGAAGATCCAGGTACAAATAGAAACAGATGTGGCTTGCATCAGACTAAATCATGGAACAGGTTTGGACAATGCCATAAGCGGACGAATGATATGTTGAAATTTGCTCAAAGAACACCACCTCAGATAGAGTTGTTGAAAATAAGAAAAGGACTGTTGAAAATTTGGTCACGGAAAAATACTATTGCTCTTTTACAGCTCTGACAAAAAAATGAGCGACTATAGAGAGAAACTTGCGATCTTGCTGCCATGGCCACGACAGCCGGTGGCCATCCCTCTTCTCCGGCTGGTCAGCATCCCTCCCACCCTTGCCCGGACTTCTTCTACAATGAACAATAAAGCCCCTAAATTACTCAAAATATTAAAACCTAGAACAATTAATGCTGCCATGCACGATCGTTCTGTTGATTCAATTCCCATGCGACGAGCAGCTATTTTGAATGGGCAACATGTTGTCAAGTTTACTGAAGCAGAAGTAGAGAGAATGAAAGTTATTGAACGATTACAATATGTAGATTTGAATGAAATCCGTCATATTATTCCTTCTCAATGTGGAATTAAAGGAGAATGTAGCATTGGATATTTCAGAGATAGACATGTCCTCATTCGAATGACATTATGGCAGAACTTTGCTGATTCCATATCGAAAGGAGCTCAATATGTTAAAGATAAGTATGGCCATGAATATCAGATTCGTCTATTGGTTTATGATGTTAAGTTTAAAGTTGGAGAGGAGACTCCAATGGCAATGGCATGGATATCTTTCCCTGGTCTATTACCCACTTATTTTGTAAAAGAATGCCTCTTTTCTCTTGCTTCAACTGTTGGAAAACCTATTCAACTGGATATGGCAATAGTTAATAAAAGGACGCCTAGTTGTGCAAGGGTTAAGGTACTTGTTGACTTAACGGCTGATCACCCTAGCAAGGTAAGAATGGATATTTTTAATGAAACATCAGGAGAAATAAGGAATAAGTAGGTTAATATTAAGTATGATATGATGCCTAAATATTGTAAAGAGTGTAAGTTTCGAGGCCATGATGAGTTTGAGTGTTGGAGACTGCACCCATAGTTAGTGGTTCACAATGATGAAAAATAGGCTGGAGGGGACAAGCGTAATTCTAAGGAACAAAATAAACAACCATTGATGATTTTGTCTAATGGAAAGGTTGTTGGAAATGTTGGAGAGTAATGGAAAGAAGTGAGGGAAAATCGAGTGAAGAATGATGCACAACAAACTGTAGGACAAGGTCAAACTGGTAAGGAGATTGTCCCAGTTGATGCAAAAAGTACTCAGCAGGATCAGACAAGCGAGGATGTTCATCATACCAATGAGGTAACCGATAATGAATTGTACCAGTTAGTGGATTTAATCAACAAAGCATTGTGAACAAGGGGAAGAATATTATTCTAACAAATCTTAGGAGCAGTAGAATAAGGTGACTAATAGAAACGATATGGTTCAAAATGATACATGTAATAATCAGCAAGTTGAGATAGCTAATAAGTTTGAAGCACTTGAGGAATATGATGATGAAGACAACGATCAGTTGATGGAGATAGAACAAAAGTTCTATAGCAAGAAGTCCTACTTTAGTTGGGATTTTAAATCCTAAGGTAGCTACATTTACTCTTATGTCAACATGTTTAGGAAGCACTACAAAGAAAGATAAAAAAATTAAAGAGAGTAGGAACATAATAGCTGGTAGGTTGCAAAAAGAATCTACAGCAGCATGGGTGAACAGAATATTTGCAGTAATTTTGGTGCAACTAATCAATCATGCCAGGAAATTCCCTCACAGGCAACTGAAGTTGATACAACAGTTAAAGAGGTCAATGCTAATGACAGATTACAACTTAGTGGTGGAAAACTGTGGGATGCTCAAACAGAAGACGACTTAGAGGAAGGTGAACTACCTGAACGTGTCAGTAGTGAGGAGGAGTCATCAGATGAGGAAAAGGATCAAGAAGAACAAAGTGATAATGGCAAGGCTAATAAGGAATGCCAGAAATCAGATCCTAAAGGTGGAACATTTAAAGAAACTATAGCTGATCAAAGAGAAGATACACATGGAATCATTCAAAAGAAGGGAATTGCAGGAGATCAACCTGGCCAAAAAATCATCAGTTGTAGTACTAATAAAGAGCTACCACCAGTTAAGCCTAACATAGAACAAGATATTCCGATTGCAGTAGCTGCAGGAACTAAAGGTTCTAAGACAAATGTAGAAGGTAAAGGAACTAGAGGAGATCATGAGAAGGACAATGAGGATACAACAAGTAATCTTGTCATCAATGCAGGATTGAATCAATCAACAAATGGTGAAAGGAAGAGTGACATACACAAAAGTTTGAGTTCATGTCCAATAGGAAATCAAATTGCAGAACCAATAGAGAACAAGGGTAATGAAGATAATATGGAAGGCAAGGGAAGAGATCTAGATGCTGAATCTACTTTTCAAAACTTCAAAAATATTGCAAAACAAGGTGACGTATCACCTAGGTATCTTGATAAGGGTAAATTAGCTGGAAGAGGTTAGAAGAGAAAACAAAAAGAGAATAATCAAAGTGCGGTTCCTGGGGTCCAAACAAGAAATACCCTACCTAAATCTCATAATTAATGATGAATGCCATTATTTGGAATATGAGATCAGTAAAGATAATACAAGCATTTAAAAGGCTTATTACAATGCAAAGACAACGCCATTTTAAGTTCACAGGAGTTATGGAACCAAAGCAGAAAAAGAAGAAATTGGAAAGATATAGGAGGATGATAGGAATGTTACAGGCTTTTGCAAATGTATCTAACAAAATTTGGGTATTTGTGGATGAGGATCATAGAGTGGATATTATATATGACCTTGAGCAATAGCTGATCTTGAAGCTTGCAAACCTGGATACTCATATATCTTTCATGATTACTTTTGTGTATGCCAAATGTGACCCCATTGAAAGAATAGAATTGTGGGATAGTCTGTATTATATGGCCAGTGATATGTCATTGCCTTGGCTTGCGGGGGGGGACTATAATGTGATATAGGATGAAGAGGAGAAGTTTGTTGGTCTACCTATGTCATTGAACGAGATCAATGATTTTAGACAGTGCATTACCACTTGTAACCTCAATGATCTGGGCTTTAAAGAGAGTATCTATACATGGTGGAATGGGAGAGGGAAAGAGGATTGTATATTTAAAAGGATGGATAGATGTTCTGGGGAATATGGAATTGCAGCAGATGTGGCCTAATCTAGAGGTTACTCACTTGTCTAAAACTGGATCTGATCAGAGTCCAATATTATTGCAGTATAATCCAAATGCTACACCAATCAAGAAATCTTTTGTGTTTTTAAACTTCTGGTGGCAACATCCAACCTTCAAAGGAGTAGTAAAAGAAAATTGGAAGACTGACTTTATAGGAGATCCCTTTTATGTATTCAATAGTAAGTTAAAGAAGCTGAAAAAAGCTTTATCCCTATGGAGCAAGGCAACATATGGAAACATATTCTAGAAAATCTCTAGTCTTGAGGAGGTAGTACTAGTCCATGAAGCACAGTTTGAGAGGGCACCTACATATTAGAATAGAGAAAAACTGCAGAAAGTAAAGGCTGAACTAACTAGATTTTTAGCATTGGATGAGGAATTTCGAAAGCAAAAATTAGGGATGACATGGTTTAAAGATGGGGACAGGAATGCTAATTTTTTTCATGCTCAAGTCATGGTAGAAGAAGAAGATTGCAAGTGAAAATGATGCAAAATTGTAATGGTAGTTGGTTAGAGGACGACAGTGATATGGCAAATGAGGCAGTCAGATTTTTTAAGACTCAGTTCCATGAAGAATAAGCTCCAACCTCCTTTGAAATACTAGAACATATACCAACGCTGGTTGACAATGTGCATAACTTGGAGCTGATTAAACAACCAACCTTTGAAGAGGTAAAACAAGCAGTGTTTGGACTAAATGGGGAAAGTGCTAGGGGCCCTGATGGTTTCACAGGTTATTATTTCCATACTTGTTGGGAAATAAAAGCTGATGATATTGTTGATATAGTTAAGGCATTCTTCAATGGGTCTGAAATTCCCAGATATGTGACACATACTAATTTAGTTTTGTTACCAAAGAAGAAAGAGGTGATTTCATTATCAGATATGAGGCCTATTAGCCTTAGCAATTTTGTCAATAAGATCTTCTCTAGAGTGGTCTATGAAATATTAACAGTTCTGCTGCCAAATATTATATCTGAAGAGCAGACTGGTTTTGTAAAAGGCAGGAGTATTGTAGAAAATGTTCTTCTAACATAAGAAACCCTTACAGATATTAGAATGAGAACAAAATATGGGCCAAATATAGTGATTCAATTGTACATGGAAAAGGCCTATGATAGATTATTATGATAATTATTAACTAAAGTATTGAGGAAGATGGGCTTTGGGGAAAGGTTTATTGGTCTGGTATATGATATAATCTCAAATAATTCGTATTCTATTCTACTTAATGAGCAGCCTCATGGACTTTTCAAATCTACGAAGGGGGTAAAGCAAGGTGATCTTGTATCACCTACTTTGTTTATATTGGTTGTTGAGGCATTATCAAAGGGGTATGAACTCATTGCATAATAACCGGCACTTTTGTGGTTTTGGACTGCCCAAGTGGAGTCCCAAGATCAATCATCTCGCATATCCAAATGATACAACCATTTTTTCTTCTTCTGATGCAATATCCTTGAGGTTGATCATGGAAACTCTAGCAGGATATGGGAAGGCTTCTGGAAAATTTATAAATAAGAGCAAGTCTACCATCTATTTACACCATTTAGTAGGGAAAGAAGTAGTGGACAAGGTACGAAGAATAATAGGTATTTCCAAGAATGAGTTCCTATTTAAATACCTTGGTTCCCTATTTTCTACTCTTGAAGAAGGATGAATTACTATCAGGGACTCATAACTAAGGTAATGGACAAGCTGCAAGATTAGAAAGGGAAGTTGTTATCGATAGGGGGAAGGGCAGTACTGATATCTCATGTACTTCAGAGCATGCCAATACACTTGGTGTCCTTAGTCAATCCCCCAGCTTATATGATTAACAAATTGTAGATAATGTTTTCCCAATTCTTCTGGAGTAACATAGTAGGCGTATCAAATAGGCATTGGGATTCATGGAGTACATTATGCATGCCTTGTGAAGAAGGAGCATTTTAGATCTCTACATGATATATCCACAGCCTTGTTTTGCAAACTTTGGTGGAATTTTAGAACTCAACCTAATTTGTGGATTGCATTTATGAGTCAGAAATATTGCAGTAAGTTAAATCCTATGATTGTCCCTTGGGGATATGGTTCTCATGTTTGGAGAAAAATGCTAGAGTGTAGAGATATCATTGAACATCAAATATTGTGGCAGCCTAAAATGGGAACCTCTCTATTCAGGTTAGAAAATCCCGCAGGTTTGGGATCACTCTATTTTGTTACCCCTCCTAATTTTGTGTGTGATGAGTCAATACAAAACATATATGATGTGGTATACTATGGTCAATGGAATGAGGAGAAGATAAAAGAGATTCTACCAGAAGAATTAGCAGAACATATCTTACAGCATATGAAGCCTCCAGTTATGAGTGAGGGCATTGATAAGCCTTGTTGGTGCTAGAATCTAGTTTTGAATTCACTGTGAAATCAGCTTGGGAATATCTGAGAAGGAGGAATGACCCTGGAAATACATATAGAAATATATGGGTGAAAGGTCTTCCTATTAAAATCTCATTTTTCATGTGGAAAGTGTGGAGGAATAAACTACATTTGGATGAATTTTTTAAAAGATTGGGTTACCTTATAGCTTCTAAATGCTAGTGCTACTCTGAATCACAGAAGGAGACAATGCAACATTTGTTCTTCACATCATATGTAGCAACCAAAGTATGGAAGTACGTTTTTGGACATGCATGTATTACACTAGAAGGAATTTCATTAAATCAGGCTATTGTAAAATGCTGGACTGCAGATGTTATACCTAGAGTTAAACCTATAATGCAAGCATTACCTTCTGTCATTGGGTGGCAGCTTTGGAAGAGGAGGAACAGAGATATACATGGAGATACTGTAACAGTAAATAGGGTTATATATCATGTGTCCAGTACTATGCAATCTCTTGTGAAATTCAGAAAGCCAAACCTGCAGAACGTGCCATATACATGGCTAGACCTTCTGTACATATTGGAGTCTTATCTTCCTAAATTGAAGTATGCTAATGTGTTATGGGAATGTCCAAATTCAGGATGGATAAAGGTGAACACAAATGGGGCATCAAGGGGAAATCCTGGGAGGAGCTCAATAGGATATGTGATAAGAAATGAAGAGGGAGATCAAGTATATGGCTGTGGAAAAGAATTGCATGAAGGAATAAATACAGAAGCTGAAGTTAAAGCTATACTTGAAGAAATGAAGTTTTGTGTTAGAAATGATTATATACTCATTGAATTTCACACTGATTTAATGATACTTAAGCATGTTTTAAATGGGTAATGGGATGTACCATGGAACATAGCAGAGCAGGTGGAGGAGATAAAGGAACTAATGAGCAAAAACAATGTAACAATGGCTCACACTCTGAGGGAAGAAAATAGATTAGCTGATCATTTAGCTAATTATGCCTTGGAATTTGGAGGTATTGAAACAAAAAAAATTTGGGAGCTAGATATACAAGGAAGGAATATAGTAAATGATGATAAGTCACAATGCCCATATAACAAAATAAAAGTTGCAGGAAACTAGAAGGAGAGGGGGCAACAAGGTGGAGAGGTGGTATGCTGGCAATTTTAGTGATATAATAAGAGTGTCATATTCAAATAAGGGTTTAGGAGAATATAGTCAGTTCATTGGATTGGCTAAATATGGGATCAGGAGGAAAAATCATCCACTATGGTCGAATCCTTATGGAGGAGATCATAGGAAGAAGTTTTATATCTAACAATTTTTTCTTTTTTGCAGGTGATGCTAGTGTGTCCATGAGTTCTCTATTGGTAAATCATCCATGGGTGGTATTAGCACAATGTGCTCAACCCCAGGATAAGATATCAGTAAGGAATAAAAGTATGGACACATGGAGGATTATCAGTAGGCTGCATATCATTCTCTATTGGAATAAAGTATACATGAGACTGCGCAGAAGTTATGCATTAGTTGCAAAGCAATGCAGAGGCAGTATGGAGCCCATAAAATAAAAAAATGTGGGCTATACTTACAGATAGTCAGGAAATGAGATCTGCAGCACAATTCTATGCTGTAGAATACAAGATCCAAATCATTTGGGAGGAGAAAATGATGGTATTTGATTTTTCTAACTTGGTGATCCTTTTTGCGGATGAATCTATTTGACATGTGCATTCGTACTTGCTGCAACTTTCAAGGGTGGTATTAGTTATTTTCGCTCATCCCCCTAAAGGAATAGCTATAGCAGGCATAATCATAGGCATAATCTCCAAATATGATGAAAAGATAGTTTTATCAAAGAAGGAGCAGGGCAAATGGTACTTAAAAAAGGCAGAATTAAGGGATAATTTTAATCGAACATCAAAGGCCATTGTTGTGAGTCTGACTAATAATTTTATATAACCTCAAAGGGTGGTTTTAGCACCTAGTGTTCATTCCCTTTGGGAAGTATCAAAAGTAAGCAATAGCAGAAAGAGACTGATGGCTATCACTACAACTGGATCAAGACGTGCATATAATACAGATCATTTAAGGCACCAAGCAAAGGCACAGGAAAATAAATTATCAGAAGAGTTTACTGCAAACTTGGGTTATAGATGGATACAACTTCAAAGGGTAGTATTAGCACGTAGTCCTCATTCCCGTGGAGAAGTACCAAATTTAAGCAAAAGATGCAGGAAAGTAGAACCAACAACTTTTAAAGATGGAACTAGGCACATATGCTGACATGGTTAGTCTTAGTATTAATATTAATGATGTCAACAACAAGTAATTGGAAGTCACAAGAAGCAGATAAACAATGAAGCAAGTGGATGCAGAAATGGACAAAATGTGGACATGCCTCATATTGGACACGAGTTTTAAACTCAAGGGATACAAATTGGACTATATTGTTAATGCAAATTGATAAGAAGACATATGTGGAAGGATTTCATGCAGCTAGGACAAAGAGAACTGGAACAGGAAATTACTTCAAATGGAAAAAAACATTGACATCAGCACAACAAAGGGCATGAATCAAATCGAACAACTGGAATGATATGGACATACTCATGAACTGCAAATCATATTGGGAGGGCATAACAATTATCTGGGCAAAGAAAATTGAGACTCAAGCTTCAAGAAGGAGAGCAACAAATCAATAAACTAACACTGGTTACCAACATGCAACACCAAGCAAGTTACGTCAGAGGGTTTCAAAGGCTAATTGTTAGCATATGTAATAACACTAGAATTCATTATGATATTAGGGTAGATGTAGGCATCAAAGTTCATTTGTTACATTTTGTAAGATCTCCAGACATGCTTGTTTTTTTATTTTAAAATATTTATAAAACAGCCCTAGGCACATAGCCTAGTGGAGTTTGCTTAAAAAATAAATGAAGGATTAGCAAACATCTTGACTAAATTTCTGACTCAAGAGAGGATATCTGAGTATAACTATTATGTTCTCAACAATGGGAAGGGTCAGCCTTGAAAATCTGATGATAGAAAAGATAGAGTAATCCTCATGACTTACTTGTATCAAAAGAGAATAGAAATACTAATCAAGGTAAAGAATGCCCACTGATTCGAGCTAGGAACAAGGCCCCACATCTACAACACCAGAAGCGGAAAATCAAATTGTTGGAAAGAAGGCTTTTGCATAGAGACATCACTTTATCACCCATGTATCTCACTACAAGTAGACTAGACATCATGGTAAAAGCTGAGTTCTGTTGAAGGTCTCAGTTAAATCAAATGTATTCTCATATGAAGGATAGTGTAAGTATCTTGAGGTATCCTAGTAGAATACTAATTTTGGTTCTCTAATGTCATCCAAGTAAATGGATAAGAAAAGTTCGCCTAAATTGGGATAGTATTTGAGTTCCTATCTTGTCTCATAAGGCTCAATGAAGCAGAATTCAATGGCACTCTTAACAGCTAAAGCAGAATAGGCATAATCAATATCCTACAATGGTCAAGTACTATGGAACAAGCAACAAAGTACAATAGACCAAGAAACAAATTGGAAGACCTGAGTCCAACTCAAGAGGGTCCCTGGGAAGAAAACATTCTAAAAACAATCGTGTTGCACTGGGGATGATGAAACACAACTAAGAACATGGTTCTTCATTATTGGTTATGAAAGTCATAGTTAGGTAAAACCTAGCTAAATTGTTTTCTAGCTAAGTATAACTCAGATCTTTACCGTTACAGGTAGATACACATGATGACTATAGAAGCAGATGCTGCAGTGCATGATGAATAAGGGGACAAAACTCACTTGCCAGACCTATCAAGAAACCTAGTTCTCTAACACAGGTTAGTGGTTTCTTGGTTCTTTCATACACAATTTAAAATGAACTAAAAAAATAATGCCATATCATCATCAACGTGACATACTCTTTAAAGTAGTGTCTCTTTGTCTGATACGTCATAACCCAAACGTCACTCATTTCTCTAAACGATATATCTCCAAGGCAAAAGGGTGTTACCATTTCAGAACGGGGGCCTCATCATAATTAAATCAACAACACAACTCTTTATCTTCCAAACTCAAAATTCCCTGTTTGTCTTCTCTCTTCTCAAATCCACACTCCCTCGAGAATTCTCAGCATGCCTGAAAATAAGCAACCGTTAGTATGCCTGATAAAACTGTGACTAAGTCCTCACCAGTGAGAATTCCAGCAAAGGACCTCTCTCCAAACCCTTAAGAAGAGTTTCCTCCACACTCCACTACCTTTGCCACCCTCTCCGAGTCCACTCCTCTATGAAAGTATGAAGATGTTTGTCCTCATCCATTCTCACTGGTCAAACAGAGTCAATAGAGTGAACAAAGAAACCTCGTTTAGGAACCTTCTAGTTTTCTATGGCTAAGAACTTGATGTAAAGAACATGTGACTAGTCATGAAGAGACTGAAATCTCTTGGACAAGTGATGACTTAGAAGGCATCACTCCTTCATCTATTGAAATCACCATGGAACCACAAGAAAATAAAGAAATAGAGAATATGTTTTACATTACGTCATAAGAGGTCATTATAGAGGAATGTGCAAGAGAGTCTGAGCCTCAAAGGGAAGAAATAGAAGAAGAGGGAGCAATTGTGCCATTTGATCAGCCGGCACAAGCTGATGCTACTGGGTCCCCAAATAACGAACCTGATCCTTCCATGGAGAATCCAGGCCGGGAGTCATCTTCCCAGGTCAGTATTGATCTTGCTGCCTCTCCCCACTTCGATGCTGAGACTTTGAATATGGGGGTGCTTGAGACAAATCCTGACAATGAAGAATACGCAAATGATTTAGTGTATTCTAACTTCATCAAGGCTAGGACTAAGCCAACGGTAACTTGAACGCCACCTGCTAAGCGACCTAATAGACAACTGTAGAAAAAGAAGGCTCTAGAGTTTGCCCTAAAGAAGAGTAAAAGGAGTAGAAGAAGGAGAAAGTTGGTTAAGGATGGAAAAGTTGTACAAGAAGAGAATGTTCCTATAGTGGATATGGATGAGGAAACCAAAGAAGAACCTAGTTCCTTATACTGAAAGTCTTCAAGGAAAATGCACTGTCTCTCTCAATCTGAAAAGCACACCTCTAAGGATGCTAAGATTTTTTCCAAGAGTGATGTTGCGGGTTCTAGTAAAAAGCTGTCAAAACGTTCTGGTGACAAGACAATGAAGGAGGGTGGTGACAAGTCTTATGAGGAACAAGTGGAGAAATCTAGTAAACATAGGTAGAGCAAGTCACTGGAGAAGGAAATGTCTGTTGAAAAGTCAATGAAAGGAAATAGGGATAATGATGATGATAATAAGGAACCACGTTGCGTCAAGAAAGGAAAGATGAGTGAAACTCTAAGGTTTGAGAAAGGGAAGCTGGGGAATCAAAAAGTGTTGTGGGGCTGCACTTTTGCCTCTGACATTCTAGAGAGTGCTGTGATGAGACAAGTTTGGATGTTTGTGATGCTCAACAGTGGACAAATTTGTTTACAAGTGAGGCTCCTATAGTGTATGAGGAGGAGGTGTTGAGTTTCTATACTAGCCTCTTCACAGTAGATGGTGATCAAATTTGTGTGTTGGTAAATGAGGTAGATATAGTGATGGATTCTTCCTTATGGGGGCCAATTATGGATGTTCCTATCGAAGAATTGTCATCTGCTCGGGCACTTGCACAACAAACTTTAGAAATGCCATTGTCAAGGGCAAGGCACTACATCATGTGGAATAGGTGCATAAGAAGGCACTCCTTCCAGTTTATCAACTGCTCTTTGAGATGGTTAACAAAGTATTACTTCCTCGTACTGAAAGAAAATATGTTGTATCCAAAGTCAGAGGAGTTTGAAGCACTTCCAAAATCTCTCAACTGATAAATTCTCAGAATAGTGCCATTGAGAAGATTCAGAAGTTGAAGGCTAGGAGCACGATTCTTGAGAATCCGCTTAGTCAGTTGAAAGAGGTATTTATTTCCAGTGGTTCTCACAGCACAGAGTTTGCACGCCTATCAAAGGAGAATTTTGATCTAAGTAAATAGGTATAGGACCTGTAAGAAAGACTGCTCAATGAGAAACTATCCGCGAAGCTTGCATGGATCTTGTCCTCCAAACTCTTGCTTTCTCTTCCAAGTCCCCTTCCTCCAATGTCCCTTAGAGAATGTTCCCTTGGTGTCCAGTGTCTATCCTTTTATGTTGTTGTTGGTGATATTTTGTTATTTTTGGTATATGTTTTTTATATGTTCTAGATTTTGGATGGAAAACAATGACATAGCTATTGCCTGTAATAGTCCAATTCTTGTAAATGAAAGTTGTTTCCCTTTTGCTATCTATGATGCTGCTCTTTACTTCTGTCTTTTATCATGATGTGAGCACATAAGTGAAATGAGTTAACTATGATAGACTTCTTTATGCTGCTAACATGTTCTGTCCTCTTTATGATGCCAAAAGAGGAAAGATTTAATTTAATAATCAAAATAAAGATGGGGGAACCTCATTCAAGGGGAACTCACAAAATTTCAGAAACTGAGGATATACAACGTGAATCTATCGATGTCAATGAAACTTTTTCACCGGTAGTCAAACTGACTACCATCAGATGCCTTCTAGCTGCAGCAGTCAAACGGAATTGGGGAATTTACCAATTCGACGTGAATAATGCATTCTTGTACGGTGATCTAAATGAGGAAGTGTGTATGAAATTACCTCCTGGTATTATGTCTCCTCCCCTTAGACATGTTAGCAGGTTGGAGAAGTCCCTTTATGGACTTCAATATTATTCTAGGCAATGGTATGCAAAGCTGACCACTACATTAAACTTCAAAGGATTGATTCATTCTTTAAAAGGATATTCTCTTTTTTTCAAGAAAACAAACTATCCTATCTCAATTGTTGTTATTTATGTCGACGATATACTTCTAATAGATAATGACAATTCAAAACTACGATCTCCAAAGGAATTTTTAGACCAAGAGTTCAAAATAAAGGATCTCGGAGACTTATATTTTTTCATAAGAATGGAAGTTGTTCGTGAACCTTAGGGGCTTATCCTTCATCAGAGAAAGTTCACTCTAGATCTTCTCCGGGAGTTCAATACACTATATGTACGCCATGTCTCTTCTTCTCTTGATCCATCTGTCAAGCTAAATGCTATGGTTGGTGCTGTCATACCAGATCCTACTTTATATCAGCATCTTTTGGGAAACTCAATTACCTAACACATACGAGGCCTGATCTTTCTTTCTCGATTCGCATTTAAGTCAGTACATGCAAGACCCGCGAAAACCTCATCTTGATGTAGCTTTTCGAGTGCTACATTATCTGTTACGCGATCCTGGTCTTGGAATTTTTATGACAGCCTCTTCCTCTTTTGAGTTGTTGGCTTTTTGTGACTCGGATTGGGGCTCCTGTCTAGATTCTCGTTGCTCTGTGAGTGGCTACTTCATATCACTTGGTCCTTCTCCTATTTCATGGAAATCAAGGAAGCAAGCCTCAATCCTGCTAAGTTATGCCGAGGCTGAGTATCGCAGCATGCAGCGAGTTGTTACAGAGCTCACCTGGTTGGTACGTTTGTTTGATGATCTCTCAATCCCCATATCACTTCTTGTTCATCTTCACTCCGACAGTCAAGCTGCAATCCTAGCTAAGAACCCCGTCTTTCATGAAAGGACGAAGCACGTGGAGATTGACTATCATTTTGTGCGTCAACAGTATCTCACATGTTTAATTTCCCTCTCTTTCGTCCGATCTTCTTCTCATTTGGTAGATCTATTTACCAAATCCCTCACCGGCCTTGTTCATCGCAATCTATTGTGCAAGTTGGGGTCCTCTCGTCCCCCGCCAACTTGAGGGGGGATGTTGGTGCACAACCTAGAAGTACGCTAGTAGAGAAGAACAAAAAGAAGAACAAATATCTCTTATTTAGAAACACCAAGGAAGAAGATAGAGGCGGTGGAAGCTAAGTGTTTGTTTGAAGGGTTTCTCGTTTTAATAAAGATGTTAGACCCGAATTTGATTCTTTATTGGTTTGGGTTCCTACTGACCTGGGCTTCATCTGGTGTCAGGCCCAGCTGAAGCAAAGGTCCAGTTTTAATTTATACAAGAGTCCAATTGGCTACACAAGTCTTCTAGAAACAGAACATGTCAAAATAACATCTGTAAATATTTTCCATACATATCAGTATCCATTAGTTTGTTATAGCATATGCAATTAGAATAAAACACCTGTACTAGGCAGTTGTTTGAAAGATTCTTTTTTACTGTATTTATTCAAAGCACTGCACAGAATAATTTCATCATCAATGCAAAGAAAATTTTCCTACGCTCCTTTTCTATTTTTGACAGATCCACGATTCTCTCTAGGCCACTGCGATAACTTTTGTTGGCTTTCTTTTTGGTTCATATGGACAAGATTTCACGTTAATTTTCAGCAATTAATGTGCTGCATGCAGAGTTGAAGTACTAATTATGCGTTTAAGCAAAAAGGTTTGAACATCGTCATTAGGTCTCAACTCAACTTTCAGGATAGGGCTACATATTTCATCACTAGCTTTGCCTGAAATAATGTTGCTCGAAAGGTAGCCGCCTATTTCCAAACATAGTGCAGCTTTTTTAAGAATTCCACAAAATAATTTAATGGCATTATCAGAAAGCAATGTATAGAATTAATCAAAATTCCATGGAAGTCTAAAGTGTTCTCCCGCTAGTCAATGTGAAAAACTATAAGTCCAATAGCAAGAATCCTGCTGCAAAACCTTTTTAGTGTACTTATAGAAATAACGGTTAAGGGTCAATATCCTTGTACTATTAAAAATAGGCTATATTTATCCTCCGTTTGAATTTCTTATCAAATATGTCATTACCGTTATACATTAGTGTCATATATATCCCTCAGCCGTTAAAACACCCTCCCATATATTTTTAGTAGCACGTGGCATCTTATGATTGGACTAGACGACCCGCCCCATTCCTTTAATTAAACCCTCCCCGACCCAATAGCTAATCCTAGACCCAACGTTATTTTTCAGTCTATTTTCCTAAAACAAGCCCCATTTCTAATCGTTCCTTTCATCTGCCTCTGAAAAAACCTAGGGTTCATCACACCCCATTCAAGAACAAGATCGTTCCACATGCTCCAACAACAAGAACCAAAGGTAAGTACTTTCTTCAAGTAAATGTTTGTTGAAGCTGTTTGATGTATTTTCTTGCTTAAATTTACCGCGAATTAGTCACCTATAGGGATTTCGTTCTTTAATCATGTTATGATTTTGAGTATGAGCTTAAATATTTATAGTTGACCGCTGGGTGTATTGTTTATGAGTGAATTTTGTTTGCATGGGTTGCCTAGGTGGGTTTTCCGTTTATGTTGATTCGAGATAGACTTATTTTTGGATTTTTGTATAGTTTGTGGTCTAGGATGTCTGATGATTTATTGTCTGATAACATTTTCTATATTTTTTAATAGTCATTTTTAGAGCTTTCAGTTTATCTTATTTCAATCCATCTGTTAACAGTTTTCAGTTTCAGTTTTAGTTATGTTGTTCATTTGTTATCAATTTTCATCCCCATGTGTTATATTCAAAGAAGCTTGTTCACTCCTGGAAAGGTTACGACTCTGATCTTATATCCTTTATTGATCTAGTAAATGAGTACACTAGGGAATTGATGTATATAGGTGTTCAAACACTAATTGTAAATGGACCTTCTAGTAACTATTTTGAAGTAGTTGATGATTCTGGGATAAGACAGTTATTGTCTTTAATTTTTTAACTTGTATGCAGTAGATGAATGTGAATTATCTATGAATGTTCCTAATATTGTCCATTATTTTGATTCACATCCATCTCTAACTGAAGTTGGTACAGATTGTAGTGAGGTTGAGTGTGACAGTGACAATGACAATGATGGTGATGAGGTAGGGTATGATTATGAGGAATTACAAACAATAAAATTTCAGAAAAATAGAGAAATTGATGTTGGACTGTCAAATTACAAGGAATTGTATAAGGGTATGAGCTTTAAGGACATACCTGAAGCAAGAAAATGTATTAACTTATATTCCTTGACAGACAAAAAGGATTTAAATCAAGAAAAAATGATAAAAAAAGATTAAAGTACACATGTGTTCCTGGTTGCCCTTTTGTTGTTCTCATTTCTGGGGATGGAGACCTTCCAGGTGTTAGGATAAAGACACTAAACCCCAACCATGAGTGTGATGAAGCATTTGATAATAGTAGGGTTGATAATCATACAATTGCACTTTATTTCAAGAAAAAGTTGCAAGATAACCCTATGTATAAGATTAAAGAGATGAGAGCAGATATCAAAAATGTGTTTAATACAAATGTCAGTTATGGAAAGTGTAAGAGGGCTAAAAGAGAGATTTTAGAGAAACTAGAAGGAAGTTTTACATATGGCTACAATAAACTTGAGACATATGCTACTGAACTTAGAGAAAGTAATCCAGGGAGTGATGTGATCGATGCACTTGCTCAAGGTGTAAGAAGATTATTGAGAATGTATATTTGATTTCATGCTCTTAAGATGGTTTTTAAGGAAGGTTTGAGACCTTTCATTGGCTTGGATGGGGCATTTCTTAAAGGGAAAGCCAAAGGTCAATTGTTAATTGTTGTTTGTTTGGATTGCAATAACCAAACATATCTTCTAGTTTGGGCAATTGTAGACAAGGAAACTAAGAGAACATGATATTGGTTCTTGGAATTTCTTCAAAGCTCATTGGATCTCAAAGAGGGTGAAAGAATTACTTTCATGTCAGACATGCAGAAGGTAGTCTTTCCATTCTACTTTTCTATTTCCTTACTGTTAAGTCTATCTTATTTGTATCTTTTAACTATTCTTATTTGTATCATTCAGGGATTGATTCGGGCAGTCCATACTGTGCTTCCAAAGTCAAATCATAGATATTGTGTTAAACACATTGAAGCAAACTGGTGCAGAAAAGGGAGAACAAATGAGTTCAAGAAGTTGTTATGGTGGTGTTCATGGTGCTCGTATGAGGAAGACTTCAAGGACCAGCTGAAGAGCACAGGAAAACTGGATAAGGAAGCTGCTGAAGCTTTTTCAAATATCCTCCTCAAACATGGTGTAGATCTTATTTTGACACAGTGTGTAAGAACCAAAGAGTTGACTATAATTTCGTGGAATCTGTAAATGCATGGATTTTACAAGCTAGACAGAAGCCAATCATAAAAATGCTTGAGGATATAAGGATTAAGCTTATGAACCTGTTGAGGGAGAGAGAAGAATCTGCTAGATTATGGGCTACATCTTTCAGTCCACATAGTATGAAGTTATACAATGATTATCTAAAGATAGCTAATAGATGTTTTGTTAACTCCAATTGTGAATTTGGCTATGAAGTCAGAGAAGATGGAGATACGCACATTGTCAACATGGCTATGAAGAGATGCACATGTAGGGGATGGGATCTCACTGGAATTCCATGCCCCCATGCCATTAAAGCCATTCAGTACAAGAAGATGGATCATTTGGAGGAAATAAATTGGTGGTATAGCAAAGAAGAATACATGCTTACTTATAAACAGAAATTGCAGCCAGTTAGGGGTGACTATTTTTGGAAAGTTGAAGAATCTCAGGCGATGAAACCACCTGAGTTAGTCAAGTTGGCTGGGAGGCATAAAATCAAGAGAACAAGGGAAAAAGATGAAGCAATCAAGAGGCAAGGTGAATGGGGAGTTTCTAGGAAGGGAAGAGTTATGACATGCAGCAATTGTCGAGAGACAAAGCATAATGCTAGAGGATGTGACAAGGTGATAATTAATTTTTCAAATTCATTTACTCATTATTGGATCTATCTAACATCTAACTTGTTTAATAACCACCTAAACAGGAGAAAAGGAAAAGAATGCTTGATGAAGATGAAGAAGTGGGGCAACATCACAAGAGGAAATTAACCTTACTGCACCCCAATGTAGTCAAGCAAGTCAAGGCCCAGAGTTTGTTTTCATGCCCACACCAAGGGTCTATATGGAGACTTCAAGTTGTGCTACTTCTTTTGAGCACCCAGAACTAGAAGATGAACCAGCTATAAGGCATATGGTTGTGTCAGAAGAAAAAACAAGGCTTCAACAGAGAAAACAACCATCACAACCTTCAGAATCAAGGGTAATTGCATTCAAAGGTGATCACAATGGTTTAAGTGTTCCATCAAATCTTCCTTACTCACCAGGAAGCCGTACATGAAATGGGAAAGCTGCTATTACTGGAATACAATTACAAATACAAAGTAGGCAAAGAGTTGGTGCCAAGGAAGAGAAACAAATGATGTGTGGTCTAGGATGTCTTTTGGGCTTGTAATTACTGCATTTTGACAGTATAATGAACTGTATTTTTTGTTCAATTTGATGGTAAATTGGAGGTCTTATTATGACCAAATGTCTGTAAGTTTTAGGGGGTCATAATTTTGCATCCAACAGTATATCAAACTGAAATTCCCTGTTTGTGTAATGCTGCTGGGCAAATTTATTTACTGATGTTGTTTGTGTAATGATGCTTCTGTTTGTGTAATGCTGCTGATGTTTGTGTAATAGTGATGTTTGTGTTTGTCAGTGATAAGTGTGTAGAGTAATAATGGCTATAAAGGAGGTACTCTCCGTTAGTATTTCACTTTCTTGTTTCGCTTAAATCAGGTTTGTGGTGTCAAGTTAGTCAGCTCTCAATACAAAAAAATTGAAAGCTTCAAAGATGGTAGGAACCATAAATTTCCAGTAATAAAATCAATTTAGTTACATTCACACTCAATTGAAAGCTTCTACATTAGATGACTTCTTTCCTCTGACCAGATGGTAGGAAACATAATCATTCTAATTAATTGAATGAGAACTAATACAGGGGATTAATATAATAGTACAAATGTCCAAAAGAGAAAAAAACAAGAAGAGAGCTAAAGATATCATAGCTTAACTATAACATGCCCAGGTACCCAGGAAGTACTGAGGTGACGGAACTTCATATATCAACTTCACTTCATTAGCATTGCGACAACAAATCCCATAAATATTGCCCATGAAATCATAATGACGATCTTCATATTAGGAATTTCTCTTCCAATTTACGGGCTTTGTTCACTTCCGAATTCTGTAAAGCCTTCAAGCTATCTACTCTTTCCTTTAATTTGTCCCTTTCAAGAACAATCGCATCCAACGTCGACTTCATAGTTTTGAGTTTAACATTAGCGACATCCAATTTGTAATTCATATTGTTAATTGTAATGACCGCTCGATCTGGTAACACATCATCTTGCCATTCCCAATAATCGCACGAGCTTATCTACCAAACAAAAAACATACGACTTCTAATTATGAACCAATAATACAAGGGAAAAATTTAAATTATCGAAAAAATTAGCTGGAATCAAAATAAACAAAATAATACATGCATCAGGTTTAGCACACTTAAAGAATCTCCTTCCGGGATTAAATGGAGTCGTTGAAGTGAAGTGATTGGCAATTTCCCCACAATGGCACCTCCTCTTTGATGAATAACTACTTTCAGACATGACAAAACTTGCTATGGTAGAAAATCTTCACAACCCAGTTTATGTTAGGCGAAGAAGAAAGCAACTGGGAGAGAATGCCTTTCAATGGAGCTGCACTGATAAGAAACCCCAGTTCTTTTCTTTGTGAGGGAGAAGAAAACCTCGATGCAAACTGATGGAACAAATATAACGCTGGGTCTAAGATTAACAATTGGGTCGGGGCGGGTTTCATTAAAGGAATGGGGCGGGTCGTCTGGTTCAATCATAAGATGTCACGTGCTACTAAAAAATATGGAAGGGTGTTTTAACGGCTGAGGGATATATATGGCCCTAATGTATAATGCTGGGGGACATATTTGATAAGAAATTCAAACGGAGGATAAATATGGCCTATTTTTAATAGTACAAGGATATATTTGACCCTTAACCGTAAAATCAAATAGTGTGATTGAGAACAACTTACTCCAATTATTGTAACCAGAGGCGGACCCACGTTCGTTGAGGGGTCATGAGACCCCGTTAACCTCGGCAAAACCCCGTATATATTCTCTGTATACATTGTTCTGATTCGTGAAAAATGTTATTTGTGTCTCTAAATTTGAAAAGCTTGATGGAAGTGGTGGTTGTGTCGGTCATTTTAAATTCTTTCTTTGATGTGTGCCTGGGTTCGAAACAATTTTCTTAACTTTTTCACCTCCTTTCTGTTTTACTTCTTTCAGTTTAACATAATTAGTACTCTACTTCTTTATATTCAATATAATTTATACTTAATTGTAATATGCTTTATTTTTTACTTTTGTCTCTCTTTTTTTTTTAAAAAACATTATAGTTTAGTACTAATACATAATGTTCAACTTAATTAATTTTGTTCTTTTTCTATCCCTCCATTAAAATTAAAAGTCCCAAGTTACAGCTTATTGCTGCCCAAATAGAAAAATGCTAATATTTCGACCACAACTTTCTTCAACAATTACTTTGACAAAGTAGCATAACTCGATAATGAGAACTAAGGGTTAAAGTTTATTTTTCAGTTTTTTGACTATTAACAAACCTTTAATCTTGATTTCTTTGGTATGTTCTTTTGATAATTTTTGAAGTTTGAATACCTTTTTGATTACTGACAACATTTTATTTAAGAAAAAAATTAAAAACTTTAAATTTCGAAACATGCCTAAAACCAAATATCTTCCCATCCCTTGCACCCATTTCGAGAAGAAATATCCCTCTATGTATGGTATTTTCTCTTCTTTAGAACTTCATTTTACTTATACTTGGAAAATACTCATTATAATCCTTAAGTTTTCAAAAAGATAATCTGAATTTTATCGCTAATTATTAACATACAATAGTTTCCCCCCGTGCTTAAATCCTAGGTCCGCCTTTAATTATAACCTAACTATTAAAATGTCAAAAAGCGAATGTTAATATCTCTCCTCATCAACCATATGGATGAAAGCAGCTGATGATGTTGTTGGCTATTTCTGTTCAAAGAAAACAAATTGATCCGATGTGTGCTCTCTAAATGCTTTGTTTTCAAGAGGTTACATTATCAAATAACATTATTCACATATTACAAAGCTAGGAAATATGGATCATTGGATGTGCAATATGAGCTATAGCAGATGTAGCAATGCTATCGACTAAAGTATCAGAAAGCTATAATCTATATCTACAATCTACAATATATTAAAATCAGTCAGATTACTATTTTACCATTCTCTTAATAAATTTGTACCAAATTGCCCTTCTATTAAAAAATCCCTTTAGAAAAAAAAGAAATACCCTCACATTAACCCCCCCCCCCCCCCCCCCCCACTGAACAGAAGCAATAAATGTGGGAACCTTTAAACTAAGAAGTTAAATTACCAAAATATCATTATAAATAATCTCATTATCCTATTTATAAAAAAAATTTAAAAAAATAAAGCACGCCAACCGCAAATCAAAGGTTCATACCCTTGAACTAAAGATTACAATGATTCCATTCATAAAGTTTCATTAAAGGTTCCTATTTTTAGTTTTTAACATTTGATGCCTTTCACATAAGAAGAGAAAAATTATTGCTTAGATATTTATTTTTTTCTTATTCATTCTTATATGCTTTTGGTAAGACACTACTTTATTTAATGTTTTTCAGTTACACTATCAACAATAACAACAATAATATATCCAGTATTATCCCTTACGTACATTATTTATTTATTTTAAAAGATAAAATAATTAACATATTACCCCGAGAAAATAAAAGAAATATATGTGTAGTAGATATCTATCCAAATGATTGTCAACTGATATAAACAAAAGAACAACCATTAAATAATTTTTTATTTCATCAGCATAAACTTTACATTAGATTTGTATACATTTGCTATTATTTTTCCTTAATTTCGCCTCACACTTTTCATTCACAAATCTTCGAGAATATCACATAAAAGGAAAAAGAATTATAGTGAATTTTAATTTACTCATGAATTTGGCTGTTATAAAGCCCATTTAGAGGATGAAAATATGCTGGGTAGAAAGTGGAGAATGAAAGGACAAAAATCAAAATTAGATGGGACAAAGTACTGAGCATGGAAAAGAGGTTTGGAAAGTTGTCGAATTTTCTATTCAACTCTCATTTCCTTCTTTGTAATGCATAATATTAGCATTTACGCTTTGTTCTAAAGGAAAAGAAAAGAATTATTTACAAAATTATTTAAACAAAAAAATATATATAATTAAAAGAATACTCAAACTACGATATTTTTATGCTAAATATAAATATGTAGAAAGAATTGTTACAAAAAAAAGATTAATATAAGAGACATCAACATAACATTGTATACCTCAAGAAAAGTTAGTATTAACAAGTGAGATACGGAGGAAGGCTCTGAAAATACTGTCAACTTTTCATTAGAAGCCGATAATCAAGAGGAGATTAACAATTTTAACAAGACAACCATGGAAATGGGCTTCAAATAGGTAAGTATCTTTTTAAAAATTTTATATTCTATAATAAAGGTTGATACTTATTTAATATAACTAAATGTATTTTTAAAAAATTATCTCCTATAAATATCTTTTAATTTTTATAGCAAAATGTCTATTTATGGCCGTATTTTGCCAATGATAAATCCAACTGGCAACCACTTTTCCCTTGCTTGTTGTGTCACCCCTAACCTCTTCCTCTGACCGGCAATATTTTTTTACACAATTATGCTATACATCCTAAATTTTTTTAGAATTTTACTTTGATTGTTCTATATTTATAGACTATTTCTCGACTCCAAAATGGACTGCGAGAGCAATATGGTCAAAGAAATTGAAAATAAAAGGGACTTTGTTAGGTATTGTTGTGGCCTCGGATAATGGACTTAGTTAAAGTCTACTTTTGTTTCACTGGTTCATAATTTCATCCATCATTTTTTTTCGTTCGCAAATATTCGGTTATAGGAGGATACATACCTCCTACCAGAAGATTAACTTGATTTTGCATTAATTATTTATGTTTGCCTTACAAGTGAAGAAGTTATATCTCTAGGTATCGTTTGATTCTTTATATTAGTAATTCTTTATTAACTATCTTCATTTAATAGGCGGTGCGTTTCACATGGTGGCGGCCTGGATATCGATGAATTAGAAACGGAGTTTGAAGTTGAGAAAATTGAAGAGTTTGCTACTTTTTTTTCATTATTTTTCAATGTAGCTCATTATATTCAATATGTTTTATTGTATCTATCTTTTTCCCATTGTATTTCATTCCACGTAGTTCGCTGTATTCACTATTTCTCTTTATTCCATGAATGTATTCATATATTTTTTAATTAATATAATTTATGTATTCAGATGTATATATGTATTCAAATGTATCTGCAGTATGCATTCATATGTTTTTGCACTATAGATGACCTGTTATACTTCATGTATTCAATGTATTTTTATGTATTTAACTATATTCAATGTAATTATATAATTTCAACATATAAATCTATTTGTAAAAATACCACTAAAAAGAAATGATGGATTGAATCTCTGAAGCGTGTTTCGGCTGAGAATCTTTTTTATAACTGGAAATACAAATGTTGTATGTTATAATTGAGTTTGTTGAGTTGTACTAGGAGTCTATCAAGTTAATTGATTCATTTATCGTTTTTAAACAGCTAAAGACCCTTTTTCGCAAATTTCGTTACTGTATTCACGAATATAGCCGAATGCATTCTCTGCTTAACTGGATTCTCCTGTTTTCACATTCTATAACAACTAAAAATATAGTTATAGGAACTAATTTAGTAAATGGTAACTATAGCAAGCTAATAATCACTTAAATATAGTAATTTCTGAAACTTTCTCTATTTTTTTTTTAAGTTAGAACTATATATCCACTCACGGATTATTAAATTTTTTGACATAATTATGATTTTTCTCATCTTTTACATGCACATCAAAAATATATTTCATTACTACTGATTCAATCTTTTGGTACACTTGATCACTATGTATCACTTAACAATGTTACTATAACCATGCACTCAAGATGTAAAGGACATAGTTTCTTGGTATTGATCAAGAAATCTTATGCATCTTCGTAAGTTCACACAATATCTACTCAATTTGACCTCGATAAATAGGTCATCACACAACAATTCACGTTGATCATTCATAAAAAAACTATCATTTTTTTATGTATAATATTTACTATAATTATTATTCTAATAATAATAATATTATTATAAAACAATAAAAGCAGAAGAGCAATATTGCAAAGAAAGAGAGAGGGAAAATTCTTATTAAATTTTGGGGTCATTTACAATGGGGTAAGACCCCTCTATTTATAGGAGGAAAATAACTTAGCCTCAAAGTAAAACTCTCTACAAGATAGACATTCACTCTAAATAGAATTCTATCTTAACACTCCCCCTTGAATGTCTACTCAATAAATAATGTGCCTCGTTAAAACCTTAACTAAAATAAAACCCAATGCGAAAAAAAATTCTAGAAAATGAAAAAGTGTACACATGTTTATAAATGCGTCTATTGTTGCCTCGTTAAAAACCTTGCAAGGAAAACCCAGTGGGACAAAACCTTATAAGGGAAAAAAAGTGCAACGCGCATTAACTCCCCCTGAAGAGAGCATCAATTCACATCCTTGAGCCTTCACATTACAATCTTGTGCACCATCTTCAAGAGATCGTTGGTAGATATTTGATAAATAAATCAGTGATATTAACTCCAATGAATATATTGCACCTTGAAAATCCTCACTATCATATTATCATGCTTATATTTATAGCAAGATACAAATATGCACAAATTGCACTTAGTATGTGGTACTTCAAGACCAAAAATTGTATCAGCTTTAAGCGATTTAAGTCCTTCAAGGATTGTCATATAAGTTAAGCCATATAAGCCATATGAAGAGGCGTTAGTGCATATCAAGTTTTTATGTCTTGCATAGACATATAAGATATCAAAAACTGATTGCACATACCATAGACTTTATACTTTCAAGTATTTGAACTACATGCCCAAAACTATATGTCTTTCATATGGAATCAATTCTACTTGAATTGTATCTCTTCCATTTGGCCAATACTTTTGTGTCTATGTTCGATAGACTTAAGATCCTCATCTATACTTAGCGCTATAATAGATGTCGACGACAAATATTTTATATCGGTTCCAAAATTTTCCATAAGGACATAACATAGAGATCTCTTCATTCATATATTGAGGTAGCTAAATCTCTCATGAGATTTTATGAAGGATCAGTTTGATCATTTGCTCATCTTCTTTATTAAAAAGTTTTATTTGAAACCGATTTTTCTGTACGCTTTAAGCGTGCCACAGACTTCGTCTTTCTAAGACTTAATATGAGCATTGAAATGAGAATATAGTTACTTTTTTTGCGTCAGCAAATGCTTCTAGCATACTTTGCAATATATTGCAGATGAATTATCTTTTTATGAACTTCAAGTTCATAGTATCTTATTCGAGGATCTAGATATACAAATGATAATTCATTCCACGTAACGTTTTCTCAATTGTTTATCATGTCTCCCCCTCATGTTAGAAAAACTAACTTATTTCCTCAACTTTGAGAACCCATCGTTGTGTTTTATGGTGTTAATCAAAATATACACCGCACATCAATAATATTGAGATGGAATTATTTGGTTCCTAACCCTGAACCACTTGTGAGGGGAGAATATAATATACTCTCATATATAACGTATATCAAGTTGATATAGATAACTTTGTTCTCATAAGCAATAGTTTAGTTATTAAGTGGAGGCACTCAATAAATTATTTTGCTAAACCAGCTGTGATGTAAACCAACTTATCAAGAAGAACTATCTTGAAAAAAAATTCTTGAAATTATGCTCCACATTATTGAGCAAGTTACCTCGCAAACACCGGCCAGGTTGCGGGTTAATAATAATCGCGCATGTAACCATCTCATAGATGCATCTTATGTGGTATACATGGCAGGTGAATGGGCCCATATTCACCTTTGATATTTTCAGAATTTATGGGATTCAATCCCAACATTAGTTGTTCTCTTAATTAATGAGAACAAGCAATATAAGAGAATTCGTAAATGCGTCTGCATTTATTTGCTATTTATCTACAAATGGATAATCTTTTGCACATATTTTTCACAAATAGAGGCACGTGGATCAAGATGAGATAATGATGGATTTTTCCACAAATTTTCTCGTTTAATTTCACCAACTTCTCCCCCTAATTTTGGAAAAAGTGTCTCATTGAATCGACAGTCTGCAAATCGTGCAGTAAACAAATCTACCGTCAATGTTTTGAGGTAGCGAATAATGGAGGGCGACTCAAACCCAATATATATTTCAAACCTTCTTTGCGGACCCATTTTGATACGATATGGCGGTGCTACAGGCACATATACTGCACATCCAAAAATTCTTAAATGGGATATATTAGGTTCATGACCCAAAACTAATTGCAACGGGGAATATTTGTGATAATTTGTTGGTCTGAGACGAACTAGCATTGCTGCATGCAAAATGGAGTGACTCCAAAGAGAAGCGGGCAATCTCGTTTTCATGAGTAACAGTCTTCCTATCAACTGCAGACTTTTAATTAAAGACTATGCAAGACCATTTTGAGTGTGAACATGAGCTACAGGATGTTCCACTTTTATTCCAATTGATAAGCAATAATCATTAAATGCTTGGGATGAAAACTCAGCAGCATTATCTAGTCTAATAGACTTAATTGGATTATCGGAAAATTGTGCCCGTAATCGAATTATTTGTGCCATTAATTTACAAATGCGAGGTTGCGAGACGACAAAAGGCACACATGAGACCATCTAGAAGATGCGTCTACTAACACCATAAAATATCTAAACGACCCACTATGTGGGTGAATAGGTCCACAAATGTCCCCTTGTATACGTTCCAAAAGCGCAAGTGACTCAATTCTAACCTTTGTTGGTGATGGTCTAATAATTAACTTGCCTTGATAACAAGAAGTGCAAGAAAATTCATTATTTAAAAGAATCTTTAAATTCTATAATCCGTGTTATCATATTTGATCCAGGATGTCCCTATCGATCATGCCAAAATACGAAAGTATTGGAATCAGTAAACTTTTGATTTACGATAGAATGTTCCTCAATTTCACTAATTCTTGTCCAATACGGGCCACAAGATAAAGATGGGAACTACTCAATAACCCTCTTTTGGCAAGAGACATTCTTTGTAATGATGAGATATTCAAGATTATTCTCATCTATTGTCTCAATATGATATCCATTTTGACGGATATCTTTAAACTCAACAAGTTCCTCTTGGACTTGGAGGAGAATATTGCATTCTCTATGATAAATATTGTTCCCTTAGGCAGAGTTATAGTAGCTCTCCAGAGCCTTCCATTAGTTTACTACTTTCAAAAATTGTAGTAACATCTGCCTTAAACATACTTAATTTAGAGAAATATTCTTCTCTTTGAATATTGTATGTGTCGTACATGAATCAATTAAACAAATATTTTACATTTGCGCTTTGACCCGAATTTGTTTTGTGTGATGTCTATGTTTGCTTTCCACGATTTGACATACAAAAGAAATTTATGAATAAATATTAGCATCTTCAGAGAAATAAACTATGCTTACAGACAATTTGCTTGAACACAAATATTAAAAGTGCAGCATATTTTTTTTCGAACTACTATAGGACTATGTACAAATTTTATGTGTTAATAATATTATAGTACCAGCATTTAATTATACACCTTTTGGGTGGCGAACAGAAACAATTAAGTTTGATACTGCTGGTAAATAATGAAAACTTTGTTCTCTAGTGACCATATGTATAACAGAAATAGATAAGCCACATATGTATAACAGAAATAGATAAGCCACATACGTTAGTTTATGACATTTAAGTTATCGTCTTCTGATATAAATGATGTCAAAATAATCACTTGACTATCCTTGAAAAACTAAGCAACTGAAATGTTATCCCATAAAACTAATAATACTAATTGATAATAATGACTACTATTCATGTAAAGAGCTATGGTTACATGATGTTTATTCACTAACTATAACGAATAGGCAAAGGAAGAACAAAATCAAATTACTCAATCTTCTTTAACCACAGATCCATCACCAATCAAGTGGTCTATTTTCCCATTAGGATGCTCAAAGAAGTCTGCCACATCCAAGTGGGTGATATCAAAATTATTGTCAGAGACAAAATTGGCTTCATAGCCTTTATTCTATAGAGATGCTTGATAAAGGTCAACCAAATGTCTTGGTATAGGCAAGATATAATGTTATACCATTGTGGTCATGGTCAAATTATATCCAAGATATGTTTCTTGCATTAATGTTATTCTTTAATAATCACATTACCAAAATATTTTGGCGTACAATAGATACGTGACCAATGACCATTCATGCCATAATAATGACATTATTTTCTTATATCTCAAACCTCATTCTAGAGGTGAGTGTGGTATATACCACTAGCACGTTCATATTCATCCAAGAATGAATATGTATTCATAAGTCAGATGTTGTCACATTCAAATCATGAATGGATCATAATCATCTATATGTGCTTTATAAAATCTCGTATCAAATCGATGACAGCTATTACTGTCACACAGTGAAGGATTATTTTGAGAATCCTTATTCTCATTATCACAATGATGACGTTTATAATTTCGTCTATTGCCAAGTCCACATCCATTGTTACCTTCACGGTAATAATTTTGTTTTCTTTCAGACTTATCACATACTGCTATCACATTCTCTTAAGGGGATGTAATGGAGCAAATTCAATAGGACGGATTTTTAATTCTTTGCCCACAATCATACATGAATTTGATCATAGCAAGACATAAAAATTTTACCACTTCAAATGGGTGTAATCTCTAACAAACTCCAGTAGAGTTATAATCAAACTTTGTTGTCTTTGCTTGTATATAAATCAAATTATAAAATTTCAAAAAATTGAAAAAGAAAAGTAAAAAAAATACTTACCTTAAATCTAGAATTTAATCATGAAGAAAGTTCATGAAACAACGAGAGGTAGAAGGCAACGAAGGAAGTGGCGGAGCCATACGTGTCACGGAAACACCGCCATTATTAATGCTACCACTTCCACTACTACTCGCCGCAACATTTGCCGTAGTTATAACCGGCGAATGCTTTTTAAGACCGAAACTAAAATTTCGGCGACTGATTTTAGACGGAAGAGTTGGTTTACTTAATGCTGGTGGGAAATTTTTCTTACTCAGCCCCGTCGCTGTCGCCGCCGCCGCCATGGTTGTTTTGCTAAAACTTAGCTGCAGTTTCACAGTCATAATAAAAAAGAAGAGAAAAATTACCTTAATCTTATCAAAGAGCTTCTCGAAACGGTAGAGTGTCGTGCTGACAATGTGTTATAAAACAATTAAAGAAAAAGAGTAATATTACAGAGAAAGAGAGAAAATTCTTATTGAATTTTGGGGTCATCTACAATGGGGTAAGACCCCTCTATTTATAAGAGGAAAAATAGCTTAGCCTCAAAGTAAAACTCTCTACAAGATAGACATTCACTTTAAATAAAATTCTATTCTTAATAAATATTACTTACAAAATTGTGTGTTCATAACTTTACATGCACGTGCAACGCACGTATAGCAAAATTAGTACGGGAAAAGCAGGAATAGGTCTATCCATTTTCTAGGCTCTATTAGAATCAGTTGAAACAAAGTGCACAATAAATCTTACACAATAACTACTCTGCCCCATCATACGATATTGGAGTCAATTCTTTATGTTTCTATCAGGAGAAAATATTCCTAAGATTTATCCAAAATTGCAGAATCAAGCAGGTCTACCAAGTTAACATGAGTATATTTTTTTGGCATACATACGGAAGAAAAATGAGTAGACAATTGGATGACATATCGAATTTTTTGGAACTATGAATTGAGTTGGGATGACAAAGTGAAAAATTCTCAAAGAACTATGCTTTCAGAAAGAACAGTTAAACACAACTTGTCCATGTTGAACTTCTTTGTTGAACCAAAAAGGACTGATAACTGATAATATTGGGAGCTGCCCACACGCTTAGGAGAAATTTTGTAGTCAGCACAAAATCCAGAATTTTCAGTGCTATTAAGATGAAATATCTAAGTAGAATTCGTAACAAGAATACAAGAGAAACATAATCTTAAACACACAAAAAATAGCCTTTAAGCATTGGGCTTTAAAGACTAAGAGTGTGAATTGGAAAATGCATGAAATAAAATGGAGGGAAATTAAAATTTGAATCAAGTGAGCTTTTGTTATGAACTTTGTACCACATTGGTAAAAGACAACTGTGAGCATATGATTTTTGACCAGTCGAAACAAACTCCTATAGAACTCTAAAAGTGTAGGATTTTTCTTGTAAATGTTAGGATTTTAATTTTTAGGATCTGACTGCATATGCATGTTCATTACTGCATGTTTAGGATTAATTATGATATGATTGTTAAATAAACTTGTTTTACAAATTAAAATACAAAAAAATACATAGGTACATGTCCGGCATTTGAAATTGTCGTTGGGTTTAATTTTCTTTTTTTTTTTTAACTTGGTTTCCTTTTATATATAATAATTAGGAATTTCTGGTAAAATTAGAAATTACTTTTATTAATTAATTTTTTTTTTAAAAAGAAGAAAAGACAAAAAAAAACACAATACATATATATGGGCAGCCACTTAGGCTGGCCACAATTGAGCCAGACCTGAGTGGCCCAATCTGTTTTTCCTCTTTAAGGCCATAACCCATCCAAAACGACCAGCTGACCCATGCCCACATCCACATCCACCAAACGACATCGCTTAAGATTCTTTCCATCACAACCGTCAATCACCACATGATCCAACGGCCATGGAAGCTTCTCCACTTATGTATACCTATGTCCACACACCTTCAGTAATGTACACGACCAAACTCATCCTCCTCGTATCTCCACCGCCGGTCATAACACCTCCATTGCCCCCCATCGCCACCGGCTGACCACCCTACTGCCACCGCCGAAAATCGTCTCACGGCTGCGGCAGGCAACCAAACAGCCCCAAAATTACACCCTTTAATCATCATGGCCTCCTCTACCCCATCCCATAATCAGTTACCTTCGAATACCACCCCTCCGTCTCGAATATCTCTTTTAAGGTGGCCAAAAATCCTACCTCCGGCGACCCCCATCCCAAAGCCTTCCAAAAATACACCACCAAGGCATCTTGACCTTCCCGTTCCAACAATGCACATCACCACTCTCAATCACCATGGAACTCCTCGAATCCTAATCTAAAGATTAACCCTAAATCCCAAACCTGCTAGAAATGTTTCAAAACTCTCCTAGACAGTCCCTGACCCACCTTGACCCCAACCATGCCACCCTCTAGTCTTATACAACCCCCAACCACTAAAAATCCCAAATCTGAAACCAATTGAGGTCTCAGGACTTCAAGAACCCTCCCATGAGCTTTGAAGTTGAGCAAAAACCACCTTAGAGGGTTTCAGAACCCCCGTGGAAGAACAAGGTCCAGTTGAATCAGTTCAAATGCAAACAAGAATAGAAGCTAAGTTTTCTTGCCTCTTTTTCATTTTTTTCTTTAGCTTGGAATGCAGGATTTCTATTAATGACTGATTAATAATTGCATGTTTAATAATTTGAATTGCTTTTATGAGATTTTCTTTTGATTGTTTGTCTTGATTATCCACAAGCTCTTCTGAAAATTAAGGTTCTGGTTCATATGTTTGCTTGTTTGTCACTAGCTTGGGATAACTGATTAGGTTCAATAATTACATATTTTAAAGCCTGAGTTTCTTATTATTTGAGTCTGGTTGTTTATCTGGTTGTCCAACAAAGTTATTCTAGAAAAAGGTTTTAAATGTCCATGTATTTGTTTGACACTAGTCTGAAAATTCCCTCATCTTTTGATAGTTGTATATTTAGTTTCTTGACCTGGAAATTTAGATAGTTCCTCAGTAATGTGATATTTAGGATTAATTGACATATACCTTATGATTCTGTAATTTCTGATGCTTCCTAAGGTGATCCCTGAAGTAAAATTGCTGTGTATTAAGTATTGCTAAAGCATTTTGATTGGAACTATTCCTGAAAGTTAAGTTTGATAGATATATGCATTCTTTCTGGATATTTGATTTTATGTTCTGTTAATCCTGTATAGAAGGCTTTTAATTTTTGGTTAATTCTGATCTTCATGAGTCTGCTGATCTGAATTTGACCCAAGTTTGATTGACCAAGGTTAATTGTTATTAAATTAGGGTAAAAACACTAACCAAGGTTAATTGTGAATAATCTAAGGTTAAAAGAAATGAATATGGTCAAAATTCAAGGGGTAGGGTAATTTTGGAAAGCTAGTGAGGGTATAAAAGGGTTTTTGAATCTGTAAAAATCTGATAACGAATCTTTTAGAACCTTCTAGCAGGGACTAATACATAATTCCAGCCTCAAACATGAGGCACAAGCTAGAAATTGAAGGACTACTAAGGCAAAAATACAATTTGAGTTGAGGACTAAAAAAGAAAACAAGTAAAATCTGATGCCCTAACTGTTTTGCTATAAATTAAACCATTTGGGGCATTGGAGGGATCCGAAACCTATTTCCTTAGTACTAGAGCTGAAATACTGCATCTATATCTGAAAACACTATTAGTGTTGTTTTGAATCAATTTCTGAAAGATGAATCCTCTAAGTACTCTGTTGAAATCCTGGGTGCACTTTGCATTTGGCTGTTGATTGCTTAGCTGATCCCTTTATTATACTTATAGGCTATTTCCTTTGCTGCATTACAGGTACCACTTAAAGCTCATGTAAATGTGAAGTTCAAAGTGAAATATACCTTTAGATGTGAAGATCTTGTTGTCATTTGCAATTTTTATTTTTTATTTACTTCCCTCATTTCCCTTTAGTTCTGATATAAGTGTAGTGATAGGATAATCATCATGTTATAGTTCAATTTTAAACTGATCCACTTCTGTACTTAATGGACACTTGGGGCTGTCTTAATATGCAATAATTTGGACGTTTGATTGAATTTTCCCTTTTCATGCGTATAATGAATAGCTAGCTTCAAGCTTAGCCTGGATGGTTCACATGAGTGCCTAATTGTGTAATCAACTAGATGATGCTGCTTATATGTCATGTTTTGTTTTAAAATAAGGGTTCCAAAAATGATACTTTAGTAAATACCCAAAACCCCAATACCATTGTGTTGGCTATTTTAAGTCTCAACATATTAGCAGTGTGTTCCTGATCTACTAAGTTGTATATCTAGGTCGTGCTAAAATTTTTAAGACTTAGGTTCATATACTCTGAATAATGGGTATAAGAATCATTTGATTGAAATCTGATGTTAGAGACTGATACAAAAATGGCTATTAATATTCCCTTCATGAATGTATAGAAATTTGATTTTGCATATAATGTCAAATAAAGAAGATTATTATCGATTGGCATTCTTCAGTCAAATCAGTACTGGGCTCATTCACAAGGCCCAGTAAGTGCCCAGGAATTGTCATGTAACACGTTCATCTGGGCTGAATAACTAATAGGCCAAAACAATCACAATAATTATCAATACAGCCTGAGCAATATGTGCTCTAGGGCTGGTCCAAAACGCAATTTATGTATGTGTTAATTGGCCATGAAGGAGGATGATGCGCATATAACGTTTCCCCAACCACCTAGTTCATACATGAAATAGTTAGTGTATTTAAGCACGACTTTAAATGAGAATTTAGCATACACTAGAATGCCCTTATAAGGATAAATTGAGATGTGATAATTCAAACAAATATCCTGCGTAGGTTCCTTAATTCCTTACAACACGTAGAAAGAATAGGAGGTGTCGTTTAGCAAACTTCACGGTCTTCACGCGAATTTCTCAAGACGTGTAATTGCTTTACGCGGGTTAGTTTAATAATATACCTTTCCTAAATTCGGGTGGGCATTTATATGACCCAAATCCAAATCTCAACTAAGTTGGAACGTGTCAAATCCACGGGTGCATTTATGTGACGTGGTTTGAGGCGTGTTCTAACGACGTTGCAATTCTCTTTAAAATAATAATAAAGCAGTTTAAAGTTACAAAGCACATAAGTTAAAACATGTTCTAAAATCAGATAATTTAAGCCAAATATGACAGTTGAGTGACCGTGCTAGAACCACGGAACCCGGGAATGCCTAACACCTTCTCCTGGGTTAACATAATTCCTTACTCGGATTCTGGTTCGCGGACTGTTAAACAGAGTCATTCTTTCCTCGATTGGGGATTCTAAACGGTGACTTGGGACACCATAAATCTCGCAAGCGGCGACTCTGATATTCTCTTAAATATTTGAATCCCGTTTTGATTGTCCTTTAATTGGAAAAACTCCCTTATGTACGCCCTTCGCAGGGTTGTAGTAGCAAAAAGGAGGTGTGACAGCTCTAGCAACTCTGCTGGGGAACGAACCCAGAATCTCTGGTTCAGGGTTCAAGAATTCGAGCTTAGAATAATTTTTGTATTTGCCTTTGTTTATTATTTGATTTTACATGTTGATTTAATGTGCAAAATGATGCTTTTACCTTTTTGATATTATTTGAATTGCATATAAACTGTTACGAAACCCTTCTCTCTTTACCTCCGAGGAAGTGCTTACTGGTTTAGACTCCCTATTCTATTAATGTCTTACCCTAAATAAGAAAGAGGACGGACAAGCTACAAAGCCGGACTATCTCGCGGGTCCCTAGTACGTAGCCCCCTCCTCGACTCGAGTTGTCCGCTCGGGTACACAGTCTAGAACCTATTCCGTGGTTTTCAACTTAGTATAACAAAACTTCATGCCGGATCCCTAGTAGGAACGCTTATTTGCATCATGCATTTTGACTTAGGGGACTCAACACAGCTGTTGGGTCCGTCTAGGACAGGTACCCTGAAATAAAAAACCACCCTGATGCATTTTTACGTGCTACTTGCGCATTTATTTGCCTTGGACTCGCATTTTGACCGGCCTGTAAACAAAGGGATTCAAGGAATGAGTAGTTCTAGGGTAATCTCTTTCAAAATAAATGCTTAAATTGCGCCGAAATGCTGCCGAATTTTCAAAAAAAAAGAAGAAGAAAGCACAAAAAAAAGAGGCACCAAGTTTTTGAAGCTTTTCAATAATGTTCGCGGGTTTTGATAAATTATTTTTGGCCGGGTCCAACCTTTTTCTACAAAATGCCTGAGTTTACTTTTTCTCACTTCAAAATGATTCGGATGGTGCCGTTATTGCAATAATAGCTGAATGACGTTACAAGGGACACCAGAAGGCTGACTTTAAACAAATGGCTGCCTCTGGATTTTATTAGTGTCGGTAAGCAAGCACAGCCTAAAAATCCTTCTAGCCGAAGTGTTCAAAGGCCGTATTCGCAAAGTCGGTCCCTATTTTAAAATAAATGTCAGTTTCTATGTTTTGAGACTACTAATTCACCCTAATAAATGTGTAGAATGAGCACGATAATCAACAAAATTCCTTTGGAGCTGCGTATGTGGTGGAACGACCTCGGAGAAGCCAGACAGAAAAAGGTCAATGCGCATCTGGGAAGCCTCGCCGGTTTACAAAAAATCAACCCTAAGGGGGATATCATAAAGGCCCTGATTACCTTCTGGGACCCTGCCCACAATGTCTTTCACTTCTCTGATTTTGAGCTGACCCCAACTTTAGAGGAAATGACCGGATACTTTGGGACTCATACCATCCCTTTGAGACATCAATATTTGATAGCACCCAGGGCCCTTTCTGTGCACAAACTTCTGGATGTTTTGAAAATCAGCAGAAAAATTCACAACCCCGATCTGTCGGTTGGATTTTGCACCCTCCAGTTCATATACCAAAGATATGGCCACGTCGTAGGATTCAACGACCCTGAAAAACTCATTTGTAGCAAGGACAATCGGATCAAATGGGAGGAGCATCCATGCTTCGCGTTTATGGTATCCTTTTTGAGTATTTTAGTATTCCCCCAAAAGGACGGAAACATTGATGTATGGATTGCGGGGGTCATTAGTACCTTGATGACTCAAGAAAAGAGCAGTCTTACTCTGATGATCCTGTCTGATATCTTTCGAGCCCTTACCACTTGCAAAGCAGGAGGGGATATCTTTGAAGGCTGCAACTTGCTATTACAAATCTAGATGATTGAGCATCTATGTCCCAAGCCTCGGTTCATGAACGGTGGGTTTCCAATGAAAGGTTGCATAGAGGAAGTTGACAATAGGGAGAAGGGGTATAAATTACTAGAGGGTGTCGCAGCGTGCGTGTCACATCTCCGGTCTATTTTTGCAAATCAAATACAATGGACGCTCACTTGGCTCCCCGTGGACGAAATTGTGCATATTCCCGCAACAGAATCACATTTTCTCTTAATGGGCCTTAGAAGCATCCAGCCCTATGCCCCGCATCGGGTCTTGAGACAACTCGGAAGATGCCAGGTACTGCCAAAAGAAGAAGATCTTAGCATCAGGGTAGTCGAAATGGGGCCTGGTAGTCAGTTTCCTGAAGCCACGGTTCGCAAACTCTGGAATGAATGCCAATACCTAACCGCTGACACTTGTGTGCAAGATCTTGCCAAAGGTGAAGTGTCTCCAATATACCTTGCTTGGTATAAGAGAGAAATTGAGCATGAAAGACCATCCAACAGGCCTCACCTCTAAGAGTTCGTCGGGACATCACAAGAAAAGTGGGATTGGTTAGCCAAAGAACATGAGTATCGTGCTACCATTGGAAGGCTAGAAAGAAAATTCAGTAATTGCAATTCGAAAACAGCCTGCAAACTGCTTCTAGCGAAGGAGAAAAGAAGGTATTGGTGAAAGAAAACGAAACCTTGCGAGTTCAGATTCAGAAAATGAAAATAGCTGCAGAAAACCCTCCGAGGAGTATAAAGGATGAAAAGATTATAGAGAACCTGCGAGGAAAGGTAACCAAATACGGTTTTGACTTGAATAAGGCAGAGGGTGAATTGTCTAGAGCTCGAAGACAATTAGCTAAAAGTGCTTAAGAAAGGGCCCGCATACTGGAACAGTTAAAAGAAGGGAGTGGCAACGAAAAGGCTGGTCTAAAACAAAGAGTTATCACAGCTGAGAGCAGAATGGCCAAGTAGGCCAAGGATTTCAAAGCTGAGAGGGAGCACTGCCATGCAGTAATAGTGGGGTTGGAAAGAGATTTACGGCAATTTCAAAAGCTAAATCAGGCAGCTGAGCGGACTTTGGAAGCACGGGCTGAACAAATATGGCGTCTGCTACAAGAAAAAAGGATTATTAGGGAGAAGGTGCGGGCAATTGCAGACTATATTACTACCAAGTGCCATCACTGTGAAGACATGACAAAGTCTATCTTTTTTGCCACTGCTATGACCTTTGTCCGACAATTAATGGAAGATCTCCATTATCTCCAAGGAAGATTAGCGTGCATACCCCACATGGCCGAATGACGTCTCACCAGCTCTAAAAGTATTTGAAGCATTGATATACTCATAGATTTATATTTTTGGTGAAAAAAAAGAGTCTGTTTGTTGTTCTTTCAAGTCTTTAAGGGTGTTGGATCCCTGTCTGGTAGTTTCTGTTAGCCGTTGTAATTAAAGTTTTTATCTTTATCAAATAAAAAATCCCAAATATATTTTTTCTCCGTACTTAACCTTTTGTTTTTCGTGAACTACGCTTGGTCTGATTCATGCTAAGTCATGATACGTAGGCAATATAATTAGGATTCAACCATAACTGAATAAAATTGGAAATCGAATAAAAATGAAAAGGGAGAGAATAGGGATAAAACAAAGGGAGTTTCGCAAATAAAAGCCAAGATGACGCAAGCACTCAATGCATATAGGGACCAATTCTCATTTATGTGCATGCATATATGGCCTCTTACATGTTGAAACCTAACGGGTCTCGAATGTTGTGCATTACAGTTCCAAATTAGACATGTGACTAGTGTTCGTGGCAACCTGGTAACTCACTCCTACAACACACGGTCAAAAAGAAAACAAGTTATGGCTAACCAAGACACTGATGTCAGCATCATGCACCCATCGAAGGAGGCAGAGGAACTGGATGTGAATGCTATGAAGGAGGAAATGAACAATCTTAAACACCAAATGTCTGAGATGTACCAGGCATGGGCAAGAGGACAGCCGCCCCCGACCTATCCTGCCAACCCACCCTTCATCCCGCCACTGGCCTAGGCACCTGAGCAGGCCGTTACTGATCTGCCTCCAGGTTTTCCTATATACTCACAGCATCAGGGTACTGCCTCCCAGCCACCAGCCCAACTACCCAAATTCACTCCTCTCCCTCCCCGGCCAATCGCTCCTATCTATGTGACACCTCCGCCCCCTGCACTACATAGGTCATCCAGCGAGCCAGTGCTTCAAGCCTATAACCCTCAGTACTAGCCCCCAGAACCCGCCTACAAAGCCTAGGAGGCTTACTCTTATGCTCCTCATCCTGAAATCCCAATGAGAGTTGAAAAGCCGATCAAAGATTTCGAACACGAAGAAATGCGCAGAAAGGTCCAGAGTCTGGAACAATTATTCAGGGACATCTGTGGATTAGGTGGCCAGGTGAGCGTGGCCTTTAAAGACCTTTACTTATTCTAGGACGCACAATTGCCTCCAGGTTTCAAAATGCCTAAATTTGACCTGTATGATGGTCATGGTGATCCTGTCGCGCATATGAGAGGGTTTTGCAGTAAAATGAGGGGAGTAGGAGGAATGGACTAATTGCTAATGGTGTACTTTAGCCAGAGTTTGAGTGGGTCGGCATTAGAGTGGTATACTCGACAGTATCCCACTCGGTGGTGTACCTGGGATGACCTAGCACAAGTATTTGCATGCCACTTTCAATATAATCTCGAGATTGTCCTGGATCGCATATCTCTGACGAAGCTGGAGAAGAAACACAACGAGAGTATCAGGGAGTACTGTTTCTGGTGGAGGGAACAAGCAACAAGAGTTGATCCTCCCATGAAGGAGAGTCAGATTGTTGACTATTTTCTGCAAGCTTTGGAACCTACCTACTTTGGGCATATGGTATAAACGGTCGGGAAATCTTTCAATAAAGTGTTCAGGATGGGAAGTATAGTTGAGGAAGGCCTCAAATCCAATAAAATCATGAGCTACTCAGCAATCAAGACAACTACTCAAGCCATCCAGGGTGGAGATGGAGGAGGTTTTGGGAAGAAGAAGAAGAAGAAGTAGTAGCAACAATGGAATCGGGAACCTGGTTCAGACCTCGGGCACCATCTCACTACGGTCAGCCCCGTCCCCACCACCAGACATACCCACACACCCCATATAGCCCACCGCAACATTACTATCCACCACTAGAACCTCGTTTCTCAATCCATCATGCACAGGCATATACCCAACCTCCCACTCACATACAATGGCGTGCGCCACCCCCTCAAAACACCTATCGAAATCCACAAAATCAATACCCGCCTCCAAAAGCTTACCACAATCCCGAGGCCAGCCCCCCGAGGAAATCCGGCCATGAGAAATGAGAGGGTGCAAAAAAAAAAGACTTTCACTCCACTGGGAGAATCCTACACTAGTCTGTTCCACCGACTACGACAACTGGATATGTTAAGACCAATTGAGGCAAAGCTGCCAAATCCTCCCCCAAAGAATTAAGATTATTCGGTCAGCTGTGAATACTGTTCTGGTGCACCAGGGCATGACACAGAAAAATGTTGGCACTTAATGAATGCCATCCAGCTGACGGAGTCCCACAGGATCGAGGTGCAGACTCCAGAGGTGCCCAATATTAACTAGAACGCGTTGCCGACCAACCAGGAAACCAACATGATTGAAATTGAGGAGATAAAGGGAGAGTTTAGAAGACCTTTACAAACGGTAATGGTGATAAAAGCTAGTGGGACAACCAAGGTCGCGAGCAGTAAGAAGCTGGAAACCGGGGCAAAGGAAGGCAATTAAACTTTCGTAGCACAGGGGAGCTCAGCATGTGCGGTTGCACCAAAGCGGGAACAGGCGAAGGTAGCAGTACAGGGGGCGGCTAGAGAACCTGTCGTGGTTGTGGAAGATGTCCTCATAGAGCCAGTTATTGTGAAGCCAGTAATCCAGCCACCAGTCATCAGCAACCGGGCCGTTCCTTGGAGGTATGAACAAGCAATAGTGATATACAAAGGGAAGGAAGTTAGGTTTTATGCCCGTCACTAGAGGGGGGGTGAATAGTGCGGCACAAGAATATTGATAAATATTGCAGAAGTAAAATTGCAGGAATAAAATAAATTCGGTAATTAAAATAACAAGGAAAGAACGCACCGAATTTATCCTGGATCACCACAACTTCTGGCTAGTCCAGTCCCCGAGAGACTCTCTCGAGATTCCACTAACTCCGTTAAGCTTACGGGTGCTTAACAAACCGTTACACTTGCTCGTAGATGTACACTCTACAAGACTTCAACTTGCTCGAGGATACCTCACCCCAAGACTTCAACTTGCTCGTGGATACCGCACCACAAGACTTCACACACTAAGACTTAGGGTACTTAGCGAACCCGACAATCAATGAGAAGATATGTTCTTCTCAAACACCTTTCTCTTTTACAACATGAACTCTCTCAAAGGAGTAGATAAAGAGATACAAATTTAGCTCTATGAACAACTCAAAGTTGTCTCTCAAATGGCTCAACAAAAGCTCTAAAATGATGCTCAAATAATATCAATATGTATATGAATATTGGGAGGTGTTGTGTGTTTAAAAACATCTCAAAAGACCTCTTTTTTTAGGGATTAAAGGGTGGATGTCTGTTGCTTAATTGGAAATCAATTATGCTGATTTTATGCTTACATAATCGATTATTTGATTTGCATAATCGATTATCCTTTTACCGTTACAAAATCGGAAGAGATTCTACTCAAGAATAATCGATTATTTGGATGGCATAATCGATTATTTGGTTCCAGTGTTCAAAACATTGGCAACGGATGCAAGATAATCGATTATTTAAGAATTATAATCGATTATATACCATTGATATACACTGTGTATATGACAGTATACCAGAATTGAAGACTTACTTCAAAAACCATTTTGGTTAAAATGAAAACGTTAAAATCATTTTGTTTGAAGTATTTAAAATATGTTTATGATAAATATGATTTGGTAAAATGATTTTGATGCATATTTATGATGACCTATGTTGAGCCAAAAGATGAGATAACTTTAAACGTTGCTCTTACATTTGTTCTACCTAACGACCTACGCCTTGGGTCTTTGGTCTTGAACTTTTGAACTCGTCCTTGGCTTGTCTATGCAATTCCGTCATCAATATTCTTCTTGGCATTCAAGCTTGATTGTTTGTCATATAATATCGTTGTTTGACACTTGACTTTATTGTTTGTCATTCATCAAAACCTATACCTGAAAATCATGCTAATACAACCAAAGCGCACATATCATAGATAGAATGATTTTCTACAGTTAGAGATGAAGTATGCGAGGCACGAGGCTTAACTTGCTCAGGAAGGTATACTTCGCCCCAGAAGAGTTGAAAAAGGGTCGAATCTCTAAAGATAACCTGGAACCAGTGAAGAGAGCTGTATCACAAGAAGAGGCAGAAGAATTCTTGAAGAAAATGAAAATGCAGGACTCTCCATCATAGAACAGTTGAGGAAAACATCGGCCCAGATCTCTTTGTTATCCTTACTAATCCACTCAGATGAGCACCACCGAGTATTGATGAAGATTTTGAATGAAGCCCATGTCCCAGACAAGATAACGGTGAATCATTTGGAAAAACTGCAAACAAGATATTCGAGGTAAACCGAGTCACATTATCCGACGATGAATTGCCCATGGAGGGAACGGAGCACAAGCGGGCTCTTTATATGGCTGTAAAGTGTGAATATTTCGTGGTCACTCGAGTTTTGGTCGAAAATGGGTCAAGTGCAAACATTTGTCCATTATATACATTGGCCAAGTTGAAGGTGGAAACTGAAAAGGTCTGCAAGAATAACATCTGCCTTCGAGGGTTCGACGGTGGAGGTAAAGATACCGTAGAGGATATAGTGCTGCAAGTAACTATAGGGCATGTCGAGTTCATTATGGGATTCCAAGTGTTAGATGTATCAGTCTCCTATAATTTGTTATTGGGCAGACCCTGGATTTATGCAGCCAAACCAGTACCATCTACACTGCACCAGATGGTCAACTTTGAGTGGGACAGGCAAGAGATTGTCGTGCATGGAGAGGATAGCTAGTGTGCCCCGGGGGATGAGATCGTGCCTTTCATTGAATCTGAGGAAAATAAAAGGCCATGGGTTTATCAGGTGTTTGATACGGTGTCAGTTTAGAAGATCCCAGAAGGTGAGATTGTCGTAACCCCAAGGATAACAATCGCATCTGTCATGGTAGCCTCAGAAATATTGAGAAATAGCTTTATGCCCGGCAAAGGGTTAGGAGCTTCTCTGCAAGGCATTCCGCGACCACTGTTCCTTCCCAAGAATCTAGACACTTTTGGTCTAGGGTTCAAACCTACAGCCGCAGACATAAAGTGAGCCAGGAAGCTGAGACAGAAAGGCTGGTTTATCCCGAAGCCTATCCCAAGTTTATCCAAATCATTTGTCAAACCTAGTAATGGTCCCAGATCAGTATTTTTGACCCGATGATCGACGCGTACGGGGATCTTGATAAGGGGCTAGAAAGGATATTCAGCAACGTGAATATGGTAGAGGCGGGAGAAGGATCGAGCAGGGCAGATGTGCAATTTGTGGGTGCACGCGTAAGAATCAATAACTGGGAAGCCACTCTTCTTCCCACTCGGAGGGAGTCTTTGTAGTTGGATTTCATTTTCCTTTAAGTCTAGTTTGTATTAGCGTCATTTTAGTTGTTATTTTCGTCCATTTGGATGCACAAACGCTGTTATCTTTGATTATAATAAAATGCAATTTCCCTTTCAGCAATGCTGATAGTTTCCATTTTCGCTTTACTTTTTCTTTCTTTTTCTCTTTTGTACAGTTATTTTTATGATGGTTCCTGTGATATGACATCCATAAGGACTCCTCGGCCCAATCTTTGCAACAAGCCTGGTCCAGAAATAATAATTCAGTAAATAGAACACGAGGAAGAACCAGGTTATGATGAGGAAGGGGCATGGGATGAGATTAGTAAAGAGATGACCCAATTCGAAGAGAAACGCAAACCAAACCTGAACGGAAAAAAAGCAATCAATCTAGGAAGTCAGGACAATATCAGAGGAACAAAAATAAGTGTCTATCTGGAGCCCCAACTTATGGAGGAAATAATCGAAGTATTGCTGGAGTATAAGGATGTATTTGCATTGTCCTACGATGACATGCCCGGATTGAGCACTGACCTGGTAGCCCACAAATTGCCTACTGACCCAGCCTGCATTCCTGTCAAACAAAAGTTAAGGAAGTTTAAAACTGATGTAAGCCTGAAAATCAAAGAAGAGGTGACCAAGCAGTTTGAGGTGAAAGTTATCCGAGTCACACGATATCCCACATGGTTAGCTAATGTCGTGCACGTACCAAAGAAGGATGGGAAAACTAGAGGTGCGTTGATTACCGTGACCTCAACAAAGAAATTCCAAAAGATAACTTCCCCCTACCGAACATCCACATATTGATTGACAATTGTGCGAAGCATGAGATCGGATCATTCGTGGATTTTTATGCAGGGTATCATCAGATTTTAATGGATGTAAAGGATGCCGAGAAACAACATTTACCACACCATAGGAGACATACTGCTATAGGGTCATGCCATTTGGTTTTAAAAATGCCGGGGCGACATACATGAGGGCAATGACAACCATTTTTCACGATATGAGGCATAAAGAAATCGAGGTCTATGTGGACGATGTGATTGTGAAGTCCAGAAAGCAATCCGATCATGTCAAAGAACTGAGGAAATTCTTCCAGAGGCTCTGCAGGTATGATCTCAAACTCAACCCGGCAAAATGCGCAATTGGGGTTCCCTCGGGAAAGTTGTTAGGGCTCATAGTCAGGCGCCGAGATATCGAGCTAGACCCATAAATAATTAAAGCTATACAGGAGTTGATGCCACCCAAAAAAACAAAACTAATGAGTCTCTTGGGAAGGCTGAATTATATCAATCGATTCATCGCCCAGCTCACAACCATCTGCGAGCCCATCTTCAAGCTGTTAAAGAAAGATGCCGCGGTAAAATGGACAGGAGAGTGACAAGAAGCTTTTGATAGGATAAAGATATATTTGTCAAACCCACCCGTGCTGGTCCAACAAGAATCAGGGAAGCCTCTGATCTGTATTTGACAGTCCTGGACAATTCATTCGGGTGCGTATTGGGTCAGCACGATCTCACTGGGAGAAAAGAGCAAGCCATATAATACCTCAGCAAGAAATTTACGGCCTATGAGGTTAAGTACACTCATCATGAAAGGAAATGTTGTGCCTTGACATGGGTAGCCCAGAAGTTGAAGCATTATTTGTCATCATTCACCACTTATCTCATCTCACGAGTGGACCCCTTGAAATACATTTTCTAGAAGCCCATGCCCACAGGGAGGCTCGCGAAGTGGCAGATCTCTTACTGAATTCGGCATCATCTACATAACTAGGACTGCTATGAAGGCACAGGCATTGACATTCCATTTAGCAGAGAATCCAATAAATGAAAGATATGAACCCTTGAACACATATTTTCCGGACGAGGAAGTGATGCACGTCAATGAAATGGAACAGGATGAGAAGTTGGGGTGGAAATTGTTCTTTGATGGGGCTGCCAACATGAAAGGCGTCCGGATAGGACCGGTACTCATTTCTGAAGACGGGCATCATTACCCGGTCACAACTCAACTTCGTTTCTATTTCACCAACAACATGGCTGAGTTTGTGGCATGCATTTTGGGTTTGAGATTAGCACCGGACATGGGCGTCCAGGAAGTCTTGGTCTTGGGGGACTCGGACCTCCTGGTACACCAGATCCAAGGGGAATGGGAGACAAGAGATTTAAAACTCATACCTTATCGGAAATGCTTGCATGATCTTTGTCAACAATTCCGGTCAGTAGAGTTCAGGCACATTCCCAGAATTCACAATGAAGTTGCCGATGCCCTAGCTACTTTGGCATCAATGTTACATCACACGGATAAGGCTTATGTTGACCCGATACATATCCAGGCCCATGATCAACATGCTTATTGCAACATGGTGGAAGAAGAGCTTGACGGTGAGCCTTGGTTCCACGACATCAAAGAATACATTAGGAATGGTGTGTACCAGGTGCAAGCCACGAGAGACCATAAGAGAACAATCCGTCGTTTGTCAAGTTGTTTCTTCAGCAGTCGAGGGGTACTATACAAGAGAGCGCCAGACCTGTGTTTGTTAAGATGCGTAGATGCTAAGTAGGCAACAATTATCACGAATGAGGTGCATGTTGGCGTTTGTGGGCCGCATATGAGCAGATATGTCTTGGTAAAGAAGATTCTTCGGGCAGGGTATTATTGGCTCACCATGGAACGGGATTGTATCAGCTTTGTGTGCAAATTCCACCAGTGTCAGGTACACGAGGACCTAATTCACTCTCCTCCATCTGAATTGCACACGATGTCTGCACCTTGGTCTTTTGTTGCCTGGGGCATGGACGTCATTGGACCCATCGAGCCAGCAGCGTCCAATGGGCACTGATTTATCCTGGTATATATTGACTACTTCAACAAGTGGGTTGAAGCCAAAACCTTCAAAGCAGTGACCAAGAAAGCCGTGGTCGATTTCGTGCACACAAACGTTATCTGTTGGTTCGGGATCCCCAAGACACTCATCACCGATAATGGGCCAAACCTCAAAAGTCACCTAATGAGAGAGGTATGTTAGCAGTTTAGGATTATGCATCGAAACTCTACCCCATACCTCCCCAAGGTGAATGGAATAGTTGAGGCAGCAAATAAGAACATAAAGAAAATACTTCGAAAAATGGTAGAAGGATCCAGGCAGTGGCATGAGAAGCTGCCTTTTGCATTGTTAGGCTATCGCACTACTGTCCATACTTCAGTGGGGGCTACTACATACTTGTTGGTATATGGCACAGAGGCGGTGATCCTGGCCGAGGTTGAAATCCCCTCTCTACGGATCATGGTCGAAGCAGGAATTGACGGCGAAGAATGGGTCAAAGCCTATCTGGAACAATTGAGCTTGATTGTCAAGAAAAGATAGGCGGTTGTCTGTCATGGCCAGTTTTATCAACAGAGAATTGCTAGGGCATATAATAAGAAGGTGCGCCCCAGAAAGTTTGAAGTAGGTCAACTGGTACTGAAGCGCATCCACCCTCACCATGCCGAGGCGAAAGGCAAGTTCGCTCCAAACCTGCAAGGACCATTCATCGTCTCAAGAGTGTTGTCCAACGGAGCGTTGTATCTGACAAACGTGGAAGGGAAATGTGAGGAAATGGACATCAAAGCAGATGTTGTCAAAAGATGTTATGTATGATTTCTTCAGATCATTGTTTATATTTGACACCTGATTGTACTTGGCATATTTTGAAGATTGGAATGACGAAGGCATTTTGTTCAGCTATCCAAGCACATTATCTTTTACTAACCCTTTTGAGCTTTAGTTACTTGCTTTCATACCCCTCTTTCAGAATCAGTAACAAGAGTTAGAAGCGCGAGTTAAAAGGAAAAGAAAGGGAAGAATGAAAAGAATGAAAAATGATAGTAATTAAAAAAACAAAAAAGAAAAAAGAAAAAAGAAAAAAGAAAAAGGAAAAACAAAAAAGGAAAAGAAAAAAGAGAAAAGAGGAAAGGAAAGAAAGAAAAAGAAAGCAAAACAAAGAAAATATTGAGAAGAAAAACAACAATAAAAACAAGGAATCAGTATGAACTACGTTTGACCTGATTCCTTTTAAAAGAATAGGTAGGCAACCACACAGTTCGGTCTCATTAAAATAAAAATCCAAAAGTCAACAAGCAAGAAACTAGGGCAGAAGTTGTGGTTATTGTAAGAATTTGATTCCGAAAGTTGTAATTTTGAACCCATTTAAATTATTTTGAGCCTTTGATACCCTTTATTTCTAACCCTATCCAAAGGCCCACATTACAGTCCAAATGATGACCTTCTGATCAGTCTTCAAAAGATGTCGAGCCGAACAAGTCGAGGGTACTCATATCAAGGACAACACTTTCAGCCAGACAAGAGAGATAATGAAATGAGAGAGTCTTATCGGTGAAAACCCTCACGGGCACCATAAGGCGACGAGAGCTTGAGAGAGAATGAAATGAGAGAGTCTTGTCGGTGAAAACCTTCATAGGCACCGGAAGGCGAACATAGGATAAAGCAAAACTCAGAAAGGGGCCATTGACAGATGGATACTGCATGGCAAGACGAGTCAGGAATTGGTTTGGAAAGGTCACAACGGCAAAAGCGCGACTTCTTCTTAGATAAGTCTTCTTCTTTGTTTTTCTTCAATAGCAAGTCTGGAATTCTTCGTTATAAATACCGTTCAGAGTCTTCACATTTCATTCTTCTTTCAAGTCTAAATTCTTGTGTTTAAACGAAAGGAATGTCAAAGTTGGTTATCAAACTCCCAAAGGAACAAAGTGCATGACGCCCCAAAATGTAACAAAGATAAGAAGCGTGGAACAACAAAGGGAAGGATTCGTGAAAATTGTAATTGATGTAAGAGACAAGCATCAGCAAAGTTGAAGGAATACCACACAGGAAAGGGCACGCAAATGAAACCACAAAGATTCGGATGGAATGTAAAGTTGCACAAATATGGGAAAGGTCAAGAGTTGACCCAGCATGGCACCTCAAGTCATCAACCATCAGGGAAGGGCGTAGAGAATTTTGGAAAGTGGGCGGAAGTGTAACATAAGATGGGAAGTAAATGTAAAGCCACAAAGGTCAAAGGGTCAGCCAAACATAATACATTGACTTGTTAATCTCGGGAAAGGAGCAAGAATTCTGGCAAAAGGGTTAGGAATGTAACACAGTAATGGGCGAGCAAAGTAAAGCCATAAAGGTTCGGGGGTCAGCTAACCAACTCAGGCAACTCATCATCAACATGGAAATCTGAACACAACGGAACATGACAACGAGGAGGCCGCTTCCAACAACAATGCTGCGAGCCAACCACCACTTTTCAAACTAACAAGTTTTCTTTGATTGACACAGGGGCAGAAAATTCCGGAAGATCCTAAGGGAGGCCGTCCAAAGGAGAAGGCAGGCACACTACAGGTATGATTGAAATCTCAGGGTCCGTTTAGAAGTGGGACTCAGTTAAAACCCAAAAGAGACATAGTCCGTTATAAACACCCTCCCCATCAAAGAGCACAAGGGGAAAAACATTAACTAGCAAACCCCAATAAAAACAACCGAGGGTGAAAAGAGGCATGGAAGTTGAGAAGGAATGTAGTTTAAAACTCAAACAGGTATGGGTAACCTCAAGTCAAGGACCAACACCTTCCCAGTAAGAGCCACAGAAACAACCAGAAATTAGAATTGGCATTTAAGTTGGAACCTTCAGGACCCTCCTGAAAAATGGGAATTAGAGCCAAAATCTCCCCAGCTAGAGCCAATAAGAGCCAATAGAGTCACTAGGACCCTCCTGAAAAACGGGACTTAGAGCAAATTTTCCCCCAGCTAGAGTCGATAAGAGTCAAGAAAAGTCATCAGGACCCTCCTGAAGAATGGGATTTAGAGGGAAAATTTCAGATTTCCCCAGCTGAGTCAATAGAAGTCACCAAGTCCCTCTTGAAAAATGGGACTTAGAGCAAATATTTCCCTAACAAGAGTCAATAAAAAGTCATCAGGACCCTCCTGAAAAATGGGACTTAGATTAGATACTTCCCTAGCAAGAGTCAACAAGAGTTGTCAGGACACCCCGAATATAGGATGTAGCCCTAAATACTAACCCCCAGTTCACCTTTTGTCATCAAATCAAGAGTTGTCAGGATCACCTAGATAATGGGAAGTAATTTTAATCACCAATCCCCAGCAGATATAACTCGTAGCAAGACATGGTGAAAAATAATACCTTTTCAGAAATACAACATAGTCTTGAAATTTTCAGCAGTTGAGAATTGTCAGGACTAGTTTTTGCAATCAGGCGCCCCCCGGAAAACAAGGGAATATTTTTCAAGTTTTTGCAATCAGGCGCCCACCTGGAGAACAAGGGAATATTTTTCAATTTTTAGTTTTGGCAATCAAGCTCCCACCTGGAGAACAAGGGAATATTTTTTAATTTTAAGTTTTTGCAATCAGGCACCCAACTGGAGAATAAGGGTATATTTTTTAATATTTTAAGTTTGGCAATCAGGCGCCCACCTCGAGAACAATGGAATATTTTTCAGTTTTATGTTTTTGTAATTAGGCGCCTACCTGGAGAACTAGGGAATATTTTCGAAATTTTAAGTCTATGCAATCAGGCGCACACCTAGAAAACAAGAGAATAATTTTCAATTTTATGTTTTTGCAATCAAGCGCCCACCTGGAGAACAAGGGAATATTTTTCAGTTTTATGTTTTTGCAATCAGGCGTCCACCTGGAGAACAAGGGAATATTTTTTCAATTTTAAGTTTTTCCAATCAGGCGCCCACATGGAGAACAAGGGAATATTTTTCAATTTTAAGTTTTTGCAATCAGGCGCCCACCTGGAGAACAAGGGAATATTTTTCAGTTTAAAGTTTTTGCAATCAGGCGCCCACCTGGAGAACAAGAGAATATTTTTCAGTTTTAAGTTTTTTCAACCAGGCGCCCACCAGGAGAACAAGAGAATATTTTTCAATTTTAAGTTTTTGCAATCAGGCGCCCACCTGGAGAACAAGAGAATATTTTTCGAAATTTTAAATTTTTGCAATCAGGCGCCCACCTAGAGAATAAGGGAATATTTTTCAATTTTAAGTTTTTGTAATCAGGCACTTACCTGAAGAACAAGGGAATATTATTAAAATTTTATGTTTTTGCAATCATGCGCCACCTGGAGAACAAGGAATATTTTTTAAATTTTAAGTTTTTGTAATCAGACGCCCACTTGGAGAACAAGGGAATATTTTTTAAAATGTTAAGTTTTGTAATCAGGCATCCACCTGTAGAGCAAGGGAATATTTTTCACAGTTTCAGGTTTTGTAATCAGACGCCCACCTGTAGAACAAAGGAATATTTTTCAACGCAATTCGAGTTCAGCAGTTAGGCGCCCACCTATAGAATGAGGGAATACTTTCAACAGAATACATGTCAAAATCCAACAGTTCGGCGTTAGACATGAATGAAGGAAAAGGCAAATATTCAGTGAGGCCACAAAGAGTTCGCAGAAAGAAATACAAGGCGACGAAGCAACAAAGATCAAGATGGAAGACGTAGTGAGGCTCTTCTTTGTAATCCATAGCCAATAGCTTAGTCTAGTTTTCTTTTATTTCTCATAAGGAGTAATAAGGAGATCAGCAAGCAGTAAGAGCAGCCAATTACAGTCTCTCGATAGTCCCAGCTACCAAAACTTCCAGAACTACGCTGACCTGATTCCTCTATCGCCGAGGATATGTAGGCAACTTTTGAAGCAAGGTTCAGTCAGAAAATTTTCAAAACGCTTCCCATGGAGTATTCAATTGGACGGAGATCGCTCATATTTGCTCACTGGTCTTTGCACCAAAACCTTTCGTGTTCCCGCGCAATGAGGGGCAGCTGTGAGCATATGCTTTTTGACCTGTCGAAACAAACTCCTATAGAACTCTAAACGTGTAGGATTTTTCTTGTAAATGTTAGGATTTTAATTTTTAGGATCTGACTGCATATGCATGTTCATTACTACATGTTTAGGATTAATTAGGATTTGATTGTTAAATAAACTTGTTTTACAAATTTAAATACAAAAAAATACATAGGTACATGTCCAGCATTTGAAATTGTTGTTGGATTTAATTTTTTTAACTTGGTTTTCTTTTATTTAGAATAATTAGGAATTTCTGGTAAAATTAGCAATTACTTTTATTAATTAATTTTAAAAAAAATAAAAGGAGAAAAGGAAACAAAATATAATAAAACACAATACATAAATATGGGCAGCCACTCAGGCTGGCCTTAATTGGGCCAGACCTGAGTGGCCCAATCTGTTCCTCCTCGATAAGGCTATAACCCAGCCCAAACGGATAGTTGACCCATGCCTACATCCACATCCACGAAACGACACCGTTTAAGATTCTTTCCATCACAACCATCGATCACCACATGATCTAACGGCCACGGAAGCTTCTCCACTTATGTATACATATGTCCAAACACCTTCAGTAATATACACGACCAAAATCATCCTCCTCGTATCTCCACCGCCGGTCATAACACCTCCATTGACCCCCCCCCCCCCATCGACACTGGCTGACCACCCTACTGCCGCCGCCGGAAATCACCTCACGACGGCGTCCGGCAACAAAACGGCCAAAAAATTAAACCCTTTAACCATCATGGCCTCCTCTACCCCATCCCATAATAAGTTACCTTCGAATATCACCCCTCCGGCTCGAATATTTCTTTTAAGGTGGACGGAAACCCTACCTCCGGCGACCCCCCATCCCAAAGCCTTCAAAAAATACACCACCAAGGCATCTTGACCTCCCCGTTCCAACCATGCACATCACCACTCTAAAATCACCGTGGAACTCCTCGAATCCTAATTTGAAAATTAACCCTAAATCCCAAACCTGCTAGAAATGGGTCAAAAATCTCGTGGACAGCCCCTGACCCCCCCTTGACCCCAACCATGCCATCCTCGAGTCTCAAACAACCCCCATTCACTCAAAATCCAAAATCTGAGACCTATTGAGGTCTCAGGACTTCAAGAACCCTCCCCTGAGCTTTGAAGTTGAGCAAAAACCACCTTAGAGGGTTTCAGAACCCCGGTGGAAGAACAAGGTCGAATTGAATTAGTTCAAATCCAAACAAGAATAGAAGCTAAGTTTTCTTGCCTCTTTTCCATTTTTTCTTTAGCTTGGAATGTTGTATTTCTCGTAATGACTGATTAATAATTGCATGCTTAATAATTTGAATTGCTTTTATGAGATTCTTTTTGATTGTTTGTCTTGATTATCCCCAAGCTCTTATGAAAATTAAGGTTCTGGTTCATATGTTTGTTTGTTTGTCACTAGCTTGGGATAACTGATTAGGTTCAATAATTACATGTTTTAAAGCCTGAGTTTCTTATTATATGAGTCTGGTTGTTTATCTGGTTGTCCAACAAAGTTCTTCTGGAAAAAGATTTCAATGTTCATGTATTTGTTTGACACTAGTCTGAAAATTCTCTCATCTTTTGATAGTTGTATATTCAGTTTCTTGATTGACATATATCTTCTGATTCTGTAATTTCATATGCTTCCTGAAGTGATCCCTGAATTAAAGTTGTTGTGTATTAAGTATTGCTGAAGCATTTTGATTGGAACTATTCCTGAAAGTTAAGTTTGATAGATATATGCATTCTTTCTGGATATTTGATTTCATGTTCTGTTAATCCTGTATAGAAGTGTGCTAATTTTTTGTTAATTCTAATCTTCATGAGTCTGCTGATCTGAATTTAACAGAAGTTTGATTGACCAAGGATAATTTTTACTAAATTAGGGTCAAAAAAAGTTAACCAAGGTTAATTGTGAATAAACTAAGGTTTAAAGAAATGAATATGGTCAAAATTCAAGGGGTAGGGTAATTTTGGAATGCTAGTGAGGGTATAAAAGAGTTTTTGAATCTGTAAAAATCCGACAAGGAATCTTTTAGAACCTTTTAGCAGGGACTAATACATAATTCCAGCCTCAAACTTGAGGCACAAGTCAGAAATTGAAGGACTATTTAGGCAAAAATACAATTTGAGTTGAGGACTAAAAAAGAAAACAAGTAAAATCTGATGCCCTAACTGTTTTGCTTTAAATTAAACCATTTGGGGACATTGGAGGGATCCGAAACCTGTTTCCTCAATACTAGAGCTGAAATACTGCATTTATATCTGAAAACTCTATTAGTGATGTTTTGAATCAATTTCTGAAAGTTGAATTCTCTAAGTACTCTGCTGAAGTCCTGGGTGCACTTTGCATTTGGTTGTTGATTGCTTAGGTGATCCCTTTATTTTACTCATAGGCTGTTTCCTTTGCTACATTAGAGGTACCACTTAAAGCTCATGTATATGTGAAGTTCAAAGTGAAATATACTTTCAGATGTGAAGATCTTGTTGTCATTTGTAATTTTATTTTTTTCTTCACTTCCCTCCTTTCCCTATTTAGTACTGATATAAGTGTAGTGATAGGATAATCATCATGTTATAGTTCAATTTTAGATTGATCCTCTTCTGTACTTAATGGACACTTGGGACTGTCTTAATATGTAATAATTTGGACATTTGATTGAATTTTCCCTTTTCATGTGTTGGTTCACATGAGTAGCTGACTGTGTAGTCAACTAGATGATGCTTGTTATATGTCATGTTTTTTTTAAATAAGGGTTCCAAAAATGATAGTCTAGTAAATATCCAAAACCCCAATATGATGCATTGTGTTTATTTTTTTAAGTTTCAACATATTAGCAGTGTGTTCCTGATCTACTAAGCTGTAAATCTAGGTCCTCCTCAAATTTTGAAGAGTTAGGTTCATATACTCTGGCTGATGGGTATATGAATCATTTGATTCAAATTTGATGTTAGAGACTGATACAAAAATGGCTATTAATATTCCCTTCGTGAATGTATAGAAATTTGATTTTGCATATAATATCAAATAAAGAAGATTATTATCGATTGGGATCCTTAAGTCAAATCAGTACTGAGCTCATTCACGAGGCCCAGTAAGTTCCCAGGCATTGTCATATAACACGTTCATCTGGGCTGAATAACTAATAGCCCAAAACAGTCACAATAATTATCAATACAGCCTGAGACATATGTGCTCCAGGGCTGGCCCAAAATGTAATTTATGTATGTGTTAATTGGCCACGAACGAGGCTGAGGCGCATATAACATTTCCCCAACCACCTAGTTCATACATGAAATAGTTAGTGTATTTAAGCACGAGTTTAAATGAGAATTTAGCATACATTAGAATTCCCTTATAAGGATAAATTGAGCCATGATAATTCAAACAAATACCCTTCGTAGGTTCCTTAATTCATTAGAACACATAGAAAGAATAGGAGGTGCCGTCTAGCCAATTTCACTATCTTCCCACAAATTTCTAAAGATGTGTAATTGCTTTAGGCTCGTTAGTTTAATAATGTACCTTTCGTAAGTTCGTGTGAGCATTTATGTGACCCAAATCGAAATCTCAACGAAGTTGGAACGTGTTAAAATCCACGAGTGCATTTATGTGACGTGGTTTGAGATTTGTTCTAACGATGTTGCAATTACCATTAAAAGAATAATAAAAGCAGTTTAAAGATACAAAGCACATAAGTTAAAAGATGTTCTAAAATCAGATAATTTAAGTGAAATATGACAGTTGAGCGACCGTTCTAGAACCACGGAACCCGGGAATGCCTAACACCTTCTCCCGGGTTAACAGAATTCCTTACTTGCATTTCTGGTTCGCGGACTGTTAAAACAGAGTCATTCTTTCTTCGATTCAGAATTCTAAACGGTGACTTGGGACACCATAAATCTCCCAAGTGGCCACTCTGAAATTCTCTTAAATAATTGAATCCCGTTTCGATTGTCCTTTTATTGGAAAAACTCCCTTATCTACACCCTTTGCAGGGTTGTAGTAGCAAAAAGGAGGTGTGACAACAACTATACTTGTGTGTATAAATATAGGATCACTTCTTAGAGCTCTTAAAGGAGTTGAAGAGAATGAACCCTCGCACCGTCGTTGCTCGCTCGGTACGACTTCAGCTTCAGCTTCGGCAAATGATCAATAAGATTATTTTTTGGACAAAATTTATTTAATTAATTATTATGACAATTAGTTTATTAATGGAATTTACGCTGCTTTTGCTTTCCCTCCTGAACAGACACTTTTTCCTGAACAGATATCACACCTCTTCCGATAATTACGTATAAATTCTAAGGCATGGCTTCTTTTTCCACTCACTGAAAATCGAGAATTTTTTTTTGAATACTGCATTCTACTTCGCAATCTCTCTCTCTCTCTCAAATTTGTTAGTGTGATTTTGCTCCGTTCTTTGAGTTCGTTGGTATCCTACAGTTTGTATTTCCACTGTTGCGGGAAATTTTATTCCATTTCATCCTGGGAGGATTTAATCCATTACCTTGTACACACAAAGAAATTATGGACTTGGAATATTTCTTATTGTTTAGAAATTTTCTCTTTCTTCTAACAATTTTATGATTTCTGTTTTGACACAGTGTAGCCTACAAGCGTAAGGAATTTTACTAACGTTTCTATGTTGAAATATATACTAAAATATTATCTATATTTTGTATACTGGTTTGTAGACTAAAGCCTTCGTGCTTTCTACTCCAATAATTGTTCTGTCCGGTTTAAAGTATATCAAAACTTTATCGAAATAATAAACGTACGGGTTTGAAGTATATAAAAACTTCACCATTGTTATGTGTTGTATGTTTGGTTTGGTATTCAACTTGAAGATATCAAAATTTCACTGATTAAACAAAGCTCTGTTTTGTTTCCAACTCTACAGAAATATGACGAATGAAAACCAAACTAATGGAAATGTTGCTGGAACGGGTGCTTCATCAAGTGTTGCTGCTTCGTCAAGACCAGCACATACAATGGCATCGGTAGAAAAACCCGAGAAATGTTTTGGTACAGACTTCAAACATTGGCAGATAAAGATGTTATTCTATCTAACTACACTAAGCCTACAACGATACATCAAGGAGGATGTTCCAGCCGTGGAAGAAGATATTCCTGAGGCTGAACAATTTGTGGTGATTAAAGCATGGAAACACTATGATTTTATATGAAAAAACGACATTTTAAGTTGTTTGGAGGATGGCTTACATAATGTTTATAGTGTCATGGAAACATCAAAAGAGCAATAGAACGCTCTTGAGAAAAAAGTACAAGACCGAAAATGCTGGACTTAAGAAATTCGTTGCTGCAAAATTTTTGCAAAACTATAAATTTGTTATTGAAGATATGGTCATAAATGAGGCATTTCAAGTTGCTTCCTTCATTGAAAAGTTACCTCATTTATGGAAGGATTTTAAGAACTACTTGAAGCACAAGCGCAAAGAGATGACACTTGAGGATCTACTTGTTCATCTAAAATAGAAGAAGACAAAAAAAGCTGAAAAGAAGTCATGTGGCTACTCGGCAATAATGGGAGATAACATTGCTGAGGAAGAACCGGGAATTAAAAAGAAAAGAAAACAGGCATCTGGACCAAAGAATTACCCGAGCAAGAAGAAGTTCAAAGGTTGTTGTCACAACTGTGGAAAGCCCGGGCATAAGGCCATAGATTGTCGTGTTCCAAAGAAAGAGTCACAAAAGAAGAAGAATCAAGCAAATGTGGTAGAAGTGGAGGACTTGTGCCATGTTGTCTGAATGCAACTTGGTAGGAAATCCAAGAGAATGGTGGATTGATTCTTGACCCACCCGCTATATTAGTGCAAACAAGGATTATTCTCTTCTTATGCTCCCGCAGGACCCGAACAAACTCTTTTTATGGGAAATTCATCTATGGCCAAAATCGAGGGAGTTAACAAGATTGCATTGAAGATGACATCCGGAAAATTTGTGATTTTAAATCAAGTTCTCCATGTTCCAGAAATTCGCAAGACTTTAGTATCTACAACACTTCTCGTCAAAAATGGATTTAAGTGTGTATTTATTTCCTATGGTGTTGTTTTAAGTAAGAATGATTTGTATGTAGGCAAAGGTTACCTGAATTAGGGCCTTTTTAAGCTAAATGTTATAGCTATTCCTACCACTAAAGTTGAAGTTTCTTCTTACTTAGCTGAGTCAAATACTTTATGGCATGCACGCTTAGGTCACGTCAACTTCAAACTATTACAAAAAATTATTAATTTGGAAGTATTGCCAAAAATTAATTGCATTAATCAAAATGTCAAATCTGCGTGGAATCAAAGTATGCTAAGCATCCATATAAGTCTGCCGAAAGGAATTCAAGTCCTTTAGATTTAATTCACACAAATATTTGCGACGTGAAGTCAACACCATCTCGCAATGGGAAAAGTACTTCATCACTTTTATTGACAATAGTACAAATTATTGCTATGTTTACCTACTTAGTAGTAAAGATGAAGAAGTTGATGCATTCAAGAAATACAAGAATGAAGTGGAAACACAACTTAATAAAAAGATCAAAATGGTAAGAAGTGATAGGGTTGGCGAATATAAATCTCCTTTTGAACAAATAGGTTTGGAATATGGTATTATTCACCAAACAATTGTCCCGTACTCTACTCAATCTAACGGAATTGTAGAAAGAAAGAATCGTACATTAAAGGAGATGATGAACACATTGTTGATAAGTTCTGGTTTACTACAGAACTTGTGGAGGGAAGCAATACTTACAGCAAATCGAATATTCAACCATGTACCCCACGGTAAAACACAGTCCATCCCGTACCAAAAGTGAAAATGAAGGAAACTCAACTTGAAATACCTTAAAGTGCAGGGGTGTTTAGCTAAAGTACAGGTTCCTAAGCCTAAAAGAGTGAAGATAGGTTAAAAAACGGTTGATTGTATATTTATTGGATATGTAATCAATAGCAAGGCAAAGCGATATCTGGTTCATAAATCAGAAAATCTTGAGATCTACGTTAATACGGTAATAGAATCAGATAATGCTGAATTTTTTGAAACTATTTATCCATATAAAAGGAAAGTGAATTATCCTACCAAAAGTCAAAACGACCTCGGGAGAAAACAAAAGATAGTATGCCTAAATGAAAAAAATGCGAGAAGAAGTAAACATCAAAGGACATCTACTTTATTTGGTCCAAATTTTCTAACTTTTCTGCTAGAAAATTAACCTCGAACCTTCAAGGAAGCGATGTCTTCCTTATAAGCACAATGTTGGAAAGAGGCTGTCAATAGTGAAGTAGAATCCATATTGAGCAACCACACTTGAGAATTGGTTGATCTTCCTCCAAGTAACAAAACTGGGGTTCTAAATGGGGTTTCAAAAAGAAAAATAAATACGATGGTACTATTGACAAATACAAGGCAAGAATTATTGTCAAAGGATTTAGACAACAAGAAGGTCTTGACTATTTTGACACATACTCGCCGGTAACAAGAATTACATCCATTCAGATACTAATAGCGTTAACCGCCTTGCATAGTCTTCAAATCTATCAAATAGATGTAAAAACAACCTTCTTAAATGGTGATCTAGAAGAAGAAATTTACATAAACCAACCTGAAGGGTTTGTGGTTCCGGAAAAAAAAAAGAAGGTATGCCGACTTGTTAAGTCCCTTTATAGACTAAAACAAGCACCCAAGCAGTAGCAAGCAAAATTTGACCAAACAATATTGTCAAATGTGTTTAATCTTAATGAATGTGATAAATATGTTTATATTAAGATTGTTGCAAATAATATAGTCATTGTTTGCTTATTTGTTGATGATATGATAATAATGAGCAAAGACATTGCCAAATTCAAGCTGTTAAGCGAATTCTTGCTAGTAATTTTGATATGAAAGACTTAGGAGTGGCCGCTATAGTTGTAGGAATGAAAATCCAGAGGACTCCTCAGGGTCTGGCTTTGTCCCAATCACATTACGTGTAAATGCTACTTGAAAAATTCAAACACTTAGAATTTAGAAGTGCATAAACTCCAATTGACTTAACCATTATCTTGTAAAGGATAAAGGTGATAGCTCTTCTCAATTGGATTATGCTCGTGTATTGGGAAGCTTAATGTAGATCATGAACTGTACACGTACTAATATAGCTTGTGCAATAAGTAAATTTAGTGGATTCACAAATAATCGCCACAAACATCACTAGGTGGCAATGAAACGAGTTCTGGGATATTTTGAATGTACCCAAAATATTTATAATATACCCAAGATTATGCTTTGCACTACAATAAATATTCTGCGGTTATCAAAGGATATAATGATGCAAATTGGATAATCGGCTCAACAAAAATAAAGTCCACAAGTGGATATATTTTTATTGTTGGCAGTGGTGCAGTATCTTCGAAGTCTTCCAAACATACGTGCATTGCTCGCTCTACAATGGAATCAGAGTTTATAGCTTTGGATAAAGCCGGTGAAGAAGCTTAATTGCTGCGAAATTTCTTAGAAGACATTCCGTTTTGGCCAAAACCTTTAGCTCCTATATGCGTACATTGCAATAGGGAGGCTGCAATAGGACGGGCAGGGAGCATTATGTATAACGGAAAGTTCGTCATATACGACGAAGACATAATATTGTTAGATAACTACTTTCTAGTGGAATTATCACTATTGATTATGTAAGATCAAAGGACAATGCGGCGGATCCGCTTACAAAAGGCTTAACTAGAGAGGGAGTTGAGAAATCATCTAAAGGAATGGGAGTATGGCCGAGGACATGTTATCATGGCGGTAACTCTACCTAGAACTTTAGATATTCCGAGATCTAGGTTCCATGAGCTCAAACAAAGTTGTGATTGACCGGTTCAACATTGTCAAAGTAAAATATTTGGTCCCTTCTCGTGATGAATACAATATTTAGTAACAAGGATAGAACTTTACAAGTTCTTTAATGATGACCTAAGTTTGATGTGGTGTCAATCTTAATGATTACACGTTTAGGAATCACCTATGTAAGTGTGAAGTGGAAGCCGCTTCAATGAGAATTCTGTAAGGCCAATTCTCTATGCACTTATGAAACTAGGTGTTGTTCATGGCTGAAACGAATACAACATTGAAAACCGGAAGACGGTTAAGGGTTGGTTGTGTGACATATGGTTGTCTAGGTATACACTAAATTTCAACGGTTCAAAAATATCAAATCTACCGATTGACGGAGTACATCTGACATATAATTACTAAGGAAAGTTCAAAGGAAAACCTACTTATCAAGATGCAATTAATCCTTACTTGAAAATCATACAGCTTTCCTCTATGATCATTCTTGTTACAACTATTCCCAATCATATGGAGGATTGTTGGACTTTAAGCATTGGGCATTAAAGACTAAGAGTATGAATTGGGAAATGGTGGGAAATAAAATGGAGGGAAATAAAAATTTGAATCAAGTGAGCTTTTGTCATGAACTTTGTAACACATTGGTAAAAGACAATTACACTTGTGTATAAATATAGGATCACTTGTTAGAGCTCTTGAAAGGAGTTGAAGAGAATGAACCCTCGCGATGTCATCGCTCCCTTGGCTTGGCTTCGGCTTTGGCTTTGGCTTTGGCTTTGGATTTGGATTTGTCAAACGATCGATAAGACTATTTTTTGGATAAAATTTATTTAATTAATTATTTAATAATTAATTAAATGCCAGTCAGTTCATTAACGGAATTAACTAGAATTCAAAATAAATGCTGCCTTTGGTGACTGAACAGACACTTTTTCCTGAACATACATCAGATCTCTTCCGATAATTGCCCATAAATTCTGAGGCATGGCTTCTTTTTTCACTCACTGAAAATCAAGAATTTCCTTCTGAATACTGCATTCTACTTCGCAGTCGCTCTCTCTCAAATTCTTAAGTGCGATTTTGCTCCGTTCTTTGAGTTCGTTGGTATCCTGCAGTTTGTATTGCCACTGTTGCACAAGGTTTATTCTGTTTCATCCTAGAAGGATTTAATCCATTACCTTGGAAATTTGTGAGGGGGCTAAAATTCCTTAAGGATACACAAGAAAATTGTGGACTCGTAATATTTCTTATCGTTTACAAATTTTCTGTTTCTTCTAACAGTTTTATGATTTTTGTTTTAACACAGTATAGTCTTCACAATTAACAAATAGTGGTGGCAAAAATACACAACAAGCACAAATATTTTCTAGGTGATTTCTTCTTATTTATCTATGTCTTGATAAGCAAATTTACCGGGGAACTGCCAGGTACATTGCACAGAGGGTTCATCTAAATTCCCTTTGTTGGAAAATTATATCGAGTAGATTTTTGAATCCTTGTTTACTTCTTTATATTTTAAAAAATCCTAACTCCGCCTAATAGTAACTGTGCTAGTGGAAAATAATAGGACCCGAGGGTATAATCTAGGTATGCACAAATTGATTCGGACACAACCATTATCACAAATGTAGACCCTTAATCTCCTAAATAAGACGGAGCATATTTAAGAAGCAATGTAGTACATATTTTCGTCTCTTCAAGATTTAGTTTATATAACTGCACGGCTCTATATTCAGCTTAGCTTAAGGTTTAGATCCTCACAGAGTACTTGTGATGACATCCAAGTCCATTTACCTTTGAATTACACGGTATATTCCTTTGTGAATTAAATTGAAATTCTTTACATCCGCCCTGCTATTCTACTGCCACTTGTTGAACAGTCAGAAATGAGCATCAGTTTACCATTGCGAATATAAAAAGACACATTGGGACTGATGCTGGATAGAACAATTTTTTTCTGGATTTATTGAACTTCAATAGGAGGAGAGCTCAAACAAAGAAAAATGGACATAAGAATCGTCTCTTTACCTACAAATGGGAAGAAATATATAGCAAATTGTGGGCCATTTAACCCTTTTCTTGGAGTTCTATTTGAAACTTATGAAAGTTTCACTCTTGAAATTAGAGTGTCTAAAGAATGAGTTCTGTTGCCCCTTAATTTTTTCAAATTAGAATTGTGTATAAGAGGGACTTCCCTCATCATTGATAGGTGTCAATGCTACTAATCTATAAAGATCAAGTTAACTAGAGAGATACATATATGGATCCACTAGTGCAATATAAGGAGTCTTGTAAGTAAATGACTAAAGCAAAGTTAGAAAATTGTCCATATATCAACAACGACAAAAAATCTATCCAATATACATGACTATTCAAATCTCAAATCAATGGGATTTTGCTATATTTTCTTCCTGCATACATGCAGATTCAAGTAAAGATGGCAACACTAGGGGAGTAAGTAGAGGAATTGGATCTTTACTGTGACAACAAGACGGATATGAAGCAGATGAATCCACTGGCCTTAACAATGCACCCTTGTAGTCAAGAGAACTGCTGCTGGGCTTGAGCTGAAGCGGGCGAGGAGCGCGCATTTGCAACCGGCTCAGTGTGCTTTTCACTACTGCATATTCATCTTTGGGTATACAGGTCTGGAAACCTGGAAACTCGTGTTCATCACCACATCTCTCCATAGAATTCATCTGTTTTTTCAACAACTTTTGCTAGAGAGAAGACTACGCTCGTTGTACCTTTTAATTTTAATATTATCTTCTATGTGGATGATCTAGTCGGGGCCTGGGGGGCCTGTATTTCGCCAAGGTATACGTTTTGATTGTCACCAAAAATTTATGAGGGGGGACCTATAAGGATATATGTTAGTACGAAATATTATTTGCATTTTTCTTGTTTACAGTATGCTCCATACTCCTATGCAGGAATTAATGATATGTTAATGGGAACGTGGTCCGACCTGTATGGTCTCATGATACGTTAGTATGGCGTAAGTATTGATAAAATTGCATCTTTGGTCCTTACTTGCATTTAAATGTTTATCATAGTCCCTGTTTACCATTTCGTAAACATTTGCATGTCGTGATTCATTTTACATGCAGAGTTATCTACAAGAGAAAAGACAAGAGGGGTTGCTCTGATGGTAAGCAACTCTCACTTCCAATCGAGAGGTTGTGAGTTCGAGTCTCCCCAAGAGCAAGGGGGAAGTTCTTGGAGGGAAGGATGCCGGGGTCTATTTGGAAAAAGCCTCTCTACCTCAGGGTAGGGGTAAGGTCTGCGTACACACTACCCTCCACATACCCCACTAAGTGGGATTATACTGTGTTGTTGTTGTTGTTGTTATTGTTGTTGTTGTAGTAGTTATCTACAAGAGGAAGTTAAAGGTTACGTCAGAGGTGGCAAAAGTACTAGGGCTCTTTAAATTTGAAGGTGCTTCGTGAAAGAAATGGAAGTTAGGGTGCTTGTACGTAAAAGCTGCTATTTAAGTCAGATTGAGGCCATCTCCAACCTTACTCTCATTTCCTATAATGGTGGTAATTTTTGGGATAATTTAGCTCCAACTCTCACCCATTTTTGTCCCAAAAATGAGGGATGAATAGTGTTCCCTCAAATATGGGGATACACTATTCATCTCTCATGTTACTATTCATCACTTATTATTATTATTTTATTATTTAATCTTTTAATTTATCTCTTTATATATACCTAATAATATTTATGTAATGTCATTATAGTATTAATTTTACATCTTAACTTTGGTGTATAATTTTTATAAATTAAATTTCGTGCATTTATTATTTTTATGTAAAATTGTGATTTAATTTTATTATAAGTTATAATTGTACAAAAATATATAATTATCTCAAAAAATAAATGATGCAAATATTAAATATTAGATGTTGCTAAAATTGAAAGGTACGAATATAAAATATGAGATGTTGCTAAAATTGAAAAGTAAAGATTAAAAACACATTACATGAAAATATATTAAAATTAAAAATACATGACAATCAAAAGTATATTCAATTAAAATATATAAAAATTGAAACTACGGTAAATAACATAATAAAAATAAAAGAAGAAATTTGTTTAATGAGAACTAAAAATTGATATTGAAATGAAAGATAATAATATAATATAAAAGAGAGAGAAGAATATAAAAAAGTTTGAGAAAAAATAATGGCGGAATAGTTGGAGTAAGTTGTCCCCAAAATGGAAAAACTCATTTTAGAGAACAAAAATAGGATACAGGTTGAAGATGTCTTCCGTAGAAAGAATGAGTTGGTTCATTTCAACAAATTGATGGCAGGGACGGCTCAAGCGTATATGAGGTCTAAGGCGAAAGTTTAATAAGGGGCCCTATTTTTAATTGTTTGTCAATTTATCAAGAGCTACTTTTTAGATTTTGTTAAATTTTTAAATTTTTTTTTTGTATTTTCAAATAATCAGATGCATATTTTCTTGTTGACGTATTTATATTTAAAAAAAATTAAAAAATATGTACCAAAGTAATACTAATAAAATAATAAATAACAAATAAAAATCTTATAAGAAAGTTAGAATGGTATTACTCAATGACTGACTGATTGAATAAGTTTGAAGACTTTGATTCTAAAATATCTAGTTATTGACGTGTTTGAGTCTTGAAGAAAGAAAAAGATCCAGTAAGAAGAATTAAGAAGATGAACATAAATGATGAATAAAGAAGAAGAAAGAAGATATTACTTATAAAATATGAAGAATGAATGAGTACTAATAATAGAATTGAAATATTGGCTAAGGATTACTTGAAATAAAAAGTAAAGTTGTTAAATCAAATCAAAGTGACAACTATTTTCCTACTATTTTAATCTTTAGTTTATTAATATATCTAAAGTTTTTTTTCTTTTTGTATATACGATAGTAGACACATTTATTCTGAATTTGTTGACTCTAAACGATGACTTTGCCTTGACGACTGTTAGGATTGAAATAAACAGGTACCTTACGAAAGCTAGTAAAGTAATCCTTAAGCAACGATAAATTAAACAGTAAAAGAAAAATATAACAAAAAAGATAAAAATATATATAAGGTGGTTCGATCAAATGACATATGTTCACGGCGGAAATGAACAATCCACCATATAAAAAAATACAAAATATCGAGAGATCAACCTCACAAAAAGGCAACACAAGTGACAGATTAACGCTTGTACCAAAAGTTTCTTCCTAAACAAGACTTTCAAACCCGTTTACATTGTGAATACTATAAAATGAGAAGTAAGGATCCTTAATTTATAGAAGTCCAAATATTTTCCTACAAAAATAAATTAAAATACTATCTGAATATAGGAGATTATATATCTATGTGCGGCATGGAATCAGCTAATTCTGCATATATTTACAAGAACCAAGATTAGACTGAAGAACTCCACGAGTTGGCACATGATACCTCTTTTAATTGCAGTGATTTCAGTGCCAATCTTTTATTAACCTATTGCTTCTACTTTAGAATGGATAAAAAAATAGTAATAATTGGATAGGCTGACTCAAATGAATAGTTTTATAGGGATAAATTTCTCTTTAAAAAATGAATCACGATCAAGCTATATTACAATACCATGTGATAGAGTGACCAATCACTGTTACAAGTTCAGTGCATCTGTTCTTAATTTGATATATTTTAGATAAGGATTTTGCAATCACCGCATTTAGGTTAAACTCTCTCTGAAGTTTTTGACCATTGACTGATTAAAAAATAAAAAGAAACATATATAGATACGAATCTTGGAAGAATAATATTTTTATGCAAAAATATCTCAACTTTTTTTAAAGAAAAAGTAAGTTACAAATTTTCTAAGAGATGAATACTATTTTGAGGTAGTAAATCCGAGACGTTGAATCAGTTGTTTAATTGCAGAGTACCATTATATCCGCCGCGGATATATATAGATCGGGCTGGTTCAGATTTTATAATTACTAAATCAAATTAACTGTGCCGGATTATTAAATCTAAAGATCAAACCAATCCAATTAAATTCGGGTATTTCAATTTCGGGTTTTCTCGGTTATTCGAGTTTTTTCAGGTTTTCTTCCGATAAAATTTTCGTAGAACAAAACATATAACTTGTGCTCAAAATATTTCTTTAACGCTAATAAAATACAACTATATAAAGTATTTTTCAAGAAAATAATACAAAATATGTGATGACCCAAAAGGTCATCACTTATTTTTAAAATAAATTCTGCATTTGGAGGCCTTAGAAACCTCTTTTAACATTACCTCGATTTGCATGCACAGTCCGGACGCGTAGCCGGAAAGTTTAGATGTGAAAATATGTGAAAAATGATAAAATTTTGACTATAAAATGAATTAATTTGACTTCGGTCAACGTTTTGGTAAACAGACTTGGACCCGCGATTTGACTATCCCGGAGGGTCCGTTGGAAAATATTGGACTTGGGCGTATGCTCGGAATCGAATTATGAGGTCCCAAGCGCGAGAAATAAATTTTTGAAGAAAATTATTTTCTCAAATTGTTTATAAGGTTTGGAAATGAATTTTGAACATGTTGGTATCGGACTTTTATTTTGGTTCTGATGTCAGTACATGTCTTATATATGATTTAAGATAATTTTGTGAAGTTTGGTAAGTAACGGAATCCATTTGACGCGATTCGGACCTTAAATGCAAATTTGATGTTTAAAGAAGTTTTGAGAAATTCCATTGATCTTGAGGTTTAATTCAATGTTCATGATGTTATTTTGGGGATTTGAGTACATGAATAAGTCCGTAGGATATTCTTGAGGTTGTGTGTATATTTGGTTTGGAGCTCCAAAGGTTCTGGTGAGTTTTGGATAGGTCACGGGGTGAAATTTTGGACTTACGGAATTGCAAGCCTGTAGGCTTCGCATTTCCCAACTTCCCTTTGCAATTCCCAGGCCTCATATTTCCCAACCTCCCCTCGAAATTCTCAAGCTCGCATTTCCCAACCTCCCTTCGCAATTCCCAAGTTCGCATTTCCCAATCTCCCTTCGCAATTCCCAAGCCAGCAAAGGTCGGGGTTTCGCAATTGCGAACCCCATGTTTGCAATTCCCACAGCTGAGACATGCAACTCTTATATTTAGACGATTTTCAATCCATTTTTCATATCCTCTCACAACAAAAACTTCCTAGGGAGATTTTCCAAGAACAACTCTTCTTCCAAATCGATTGTAAGTCAATTTTTACTAGTTTCCTTTTATCATTAACGTCTTTTAACATGATTTCCACTCAAAATCAATGATTTTCATGGGAAAAATTGGGTGTTTTGGGTAGAACTTGAGTTTTTTTATAAAAGAAGAGGATTGGGACCTCGATTTGAGGTTCGATCTCCAAATAAATTATATAGTTGGGTTCATTGGGGAATGGGTAATCGGGCTTTGGTTCGAACCTCAGCTTTTGACCATGTGGGCCCTGGGGCGATTTTTGACTTTTTAGGTAAAACTTTAGAAAATGCATTTTTATGCATTCAAATTGATTAATTTGACGTTTATTAATGTAATTATTAACTTGTGACTATATACGGGGGAATGTGTGCTGGAATCAAGGGGTAAAGCTATAATTGAATTGTGAATTGTATTCGTGCATTGAGGTAAGTGTTTGTCTAAGCTTAGTTTGAAGGATTAGGAGTTGAGTCCTATTTGCTATATGGTAATTGTGGAGTACGACGTACATGCATAGTCACAAGTATCTATGTGTTGGTGTCTAGCATGACCTTGAGTCTTTATATTATGATTATCATGACTTTGTTGTATCTTTCATGCCTTAGTGGTAATTTCTATTTGTTCTACAAAGTTTGTGGAGGGAATTGTGACCTATGAACATTGAGGAGTGTTTGCTCATGTTGTAAAATGAATTGTAAAAGTGTAAGTGATAAATTAACCTCCAAAGCATTGCCTCGAGTTGTGAAGTAAAAGTAAGAAAGGGAAAGAGATCATTACGTTGCCTGCCTTGCCGGGATACTGTTACTTTATTTGCTATCTCCCTTGCCGAGATATTGATAATACTGATGTTATTCCCTTGCCGGGACTTAACTGTTAAATTGTTGTTCCCTTGACGAGATTCTCATTATAATCTCATGTATTCCCTTGCCATATTGTTTGTGATTGTTGTTTGGGCGAGAAAGAGAGTAATGCACAACGGGTGATGTCGTGCATTATTTTTGTGAGAAAAGAGTATAAAGCACGAAGGGTGATGCCATGCTGCACGATGTACCATTATGTGTCTATTATATTGATTTCATGGTGAGGAAAGAGTGCAAAGCACGAAGGGTGATGCCGTGCGGCACGATGTACCATTCCTTGCCTATTGTATTGATTCTTATGGTGAGGACGAGAGTAAAAGCACAAAGAGTGATGTAATGCACTTGTCTTTGATTTTCCTGATTCTTACTGATAATTGATTTATGTTGTCCTTTACATTTATTTTCTGACATTCTGTTGTTGCTTGATTTTATTTTGAGGTTATAGATTCCCTTACCATATTTTCCTTGTGATTGTGGTTAGGGTGAGGAAGAGCGTAAAACACAAATGGGTAATACCGTGTATTGTTTTTGTGAGAGAGTGTTAAAGCAGGAAGGGTGATGTCGTGTATTGGTTTGGTGAGAGAGAGTAAAAGCATGAAGGGTGATGCTATGAACTCATCTTTTATTCCCTAATTTTTATTGATAACTGCGTTATAGTTTCCCGACACTAAATTGTTGGTTTGCTATTCATACTTGTTGTACCCCGCAACATGATTTTCCCTTCCTATTTTCAATTGAACTGTGATGATCGTCATATTTATTTGTTGCTTTTCTGCAGTGAGCATGTGACTTTTTCCATACACGAATTACTCCTATAAATTCAAACAAAATAATTTTCGTTATTTGGTTGCAATTTTATGGATTTTGTGGTATTTTTTGTTAATTGTTTGCGTTTTGTGCATTTTAATTAGTCAAAACTACAAAAAGTATGTTGCATGTGTAATTAGGAGTTAATTTCACACTTAAGAATCATTCAGTAATTAAGTTGTTTTATAAAAAGAAAAAAATTAAAAAATATAGCTTAATTTGCTCTTTTAATTTCAAATTTTAGGTGAATTTACTTTTAATTTCGTTTTAAATAGTTTTGATAATAATTATTGAGGATGATTAGCATTTTATAGTTAAAGTTAGGATTTATAGTCAATTTAGGAGTTGTAATAATTGTGGAAAATGAAAAAAAGATGAAAAGAAATCTGAAAAACAAATTAATTAAAAAGAGATAAGAATAAAACAAATTGGGCCATTTTGATTTAAAATAGTCCAACACACAAAAAAATCGGTCCAGTCCAACCTGTAACCCGATCCAGCCCCGCAGTTTAACCAAACGACGCCGTTTAAGCAAAATCAATCCCAGCCATCGAGGTTTGATGATCGGTCGGGTAGGAAGCGTGGGTTAATTAATATATTAATGTCCAAACGACCCTCCCCCCTCCACCCCCCAAAATACACCGTCTCCAACCCTTTTCACCGGAAACCCTAACGCCACCGTCCTCCACCGCTTTTGCCGGCGGCGGAACCACAATCGCCGCCAAATTAATACCACTTGACCGCATTCCTCTCCTCTATCCAAATCCATAACCAGTTTCCCTCGAATCCCACCCTCATTGCCTCGAATATTAGTTTGAATCACTGACTCCGCCGCCACGTATGGCGGCTCCGCCTCCAATCACCACCATTTTTACACCCCATGGCCCCCTCTTCTCCCTCATGCCAAATCCCTACTCAGCATCCCTCAAACACCCCTGGAATGTTTTGAATATTAATTCGAAGGAGGCGGAAAAAACCCTACTACCATCAAACCATCCAAAAATCACACTCTACAGTCTCTTCACCTCCTTCACCTCAGAACCATAGCCAGTTTTCCTCGAATGTCCCCGCTACTCCTCAAAATCTAAATCTAAGGTTTACGGAGTCTGCTAAATAGTTCATGAAGATTTTCCGGGTTGATTTAGAGAAATTAAGCTAAGTTTTCTTATTCTCTTATGTGAATTTCTTCTTCCTCATCTCTTCTGTTAATTTGGTTCAAGATTAGGGTTAGATCACAAAATTCCAATTAGGTTGGATTTCCGGAGTTTAATGTTAGTTGTGTTAAGGTAATATGTTTAGTCCTGTTCAGTGTTCATATCATCTTGTAAATTTGAATTAAGTTTTAGTAGGTTTAAAATTAGTGAGTTTAGTTTGTGTTGTTCATCATTGTTATTTCAATGGTTTTCTGAGATTATGTTTGTGTGAAATGATCATTTCTTCATACATTTTAAAATCTTTTGTAGGGTTCTTGGTGGTTCAGTATTGGTAATTTAGGATTTTTTTAATTTGAGGTTTGTTATAAAAAAACAAATTTAGCATCGACATCTCATTTTTATTCTATTTGTGATAATCTGCTTGTTTGGTCACAATTGCTGATTGTAAGGATTGTTAGGGACATGTGAACAAATAAAAACTTACAGAGGGTTTAAGGATTAGGTAGAAGTGGTAATATGTTATTGTTAAGGGTCAATTTAGAAAAGAAAATCAATTCTATTAGATGGAAACTTCTAGTGGGGTTCCCTGTTAAAGTTGATAACAAGACTTGGTTAACAAGTTAAAAATGAGGGACTCAAATGTAATTTTAAAATTTTAAGGATTCCCTAGGAAGGCTTTCTTGCCTTAGAAGGCAGACTTGGAAGGATAAAAAACAAAATTCTACAAAAATACAACTGAAAATTGGAGTAAAATTACTGTTTCATTGATAATTCATTCAGTGATTTCTCAAGAAGTCAATTCCTGAAAGTATATTCCGATTCATTTGGTTTAAAATGAATTGAGGTTGGGTGTTCGAGGTTTGGGTTTGAAATTGATATGGTTATTTTTCAAGTGAGGCTGCCTTCCAGTGTTTTCATATCCATATTGGTTTTACTGATATATTGCTGGTTCAAGTTTGGGTTTTAAGTTGAACTTCCTCAGTCATTTTTGGGCAATTTTGTTTGTTGAACATTATAACTGGTGCTGTTGAATTCTGTTGTTAATTTACTGCTTAATTACGTGAGGTCATCGCTTCTCTGTTTGTTGCTGTAACAAGGTATTTACTTAACCCTTGAATGGCTAGAGGTTGTAGAAATATGTAATTGAAGACTGATTTTAAATAAATGGTTATCCAGAGCAGATATCTTCTTGCATGTTACTTCATTCAACATTTGATTTTTTTTCTTTATCTGCTTTAAACTCTTAGATCTAGTAGTATAGTATAGCAATAACATAGTGGTGATATTATGAAGTTTGTGCTATCCCCGAACTTGCTTACGACTCTTGGATTCATGAGATATTCGAATATTAAAAGACTGTATATTTGGACTTTATTAAGAAACATTCAGTTCAGAGCCCGTTGATTTTGTAATTAAGATCTCGTCAGTTTATGTCTAGTCTCAATATAATGAATGCATCAACTTCTGCAAAAAGTGTTAAGTAAGGATAAATGTTGCTTTTGGGAGGTAAAAATCGAAATGAATGTGTGTGATTCATCACAATACGTACGTATCAATATGAGTATGAAATTCAAACTTAAAATTAGTATGTGGTCTATTTGAGTAGAATTGAATGATGCATGTGTTTTCCAAGGAGTTATTAGGTTAATTGTGATTGTAAAGTTAGTGTCATTAAAATCCAATTTAAATTCAGTACTTAATCTGGGTTAATTCAATGGTCAAAGTGACAACCTTTCTAGAGCAAATTTGGGCCCAATATTTGCCTATGGATTGCCCAACTTTGCATTTTAAACTTGCCAGCCTTTGGGCTTCAATTGGAGCTCATTTCTTCATTACAATGCTGCTTTCAAGCTGAATTAAATCTGGTTAATAGCTAGACTTTTGGAACCTTCAAGCTAAGCCCAAACATTGGGCCCAACAAGCATTCTCTAGTTTCCTATCAGCCAACTGGCCTCCTAATTCGACACCGAGTGCTAACAAGCATGGTCCGCCTTTAGCTAAAATAATTAGAACGTTTCAATCCTTGTTAATCTCTTTAAGCATGAATCCCTTAAAAATGAAATTGAAATGCGCGACCTTCTTTAGTTATTAATTTTAATTTAACATAGAATCCAAGGTGCACCACTTAGCGAATTTTCGTGGCTCTCACAAATTTAAACATACGAAATTGCTTTAGACGCGCTAGTAAATAATTTACTTTCCTGAATTCGGGTGCGCATTTATGTGACCCAAAGAAGGATGCATCAAAGAAATTTGCCCAATCAAGCTAGGATCGCTTCGACGGTCTTGGAGCCGCTTTTGCGCAACCACTTCTGCGGCTAAGAGGCCGCTTCTGCGGTTTTGGCTTGATCTGCCCTATGTCGCATCTACAAGTGGACAATCGGTCATGTGGTCTCGCACTTGCGGCTGACCAACCGCAGGTACGGTCATGACAGCAGCTAAAGCTTTAGGACTTCTCCAATTTTTCCAACTTGACTCGAGACTTGTCTGATTGACGCTCGGAGCCCCTGGGCCCTGCCCGAACATACCGATAAGTCTTAAATCATGAAACGAACTTGCTCAAACCTTCAGAATGCTCGAAACAACGCTAAATCTAAGAATCACCCCCTAAAACCAATTGAATCAAACTTATGAACTTAAAGTTCTTAATTCACCTCTAACGAGCCGAAACAGACTTAAACTACTCGAATTGACAACAAATTTTGCGGGCAAGTATTAACTGTTATATTAGACCTATATCAGGCTCCGTAACCAATATATGAGCCTGATACAAGTATGATTAGTCATTGTTTGGTTTCTTTAAATCCTTAGAATTAAATTTAACAATTTTCAATAAAAATTCATTACTCGGGCTAGGGACCTTGGAATTCGATTTTGAGCATATGCTCAAGTTTCATATTTTCCTACGGAACCTCCGAGACCGTCAAAATACAAATCCGGATCCGTTTGCTAAAAATCTTGACCAAAGTCAAACTTAGCCTTTTAAGAAAATATTAAGGAATCAAGTGAGCTTATTTCAACCTAAGCTCTTCCAAAACCCAAACCAACCATCCATGGGTCGTGAATCAGTTAATGTAAGCATGTGAAGTTTTATTTGAGGAACGGAATTATAAAAATCAAAACAACCAGTCGGGTCGCTATATTCTCCACCTCATATACAAATGTTCATCCTCGAATGGACATAGAAAAGTACCTAAAGTGTTGAATAAGTATTGATATTTGCTCGGCAGGTCCTCCTTAAACTCCCAGGTCCCCTCCTCGACTGGTTGGCCCCTCCACTGTACGTTTACCACTGAAATCCTCTTCGATCTTAATTGGAGATCCTGACTATCAACAATGGCAAGTGGCTCCTCCTTATAACCCAAACTCCTATCCAGCTGAATAGTACTAATATCCAATACGCTAGACAAGTCGATATGATACCTCCAGAGCATGGACACATGAAAAATCGGGTGAACTCCTCATAAGCTGGGGGGTAGAGTAAGCTAGTAGAAAACCTTCCCAACTCGCTTCAACACCTCAAATGGGCCAATGAATCTTGGGCTCAACTTGGCCTTCTTCTCGAACCTCAAAATTCCCTTCATTGGCAAGAATTTCAAAAGGACCTTCTTGCCAACCATGAATGATACATCACGTGCCTTCTGATCTGCATAACTCTTGCATCTAGACTGAACTGTGCAAAGAAATTCCTAAATCAACTTCACATTATCCAAGGCATCTTTCATTAAGTATGTACCATAGAACTTAGCCTCACCAGGCTCAAACCACCTGATAGGAGAACGAAATCGCCGCCCATACAAGGCCTCTAATGGAGACATTCTAGTGCTGGACTAGTAGCTGTTGTGGTAAGCAAACTCTGCCAAAGGAAAGAACTATTCCCATTGTCCTCCAAAGTCAATTACACATGCTCTAAGAATTTCCTCCAAGATTTGAACTGTCAGCTCCAACTACCTGTCGGCCTGTGGATGAAATGATGTGCGAAGCTCTGCGCAGGTCCCTAACTCACCTTGAACAGTTCTCAATAAATGAGAAGTAAACTGAGGGCCTCTATTTGATATGATGGAAATAGGCACACCGTGCAACCAGACTATCTCCCTAATGTAAATCTAAACCAATCTATCGAAAGTATAAGTAGTCACAACCAGAATAAAGTGTGCCAACTTGGTCAACCTATCCACAATGACCCATAGTGAATTAAAATTCCGCAAGGTCCGGGATAACCCAACTATAAAATTCGTAGTAATGCGCTCCCACTTCCACTCTAGTATAGGTATCTGCTTAAGTAGGCTACCCGGCCTCTAGTGCTCGTACTTGACCTGTTGGCAATTCAGACGCCTAGCCACATACTCCACTATGTATTCTTTATCCTCCGCCACCAATAATTATTCCTAAAGTCACGATACATCTTTGTGGCACCCGTATGAATGGAATACCGCAAACTGTGAGTCTCTTCTAGGATCCTTTCTCTCAGACCATCAACATTAGGAACACATAAGCAACCCTAAAGTCATAGAACACCATCCTTACCAATAGAGACCTCCTTGGCACTACCCTGCAACACTGTATCTCTAAGAATCACCAAGTTGGGATCATCAAGCTGTGGGGCCTTGATTTCTCCCAATAACAAAGACTGAGCAACAACACACGCAAGGACTTGACTAGGCTCCAAAATATCCAGCCTCACAATTCTGTTAGCCAAGGACTAGATGTCCAATTCTGGTGGCCTCTCCCTTAGTGGAATGAATGTCAAGCCACCCATACTCTCTGCCTTCCTGCATAAGGCATCCGTGACCACATTTTCCATATAGAATGGTGATGGCATAATCTTTCAGTAACTCAAGCCACCTACAGTGCCTCAAATTGAGATCCCTCTGCTTGAACAAATGTTGTAAGCTGCGATGATCAACATAAACTTCACGTGACACACCGTACAGATAATGCCTCCATATCTTGAGAGCAAAAAAAATCGCAGCCAACTCTAAATTGTGCAGAAGATAATTTTTTTCACGACTCTTCAACTGGCGTGAAACATAGGCAGTAACTCGCCCCTCCTACATCAATACACACCCCAATCCAATGCATGAAGCATCACAGTATACCGTATACATCCCTGAATCCGAAGGCAACCTAGGAACTGGTGTTGTAGTCAAGGCTGTAATAAGCTTCTGAAAGTTTGCTTCACAATCATCGGACCAATGGAAAGGAGCACCCTTCTGGGTCAATCTAGTTAGAGGTGATGCAATAGATGAAAATCCCTTCACGAATCGCATGTAATAGCATGCTAACCACAGGAAGCTCCTGATCTCAGTCACTGAAGCATGACGTGGCCAACTCTGAACTGCCTCAATTTTCTTGCGGTCTACCTTGATACCCTATCCTGACATAATATGGCCAAGATTGCACAGACGCTGACAAGAACTCACACTTGGAGAACTTAGTATATAGCTTCTGCTCTTGTAAGGTCTGAAGCACTACACCCAAATGTTGCTCGTGATCCCCTAGGCTACAAGACTATATCAAGATGTCATCAATGAAGACGTTGACAAAGGAATACATATAAGGCCTGAACACTCAATTTGTTAAGTTCATAAATGCTGCTGGGGTATTAGTCAAGCCAAAGGACATCACCAGAAACTCATAATGGCCACACCCCGTTCGAAATGCGGCCTTCGGAATATCCTGTCCCAAATCGTCAACTGATGGTAACCCGACCTCAAGTCTATCTTAGAGAACACCCTAGCACTCTAAAATCAGTTGAACAAGTCATCAATGCACGAAAATGGGTACTTATTCTTGATGGTAGCCTTGTTCAACTGGCAGTAGTCAATGGACATCTGCGTAGTCCCATCCTTCTTGTTTACAAATAACACTAAGGCGCCCCAAGGTGAAACATTGAGCCAAAAAACCCCTTTGCCAACAACTCCTCAAGCTGCTCCTTCGACTCCTTCGGAGCCATGCTATACGGTGGGATAGATATAGGCTGGGTTCCTAAAGCCAAATTAATACAGAAATCAATATCATGATCCGGTGGTATGCTAGGAAGACCAAAAGGAAACACATCAGCGAAATCTCAAACTACTCATCACGCTCCAACCTCGGGAGGCGCAACCAGCATTCAATCGAGTGAACCCAAATGAGCAAGCCTTATCAAGCACTTCCTACCCAACTCAATATAAATAGGAAAACCATGCTTTCATTTATTTAGACAAGTGAAGATAGTACAATCAATTGTGATAGTTCATTCAAAATTACAACCTTAAACCATAGTTAAAGTTAGTTTCCCAAACTCCCATAAAGTTACAATTATTGATAACACGAGTTTATAATTAAAATATAGTTCATGGACCCCTCAACAACCGTACATGACCCACACATTCGTCTACAGAGCCTCTAAGGATACAAAACATAATTATGACGATGCTGGCAACAAGGCCACGACTTTACCTCAAAAGTGGAAGTCCACAATAACAACATATATACAATACAAACCCTTGAAGGGGAAAGGGGCTCACTAAGACTTGAGAAGAAGGTAATCCGCTACGTACGATTGGCACTATCTGCATTGGAGCCACCGACATTCATTTAAAAATGTAGCGCCCCCAGCAAAAGGTACGTTAGTACCATGAAATAGTACTAGTGTGTATAGCTGGTGGGCGGTAAAAACTCTCTAGTATGGTACTCTAATAGGGGTGAACTGGAGCACCCCGAGCAGGTAGTGGTGCTGAATATGGGGGCTGCTAGGCTGTCCCCTCCCAAGCTGACCTCTGCCCCTAGCTTTCTGAACTCTCCGAAGAATCTAGCCCTCTTATCCTACTGCATCAAACCCTACCCCGAATATGGTAGCCCTCAACCCTCTAAGAAATATCCAATACTAACTGATAAGGAGTCTCCATCTCCACCTCGCGAGCCATGTTGGCCCTGAAGCCACAATACAACCTTGCAATATTTTCTGCACCCTCTCTACGTCAGTATGAAGTATCATCAATGCTTGGCAGGATAACTTAGAAAACCTTGCCTCATAATCAATCACGGATATCTGACCCTGCTCAAGCTGATACCAAAGCTCTTTCCTCATAGATGGTGGAATATACCTGTCCAAAAATAACTGCATGAACTGACTCCAAGTGATAGGAGGAGAACCTGTGGGTATACCACGAACATAAGATTGTCACCATCTGCGAGCCCTGCCCTCTAGCTGAAAAGTAGTGAAGTCAACCCCATGCAACTCCAATATCTACATATTGTGCAGTCTTCCCTGCACCTATCAATGAAGTCATGAGCATCCTCATGATGTTCACCCCCGAAGATAGGAGAGTGAAGTCTAGTCCATCTATCCAACAACTTCTGCGAGACCATCCATAGATGGTCTGGGCTCAGGTATCATTGCAATAACCGGCTGAGCCTCATCCGCTAGTAGTGTACTTAGAGTATGATACACTGCACTTGCATAGCCATGAGCCTGAGCAGTAGGGGTCTGTGCTTCCCCTCCTGCCTGTGATGTAGCTGGATCTGCTGGAAATAGACCAGCCTGATTCATGGAGTCCATGAATCATAGCATACGACCCATGACCTCTAGGAATCCCGGTGTTGTCATAAAGTCTGCTGGGGTAGGCTCAGTTGCGGGCATCTCGCCCTGCTCCTCAATAATAGGGTCCCGCGTAGGATCTGCTAGTGGTGCTACTGGAAAATCTATGGGACTCCCTCGTCTCCTGCCTCTGGCAGGTGCCATCCCCCAGCCTCAGCCTCAGCCTCTAGCAACGGGGGGAGTAGGGCCTCCCAGTTCAGAAATGTCTGTCGTGCATATCCTCACCATCTGTGATAGAATAAAAGAGAGAAATTTAGTATATGATTCACTGCACGATAGGAAACTAATAAAGAATAGTTTCCTAATACCTCATAGCCTCTCGAAGATAAATACAGATGTCTCTGTACTGATCTGCAAGACTCTATTAGGTTTTCCCATGACTTGTGAGACCTACGTAAACCTAGTGCTCTGATACCATGTTGTCACGATCCAATTTCCACCTCATGTTATGATAGTGCCCAACACCATTGTCAGGAAAGCCGACATGGAAATATTAGTGAATTCTTATTTACTTACCAAAGAGTTGCAACACTTTTCTAAATTTGCAATTAAAACAAGTGATAATATGCAATATTTGATAATAGTTATACAACCCAAAAGAACAGTCAACTAACGTATGTGCCACAAGCTGTAGGTAACTAGTAGAATATACAGAAACAATAGATCTACCCTAATGTCTGAAATAGAATAGATAGTCAAAACTAAGAGAAACTCCATCAAGCTACTAGTCAGCACAGGAAAGGAAAGCAGCTTATCGTGGAAGTCTCGGACTATGATCAGGGACGTGCACCGGACTAATAGCCAGATGTACCTGTCTTAGAGCCTGTACAATCAGCTACAGAAGCGAAATATGAGTACATAAATAATATGTACTCAATAAGTATCCCGTATAATATCAAAAAAGTAGAGACGATAGGTTGATTTGATACCTACTAGGGCCAGTTAATATAATATGATGTTATGCATGGCATGAAGATCACAATTAGATAACAGTTGAAATAAGGATTTCTAAGTCATGTCATTTTAATATCACAAACAATCATTTATGTTTCAAACCATTTATCAGAAAAGTCATCAATAATAATTCACATAAATATCATGTGCACATTATGTCGAGGTCGACGGCTTGATCCAACAGAAAAAATAAACTGTGCAGTGCCAGAGGATCGAATGACGCGAACAGTAGATGCATCTACTTCTACCGAGGCAATCGGCCTGATCCAAGAATATCAATTATCAATAGAAAAATACAAGAAGGTACATTTATATTCAAGTCAACTCATACAGGTGCTCAAAAATACATTATTTGATTTACGTTTATTTTCCAATTCTCTAGCATACCCTAAATAATCACATTAGCAGGAAGACATATAACATTTTGCAAGCATAGCTTGATACGGGTCCTAAACTACCTGGACATTACTCCTATGGGGACAATTCCCTCTTACAAGATTAGAAAGGAGACTCACCTCACTCCAACGTACACTTCCCATATCAAGAACGAGCTCGAACTCTCATTATGGATCCGAAAAATCCGAAACTAGATAAATAGAGTAAGAACTAGTCAATACAAGCTCATAAGATCACATTCCAACTATTAACACAATTTTCCAACCGTAAACAAGAGTTTCCTAAAATTCAACCCCGGGCCCTTGTGCCCAGATTCTGAAATTTTTCAAAGGAAGTTATTTTTTGTAACCTAAGGATCAATAATATATGATTTTTACTTCATTTCATAACCAATTTCGTGGAAAAATCTAAATTTTTCCAAAAGTCAAGGTTTTGCTCTAACCCTATAATTTTGCTTTAATCTTAGTGTGTTAATCTACCTAAGACACAAGTATTAAATTAAGAATAGGTAGAATATACTTACGTCAAGATGCTAATTGGTAGGCTTCTCTCGAAAACTCCAAAATCTCCCAATGGAGAAGTGAAAATGACAAAAATAACTTAGAACCCGTATTAAATGAAGCTTACTGCTTCAGCAGTCTCTGCATATGCGATCAAGAGACCGCATCTGCATTCCCGCTTCTACAAAAAGACAGTTGCATCTATGAAATTGGCCCAAGCGAGCTAGGAGCACTTCTGCAGTCTTGGAGCCGCTTTGCGGCTAAGAGGCTGCTTCTAGGGTTTTAGCCTGACCGGCCCTAGACCGCATCTGTAAGTGGACGACCGCTCCTGTTGTCCTGCACCAGCCACTAACCAACCGCAGGTGCGGTTATGACAGCAGCTGAAGCTTCATCACTTCTCAAATTTTTCCAACTTCATTCGAGCCTCGTCCGATTGACGCTCAGAGCCCCCAAGCCCAGCCCGAACACATCGACGAGTCTGAAATCATGAAACGGACCTGCTCGAACCTTCAGAACGCCCAAAACAATACTAAATCTACGAATCACCCCATAAAACCAATTGAATAAAACTTGTGAACTTCAAGTTCTAAATTCACCTCTAACGAGCCGAAACACACTTAAACTACTTGGATTAACACCAAATTTTACGGGCTAGTCTTAAATGTTATATTGGACATATACCGGGCTCTGGAACCAACATACAAGGCCGATACCAATGTGATCAATTATTTTTTAGTTTCTTTAAATTCTTAGAATTTCAGTTTAGCAATTTCCAATAAAAATTCATTACCCGGGCTAGGGACCTCGGAATTTGATTTCGAGCATTTCCTTTGGTCCCATATTTTTCTACGAATCCGCTGAGAGCGTAAAAAATACAAATCCTAGTCCGTTTGCTAAAAATTATTGATCAAAAATAAACTTAGACTTTTAAGAAAGTCTTAAGGAATCAAGTGAACTCATTTCAACCCAAACTCTTCCAAAATCCGAACTAAACCATCCCCGCAGGTCGTAAATCACTTAAGGCAAGCGCGAAAAATTTTATTTAAGGAAATGAGGTTCTAAAAAGTAAAATGACCAATCGGGTGGTTACAGAGGAGGTTGAACATAACGCCACGAATTGAACATATAGTGGGGGTTTTTTACAACCCAACATTTAAATCGCCACAATAAGAACAATTTTGTGAAGGTTGGCTCAAACGCCACAAAACAAACGTGTAATTAGAGTTTTTGATGACCCCCATAAATAAATCACCACAATTTAATAAATTTTTTATAGTGTTTTGTATCAAGACATTTAATTAATAAATGGTTTATATATTAATGATTAATGTATAAAAAATTTTACGCTGAGTTAAGCCAGAGCTGCTTCAAAGGCTAGGAAAGTAAGGTGTATTCCGTAGGGCCCAATTTTAAAAAGAATAGATTATGTGTTAATTTTTCCTTCAATAAATTAAAGAATCTTCGACTAAAAAAATTGATTCTAAAGTTGTTGCGCCTATTGAGGGACAAAATGTCTTTTCGTATAAAATAAATATATCATTATAATTTTCATGTAATCTTCATTTTGCTTTTTTTATATTCTGGCCACTAAAATATATAAGTAATATTTAAAAAATTTCGATTGCTAAGTTGTAACAATTTGAAGAAAAAAAAATAAAAATTGGAACATTGTATTAACATTTGACGATACATAAAGCATTGTAATCAATCTAATATTGATAATTTAGACTTATATTTTGAATTAAAAGTATTAAAAGAAATAGTATAAATAGGAGATAATACTCTGATAGATATACGTAATTACATAAAAAGTCTTGCTTTTTTTTTAAATACCGAACAGCTGCCTGAAAAGAAGTTTTCAAAATAAAAATACATAAAATTAACGTCACAAAATAGATAAAATTAATTAGCTATATTATCAATAAAAATTTCCAAACCTCTAATAATAGTTACACTTTAGGTCCCAATTATCACGAGCCGCCCTGATTTAAGTTACGAGGCTAAAAATTGTCTATTCTAGCTGACGCATTTCTTAAAATCCAATAGAATTAACTATCTGGAGTGAACATGGATCGGTTACTTTGAAAAAAGAGGCTACACAAAATCATATGGCAAAATACCTTAAATTACTTTTAAATTTAGCTCTAATTATTAATATTTTTTTTGAATTATGCCCGATCATACTTATCCCTCTTAACTTTCCCCCTTGAGATCTATCACCCCCTGGACATTGATACGATAAAAAGTGTAGGTGCACTTACCTACCACGTGGATCTTTCTGCCTATATGGCTTTTTTTTAGAAAAATAAATTTTTTTTACTTTTTAAGAATATTACTTTTTAGATAATTTTTTCAAATACAATTTATATTAAAACTTGGATAGAACTACATTATTTAAGCTAAATATTTTTATTTGGCCAAAAATAATAAAGTTTTAGTCAATCTTTTTTTGAATATAACCTAAAATAAAGATTTATACCATTGAAATAAATAGTCAAGACATCTAAAAAGTTGTGAAAATATAGTTTGAAATTAATATTTTGGCTATAACTTTTTATAGTTTGAACAATATATAGTTTGAAATTAATTATTTTGACTATATTATTACGGCGCTTTGAATTTTATTTTTACAGATTTTACCTAAACAAATAAAAATATACAGTTGAAATAAATAGTCATTGCATCACAACAAGAAATAAAAAGAGTGTACAATTGGAAGAAATGACAAGTGCAATTGTACACTCTTATTATTTCTTTTTTTGATGCAATAACTATTTATTTAAACTATGTATTTGTTTGTAACTTTTTAGATGTCTTGACTATTTATTTCAATTTTATAAATTTTTATTTTCATGTCAAATTCAAAAACGATTAATTAAAACTTTATTATTTTTGGCCAAATAAAAATATTAGCCTAAATAATGTAGTTATATCCAAGTTTTATTATAAATTTTATTTGGAAAAAATTTATCTAAGAAATTAATATTCTTAAAAAGGTAAAAAAAAATCTTTTCTTTTTTTAAGAAAAAAATCCACATAGACAGAAAAATCAATGTGGCGGGTGAGTGCACCCACACTTTTTGCCCCATCAGCGTCTAGGGTAATGACCCTAAAAAGACCAAATTGAGGGAGGTAATTAAGATCGGGTATTGTTTGGGAAGAATACTAATAATCTACACCAAATTTAGAGGTGGTTTAAGGTTTTTTTCCCATTATATAATTGTGCAAAAATTTATAATGTCACAGGAGATAATAAAATTTTCAAGATCCGGTTGAACGATAAATTGAAGTGACAATATATCTATTCTAATCATGATTACTAATAAATGAGCATATTATATGAGAAATGCCTCTATGGTGATACTAATATTGTCTACTTTTGTCCTTTTGTTTTCTTGAGCCTAGGGTCTTTCGGAACCATCCTCTCTAAACTTTTTGGGTAGGGATAAGGTTTGCATACACACTGCTCTCCCCAGACTCCACTAATAAGATTTTACTGGGTTGTTGTTGTATTATATGAGATGAGGTTTTAAGATAAAATAAGCTTAAAAGATGGTGAATGAGAAATGGAAGAAAAATGAAAATTTTAAGTTTTACCCCCTTGACAAAGGGATATTGCCTCATATTGGAAGAGAAAAAAGTTTTTGATGGGTATATATACAATTGCTCTTCTTGTAGCTCTTAAAAAGTTAAGAAGAAGGCAAGCCTCGCGTTGTCATCGTCGTCCTCGCTCGGCTCAATTTCGGCTTCGCCTCCGGATTCAGTCAAATGATTGATTATTTAATTTTTTGAGCCAAATTTATTTGTTAATTGTAAATAGTAGAATAATCCATGTCTGTAGCAGAAGATTAATACTAACGGAAAAATGTTTCCTCTGCACGTTTTAATTTGCATAAATGACCATGGTCATTTTGCGTCAATGCATCAACATGTCGAACAACACCGACATTGGTACCGGCAGAAAAACTCGAAAAGTTTTCTGGGATTGATTTCAAGCGATGGCATGCTTGAATAATTTAAGTATATAAAAGTCCAATAAGGAAGATGTTCCTATTCTGTATGATGAAACTCCAGAGAATGAACGCTTTCGCGTAATTGAGGCATGGAAGCATTATGATTTTCTATGCAAGAAATATATTTTTAGCAAACTGGATGACGATATATATAATGTTTAAAATGGCGTGGAGACATCAAAAGAACTGTGGATTACGCTTGAATGGAAATACAAAACTGAAGACGTCGGGTTGAAGAAATTTGTTGTCGCTAAATTTTTGGACTACAAAATGGTAGATAGAAATTCTGTTATTGTCCAAGTCCAGGAATTACAAGTGATTATTCACGATCTCCTTGCTGAAGGTACAAGTAGAATTAATACAAATGTTAATTGTATTAATTTTATTATGTTTACTAATAGAATTTTCATTGAAGGACTTATCATCAATGAAGCATTCCAAGTAGCAGCGATGATTGTGAAGTTGCCTACTATGTGGAAGGACTTCAAAAATTACTTGAAACACCTACGGGGGGAGATGTCACTTGAAAATCTCATTGTTAGGTTGAGAATCTAAGAGGACAACAAAATTGTTGAAAAGAGAGGTCGTGGAAACTTAACAATAATGGGAGCAAACATTATTGAGGATATTCCTCAAAATAAGAGAAAGAGGAAGTAGGCTTCTGGATTGAAAAGCAACCTAAGCAAGAAGTGGTTCAACGGAAATTACTACAACTATAGGAAAGCTGGACACAAATCTACATATTGTTGTTCTCCGAAGAAAGACACGAAGCAGGGTCAAGCAAACGTGGTTGAAAAGCACGAAGATGTTGATGACTTATGTGATATGGTTTCTGAATGCAACTTGGGCGCAATCCTAATGAGTGGTGGATTGATTTTGGAGTCACTCGTCATGTTAGTGCCGTTAGAGAAGCATTTGCTATATATGCTCCCATTGGACCCGAAGACACGCTTTCTATGGGAAATTCTGCAAAGGCTAAAACTGAAGGATGTGGGAAGATATTTCTAAAAATGACTTCTGGCATGGTCGTGACTCTGAACGACGTCCTTCATGTGTTCCTAATATTAGAAAGAACTTAGTCTCTACTGGACTTATTGTTAAGAACGGGTTTAAATATGTCTGATAAGGCTGTAATAAGTAAGAATGTGATGTTTGTAGGAAAATGTTACTTCACTAAGGGTCTTTTCAAGCTGAATATAATGGTTGTTGAGAACAATAATAAAATTTCAGCATTTTCTTACTTAATTGAGTCAAATGATTTATGGCATATACGTTTAGGATATGTCAATTATAAAACCTTGCGAAAAACGATTAACTTGGAAGTATTGCCTATGCCTAAGTTTGAATGCGAAAAATTAAAGTGTCAAATATGTGTAGAATCTATGTATGTTAAATATCCTTATAAGTCAGTTGAAAGGAATTCAAATCCATTAGACTTAATTCACTGATATTTGTGACATGAACTCAATTCCATCTCGCGGCGACAATACTTGATATTGCTATGTTTACTTACCTAATAGTAAAGATGAAGCAATAGACGCATTCACGCAATAAAAAAATAAAGTTGAAACGCAACTTAACTAGAAAATCAAAATAATAAGAAGTGATACGGGTGGTGAATATGAATTTCCTTTTGAAGAAATATGTTTAGGATATGGTATTATTCATCAAACAACGACCCCTTACATGCCCCAATCTAATGGGATTGTGCAAACACGATTAATTAATTGAATGAAATGAGAAATACATTGTTGATAAGTTCCGGTTTGCCATAGAACTTTGGGGGGGGGGGGGGGGGGAGGAAGCCATTCCTACGGCTAAATGGATGCTAAATCGAGTACTCCATAGCAAAACACAATCTGTTTCATATGAAAAATGGAAAGGAAGGAAGCTCAACTTGAATTATTTTAAAGTGTGGGGGTGTTTAGCAAAAGTGCAAGTTCCTAAACCCAAAAGGGTAAAAATAGGACAGAAAACAGTTGATTGTGTTTTCATAGGATATGCAACCAATAGTAAAGCATATCGATTTCTAGTTCGTAAATCAGAAAATCCCGACATTCATAATAATATGGTTATAGAATCAGATAATACTAAGTTCTTTGAAAATATATATCCATATCAACAGAAATGTGAGTCAATTAGTGAAGGATCTAAACGAGCTCAGAAAACAAAACAAAACACATTTAATCAGGAGTATCCAAGATGTAGTAAGCATCAAAGAGTGTCTACTTCATTTGGACTGTCACACCTCCTTTTGGCTACTACAACCCGGAGAAGGGCGTAAATAAGGTAGTTTTTCCAATTTAAGGACAATCGATATGAAATTCAGTTATTTAAGAGTTTTCGGAGTCGCCACTCGGGAAATTTATGGTGTCCCAAGTCACCTGTCAGAATCCCGAATCGAGGAAGGAATGACTCTGTTTAACAGTCCGCGAACCAGAAATCCAAGTAAGGAATTCTGTTAACCAGGGAGAAGGTGTTAGGCATTCCCGAGTTCTGTGGTACTATCATGGTCGCTCAACTGTTATATTTAGCTTAAACTATCTAATTTTAGAACATGTTTTAACTTACGTGCTTTTTAACTCTAAACCACTTTTATTATTATTTTAAAGAAAATTTCAACATCGTTAAAAACAAGCCTCGAACCACGTCACATAAATGCACCATAGTTTTGACACATTTCAACTTCGTTGGGATTCAGATTTGGCCCACATAAATGCGCACCTGTTTTTAAGGAGAGAATTATTAAAGTTGTGTCCTAAAGTGACTAGCGCGTTGTTATCTTTGCGGTACCGTAAAATTTGCTAAACAGTGTATCCCAAATTTTCTAAGTATTTTAGGATAAACAATTAGCGAGGGCTCCGCAATGTTTGATTATGTTTGGTGTGACACTTCGTTCTATTTATTATTTATAGCCCATCCTAAAGAGAAGTAGGATGTTTATAAGGTGTGCCCTTGATGTGACTTAATCCATTATTAAGGACTTCCAGTTTCGATTATTACATATGAACAAAAGTTGTACTTATCGAGTCATTGGGCTTACAACCAGCCCAATAGGGATGTATTTCGATCAATTGCAACCCCATGAAGCAACGAACCTCAATTAAAATCTTAAGGCCATTGGACCTTACAACAGATGAGTCCAAAACGTGTGTAATCATAAAGGGACTCATTGTAAAAAGGACTCATTGTAAACAACAGTTGCTTCCAGCAATGACTATATATTTTAAAAGGAAAATGAGGAAAATATGGGTCAAATTATACAACCACTGAAAATGCTGAGATATCAAACTTGAATCAACAAGACCTGTATTATCATATTAAAACTTTATTCTACAGTTTCAGACTTGATTATTCTAAAATGAGCCTATCACTAACTTGCTGAATTTACAAATTTATAAGACCAACTTGAAATGCATTCACACCATGATTTTGTCATTACAATTTAACCTAGCGACTTTCCACTGAGAAGCCATCAAAACAAATTACTCATTCAAATGGCAAGACAATTCAAATCCTAGATATACGAATCCTATTTGAACCAAAATCATAACAGCACCAATGAAAATATATCCAGTCCTATTAGGCAATTCATACATAACACAACTACTTAGATCTCATACAAATTACAAGTTTGGAAAACAAAAGTGAACAAAGATATTAATAAGATAAATTTGTCGTTTATATAACAAATCAGGTACAACAGTAGTTCTGGTTCCTTATACATATGAAGCTGGGCAAACCTAGAATTACAAGGAAACATGTAGGAGAGGAGTCAGCCAGAACCCGGCAAAATTAATTAGTAAATTAATGGAAAAAACCAACAGCTCGATTTCCATTTGAACCAAACCACAACATCAAGTGACCCAGGAAAGTTTAATACCAATTAAGACCCATCAAACAACCCAATTAACTTAAAATTCAACATAAACAACATGCAGTCAGACCCACTCTAGGAACACATAAAACCCAAACAAGTGGGGTCAAACCCAGAACAAAACCCAAAATAGCCCTGAAAACAGCTGAGTTCTCAATGAAACAGTATTCGCTAAACTTTCAACTCATTTTTGGAGTCCTAAAATGCTCAAATTTGAAGGAAGGGCTTCCAATTGCCCCCACTAACTAATGTATTTCTAATTAAAGTTCAAATTGGAAAATTGATTTGTGACTATGGCTGGAAATTTTTATAATTTTTAGAGTGTTTTTTAAAGTAATTTTCTGTCCCTTTTTATAGCCAAAGGTTAGGGCATCACTATTATTTTGTTTTAACTAAAGGTCCCTCTTTCAATTTTTAAGATTTTACCTATTTGGACCCTCATTTCTTGACTTGTTTCCCAAGTTACAGCAATAGTACTACTGATTTTGTATTAAAGACCCCTTCTAGAAGGTTCTAAATGCTTGTACCAATTTCTACCCTTTATAGACTACATATACTACTCTTATTTTGTTTCTAATATAACCAAAGCCAAGTTAACCTCTAAATTACCTCTATCTTATTCTGAAAATTACCAATACTAAATTAAAATTCCATATTACCCTGATTTATCCTAAAATTATCAGAATTATGGATATACATTAACCCTAGATGTTAGAAAAACTATTTTACTAACTTTGTAAGATATTACTAATACCTAATACTGCTAGCAGCTATATCCGACCCTAATGTTAAAAAGCTATTAATCAAATGCAAATCAATCTTCAGCACTCAAAATCAGGTCAAATACTCAAGAACCAAAAGAAGAATAAAGAAGTCTACCACTACTAAATATTAGAAATCAACACCCAAACCTTGTGAACCATCAATTGAAACTTATAAACAATGAAATTACCAGAAGTCATGACCATCCTAATTGCATGCGAACTATTAGCCAATATTCCATCTCAGAAGCCAGGGACACTACAGAAATTAAAAGACGACATTCTAGAATTTTAAATACTTAAAACTAAAGCAATCATGGCAAAATAAGACAAAATTACTAATCAGAAAATTCACAATAGACGTTCAGGATTCCTAGAATTGCTAATTAGAAGCAGAACATAACCAAAATCTAACTGAATGCCATTTAAAATTTAATCTAACTAAAAATAAACTCAAATCTAATTGGTAAAACAAGAAGAAAAATAAAATTAGAAAGAAAAGAAAAAGAAAAATAAAACAAACTAAGAGAAGTGGACTTACTGATTTCTTCATTTAATCCTTGGTGAAATCAATTCGAACCCCTGAAGAGCACTCAAAGATCTTTAAAATTGAACTCAATCTTGGGTCATGGCTGGTATTAACATTTAATGGGTCTGGGTCGTTTGAGAGTGGCTTGGGTTGGTTTTTGGGTAGAGGAAGGCTAAAAGGGGTGAGTGGTGATGGTCTGGGAGACGTTGGAAGTCAGCCACCGCCGTGCATGGCGGGGCTGCCCGCTTCTAACAAATATTTGGGGGGGGGGGGGGTTGCATTCGAGGGTTGCCGGTGGTAGGGTTGGAAAGAGGATGGTTAGGGGGTATAATGGTGTTAGTTTGGGGGTCGTTGGTCACCGGCCGCCACCGTGGACGGCGAAGCTGCCGTGCTTTAAACAGATATTCAATAAGCTGGGGAGGGTTTCGAAGGGTTATCTTAGGGGGGCTAGGAAGAGTTGACAATGGGGATTCTATGGTGTAAATTTGGGAGCTATTGGAGTTAACCACCGCCGGCGACGGACGGTGGGGGTGTGGTGGTTTGACGGTGGCATTACACCGGCGATCGAACTGTACGAGGAGGATGGATTTTTGTCTCTGAAATGCTATAGGTATTTGGACACTTATATCTAAAGTATAAAGCCCAATTTGAGCCGTTGGATCAGGGATATGGACGACCGAGATTAAAAGGCATCAAATGATGTCATTTTGAGAAGGGTGGGGATGGACTAGGTCCGGGCGGGGTTTTCAGCTAGGTCTATGGATTTTGGACTAGTTTATATTGCAAAATTTTCCCAAGTGGCCTTTCAAAACAAGACCAAATCCAACTTCCATTTTGTTCTCATTTTTTATTAAATTATTTTATTAACACCAAATTAATCAAAAACCTAATTTATAAATCCAAAATTTGGCTAATTAATAAAAATGCTATTTTCGTTTTTTTGTGAATTAAAATACACTCTTAATATGCAAATAACCATACAATTATGTAATTGGACTCTAAATATTCAAATAATAAAGGGAAGACACAAATAAACACAAAATCACACGTTTAACAAGAAAAAATGCAAATAAACATATATCACATAATTAATTCCTAAAAAGCCAAAAGAAAAGATGCAAATAAACACAAAATTAGATAATAAATTCTAAAATTCAAATAATAAAAGAAAAATCCTAGTTTAAAAAATTAATAGGAACATTTCAAGTGAGGCAAAAATCACGTGCTCACAGCTGCCCCTCTTTGCTCGGAGACACGAAGGGTTTCGGGCAAAGATAGGTGAGCAACTCAGAGATTTTTTCCTGCTTCGCATTCCATGAGAAGCATTTTGAAAATTGTCTGACCGAACCCTGCTTCAAAGTTTGCCTACATATCCTCGGCTGAAGAGGAATCAGGTCAGTGTAGTTTTGGTGTGTTAGGTAGCTGGGACTACGAGAAGCTCTGATTGCATTGCCGATGCAGCTGTTATTGCCTGCTGACCTCCTTATTACACCTTATGAAATATTAAAACATAACTAGACTAAGCTATAAGCTACAGATTACAAAAGAAAGCCTATTTATGTCTTGAATCTTGATCGTTCTTACTTTGTTGCCTTGTATTTCTTCCTGCAAACTCCTTATGGCATCGCTGACTGCTTGCCTTTCTTCCTTCATGTCTGATGCCGAATTGTTGGACTTGACACGTATTCTGCTGAAAGCGTTCCCTCGTTCTACAGGAGGGCGCCTGACTAGTAGAACTTGCAATTTGACAGATATTCCCTTGTTCTGCAGGTGGGTGCCTGATCGCCAAGACTTGACTTCTGAAGGATATGCCTTTGTTCCCCAGGTGCGTGTCTGATTGCCAAAGCCGGAAATTTTGAAAAGTATTCCCTTGTTCTACAGGTGGGCGCCTGATTACCAAAATTTGAAAATTTGAAAAGTATTCCCTTGTTCTACAGGTGGCCGCCTGATTACCAAAACATGAAATTTTTGAAAAATATTCCCTTATTCTAAAGGTGGGCGCCTGATTGCCAAACCTTGAAATTTGAAAAGTATTCCCTTGTTCTATAGGTGTACGCCTCATTACCAAAACTTGAAATTCATTAAAAATATTCCTTTATTCTATAGGTGGGCGCCCGATTGCCAACACTTGAAACTTAAAATTTTGAAAAGTATTCCCTTGTTCTACAGGTGGGCTCCCAATTGCAAAAACTTGAAATTTAAAATTTTGAAAACTATTCCCTTGTTCTACAGGGTGGACGCCTGATTGCAAAAACTTGAAATTTTGAAAAATATTCACTTGTTCTACAAGTGGGTGCATGATCACCAAGACTTGACTTCTGAAGGATATGCCCTTGTTCTCCAGGTGGATGCCTGATTGCCAAAGCCTGAAATTTTGAAATGTATTCCCTTGTTCTACAACTGGGCGCTTGATTACAAAAATTTGAAATTTCAAAGAATATTCTCTTGTTCTACAGGTAGGCGCTTGATTACCAAAACATGAAATTTTGAAAAATATTCCCTTATTATGTAGGTGGACGCCTGATTGCCAAAATGTAAAATTTTGAAAACTATTCCCTTGTTCTACAGCTAGGCTCCTGATTACCAAAACTTGAAATTTTCGAAAAATATCCCCTTATTCTACAGGTCGGCACCTGATTGCCAAAACTTAAAACTTTGAAAAATATTGCCTTGTTCGACAGGTGGGCGCCTGATTCCAAAACTTACAATTTTGAAAAGTATTCCCTTGTTCTACAGGTGGACGCCTGATTGCCAAAACTTGAAATTAAATTTTTGAAAACTATTCCCTTATTCTACAGGTGGGTGCCTAATTGCGAAAACATAAAATTTTGAAACATATTCCCTTGTTCTACAAGTGGGCGCCTGATTACAAAACATGAAATTTTGAAAAATATTCCTTTGTTCTACAGGTGGGCGACTGATTACAAAACTCGAAATTTTGAAAAATATTCCCTTGTTCTCCAGGTGGGCACCCGCTTGCCAAAACTTTAACATTTTTTAAAAAATTCTCTTGTTCTACAAGTGGGCACCTGATTTCCAAAACTTGAAATTTTGAAAAGTACATCCTTGTTCTAAAGGTAGGCGCCTGATTGCCAAAACTTGAAATTTTGAAAAATATTCCCTTGTTCTACATGTGGGTGCCTGATTGCAAAACTTATAATTTTGATAAATGTCCCTTGTTCTACAGGTGGGAGCCTTATTACTAAAACTTGAAAATTTTAAAATCTTCCCTGAGACTACTGCCTGTGTACCTGATCACACAAAACACAAGAAATTCTTCCTTCCCCAATTTGGTGATGGGCGGGTCCGTGAGTGTTAATCAGATCTCCTCACAAAATATGTCTAAGCCTAAGCTAAGTCCCATTATCCAGGAGGGTCCTGACAATTTTTAACTGATGACAACTTTAAGAATATGTGATATTTCTCAAAAGGTTTTATTTTCCACTATGTTTTGTTGTGAGTTATATCTGATAGGGGATCTGCTGGCGACTGGTGATTAAAATTGCTTCCCATTATTCAGGCGGGTCTTGACAACTCTTATTAAATGACGAGATGCGACTGTCGGGGGTTAGTATCTATAGCTATGCCCCATCATCCAGGGGGTCTTGAAAACTCTTGTCGACCCTTGCTGGGGAAGTATCTAATCTAAGTCTCATTTTTCAGGACGGTCCTGATGACATGTTGACTCTTGTTGGGGAAATATCTAATCTAAGTCTCATTTTTCAGGAGGGTCCTGATGACTCTTATTGACTCTAGTTGGGGAAGTATTGTTTGTGTTCTAAACTAAATCCCATTTTCTAGGAGGGTCCTGAGGGTTCCAACTTAAGTGCTAATCCTAACTTCTAGTTGTTTCTGCTAGTGATTATTGCCCAGGAGGGTTTCTGTGACTCTTACTAGGGACGATGTTGGTGCTTGCCCATGTTACCCGCACCTGTTTGAGTTTTAAACTGCATTTCATCTCAACTTCCGTGCTCTTTTAACTCTCAATTGTTCCTATTGGGGTTTGCTAGTTAAAACGTGTCCCCTTGTGCTCTTTGTTGGGGGAGGGTGTTTATGACTGACTATGTCCCTTTTGTGTTTTAACTAAGTCCCACTTCCAGGTGGGCCCCGAGATTTTGACCATACTTGTTGGGTGCCTGCTTTCTCTTGTGGACGGCCTTCCTTTGGCTTTTCCGGAATTTTTTTTCCCGTGTCAATCAAAGAAAACTAGTCAGTTTGAAAAGTGGTGGTTAGTTTGCGGCATTCTACTTTTAAGCGGCCTCCTCATTGTCATAATCTGTTTTGTTCAAATTTCCATATTGATGATGAGTTTCCTGAGTTTGTTGGCTGACCCCTGAACCTTTATGGCTTTACTATTCTTCCCACGCTTGTGTTACATTTATAACCCTTGGCCGAAATTCTATATGTCCTTCCCCGAAGACTGGTGAAGTAGTGTATTATACTTTGGCCAAACCTCTGAACCTTGTGGATTCACTTTGTTCTTTATCTTGTGTTACATTTTTGCTCTTTTGCCAAAATGCTTGCACCTCTTTTTTGAAATTACCCGATCTGTCCATGATGTTTGGTTAACCTTTGCCTTTTATGTCTTTAATTTTCTCTCCACTTTGAGTTGCACTTATACCCTTTACCATAATATTTATGCCTCTTTCCAACGACTGATGAGTTGAAATATCATGTTGGGTCAACTCTCATGGCCCTTTCCACCTTTGTGTTGCACTTTCTGCCTCTTTTTCTAGAAGCCTCTTACCTCTCCTGGACGAGTGTTGAGTCAAGACGTGGCTTTGCTTTATTTCTCATATTGGTGTCATGTTTCCAAGCCTTCGCCAGAAATCCTTACCCCCCTCCTGAAATTACCCGACCATTTATGACGCTTGACAGACTCTTGATCTTTCCTCCCTCAGTTTGCTCCTCACGTTGCGTTGCACTCTCGATCCTTCATCGGAATTCTTTATTTCTTTCCCGATGACAGATGTATCATGCTTAATCAAACCTTGTGACGTCACGACCTTCCCCTTCTTCGTTTTGTGCCAACTTTACGTCCCATCTGAGAAAGCTCGATTGTTGTATGATGCTCGACTCACCCCAGAATCTTTGTGGTTATACATTGCACGCCCTTTTCTGTGTGATACTCCTTCACTTTGTCGACTCTTGTCTCTTCCATTAGTTGCATTTTTTATCAATCCTTCCTTTTGTTGTTCCTCACTTGTTATCTTTGTTATGCCTTTGGGCGTCATGCGCTTTGTTCCTTGATAATCGGCTTTGAAATTCCTTTCATTCGCTTGAGAAAAAGATTTAGACTCGAAAGAAAAATTCAAGGCAAAGACTCCAAATGGTATTTATGGTGGAGAATCCAGACTTGCTGACTGTTGAAAAGACAAGAAAAAAGACTTATCCGAAGAGGAATCGCTTGTTTTCGCAATCATGACATGCACTTCGGCTTAGTAGACCCAATCCATTTTGATGACCGACCTTTTGTTGCCGTGCTTTTTGTTGTGTTTACCCTTCCAACCCAATTCTTTCAATCAAACCCTAATTTTGCTTGGCCTGCAGTGTTCATCCACCAACAGCCCTTTTTAGAGTTCTGGTTTTGCCTTACCTTCGCCTCACGGTGCCTGTGAAGCTTTTCACCGACAAGACTCTCTTATTTTATTTCTCTTAAACTCTTGTCGCCATATGGTGCCCATGAGGGTTTTCACCAATAAGACTCTCTCATTTTATTATCTCTTTCGTCTGGCTCGGAGTGCTATCTCTGACATGAATCCCTTCTACTTGCTCAACTTGTCTTCTTTTGAAGACTGATCAGAAGGTCTTTCTTAGGACCGTAATGTGGGCTTTTGAATAGGGTTAGAAAGGAAGGATATCAAAGGCTCAAACAATTTAAATGGGTTCAGGATTACAACTTTCGGAATCACATTCTTACAATTACCATGACTTCTGCCCCAGTGTTTTGCTTGGGGACGTTTGGATTTTTATTTTGATGAGACTGAACCATGAGGCTGCCTACGTATCCTTTTAAAAAGGAACCAGATCAAACGTAGTTCATAACGATTCCTTGTTTTTTTTGTTGTTTTCTTCTCTTCTTTTTGTTTTTCTTTTCTCCCTTTTCTTTCCTTTTTTTCTTTTCCTTTTCTCTTTTCTCTTTTCTTTTATTTCTTGTTTTTCCTTCTTTTTCTTTTCTTTTTCTTTTTCCTTTTCTTTCTTTTCATTTTTTTTTTCATTTTTAGTTTTCAGTTTTCATTTCCATTTTCTTTGTTTTTCTTTTACTGCCTTCTCACACTTGATAGACATTTTCACGCATTTTCCTTCTACATTTGTCAAATACAATGCTCTGTTGGACAACACTCTTGATACGATGAATGGTCCTTGCCAGTTTGGAGCAAGCTTTCCCTTTGCCTCAGCCTTGTGAGGGTGGATGCGCTTTAATACCAATTGACCTACTTCGAACATACTGTGGTGCACTTTCTTATTATATGCCCTGGCCATCTTTCGTTGATACAATTGGCCGTGACATACCGCCGCCAATATTTTCTCATCAATCAGACTCAATTGTTCCAAACAAGCTTTGACCCATTCTTCGTCGTCGATTCCCGCTTCGGCCACGATTCGAAGATAGGGGATTTCAATTTCGGCCGGGATTACTGCTTCTGTGCCATACACCAATAAGTACGGAGTTGCCTCTTATGAAATGCTGACAGTGGTGCGATAACCTAACAATGCGAAAGACAGCTTCTCATGCCACTGCCTGTACTCTTCAACCATTTTACGAAGTATCTTCTACATGTTTTTATTAGCTGCCTCAATGGCTCCATTTGCCTTGGGGCGTTACGGGGTAGAATTTCGATGTGTGATCTTGAACTGTTGACATACCTCTCTCATTAAGTGACCGTTGAAATTTGCCCCATTATATGTGATTAGCGTCTTGGGGATCTTGAACCGAAAAATGATGGTTGTGTGCGCAAATTCGACCACGGCCTTCTTGGTCACTACCTTGAAGGCTTTGGCTTCAACCCATTTGGTGAAATAGTCAATAAAAACCAGGATAAATCTGTGTCCATTAGAAGCTGCTGGCTCAATGGGCCCGATGACATCCATGCCCCAAGCAATGAAAGTCCATGGTGCCAACATCATATGCAATTCAGACGGCGGAGAATGAATAAGGTCTCCATGCACTTGACACTGGTGGCATTTGCGCACAAAGCTGATACAGTCCCGCTCCACGGTGAGCCACTAATATCTTGCCCGAAGGATCTTCTTTGCCCAAGCATATCCGCTCATGTGTGGCCCGCAGACGCCAGCATGCATGTCGTTCATGATGGTCGTCGCCTGCTTAGAATCTATGCATCTTAGCAAACCAAGATCTGGCGTTCTTTTGCATAGTATTCCTCCGCTGAAGAAAAACCCACTTGACAAATGATGAATTGTTCTCTTATGGTCACTCGTGGCTTCAACTGGGTACACACCTCTCCTGATATATTCCTTGATGTCGTGGAACAAAGGCTCGCTGTCAAGCTCTTCTTCCACCATGTTGTAATAAGCATGTTGATCATGAACCTGGATATGTATAGTGGCAACGTAAGCCTTGTCTGGATGATGTAACATTGATGCCAAAGTAGCCAGGGCATCAGCGACCTCATTATGAATCCTGGGGATTTGCCTGAACTCTATTGACAGAATCATCGGCAGAGATCATGCAAGCATTGCCGGCATGGTATGAGTTTTAAATCTCTTGTTTCTCACTCCCCTTTAATCTTGTGTACTAGAAGGTCCAAGTCTTTCAAGACCAAGACTTCCTGGATATCCATGTCCGCTGCTAATCTCAAACCCAAAATGCATGCCTCATATTCTGCCATGTTGTTGGTGTAATAGAAGTTGAGTTGAGCTGTGCCTGGGTAACGATGCCCTTCTTCAGAAATGAGCACCGCTCCTATCCCAATGCCTTTCATGTTTGCAGCCCCATCGAAGAACAATCTACATCCCGACTTCTCATCCCGTTCCATTTTATTGATGTGCATCACTTCCTCGTCTGGGAAATATGTGTTCAAGCGCTCATATTCTTCATCTATGGGATTCTCCGCTAAATGGTTCGCCAATGTTCATGCCTTCATAGAAGTCCTAGTCATGTAGATAATGTCGAACTCAGTGAGCAAGATTTTCCACTTAGCAAGCCTTCCTGTGGGCATGGGCTTCTGGAAAAAGTATTTCAATGGGTCCAGCCGTGATATGAGATAAGTGGTGTATGATTACAAGTAATGCTTTAACTTTTGGGATACCCACGTCAAGGCACAGCATGTCCGTTCAAGATGGGTATACTTAACCTCGTAAGATATAAATTTCTTGCTGAGGTAGTATATGGCCTACTCTTTTCTCCCAGTAACATCATGCTGACCCAGCACGCACCCAAATGAGTTGTCCAGGACTGTCAAATATAAGATCAAAGGCCTTCCTGGTTCCGGGGGGACCAATATCGGTGGGTTCGACAAATATTCCTTTATCTTATCAAAAGCCTCTTGGCACTCTCCCGTCCATTTTGCTGCAACATCCTTTTTCAACAACTTAAAGATGGGATCGCATATGGTTGTGAGCTAAGCAATTGATGTAATTCAATCTTCCCAATAGAATCATCTCTTCTGTTTTATTCCTTCATTGTTTTTCTTTAGACTTGCTTCTTTGAAGTCATGGTAATCAAAACACACCCTTGTTTTGCCGTCCTTCTTCGGCACAGGCACACCATTAGCTAACCAAGTGGGGAATCGTGTGACTCGGATGACTTTTGCCTCGAACTATTTGGTCATTTCCTCTTTAATTTTCACACTCATATCAATTTTGAATTTTCTGAACTTGTGCTTGACTGGCGGGCAGGCTGGGTCAGTATGTAGCTTATGGACTACTAAATTAGTCCTCAATCCAGGCATGTTGTCATAGGACCACGCGAAGACATGTTTGTACTCAAGTAACATTTCAATTATTTTTTCCCTAAGTTTTGGCTCTAGATGGACACTTATTTTGGTTTTTCTAACATTATCCGGACTTCCTAAATTGACTGCCTCTGTGTAATTCAGGTTTGGTTTGGGTTTCTCTTCAAATTGGGTCAATTCTTTACTAATCTCGTCCCATGCCCCTTTCTCATCATACCCTGGTTCATCCCCATGTTCTATTTCCTGAATTATTATTTCTTAACTAGGCATGTTTTGAAGGTTGGGCTGAGGAGTCCTTCTACATGTCAGATCACTGGACCCAGCATAAAAATAATTGTACAAAAGAGAAAAGAAAGAAAAGGAAAGAGAAATGGAAACTATCAGCATTGCTGAAAAGGGAAATTGCATTTCATTAGAATTAAAGATAACAGAGTTTACACATCCAAATAGACAAAAATAACAACTGAATTAACAACTCTGACGCTAATCCAAACTAGACTGAAAGGAAAATCAAAGCCGACTACCACGACTCCCTCCAAGTGGGAAGAGAAGTGGCTTCCCTATTATTGATTTTTGCGCATGCTCCCACAAACTGCACATCCCCTCTGCTTGATCCTTCTCCTGCCTCAACCATATTCACCTCATTGAATAATCGTTCCAAACCTTTATCAAGATCTCCATCCGGGTCGATCAACGGGCTGGAAATCTTTGGTCTGGGCCATTGCTAGCACTGCTTTTGACAAATGATTTGGACAACCATGGGATAGGTTTTGGGAGAACCCAGGCCTTCTGTCTCAGCTTCTTAGCTCGTCTTATGTCTGCAGCTATGGGCTTGAACCCTAGGCCAAAAGTGTCCAGATTTTTTGGAAGGGATACTGGTTGCACAATGCCTTACAGAGAATCCCCCGACCTTTTGTCGGGCATAAAACCATTTTTCAACATTTCTGAAGCAACCATGACAGAAGAGGTTGTTATCTTTAGGGTCGCGACAACCTCACCTTCTGGGATTTTCTGTACTGACACTGTGTTAAATACCTAGTAGACCCACGGCCCTTTACTGTCCTCAAATTCAATGAATGTTACGATCGCGTCACATGAAGTATACTGATTGTCTTCACCATGCACTACAATCTCTTACCTATCCCATTCAAATTTGACCATCTGATGAAGTGTACATGGAACTGCTTTAGCTGCATGAATCCAGGGCCTTCCAAACAACACGTTATAAGAGACTGCTACATCCAGCACTTGGAATTCCATGGTGAACTCAACGGGTCCTATGGTTACTTACAACACTATATCTCTTACGGTGTCTTTGCCTCCGCCATCGAAGCCTCGAACATAGACGTTATTCTTGCAGACCCTTTCATTTTCCACCTTCATCTTGGTCAATGTGGATAGTGGATAAATGTTTTCACTTGACCCGTTGTCGACCAAAACTCGAGAGACCACAACATCTTTACATTTCACAGTCAGATAAAGAGCTCGGTTGTGCTTAGTGCCCTCCATAGGCAGTTCATCGTCAGAGAATGTGAACCGGTTTACCTCGAATATCTTGTTTGCAATATTTTCCAAATAGTTAACCGTTATCTTATCTAGGACATGAGCTTCATTTAGAATCTTCATTAATTCCAGGCGATGTCCATCTGCGTGGATTAGTAAGGACAACAAAGAAACCTGAGCTGGTGTCTTCCTCAACTGCTCTATAATGGAGTAGTCATGCATTTACATTTTCTTCAAAAATTCTTCAGCCTCTTCTTCTGACACAACTTTCTTCACAGGTTCTGGGTTATCTTTAGAAATTCTGCCCTTCCTCAATTCTTCTGGGGCAAAGTACCTCCCTGACCGAGTTAAACCTCATGCCTCACACACTTCCTCTGTAACTTCTTTCCCCTTGTACATCACTATTGCTTGCTCTTATCTCCAAGGAACAACTTTGCTGTTGATTATTGGTGGCTGGATCAGTGGTTTTACAATAGCTGACTCGATGCAAACCCCTTCCACAACAAAGACATGTTCTCTAGCTGCCCCATGTCCAGTAACATTTTCCTATTCCTTCTTTGGCGCAACCGCGCATGCAGGGCTCTCCTGAACTGTGACAAGTTTGCTGCCTTTCCTTTTGCCCGGGATACTAGCTCTTCACTGCTTGCAACCTCAGTTAGCTTACATTCACTGGCTTTTATCATCATTACCATTTGTGAAGGCCTTCAAGACTGTCCCCTTCTTTCCACAATTTAAATCATGCTAGTTTCTTGATGGGCCGGCAGCAGGTTTTGGTTAATATTGGGCACCTCCAGGGTGTGCATCTAAATCATGTGGGAGTCAATAAGTTCCAGATAGCGTACTTTAAATGCCAACACTTTTCGGTGTCATGCCCATGTGCACCGGAACAGTATTCTCAGCTGACTGAATAATCTAAATTCGTCGGGGGAGGATTTGGTTGTTTCGCTTCGATTGGAATCAACATATCCAGCTGTCACAGCCTGTGGAATAAGCTAGTGTAAGATTCTCCCAGTGGATTGAAAGTCTTCTTCTGTACCCTCTAATTTCTCAGGACTAGATTGGCTCGAAAGGCGGGCCTCGGGGGCTGTTGGTAAGCTCTTGGAGATGAGTAATGATTTTGTGGAATTGGGTAGGTGTTCTGAGGGGGTGGCACAAGCCATTGAGCGGGAGGTTGGGCATATGCTTGCGCATGATGGACTGAGAAGTAAGGTTCTGGTGGCAGACTGTAATGTTATGGTGGGCCATATGGAGTGTGTGGGTATGTTTGGTGGTGAGGACGGGGCTAGGCGTAATGAGATGGTGCCCGAGGTCTGAACCAAGTTCCCGACTCCACTGTCGCCACTTCCTCTTTCTCATTTTTCCCGAAAGCTCCCCCAGCTCCACCTGGATGGCTTGTGTAGTTGCCTTAATTGCAGAGTAACTCATGATTTTATTGGATTTGAGGCCTTCCTCAACCATACCTCCCGTCTTGACCACTTCGTTGAAAGACTTTCCCACTGCTGACACCAAATGCCCAAAGTAGGTAGGTTCCAAAGCCTGTAGAAAAGTCGACCATCTCACTCTCCTTCATGGGAGGATCAACTCTGGCCTCTTGTTCCCTCCACCGGAAACTGTACTCCCTGAAACTCTTGTTGTGTTTCTTCTCTAGCTTTGTCAGAGATAAATGATCCGGGAAAATCTCGAGATTATACTGAAGCTGGCAGGAAAACGCTTGTGCGAGGTCATCCCAAGTATACCATCGATTGGGATCCTGCTGAGTATACCACTCTAGTGTCGGCCCTCTTAAACTCTGGCTAAAGTACGCCAATAGCAATGCATCTTTTCCCCCTTTTCCCCTCATTTTGCTGCAAAACCCCCTAAGAAGTGTGACCGGATCGCCATGACCATCATATAAGTCAAATTTAGGCATCTTGAATCCTAGAGGCAGCTGCACGTCGGGAAATAGATAGGGATCCTTGAACGCCACACTCACCTGGCCACCTAATCTCTGCATGTCCCTGAAGGATTGTTCCAGAATCCAGAAATTTCTAAGCATCTCTTCCTGCTATGGATTTTTTATCGGTTTTTCAACTCCTTTAGCGATTTTGTGACAGGGAGCATAGGAGTAAGGTTCCTGGGTTTTGTAAGCATGTTCTGGTGGATAGTACTAAGGGTCATAAGCTTGAAGGAGGGGCTCACTTGACGAACTATGAAGTGTAGGAGGCGGAGGTGCCACATAGATAGGAGCGATTGGCGATGGAGGGTGAGGAGCAACTTTGGGTTGTGGAGCTGGTGGTTGAGAGGTAGTACCCTGATGTTGTGAATAGATAGGAAAACTTGAGGGTGGATCCATGGCGGAATGATCAGGTGCTTGGGCCAGTGGCGAGATGAATGTTGGATTGGCAAGATAGGTCGGGGGCGGCTGTCCTCTTGCCCATGCCTGGTACATCTCAGTCATTTGGTGCTTAAGCTTATACATTTCCTCCTTCATAGCACTAAGGTCCAATTCCTCTGCTTCCTTTGAGGGGTAAATAATGTTGACATCGGCTTCCTAATTGGCCATGACTTGCTTGCTTTTCGACCGCGTGTTGTAGGAGTAGGTTGCCAGAATGTCGCGAGTACCAATCACGTGTCTAACTTGAAATTGGAACAACACAAAAAACTCATTACTGGTTAGTTTCCAACACATAAGTAGCCACATATTGGGTATGAATGCACATAAATGACAGTCGGCTCCTACATGCTTTGGTTTCTTGTGTCATCCCAACTTTTATTTGCGAAGCTCACTTTTGTTTTAGCCATATATTCTCCCTCTTACCTTTTATTCTATTCAGTTATGTCAAATCCTATGTAGATTGCCTACGTATTATGTCCCCGCATGAATCAGACCGAGAGTAGTTCTTGCAAGTAAGAAGCGTAGCATAAAATATTTGGGAAAGTTTCCATTTTCATAACAACAGACGTCAATTACGAGGACTCGAAAGGTGACAGATTAAACAAGAAACTAACAAGCCTTGATAAAATGAACTACAGACTCAGAAAAAAACTAACTATGCATAAAGAAAATACAGACTCCTGGTTAAACTAATAGACTTTAAAATATATTTTCACAAAAGTCAATGCAATCTTTATGAATACATTAATGATTCAAGTGCTCCTCGGCCTTGCGGGGAATCATTCAGCCTTGCCGCTGGCTTACATGCTAAACTCACTTGGAGGTGGTGGAGGTCTTCCATCACTTTCCGAACAAAGGTCATGGCGGTGGCAAAGAACATGGATCCTGTCATATCCTCGCAATGGTTGCACTTTGTGGTAATGTAGTCTGCGATTGCCTGTACTCTTTCCCTAATAACACCTTTTTCTTGCCACAAACGCCCAATTTGCTCAGCCCTTGCATCTAGAGTTCATTCGGCTACCTAATTTAGCTCCTGTAATTGCCTGAAATCCATCTCCAACCTTGCTATCGCTATGTAACAATGTTCTCTCTCGTCTTTGAGGTCTCCGACTTGCTTGTCCACTCTATTCTCAGCCATGATGACCCTCCGTTCCCAACAACCTCATCTTCATGATTTTCCTTTAATTGCTCAATGATAGTGCCTCGTTCCTCCTCACTTTTAGCTAATTTTTTCTGAACCCTGGATAGCTCTCCTTCTGCCTTATTTAGGTCAAACCAATATTCGGTTACTTTTCACCTCAAATTGTCTGTGAGTTTTTCATCCTTCGCGCTCCTGGGAGGATTTTCTATGGCTGCTTTCCTTTTTTTGGATTTGGGCTCGCAACGCCTCGTTTTCTTTTGTTAATCTTTTCTTTTCTCCCTCATCTGTTGCTGCTTGCAAACCATTTTAAAATTGAAGCTCTTCGACTTGCTTTTCTAATCTTACTGTGGTGGCTCTGTACTCATTTTCCTTGGCTATCCAATCCCATTGATCCTTTGATGTTTAAACAAATTCTTGGAGATGCTGTCTTTTAGCTGGCCTTACAGGCTCTATTTATTTTTTGTACCAAGCAATGTATCCTGGTGCAACCTCGCCTTTATATATGTCGCGTAGTTGGGTACCTGCTATCAAGTATTGACATTTGCTCCAGATTTGACGCACGACGGCTTCAGGGAATTGACCATTGGGACTAATCTCAACCGCATGGCGGCTAATATCCTCGTCCATGGGAATCATTTTGAGTCTACCTAATTGCCTTAGTACTCTGTATGGCGTATAGGGTTGGATACTTCGTAGACCCTTCAGAAGGAAATGATGACTGGTGGCTGGCATATACACAATTTCATCCACGGGGAGCCACCCGAATATCCACTCTATATTGTTTTCAATGACAACCTAGAGATGCGATACCCATTCTATGACACCTTCAGGTAACCTAAACCCATCATCCCTGTTGTGGAATTCTTCTATGCACCTCTTTGGTGGTGACCCATAATTCATGAACCGAGGCCGGTGGAATAAATGCTTGATCATCCATATTTGTAACAATAGGTTACATCCTTCGAAGAAGTCTCCTCCTACTTTTCAAGCGGTGAGAGTACGGAAGATCTCGGATAAGATCATAGGATCGAGGGCACTCTTGGCCTGAGTTAATAAAGTGCTAACTATCCTTGCTATTTATATGTCAATATTCCCATCGTTTCGCGAAAACACCAAAAGACCCAAAAAGAATACCATGAATGCAAAACATCGATGCTCCTCCCATTTGATTTTGTTTCCTTTACTACAAATACAGTTTTCCGGGTTATATTATCCTCCTATATGCCCGTACCTCTGATATATAAATTGAGGAGTAGAGAAGCCAGCTGACAATTGTTAACCTTCCTACTGATTTTTAAGGAGTCCAGGAACTTAAGCACGGCAAGGGCTCTTGATGCAATCAGGTATTGGTGTCTCAACGGAATTGTAAGGGTCCCAGTATATCCAGTTATTTTCTCCAATGTCGGTGTGAGTTCAAAATCACAGAAATGGAAGACATTGTAAGTCGAGTCCTAGAATGTGATCTTGCCTTTATGATATCTCCCCTTGGGTTAATTTTCAGCAACCCGGTAAGTCCTCCCAAATGCATGTTGACCCTGGTTTACCCCGCTTACCCCAGGTCATTCCACCACATATGAACCTCCAAGGGAATTTTGTTCATGAATGTTATTGGCAAGTACTGATCCGCGCTCATTCTGCATATATATTAAGGCAAATTTGTATCTCAAAATTTTGTGCTTCTTGACCCCACAAATCATTAGAACTGACATCTTTCTTTTATGAAATTTATTTTCTAAAATCAGGGCCAAGCTTTACGAGTACAACCTTTCAGCTTTTCCGAAGGAAGATTTTTAAGTTTGTGCTCCTTCACCAGCCAAAATTATATTAAGAGGTGGCCATGTGCACAAGGTCAGCCTTCTGGCGTCCATTTCGCTAACATTCGGTTATTTCTAGCAATAACGGCATCACCTAATTTATTTAAGAAAATAAGTAAAATTGGACATTTACTTTGGTTATTTTTGCAAAAGGGAGGTTGGACCCGGTGGGTGTTGCCTACGTATCTCGTATCCAACGAGAATCAAACCGGCGTAGTTCGGGAAAAACAATTTATTAAAACCAAAACTTTAAAAACCCCCTTTTCTTTTTTTTGTTTGTTTGTTTTTGTTTTTGCCTTTTCCCTTCTTTTTTTCAAAAATCCGGCAGCATTTTGGTGCTATTTGAGCATTGGTTTTACAAGACAAATGACTAATCTCAACCAACCCTAATGCTACTTATTTGCTCAATTTTCTTTCCTTATTTGCAATCCGGTCAACATCAAAATCCCAAGCAGTTAAATGCACACGTAACATGCATCAGGATGGTGTTTTCATTTCAGGTTACCTGTTCTAGACGGATCCAACCCCTGTATTGAGCCCTAAGTCAAACTCATGACGCAAATAAACGCTCCTACTAGGGATCCGACATGAGGTTAAGTTAGTCTAGACTGTGTACTCGAGCAGACAACCCGAGTCGAGGAGGGGGCTACGTACTGGGAACTAAAAGGCCATTTCGCTTAGTAACTTGTCCGGCTTCTTTCTTATTTCAGGGTATGACACTAACAAAATAGGGAGTCTCAACCAGTAAGCACATCCCCAGAAGTGAGAAGAGAAGGGTTTCATAGCAGTCTATATGTACAGTTCAGATAATATCAAAGTGGTAAAAGCATCATTTTGCACATTAAGCAAACACATAATAAAATCAGGTAGTAAACAAAGCCAAATACCATAATTATTATAAGCTTGAATTCTTGAACCCTGAACCAGAGATTCTGGGTTCGATCCCCAGCAGAGCCGCCAGAGCTGTCATACCTCCTTTTGGCTACTACAACCCGATGAAGGGCGTAGATAAGGGAGTTTTTCCAATTTACGGACAATCGAAATAGGATTCAGTAAATTAAGATATTTCAGAGTCGCCACTCAGGAAATTTATGGTGTCCCAAGTCACCAGTTAGAATTCCGAATCGAGGAAAGAATGACTCTGTTTAATAGTCTGCGAACCAGAAATCCGAGTAAGGAATTATGTTAACCCCGGAGAAGGTCTTAGGCATTCCCGAGTTCCGTGGTTCTAGCATGATCACTCAATTGTTATATTTGGCTTAAACTATCTAATTTTAGAACATGTTTTAACTTATGTGCTTTTTAACTTTAAACCGCTTTATTATTATTTTAAAGAAAATTGCTACATTGTTAAAAATATGCCCCGAACTATGTAGCATAAATGCACCCGTAGTTTTGACACATTTCAACTTTTTTAGGATTAAGATTTGGGTCACATAAATGCGCACCCGTGTTTAAGGAGAGAAAATTATTAAAGGCGTGTCCTAAAGCGACTAGCGCGTTGTTATCTTTGTGGGAATACCGTGAAATTTGCTAATTGGTGTATCCCAAAATTTTCTAAGTATTTTAGGATAAACATTTAGCAAGGGCAGCGCAATGTTGGATTCTATTTGGCGCGGCACCTCGTTCTATTTATTATTTACAGCCCATCCTAAAGCGAACTTGGAATTTTATAAGGCGTGCCCTTGATGGGACTTAATCCGTTATTAAGCACTTTTAGTTTCGATTATTAAATCTGAACAAAAATTGTACTCTTCGATTCTTTGGGCTTACAACTAGCCCAATATGGAGGTATTTTATCAATTTCAACCCTAGGAAGCAACGAACCCCAATTAAATCTTAAGGCCATTGGACCTTACAACAGATGAGTCCAAAACGTGTGTAATGATAAAGGGACTCATTGTAAAAAGCAGTTGCTTCCAGCAACGACTATATATTTTAAGAGGAAAATGAGGAAAATATGGGTCAAATTATACAACCACTAAAAATGCTGAGATATCAAACTTGAATCAACGAGACCTGTAGTATCATATTAGAACCTTATTCTGCAGTTTCTGACTTGGTAATTCTAAAACGAGCCTATCACTAACTTGGTGAATTTACAAGTTCTATAAGACCAACTCGAAATGCATTCACACCATGATTTTGTCATTTCAAGTTAACCTAGTGACTTTCTACTGATAAGCCATCAAACAAATTACTCATTCAAATGGCAAGACAATTCCAATCCTAGATATAGGAATCCTATTTGAACCAAAATCGTAACAGTCCTATTGGGCAATTCATACATAATACTACTACTTAGATCTCATATAAATTACAAGTTTGGAAAACAAAAGTGAACAAAGACAGTAATAAGAGAAACTGGTTGTTCATATAACAGACCAGGTACATCAGTAGTTCGGGTTCCTTATACATGTGAAGCTGGACATACCTAGAATTAGAAGGAAATAGGAAGGAGGGGAGTCAGCCAGAAACCAGCAAAATTAATCAGCAAATTAATGGCAAAATCAACAGCTCGATTTCCATTTGAACCCAGCCCCAACATCAAGTGACCCAGGAAAGTTTAATACCAATTAAGACCCATCAAACAACCCAAATAATTTGAATTCACCTCAAACAACATGCAGTCAGACCCAAACACTCCAGGAACACATAAAACCCAAACAAGTGAGGTCAAACCCAGAACAAAACCCAAAATAGCCCTGAAAACAGCTGAGTTCTCAATGAAACAGTGTTTGCCAAACATTCAACTCATTTTTGGAGTCCTAAAATGCCCAAATTCGAAGGAATGGCTTCCAATTGGTCCAACTAACTAATGTATTTCTGATTAAAGTTGCAGAAACTTGAAAACTGATTTGTGACAATGGCTGGAAATTTTTATAATTTTTCAGAGTATTTTTTTTTAGTTATTTTCAGTCCCTTTTTATAGTCAAAGGTAAGGGCATCACTATTATTTTGTTTTAACTAAAGGTTCCTCTTTCAATTTTCAGATTTTACCTATTTGAACCCTCATTTCTTGACTTGTTTCCTATGTTACTACAATAGTAGTACTGATTTTGTATTAAAGACCCTTCTAGAAGGATCTAAAGGCTTCTACCATTTTCTACCCTTTATAGAGTACCTATACTATCCTTATTTTGTTTCTAATATTACCAAAGCCAAGTTAAACTCTAAATTACCCCAATCTTGTTCTGAAAATTACCAATACTAAACTAAAATTCCATGTTACCCTGATTTATCCTAAAATTATCAGAATTAAGCTAAGGATCTACATATACCCTAGATGTTAGAAAAACTATTTTACTAACTTTATAACTAATTACTAACACCTAATACTGCTAGCAGCTATATCCAACCCTAATGTTATTTAGCTATTAATCAAATGCTAATTAATCTTCAGCACTCAAAATCAGGTCAAATACTCAAGAACCAAAAGAAGAATAAAGTCCACTACTAGATCTCAGAAATCAACACCCAAACCTTGTGAACCATCAATTGAAACTCAGAAACTACGGAATTACCAGACAGTCATGACCAATCCTAATTGCATGCGAACTATTAGCAAATATTCCATCTCAGAAGCCAGGGACACAACAGAAATTAAAATATGACATGCTAGACTTTTAAAAACTTAAAACTAAAGCAATCATGGAAAAATAAATCAAAATTACTAATCAAAAAATTCACAATAGTCATTCAGGATTCCTAGAATTGCTAATTAGAAGCAGAACATAACAAAAATCTAATAGAATGCCATTTACAATTTAATCTAACTAAAAATAAACTCAAACCTAATTGCTAAAACGGGAAAAAAACAAAATAAGAAAGAAAATAAAAATAAAAATAAAACAAACTAAGAGAAGTGGACTTACTGTTTTCTTCAATTAATCCTTGTTGAAATCAATTCGAACCCCTGAAGGGCACTCAACGATCTTTAAAATTGAACTCAATCTTGGGTCATGGCTGGTTTTAACATTGAATGGGTCTGGGGTGGTTTGAGAGTGGCTTGGGTGGGTTTTTGGGTAGAGCAAGACTAAAGAGGGTGAGTGGTGATGGTTTAGCAGACGTTGGAAATCAGCCACCGTCGTGCATGGCGGGGCTGCCGGCTTCTAACAAATATTCGAAGGGTTGGGGTTGCACTCGAGGGTGGCCGATGGTAGGGATGTAAAGAGCAGAGTGAGGGGGTCGTATGGTGTTAGTTTGGGGGTCGTTGGTCACCGGCCGCCGCCGTGGATGGCGGAGCTGCCGTGCTTTAAACGGATATTTGATGGGTAGGGGAGGGTTTCGAAGGGTGATCCCAGGGGGTTAGGAAGAGGAGACAATGGGGATTCTAGGGTGTAAATTTGGGTGCTATTGGAGTTACGCCGCCGCCGGCGGTGATTTCTGGCCGGCGGACGGTGGGGGTATATGTGTTCGATGGCGGTGTTACACCGTCAGTCGAACTGTACGAGGAGGATGGATTTTGGTCTCTGAAATGTTACAGGGATTTGGACACTTATATTTAAAGTATAAAGTTTTATTTGAGCCATTGGATCAAAGATATGGACGGCCGAGATTAAAAGTCATCAAACAATGTCGTTTTGAGAAGGGTGGGGCAGGAATGGGTCTGGGCAGGGTTTTGGGCTAGATCTATGGACTTTGGGCTAGTTTAAATTGCAAAATTGGCCCAACTAGCCTTTTAAAACAAGACTAAATCCAACTCCCTGTTTTTGTTCTCATTTTTTATTAAATTATTTTATTAACACCAAATTAATCAATACCTAATTTATAAATCCAAAATTGGGCTAATTAATAAAAATGCTATTTTTCGTATTTTTGCGAATTAAAATGCACTCAATATGCAAATAAATATACAATTTATGTAATTACTCTAAATATTCAAATAATAAAAGGAAGATGCAAATTAACACAAAATCACACAATTAACAAGAAAAAATACAAATAAACACAAATCACATAATTAATTCCTAAAAATCCAAAGCAAAGATGCAAATAAATACAAAATCACATAGTTAATTCTAAAATTCAAATAATAAAAGAAAAGTCCTAGCTTAACAAATTTATAGAAACATTTCAAGTGAGGCATAAATCACGTGCTCACATGGACCAGATTTTTTGACTTCCTTATTAAAAAATGAACCTCGAACATTTAAAGAAGCTACTTCTTCTTCGGGATCATTGATTTGGAAAGAGGCAGTCAATAGTGAAATAGAATCCATATTGAATAACTAGACATGGGATTCTGTTGATCTTCCTCCTGGAAATAAACCTTTGGGTTCTGAATAGATTTTTAAGAGAAAAATGAAAAATGGTAGTACTATTGATAAATTTAAGGGAAGACTTGTAGTCAAAAGGTATAGACAATGAGAAGGTCTTGACTACTTTGATACATACTCTCCAATTATAAGAATTAAGTCCATACGAATGTTAGTAGCATTAGATGTAGTTTATGGACTTAAAATTCATCAAATGGATGTTAAGGCGACATTCTTAAATGGAGATTTGGAGAAGAAATCTATATGGAACAAACTGAAGGGTTTGAGATTTCAAGTCAAGAAAAAAAGGTACGCAGACTTTTTAAGTCCCTTTACGGACTAAAACAAGCACCTAATTAATGGAATGCGAAATTTGATCAAACAGTGTTGTCAAATGGTTTCAAGATAAAGGAATGTAATAAATGTGTGTATATTAAAAATATTCCAAATCACATAGTCATTGTTTGTTTATATGTGGATGATAAGTTGATAATAAGCAATGACGTTGCTATAATAAATGCGACTAAGCGTATAGCTAACTAGCAAGTTTGATATGAAGGACTTGGGAGTAGTTGATTTTATTCTGGGGATTAAGATCTATAAGACTCCTCAAGATCCACCATTTTCATTATCTCTTTATATTAAGGCAATACTTGAAAATTCAAACACTTAGGGTTTAAAGTTGTAAAGACTCCAATTGAAGTGAACGTTACATTAGCTAAGAACAAAGACAAAAGAATATCAAAATTGAATTATACTTGTGTGTTGGGATGCTTAATGTATATCATAAATTGTACACGAATAGATATAGTTTGTGCTATAAGTAAATTGAGTTGATGCACGAGCAATCCAAGTCAATCTCATTGGATAGCAGTGAAACTAGTTTTGGGATATTTAGAACGTAACCAGGATTCTGTATTGCACTACAGTAAATATCTTACGGTGATCGAGGGATACTGTGGTGAAAATTGGATCATTGGTTCAACTGATTCTAAGTCCACAAGTGGATATGTATTCACCATTAGTGGAGGAGTGGTATCCTGGAACTCATCCAAACAAACTTGTATTGTTCTCCCTACAATGGAGGCTGAGTTCATAACCTTAGATAAAGCTGGTGAAGAAGCTGAATGGCTCCGGAATTTCTTGGAAGATATTCCATTTTGTCCCAAACTGTTAGCGCCAACATACATACATTGGGATAGTCAAGCTAAATTTGAAAGTGTTGGGAGCATTATGTATAACAGTAAATCTCATCATATAAGAAAAAGACACAAAACTATAAGGCAACTACTCTCAAGAGAAATTATCACTATTGACTACGTAAAGTCAAGGGATAATGTGTCGGATCCACATACAAAAAGCCTAACTAGAGAGGTAGTTGAGAAATCATCGAGTGGAATGATACTATGGCCGAGAACAAGTTATTGTGGCGGTAACTCTACCTCGAAGACTATAGATCCCAAGATCTAGGTTCAACGAGATCAAACAAAATTATTAAAAATGGTTAAATATTGTTAACTAAAATTTTGGTCCATTCTCGTGATGAGACAATGTTAAGTACCAAGGATAAAGCATTAAGGCTTTTTAATGATTTCTAAATTTAATACGGGGTATATCAAATAGTGTATCTGCGGATGACACGTTTAGGAATCACCTATGTAAGTGTGAAGTATTAGCCGCTTCAAGGAGAATTTTATAAGGCATTTCTTTATGCACTTATGAAACCAGGAGATGTTCATGGGTGAAACAAACACGACAATGAGAATCAAAGACGGTTAAGGGTTGATTGTGCGACTTATGGTTGTCTAGGTATACACTAAAGTTCAACAGTTCAAAGATATCAAATCTACTAATTGACCGAGTATATCCAACATAAATTTACTGCAAAGTTCTAAGAGAAACAAACTTATGTAGATGCGATTAATCCTTTCTTGTGAATCACACAATTTTCATGTATTCGTTATATGACATTCCCCATTAATGTGGGGGATTGTTGAGGGTTTTAACATAAAATAAGTATAAAAGAGGATAAATAAGAAATATATGGAAAATAAAAATATTAAATGAAATATTAAGTTGTTCTCCTTGACAAAAGAACATTGTCCCATATTAGAAAAAAGGTTTTTGAGGGATATATACAACTGCTCTTCTCTTAGCACTTAAAGAGTTAAGAATAAGGCAAGCCTCCGTTGTCTCCATCGCTCACTCGGCTCGGCTCGACTTCGGCTTCGTATTCGAATCCGGATTCGGATTCGGTCAATTGATTGATTAATTTGTTGAATCAAATTTATTTATTAATAGTAAATATTAGCATAATCCGTTCAATTGATTGATTACTTTTTTGAACTAGATTTTGTTTATTAATAGTAAATATTAGCATAATCCGTTCAATTGATTGATTACTTTTTTGAACTAGATTTTGTTTATTAATAGTAAATATTAGCATAATTCGTGTCTGTAGCGGAAGATTAATAATCTAAAATCTGGTTCATTGATGCCCATTTTTTGTAACGGAAAAACATTTCCTCTTTCCGTTTTAATTTGCGTAAATAGCCATGGACGTTTTACATAACTGGCCTCTGAAGAGTTACAACTCTTCATTTGAATTCAACATGTTGGGGCTATAAATTGAAGTCCATTCTTTGAGATTTTCCACACAAATTTCTAAGTTCTCCTCCTTTCTTATGTATTTTTTTAACTACTACTCAACAGTAAGTGTGATTCAATACTGATTTTTGTATTCGGTGAAACACTAGGTTTGAAGTACTGCTGCACAAGTGTGTAATTTATTTTATCCTCTGCAGAAATAATCCACAATCTTGGGTACTAGGATGGGATTAAATTTCTTAAGAAAACACTGTAAATTCAGTAAATTCAAATTAAATTATATTTTTATTTTTCATTTCTTTTTATATATTATTTTTATATTTTCTAGATTTATTTTACCAATAAAGAATTTTAACAAGAAATGTACGCCATCTAGTTTCACTGGTTGAAAAGGGGAATTGAATTTCCTCTTCCTGATTGAGTAGGAGGAATGCCACTCTAGAAGGAGGACTCTCTTCCTTTCTTTCCACTTTTTACCCCATTCGAGAATATCGTATCTATCTTAGTTGTGTACACTAGGCATTCAAATAGCTCCATTACCTTTTACTTTTGCATTGTTTGGTCAAAAGGAAAATCAGTGAGATTGCTTTCTCATTTAAGTGTTCCTCTCTGTACTATTTCTAGGATTGGACGACCTTTATAGATTAGCAAAGGCGGCCCAAACCCTGTGGCTCGAGAAGGGAGAAAAAGAACATCATAAAGAGTGGCTCCAACTCTATCCATCCATTTCTTATTTAAGCCAATCCTAGTCTCTAAATGTTTCTGAAAAAAGAAAGTGAAATTAATCTGATTTTGCCTAGATCAAGTTTTTTTTAATCTTCAAGCTACAGCTCCATGCATCCATGATCACTTCATTTAATATGTACTAATTAATTTATTATTTAATCATGATAAATTCATATAATTTGATGAAAATATCAAAATTCTTCCCTTCCTTTTGCGCATTGTTGATATGAGGCAGAATGAGATTCGTTCTAAATTCTATAAGCAACACACAAGATGTCAATGTAAATGCGAGCTAGGGGCCTTAATACACAAAATGACAAAACGCATTGGTCTATTCTCCTTACTAAGCTGCCAAAATGGATTTGATTAAAAGTTTTATAGAGCTGCCAAAAAGAAACCATTTTTCAAAAAGAAAAAAAAGAGCCTAGTGTAATGATTTGATCTGTTGTTTTGAGATTAGTGTCTCATTTGATGGCTTAAGGTTTCCAGTAGCTTTGTATTATGTATTAAGGCTTGCTTGTATGGTTGAATCGATTTTTGGATGATTTGGGGTTGATTTGGAAGAATGGTTCTTGTTTTAGAAGCTTAAGTGGTAAGAGTTGATCGAAGTTTTACTTTTATTTCGACGACTTCGGAATAGTATTTTGATGAGTCCAATAGTTTCGTATGGTGATTTTGGACATAGGAGTATGTTCGAATTTGAATTTAGAGGTCTTTATGTTTATTTGATGCATTTCGACAAAAGTTGAAAAGTTGAAGGTTTGGGGGTTGAGAAGTTTCACCGGGGGTTGACTTTATTGATATCAGGTTTGAATTTTGATTACAGGAGTTGGTATAGCTCTGTTGTGTCATTTGGGACTTACACGCAAAATTTCAGTTTATTCCAAGTTGATTTGATATAATTCGACGTGTGTTGTAAAAGTAAAGTTCATTAGTTCATTAGGATGGAATTGATATGCGATTCGTATTATTGATGTTGTTTATTGCGATTTGAGGTCTCCAACAGGTCCATATTATGTTATGAAACTTGTTGGTATGTTCGGACAGGATCCTGGGGGCCTTGGGTGTATTTCAGATAGGCTACGGGCCAATTTCTCATGTGTTTGAACTGTTGGTTCTGATATCTGTTGGTCTTCATCGTGATCTCGTTGAAGCAGTCGTGTTCGCGTAGAGTTATTGTGGAAGCAGGTATTTTGTTCTTTGCAGTCATAAATAGGCGACCATGTTCGCGAAGATGGGAAGATTGGTGCCTTCGAGTTCGCGCATCAAGTATCACGATCACGTATAAATAAAAACAAGAAGGGTCTTCAGGGGTTTTCTCTCTGTGTTCCCCATGGAATAATGAGTTCGCAATGGTTTCTTGGGATTGTGAGTCACGTTCGCGGCTGAGTTTATGCGCTCGTGTAGAACATTTTTGGTAGCTTGTGATTTTTTGCTTCGTAATCACAAAACATGTCCAGTGATCGCGAAGAGGAATCCCTAGGCCGACTGTATAGTACTCTATTTTGAGGGCTTTTGTTATTTTAGAGAGAGCTTGATTTTAGGAAATTTTGGAGGTGATTTTCACGATTTAGATTGGGGTAAGTATTCTTGACCAGGATTTGGTTATATTTCAGGATTTCATCTTTGTTTTTATCATTAAATTAGTGATTTGAATTAGAGAAATTGGGATTTTTGTAAAAACGTTCTAAAACACAAAAATGATATTTTGAATGCCGATTTGATGTCGGAGTTGGATAATTTTGGTATGGTTACTCGTATCGGTATGGATGTTCGAATTTTATGAATTTTGTTAAGTTCCAAGGTGCAGGCTTGGGGTTGAATTTTTGATTAACTTTTTGGTTTTCAATAAAGATCGAAGCATTATTATTCAAAATTATTTGCTATGGCTTTTATTTATGATATTAAGTTATTTTGGCTATATTCGAGCCGTCCGGAGGTTGTTTCTCGAGAAGGTCATTTTAGAGTATTGATTTAGTTTCTTTGAGGCAAGTATCTTTCTTAACTTTGTGTGGGGGAACTCTTATTAGGATTCGGCTTGATTGTTTTATTTGAATTATGTGAAAGACGTGTACGCGGGTTGACAAGTGCGTACTCGGACTCATATGTGGAAATTGACCGGTTTAGACTTTTAGAATTCTTTCATGTATTTATTTGAAGTGTTAGCACATATTTGTCAAGTTTACTCTCACGTGCTTTATTTGAAGTTGTTAGCACATTTCATATCTTGTACTTCTCCTTATATGATTTATTTGAACTCGTTACATCTTTTATTGTAATGTGACCTCCTTTATTGTTGAGTTATTTTTAATTGAAAATTTTTGTTATATGATAGCCTTTTGTCGTCGGGTTATTCTCGTGCACTTAGGCGTAGTCACTAGTTCATGCTATCTCTTTCATTGTTAGCTTATGTCATACATGATTTGAAGTTGTTATTTCTTGAAAATACGTTTAATATTGAGTTTATTCATAAGCAATTAACTGAAGTCGATGTTATTAAAAGCCATTAACATGTTTTAGCTGAAGTTGTAGTTTAATGGCGTATTATTCATTATTGAGTTATTTTTCCATATTTCATTTTGTTGCTATTGAGATTTTTATACTCATTATGGTTGAGCCATGAGCTATGTGTTGTGGTGATATTGGTATTGTTGTTTTGGAAAATGTTGTGGTAGATGAGCACTTGTGGTTACGAATTGATATGTCATATTGTCGTGATGTTAGCACATGTGATTTGTTGCGTGGATTGAGGTTATGCAGAGCATATGAGTGGCATCTCATTGTTGATAATTGTGCAGAGTGATACCGGTGGCTGTTGATATATTGTCTGGGTGGAATGATACGGATGGCTATTATGTTAATGTGTGGGATGAGTGAAACGAGTGGCTATTGTGCTATTGTCTAGGCGGAGCGATATGAGAGGCTATTATGCGTCCTAATATGGATGGCTATTGTGCTATTGTCTAGGCTGAGCGATAAAGGCAACTATTATGATATTTTTAATACGGAGAGATAAGGGTGGCTATGTCGGGAATGATTTTCGGAGGCATAATGTTAATGATATTTGTGTGATGGCGTGATTTTTCTTGTGTATGTCATGCACCTTACATGACTTCTTGTGTTATTTACAATTAAATGCTCAATATCTTGATATTACTTGTTGACTTGGATTGTAATAGTACACTCGAACAATAGTACATCGTAGCATACCATTTACACCGGTTCATGAGTATGAAACTTGACATCATTGATTATGCCCATGTATTCTTGTATTATCTGCTTTCATTATGATAGAGAGTTTGTGACTATACCGGGTAGATTGTGGTATTGAGCCTGCGACCACGGCGGGAACATGTAACCATGCCAGATGAAATGAGATATTGGCACGTAAGTTGCCCGTGTGGTTGATAATGTGGGCACGAGGTGCTCTGAGCATATGATTTATGATTTGGGATTCGTGAATTGTGATTTTGAGATGAGGCATCCCAAAGTAATGTTGTCGTGAGACTTGTGTTAGAACTGCCTGCTTAGTTGGTTGTTATTTGTTTTTCTTATTTGGTTTCATTGGTGCTTTAACAGTGTTCGGATTACTTTAATGTTTACAAAACATGTTAATTTCTTGCTTCCATTTTAATGATTCCCGCTCCATTATTAGCTTTATGCTTATACTATATAGGTTATTATAATTACTAGGTGTCTTGACTTGTACCTCGTCAACACTCTATTGAGATTAGTCTTGATATTTATTGGGTACCGATCCTGATGTACTCATAATATACTTCTGTATATTTTTGTGCAGATCCAAGTATTGAAGATAACGGACATAGGCAGGGTTAGCTTTGGATCATAAGGATTCAAGATAGAGCTCCTTGGTTGTCACCGTCCCTTTGAGTCATTTTCCTTTTTATTGTACTGTCAATTCGTTATTCGAACAATATTGTACTTTTTTTATTTTAAGATATTTCTATGTATTTCTCTAGAGTTCGTGACTCTTTATTACCTACTCATGGGAGATTGTTGTGATTAATGTCGTGTATGCTTGTTTCACCTTTATTTAAGTATTTATATTAAACTTTGCTTTTAAAATATCATTAATAAACTGGCTCATTTGTTTTTACTAATCGGTTTACCTAATCCTAAATATTAGGTGCCATTCCGATGCTTATGGTAGGATTTTGGACCTTATGCTCCAATAATAAAAGTTGAAAGTAATCCAATTAATCCACGACAAATAACTAAAAAAAACAATTCAAATAAGAAAGATTCTTCAGCAGGCCAAAACCTTACTAATCATTGCCTTTATCTAAACGAGTTTTTATGCTAAGTTAATAATCAATAATCATTAATAATTAAAATCAAAAAGTGAGAAGCCGCCGTAATCTCTTGGCCGATTAAACCAAGAGAAATGTTTAGTCAAAGGTTGATGGCTCCACTTTGAGAAAAATAATCTGCTTAATGACCTTGTCTTTTAACAAAGAATTTTTCTAACATGAAACCATGATATTTTACCCTTTCCAAACTGTAAAAAACATAGAAGAATCAAGTCAAACATCGTTTAATGTGTTGCTACTTGAATTGAAGACAACAACAGCTCATTTCAGTTATAAAGGGCAATATTTGACTGTACAGTTAGACATATATTAAAAGCAAAAGAGTAAATCTACTAAACATATAAGTACCAATTTCAACACAGTTGTTTGCTTCACTAGACAACTTCGCGTTGAATCTGTATATATACGGTGAAAATTAGAGGGTCGGATTTTATGGTTGTTGTGACACTTCATAAACACATCTTTAAAGGTCCGAGGCAAGGATCGAGATTTAACCCCAATGGATTCTCAATGTTCGACGTCGGGACAGTGCAGTTATGATGGAAAACACAAAGTTCCCAAGGCACATGTTTAAGATTGATCAAGTCTATTAGACTAGTACGAGCTCCTACCGTGGCGTTAAATGGATGTACCAGCCATATATTTTTGTAATAAATGCATTTATACTAGGTTGGGGTTTTTCCTTATATATAAAAGGGGCCCTTGTTATTTTATGAAGAGGACATAACATTGAATACAAGATAAAGAACATTTTCTCTGTTCTCCAAACTAAAACATATTCTCATTTGATTCTGGAGATTACATTCACTACAGTACTTACATTTATTGTGTTCTCTTGATTTTTCTTCATTTATTGATCGTAAAGAGCTATCACCAAGGCCCTTAGAACTTTCAGTCCTCATTCATCACTCGAGGCTCAGTTCAAGCCAGCTCGAGACCTCAACCCCCCCCCCCCCCCCCCCGATCCATGATCGTTTGGTTTGAATGACAGAGCTCAGCTTTACTTTTACTTAGCTTTCCTAGCTCACACTTAGCATCTATTGCCTAACAACTAGCATAAAAATAGATCACGTATTTTTAGAACCATAATATTAAATCTAATTGTAATTATCATTTTCAAGGTAAACAGTTTGATGCCCACTGTGGGGCTAAAAATATTAGTGATTGTTTTTTTACTGGTTTACTACATGACACCCGTTATCTTTTACACTTTTATTGTCCAAGAATCTTTGATTTCAGGTCAAAATGTCTAACTCTGTGAACGCACATGAAAACGACGGTCTTGAGGACCACATAGAGAATGGTGTAGCTGTTCCAGGTTGTCTACTACCACGAAACCCTGAGGATGCACCAGAACCAATTCTTGTGGATGTGTTCTCGCGCAGCGCCCAACACGTCGACATAAGATCCCACACCAACAAGATTATATGCCAAGAAAACCAACAAGAATCCCAAAAACCCCCATCTCGGGAAGAAAAAGAGGTTAGCCTTCACATTATCTTCGAGATGTTACAGGTACAATGGCTGGCAGTTGCTTAACTGTAAAGCCACCACAAAACTCCTAGCACAGAAGCAGCAGAAACGGCCCCTCAAGCCGAATAAGTACCGAAAAAATCAAGCAACAACGGGTCAGTAGCTAACCCCTCCTCCCCCAATCATAAAGATGCTCGAGGACCTCACAAAGAGGATCGAATCGGGCAAGAAGAATATACCAATGACAAGAAGGTGGAGAACTGCAATTCAAGGGTCAACCAAACTTCGGGTCCACCCCCGATCATAATGTGGTATCACAACCTATCCCCGAATTCAATAGACTCATTCACCATGATTGCAGATTCTTTTATAAAGGCACATGTCGGTGCCATCAAGGTTTCTACGTCTTCAAAATCAAACAGAGAGAAAATGAGATGTTGTGGGAGTTTGTATCTCACTTTCAAATTGAACGAATGGAGTTACCACCAGTCCACGATGAGTGGTTAGTGCAGGCCTTAACTCAAGGCTTGAATGAGTGAAGCTCAGTAGCTTCGAAGCAGCTAAAGTTGAACTTGGTTGGATATCCTGCCATAACTTGGTCGATGTCCACAATCGATATTAGTTGAAGATTAGGGTCGAGGACGACAAACTGAGAGCCCCCTAAGGCCCAATATATCCTAGCAGGCTCATGGCAAAGGAGCCAAAACCAAACAAGGAAATGTACCAACCATACATTGAAGATCGAAGAAATTCCCCAAGGTGTAACATACCCCGGAATGACCGAAGGGCAGACCGAGGTCAAAATCCTCAGGGACTCGTAAATAGAGTTGGGTCGACAGACATACAGGACAAACGAAGGTACCTCGATTGTCTGAATACAACTTCAACGTTGATGATTCAAACATCGTATCTAACATCGATAAAAACAGAGATACCATGTGGCCAAGGCCCGTAGATCCGTCGTAAAGGAACCCTAACTTGGTGTACGAATTTCACGGCACACACGGCCATAGAACCAAAGATTGCAGATAGCTCCGAAAGAAAGTAGCCAGCTAATCAACAAATGGAACCTCCACGAGTTCCTCAGTGACCGAGCCAAGAATCAATTTCAGGAAAGAGAAGCAAACTGGAAAAATGAAATAGAAGAACCACAACATTTCATCCACATGATTGTTGAGGGAATCGACATCCTATAGGAACCCACTGTTAAATAAACAAAAATATCCATCGCCAGGAAAAGTGAACTCAGGTTACATACCCGAGGATGCTCTCACATTCTGTGACGAGGACATCAAGACACTGTCTTAGCCTTACAGTGATGCATTGGTAATTTCTTTTCTTGTGAATACATTTCAAATTAAATATGTACTTGTGGATCCAGGTAGCTCGACCAACATTATCAGGTCAAGAGTGGTGGAGCAACTCAAACTAATCTACCAGATCATGCCCGCCTCTCGAATCCTCAACAGATTCAACATGGCGCCGAAACAACAAAAGAGAAAATCACCCTCCCAGTCAACGTGGTCGGCACAATCCAAAAAGCCAAGTTTCATGTCATTGAAGGAGACATGAGATGCAACACCTTGCTCGGAAGACCATGGATACACTGCATCAAAATGGTACCATCAACCCTTTATCAAATGATGAACAAAGGATGGAATAAAAGTTGTATATAGGGAGAAAAATGCAACAAAAGAGATGTTCGCGGTGCACGATGTGGCACTAGCATCAACGCCTTCAGCATGGAAGGAGCCAAATAGTGAAGTAGTAATTGCAAGCTACTCTCTCGGCTGCACCCACATAAGTTAGCAAAGGACTGTACCGTGTCCCCAGGGCAAACATCTAAAGAACATCGAGGCTCGAAGCGCCATCACTACTAAGGTATAATCGTCCCCCTTTTTTTATTTACGTTTCACACTAACCTATTTGAAGGAATCCGAGTAGAATAGTCGAAGCACTTTCCAGCTTGAAGACCTTAGGTTTTAAATCACGCATTGCACTCTTTTCCTTCTATTGGATTTTATCCCAAGAAAGGATTTACCGGCAAGGTTTTTAACGAGGCAACATTTTTGTGCTACCTAAGGAGAACCCAACAAGTATTCAAGGCTTCTCTTCAATCAACATCGAATACTAGGGGGCATCCCCTCGAGAGATCACCTCCTCAAAGAAGTCAAGATGAGCCAAAAAAGATCGCAATAGGAAAGCGATGTATCGGGCCAAATGATCGATTGAACCGTGTCCGCAAAGAATAATCAAACCCTCAAAGGAAAAAATATGTACACTTGTACGAAATAATCAATGGAATACCTTCTACTATCAAAACACCTTGCGCTTCAATGAAGTTTACTATTTTTACAAGAAACGACTCTAGAACGAGAATTTCATGAACACTCGGGGACTGGCTCAAAAACTGAAAGCCATATGAGCTCCAGCTCAGAAACTTCGAATCAGTAAGCCATTATTGAGGCAATACCAAGTTTATAGGGAACGACTCCAGAACCAAGAAACTTTCGATGTCTCGGGGACTGTCGCTGACTGTCACCCCAAAAACTTGAGGCTACAAGACCCGATCTGGGCAACCTCGAGCTCATTAGACCTTCATAAGGCAATACCAAATCTATAAGACGTATGAATTATAACTGTACAATGTAACCAAATCTGTAAGACCTCAAGCAATACATGAATTATACTTGTACCAAGTAACCAAATCTGTAAGACTTCAAGAAAAGCATGAATTATACTTGTACCAACTAATCAAATCTATAATACCTCAAGTAAGGCATGTTAAAATTTATAAGACCTTACAAAAAAGCATCATCCAGATCTTAAAGGAAAAGCTATATATCGAACTTGTAAAACCCTTAAAAAGGCATACCCTCGATATAGACGCCAAAAGTACTTCACTAGGGAAATAAAAGGCTACAGCCAAACACAATGACTATGGTCACAAGGCTATACCATCCAAACTAACGTGACTCGGGGACGCCCCACTGTCGCTATAAAATTACAGGCCTTCAATTAATTCAAAACTACTTTGAAAAGAACCGATTAATCAGGCTACTCTCGGCATAAGCAAAAGAGCTTCGATCATATCAGCTCCAAATAATAGGCTTCGAAATAATTCAGCCATCGAGCGAAACCTCCCGAGGTGCTCGTTTATTGCTAACGGCTCATAATTGAGAATCTTATCGAGCTGTTGAAGAGTCAGGCGAACATAAGAACTTCAAAAAGTCTTTAACGAGGAAACATAAATCCCACATTAGAGGTCATATCGACCCAATGCGTAAGAGCCGCTGTCGCTAGCTTAACATTAGAGGTCGTAATGACCCAGTGCGTAAGAGCCACTATTGCTAGCTTAAAATTAGAGGTCGTACCGACCCAATAAGAGCCACTTTTTCCATCTTAAAATTAGAGGTCGTACTGACCCAATGCGTAAGAGCCATTGTCGCCAGCTTGAAATTAGAGGTCGTACCAACCCAATGCGTAAGAGCCGCTGTCGCCATCTTAAAATTAGAGGTCTTACCAACCGGATGTGTAAGAGACTAAGAGCTACCTTAAAATTCAAAAACTTAAGGGTCTGTGAGCTAGAGTTGAAATCCGACTAAAAGACTAAGCCCAAAACAGTTAGCTAAAAATGCCTAAGGTCAAATGCGTAAGGGACCAAACGCCAACCTATATTAGAGGTTGTACCGACCCAACACGTAAGAGCCTATGAGCCAGCCCAACAAGCCTCGAGGCTGATTTGCAAACCTAAGGGTTTTGCCTTGAAGTCCACTTCACCTGGCCAACCATCGACGAACGTGTAAATTCAAAACAAAGAAAGACGTACTCAAGCGAATAGAAATTTATGAAAGGAGAAAACTGAAAAGTTTCTTTATATATGCGTATATAAAAAAAAGGAACACTACATTCGTAAACGCTATTTGAGAGCCATGTACAGAGAATCAAAAAGAAAAAACCTAGTCCATTTTCTCCTCGAGAACTGTGGTCCCATCATCCTCCTCTCAATAATATTCTTCGACATCGGACAAGAAAAACTTGGCATCGTATTCATCCGCCTTGGTCGTGTTATCTCTTCCGAGAGATCGAAGGCCCTAGCATGAATCGTTTTGAGGGTTTCCTTCTGAGATTTGCATCGGGCATATTCATTGCTCCTGCTCTGTCAATCTGAAACACCTCTCAACTTAGCTCAAGCATCAGTAACGTTATTTAAATAGATGTCCACTTTCTTGTCGGCTTTAGTCTGAATCATTTCAGCCTCAACCCGGGTGTCCACGACCTCGGCCTTTATCTCCAAAAGGTCAGACTAGAGCCTTACAATCCTGCTCATCTAAATCGACTTGTTCTCTGATTCAAGGCATCAGAGAAAGACTGTTGTCTTCTCCAAAAACAAAATCCCCTTAGCGCCCCGGGATGGCCGTTCCAGAGCTGTACCACGAGGGCAGAAACCTTGGCCAAAACATTCTTCTTAGCTGCAATATAGGCATCGATCTAAGTCCTTAGCTCGTTACACTCATGCTTAGCCTGGCCAACCTCGCCCCAAAGGAGAAAACTTAAAAGTTTCTTTATATATGCGTATATAAAACAACGCAAGACTACATTCGTAAATGGTGTTTGAGAGCCATGTACAGAGAATCAAAATGAAAAAAACCTAGTCCATTTTCCCCTCGAGGACTGTTGTCCCATCGGCCTCCTCTATATAATATTCTTCGACATCGGACAAGAAAAACTTGGCATCGTATTCATCCGCCTTGGTCGCGTTATCTCTTCCGAGAGATCGAAGCCCCTAGCATGAATCTCTTTTAGGGTTTCCTTCCGAGATTTGCACCGGGCATATTCATTGCTCCTGCTCTGTCGATCGGAAACACCTCTCAACTCAGCTCGAGCATCAGTAACGTTATTTAAATAGACGTCCACTTTCTTGTCGGCTTTAGTCTGAATCATTTCAGCCTCAATCCGGGTGTCCACGACCTCGGCCTTCATCTCCAAAAGGTCAAACTCGAGCCTTACAATCCTGCTCGTCTAAATCGACTTGTTCTCTGATTCGAGGCATCAGCAAAAGACTGCCGTCTGTTCCAAAAACAAAAGCCACTTAGTGTCCCGGGACGGCCATTCCGGAGCTGTACCACGAGGGCAGAAACCTTGGCCAAAATATTCTTCTTAGCTGAAATATGGTCATCCATATGAGCCCTTAGCTCGTTACACTCATGCTTGGCCTGTCCAACCTCGCCCCAAAGGAGAAAACTGAAAAGTTTCTTTATATATGCGTATATAAAACAACGCAAGACTAATTTCGTAAATGCGGTTTGAGAGCCATGTACAGAGAATCAAAAAGAAAAAAACCTAGTCCATTTTTCCCTCGAGGACTATGGTCCCATCGGCCTCCTCTCAATGATATTCTTTGACATCGGACAAGAAAAACTTGGCATCGTATTCATCCGCCTTGGTCGCGTTATCTCTTCCTAGAGATCGAAGCCCCTAGCATAAATCTCTTTGAGGGTTTCCTTCCGAGATTTGCACCGGGCATATTCATTGCTCCTGCTATGTCGATCGAAAACACCTCTCAACTTAGCTCGAGCATCAGTAACGTTATTTAAATAGATGTCCACTTTCTTGTCGACTTTAGTCTGAATCATTTCAGCCTCAACCCGGGTGTCCACGACCTCGGCCTTTATCTCCAAAAAGCCAGACTCGAGCCTTAAAATCATGCTCGTCAAAATTGACTTGTTCTCTGATTCGAGGCATCAGCAAAAGACTGTCGTATGTTCCAAAAACAAAAGCCCTTTAGCGCCCCTGGATGGCCGTTCCGGAGCTGTACCACGAGGGCAGAAACCTTGGCCAAAACATTCTTCTTAGCTGCAATATGGGCATCTATCTGAGCCCTTAGCTCGTTACACTCATGCTTGGCCTGGCCAACCTTGCCCAAAGGAGAAAACTTTAAAGTTACTTTTATATATGCGTATATAAAACAACGCAAGACGATATTCGTATACGCTATTTGAGAGCCATGTACAGAGAATCAAAATGAAAAAAAACCTAGTCCATTTTCCCCTCGAGGACTATGGTCCTATCGGCCTCCTCTCAATAATATTCTTCGACATCAGACAAGAAAAACTTGGCATCGTATTCGTCCGCCTTGGTCGTGTTATCTCTTCCGAGAGATCGAAGCCGCTAGCATGAATCTCTTTGAAGGTTTCCTACCGAGATTTGCAACGGGCATATTCATTGCTCCTGCTCTGTCGATCGGAAACACCTCTCAACTTAGCTCGAGCATTAGTTACGTTATTTAAATAGACATCCACTTTCTTGTCGGCTTTAGTCTGAATGATTTCAGCCTCAACCCGGGTGTCCACGACCTCGGCCTTCATCTCCAAAAGGTCAGACTCGAGCCGTACAATCCTGCTCGTCTAAATCGACTTGTTCTCTGATTCGAGGCATTAGCAAAAGACTGCCGTCTATTTAGAAAACAAAAGCCCCTTAGCGTCCCGGGACGGCCGTTCTGGAGCTGTACCACGAGGGCAGAAACCTTGGCCAAAACATTCTTCTTAGCTGCAATATGGGCATCTATCTGAGCCATTAGCTCGTTACACTCATGCTTGGCCTGGCCAACCTCGCCCCAAAGGAGAAAACTTTAAAGTTTCTTTATATATGCGTATATAAAACAACGCAAGACTACATTCGTAAACACTATTTGAGAGCCATGTACAGAGAATCAAAATGAAAAAAACCTAGTCCATTTTCCCGTCGAGGACTATGGTCCCATCGGCCTCCTCTCAAAAATATTCTTCGACATCGGACAAGAAAAACATGGCATTGTATTCATCCACCTTGGTCGCGTTATCTCTTCTGAGAGATCGAAGCCCCTAGCATGAATCTCTTTGAGGGTTTCCTTCCGAGATTTGCACCGGGCATATTCATTGCTCATGCTCTATCGATCGGAAACACCTCTCAACTTAGCTCGAGCATCAGTAACGTTATTTAAATAGATGTCCACTTTCTTGTCGACTTTAGTTTGAATCGTTTCAGCCTCAACCCGGGTGTCCACGACCTCGGCCTTCATCTCGAAAAGGCCAGACTCGAGCCTTACAATCCTGCTCGTCTAAATCGACTTGTTCTCTGATTCGAGGCATCAGCAAAAGACTGCCGTATGTTCCAAAAAGAAAAGTCCCTTAGCGCCCCGGGACGGCCATTCTGGAGCCTAGGCCAAAACATTCTTCCTAGCTGCAACATGGGCATCTATCTGAGCCCTTAGCTCGTTACACTCATGCTTGGCCTGGCCAACCTCGCCCCAAGGGCGTTCCAAATCCCCTGTCTTGCTCTGCAACTGAAATATCAAAATATTAATCTCTGAAAATAGAAGAAGAAGCATGCATTCCCTCGGAGCAAAGGTTACCTGTTTCTCAAAGTGGCCTTCGTAGTTCGGGCTTTGATTCGCCTTGTATCGAAGGTGCCCCAATTTTCTCCCATTTTGTCACAAAGACGCCTAAGGTATTTCTCCCCATCCAAGGTTTTCCTCAACCTGGCTTCACAACGGAGCAGCTCGGACTTGAGCTTGTCAAATGCTTATGAAAAAGAAGCTCGATAAGGAAACAAAAATGTGAAATAAAAAGACTAACAAAGTCAACCAAAGCTCACCACAAAACAATGCCCTAAGCCTCCTTAAAGGTTGAGCGTCTATCTGTTGGTCAGGTCTCACCAGCCCTAGTCAAATCGATCTCGGTGGGGACATGGTCACTCGATACCCCGTTCGATTTAGGCGGTCTCTGGTCTCGAACATCTCTCAAAGTACCTTCGACAAGAAATGAAGATGGCGGCAAGAGAGGAGCCTTTTTCTCGAGGCTAGAAGCCTCAGATACCGCAGGGTCAGCTGATACATCTTCTGAACCTTCGAGCAGGTCTTGGCTCGCTATAAGAACACTCGTCCTTCGAGTACTCATTTCGTTTGTTATCAGTCCTCGACCCCAAAGCTGACTACCCTTTCTCCTCCCCGAAAGGGCACGATCTCATATAAAAAATTCTCCAATGCCTGCAGTGACGGAGTTAATGCATATAAAAAAGTACCTTTCAAAGAAAACAAGAAATACACCATGTACGGTGATTTTTTGCCTCACATATACACTTGGATAGATCTCTCCACTTACGCTCATCATAAGTCAAGCAATCTACCAGTTTCCAAGATCAATCCGCCAGATTGGGAACCTAGTATAGCATCCATGGGATTGATGCAAGAAAAAAATAGAAAAAAGAAATCATCTTTACAGAATCCACTTCCACCATGGACGAAATAATAGGAACATGACTGTACCACTTACGTGAAAAACTCCATTTCTCAAGAAATAGAAAGAGTTATGCGAAGATAACATTGACAATCTGCACTCGGACGAGACGACTCATCCACCCTGGATCCCTATCTTTTTTATTGCTGGCAACAAAAGGGCAAGTGGATCAACGCATAGTAATCAGGCCTCGATAATGCAAGGGCCGGTACAATCTAATAAGATGGCTCAGGGTAAACTCGAGCACGACTTTATCTGCAAAATACCTTATTATCAGCAATATTCTCCAGAACGACGGGTGAACCTGTGCCTGGGTAACATAATATCTTCTACAAAATTCGAGCACGACCCTATCGAGAGGGCCAAATATAAAGGGGTACGTGTATACGTTTAAACCCCTCCCCCTCCCCCTCCCCCCTCGCCCCGACATGAACCATGATGCTCTCTTCCGGGGAAGGTACCTGCAGTACTACCTTTTCTCCCCATCCACGGTCTTTACTAACTACCTCGAGGTGTTCGTCCCCTATTTGAGGAGATAAACCTAGTTGCATGCTCCCGATGTACCTGAACATTGAGAGGTCTATCTAACGTAAAGTCCCTCCTCGAGACAAAGCATCTCGAAGTTAGCTCACCAGACACCGACGGTGTACCACCGACCAAGCACGAAAGAGGCGGAACTCTCCTCTCCTTGGTGAATGAATTTTGGCATAGCATCCATAGGTATGGTGAAACAGGGGAAGGGAAACAAAAACTTAGGCGGAAAATCTGAATTAAAATGATGAAAGAGCTGATGCAAGGAAAGATAACTCTATAAAAAGGATAGTTGCTCAAAGTAGTGGAACCCTCAAATAAGGAGAGAGCAAACTCATATATAGAGCAAGCAACGACTGTCTGCCTACTCTAAGGGCCAATTATTCTAGCTAGACCATTATCACTTACAGGAAAGTGTACTAGCGAGACCATCTCGGTCACTTCGTGACCATGTCATAACAAATGACGTTGTCTTACGACGTTCGAGGGGTCAAAGATTCCCATATCAACCTAGCCTCAAGATTGTGCCCGATCTCGAGGACCTCTACTATCGTAACTATAGGCTCTAAGGAGCCATCAATATCAATCTATGCCTCGAGATAGTGCCCGACCTCGAGGATCTCTGTCAAAGTGAATATAAGCTCTAACGAGCTGTCGACACCAATAAAGCCTCGAGATGGTGCCCAATCTCGAGGACCATTAATACTGCACAATGGGCTTCAAAAGGGGGTTCAACCTAGCCCGAAGATGGTAACCAATCTCGAGTATAGTACACGATCTCGAGGATCTCCATTACTATACCTATGATATCAAAGGAGCTATCCATATAAACCTAAACCTCAAGACGATATGCGATCTCGATGATCTCTTCTATTATAAGTGCCGGTCATTCACCTAATTCCTTGGCCCTCGGTCTTTCTAATCCCAAGTCGGTGCTCACTCAAGGGTTATAAATAAAGCCTCAGGGCTATTTTCTCCTTCGGATCAATTTAAATGCTCTCTCGGCTATTTTAGCTCAGGGGCTATCCGAGATCAAGCGTATCCTCATTCAGGGTCTATCTATGACACCTTAAGGCTATCTTCATTTTTCAAAGAAAGTTTTTGAGGCTGCCCAAGTTCAGGGAAACTCTCACTACGGAACTATTTGAAAAGGCCCGAGGATTGTTTTCATTTTCTGGTGACCATGCAACTCTGTCCCTCGAAGACTATCAACGAGGCCTAAAAAGGGTAAGTTTTGTTCTAAAATTCAAGGCCCCACTCTCACTCAATTTGAAGTCGGAGGTTCCTGCGGCCTAAGTTTGTAGCAAGTCAATACGGACTTGGTCCGACAAACAGCAAATGTTTCAAGGAATATCATATCAACCAACCAAGAACTAAGGGAATACCTACGCCCGGTCTGGTATTCGGACATATTGGTGAAGTTACATGCTCAGATTTGTTACAAACGCACACAAAGGGAAATCCATCACAAATAAAAAACAAATTAAAGAAATATTTTTGTATTAATAAACGATGATTACAAAAGCCCACGAGAAGAAAACAACAATCTAATGCCTAATCTACTCACTGAAGTACAATCCCGGGAGTGACATCATCGAGAATCGTTCCCTCGGGGTCCCCATTTCGATCTTCCAAACGGCGTCTTCAAGAACTTCGAAAAAGTAGAAAAAGATGAGGAAGAGGTTGCAGCCCATCAAAGAGCAAAAGCTTTTAACTGGCAGGGAAAATTGTGGCTTGGTGAAAAATTTAGCTAGTATGGATCTCGTCAGCACTACTGTTGTGAAGAACAATCAAGGGATCTCGTCATAAGCTTGACGTCATCATGAGAAGCTCAAAGAGATTGATGTCAAAGTTGTTTCTTATCATTTCACTCAAAGAAATGCGGGGACTATTTGTATATAGTAAAAATCAAAGGATCCGATTTTATAATCGTTATTACTCTTCATAAACATGTCTCCAAAGGTTCGAGGCAACGATCGAGGTTCAACCCCAATGGTTTCTCAACGTTCGACCTCGGGGCAGTGCAAATCGGTAGTTATGATGGAACAATGAGAAATTACTAAGGCACATGTTTATGGCTGACCAAGTCTATTGGGCTAGTACTAGCCCGTACCATAGTATTAAATGGTTGTACCAGTCATATATCTTTGTAATAAATGTACTTGTACTAAATTGGAATTCTCCGTCATATATAAAGGGGACCCTTCTCATTTTGTAAAGAGGACATAACATTGAATACAAGAAGAAGAACATTTTCTCTGCTCTCTGAACATAAATATATTCTCTTTTGATTATCTAGCTTACATTCACTAAATTACTTACATTTATTGTGTTCCCTTGATTGTTTTTCATTTATTTCTCGTTATTAATCGTAAAGAGCCATCATGAAGGCCCTTAGAACTATTCATCCTCATCGGTCTCTCCCGGCTAAACCCGTCTAGCTCGACCTCGATGCTCCGTTCAAGCCAGCTTGAGACCCCGATCCATGAAAGTTTGATTTGAATGACAGAGCTCACCCTTATTCTTACTTAGCTTTCCTAGCTTACACTTAGCATCTATTGACTAACAACTAGCATAAAAATAGATTACGTATTTCTAGAACCATAAAATCAAATATAATTGTAGTTACCATTTTCAAGGTAAACACCATAACTAATGAACAAAGGAAAATGATCAAGAAAACATATTTACAACAACTGTCATCTTTTTTGCCTCTAAACCTCAAAGTTACTGTAATCAACTTTGCTAAACTAGATCTTAAACCTAGAAAGAGGGAATGTAGGTTAATGTAGAGGGAATCGAATGTACATTGGACGAGGACTATGATCTAAGTTTTCAAGAATAGGACCTAACCAAACCAAAATTACAAAAAGATCTGGACTTGAATAGACCACCAAAAAGGAACCTGGTTGGAGATTCTTGTGGAACTGGATTTAACTCTTCGATGTTGCCTTTAACTCTAAGTATTGTCTGTCCAATTGTTTGACGAACAGATTCTACTATCTTCGCATCAACAGGATACCCTGAGGAATCGCGAACATAGAATATATTTAGAGCTTTTCCTGCTCTAGTTGTCACTTCCGCTCTGGTGACGGTGAGGCTATTCTCGCGGAAGATCCTAGTAACATCGGATAGTAGTCCTACTCTGTCCGTCGTACATAGCTCTAACTTCAATCCCTGGACAAACACAAGAAAAAATTGATATTCGGACAAAATGGAATTTAAAGCCTATTGGACAGGAAAATGACATTATAGAACTCCAATATCACATCCAACAGAACATTTCCAAACCTATCTGACATAACTGAGGCAATAAATTATATCGTTATATAACACAATGGGGTGGAGACATCATCAGACAACTAATAGATACATAGATTGGCAGAAGTATTTATTAGACAAGCTAAAGGAGATACCTTTACCCTACAAAATAAAATATACACTTCTCCCTTTTTTTTACTCATTGTCAGAATTGCCACAATGCATCACCATTTTCAGACAAGGTAAGTTGATATCAGTGCATTCAAAATCCAACATTCACTACTTTCTATTTTATGTGCAATTTACAGATCCAGACTTATACATGAAGAAGCTTGCTAGACATGATTAATTGCCAGTTATGGCCCTAAAATGATTTAAGAAAGTAATTCATTAGTGCTAACCTCAGATACTCTTCTTTCAATTGCTGCTTCAAGACATTGAATCACTCTTTGCCGCTCTGCGTCAGATTTCACCGGGGATCCATCAACATGTCTTATGCAGTACTCCTTCAATTAAAACAGACTTCACCATATTAGTTAACAAATATACAGAAAACTACATCCACTTTGAGCACAGTAACAAAAAACGAAAGAAGTTCCGAAATGTATAGGAAAATTGTAGTACCTGGTGAGCTTGTGGTCCTTCAGCATCAACATTGCCATGGAAAACCACATACTGCATATCTGTCAATGTACAAATAGTATCAAAGAGAAGCTTCGGTCTATCTTTGCATTTGATTGTAACAACCGAGTAGTCCTTGTCTTGCCAATTAATAACATTCACATTAGGCCTTTCTTTATCATCCAATACATCAACAGTAGTACCTTCATAGTCCCGGTCTGCAAACATCAGCTGGTGAAGCCTTCTCTCAGTATGAGAGACCCCATCGGATACTATTGTCTTAGCATCCCTTGATTTATTGCTACCTCTAAGTACGTTGCACAAGAGTTGCTTCATTGTAGAGAACCTTTCCGGGTCAGTAATTGCGCCTCCATGTTCCTCATCAGTAACTTGCATTATCGCTGCCACTCGAGAGTTATGGGTCCACACCTCAGCATTTACCACATTGCATTTGAGGTTGGTAAGGACAGCGCTCACCTCAGATAATAGCCCCGGTCTATCACTTCCAATTAACTCAATTGAGGTGTGGTCCATTCCTGCGGTAACCCCAACCGATCTTCTCATAGATGACGCGAAAAAAGAGTCTGGACCAAGAGACTGAAAATGAAACCGCTAAAAAATTCAGTTCCTTTCCCGTATTAATGCAAAAACCAAAGTGCCAAATTTTGTACACAGAATACAGCTCACCTTCATGATATAATCCAACATTGCCTCATCTGTAATCTTGTTCCTTTCTTGATTAGTCACATTGAAAACTGCCAAAAGAGTAACAACTTATAAAATTACCCAAAAACTCCGTGGTAAATTCCTTTCTCTAAAAGTGAAAGGCACAATTCTAGATGGAATAAAAAAGGAAAAGTAAATATTTAATTACCATCCATGAACCATCCACCATCAGAGGAAATGTAAGCCTTGGTAATAACAAGGTTAAGATCAGTTAATACTTGTACCATCTCTAGAAGTATTCCATGTTTGTTAGCACTATCTACCTGCACCAGAGTACAAAAGATTCAGCAAAATTAGAAATATTCCCTTTACATTAGCAATTTAGAGCCTGAAACAAAGAACCTAAACTCAGACATACCTGTATAATAGTGGCATTTTTGCAGGACTCATTGTCAATTACCACTCTGACATAAAGACAGTAAATATGGAGTAAATGCCAAGGCTTAAATGGTATTGACTAACATCAAAGTAACAGTCAGAGAATTATAAGAGAAACAATAGAAATAGTACCTTGGTGGATTCATTCTTCTGATAAATTTTTCATATTCATCATCCATGATGTTTTGAGAATAGCTAACTGTAGCTTCAGAGAAATAGGAAATAAAAATAGAAAATTTTAGACAAAGAAAGCAAGGGAAAAAAGGGGAAAAATAGAGAGAATCAGCATTACCAATCACAAAGAAGACACTGGAAACCAAGAGTGTCAAGCAAGTATAAGAAAAAGATGAAAATATATGAGGGGGGAAGAAGAATAAAGTTGACCAATCATGAAAGAGTGGAAAGTATCAAATAAACAAGATATACAAAAGAAGGCCAATTAAGAAGCCAAAGCCAACACCAAAAAAGGTGCTTGTTGTGGGCTGTACCCATGTTTTGGGAGGTGGGACTCGTCTGGTGGGGCTATGTGTGTATGGAAACCATAGCCATCAAAGCCATTACAGTCAATAATGTTAACAGCTCAAAGAAACATACTGATTTTGTGTGAAACAACAGCAAAAAAGACTATCCAAAAATCAGCAGTGGACACACGAAACATTTTTATTTTTATTTTTACACACCAAACATTCAATAATGGGAAAAGAAACATAGCCCACAACAGACAACTAACAAATCTACCATATCCCACAACCATAAAACACAGCAAAAAGAAAAAAGAAACAAGTACTCCATTAACCGACAACAACAGACCAGTACACCACAAGAAAAAATGAAAATAAAGCAGTAGCAAGAGAACAAGATTTTCTTGATCCTCTACTTCATTAACCAAACAAAACCAAAAAAATTGTTAAACTTTACCACTAAAATTTTAAACAAAATTTAACTTAAAACCAAAGAACAAGATGACACCGCTAACCCAAAAAAACATATATATTGCAATTAACAAAAAATCAACCCAACTGACATTCCACTCCAATAAATCTTTCCTTCCAGAAGAACAGAACATAGAAACCATGGAACAGAAAACACGAAGTAGTAGCAGAAAGGGAAAGTACCCATTACAATTCTTGAGAATTCGTGAATTGGGTCACCAATATTTTCTTGATTCTCTCGACAAAAAGAAAGCTTATGGACCTTCGCCCAACTACATGGTATATGAATCTTGACCAGCCCCCAGTATATATATATAATACTAAAATAGTAAGTAGTATTAAAATTTATGTATTTGCCTTATATGCAACAGGCACCAAAAAAAAAAGTTGCATAAAACTAACAAGCAGACCTTTTTCTTTCTACTTTTCTGTCTAATTCTATGCTTTTGTGCAGTACATAAGAATATATACATAAAAAAAGACATGTGTATATATCTTTTAGAAAATCTCAGTCCGTGGCTGCTAATTTCAGTTTGGAAAACAAGAGGAACCAGAATGGATGGTGGGGTATGGGGTGACTCGGCGTATTTTTAGCAATTGGTTGAGGTAGTTAGGTGAGTCGGAGAATAAGGTAGAGCTAAAATGCGCTGGCTGGCTGTACGTGAAATGGATGAATTTCACGTATTCTAATTATTTGATTGAGATTTAAAATTACTTTCAAAGTTGAAACTCTAATTAAAGGTATGGAAAAAATAGATTAAAATAGAACCTTTTCCTAGCAGTGGGATACTGAGGCAAATGTAATGCTTTTCTCTTTACTTATTTGATTAACAAAATACAACAACAACAACTACCCAGTATACTCCCACCAGGTGGGGTCTGGGGAGGGTAATACGTAGACAAGTCTTACCCCTACCCAAAAGAGCAGAGAGGTTGTTTCCAATCGACCCCCGGTTCATAGGATAAAAGGAAAAACATCAGTAAAACAAAAACAAAGACAAAAACAAAAACAAAAACAAAACAATAAAGCATTAGTAACTCCAGCAGAAATAGCGTAAGTAGCGTAAATAATTATCTAAACATACGAAACATAAATACAATCACATTCAATAATATCATACAGTAACTACCATAACTAACAGCCATAGGGGGGACATAAGCTAAAACACAAATCATCTATGGGTAACCCTGCTGACCCACTCCCAACCCCGGATGAGGCGTACGAAAAACTCTAGGAGCCCCTATCCTACAACCCTGATTCTAGGCCTCCAGACTTTCCTATCAAGGGTCATGTCCTCGGAAACCTGCATTCTAGTCATGTCCTGCCTAATCACCTCTCCCCAATACTTCTTAGGCCTCCCTCTTCCTCGCCGACCGCCAACAATTTCCAGCCGCTCGCAGCTCCTCACCGGGGCATCGGGACTTCTTCTCCGCACATGCCCGAACCACCTCAGCCTCGCTTCTCGCATCTTCTCATCCACCGGGGCCACCCCCACCTTCTCTCGAATAACTTCATTCTTAATCTTATCTAGCCTGGTGTGTCCGCACGTCCACGTAAGCACCTCATCTCCGCAGCCTTCATTCTCTGAACATGCGAGTTTTTCACGGGTCAAGACTCTGCCCCATACAACATCGCAGGTCTAACCACGGCTCTATAGAATTTCCCCTTGAGTTTGTGTGGAACTTTCTTGTCACACAGGACTCCTGATGCAAGCCTCCACTTTGACCACCCCGCTCCTATACGATGAGTGACGTCCCCGTCGATCTCTCCGTCCCCCTGAATCACAGACCCAAGATATCGGACACTGTCCCTCTTGGCGATGGCCTGAGAACCAATCATCACGTCCCTGCCTACTTCGCTCGGCTCGGCGCTAAACTTGCACTCCAGGTACTCTGTCTTAGATCTGCTTATTTTGAAACCTTTAGACTCGAGAGTCTGTTTTCATACCTCTAACCTTTCATAACACCGACCCTCGTCTCATCTATCAATACTATGTCATCAGCAAATAGCATAAACCAAGGCACATCCCCTTGAATACGTCGGGTTAGAGCATCTATCACTAAGGCAATCAAGAGGGGGCTCAGCGCCGATCCTTGATGGAGCCCCATGACCACTGAAAAATGGTCTGATTCGCCACCCACCGTCCTAACCCTAGTCTTAGCTCCATTGTACATGTCCTTGATTACTCTGATGTAGGCTTCCGGCACGCTCTTCGCGTCCAAGCACCTCCATAGCACCTCCCTTGGGATCCTGTCATACGCCTTCTCCAAGTCGATAAGTACCAAGTGTAGGTCCTTCTTCTTATCCCTGAATTGCTCCGCCATCTGCCTGACAAGGTGGATAGCCTCTGTAGTGGAGCGGCCCGGCATGAAACCGAACTGGTTCCCAGATATAGATGTCACCTCCCTCACCCGCGCCTTAATCACCCTCTCCCAAACCTTCATCGTGTGACTTATTTTACCCTTATAGTTGTTGCAGCACTGGATGTCCTCTTTGTTCTTGTACAAGGGCACCACTGTACTCCACCTCCACTCATCCGGCATCTTTTTGGTCTTGAAGATCGCATTGAACAACCTGGAGAGCCACTCCTCTCCTGACTTACCCATGCACTTTCAGAACTCCACCGGGATCTCGTCAGGCCCGGTCGCTCGACCCCTACTCATCCTACGCAAAGCCCCCATGACCTCCTCCGACCTAATGCACCTGCAGTACCCAAGGTCTCTATGTTGCTCTGAATGCCCCAGCTCCCCTAACTCTATGTTACGATCCCCCTCTTTATTAAGTAAGTCCCGAAAGTACGCCTGCCACCTCTGTTTGATTTGAGATTCCCCCATCAGAACTCTACCATCCTCGCCCTTGATACACCTAACTTGGTCTAGATCACGTGCCTTCCTTTCCCTTGCTTTAGCTAACCGGAATATCTTCTTATCCCCGCCTCTCTCCCCTAGTTCCTCGTACATGCGACTGAACGCCGCGTCTTTAGCTTCCGTGACTGCCATCTTTGCTTCTTGCCTCGCCACCTTGTAGATCACCCTGTTCGCTCTCCGTTCTTCCTCGCTTGTGCTTCCTGCCAACCTAGCGAACGCCGCCTTCTTCACCTCCACTTTTCCTTTGACTACATCGTTCCACCACCAATCACCCTGATGTCTGCCGGAATATCCCTTAGCTACCCCGAGCACGTCCCTTGCTACCCCCTAACCAAGTTCGCCGTTACTGTCCACATAGCGTCCGCTTCCCCAGAACTTCTCCAAGCTCCGCCCTCAACTAACCTCCTTTCCAACTCTTGTGCTTTCTCCTTAGTCAAAGCACCCCATCTAATCCGCGGTTGTCCCCGAGCGCCCATCCTCTTCCTCTTCACCCAGAATATATGTTGGTAATTTATCTTTCTTTCTCATCACGTAAGATAATCAAAGAGCCCATTATGAATTTATGGGCTTTAAATTACGGAACACTCCAGTTTTTTCTTTATAATTTTATATATTTTACAAAGTCTTAATAAGTTGTTAGATTTGTAAAAAGTAAAAATTTTATAGCCAAGATACTCATCCTTGAACAAAATCCTAATTTTACAATACAAAAAGATATCAAATCGAAAAACTTTAAATATTTTCTAACCGGGCCCTTTTTGATAGCACAATATTGTTGTTGTTATTGTTTGAAAATGGAGGAATGGAGTAAACACGAGAATCATGGTTGTGGTGGCACGTTCTTGTTATGGACGAAATAGGATGATGGCAGATGTGGTGATGGTATAGTAAAAGATGAAGAAGTTAATTTTTTGACAATCAAGAGTTTGATTTTTTTTAGGTGGTTTGGATTTTGGGATTGGGTACAAAAAGGATTAAAGGTGGGTTTATTTAATTGGGCCATGGTTTAACGTGTAATTTAAATAAATTTTTTTGGCATCGACGGTTAGTCGTAGGAGTATAAGAGAGGCAGAAAAATAACGGTGAGGGCATTTTTGGCTTAATAGGTGAATGGAGTGCATATTTGTACCAAAACAAATAGTCTGATGATAGTTTGGCCCATTTTCCGTATTATTTATTTGGATTGAATATTTTTGCAAAAAATTAAGAATTTCTTCTAAATTTTATATCTCAACTTTGAGTATGTTTGGTGAAGATAAGTGTTGTTTTTGGCTGAATTTTCATATTGAAACTTGAAAAGAAATAAGAACATGTAACATGTAAAATACATAGAAAATTGTACTGAAAATTATATTGCAATTATATTTAAATCATGTTCTGTTCTAGTTATATTTTCTTTTATATAAATGTAGTATGAAAATAGTAAATACATTATAAATAAGTTGTATAAAATTTGTATCTAAGTTATAAATATTCCCTCTTAAATAAATGTGTATATATGTATCAGAATTATAATATAGTTATGTTAAATTTGTATGAAATTTGTATTCATTTGCATTCTGTTGTAGTTGTATTTATTTTATATGAATATTGTAAATAAATTGTATAATGTAGTAATAGTTTTATGAAATTTATATATTTTTTTTTTTTTTTTTTTTTTTTTTGATATTCCAGGTGTCCGGTGCCCCACCTTTTTAGCCCCTCTGCTCCCGCACTGGAGAGTTATATTTATGTAGTTGTAGATGTATTAAATTTATTTGATTACTGTACAGGCAACTCACTGTCAGTAGCGATGAGGGCGAGCGAAAAATATTTTCCAATGAGAGTGAAGAAGAGAAACAGAAAAGGGTAGCCGGCGTGGAGATAATTTCTTTCGATTTTGAAGTTGATTTCTCTTCAATTTGTTCGATTTTCTGAATCAGATTAAATTGGTGTTCACGTTTAACAATTTGTGAAGAAATTGATGAGTTTACATGTATAAATGGGAATATGGGGTGAATTTGTTATTGAAATTGGAAGAGAATTATGTATTTGTGATTTCTGATTCACGTTTATTGTTGCGATGATTGGAACACGGATTTGGGAGAGAATATTGTACAGAGACGTAGGTGGAGTGTATTGCATGATCTTTGAGTTCAATATACGATATTTGAGTTCAAGGCAGTCGATGTCTCTATGCTGGATTCACCTATTTCTACATATATGTATGCACTTATTGAATGGAATGGTTCCCATAGGTGAACTGAAAGTTCAAATTTAAAAAATTTATTTTTTGTTTTTTTAAACGAGCACATTGTATTATACTTTTAAAATTATAAATTTTAAAATTTAATTGTAACACTCAATTTTAGACAGAGGCCTACATTGGCAAAACACAAGAGGAATATTGGGTATATAAGGGGGATCTGCATCTATACTCACTTTTTAGGTCACGTTTTAACGTATACTCGCTTTGCAAAAACAATTGCCAATATATCTACTTTTCGCGTAAACTTCAGGCATACGGGCCTGCAATAGCAAATGCAATCACGCAAACTTCAGCATTCTAGTAGACAGACCTGAAGTTGTTTGTAATTGCTGAACTTAAGCATTCTACTAGCTGAAGTTTTGTTCACTATTTGCTGGACTTTAGTATGTTTTAGCTCAAGTTTTTGCCTGAAGTAGCAAAGGAAATCACGCAAATTTCAGAATTCTAGTAGACAGGCTTGAAGTAGCAAAAATTGCTGAACCAAGTGTTGGCTGAAGTTTTTGTTTGTAATTCCTAAACTTAAGCATTCTACTAGCTGAAGTTTTGTTCTCTATTTGTTGAACTTCAGCATGTTTTGGCTGAAGTTTTATTCTATATTTGTTGAATATTTTGGCTGAAGCTATGTTATGTTTGTGATGAACTTCAGAGCTGAAATTTGTTTGAGATTGAATTTCTCATCTTTCTAGTGATACAATTCATAAAAATCCTTTTGATCTTTCTGGTCGGGTATAAAGCATGTTATCTGTGCGCAACAACACTTCAGTTCCCTCTAAAGCATGTTATCTGTGCGCAACAACACTTCAGTTCCCTCTAATTTTGACATGATTGGTAGTATTGGAGAAAAAGGTTTATGTATATCGCCAAGTGGTGGTGCATCTTCTAGTAGTATTATTACCAATGAGCAAAACAGAATTATTTCCGATGATGATTTGAGATCCAACAAGGTCAATTTTACTTAGATTCACAAGACACTGGTGTTCGTCTTGTGCACACATTAATGGTGTGTGTTGAAGCAATAAATCTTCAATCAATAATACTTATACAGAGATTTATGTGTTTGAGAGAGAAGAAGAAGAAGAAGAAGAAGAAGAAGAAGAAGAAGAAGAAGAAGAAGAAGAAGAAGAAGAAGAAGAAGAAGAAGAAGAAAGGAGGAAGAAAGGAGCACACAAGTAGCAGGAAGAAGAAGGCTCCTGAAGTTGTAAAAATTAAGGTATAGGTTAAGTAATTTTAAAAATATGGGCATAGATTAAAAGGGTGCGACCAAATAGGGTGGCTCGTGAAGTTTTTACGTATATAAGTTAATAAGCTTTATACCCTAGTGACGCATTTTAACCCGTGAGGGCTTAACCTCATAGGGATAATATCACTAGCGGGCTAGGCTATTACAGATAGTATCAGAGTTATTCTTGTGTCAATCTTGCCAATAGTAAATCAGAGTTTAACTGAGTTTAAGCAAATTCTGATTAGGTGGGGCAAACCTCAGTGTTGAGTCTAGGTGAGTCATATGCGGTAGGGCAAACCTCAGTGCTGAGTCCAGGCGAGACATATGCAATAGAGCAAACCTCAGCGTGGATGACATTGAGTACATAAGAGGTGGTGTATATAATACCCCAAGATTTTAAATAGAATCCCACATCGACAAAGCAAAAGAGATGTTTGGTATATAAGTTAACAAGTTTTGGATCCTAGTGAAGCGTTTCAAACCCGTGAGGGCCTATCCGGAGCAAACAATAGCGGTTGTTATATTAATATTACACATATTTATTAAATTTTATGTAATTGTTAAAATATATTTATATTTTATGTAATAGCAATGAATTTAATTGATCCATTAAAACTATATTGCATCTTCCTTGCACATATATGTATACGGTCTAGGACGGCGCAGTAGAATACGTAGCTTAAAGTCGCAATGGAAGAAACCTTAAATTTATTTAACAAAGTAAAAGTTATAAATGTCACGATCTGAATTTTCTATCATCGAAAGTTGTGATAGCACCTACTAGTGAAAGCAAGGGAAACCGAAAATAATAGATTTTATTATCCTTTAAAAATTTCACAAGTTAACATATCGTCAACAACGGAATAAAAAGTGCGGAAGACGAAATTCAACTATTTAACTAAATACTGGTACGAAATCCAAAATACAACTTACCAAGAACTTGTGTTACAATGTCATAGACTATCTAAGAATACTACAAATAGGGTCTTAACAAAAGAAAAGTATATGTCTGTCTTTGAAATAAGTAAGAACAGAAGGAAATAGGATAGAAAGGGACACCAAGGCCTGCAAGCGTCTGCAGGACTACCTCGGGTCACTACTGGACTGAAGGCAGCAATCTCATTGTGGTCTAAATGCTCCAGCACCAGTATCTACACACAGTGCAGAGTGTAGTATCAGCACAACCGACCCTATATGCTAGTAAGTGTCGAGCCTAACCTCGATGAAGTAGTGACAAGGTTAGGACAAGACTATCAAATAAACTTGTGCAGTTAAATCATATATGGCAAATAACGATAACAGAAACTAGCAGTTAAAGATGGAAAGAGGAACATGGTGCTGGGAATATCATGTACTACCAAAATTTCAATAGAGAAGCATAAATAACACATAATTTCATATCAGCAAGAATAAGGACAACAATAACAAGGGCAAGGCATTATCCTTGGTGTTTTTACTCTCATTCTCATGATAAGAATCAATATTCACTTCTATTCTTTTTTGTTGAGGCGTGCAACCCGATCCAAATCATATAGTATTGTTACAGCGTGCAACCCGATCCTAATTACACTATGAAAATTCTAGATTCTAAGATGAAGTCTTGTAAAAAAACCGTTAAGAAGCGAAAGAAATGAGTTTAAAATCACTTGTGCTTTGGGTAAGAAAGAGTATTTGAAAAATCGCCTCATGTGTCTTAGGGTTTTGAAAAATAAGAAAAGGCTGAAAAGCCTCGTTTATATATACCCCTCTCAGATCATCACCGTTGACCGCGGAGAAAGGTCCGCGGCAGCGCAGCTCCACCATGAACTGCGAACTATCGAGCGCGGACGCGGAAGTTTGGCCTTGCCCACCGCTGATAGCAAAAGTCCCACCATGCAACGAAGACCCCAGCGCGGTCGCGAAAGTCACCGCGGGCCGCGAACCCCAGTTCGGAGACCTACAACTTCACTAAACCTGCAATAACTACTTTATAAGTCTAAATTTACTCTGTGGCCTATCCAAAACTCACACAAGCCCTCGGGGCTCCAAACTAATCATGCACACAAGTCTAAAATCATCGTATGACTTGCTCGTACGATCAAATCATCAAAATAACATCAACAACTATGGACTAAACCATAATTCATGAAATTACGGAAGAACATCAAAATTTTCATTTTCTCAACTAAAGGTCCATTTTATACCAAACAATTTCCTATTCTTACCAAATTTGACAGATTCGACTAAATTAGTATTTTAAACCTGTACCGGTCTTCGAAACCAAAATACAGGCCCGTTACCATCAAGAAAATGCATCATTTAACTTCTAAAAGCCTTTATATTTTCCAACAGTAACTTTTTTTAAAAAGGTTTTTCTTAGTCTTGGGACCTTGGAATTCGATTCCGGGCATATTCTCTTGTCCCATATTTTACTATGGACCCTAAGGAATCATCCGATCATGGTCCGGGTCCGTTTACCAAGAATGTTCAGCAAAGTTAACTTTAATCAATGTTAAAGGCCAATTTCCTTATGTTACTTAGATTTCATATGTTACTTAGATTTCACAGAAAAGCTCTTTGAAAATGCATCCGGAGTGTGCATGCAAATCGTGGTGAGACAAAAAGAGGTTTTTCTTAAGGCCTAGGAACATAGAATTTACTTTCAAAATGAGTGATGGCCTTTTAGTTCATCACATTCTCCACCTCTAAAACAATCGTTTTTCCTCGAACGGGCACAAGAAAAGTACTTGAGTCGGAGAAAAGATGGGGATATTAGCTCCGCATATCGGACTCGGACTCCCAGGTCACTGCCTCAACAGGCTGTTCTCTCTACTGTACACGAACTGAAGGGAAATTCCTCAATCTTAACTGACAAACTTGGCGGTCTAGAATAGCTACCGGCTCCTCTTCATAGGTTAAGTTCTTATCCAACTAGATAGTGCTAAAGTCAAACACGTGGGATGGATCGTTGTGATACTTTCGAATCATGGACACAAGAAACATCGGGTGCACAACTGATAAACTCGGCATAAACACAAGTTTGTAAGCCACCTCTCCCACTCGATCAAGAATCTTAAAAGGAGCAATGAACCTAGGGCTTAGCTTGCCCTTCTTCCCAAATCTTATCACGCCCTTCAAGGGCGACACCCAAAGCAACACCCGTTCTCCGACCATAAATTCTTCATCACGAACCTTACGTTCTGCATAAGTCTTTTACCTAGACTGAACTGTACGAAGCCTATCTTGAATGATCTTAACCTTGTCCAAGGCATCCTATAATAGATCCGTACCAACAACTGAGCCTCTCTCAGCTTAAACCACCCAACCGGCGATCGTTACTGCCTACCATATAATGGCTCATAGAGAGTCATCTGGATGCTCGACTGATAGTTGTTGTTGTAGGAAAACTCTGCTAAAGGCAAGAACTGATCCTACAAGACTCTAACGTTAATAACACAAACTCAGAGCATATCCTCTAAAATCTAAATTGTACGCTTGGACTGTCTGTCTGAGGATGAAATGTTGTGCTCAACTCGACCTATGTGCCCAACTCATGCTAAACTGCCTTCCAGAATTGTGAGTCCCTCGATCATAAATGATAGACACGGGCACACCATGGAGAAGAATAATCTCTCGGATATAGATCTCACCTAACCTCTTTGAAGAATAGAAGACTGCCATAGGAATGAAATGTGCTGACATAGTTGGCCTATCAACAATAACCCACACTGCATCAAACTTCATTTGAGTCCGTGGTAGTCCAACAACGAAGTCTATAGTGAAACGCTCCCACTTCCACTCAGGAATCTCAATCCTCTAAACAAACCATCGGGTCTCTATTGCTCGTACTTTACCTGCTGACAGTTCAAACACCGGGTCACATATGCAACCATTTCCTTTTTCATTCTCCAACCACCAGTAATGCTGCCGCAAGTCCTGATATATCTTAGCACGCCCAGATGGATAGAGTATCGAGAACTATGGGCCTCATCTAGAATCCACTCTCGAAGTCCATCCACAATAGGAACACAAACTTGACTCTGCATCCTCAAAACTCCATCATCTCCTAGCTTGGCACCAAAGTACCGCATTGTGTCCTGAGGATATACAAATGAGGATCATCATATTATCGATCTCTAATATGCTCAAATAATGAAGAACGAGCGACTGTACAAGCAAACATGCGACTGAGCTTAGAAATATCAAACCTCACAAACTGATTAGCTAAAGCCTGAACATCCAAAGCAAGTGGTATCTCACTGATCGAAATATATGCAAGACTGTTCGTGCTAGTTGACTTTATAGTCAAAGCATCGGCCGCTACATTGGCCTTCCGTGTATGATATAAGATGGTAATATCATAGTCTTTCAATAGCTCCAACCACCTTCTCTGCCTCAAATTTATCTTATTCTATTTGAACAGGTATTGCAGACTCTTGTGATCCGTGAACACCTTATATGACATGCCATATAAATAGTGACTCCAAATCATGAACGCATGAACAATGGCTGCTAACTCCAAATCATGTACTGGATAATTCTTCTCATGTATCTTCAATTGTCGCGAAGCATAAGCAATGACCTTTCCATCCTGCATAAACACCGCACCAAGTCCAATACGAGATGCGTCATAACAAACTGTATATGGCCCTGAACCTGTAAGCAATACCAACACCGGCACAATAGTGAAAGCTGTCTTGAGCTTCTGAAAGCTCGCCTCACATTCATCAGAAAACATGAACTGGGAACCCTTCTGGGTCAACCTTGGTCATCAGGGCTGCAATAGATGAAAATCCTTCCAGAAACCAACGATAATAGCCCGTCAAACCTAAGAAACTATAGATCACTATAGCTGATGTGTGTCTACGCAAATTTTTGACTTCTCTATCTTCTTCGGATCCACTTAAATACCCTCTGCTGATACAACATGACCCAAGAATGCAACTAAACTCAACCATAACTCACATTTTGTTAATTTAGCATATAAGCGACTGTCCCTCAATGTCTAGAAAATTGCGCGAAGATGCTGCTTATGCTCTTCTCGACTGCAGGAATAGATCAAAAAAATTTCATCAATGAAGACTATTATGAAGGAATCCAATTAAGGTTTGAACACTCAGTTCATCAAATCCAAGATAGCTGCTGGAGCATTTGTCAAAAAAGCTATATAGGTGCGATAGAAGGGTACGGTCAAGCAGGTAAGCGAAGGCTCTCTCTCTCGCTCTATTGTCTTGTATAAAGACTTTCCGCCTATATATTTTTTTTTGATATTTATTCAATGTAAGTAGATCGAAAGCACGAAAAGGAAGCTGGTTCACCTTCTTTTATCCATTACAACATAGGTCATTTCAATACCAGATGAAAATATTCCAAAATTGAAGCCAAAGAGGAAAGTTCCATCGTGTCCTGATCTTTCAATTGACTCCTTGCAGCCACTCCTTGCTTACTGGCATGCTAGCAAAAGCAGGGCTTTCGGTTGGTTTTACCTGCTATTTGATTTGAACCAATAACTCTCGACGTATGAAAGCGACTACCCCGTTATCTCCAATATGGACGCGATGGAATTGAATTCTCTGTGAAGATGCGGAGTACCAACGGCTAGATAGTAAGACCCAGTGCACCTTCTATAGTCAATGACTTTGAAGGTCCATTGTTGAGTCAAGCAACCGAAACCAAGCAAAGAAGTCACATCTGACCGAATGAAATCACTAAGAAATCATAATGCTCGTACCGAGTGCGGAAAGCTATCTTAGGGACATCGGATGCTCTAATCCTCAACTGATGGTAGCATGATCTCAAATCAATCTTAGCAAACACTTGGGCACCATGAAGCTGGTCAAACAAATCATCAATCCGCGGCAATGGAAACTTATTCTTGATTGTGACCTTGTTCAACTGCCGGTAATCTATACACATCCTCATCGATCCGTCTTTCTTCTTAACAAACAACACCGGCACACCCCAAGGCGAGATACTAGGTCAAATAAAGCCTTTATCAAGCAAGTCTTGCAATTGTTCTTTCAGTTCTTTCAACTCTGGCAGGGCCATACTATATGGCAGGATAAAAATAGGCTGCGTGCTCGGAGCCAAATCAATGCAAAATTCAATATCCCTGTCAGGTGTCATTCCCGGCAGGTCTAAAGGAAATACCTCTGGAAACTCACGAAGAGCAAGCACAAAATCCATAAAAGGAACCTTGTCATTAAAATCAGGAACATACGCCTTATAGGCCAAACATCCCTTCTCAACCATATGCCGAGCTATTATATATGAGATAACCTTATAGGTAGAACAAACATAAGTCTTTCTCCACTATAAATAAGGTAAGCCTGGCAAGGCTAAGGTCACAATGTTGTCATGACAATCCAAGATAATGTGGTAAGGTGATAACTAATCCACCCCCAATATGACATTAAAATCAAACATATCCAAAATTAACAGATCTACTTGGGTCTCAAGACCCCCAATCATAACTATACATGAGCCATGGACATGATCCACCATAATAGAATCACCTACTGGTGTAGACACATAGATATGAGCATTCAAAGAATCGCCAGGCATGAGAAAATATGGAGTAAAATAAGATGACACATAGGAGTACGTAGATCCTGGATCAAATAGAACTGTAGCATCTCTACAACAAACCAGAACAGTACATGTGAAAAATGCATCGAAGGCCTCAACCTCTAGCCTAGCAGAAAGAGCATAACATCGGGGGATGGGCCCCACCACTCCAAATTACGTCCCTGGGACGGCCTCCTACTAGCTGACCTCCACCTCTAGCATCCTGACCTCTACCTCTAATACCTCTACCTCCAACTCTAGCACCTCTACCTCCACCTCTAGCTGTCTGAGCGGGAAGTGGAACATCCGATGCCTGAACCATAGCATAGGAACCTTGATGCTGCAAATGAACACCCACTAATCTTAGACAAGCCCTCCGTATACAACCATACTCACCGTACTCAAAGCATCCACCTGAGTGCTGCGGTTGAGGAAACTGAGACTGACCCTGGCAGGCCGGCTGAACATGATGATAGCTCTGAAGAGGAGGTGCTTTGATAGAAGCTGGTTGTCTTAATGGAGGTACATAAGAAACCCCCCCCCCCCCCCCGAAAGCTCTATGAGATGCATGTAGTGATGAATGAAACGACCTGGAAGGATGGATCCTGCCAAAAGAATTCCTGCCTCCAGACGAGGCACCACCATACCTACCAGAATGACGGGGCCTCTTGTCAGACCCATGACCGCTCCCATGTGATAAAACCATCTCGACTCTTCTAGCCACATTGGCTGCATCTTGATAAGAAATCTCGCTCCCCGTCTCCTTATCCATCTACAATCGAATAGTCTGAACAAGGCCCTCAATAAACCTCCTCACTCTTTCTCTCTCTCTCTCTCACTCACTCTCTCTCTCTCTCTCTCTCTCTCTCTCTCTCTCTCTCTCTCTCTCTCTCTCTCTCTCTCTTTCGGTGGAAAGTATAAGAAGATCATGACGAGCCAATTTAATATATCTGGTCTCACACTGAGTGATAGTCATAGAACCCTGCGGGAGACGCTAAAACTACCTCCAATACTTCTCCTTCTGAGTGATAAGAAGAAACTTCTCTAGAAATAGCTGAGAAAAATGATACCAAGTCAAAGCAGGTGACCCAGCTGGTCTAGCCTAATAATAATCTCTCCACCAAGTCTTGGTGGATTTTGACAGACGAAAAGCAGCAAACTCGACCCCATTGGTCTCCACTATCCCTATGTTTCGTAGAACGTCATGACTATTGTCCAAATAATCCTCGGGATCTTTAGAAGCTGTACCACCAAAAGTGGTAGTAAAAAGCTTGCTGAACCTATCCAACATCCACAAGGCATCAACAGGCATAGTTGGCCCTTTACTGGTTTGTGCCATAACACCTAGCTAAACTATTCCAACTGGATGAGCTGTTGGAGTCTTATACTGGGGAGCCATCTGCTCCGGGGTGCGAGTAGCAAGAGTCTGGACTCCTCCTCTAGCATGAGAGAGAGCTGGTGCTATAGGAAATATGACCGTATGAGTGACGCTCTCCATAAGGCCCACTAGACGAACCCGGCATCTTGAAGTAACGAGGTGGAAATGAACCCCTCTAGGACTTGAGCTAGCATTGCTGGAATGGTCTGGGCTGGAGACTCCTCCTCAAACTCTGCCTGAGCTCTGCTGCTGGTGCTACTGCTCTGGACTGAGCCCTGCCCCTACCTTGACTTTTAGCACAGCCTCAGCCTTATCTCTGCCCCTCGTAGGAGCTGCCATTGGGGATTCGGGATGCTGATCAACGCATGAAGAAGCGCGTATTCTCGCCATCTGCGAATGAATAGAATAGAAGTTAAATTAGCATTGAGAAATCAACTCGCACGACAGAGCAAAATAGATGTGAAGTTTTCCTAAACTATGTAGCCTTTGGGGGATAAATACAAATGTCGCTGTACCGATCTATCAGACTCTACTAAGATTATCCGTGAATTGTGAGACCTAAGCAACCTAGAGCTCTAATACCAACTTGTCACGACATGGATTTCCCATGCTCGGGATTCGTGAAGGCGCCTACTAGTAAAAGCTAGGCAATTCGACAATTACAAATTTTATTATCCTTTACAAATTTCACAGGTTAACATATGATCAACAGTGGAACAAAACATGCAGAAGACAAAATTCAAAAATTTAACTAAATACTGATAGGAAATCCAAAATACTACTTCACCAGAACTGGTGTCACAATGTCACTGACTATCTAAGAATACTACAAATAGGGTCTTAATAAAGAAAAATAAATGTCTGTCTCTGAAATAAGTAAGAACAGAAGGAAATAGGATAGAAGGGGATGCCATGGCCTGCGGACATCTGTAGGACTACCTCGGTTCTCTGCTGAACGGAAGGCATCAACCTCATTGTGGTCCAAATGCACCAGCATTGGGATCTGTATATAGCGTAGAGTGTAGTACCAGCACAATCGATCCTATGTGCTGGTAAGTGTTGAACCTAACCTCGATGAAGCAGTGACGAGGCTAGAACAAGACTATCAAATAAACCTATGGAATTAAATCATATATGGCAAATAATGATAAATAAAAACTAGTAGTTAAGGATGGGAAGTGGGAACATGTTGCAGGGAATATCAAGTATTAACAGAAATTCGGTAGATAAGCATAAACAATAGAAACATGGGGAGGATAGTGTGTACGCAGACCTTACCCCTACCATATGGTAGAGAGACTGTTTCCAAATAGACCATCGGCATCCTTCCCTCCAAAAACTGCACACTTTTCTCTTGGGGCGACTCGAACTCACAAGCCTTGGTTGGAAGTGGAGGGTGCTTACCATTAGAGCAACTAAAGAACACTATAATTTCATATCAGCAAGAATAAGGAAAACAGCAACAAGTGCACAACATCACTCTTCATAATTTTACTCTCATTCTCACCATAAGAATCAATATTCACTTTTATTCTTTCTTGTTGCGGCATGCAACCCGATCCCTCAAATAGTACTGTTGAGGCGTGCAACCCGATCCCAATCATATAATGGTGTTGAGGCGTGCAACCCAACCCCACCTGCTTACTCTTATTACTCCTTTTTGTCGCGTGCAACCCGATACTCATATAATATTGTTGCGACGTGCAACCCGATTCCAATATACAAATCAACACCAATTACAAAAGAATCTCGGCAAAGGAAACAATAGTATAACAACAATATCCCAGCAAGGGAAACAATATCATAAGCAGCAACATCCCGCCAACGAAAAAATATCATAAACAATAACATCCCGACAAGGGAATCAACAATATATCTCATCTCGTTTCCACCATCCCTTCACAACATAAGTCTCAACTTGAGCCAATGATAAAAAATAATCAATTACCAAGAATATTTTCATAAGCCTTGTTCCACATTTATAATCATTATATTAAGCATGGACAATACATAACAGAGTTACAACAATCATAGTATAAGATTCATGGGCATGCTTAACACCAACGTATAAATACTCGTTACGACACCTATACGTCGTACTCAAAACCTAACACATAGAAAATAAGACCACAACTCATATTCCCTCAAGCTAAGGTTATGCCAAACACTTACCTCGAATCCCACGGACAAGATTAAGCATCAACTACCGCTTTACCTCTCGGTTCCACTTCCAATTCGCTTGTATCTTTTCACAAAATTACTTAATGACATTAACATATGCTAAATAAACCAATTCTAATGCATGAAAATAGATTTTCCTTTATTTTCCCCATGAAGTCAAAATCGACCATGGGTCTGCTTGGTACAAACTCGAAATTTGGACAAAAATCTGATTACCCATTCATCCTAGAGTCTGGATATATAATTAATTTTGGAATCCGACCTCAATTTGAGGTCTAAATCTCTAAATTTTGATATTCCTAAATTCTGCCCAAAATTCCTAATTTCGCCATAAAAATCCTAGATTCTAGGATGAAGTCTTGTAAAAAGAATTTAAGAAGTTGAAAAATGAGTTTAAAATCACTTGTGTTTTGGGAAGAAAGAGTGTTTGAAAAATCGCCTCTTATGTTTTAGGATTTTTAAAAATAAAAAATGGCTGAGCAATCTTGATTATATATACCCCTCTCAGATCGTCACTGTTGACCGCGGACCACGAAATATCAAGCGCGGCCGTGGAAGTTTGGCCCTGCCCACCGCTGACCGTAAAAATCCCATCGCGACAGCAAATACCCCAGAGTGGTCGCGAAAAGTCACTGCGGACCGCGAACCCCAGTTCATAGACGTGCAACTTCACTGAACTTACAACAACTATTTTTCTAAGTTAAAATTCACTTCATGGCCTATACAAAACTCACCCGAGCCCTCGAGACTCCAAACCAATCATGCTCGTAAGTCTAAAATCATTATATGGACTTGCTCGTTAGATAAAATCATCAATATAACATCAACAATTATGACCTAAACCTCAAATTCATGAAATTATTTAAGAACATCAAAATTTCTATTTTCTTAACTAAAGGTCCGTCTACCACTTCCGATTCTTTTTAAATTTCAGATATTCGACTAAATTATTATTTTAAGCCTCTCCGGAACTAAAATACGGGCCCAATACCATCAAGCAAATGCATTATTTCATTTCTAAATGACTTTATATTTTTCAGCAAATAATTTTCTTTAAAATTTCTTTTCTCGGGCTTAGGACCTTAGAATTCGATTCCAGATATACGCCCAAGTTTCATATTTTATTACGGACCCTATATGAGCGTCCGATCACGTGTCTGGATTTGTTTACCAAGAATGTTGACCAAAGTCAACTTTAATTAATTTTAAAGGCCAATTTTCTTATTTTACTTAGATTTCACATAAAGGCTTTCCGGAAATGCGCCAGGACTGCGCACGCAAATCGTGGTGACACAAAAAGAGATTTTTTAAAGCCTCAAAACATTGAGTTCACTTTCAAAATGAGTCATCACAGTAAATAAGATTGATTAAAGTTAAAGTGAATTAACAAAAATAAAACGTAAGAAGTAACAAAATTTTGTCTACAACATTTGACCCTAACTACATCAATCATATTTTCATCAAAAAGTTGTATAAACTTTAAAAATATATATGAGTGGTAAAAATATTTGACAACAAATGATTGAATGAGTAATTTAATTTGAGGCCGTAATTTTGGGGGGCCTAAAGCTATTTTTAATTGTCTCTCTTGTCTTCACCTAGCACATCATGTCTCTGGTCTCCCTCTACACACGCGATAATTCAAGTTAGTTTACTCATTTTCGAGTTAATTTCTCGAATACTCACTTATCAGATTTATAAAGAAAGTCATAAAAATTTTCATCCTCTAAATTTCATTATAGGTCGTGATGACGCCAAACACCATTGTAAAGTAAATTAACATTGATCAACTAATGAGTTCTCATTTATTTTATTAAACAATCCCAGTATTTACTTCATTTAAATATAAAACATTCGATAAATAATGAATTTATAAGGCAACTGAAATGGAAATGACTAAAGAAAATCATAGTTATAGGAATACAACCCAAAATCAAGTCTATTAATAACTAGCAAAGATCTAGAATCACAAATGTGTGTGCAACTAGTAGAATATACAAAAGAAGACTATCCTACTATTTGAAATAAGCAGATAGATACAAGCAAAAGAGAAACTCTGGTATGCTGCTGAAAGATTAGGGCGGGGGCAGCTCATCATAAGTCTCAGTCCGAATTAAGTATGCGCACCTGGTGTATAACTAGATGCACTTGCATCAGATACTGTACAATTAAATACAGAAGCGTAGTATGAGTACATAAATAATATGTATCTAGTAAGTATCTTGTCTAATCTCAAAAAAGGAGTAACGAGAGGTCGACTTGACACTTACCTGGCTAATAATAATATAGTTTAAGTGATATGCTAAGCATGAATAGCATGAATAATAATGATAGTTTAAGAACAGGGAGAAGTAAGATATTCTTTCATAAATAATGCTAATTTCAGTCATATTATGTACCAACTTACATTTCAAAGCATTTAAGCAGTATAAATCAGGGAAAGTTCCAAATAAATAACATGCGCAAATTTTGCCGAGGTTGTATGGTCCGGCTAACATAATATTAAATTGTGCACTGCCATAGGGTTGAACTAGATGCATCTATTTACTTGAAGCGCACGGCCAAATCTACAAATAACAATTTCATTTTAAGAAAGCACACATTGCGCATTTACGGTCAAGTAATTCAACAAATTCTTAAGTAAGTGAGTATAACCCTCTATATTTGTATTACCAAAATCCAGCATGACTTAAGTGATTATAGTAACAAGTAAGGATGCAAGCATATCAAGTATAGCATGATATATGTCCTAAACTACCTAGACAATTAGCATAATAGTAGCTATGTATGGACTCTTGTCACCACGTACATACGTAGCCCCCAAATATAGGTACATACATTTATTTAATTCACTTATGGGGTTAATTCCATCTTACAAGGTTAGAAACGAGACTTACCTTTCCCCAAAGCTTACTTCCAAACTCAAGAATGCGCTCAAACCTCAAATTGAAGTCGAACGATCCAAAACCATTCAAATGGTGTAAAAACTAGTCAATGTATGCTCAAGAGTTCATATATTAACTATTGAAGTAATTTTCAACCCTAAATGTAAGGTTCCTAAAATTCATCGCTGGGACCACATGCCAGCATTCCAGAAATGGTCGAAGGAAGTTGTTACCCATGACTTAAGGAACAAAAATATACGATTATCACTAAGTTTCATGGTAAAAATCTCATTCTTGCCAATTCTAGGTTTTCGTCTAACCTTATGATTTTCGCTAATCTTTACATGTTAATCTACACAAAATCTAAGTATTTAACTCACATATAGTAGGAATTACTTATCTCCATAAGCATGGTGAGAACCCCCTCTCAAGAAGCTCTAAAATGGCCCAACAATGGAGTAAAATGAGTAAAAAATGACCAACTCCCATATTGAATGAAGGCCACTGCCTTTAGCAATTTCCGCAGCTGCGGTCCCACTTCTGCGAGCAATTTTCCGCTTCTACGGAAACAGGTTGGGCTAGCTGGAATCGCACCTGGGACAGGTGACCGCTTTTGAGGTTCCGCTTCTGCGAAAGAGGAGCCGTATCTGCGGCACCTGGGATCCTCTCCTTAGGTCGTATATGCGATGCTCTAACCACACATGCAAGCTCGTAGGTGAAACTAGCCAACCGCAAGTACGGTTATGAAAGCAACTGGAGCCTAAGTTCTTTCATAAATTTTCAACTTAGTTCGAGCCAAGTTCGATTGACGCTCGGGCCCCTTGGGCCCCGCCCGAACATGCCAACAGGTTTGGAATCACAGACTCACTCGAACCCACAGAAAGCCCGAAATAAATTAAAACTAAGAATCACACCCTAAAATCAATTAAATCAAATTTATAAACTTTAAGTTCTTCAATTTACTTCCAATGTGTTGAAACGTACTTATACAACTCAGAAGACACCAAAGATTACGTGCAGGTCTTAAATAACAATACGGAACTATTTCCGATCTCGAAATTTCGTTGGGACCTCGATATCATAAACCCGCTCCAAATCAAATTTAAAGAATTTTAAAATCCTTAAAGAATGGACTTCAACTATTCGGCGCCAAAACGCTCCCGGGTCATCCAAAACCTGGTCAGGACCTACGCTCAAATAAGAAATTATCATACGAACTTGTGGGAACCTTCAAATCTCGATTCTGAGGTAGTTTAATCAAAATGTTGACCGAAGTCAAACTTGATCTTTTAAGCCAACCTTAAGGAACCAAGTGTTCCGATTTCAACCCAAACTCTTCCAAATCCCGAACTAACCATCCCCGCAAGTCATAAGTAAAAGTAAGTACAAAAAGTATTACTTAGGAGAACGAGATTCTAGAAAGCAAAACAACCAATCGAATTATTACAAAATTAATATTTGTTATTTTAAAATTATTCGATGTAACTTACCCCCATTTTCCCCGCTATTAGCCTTTCTGCGTTTTACAAGTTGTTGTTAGTATCACACTGTTTCGACTTTCATTAACCAACACTTATTATTAACTTATCGTTTTAACTATACAAATACATTGTGCTTCTACATAAAGTCCAGGTACACATATGCGCACACACATAAAACCCCACGTGCAGTACAGAGATAATATCATATGGAAATACTGTATTAAATTTTGTGATTTGGTAATAGTAGATAAATGAAATTAAGGACGAGTCCACCACGGTGTAATAATAGGAAACTGTTATTGAGAGGATTGTTTCCAAGGACGAGTAGCTGAAGTGAAGAAATAACGGTAGGAAATTTAGATATAGACAAAAGTAATATTCCTTATTTTGTATTTTTCTAGTGTTTCTTGGAGATAGCCCTTATAAATAGGAAGATATAGAGAACAAAAGAGGATTTTGACTTTCTGAGAGAAACATATATTGTAAAAGGTTGACTTGAGAGAATTTACTAAAATTTATCTTGTTCGTTGATTATATTACTTAAGTGCATGTTATTTGGTCTTTATCCACAAGATCCAAAGATTCCATAACCATCTTCATTTCTCTTCGTCCCACGTTGCTGCTAGGAGAAAGAACCATCTAAATCGTATAATAATCGGGTGGTAGATTCCTTCATATTACATTTATTGCTATCCTCTATATTTATTATATATTTATGTTACTACATTTATTAGAAATCATTGAATATAAAATGCTATTTAACGCTACCAAACATCATTCACCACATCGATTCCTTAATACATTTGTTCTTTAATTTATTATTTTTATCTAAGATTCATCATATATCTCATTATTATTTGGTTTAACTAAAAGTTTTAATACAATTTGGTAAAATAATTTGGCGCTGACCATGGGGAGTTTTTTTAGTTAAAATTTTAGTTTTTCTTAGATCATAAAAAAGGGACAACTATCTTTTCCTCGTTTGCACGAACTAACAAATGGCCGGAAAAGGAGATGAAAGACAAAAAGCAATAGTGGGTTTCACTACCAATATAATAAACGCCATCAAGGAGGATGGTAGAGAAGACGACGAAAATGTGATGCCGGGTGTTACACCCACGCGGAATGACTCACATCCCCCTCATGGAAGTGTAACCGCTTCACGTGAGAGAGGATCTTCCATATCCATAGCCGAAGAAGCACCACCAATCGTAAAAAGATTACCGGAGGAGTGGCTAACAAGCACTCTAAATTACATACTCGACAAACATGTTCAAAGGGCAAATAGAAATGTCGCGCCACGTGAGGGCAAAATGACTATTGGTGAACAAATTGCCCCCAATAGGTAACACTTATGTCGATGTTTGACGCATGAAATGATGGACCAACAACCATTTTAAAGAAAATGAAATGAAAAATGAAAATAAGGCACTTCGCGACTAGATGATAGAACATCAATAAAGGGTCGACAAGATACCATGTGCTTCGCAACTGCTACCAAAAGGGATGTCGGCCGATTCGTCGAACAAGAGCAAGGAGGCAGCCCCACATGCCATAAACAAGACCTTCAAAATGCCATCATATTTGAAGATATACGATGACACCATAGACCTAGAAGATCACATCATTCACTACATCACGACAGTACAGGGCAACGACCTATCAGAGGAGCAAGTACCGTCAGTACTACTAAAAAGGTTTGGGAAAACCTTAACCGGTAGAGCCCTAACTTGGTACTCAAAACTACCAGCACAGTCTGCAATAACATTCGAGGAAATGGCCGACAAATTCGTCACAGCCCAAGGTGAATGACATATTTGTCATTAGGGAATCGAATGGAGAGGGACTTAGGGACTTCCTCGTCAGTTTAACAGGGTGAGAATGAGCTTACCAAATGTATCAAAAGGGATGGTGGTAGCAGCCTTCCAAAATGGGTCGACCATGAATGGGTCGAGGAGGATAGGAAGTTGTTAAGCAGGCTCACGAAATACCCTCCCACCACTTGGGAAGAAATTCACAACGACTACTATGTCGAGGTGAGAGCAGACGGTGACGACCTTAACGGTCCGACCGAACATTTAAAATCGATCCAAATAGAGTCGAGGAAAGGCCATCGAAATGACAATCGAAGAGATCAATTATACCTATGCCTCAACTGAGACATGCATTAACCCCATGTCGGAGTAACCATTCCACCATCCCCTCGACATACGAAAAGGTCGTTCAGGCCGCACATAGGGACTTATCGAAATGAAAGAGGTATGACTTCACTCTTATCTGCTCACAACTTTTGTGTTTCTCCTTAAAGAATAGTATATGCACTAGAGAAGCTTGGCATAAAGGTGAAGTGGCCGAAAAAAATGAAGTCCGACCCAAGTACCCGAAAGTCAAACATTCTTTGTGAATTTCACTAGGAGCAGGGTCACAAAACCGAGGACTGCATAGACTTATGGCAAGAAGTAGTGAACATGCTGAACCAAGGGCACCTAAAGGAGCTGATGAGTCACCGAGGAAGAGCAAACTTCGCTCCTAGAAGAGAACAACACCAAGGCCCTCTGAAGCTGCCCTCTTCTGCCCCCACAATTCAAATGATCGTTGATGGAGCAACGAAACATATATTAACCACATATAGTTTACCACCACACACAAGATAAAGCTGTAAATCACCCACTATCGGTATGATGACCTCGAAAAAAGTATCATATTCGATAAGTCAGTTACCAACGCTTTGATTTTTCCTCACTCTGATGCATTTGTCATTACTTTACATATTTCAGATACTGATATTAAAAGAATAATGGTGGACGACGGAAGCAACACATGTATTATTCACCCTTGAGTGCTTGCACAGATACGACTCGAGGACAAGATAGTACCACACTATATAACACTAAGAGGTTTTAATAATGTAGTCAAACGAACCTCAGGAGAAATAATGTTGTATGTTCTGCCTGGTGGCGTCACCTTAGAGACAACGTTCCATGTCATGAACCAGGACACAATTTACAAAGCAATCATAGGACAACCATGGATATACGCCATGAGGGCTATCCCGTCTAGTTTGTATCAAGTAGTCAAATTCCCTACCCCGTGGGGGATATTCAGCATCTGAGGAAAATAGTGCACAACCCAAGAATGCTACCACCTCGCCAAAGATTGCATATTTACTCAATATCTGAATGGGACAAACTCAGAAGCATAGCAATTATCAAAGTCGGGGTCCGAACGCAACGATCATAAAGACGTAATCAAAGACCCCAACGTCCTAGAAGCCACGGAATCAACAATCGAAGATACCGATCCCGTCCAAATAGATAAAAGCAATAACAACAAAAAGTCTTATATAGGCCATAAGCTCTCTGAGCTAGGTAAATTTCATGAGTTTTTAATCAATAATGCTAATCTGTTTGCTTTTTCCCATGCAAATATTCCTGGTATTCCGAAAGACGTTGCCACACATAAGTTGAACGTCGATCCTTTATACCCCCAGTATGATAAGGAAGAAAAAAAAATTCAATATTGCAATCAATGAGGCCGTCAATGAGGAAGTGGATAATCTACTCGCTAATGACTCCATCCGAGAATCAAAAAATCCTTAATGGGTCGCCAATGTAGTCATGGTAAAAAATAATTGGGAAACAACGAATGTGCATGGATTCACCGACCTAAACAAGGCCTGCCGAAAGACTCATTTCCCCTGCCTCATATCGAACAGCTCATTGAAGCAATGGCAGGGCATGAGTTGTTGAGTTTCTTGGATGCCTACTCAGGTTACAACCAAATCCTCATAAAGGAAGAGGATCAGAAGAAGACTACTTTCATCACCCATCAAGGAACATACTATTATCGAGTCATGCCATTTAGCTTAAAGAACACATGGGCGACTTATCATATATTGGTGACCAAAATGTTCAAGGACCACATCGACAAAACTACGGAAGTATACATAGACAACATGTTGGTCAAATCAAAAGGGAAGGAAGATCATATCGACCCCTTGAAATAAACCTTCGAAATACTTAGGCAATACGGTATGAAGTTGAACCCCAAAAATGTTCCTTTGACGTAAATTCAGGCAAGTTCCTCGGTTTTTAGTATCAAAAAGAGGCATCGAGGTCAACCCCGACAAAATCAAGGCCATTGAGGAAATATTCAAAGTGTTAACCAGCAAGAAACATGTGCAAAAATTGACGGGTTGCATAGCTAGCCTGTCGAGGTTCATCTCGCGATCTTCCAACATATGCCACAAATTCTTTAACGTGCTCAAAAAGATCAACGGGCTCCAATGGAATGCAAAATGCATCAAGGCCTTAAGAGAACTAAAGCATACTTGTCATCTCTCCCGCTACACGCTAAAGCAGAACCCATTGAGTGCCTCCTTTTATACTTGGTCGTATCAGAGGTTGCAGTAAGCACAGTATTGGTCCGTGAAGATAAAGTATGCAGTCTCTAATCTACTATATTAGCAAAACTCTCATTGACGCCAAAATTAGGTAGCCTCACCTTGATAAATTGTCCTTGGCATTGGTCATAGCTTCACGAAAGCTTAGACAATTTTTTCAATGCCACCCTATATCGGTGGTAACGACCTTTCCCCTACGAGGTATCCTGCATAAACCCCGGCTGTGGGGGAGAATGGACAAATGGGCCATAGAATTGAGTGAGGATGATATAACGTATCAGCCGCGAGTATATATTAAATCGCAGGTACTCACCTACTTCGTCACCGATTTCAGCGCCAAATTAATAACCGAGGTTAAAAAGGAAATTTCTCGTACCTCATCTGGTCTACCTGATCTATTGGCCTTATACACCGATGACTCATCCAACACGTCAGGATCTGGACTGGGACCCGTACACGAAGTCCCAATTGGCGAAGTCATTCGCTAATTCATACGATGCCCTGATATGACTAACAATGACGCTGAGTATGAGGTCGTAATTTCAAAATTGAAGTTATCTCTCATATACGGAGCACGGCGAGTTTCCCTTAGATGTGACTCGCAACTCGTTGTCAACCAAGTTAGAGGGACTTTCCAATCAAAGAGCAGAGTCTACAAAAGTACCAACCAGAAATTCATAAATTGCTACCGGAGTTCGACAAAATTCGACTCAATCAGATACCACGAGCACAAAACACCGACACAGAAGGTCTCACCAAGTTAGCAGCGGCCACCAAAAGCATCAAGAAGGACAACGTGGTTACCCTCCTACACTCATCAAAAGACCATCTCAAAGTACACTCTATAAATTTGAATTGAAATTGACGCAACCATATTATGACATATTTGCAGGAAGGAAACTCCTTGCAAACAAAAGGGAACCCAAAAGACTTCAAATGCAGGCGGCCAGGTATATCATCATAAATTATGACTTATAGAAAAACATGTTTGGAGGGCCCTTTGGCGAAGTGCCTAGGGCCGAATAAAACAAGACGCATGCTTGAGGAAGTACATAAAAGCCACTACGGTTCCCATTCAGACATTCGGGCCCTCATCAAATGCCTCATCCGAGCAGTTTATCATTGGCCCACAATGAAGAAGGAAGCCGCAAATTATGTCGAGAAGTGAGAACAGTTCCAAAAGTATGCTCCCATGATACATCAAGCGAGCGAACACCTCCACTCCGTTACATCACCATGGCCATTCATCAAATGGGGAATGGATATCGTTGGACCCCTGATAGCAGGCGAGGTAATGTATGTTTTCTTTTGGCTTTAACTAACTATTTCTCCAAAAGATTAGAAGCAGGTGCGTTCACCCAAATAAAGTTATCACATTCATATGGAGAAACATCATATGTCGCTTTGGCATCCCCAAAAAAATTGGCTGTAACAACATACCCTAATTCAGTGGAAAGAAAACCACCGAGTTCTTCAAAAAATGGCATATCAAACGAATACTCTCCATGCCATATGACCCTGTCGGCAACGATCAAGCTGAATCCTCCAACAAAACAATACTGAATATCTTGAAGAAAAAGCTTGAGGACGCCAAAGGACTATGGCTGGAATTACTACCAGAAGTACTGTGGCCATACCGCACCATACCAAAAAGAAGCACAAGAGAAATGCCATATTCACTAGTCTACGAAACTGACGCCATGATACCAGTCGAGGTCAGGGAACCTAGTTTGAGATACTCCAATGAAAGTGGACCAAGAAATGACGAGAACATGAAACAAGACCTCAATTAATCCTTGGAACGAAGAGACATGCTTTACATAAGAATGGTAGCCCAAAAAATAACAAGCAAAATAGTAATACAAGGCCAAAATACGACCACTCAAAGTCAGAGACTATGTACTTGAGACCAAAACATAGGCAAGCAAAGACTCAAGAGAAGGAAAACTAGGAACCAATTGGGGATGGGCCATATAAAATCACGGCAACAACAAACAAAGGATCATTCCAACTAGAAACAATGGAAGGAAAGCTACTAAAATAATTAGAATGTAGCCCACCTGAAATACTTCAACTTCTGAAAATAGGAGCCCTCCGCAACTAAGTATAAAGGCATACGTCGCGTCATCCCCATTGTCATACTCATCATCATGCCAATAATCGGAGGCGATCCTATCCACATTATCATCAACATCATCCCTACCAGGTGTATTGGGGGCGTCACTGCAAGCTTTATGGGCCGCACGTGCCTTAACATGGATGCCCTCGAGTTTTGCTTTGAAAGTTTTCCAGGTGGATTTCAAAGATGAATACACATCGAGCTGAGCCTCAGCGTGAACCCACATCTTATATAACTCCTAGGTAATGTCGGGATAGGTACAAACATGAGACGTGGACAGCTATGACTGTCGTCACACCTCCTCGGCCTTCAAGGCAATGACCTGCTAGTTCAATCCGGATAACTCTGCCTCCAGATCCTGGATCTGCTCTTCTAAACTCGCCACCATGAGCATTGATGGAGATTCTCCCGTTCGGACCTATAAACGCAGAGGGAATCTTCTAAGGTTGTCGCTTTAGCCATAGCGGCCACTTTACCTTTCTCAGCATGAGTCAATTCTTCAACCTTGGCACTCAACTCGCCCCGTAGATCAATAGCTTCTGCCTCCCTCTGCTCAAGTTCAGCAGTTAATGATGACAACTGCACTTGAAGATCGACATTCTTAGCTTTCACCCCCTTGGTTACCTTGAGCTTATCCTCCTTGGCCTTAAGAGCGGCCTGAAGTTCGCTGCACCGACGAATGGCTCTCATTTTCTCATCATCGCGCTTCTTTAGCTCCTCATCTTTTCTCACCAACTCCTCGTCCTTCAGTATAAGCCCATCATGAAACAACTGAACCTTGTTGTCATGGTTAAAGATGTCGGCCAGCGTTCGGTGCTTAGTACAGTACTATTTGTACTTAGAAGTCACCTTCTTAAAAATGGTCATCCTCTGCTCCTCCGGCAATCCGCGCTCGATCCCCTTGATAAGAGTCTGACATGCAAAACAGAGGAATCAGTATAGGCAGATTACACAAGCGAAACAAATCATAATATTAAAACGCACTTACTCGCAAAGCTAAGCCAGATATAATCAATGATAACTCTGCTTAGCTCATCGCCTGTAGCGTTGTGTTCTTAGAAGTCGCGTACAAGGGGGCAAAGAACGACACCGCCCGTTCAGAGTTGGCCAATAGTTCATAACCCACGGTACTGATTACATTCTAGTTAGCACCCTCTGTCCCTACCTCTATACGAGTATTTCTCTCCAATATGGCATGTACCTCTTCATGATCGATATCGAGCCAGAACCTTCGTCTTCCCCAGGTACCGCTTTATCTCTCCCAGCCGCCGATAATGTGCCACCTTCTACGGTCCTTACAAGCTTCTCGCCATCATGTCCCCTCTCAGTCCCAGAAGGACTACTCTCTACATTGGTATCATCATAAACATGGCCCCTACATCTGCTGTAATTGCAGACGCTGCTTCTGGAGCAATGAGATTCTTCGATTCAATATTAGTGATGGCGGCCTTCTCGAGCTCCATCCTTCACATTTTTCTCAATGACAACTCCTTACCATTATAAGAATCATCTACAAGATGATAGATTGGCTAGGAAGAGATCTCATCTCCATAACAACAGCCTGGGGGGCGGAATCCCACATCAACGGAGTTTGAGTACGACCTCTACGAACGGACTCGGCCAAAGCAAACTGCATCACAGTTGGTGCGATAGCTTGATAAAATTCTGGCACTAGAGCCTTCTTATTATAAATTTGACGACCTAGCACCAAAAGGAGGTCGCATCAATGAGCAATGGTAAATAATAGAAAGCTGAAGTAAACTAACACTTACAAGACGGGATCTTAGGTCCGAAATGCTTGTCGAAAAGCGCCCAATCACGAATCCCAACAATGTGAGGCAACACGTGAGCCACCTAATCCTTAATGTCCAAGACAAGAGAGGGTATGCCTTTCAGTTGAGAAACAAACCACGAGTGAGCTAAAAATGAAAGGACGACATAAGACAACGACTGTATAATAAAGGCACTTACGATTATGATTCCACTGCTCGAGAAATCCAGTCGGGTCCACCACCTAGTGCACGGTCTTGATAAAGAAGTACTTATGCCAGAACTTCTAACTCATTCTATTGTCCATTCTGACTACTAGTACTCTGGTTCCATGGTGTCGTATGTGTATCATAGTACTTCTATAAAAACTTGGTAAAAATAAGTGCAACACATAGGAAACATACCCCTCACAACCATCTAACTCTGCGTATTTCGCCAACATAAGAAAAGCTTTATACAAGTAAGGTGAGAGTTGCGCAGGGAAGAAGTTGTAAAACTGGAAAAATTCCTCTGCCACCGGAAAAAGAAGAAGAGCATAACTAATTAGGAATGGGTAGATGTAGAAGACACAATACCCAGGTCGATGGACCTCCACGAAGTTGCCACAAACCAGAACTATCTCGATATAGGGGGGATACGAGATTTGGACCAAAGGTCTGCTATATGAGACGATCCGGTCTGGAAGATAACTTGAGCAGGAGTTGGAGTAGGCTCCTTGGGGAAATCATTTCTAGCCAATGGGTTTCTGGGAACTATACCCTCCGCTGTAGGGAAGCTATCATTCTCTTCAGCCTTCCACACTGCCGGGAGGGAGAACCACCGATAACAGAGTGGCATCGGAAACATCATCATGAATGTGAAGATTTTGTCACATATTCCGATGATGAAACGTATTCCACCAAGTCCGGGGAAGAAGATAACAACTGAGTAAGAAGGAGAGGAATGGAATCGAAGAAGCAAAATCAGAAGCAGAAATTGGGGGAGAAGATCAAAGAAGAATAGTACTCATGCATAGTAAAGGATGGTGAAAACTTCCAAAAATTAATATACCCATCTTTTTATAAGGATGGGTGGCACAAAAATCGAAGCAAGGATTGTCAAATGGCACTAAAACTAAAGTGGCAGACTCACAGACGATGTCGCAGAATGATGCATAGGGATGACGCACGTGGTCATGACATCATCCCATGACAGCCACACCAACCATCACTTTGCTGGTTGCGCCGTTCTCCCTACCTCGACCGATCCGGCTTATCTAACACAACCAAATTTCTCCTCAACGGAAGCAAATCGGGTCCGTTTATCGAGGGCGTAAAGGACCACGATCTCAATAAGTGGAGGGACTAATTGTATTGGTCCAAATTTGGTGATTTGATAATAGTAGATAAACGGGATCAAGGACGGGGTCGACCATAGTGTGATAACAGGAAGCCGTCATTGAGAGGATTGTTATCAAGGACGAGCAGCTAGGTGAAAATTGTAGGATAGGTTTAGATATGGATAGAAGGAATATTCCTTTTGATATTCCTTATTTTGTACTTTTTAAGGGTTTCTTGGAGTTATCCACTATAAATAGGAAGAGATATCGAAAAAAGGGGATCTTGACTTCTGAGAGATTGTATAAGGCTAACTTGAGTGAATTTACGAAAAGTTATCTTGTTCATTGATTATATTACTTAAGTGCATGTTATTTGGTCTTTATCCACAAGATCCAAAGATTCTATAACCATCTTAATTTTTCTTCTTTCCACGTTGTTGTCAGGAGAAGGAACCATCCAAATCGTATAATAATCGGGTGATAGATTCATTCTTATTACATTTATTGTCATCCTCTACATTTATTGCATATTTGTGTTTCCACACATTTACTAGCATTCATTGAATATAAACGTACTATTTAACGCTATCAAATATCAATTCTTTAACACATTTGATCTTGAATTTACTATTTTTAATTAAGATTTATCCTATATCTCATTATTATTTAGCTTAATTAAAACGTTTAATACTTTTTTTGGTCAAACAAGTACACAAATCAAATAGATTCTAACCTATATAATGCACAAATGCACTTGCTTATACATCACATGTAAAATAAATTTTTCTATAAGGAGTAAATAGTCTTGTGTTATCTAATTTTAAAGCATACTTAAATCTAAAACGATTGGACATGACTTACGCACAAGGGGCACAGTGAATATTCTGCCATAACCCAGAAATATTAAAAGTTCTTTTTGGACGGGAATGCATGGGGGTGGATGACAAGAAAATCAGTGAAGTTTAGTCGGCTTAGTAAGATAATATTTTGTATTCAACAATTATCTTTTGATGGTTTTGTGTGTCTTTTTCTTATTTTTGTATTTGAATTTTTAATGTCAGATTCTATGAATATGTTTCAATTTTGATTCTGAAAGAAGATTAGATATGTAGGTTCATATCTTGCTCTTTTTTTTTTTAAATCGTATTTCTGTATCTCGGTTTTTTAATTGTTAGATTCTATGGCATATTTTTCCGTTTTGATCCTAAAGAAGATTAGATTTGTAGTTTCATATTTCGCTCTATTTAAGTCTGACATTACGTACCTTGTGACAACCTAATCCACCTATAACCTTCTGTTCTTAATTTGGAGATAATAATTAGGCCTTTCACGTTATTATTACATGACTAATCGGTAATGTTACATGACCAAGTACAGTATTTTACTTTCCCCTAAAGTTTAAAAAACACACGTTTTTTTAGTTTTGGTCTTTTGGATTTTGGAAGGGTATGGAAAATCACTTTTTGTAGTGTGTATTTTGGTATGACTGAAAGTTATTTTCTTCATGAAGACCACGACATTTTTTGGTTTCTGATTGTACAGAAATATTCATCAAAAAGGAGAAAGTGATTTCTCTTACTTATGCGAAAGTGATTTGTCTTATAATTATCTTAGTTTTTACCTTATTATAACTCTTGAAATGTTATTCTAAATTTGTAGCACTCAAATTTTTTATCAAAATACTCTCCTATTCAGCCGTGAAGCCATAAATTTTGTTTATGGGTATTTAAACTTGAAGGAAGTGGAAAAAGCTCCTATTAAAAGGCATTCAGTATATATTATATACCTCTAATATTTAAAGTTTTATGTATATATACAGTGTAATTTTCTAACAAGGGGTGGTCAATTAATATATTACTTCGCGAAGGCTCCTACTCTTTTTATTTTTTTTAATTATAGGTAGAACAAGATTTATTTTCAGCTTTCACAAAAAGGCATTCTTCCAAATTACGGATAAACCTTGGTGCCTTCAATATCATTCTCTGATGGGGTTATCTGTATGCTTCTTGATCATATCAATGAGCTTTCATGCATGGACAATTCTCAAATTCTATATTAGTCATCAAAGTTTGGTCTTGCCAACTTATTGGTCTCAAGTATTTCACGCAGTGATATAACAGACATATTGAGAAAAGTAAAATATAAAAAAGAAAGACAATAATATAAGAACATATTTGCATATATCATAATGACGTGAAATTTTATCTAAATAATATATTCACTAATTATTTTAATATATTTACCCTGATTATAGTTTATGAACTCTTTTTTTCTTCTAGTGGAGTAAAGGAATCCATTAACAAAATGTATGAGCCCCTTGTAAGTCAAGTCATTTCTCACATGTATTTTAAAAGTAGGTATTATTACCAGTTTTATCCACATACAATTTCTTTAAATAGCTCTATGTCAAATAGTCCCCTAGTAGTTAGGTCGATTCTATTGGCATAATTGAGTTCAACCATCATGATAGAAAATAGCTTATTAAAGAAATAAATAAAATTATTTACTTCGATGGATAGCTCTATTGTAAAATATGTTATATTTTCATATTTAAGAACTCAAATTTTAGTAAGAGGGAATTGTTACTAAACCAGTTTTTAATAACATGAAGATCAAATCTTTTATAGCATGCGAATTTAGTTCAAGGTGTCTACATGCTTAATCATAAATTGATTTACTATCACATGTAATAAACAATTCGAAATTATGTAATGAACAAGCACGTGACATAAAAACAAAACTCAACATTTTTCTAATATGTTTAATCTATATATAACATATATTACAAAAATATGATAATTCATGCCAGAATAATATTATTAATTAACATCTCATGAACTAATAACAATTAAAAATAACAATAGAATCATTAACCTATTATAGTTCCTCGTCATATCTAATACAAAATTTTAAACTCAAGTTACGAAATATCTTAATACTTTAACTTATATGTATATTTATTTTATTCACAATAAAGTTATATCAATCTTAGTGCATTCAAACAATTTGACTTTTGCAAGATACATGTATTATGGTTTGAACTAGGGGTGGCAAAATGGTTTTAAGAAAACAATTAACCACTCATATTATCCACTAAAAAATGAGTTGGATAATGAACTTTTTAAAAATGGGTCAAATATGGATAAGAACCATATTTTCCATTTAGAAAATGGATAACCAATGAGTACCAATGGATAACCAATGGGTATAGCTTTTACATTTGTAAAGCCCCAAATTGATGGTTCCTCAAGTTAGAGAGACAGAATTCTCCCAAAAATGATTATACACAAGAAATCATGAATAATATGAGTAACTCAAATTAGAAGAACAAATAATACTTTTTCTTTAATTGTATTTTATATTACAATTTCACTTTTACAAAGTAGTTTTTCTTTTTCATGTAAAAGCAGTTACAGCACTTCGTTCATCACCATATATATCATCACATATGATCCCTTTTTCTATTATACTAAGAAAAGGTCCGAAGCGATTTACTTTGTGCACAATTCTAATTCAAAATTTTGATTTTGAAAAATATTTCTATAGGAAAATAACATCTCATTTCAGAAAAGGATATCACATTGCCGACGAGTCCTTTTATGGACTTTCAATTTGATAAGTATTTTCCTATAGAAAAACTTTATCCCATTCCAAATGGGTTTCATGGAAGCCACACGTTATGGACTTTCTAATCCAATTCTAAATTATATTATAATTAGTATTATATATGCACCTTAATATTATTCAATAGATATAATTTTCTATTTCAAATAAAAACCTTCAATTTATTTAAAATATTAATTATATCCTCCGTACTAGCGAAGAATAAAATAATATTTCATTTGGATTATTTATTTATTTGACTATTAAATTCTTTAACTTAATTATCAAATAGTAAAGTAATTAATCCTTTAGCAAATATCAGAATACTCGTAAGTGTGCGACCCCATAGGTTCATACTAAACAATTACTAAATTGATCAAATCAATATACTAATCAAGAGTATTCCTTATGTCCTTATAATTTTGGATCACCCTAGGATATGGTTCAACTATCAAATCCTAATAGCCGACCAACTATGTGTTCCTGTCAAATATAATCGACCATTGAATGACCTAGGAAACTCATTTCTTCTTTCATTCAATTGCTCTGGCCAAGGTCTTAGTTTTTGTCGTTTATAATTCATGACAACGTGGAGCTTAAACTCATTACCAAGATTGGCAGATTCCATCTTGATCAATCACTTATTCTATAAATATTTAATAGTACCGAATATCCTTTCAACTATCACTCTAGGGCCATACGTGTCTGGTATTAAACCACAATAAATAACTTGTCAATTACACTGACGATCTCAGGTCAAAGGAAACTCTTGCATCGCATTCTTCAAGAGAATATCATATTGACAGTTTATGGTGATTCTATCCATTAGGAGTTATCCAATGAGTCGATTCAATGATAATATCTTTATATGCATCATCTATCTATGTAATTTAATTATTGAGATCAACTAATCTTTATCCCATTAAGACGAGCACATAAATAATGATCTAATCGGATTACTGACGTCCAAATTAATAATCCTATGATCAAGAATGAATTTAGATTAAACTATAAGAAACTTTACTCTCATTATCATGATCTCCATCACGATGACAAGTCTCCAAATTTAATCATGGACATTATCAAATAAATAAAGAAATTAATAATAATTATAAAATAATATCAAATGCCATATATATTTTATATCAAATAACATTCACAAAGATATATTCAAATCATCAAATGAAATATTGGATCAAGAGCATATCTAATATATCCCTAACAATCTCCCACTTGCACTAGGGACAATCCCTCTTGTACGTCATTCTCAATTTCTTGTTGTACTTGTCAAACTCCTTTACGTCCAAAGCTTTTGTGAATGGGTCTGCAACATTTTTCATCAACCTTTTGAATCTTGGCGTCTCCACGTTCAATGATCTCTTTTATCAGGTGATACCTTCGCAGAACGTACTTGGATTTTTGGTGTGATCTTGATTCATTTGCTTGAGGAATGACTCCAGTATTGTCACACAACAGTGGAACTGCACATTCTATTGAAGGAACTACACCAAGTTCAGTTAGGAACTTTTTCATCCATACAACTTTCTTAGCAGCTTCAGTAGCTGCTATATATTTTCCTTCATTTACTAAATCAACTACTGTAGCTTATTTGGAACCTTTCTAATGCACTGCACCACCACTTAAGGTGAATAAATAACCAGAAATAGATTTGCAATCATCAGTATCTGAAAAGAACCATGCATCAGTATGACTTTCAAGTTACTTAGAATCTCCACAGATGAGGAATTGGACTTCAGTCCTTCTAAAGTACTTAAAAATTGTCTTCACTACCTTCCAATTCCTCACCGGGATTTTCTTGATATGTGCTAGTCACTCCTAGTGCATAAGCCACATCAGGACGTGTACATGTCGTGGTATACATGATAGCTCCCATCGCATTAATGCATGGGATCATACTCATGCATTTTCTCTCTTCGGGTGTTTTAGGACAATACTCCTTATTGAGAGTAATTCCAGTACCTATCAGTAGGTAGCTTCTTTTGGAACTATTCATGTTATACTTCTTTAAGATGGTATCAATGTACAAAGACTAGGAACGCCAGAGCAACTTCATCAATCAATCTCTATAGATCATTTTTCCCAATATATAAGTTGCTTCTCTAAATTCTTTCATGGAGAACTATTCAAATAGCCAAATCTTGTTACTTTGCACATATCATTCTCTATAAGTAGTATATCATCAACACACAGTACTAAGAATATAATTGTGCTCCCAGTAATCATTTTGTACACACAAGGTTCTTCTTCAGATCTAACAAAAGTGAACTTTTTAATTTTCTTGTTAAAGCGATATTCCAATTTCAAGAAGCTTGATTTAGTCCATAAATGGATCTTTGTGGATTTCAAATCTTATTCTTATTCGGCGAAGATGCAAAACCTTCAAGTTGTGTCACGTACACATCTTCTTTTAGCTCACCGATAAGGAAAGCTATTTTCACATCCATTTGCCATATTTCATTGTTAGAACCTTGTATTGCCTCTTCATAGGTCTTAAGGTCATCATTATTATGATCAACTGTATTTGATATATCGTCTACCATTGGCGTTAAATCTAATTGGTACATGACGTTCTCGTGTAGACCTTCTAAGAGGGGCTTGTACAACTTGTTCATCTTATGCTGGACTTAGTTGTGTGTACAACTTGTTCATCTTATGTTGGACTTAGTTGTTGTTCAATTTGGTTTGGAACTGGTTTGTTAACCTGTTCTTGAACTACATTTAGTTTTTGAACTTCAGCCGTTTAAGATGATAACTTATTTTTCAACTTGAAAACATCCAATAAAGGCTCTTCAACTTATGTTTCATGATCTTTATTTTGTGTTGATTCTTTAGTTTTTTTTGAACTTCATCAAGTTCTATTTATCCACTATAATTTTCTTCCAAAAGAAATTTCCTTTCCAAAAAAATTGTTCCTCTATCCACAAGCACTTTATGGTCAGAAGGGTGATAGAAATAATATCCCATTATTTCTTTGGAATACCCAATAAACCTATACTTATCATATCTTGAATCAAGTTTATCATACTGCAGTCTCTTAACATAAGCTGGAAAGCTCCATACTTTAATATCTTTAAGGTTAGACTTACATCATTTTCATATTTCATATGGTATTGTAGAGATTGACTTAGTGGGAACTTTATTAAGTAAGAATGTTGCTGCTTCCAAAGCATATCCCCATAAACTTATTGGAAGACCAGTGAAACCCATCATAGATCTCACCATATCTAATAAGGTTCGATTTCTTCTTTAATATACACGATTTTGTTGTGGTGTTCCTAGAGGCGTCCACTGTGAGAGAATCTCATTCTCTTTGAGTTACCTAGTAAAATCTTTACTAAGATATTTTCTACCTCTATCAGAACTTAGTACTTTAATACTTTTACCAGTCTTTTCTCAACTTCACTAAGGAACCTTTCGAACATTTCAAAATGTTCATATTTGTGTTTCATAAGATACACAAATTCATATCTTGGCATATCATCAATGAAGGTGATGAAGTAAGAATATCCACCTCTAACTTGAATTTGTATGGGCACACAAATATCTGTATGAATTAGTCCCAATAAGTCTGATGCTCTTCTCACTTCCAGTAAAGGGGAGATTTAGTCCTTTTTTCTTTGAGACAAGATTCACAAGTTGGATATTAATTAGTCCCAATAATTCTGATGCTCTTCTCCACCTCTAGTAAATGGAGATTTAGTCATTTTTCCTTTGAGACAAGATTCACAAGTTGGATATAATTCAAAATCATATTAAACGAGGTACCCTTCCTTATACAACTTGTTAATTCTTTTTCTCCAATATGACCAAGCCTACAATTCCAAAGGTATGTATGATTTACTTGATCGTCTCTTTTCCTCTTAAGTCTTGATACACGCATAATCGAATTAGCATTCATTTTAGGTAATACATAAACATCATGTTGTATATAGCCATCACATATAAATCATCACGATAATAATAGAGCAAATAACATTAACTATGTTGATGCGAAAATCATGTTTACAAACATAGAAGCTGAAATAATGTTAGAAATAAATATAGGAACATAATAGCAATCATCCAACATAAGTACTTTGCCTGTAGGCGTTATTAAAGAAATTGATCCTACAGCTATGGTCGCAACTTTTGCACCATTTTCCAATTATAGATTAATTTCTCATTTCTTTAGTCTCCTGCTTATCTTGAACCCTTTCAACATATTGCAGATGTTATAACCACTACTAGTATCTAATATCCACATCGAAGAATTATTAGTATCTAAAGAAACCTTGAAAACATTTTTCATCAATGTCTCACCTTGTTGCGTATCCTTTAGAGTTGTAAGATACTCCTTGCAGTTTCTCTTCCAATGCCATTTCTTCTTACAGTGAAAACATTCAGCATCATATACTGACTACAAGATCAAATCTTCAAAAAGTACTTTACCAGGGATGCACCCCAACTTCTCATGTTCTTCGGTAAGAACAATCACATGATTAACAAGGAGTCCAATTGGAGAGTTTTCAATGTCCAACTATGTATCAACCATCTTCTTGAGATATTCAATGATTGCAGTTGGATCCATATTTTGATGTTTCCTCTGGAGTTCCGAACTCATAGAAGCAAGAATGATGTGTTTCATAACAAGGCATTTTTCCAATTATTTCTTATAAACCTTGGTGCCTTCAATATCATTCTTTGATGGGGTTATCTTTGCAGGCTTATTGATCACATCAATTAGCTTTCATGCATGAGAACAATTCATAAATTTCTATACCAGACATCAAAGTTTTGTCCTGCCAACTTATTCACGCAGTGATATAACAGACATATAAAGAAAAGTAAAATATAAAAAGGAAAAGGCAATAATATAAGAACATATTTGCATATATCACAATGACATGGACTTTTATTTATGTAATATTTTCACTAATTCTTTTAAGTATTTACCCTAATTATAGTTTACGAAATCTTTATTTCTGCTAGTGGAGTAAAGAAATCCTTTAACAATATGTATGAGCCCCTTAACCGTCAAGTCACTTCTCACATGTATTTTAAAGATAGGTACTACTACCAATTGTATCCCCATACAATTTCCTTAAATAGCTCTATGTCAAATAGGTCCCCTGGTAGTCAGGTCGATCCTATTGACATAGTTGAGTTCAACCATCATGATAGAAAAAAACTTGTTAAATTTTATACTCCCTGAGTAGTCCAGACGTATAGTGTAAAGTTAAATAATTCTTTCAATCCATACATTTAATACAATAAATAATTTTAACATATTCTCGAAGTATAAGTCTCCTGGTAGTCAGGCTGCTCCTTATAAAAAAGAAAACAGTAAAATTATTTACTTTGATGGATATATCTATAATAAAATATCTTGTATTTTATAATTTAAGAATCAAATTTTAGTGAGAGAGAATTGTTACTAAAATAATTTTTAATAACATAAAGATCGAATAGTTTATAGCATGTGAATTTAGTTCAAGTTGTATACATGCTTAGTCTTAAATTGATTTATCACGTGTAATAAATAATTCAAATTTATGTAATGAATAAGCGCATGATATAAAAACAAAACTCAACATTCTCCTAACATGTTTAATCTATATATCACATACATTACAAAAAAAAAATCATGCCAGAATAACATTATTATTTAACATCTCACAAACTAATACCAATTAAAAATAATAATAGAATCATGTAACCTATTATACATCCTCATTGTATCTAATACAAAATTTCAGATTCAAGTTACGATCTATCTCTATAGTTTAACTTATGTGTATATTTAGTTTATTCACAGTAAGTTATATCAATCTATGTGTGTTCAAACAATTTGACTTTTGCACAAAACACATGTATTATGGATTAACTCTTCAAATATAATATTAAAATATTTTACAACAGCAACAATAACAACTACCCAGTATAGTCCCACAAAGTGGGGTCTGGGGAGGGTAATCTGTAGACGAGCTTTACCCCTACCCGAAAGGGCAGAGAGGCTATTTCCAATCGATCCTCGGCTCAGTGAAGGAAAGGAAAAACAAAAACAAAACAAAAGAGCATTAATAGCTCCAGTAGAAATAGCGTAAATAGTTATTTAAACATAAAAACCATAAATAAAATAGCATGCAATAATATCATACAGTAACTACCATAAATAACTACCATAAGGGAGACACAATCCAAAACACAAATCATCTATGCATATCCTTGCCAAGCCTTACCCAACCCCGGGTGAGGAGTACGAAAAACTTTAGGAGCCCCTATCCTACAACCCTGATACTAGACCTCCAGACTTTCCTATCAAGGGTCATGTCCTCGGAAACCCGCATTCTAGCCATTTCATGCCTAATAACCTCTCCCCAATGCCTCTTAGTCCTCCCTCTGCCTCGCGGAACGCCGATAATCGCCAGCCGCTCACAACTTCTCACCGGGGCATCCGGACTTCTCCTCCGCACATGCCCGAACTACCTCAACCTCGTTTGTCGTATCTTCTCATCCACCGGGGCCACCCTCACCTTCTCTCAAATAACTTAATTCTTAATCTTATCTAACCTGGTGAGCCCGCACATCCACCTGAGCATCCTCATCTCCGCAACCTTCATTCTCTGAACATGAGAGTTCTTCACTGGCCAGCACTTCGCCCCATACAACATTGCAGGTCTAACCACAACTCTATAAGATTTCCACTTGAGTTTCTGTGGAACTTTCTTGTCACACAGAACTCCTGATGAAAGCCTCCACTTTGACCACTTCGCTCCTATACGATGAGTGACGTCCCCGTCAATCTCTCCACCCCCCTGAATCACCGACCCATGATATCTGACACTGTCCCTCTTGGCGATGACCTGAGATTCAATCATCACGTCCCTCCATACTTAGCTTGGCTCGACGCTAAACTTGCACTCCAGGTATTGTGTCTTAGATCTGCTTATTTTGAAACCCTTAGACTCGAGAGTCTGTCTCCATACCTCTAACCTCTCAATAACACCAACCCTCGTCTCGTCTATCAAGACTATGTCATCAGCAAATAGCATACACCAAGTCACATCCCCTTGAATATGCCGGATTAGAGTATCCATCACCTAGGCAAAAAAGATAGGGCTAAGCGCCGATCCTTGATGGAGCCCCATAACCACTGGAAAATGGTCTGAGTCGCCACCCACCGTCCTAACCCTAGTCTTAGCTCCATCGTCATGTCCTTGATTACTCTGATGTAGGCTTCCGGCACGCTCTTCGCCTCCAAGCACCTCCATAGCACCTCCCTTGGGACCTTGTCATACGCCTTCTCCAAGTCGATAAGCACCATGTGCAGGTCCTTCTTCTTGTCCCTGAATTGCTCCACCAGCTGCCTGACAAGGTGGATAGCTTCTGTAGTGGAGCGACCCGGCATGAAACCGAACTGGTTCACAGATATAAATGTCATATCCCTCACCCGCTCCTCGATCACCCGCTCACAGACCTTCATGGTGTGACTTATTAATTTGATACCCCTATCGTTGTTGCAGCACTGGATGTCCCCTTTGTTCTTGTACAAGGTCACCACTGTGCTCCACCTCCACTCATCCGGCATCCTTTTGGTCCTCAAGATCGCATTGAAAAACCTGGAGAGACACTCCACTCCAGACCTACCCATGCACTTCTAAAACTCCTCTGGGATCTCGTCAGGCCCGGTCGCTCGACCCCTACTCATCCTTCGCAAAGCCCCCATGACCTCCTCTGCCCTAATGCGCCTGCAGTACCCAAGGTCTCTATGTTGCTCTAAAAGTCTCAACTCCCCTAGCTCTATGTCACGATCCCCCTCCTCGTTAAGTAAGTCTCGAAAGTACGTCTGCCACCTCTTCTTGACTTGAGACTCCCCCATCAGCGCTCTACCATCCTCGCCCTTGATGCACCTAACTTGGTCAAGTTCACGTGCCTTCCTTTCCCTTGCTTTAGCTAACCGGAATAACTTCCTGTCCCCGCCTCTCTCCCCCAGTTCCTCGTACATGCGACCAAACTCCGCGTTTTTAGCTTCCGTAACCGCCAACTTTGCGTCTTTCCTCGCCACTTTGTTGATTTCCCTGTTCGCTCTCCGCTCTTCCTTGCTTGTGCTCCCTGCCAACTTAGCAAACACCGCCTTCTTCACCTCCACTTTTCCTTCGACTACATCGTTCCACCACCAGCCACCCTAAATGTCTGCCTGAATAGCCCTTGGCTACCCCGAGCACGTCCCGTGCTCATCCCTAACCAAGTTCGTCGTCTCTGACCACATAGCGTCTGCTTCCCCAGAACTTCTCCAAGCTCCGCTCTCAGCTGACCTCCTCTTCAACTCCTGTGCTTTCTCCTTAGTCAAAACACCCCATCTAATCCGCGTTTGTCCCCGAACACACCTCCTCTTCCTCTTCACCCAGAGACCGACATCCATCACTAGGAGTCTATGAAGAGTTGAAAGGGACTCTCCTGGAATAACCTTGCAGTCCTTGCACATACCCATATCGCTCCTTCTGAGGAGGAGATAATCAATCTAAGTCCTTACCGCCGAACTCTTGAAGGTGACCAAATGCTCCTCCCTCTTCTGAAATGTCGAGTTCGCAATCAGAAGCTACGAACCCCTGGCGAAATTAAGCAGTGACGTGCCTCCTCCGTTCCTAACCCCAAAGCCGAAGCCACTGTGCACCTCACCATAACCACTAGCATCAGCCCCATTATGACCATTAAAGTCTCCTCCAATAACTAGCTTCTCAGATTAGGGAATACTACTCACCAGATCATCCAAGCCCTCCCAAAAGCGCCTTTTAGCCTCCTCGTCTAAGCCCGCTTGCGGCGCGTAAGCGCTGATTGCGTTGTGGACGCAACCCCCAATAACCAACTTAATAGACATTAACCTATCATTCACTCGCCTAACCTCGACCACAGACTCCCTTAGATTCCTATCTACCAAGATTCCCACTCCATTATTACCTCTCACGACCCAGAATACCACAGCTTAAACCCGTCTACATTCTTCGCCTTCGACCCTTTCCACCTAGTCTCCTGGACATATGCTATGTTAACCCTCCACTTCTGAAGAACCTTCGCCAACTCAATGGACTTACCCGTCAGAGTGCCTATGTTCCACGACCCAATCCTTAATCTATGCGCGTCCGCTACCCTCTTCCCACCCTTACCTCCCGCTCTACCCGCAGGACCATTCCCTGCCCCGTACTCCCCCCGCCACCTCCCCCACCCCTTGAGGACATGACCTTACACTATCATCCCCCGCCGCAACCACTATCCCTCCATCCGACTATGGAGAATAGTGACACACACACGCACTATAGCGGAATACGCAAAAAGATGCAAACTAGATAGCAACAAAGTAAACCTCACACGGAATGCTCGCTAAAATACGGAAAAAGGTGTACAAAGTAAACCAGAGAGCGGGAGGTTCCAACTCTCGGAGGAAAAACCTGAAAGTAGGCTTTGATGCGCCCATGGTCAACTGCTACCGACTATTGCATGTCCCGGCCGGTGTTGTATAGCTCTTCACTCCCAAACTCTCCGAACTTGCCTTGGCGCCGCGACTAGTACCTAGTGTAAGTTTTCCTGAAGCTTATCGAGACGTGTAGTTCTGTTGAGTCCTGCCGAAGGTCTGAACGCGTAGTCGCCGGAAGTACTGTAGCTTGCCGGAAAAATAAGGCACATGTCCAAGAAAATATAACACAACCACACACACACCCACAAAAAGCAAAAGAGAGAATAGGAAGAATGGAGCAGGGGTCGCCGGAAAAATCGCCGGCGAAAAGCAAGAATTCAAAAAAAACCTAGAAACCTCGAAACGAAACAAGCTTCAGATAGCTAAATAAAGGCTAAATCGGACAGACTTGTACTAGAAGAAGCAAAAAATCAGCAGGTTCAAGCAGTATAGCAGCAACAAATAGCGTCAATTTCGGATGAAAAACACTTTCTTGAAGTCTAACAAAGCTAAACCCAATTTTAAAATTGTTTCTGTTTTACGGGGAATAAACACACACAAAAAAAAAATAGATGGTACCTATCTTCATTAGTGTACGGGAAGAATAGTCAAAAGAAATTGTTACAACGGCAAAAAACCAAAAAAAAACATAAAAATAAGAAATTCAGGATCGTTTAGTTAGATCTCAGATTATTTTCCTATTCTCCACTTCAACTTCCGATTTAAAATTAGGATTTCCTAATTTGACAAAATAATTTGAATATCTCCAAATTCCACCAAATTCAAGTAACATGCGCAGTTAGCAGTACTAGAAAACAGATCTCTTAAATGAATAATTTCAAGTACTACTTTTACTACCATACGAAATCGACAAGTTGACAACAAACTAAAGATTGTTGAGCGAGAAAAGGAAAGAGAATTTAACAATAGGAAGTAAAGCTTGTTTCTTTTCACCTGAAATTGAAAAAGGAAACAACAGAGAGAATGCTTCTTAGATTTACCAGAAAGGATCAGAAGACTATTGATTTGCGCCTGAGATCTGAGAAGACAAGATCTAAAAGAGAAAAAACAAAGGATATCGAAATGGAAAGAGTACGAGCTATCAATTTTAAAATATTTTATAAATAAATTTTAGACACAATAAATCACGGCTCTAATATTATTGAAGGATTGTATATAGGTATTCGTTACATGAAGCGGAAGATAATAACAATCTTAGGAAGATCTTTTTGTGTTTAAAATTTATATCTATATCAAAGAACAGATCTAAGACGTACCTGATGAATAAAGTCTCTCTCGATAGAGCGAAGACACTATGTGTATCCACACCGAGATCGATCCCTGCTATATACTCTTTGATCAACAAAACCCTCAAACAAATTGATCGAAAAACTTGTTGTGAGTATGTAATTTTTGCCCTATATGAATTACTTCGATAGATTCAAAATAAAATGAGTTTCTCATATTTGCTATTTCATAGATGTTGTAGCATTTTTTCTAATTGTTTGCATTTGTCTGTGCATGTTTAATTTTTATTTAACTCATGAAAATACAAAAAAATACTATGCATTTACATTTAGGATTGTTTTGTATTTTTACGGTTAATTGGTGAATTAGTCACATTATAAAATAAAAATTACAAAATAACTCACTTTACTTATTAATTTGGGAATTAATTATGTCTTGTACATACTTTGTTGGATAATTAATTTAATTAATGTAGTCTTAGAATTAGCTTAGGATTTTATTTTAATTTTGAAAAAAAAGGCGAAAAAAAAATTGAAATTGAAGTAACATGGCCCAAGTGTATTTCCCTTCCAAACCCGTTTGACCAAGCCCAATTCCACGCCCTAAACCGGTACAGACCTTACCCCATCTAAACAACCTCGTTTGGATAAAAATCATCGGAGCCGTTGATTCTCACCCAATCTAACGGCTCTAACATGATCTCGCCCCCACATAAAAATATCCATACAACCACTATCAAACCTAAGACCAGTTACAACATCTTGCCCCTTCTCACCGTCTGCCATCACCATCCGCCATCTGAAATCGCCCATGGCCTCCAAACAGCCCCAAATTTCATACCACGAAACACCGACCTTGCTAAATCATATCCCTACCCCCATTTCCCAAAACACCCAACGGAATTTTCAAATCTAAAATAGCCGAAACTGTCAAGCTTTCGTTTCTTCAATTCTTTTCGTTGCTTTTGGCATGCTTTGAGTCAAAATTAACATTAGTTAATGGCTTTTTTCAAGAGCCGTTGATTAATGTGAGTTTCGACTCATCTCGAATTTATCGAGGTCCGGTCAAATTGCCTTTGACTGGGCAGAGTGTTTTCGAGTTCGATTCTTTGTGTTCGGAAATGATATTTTCCCTCACTTAGGTTGTTGATGTTCATATTTTCTTACATCTCATCCTCGTCTATCTAGCCCTTCACTTTTTCCATTTTTGTTTCATTTTCTATGCTTGCATGGTTGGTTCTAGGCTTGTGAAGTCAGTAATGGCTTCGGAGGCTGAATTTGAAAATATTTTTCTTTTTGTTTGGAATCCAAATTTCACGAGTCTTTGAGACTCTATGGGTTAGCTTGTGAAACTTGGGCTTCAATGAGAAAAGAAGGTTCTTAAAATTAAAGGCCCAAGAGGGATTTAATTTGGGTCTATAGACCCATTAGCCTGGGCCAGTTAACCTAGTTAGGTCCTTAGGGTAATAAATAGGGTTAAGGGGGGTAATTTGGACTAGTTTGGATACAGAAATCTTTGTATAACTGAAAGAGAAGCTTCTAGAAAGCTAGGTGAGGGGATAAATTGAATTTCAGCTTTTTAACTAAGGACTGGTTAGTTAAAACATAAATTTCAAAAGGACTAAAATGCAAATTTAATCCCTCTATTGTTGATGTATTTCCTTGCCTATAAAGGCGTCTTTCCTTGCCTTTCAAGTCAGGGTTGGAGACTAATATATTAAAAAAGGAAAACGGCTGACAATACAAAAAAATCACTGTTAGATTGAATTCATATATAACTCTTGCAGCTTTCAAATTCTGAAGTATTTCCTGATTCACCTGGGGCTTGGAAAGGGTTAGAATTAAAGGTTGTGGGTTGGTTTTGCTGTTGATGAGCTATTGCTATTACTTTCCCCTTTAACTCTAGGCTCATTCCTCTGATTTTCTTGCTGTAACTAGGTACAATTTGAACCTTTGGAATGAAGAGTAAATGCTGAGTGAAAGTTGATGCTTCAATGTTTAGGCTCCATTTGTGTACTTAAATCTTATTTCAATTCAGCAAGTGCTTATGTCATGGCTTAGTGTTTATCATATAGTTTATTTCCCAGTATTAATTAGGCATGGTGTAGCTATCAGTATATGGCATATGGTATTAGTATTCATAACTTTGAACATTCAGTTTGAGTGGTTTCAAACTTGTTTGGATGATTTCTTGTCCATTAATAGGGGCCTAATGTCCTAGATTATCATTGTTTGATTACCAGCTGCATGTGCTGAAATTTGACTCATGGTTGGCTTTGTTATACCTTGTAAGATTTCTGTTCCTGTAGAGTCAGTGAACTTGCTCGAAATTATGGTTGTTTGAAGTTTATTGGAGGCTATTATTGTTGAGTGTTGGCTGCAGATCGTTGATTTGGCCATTGATGAACCAAATCAGCAAGTACTAAGCCCAAAAGTAGGCCTGTTGTTAATAGTGTGCTAGTAGTAGATAACTCTGTTGTTGTGCAATAAAGCTTGGGTGGATAGACTATATCCATCTTGGCAAGTGTGCATAGTATATCAGTTTTATGGAAATTATAATAGAAGTAGTTAATGTCATCTTTTTGGAGTGGTATTTGAATTTTGTTTTTGTCGTTTTGATTTCAGTTTGGGTTGAACTATTCAGTAATGTATTTGTGTTGCACTATTATAAAATGGTTTTTATTCGGATGAAGTACTGTCCTGGTTAGATTTTGATTGGATTTGTTCAAGCTGGTGGTGATGATCAGCTTATCATTAATTCTTCTCGTGGGGTTGTTTTTTAGAAGTTTTAATATCATGAATGTGTTCAAGAACATGCTATTATATTTTAATATGTGGTTTAAATGTTTGAGATACTCTATTGTTAGAATCCTTGTATGTAAAAATTTAGCATTGGTTAGAAGTAGTCTTGATTTCAGATACATGTGCCTTGAATGCTCGTTGAGTACATAGTATTCGGCTGCCCTGCAATTGGGATTTAAAGTGGATGGTGATTATTTCTTGGTTGATTTGGTGAGATCAGTATAGTGTATTGTAGATTAATGTTGGGGTCACTCAAATGGAGTACATGCTGCACCATATCTATTAAGCCGCCATGCCTACTAAACGGCCCAAGACTGCCTGGCCTGAATCAAGTTCAGGCATTTCAGATGTCTTTCCCCCAAGGCACATCTCCGTTTTCATTTTTTAGTGATCTTGCCGTTCGATTTTTAACAACTCAAAGAGTTTATATGTTCGGCCGGTTTTTGAAACAATCCATGGACCAGTTAGGCTCACAATTGACAACCCTTTTAACACTAAATCCTTTAGGCCTAGTTGGAAATGACCCTTATATAAATTGAGGTGTGTCAACTGTAATTGAATCACTCATGGACCTCATCAATGTCATAACTAGTCATTAATAACAAATGTTTGTAGGAAAGCCTTTAGGGCAATCTAAAAATATAATTATGATTATGTACACGTTCGTGAATCAACCTGAAGTATGTGTTCGTGCAATTTCAATTAAACTTTCGTGATAATAATTAATTTGTTGTTAGTATAGTCTTCTTTAATTAAATGTAGTTTTAGGTCGAAGTATGCCATCCATAGTTGAATCATTCATGGCCTTCGAATAAATTCCACTTCCTAGATAAAAATGACAAATTTACGTAGCATGCTTTTAGCCCGCGCTTAATTTATTATTGTGATTGTGGACACGTTCGTGTGACATGATTACAATTTCTAAAAACAAAATCGAAGCATGATTCTCGCAACTTCACCCAAATTATCTTAAAAATAATAAAGTATCATTAATCATGGACACGTTCGCGTGACAAGATTTTGACGCGCCAAAAGAAAAGAGTTTACGTACGCGTAACTCAATTCTTTAATTACACGTAATTCAAGTGATTTTAAAGGTGGTAAAAGGTAAATGCACTTAAGTTCTAAAATCAATAATTAGACAATTTAAAAAGCCAAGTATGATGACAGTGACCGTGCTAGAATCACAGAACTCGGGAGTGCCTAACACCTTCTCCCGTGTTAATAGAATTCCTTACCCGGATTTCTAGTCTGCAGATTGTAAAATAGAGTCAATCTTTTCCTCGACTCGAGATTTAAAATCGGTGAATTGGTACACCATAAATTATTCCAAGTAGCAAATCTGAATTTAATAAATAAATCCTATTTCGATTGTCACTTAAATTGAAAAAAAACTCCTTTATACTCCCTTCCGTGGGTGTAGTAAAAAAGGAGGTATGACACTTGTACTGAAATTTTTCTCAAAAATTTCAACTCAATTTAAAGGAACAAGAAACACTTTTCTTGTAATTGTATTTCTCTCTTCACATTATATTGCAATTTCACTTTAACAAAGTGGTTTTCTTTTCCATGTAAAAGCAGTTATAGCACTTCGTTCATCACCATATATATCATCACATATGATCCCTTTTCCTATTAGACTAAGAAAAGTCCCGAAGCGATTTACTTATTGCACAAGTGTCACGACCCCAGTTCCCTCTTTTTGAACATGTCGTGACGGCACCTAATCTCTGCGACTAGGTAAGCCTAACAATGCGAAAATTATAACCCAAATCATGATTTACCAAAAATGAAAAACAGAATGTAGAATGCCACTTGGCACATACAACACAATATCTCAACTACTACAACACTATCCTAAAACCCAGAAACTCACGGCAACATAAGCAAACAGAATGTAATATACTGTTCTCATTCCAGAATATCTAAAACAACAGTATGAAAGAAAAGCTAACTGCTTGAGCTAGAATAAGATAGAAACTTCTGGTCTGCGGACGCGGCAGATGTACCTCGAAGTCTTTGCTAAATCTCTCCGCCTCGAGGATAATACGCCTGGGTGGAAGTACTTGGATTTGCACATGAAAAACAAGCACAGAAGGGCCATGAGTACACCACAGATGCACTCAGTAAGTGCCAAGCCTAACCTTGATCGGGTAGTGTTGATGAAGGTCAGGGCCCTACTGAGAATAAACATAATAACAAATCTTGCAACAGTATATAAATAGCAATAATGAGTACAGCTAAGAAGTAAGATAAGTTATACAAGGGAACAAATAACACACAGAAAATAAGGTAACACAGAGTAAACAACTCAATACCAGTACCAACAACGAGGATCTCCCAGGATACCGTCTTGTAGTCCATTTCATAAACTGTCCAAGGATCTCCCAGGATACCATCCCATAGTATATCACATGTGTATATCTGAAGGATCTCCCAGGATATCGTCCCGTAGTCCAACTATCAACGTGCATGGGAATCTATAAGGAATCGAACTCGCGGACCTAAAGTAAATACGTAGGGAGATCTACCGGGAATCTAACCCGTTGTCCCAAAGAAAACAAATAGGGGGAAGCTACTGGAATCCCACATATGTAGTCTCGATATAAATACGCAGCCACAACAAGAAGATATTCAGCAATGAAGTTTAAAGAAACCAGGCAATAGGTAGTTCTAGCCTAACATGCTTCTTATAGTAAAACAAAACAACTTAATCAAATAGGCAATTTAGATCAACTAAGAATGTTTTTCTAAGATAATATAGGCTATAATTGGAAATAGAATAAAGCAGGTAAGAAAGAAACTCAATCTAAATATTTAACTAAAATCAGATTTTCTACAATTAGCTCAAGTACGCGCTCGTCACCTCACGTACATGGAATTTAATTACCAAATATTATATTCTAAGGAGAAAGTCCCCCATACAAGGTTAGACAAGCCACTTACCTCGAATCGGCTCAAAATCAACTCGAAATCACACTTTTGCAACAAGTATTTGACTTTAAGTGGCCCAAATCTATTCAATTCAATTAAATATCGTGAATAACATCTAAAACAATTCATTCTACTATTTAATTAATAGCTAAGACGCAAAATTAGTTAAAATAACCAAAATTCCCCTCAAGCTAGTGTCTTCGTATCGCATTAAACTTATATTTTCAGAAACATCATGCCCTCACGAGTCTATACATAATAAGAACACAAAAATCATAGTTCAAATGACCCCTCAAATCCCAGATTAAAATTTAAAAATCTCAAGCCCTAGTTCTTCCCTTTTCAGTTAATTTCCATGAATTTCTAGGCTAATTTCATAATAAAATCATGTTTTTGATTTGTAAAACTTACCTCCAATTGATTCTCCTTGAATCCCTCTTCAACTCCCTTCAAAGAGCTCTAAAAATATACAACTATGGAGGAAAAATGATTAAGACTCGCCGATGAAATGTTTAAAAACCTCACTGCTCAGTCCTGTAATTCCTTCATCGCGATGACAGCCATGGTCTCGCGATCGTGAAGGGCAAAAATTCCAAGTTCCCAAAACTACACAATGCGAATGCGATAGTGGCTCTGGGAATGCGAATATTACAGTCACAAAGCTATGTGGACGCATGACCATACACGCGAACGCGAAGAGTAGTAGCACTGGACCCTCAATTACTAATCTCACCTATTAACCGGAAACTTCAAAAATTTAAATTTTGGCATTTCAAGCCTAAATTAGCTACGGACCTCCAAAACATATTCCGAACACGCTCCTAACCTTGAAATCACCTAACGAAGCTAACAGAACCATCGATTTTCCATTCCGAGGCCGTCTTTACACGTTTCTAACTATGGACAACATTCCAACATCGAAGCTCTCATTTAGGGTCTAAGTATCCTAAAACGCTCCGAAACTCAAAATCGAATGTCCAAGCAAATCAAATAAGCAGAAATAAACTTGAGGAAAGCAGTTAATAGGTGATCGAGGTGTTAATTATTAAGACGACCAACAAGGTCATCACATCCCCCTACACTTAAACATTTTCTCATCCTCGAACGAGAATAAAGACATACCTAAAGTAGTGAAAACGTGAGGGTAACTGCTGCGCATATCCTGCTCGGTCTCCCAGATCGCTTCCTCGACCGGCTGACCCCACAACTAAACCTTTACTGAATCAATATTCTTTGACCTCAACTTTCGGGTCTGCCTGTCCAATATAGCAACTTGATCCTCAACATAAGATAGATCCTTGTCAAACTAGACTGAAGTGAAATCCAACACGTGAGACAGATCACCGTGATACCTCCGGAGCATCGAAACATGAAATATCGGATGAGCCCTGGCTGGCTGGGAGGTAAGGCAAGCTCATAAGCAACCTCCCAACATGCCTCAATATCTTAAGTGGTCCAATGAAACTCGGACTCAACTTCCCTTTATTTTCCAAATCTTATGACGCTCTTCATAGGCGGAACTCGGAGTAGAACCCGCTCTCCTACCATAAAGGAAACATTACGAACCTTCCGGTCCGCATAGCTCTTCTGTCTGGACTGGGCACTACGGAGTCTATCTTCAATTATTTTAAACTTCTCCAAAGCACCTCAAACCAAATCTGTGCCCAATAGTCTGGCCTCGCCCGACCCTATCCAACCCATCAGAGATCTACACCGCCTGTCATACAAGTCCTCATACGGTGCCATCTGAATGATGTACTGGTAGTTGTTGTTGTAAGAATACTCCACCAATGGTGAGAATTGATCCCACGACCCTCAAAACTCAATCACGCGGAGCATATCCTTAAGAATCTAAGTAGTGCACTCGGACTGTCCGTTCGTCTGGGGGTGAAATCTTGTGCTCAACTTCACCCGAGTACCCAAATCCTGCTGAACTGCCCTCCAACATTGTGATATGAACTGAGTACCTCTATCTGAAATAATAGAAACTAGAATACTATGCAGACAGACAATCTCATCGATATAAATCTCTGCCAACTGCTCTGAAGAATAAGTGGTACACACATGGATGAAATGAGCGGACTTGGTCAGCTGATCAACAATAACACAGATAGCATCAAACTTCTTTAAGGTCCCTATGAGTCCAACTACGAAGTCTATGGTGATCCTCTCCCACTTCCACTCCGTAATCTCTATCTGCAGAAGCAACCCACTCGATCTATGGTGCTCGTACTTCACCTGCTGGCAGTTGAGGCATCTAGCTACATAACCCATTATATCCTTCTTCATCCGCCTCCACCATTAGTGCTGCCTCAAGTCCTGATATATCTTTGCGGAACCTGGATGGATCGAATACCGTAAATTGTGGGCCTCCTCTAGAATCAACTCACGTACCCCATCAACATTGAGTACACAAACCCAACCCTGCATCCTCAATACTCCATCCTAACCATTATCACATCTCTGGCATTACCATGCTGAACCATGTCTTTAAGGACAAGAAAATGAGGGTCATCATATTGTCGCTCCCTGATACGATCAAATAATGATGATCGATAAACCATGTAAGCTAGAACACTACTAGACTTCAAAAGATCCAACCTCACAAACTGGCTAGCTAAGGCCTGAACATCCATCGCCATAGGCCTTTTCGATACTGGTAGATATGCCAAACTCCCCAAACTCTCCGCCCGGCGACTCAAGGCATCATCCACTACACTGGCCTTGCCTGGAAGATATAAAATAGTGATTTCATAATCCTTCAACAACTCTAACTACCTCCTCTGGCGCAAATTTAGATCCTTCTACTTGAACAAATGCTGCAAACTCCTATGATCAATATAAATCTCACAAGGCACACCGTATAGATAATGGCACCAAATCATTAAGGTGTGAACAATGGCAGCTAACTCAAGATCATGGACAGGATAGTTCTTCTCGTGTATCTTCAACTATCTGGACGCGTAGGAAATCACCCAACCGTCCAGCATCAATACTGCTCCAAGGCCAACTCTCGAGGCATCACATAGATGGTATAAGATCCTGAACATGTGGATAATACCAAAACTGGAGTTGTAATCAAACTTGTCTTGAGCTTTTGAAATATCGCCTCACACTTCTCTGTCCTGTGAAAGGGAGCACCCTATTGGTATATCTAGTCATAGGGGCTATAATCGATGAAAACCCCTCCACAAAACGACGGTAGTATCCCACAAAGCCAAGGAAACTACGAATCTTTGTAGCTGAGGATTGCCTGGGCCAACTCTGCACAACCTCTACCTTCTTCGGATCCACCCAAATCCCCTCACTTGATACCACGTGGCCTAAGAATGCCACTGAATCCAGCCAAAACTCACATTTCGAGAACTTTGCATATAACTTCTTCTTTCAGAGTCTAGAGAACTATCTTGAGATACTGCACATGATCTTCCCTACTCTAGGAATACACCAGAATTTCATCAATAAAGAAAATGACAAAATAATTAATATATGGCCAAAATACATTGTGCATCAAATGCATGAAGGCTGCTGGGACATTGGTCAGCCCAAATGAAATAACAAGAAACTCGTAATGACCATACCAAGTCCTGAAAGCAGTCTTCAGGATATCTGGCTCTCGAATCTTCAACTGATGGTAACCTAAGCGCAAGTTTATCTTAGAAAACACATGTGCGCCCTGAAGCTAGTCGAACAGATCATCACTACGAGGTAAAGGATTACGGTTCTTTACTGTGACCTTGTCCAGCTGGCGATAATCAATACACATACGCATAGAACCATCCCTTTTCTTCAGAAACAAGACAAGAGCACCCCAAGGTGAAACACTAGGCCGAATAAAGCCCTTATCAAGCAATTCCTGTAACTGATCCTTTAACTCCTCCAACTCATGAGGAGCCACACGATATGGAGGGATAGAAATGGGTTGAGTGCGGGAAACAAATCAATGCCAAAATCAATGTCTCTATCAGGTGACGTGCTTGGAAGATCAGCTGGAAATACATCGGGATAATCCCATACCACTAGGACTGAATCAACAGAAGGGGCATTAACACTGACATCTCTCACATAAGCTAAATATGCAGCACACCCCTTCTCAACCATACACTGAGCTTTAATAAAAGAGATGGGAGTGTGATCTAAAGTACCACTCCACTCAAAATGTGATACACCTTGCATGGCCAGCATCACAATTTTGGTGTGACAATGAAGAATAGAAAAATGGTGCGACAACCAATCCATGCCGAAAATAATATCAAAATCAACCATGTTGAAAAGCAATAAGTATACTTTGTTCTCAAAACCACGAATAGTAACCAAACATGACTGATAAACGTGATCCACACAAGTGAATCCCCCACAGGAGTAGAAAAATAGGGGAACTCAAAAAATCTCGAGATACAGCCAAATACGGAGCAAAATTAGAAGACACATAATAGTAATATCCTAGATCAAATAGAACCGATGCATCTCTGTGGAACACTAATATAATACCTGTGATAACAGAATCACAGGTAACACCCTCGACACGAGCAGGAAGGGCATAGTATCTGGCCTGACCTCCCCCTCGAAGGCGACCTCTACCTCCCAAGCCTCCACATCTAGCTGGCTGAGCAGGTGGGGTGGCAACTGGAGCTGTAACCATAGCCTGGGTACTCTGCGGGGCACGTTGTGGCTGAGAAGTCTGTTAAGATGCACCCCTCACAAGAATGGGGAAATCCCTAACCATGTGTCATGTATGGACACACTCAAAACAAGCTCTGGGAGGAAGTGGTGGTTGCGAGTGGCTAGGTCCAAGTCTACTGGAAACACCCCGAGCAAGAGGTGCGCTAGAAACTAGAGGTGCATGATAAGGCTCCTGATGCCAAAGAGGAGCTGGAGATGGAGCACTGGTAGCTGCTAGAAGAGCTGAATGAATGGGGAGACCAATATAGCCCCTGCCATGACGACCTGTACGGCACCAGAACACAGGCCCAACTCTCGAGACCTCTTGGCCTCTCTCTCTCCTCTCTCCCCCTAGCATGCATACTCTCAATCCTCCCGCTATAAACTAGAGGTGCATAATAAGGCTCTTGAGGCCTAAGAGGAGCTGGAGCACTGGTAGCTGCTGGAAGAGTTGAATGAATGGGGCGACAAATATAGCCCCTACCATGACGACATGACGGGCACCAGAACAGTGTCCCAACTCTCGAGACCACTTGGCCTCTCTCTCCTCTCTCTACCTAGCATGCATACTCTCAATCCTCCTAGAAATGCTCACACTTCTAATGAGAAACATCTATCTCCAACTTACGAGCTATGCTAGATCTGATGCTAGGAATAAGCCCCTCTATAAACCGGTGAACCCTCTTGCAAACAGTAGCAACCAAGGCTGGTGCATGCCTAGCCAAACTGGTATAACGGATATCATACTCTGAAACAGCCATAGTTACCTAGTGCAAATGCTCAAACTTTGCGCTTCATGCATCTCTGAGGCTCCAAGGAACATACTCTCAAAAAAATAGACCTGAAAACTGAGTCCAAGTCAGTAAAGCGGTCTCATATGGACTATCTAACTCATAGGTGCGCCACCACTCATTAGGCGGCCACTCGAAGCTGGAAGGTGGTGAAAGAAACCCTGTTGAATCTTGAAATACCCATAGTACGAAGAATACGATAACACTCATCAAGAAAACCCAAAGCATCCTCTTATGCTAGACTGCTGAATACAAGAGGCTTGTACTTCTTGAGCCTCTCAAGCCTCAGATGTTTATCCTCGGAAGCTGCTTCCCTGTCCAGGGGCTGATCTAGTACTGTAGGTGGTGACGTATAACCTCTGGGACCTTCTCAACATGCACTCACTGCTTAGGAGTGCGGGCGGCGGGGGTTTGTGCTTCTCTCCCGGCCCGGGATGTGGCTACAGTAAGGGGATGCAACCCTGCCTGAGCCAAGGTAGTGTATATGCTCATGAATTGTGCTAGAGTCTCCTAGAGAGATGGAGTAATGGTAGCAGTAGTAGTAGGTGTGTCAGGTGCTGGACTCCGGCTGGATCTGCTGGTGGTACCTCGGAAGTAGATTAAGCAGATGTTCTGGCTGCACCACGTGTGTGTCCTCGACCTCTACCCCTGCCCCGTCCTCTAACGGCTATAGTAGGGGGCGGGGGTGCCTGATCATCTCGAGTAGCACGTGCCTTCACCATCTTTGAGAGAATAGAAAGACATAATTTTAGTTGTGTTATCAAAAACCTCGCACGACAAGGAAATCAAATGAGGTGGAATTTTTCCTAACAGTTACATAGCCTCTCGTAGATAAGTACAGGCGTCCCCGTACCGATCAGCGAGACTCTAATAAACCGGCCTATTTCCCGTGATTCCTATGAACTTAGAGCTCTGATACCAACTTTTCACGACCCCATTTTGCCCTCCATGAACATGTCGTGACGAAACCTAGTCATTGCGACTAGGTAATCCCAACAATGCGGAAAAAAATAACATGCAAAAATTATAACTCAAATTATGATTTACCAAAAACGGAAAGCGAAATGTAGAATGAAACTTGGCACATACAGCACAATGTCTCAACTACTACAACATTATCCCAAACCCTGGAAACCCACTGGAACACAAGCTAACAGAATGTAATATAGTGCTCTGACTGTAGAATATCTAAAATAACAGTATGAAGAAAAAGCTAACTGCTAAAGCTAGAATAAGATAGAGACTCCTGGTCTACGGATGCAGCAGATGTACCTTAAAGTCTCAGCTAAATCTCTCAGCCTCGAGGATAATACGCCTGGGTGGAGGTACCCAGATATCCATATGAAAAACATGTGCAGATGGGGTATGAGTACACCACAACAGTACTTAGTAAATACTAAGCCTAACCTCGATCGGGTAGTAACGAGGAAGGTCAGGGCCCTACTGAGAATATACATAATAAGAAATCTTGGAACAATATGAAATAAAGAGGAATAATGAGTACAACTATGAAGTAAGACAGGTTATACAAGGCAACAAGTAACACATAGAAAATAAGGTAACATGGAGTAAACAGCTCAATACCAATACCAACAACGAAGATGTCCCAGGATACCATTCTGTAGTCCATTTCATCAACTGTCCAAAGATCTCCCGGGATACCATCCCATAGTCCATCACATGTGTATGTCTGAAGGATCTCTCAGGATACCGTCCCATTGTCCAACTATCAACGTGTATGGGGGATCCATCGAGAATCAATCCCGCAGTTCCAAAGTAAATAAGTAGGGAGGTATACCGGGAATCTAGCTTGTAGTCCCAAAGTAAATGTGCAGGAGGGTCTACCGGGAATCTAACACGTAGTCCCAAAGTAAACAAACAAGGGGGGAGAGCTACCGGAATCCCACATCCGTAGTCCCAATGTAAATACGCAGCCACAACAAAAAAATATTCAGCAATAAAGTTAAAAAAAATACCAGGAAACAGGTAGTTAGCCTAACATGCTTCACGTAGTACAAATAAAATAACTTAAGCAAATAGGTAATTTAGATCCACTAAGCATGTTTTTCTAAACTAACACAGGCTATAATTGCAAATATAATAAAGCATGTAAGAAAGAAACTCAATCTAAATATTTAAGTAAAATCAAAATTTCAACAACTAGATCAAGTACGTGCCCGTCACCTCACGTACAGGGTATTCAATTACCAAATATCATATCCTAATGGGAAAGTCCCACACACATGGTTAGACAAGTCACTTACCTTGAATCGGCTCCAAAATCAACTCGAAATCACACTTTTGCCACAAGTATTTGAATCCAAATGTCCCAAATCAATTCAATTCAATTATATCGTAAATAACATCTCAAACAACTAATTCTACTATTTAATTCATAGTTAAGACACGAAATTAGGTAAAATAACCAAAATGCCCCTCGAGCCAGCGCCTCGGAATCGAATGAAACTTATATTTTCAGAAACCTAATTCTCTCATGAGTCTATACATAATAAGAACACAAAAATTGGAGTTCAAATGACCCCTCAAATCCCAGATCAAAATTTAAAAATCTCAAACCCTAGTTCTTCCCATTTAAGTTAATTTTCATGAATTTCTAGGCTAATTTCACAATAAAATCACGTTTTTGGTTCGTAAAACTTACCTCCAATTGATTCTACTTAAATCCCTCTTCAACTCCCTTCAAAGAGCTCTAAATATATACAACTATGGAGGAAAAATGATTAGGACTCGCCGATGAAATGATTAAAAATCTCATTGCTCAGTCCTGTAATTCCTTCATCGCGATCACAGGCAAGGTCTCGCGATCGCGAAGGGAAAAAAATCCAAGTTCCCAAAACTACACTATGCGAATGCGATAGGGGATCTGCGAATGCGAATCTTACACTCACATACCTATGTGAACGCATGACCATACACGCTAACGCGAAGAGTAATAGCATTGGACCCTCGATTACAATTACGCAATCGTGAACTCTTCTCTGCGAACGCGAAGCACCACTAACTAACCTTCCGCAATCACGAACCCTATAACACAAAGGCTAAGAGCATTGACCTAGCTTGCCGAAATCCTTCTATGCGATCGCGGTCCTAGGCTCGCGATCGCGAAGGCCAAATTACACATGCACTGTTGCAGCAACTTTCTCCAATCTTCAAAGTCTCAAACTTCCCGTTAACTATCCGAATCACCCCGAGGCCCCTAGAACCTTAATCAAAAGTGCCGACACATTTAAAAACCTTACTCGAATTTGTTCCAATCATCAAAAGACATCAAACAATACCAAATCCGTCAATTCACATCGAATTCAATTCTATGTTTTCTAAAAACATCCAAAACAAGCTTTTGATAAAAAACCCAACCAAACCACCTCTGAATGACCTGAAATTTCGCACACACATCCTAAAACACATAAAGAATCTACAGAAACTCTTGGAATTTCATTTCGACCCTTGGATCAAAATATCACCTATCAACTGGAAACTTCAAAATTCAAATTTCAGCATTTCAAGCCTAAATTAGCTACGGATCTCCAAAACACATTCCAAATACTCTCCTAGCCCTGATATCACCTAACGAAGCTAACAGAACCATCGGTTTTCCATTCCAAGGCCGTCTTCACACTGTTCAAACTATGGAAAACTTTCCAACCCTTAATCTCTCATTTACGGACTAAGTGCCACAAAATGCTCCAAAACTCAAAACAGAAAGTCCCGAAAAATCAAATAAGCAAAATAACGAAAAAGCAGTTAATAGGGGATCGGGGTGTTAATCTTAATACGAGCGACTGGGTCGTCACAATAAGTCTAATTCAAAAATTAGACTTTGAAAAATAATTTTATAGGAAAATAACCTCTCATTCCATAAAAGGATATCACATTGCCGATGAGTCCTTTTTGAAAGATTGCGTATAGGTGTTTGAAAAATATAGCAGAAGACAATAACAACCCTAGGAAGATTTTTTCGTGTTTAAAATTTATTTACATGTCAAAGATCGGATCTAAGATGTACCTGGTAAAGAGAGTCTAGTTTAAAATTCTTCGATAGTGCGAAGACTCTATACGTATCCACACCGAGACCGATCCTTGCTATCAACTCTTTGATCAATGAAACCCACAAACAAATTGAACAAAGAATATTGTGTTGAAATATTTCTCAAAAATCTCAACTCAAATTAGAAGAACAAGAAATACTTTTCTTGTAAATGAATTTTTTCTCTTGGCCTTGTATTGCACTCTCACTTTTACAAAGTGGTTTTTCTTCGCAAGAAAAATTGTGCAATTTTTTGTTCCATCACCCTTAATATAGCATCACCTTAAATATTTTTCCTATTTGATTGCGGTAATGATTTCATTAGGGTAAAAATTTAATTCCAAAAATAAACTTTTATGCAAACTTTTTATGGAAATTCGTAATTCCATCTAATTGGCATGATGAATGCCGATTTCAAATCCAATTCCAATTGGATTTATAGATCAATCAATTTATTATATTAAAAAGGAATACCAATCCCATTCTTAATGAGTTTCAAACGAGCTCACGTAGTTCTTTGTCAATCCAAATCTAAATTGTTTTTCTCAAGCAAAGTCTTCATCATTAATATATTATATACATCCCATATATATAAATAAATACTAACTACATATATCATATATCTATATATATATATATATATATATATATATATATTTTGACCAAGAGATAATTTAATTTTCTATTTCAAATAGAAAACTTCAATTTGTTCACAATATTAATTATAATTTTTGTGCTAGAAATAAATATAATCATTTGGACTAATAACTAAACTTATTCGACAAATTAAATTCCTTAATTTAATTATCAAATAATGAGTTAATTAATCCTTAATCAAAGATCAGAACACTCATAAGTGTGCAACCCCATAGGTTCAATACTAAATCGGTAGTAAATTGACCACATCAATATACTAATCAAGCGTGGAGTCTAGCAACACGCCTTATCGACCGGATAGTATGAAGAATACAATTTACTCTCAAGAACCAGTAAAAGAATAATGTAGTAATTCCTTCTACCCTTATAGCTCTGGATCTTCCTAGGATATGGTTCAACATTCAAATCCTAATAGGCGACCAACTATGTGTTCATGTCAAATATAATCGACCGTTGAATGACCTAAGAAACTCTTTTCTTCTTTCATTCAAGTGCCATGGCCAAGGTCTTAGTTTGGTCGTTTATAATTCATGACAACATGGAGCTTAAACTCATTACCAATAGTTGACAGATTCTATCTCAATCAATCACTAATTCTACAATTATTTAATCATACCCAACATCCTTTCAACTATCGCCCAAGGGCCATAGGTGTTTGGTATCAAATCACAATAAATAACTTATCAATTACTATGACGATCTTAGGTCAAACGAATATCTTACATCACATTCTTCAAGAGAATATCTTATTGACAGCTTATGGTAATTCTAACCATTAGGAATTATCCAACGAGTCGGTTCAATGATCATATCTCTATATGCATCATCTATCTATGTGATTTAGTTAATTAGATCAATTAAAATTTATCCCATAAAGACGATCACATAAATATTGATCTAGCTGAATTACAAATGTCCAAATTAATAATCCTATGATCAAGAACGAATTTAGATTAAATTGTAAGAGGCTTTGCTCTCATTATCATGATCTCTATCATAATGAAAAATCTCAAAATTTAATCAAGGACCTTATCAAATTAATCAAACAACTAATAATAATGATAAAAGAATATCAAATACCATATCGTTTATATCAAATGACGTTCACAAAAAAGTATGTTCAAATCATCAAATATGAGATTTGATATAGGGCATATTTATTATATCTCTAACAATCTCTCACTTACACTATAGCCAATCGCTCTTGTACTTCATTCCCAATTTTCACTTGTGCTTGTCAAACTCCTTTGCACCAAGAGCTTTAGTGAATGCGTATGGAGCATTTTCCTTTCCATCAACCTTTTGAATCTCGACTCTCCACGTTCAATTATCTCTTTTATCAAGTGATACCTTCGCAGAACGTGTTTGGACTTTTGGTATGATCTTGGTTCTTTTGCTTGAGCAATGGCTCCAGTACACACAGTGGAACCGCATCTTCTATTGAAGGAACCACACCAAGTTCAGTTAAGAACTTTTTCATCCATACATCTTCCTTAGAAGCTTCACTAGCAGCTATATATTCTGCCTCATTATCTGAATTAGCTATTGTAGCTTGTTTGGAACTTTTCCAACTCACCGCACCACCATTTAAGGTAAATACATAACCATTAATAGATTTACTATCATCTCTATCTGAAGAGAAACTTGCATCATTATAACCTTCAAGTTTCAACTTAGAATCCCCATAGATGAGGAATTGGTCTTTACTCCTTCTTAAGTACTTAAAAATGGTCTTCACCACCTTCCAATGTTCCTCACCAGGATTTGCATGATATCGGCTAGTCACTCCAAGTGCATAGGCCATGCCAAGATGTGTACACGTCATGGTATACATGATAGCTCCCACTACACTAGCGTATGGGATCCTACTCATGCGTTCTCTCTGTTCAGGTATTTTAGGACAATCCTCCCTACTGAGAGTAATTCCAGTGCCTGTTGCTAGATAGCCTCTTTTGGAATTATCCATGTAATACCTCTTTAAGATGGTATCAATATACAAAGACTGAAAAGTCCAAGCAGTTTCCTAGATCTATCTCTATAAATCATTATTCCTAAGTATTTTATGGAGAACTATTTAGATAGCCAAATATTGGTACTTTGCAATGCCGGTATGTCATTTCCTATGAGCAATATATCATCAACATACAACACTAAGAATATAATTGTGCTCCCACTAACCTTTTTGTGCACACAAGGTTCTTCAACTTGAGTCTCATGATCTTTATATTGTATTGATTCATTAGTTTCTTGAACTTCATCAAGTTCTATTTCTCCATTATAATTTCATTTTAAGAAAAATTCCCTTTCCAAAAAGGTTGCTCCTCTAGTCACAAACACTTTATGGTCAGAAAGGTGATAGAAATAATATCCCATTGTTTCCTTGGGATACCTAATGAACCTACACTTATCTGATCTTGAGTCAAGTTTATCAGACTGTAGTCTCTTAACATAAGCCGGACTACCCCAAACTGTAATATGTTTAACATTAGGCTTACATCCTTTCCATATCTCATAGTGTTGCAGAGACTAACTTAGTGAGGACGTTATTAAGTAAGTGTGTTACTGCTTCCAAAGCATATCCCCATAAATTTATTAGAAGATCAATGAACTCCATCATAGATCTCACCATATCTATTTAAGGTTCGATTTCTCATTTCAGAGACACCATTGTGTTATGGTGTTCCTGGAGGTATCCACTGTGAGAGAATCCCATTCTCTTTGAGATATCTAGTAAAATCTTCACTAAGATATTCTCCACCTCTATCAGACCTTAGTATTTTGATACTTTTATCAGTCTGCTTCTCTACTTTACTACGGAACCTTTTGAACATTTCAAAAGATTCAGACTTGTGTTTCATAAGATACACAAATTCATATCTTGACATATCATCAGTGAATGTGATGAAGTAAGAATATCCACCTCTAGCTTGAATTTTTATGGTCCCACAAACACATGTATGAATTAGTCCCATTAATTCAGAAGCTCTTTCTCCACTTCCAGTAAATTGAGATTTGGTAATTTTTCCTTTGAGACAAGATTCAGAAGTTGGATATGATTCAAAATCATATTTGTCAAGGTACCCTTCCTTGTACAACTTGTTAATTCTTTTCTCTCCAATATGACCAAGCCTATAATGTCAAAGGTATGTTTGATTTACATGATCATCTCTTTTACTCTTAAGACTTGAAACATGCATAATCGAATTAGCATTCACATTAGGTAAGACATAAACGTCATGTTGGAGATAGACATTCACATATAAATTATCACTATAATAAATACAACAAATATCATTACCTATATTAATGCGAAAACTACTTTTGTCTAACATAGAAGCTGAAATTATGTTCGAAAAAAAAATTAGTAACGTAATAACAATCATCCAACATAAGTACTTTGTTGTAGGAATTATTAAAGAAATTGATCCTACAGCTACGACCGCAACTTTGCACCATTTCCAACTTGTAGATTAGTTTCTCCTTTCTTCAACTTTCTACTTATCTGGAACCCCTGCAACATATTGCAGATGTTATAACCACTGCCAGTATCTAATGCCCACAATGAAGAATTAGTAGTAGTTAAAGAAACCTTGAAAATATTTTTCAATTACAGTCTTACCTTGTTTCTTGTCCTTTAAAGTTGCAAGATACTCTTGGCAGTTTCTTTTCCAGTGTCTTATTTTCTTACAATGGAAACATACACCATTAGATTGGTGAGCTTTGACTTCTTTGCCTTTGGGTTTGGACACACCACCCTCGAGCGCAATAGGCTCTATCTTGGGTTTACTTTTACCCTTACCCTTCTTCTTAGAAGAGTTTCCAACTACCATGATAGTTCTTTTCTTCTTCAAACATGCAAGTTGATTCTCATAATCAATAAGCATGATAAGAATCTCATGAAGATCACAATCCATTTTATTCATATTGAAATTAATAACAAATTGTGAAAAGGATTTTGATAGTAATTGCAAGATCAAATCTTGAGAAATCTCTTTTCAAGTTTACACCCCAACTTCTCAAGTTCTTCAATAAGATTAATCATATAATTGACATAGGGTCTAACTGGAGAGTTTCCAGTCAATTTGAATAAAAAAAAAAGCCTTAGATAGCTGGTATCTAGCTGTCCTGCTTTGTTTACCAAACATTTTCTTAAGATGTTTAATGATTGCAGTTGTATCCATAACCTGATGTTTCTTCTGTAATTCAGAATTCATAGAAGCAAGAATGATGCATTTGGTAGTAAGACATTCTTCCATGTATTTCTGATAAATCTTGTTAACATCATCATCATCCTCATTTGGGACTTCCTTGGCAGATTTATCGATCACACAATAAGCTTTTCATGCATGAGAATATTCTCAAATTTCTATAACAGTCATCAAAGTTTGGTCCTACCAACTTGTTGTTCTCAAGTATTCCACGCTGTGATATAGCAGATATATTGAGAAATCTAAACTATAGAAAATAAAAGGCAATAATATAAGAACATATTGGCATACATCATAAAAATATGGACTTTATCTAAATAATATTTTCACTAATTATTTTAAACTATTTACTCTCGTTATAGTTTACTAAATCATTATTTCTGTTAGTGGAGTAAAGGAATCCTTTAACAATATGTATGAGCCCCTTAGAAGTCAAGTCGTTTCTCACATATATTTTAAAGGTAGGTACTCTTACCAATTGTATCCCCATACAATTTCCTTAAATAGCTCTATGTCAAATAGTTCTCTGCTAGTCAGGTCGATCCTAATGGCATAGTTGAGTTCAACCATATGATATCAAAGAACTTATTAAATTTTATACTCCCCCTGGTAGTTCAGGCGTCTAATGTAAAATTGAATAATTCTTTCAAACCATACATTTAATGCAATAAATAATTTTAACATATTCTCGAACTATAAGTCTACTGGTAGTCAGGCCGCTCTTTATAAACAAGAAATGTAAAATTAGTTACCTTGACGAATAGATATTTTATTATTTAAGAACTCAAATTTTAGTAAAAGGGAATTGTTACAAAAATAAATTTTTAATAACATGAAGATCAAATCTTTTATAGCATGTGAATTTAGCTGAGGTTGTCTACATGCTTAGTCCTAAATTAATTTACATCACATGCAATAAATAATTCAAAATTATGTAATGAACAAGCACATGACATAAAAACAAAATTCAATATCCTCTAACATGTTTATCTTATATATCACATAAAAAGAATTCATGCTAGAATATTATTATTAATTAACATCTCATAAACTAATAATAATTAAGAATAACCATAGAATCATGTAACCTATTATAGATTCTCGTTGTATCTAATACAAGATTTTAAATTCAAGTTATGAACTATCTCAATAGTTATGAATGCATATTTTATCCACAATAAAATAATAGCAATATTCAAACAATTTGACTATTGCACAAGACACATGTATTATGGTTTGAACTCTTCAAATATAATATTAAAATATTTCGTAAATAAATTTCAGACACAATAAACCGCGGCTCTGATATCACTAAAGGACTGCGTGTAGGTGTTCGTAACACGCAGCGGAAGACAATACACACCATAGGAAGATCTTTTCATGTTTAAAATTTATTTTTATGTCAAAGATCGGATCAAAAACGTACCTGGTAAAGAGAGTGTAGTTTAATATTCTTCAATAGTGCGAAGGCTCTATACGTATCCACACCAAGATCGATCGTTGCTATCAACTCTTTGCTCAATGAAACCGCGAATAAATTAACGAAGAATATTGTATTGAAATTTTTCTCAAAATCTCAACTCAAATTAGAAGAACAGGAAATACTTTTTGTTATGAAATAATATAAGAACAAGAACAATAACTCAAGAACAAGAGCAAATAGAGAGAAGAGTAGAGAGAGTTCATCTTATTGATACTTAGAGAATGTTAGGAGTGATTTACAATGGTAGAGGGCACCTCTATTTATAGGGAGGAGGATGATTTATCTACCAAGAATAGAACTCTAGAATCTCTCTAATTAAAGACATTCACCTTAAATAGAAGTGTATTTATAACACTCCCCCTTGAATGTCTATTCAATGATGTGCCTCGTTAAAACCTTAAAACAAAACCCAATGGGAAAAATTAAAGTAAGGAAAAAGAGTACACATGTTTGAATATGCGCCTATTGGTTGCCTCGTTAAAAACCTCGCAAGGAAAACCCGGTGGGACAAAACCTTGTAAGGGAAAAAGAGTGCAACGCGCATTAACTCCCCTGATAAGAACATCAATTTATGTCCTTAAGTCTTCGCATCCCGATCTTGTGAACTAGCTTCTTGAAGGTTGACTTTGGTAGAGATTTTGTGAACAAATCAGCCATATTGTCGCTTGAACGAATCTGTTGAACATTGATATCACCATTCTTTTGAAGATCATGTGTGAAGAATAACTTTGGTGAAATATGCTTCGTTCTATCTCCTTTTATGAATCCTCCCTTCAATTGAGCTATACATGCTGCATTGTCTTCATACAAAGTTGTGGGTAGTTTATCACACTTCAAACCACATTTGTCTTGGATATGATGTATTATCGACCTTAACCACACACACTCCCGACTTGCTTCATGAATAGCAATTATCTCGGCATGATTAGATGAAGTAGCCACAATTGATTGCTTAGTCGATCGCCAAGATATGGCGGTTTCTCCACAGGTAAACACATAACCCGTTTGAGATCGAGCCTTGTGTGGGTCGGACAAATATGCAGCATCAGCATAACCAACAAGATCCGGGCTGCAATTCTTGCCATAAAATAAGCCCATATCGGTAGTTCCCTTTAGGTACCGCAATATGTGTTTGATCCCATTCCAATGTCTCCTCGTAGGAGCCGAGCTAAATCTTGCTAAGACATTAACTGAAAAGGATATGTCAGGCCTTGTAGTATTTGCAAGATACATTAGTGCGCCAATTGCGCTAAGATATGGTACTTCAGGACCAAGTAGCTCTTCATTCCTTTCTTCTGGTCGGAATGGATCTTTGTTCACATCAAGTGATCGAACAACCATCGGTGTACTTAAAGGATATGCTTCATCCATGTAAAACCGTTTCAGTACCTTTTCTGTATAGGTAGATTGATGAACAAAAATTCCGTTTGCCAAATATTCAATTTGCAAACCAAGACATAGTTTAGTCTTTCCGAGATCTTTCATCTCGAATTCATCCTTTAGATAATCAATTTCCTTTTGGAGTTCTATAGGGGTTCCAATAAGGTTTATGTCATCAACATATACGGCAAGTACAACAAATTCCGATGTTGTTTTCTTTATAAAAACACACGGGCAAATGGCGTCATTTATATAGCCTTCTTTTAACAAGTACTCACTTAGACGATTATACCACATTCGTCCAGATTGGTTTAGACCATACAAGGATCTTTGCAATTTAATTGAGAACATTTCCCGAGATTTTGAGTTGTGCGCGTTTGGCACCTTGAGTCCATCGGGAATTTTCATGTATATCTCATTATCAAGTGAGCCATAAAGATAGGCAGTAACCACATCCATTAAGTGCATGTCAAGCTTTTCATGGACAGCAAAACTTATGAGATAACGAAAGGTTATCGCATCCATTACAGGCGAATATGTCTCTTCATAATCGACACCAGGCCTTTGAGAAAAACCTTGTGCAACAAGGCGTGCCTTATATCTTTGTACCTCGTTTTTCTCATTTATTTTGCGTACAAAGACCCATTTATAGCCGACAGGCTTAACACCGTTAGGTGTTTCAACTATAGGGCCAAAAACTTCACGTTTTGCCAGCGAATTCAATTCTGATTGAATTGCTTCTTGCCACTTTGGCCAATCCTGTCTTTTTCGACATTCTTCAACAGATTGAGGTTCGAGATCCTCACATTCTTGCATAATGCTAGATGCTACATTATAAGCAAAGGCATTATCCACCACAATATCCACTCGATTAATATTTGCCTCAATATTAATTGGATTTAGGGATAGTTCCGTATTTTCCAGAGTCTCGGGCTCAATGGATTCTTCATGAATCTCAGAATTTGTTAAATCATGAGATTCTTTCGTGGTGTCATTTTGATCGTTCTTTTTCCTCTTTCTAGGATTTCGATCTTTGGAACCTAATGGTCTGCCACGCTTCAGGCGTGCATTTGACTCATTGGATATGACACTAGATGATTGTCCAACAGGGACATCAATACGGATTGGAACATTTTCCGCGGGAATGTGGGATTTCGTTATCCTTTTCAAGTCCGTAAATGCGTCAGGCATTTGATTTGCTATTCTTTGCAAATGGATAATCTTTTGTACCTCTCTTTCACAAATAGAGGTATGTGGATCAAGATGAGATAATGATGCATTTTTCCACAAAATTTCCCGTTTGGTTTCACCAACTTCTCCCCCTAATTTTGGGAAAAGTGTCTCATCAAATCGACAGTCTGCAAATCGTGCAGTAAACAAGTCGCCTGTCAATGTTTCGAGGTAGCGAATGATGGAGGGCGATTCAAACCCAACATATATTCCTAACCTTCTTTGCGGACCCATTTTGGTGCGGGATGGCGGTGCAATAGGCACATATACTGCGCATCCAAAAATCCTTAAATGGGATATATTGGGTTCATGACCCAAAACCAATTGCAACGGGGAATACTTGTGGTAATTCGTCGGTCTGAGACGAATTAGCATTGCTGCATGTAAGATGGCGTGACCCCATACCGAAGTGGGCAGCCTCGTTCTCATAAGTAATGGCCTTGCAATCAACTGCAGGCGTTTAATTAACGATTCTGCAAGACCGTTTTGAGTGTGAACATGAGCTACAGAATGTTCAACTTTTATCTCGATTGATAAGCAATAATCATTAAATGCTTGGGATGTAAACTCAGCAGCATTATCTAGTCTAGTGGACTTGATTGGATTATCTGGAAATTGTGCTCGTAGTCGAATTATTTGTGCCATTAATTTTGCAAACGCAAGGTTGCGTGATGACAACAGGCACACATGAGACCATTTACAGGATACGTCTATCAAGACCATGAAATACCTAAACGACCCACTAGGTGGGTGAATAGGTCCACAAATGTCCCCTTGTATACGTTCCAGAAACGTGGGTGACTCAGTCCCAACCTTTGTTGGTGATGGCTTGATAATCAACTTGCCTTGATAACACGAAGTGCAAGGATATTCATTATTCGAAAGAATTTTGAAATTCTTTAACGGATGCCCATATGAGCTTTCTATAATCCGTCTCATCATGACCGATCCTGGATGTCCCAATCGATCATGCCAAAGTACAAAGGTCAGTAACCCTTTGGTTTACTGTTGAATGTGCCTCAATTGCACTAATTCTTGTCCAATACAGGCCACAAGATAAAGACGGGAATTTCTCAATAACCCTCTTTTGGCCGGAGACATTCTTTGTGATGACGAGATATTCAAGATTATCTTCATCCATTGTCTCAATATGATAGCCATTCCGGCGTACATCTTTAAAACTCAACAAGTTTCTCTTAGACTTGGAGGAGAACATTGCATTCTCTATGATTAACGTCGTGCCCTTGGGCAGAGTTACAATTGCTCTTCCGGAGCCTTCAATCAATTTACTACTTCCAGAGATTGTAGTAACGTTTGCCTTACACATATTTAGTTGAGAGAAATACTTCCTTTCTTTGAGTATTGTATGTGTAGTACTTGAATCAACTAGGCAAATACTTTTACAGTTGGATGTTGATCCAAGTTCGCTTTGTGAGATATCCATATTTGCTATCCCATAGTTTGACATACAAAAGAGATACAAGAACATAAGAATAAACTAGTTCAATTCTTTTGTGTCACATAATATTTTCAAAATCTGCTGCTAACAGTTGACTAACAAAATCAGATATGTTATCCATTACTTTGCAGTTTGAAAATTTCAGTTTAAACGTTTTCTTCAAACAATCGATTGTTACTTACAAACAATCGATTGTTGAACATTGACAATCGATTGTTAAACACACACAATCGATTATTTGCTATTTTGAAAAACTTCAGATCACACTGTCTTAAGACAATCGATTGTTATGCATAGACAATCGATTGTTGGCTATTTTGAAAAATTCCAGAGCACACTATTTCAAGACAATCGATTGTTATGCATAGACAATCGATTGTTGGCTATTTTGAAAAATTCCAGAACACACTGTTTCAAGACAATCGATTGTTAAACATAGACAATCGATTGTTGGCTATTTTGAAAAATTCCAGACCTCACTGTTTCAAGACAATCGATTGTTAAACATAGACAATCGATTGTTGGCTATTTTGAAAAATTCCAGACCTCACTGTTTCAAGACAATCGATTGTTAGACAAAGACAATCGATTGTGGATGATTTTTGAAAAATTCCAGATTATACTGTCTTAATGACAATCGATTGTTAGACAAAGATAATCGATTGTGGATGATTTTTGAAAAATTCCAGATTACACTGTCTTAATGACAATCGATTGTTAGTGAACGACAATCGATTGTTGATCAATTGTTTTTCAACTTTAATGCAAAAATAGTTGATAATCGACTAGTTTTTCAGGCTAGTCGATTACCCCTACTGAAAAATAAAAATATTATTGATATTTGAACATATTGAAGATATTCTAAAGAACTACTGCTAACATTGCTTTATGAACTAACTAATACGAGCTAATACTAATGACTATTAGTTTATTCACTAACTAATACAAATAAGTAGAACAAAATCAAATAACTCCATCTTCTTTCATCATGGACCCATCGCCGATTAGGTGGTCTATTTTCCCCTCGGGTTGCTCAAAGAAGTCTGCCACATCTAGGTGGGTGATGTCCTCATCGTCGTCATAGACAAAATTTGTTTCAGGGCCTTTTCTCTTTCGAGATGCTTGATAAAGGTCAACCAAGTGTCTTGGTATACGGCAAGTCTTTGACCAGTGCCCTTTCCCACCGCAACGATAACATATAGTTTCTGAACTATTTGCCTTAGGATCTTCATGACCCCGTTTCTGCTTTTGGCGGTTATCTCTCCTTGGGGGTTGACGGACTTCATTGGAATTTCTTCCTTGTCTACGTCCCTGGCTATGACCCCGTATACAACCATGACCATGGTCCTTTTCATGTTTGGCATAATGAGAGTGCACCTTATCTGCTTCAGGCAGTGGTGTGGACCCAGTGGGTCGATTTTCATGATTTCTCATGAGCAGGTCATTATTTCGCTCAGCCACTAGTAGAAGAGAAATCAGTTCAGAGTACTTTGTAAAGCCTTTCTCTCTGTACTGTTGTTGCAGTACTATATTGGAGGCATGAAACGTTGTAAACGTTTTCTCAAGCATATCATAATCGGAGATATTATCCCCGCATAGCTTCAATTTAGAAGTAATTCTGAAGATTGCAGAATTATATTCAAAAACGGACTTAAAGTCCTGGAGCCTCAGATGAGCCCAATCATATCGTGCTTGTGGCAGAGTGACCAACTTCAGGTTGTCATATCTCTCCTTTAAGCCGTTCCACAAGATGAGTGGATCCTTGACAGTGAGATATTCAATCTTCAAACCTTCGTCAAGGTGATGGCGCAAGAAAATCAAGGCCTTCGCACATTCTTGGGTGGATGCTTTTTTTCTATCTTTGATGGTGTCTCCGAGACCCATAGCATCTAAGTGGATTTCAGCATCCAACACCCATGTCATATAGTTCTTGCCCGAAATTTCGAGGGCAACGAACTTTCTTTTCGTAATGTCAGACATAATCGAAAATTAAATTAGGAAGTGGGAAATACCTTAGATTTTTCGAGAATGGTTCTTGATACGGTAGAGTCTCGTGCTGATAACGTGTTATGAAATAATATAAGAACAAGAACAATAACTCAAGAACAAGAGCAAATAGAGAGAAGAGTAGAGAGAGTTCTTCTTATTGATACTTAGAGAATGTTAGGAGTGATTTACAATGGTAGAGGGCACCTCTATTTATAGGGAGGAGGATGATTTATCTACCAAGAATAGAACTCTAGAATCTCTCTAATTAAAGACATTCACCTTAAATAGAAGTGTATTTATAACACTTTTCTTGTAATTGAATTTTCTATCTTTGCTTTGTATTGGACTCTCACTTTCACAAAGTGGTTTTTCTTCTCAAGAAAAATTGTGCAATTTTTTATTCCATCACCCTTTTATATAGTATCACCTTAAACCCTTTCCTATTTAATTAAGGTAATAATTTAATTAGGGTAAAAGTTCAATTCCAAAAATAAACTTTTATAGAAATTTTATACGGAAATTCGTAAATCCATCTAATTGGCATCATGAATGCCGATTTCAAATCCAATTCCAATTGGAATTGAAGATCAATTAATGTATTATAATAAAAAGGAATACCAATCCCATTCTTAATGGGTTTGAATCGAGCTCACGTTGTCCTTTGTCAATCCAAACCTAAATTGGTTTTTTCACGTAAGTATTTATCATTAATATATTATACATCCCATATATATAAATAAATAGTAACTATATATATTCCAAATAGAAAACTTTAATTTGTTCCCAATATTAATAATAATCTATATACTAGCAACAAATATAAATTAATATTTTATTTGGACTAATAATTAAATTTATTTAACTAATTAAATTTCTTAATTTAATTATCAAATAATGAGTTAGTTAATCCTTTAGCAAAGAGCAAAACACTCATAAGTATGCGACCCCATAGGTTCAATATTGAACCGGCAGTAAATTAACCACATCAATTTATTAATCAAGTGTGGCGTCTAGAAACACTCCTTAACGACTGCATAATATGACGTATACAATTTACTCTCAAGAATCAGTAGAAGAATAATGTAGTAATTCCTTCTGTCCTTATAGCACTGAATCACCTTAGGATATGGTTCAACTTTCAAATCCTAATAGGCGACCGACCAACTATGTGTTCATGTCAAATATAATCGACCATTAAATGACCTAAGAAACTCTTTTCTTCTTTCATTCAAGTTCCCTGACCAAGGTCTTAGTTTGGTCGTTTATAATTCATGACAACATGGACCTTAAACTAATTACCAAGAGTTACAGATTCCATCTCGATCAATCACTAAATCTACAAGCATTTAATCATACCCAACATCCTTTCAACTATCGCCCTAGGGCCATAGTTGTCTGGTATCAAAGCACAATAAATAACTTATAAATTACTGTGACGATCTCAGGTCAAAGGAAATTCTTACATCACATTCTTTAACAGAATATCCTACTGACAGTTTATGGCAATTATAACCATTAGGAATTATCCAATAAGTCGGTTCAATGATCATATCTCTATATGCATCATCTATCTAAGTGATTTAGTTAATGAGATCAACTAATCTTTATCCCATAAAGACGACCACATTAATATTGATCTAACCGAATTACTAATGTCCAAATTAATTATCCTATGATGAAGAACAAATTTAGATTAAATTGTAAGAGACTTTTCTCTCATTATCATGATCTCTATCACGATGACAAATCTAAAAATTTAATCAAGGACCTTATCAAATTAATCAAACAATTAATAATAATGATAAAAGAATATCAAATGCCGTATCTTTTATAACAAATGACGTTCAAACAAAAATATGTTCAAATTATCAAATATGAGATTGAAACTAAGGCATATCTATTGTATCCCTAACACTTTTATGGACTTTCAATTTGCTTATCCGATTCAAAATTGGATTCGTATTTTCCCGTAGAAAAACTTAATCCCATTCCAAATGGGTTTCATGGAAGCCACACGTTGTGGACTTTCTAATTCAATTGTAAATTAGATTATACTTAGTATTATATATTCAACGTAATATTATTCAATAGATATAATTTTCTATTCCAAATAAGAAACCTTCAATTTGTTCATAATATTATTTATATCATCTCTGCTAGCAAAAAATATAATGATATTTTATTTGGACTAATAACAAATTTATTTGACTATTAAATTCTTTAACTTAATTATCAAATAATAAAGTAATTAATCCTTTAGTAAAGCTCTGAACACTCGTAAACATGCGACCTCATAAGTTCAATATTAAACCATTAGTAAGTTGATCATATCAATATACTAATTAAGGGTGGCGTCTAGCAACACTTTTTAACAACCGGATAGCATGAAATATACAATTTACTCTCAAGAATCAGTAGAAGAATAATGTAGTAATTCCTTCTGTCCTTATAGCACTGAATCACCTTAGGATATGGTTCAACTTTCAAATCCTAATAGGCGACCGACCAACTATGTGTTCATGTCAAATATAATCGACCATTAAATGACCTAAGAAACTCTTTTCTTATTTCATTCAAGTTCCCTGGCCAAGGTCTTAGTTTGGTCGTTTATAATTCATGACAACATGGAGCTTAAACTCATTACTAAGAGTTGATAGATTCCATCTCGATCAATCACTAATTCTACAAGCATTTAATCATACCCAACATCCTTTCAACTATCGCCCTAGAGCCATAGGTGTCTGGTATCAAAGCACAATAAATAACTTATAAATTACTGTGACGATCTCAGGTCAAAGGAAATTCTTACATCACATTCTTTAACAGAATATCCTATTGACAGTTTATGGCAATTATAACCATTAGGAATTATCCAATAAGTCGGTTCAATGATCATATCTCTATATGCATCATCTATCTAAGTGATTTAGTTAATGAGATCAACTAATCTTTATCCCATAAAGACGACCACATTAATATTGATCTAACCGAATTACGAATGTCCAAATTAATTATCCTATATGAAGAACAAATTTAGATTAAATTGTAAGAGACTTTTCTCTCATTATCATGATCTCTATCACGATGACAAATCTCAAAATTTAATCAAGGACCTTATCAAATTAATCAAACAATTAATAATAATGATAAAAGAATATCAAATGACATATCTTTTAAATCAAATGACGTTCACAAAAAAATATGTTCAAATCATCAAATATGAGATTGAAACTAAGGCATATCTATTGTATCCCTAACATTTTATGGACTTTCAATTTGCTTATCCTATTCAAAATTGGATTCGTATTTTCCCGTAGAAAAACTTAATCCCATTCCAAATGGGTTTCATGGAAGCCACACGTTGTGGACTTTCTAATTCAATTGTAAATTAGATTATACTTAGTATTATATATTCAACGTAATATTATTCAATAGATATAATTTTCTATTCCAAATAAGAAACCTTCAATTTATTCACAGTATTATTTATATCATCTCTGCTAGCAAAAAATATAATAATATTTTATTTGCACTAATAACAAATTTATTTGACTATTAAATTCTTTAACTTAATTATCAAACAATAAAGTAATTATCCTTTAGTAAAGCTCTGAACACTCGTAAACATGCGACCTCATAAGTTCAATATTAAACCATTAGTAAGTTGATCACATCAATATACTAATTAAGGGTGGCGTCTAGCAACACTTTTTAACAACCGGATAGCATGAAGTATACAATTTTCTCTCAAGAGCAATTAGAAGAATAATATAGTAATTCCTTCTATCCTTATAGCTTTGGATCACCCTAGGATATGGTTCACTTATCAAATCCAAATAATCGACCAACTATGTGTTCATGTCAAATATAATCAACCATGGAATGACCTAAGAAACTCATTTCTTCTTTCATTCAATTGCCCTGGCCAAGGTCTTAGTTTTGTCGTTTATAATTTATGATAACATGGAGCTTAAACTATTACCAAGAGTTGACAGATTCCATCTTGATCAATTATTAATTCTTCAAGAACTTAATCGTACCCAATATCCTTTCACATATCACCCTAGGGCCATAGGTATCTGGTATCAAACCACAATAAATAACTTGTCAATTACTCTGACGATCTAAGATCAAAGGAAACTTTTACATCGCATTCTTCAAGAGAATTTCCTATTGCTAGTTTATGGTAATTATAACCATTAAGAATTATCTATTAAGTCAGTTCAATGATCATATCTCTATATGCATCATCTATCTATGTAATTTAGTTAATGAGATCAACTAATCTTTAACCTTAAAAACGATCACATAAATATTGATCTAATCGGATTACTAACGTTCAAATTAATAATCCTACGGTCAAGAACAAATTTAAATTAAACTATAAGAAACTTTACTATCATTATCATGATCTCAATCAATATGACAAATCTCAAAATTTAATAAAGGACCTTATCAAATAAATCAAACAATTAATATTAATAATAAAAGATCATCAAATGTCATATATATATATATACTGTAAAATGAATTTTAATATGTGATAGTACATTGATTATTGCTTTTACCAAATCACTAGTTAATGTTTATCAAAGTATTTACTTAGTGAGTAAATTGATTATATAAATAATTTAAATATCAGCGCCGATGGAGATCTAAGACTTTAAGAAGATGGACGCACCTCTAAAGAAAGAACAGAGATAAGTCAAGGATGCAAAATGCTGCTAAGTTTTGAGAGTCATAGATGATGGGGACAGGGAGTTTATGGAAGATAAATGATCTTTTAACAAGTTTAAAAAGGATAATGTTCATACATGCTTTATGCCTTGGAAACTATCGAAGGTGCAAGTTAATTAGACGAAAAGAGAAAAGACTATTGATTGAGGCATATAATATTTCCATCCATAATAATTTGGTAACAGAATATTATTATGTACATATGTCACAATAGCTAGTAAGTTAATTCATTTTTTAAAATTGCATACAAATTTTACTATTATTTGTGATTTCTCATGCTTTCACCGCCGGTTTTATGATAAAGCAAGTAAAGCACTTACTTTAGACCTATAAATTTAGAGTTCTCTTTCTAGCAATAATGGATTCATATATTATTATTTTTAGATAGAGCACTTTTGGTAGAAGAGTAAAAAATTTCATATAAAGAGAAAGATTTTATTAAATTTGTGAACAAACCATCAATTATTATTATGGAAGGTATGAATACTTATAAATATTTACACCCTCTTTTTTATTTTTCCAAGTCACAATATTTCTTTCTTTTCTCTCATAAGATTATATACTTTCTCTTTTATTTCTTTCTTAATTTCTTTCTCAAATAGTATAAAAGTTCAACAGTTCAAAAGTTTTAGTGGTAAAAATTTAAGATCATTTAATGACGAGAACTTTAAAAAATATTGTTTTAACCTTGAATGTTCCTTAAAGTATAATAGCCACTCTGATAATAGTTTAGACTTATTTTTTAAGTAAAATATTTTAAAAAATAATACTTTGATCAACATATTCAATAAAAAAAGACTTAATTCTTTTTCGAATAAATTTATTTTTTATAAAATAATATTTAACGGTTTATGTAACAATTGCCTCAATATAATACACATAAGATTTTTAAAATTAAAATTAAAAAAATCTTACCTAATAATTCTCAAAAAAATAAAATGAATTGAATACAGTGCCATCCGAAAAAGAGTTATTTGCATTATATCTCAAAAATCTAGAATAATAGGCTTTTTTAAGGGAAAAATATGTTTTACTTCTTAAATTTAAGATTTCTAAATAAATTTTGTCTTTAGGTCTCTAAAATGCTTGAGCCATCCCTCCATACGCTAATTATCTCTTAACATAATATAATTAAATATTTTAAAGATATTATAGACTTGAAAATTCGTAAAACTTATGCTCCGTGTGTTAGGGCTTTTGATCTATAACGTGCAACCTGACTTCTATTGGCGCCTGTCACATGCGTCGGTGCGATTTCCAACATTTTAATATACATAAAGTGGAGTATGTTATGAAATAATATGAGAACAAGAACAATAACTCAAGAACAAGAGCAAATAGAGAGAAGAGTAGAGAGAGTTCTTCTTATTGATACTTAGAGAATGTTAGGAGTGATTTATAATGGTAGAGGGCACATCTATTTATAGGGAGGAGGATGATTTATCTACCAAGAATAGAACTCTAGAATCTCTCTAATTAAAGACATTCACCTTAAATAGAAGTGTATTTATAACACTCCCCCTTGAATGTCTATTCAATGATGTGCCTCGTTAAAACCTTAAAACAAAATCCAATGGGAAAAATTAAAGTAAGGAAAAAGAGTACACATGTTTGAATATGCGCCTATTGGTTGCCTCGTTAAAAACCTTGCAAGGAAAACCCAGTGGGACAAAACCTTGTAAGGGAAGAAGAGTGCAACGCGCATTAACTCACCCTGATAAGAACATCAATTTATGTCCTTAAGTCTTCGCATCCCGATCTTGTGAACTAGCTTCTTGAAGGTTGACTTTGGTAGAGATTTTGTGAACAAATCAGCCATATTGTCGCTTGAACGAATCTGTTGAACATTGATATCACCATTCTTTTGAAGATCATGTGTGAAGAATAACTTTGGTGAAATATGCTTCGTTCTATCTCCTTTTATGAATCCTCCCTTCAATTGAGCTATACATGCTGCATTGTCTTCATACAAAGTTGTGGGTAGTTTATCACACTTCAAACCACATTTGTCTTGGATATGATGTATTATCGACCTTAACCACACACACTCTCGACTTGCTTCATGAATAGCAATTATCTCGGCATGATTAGATGAAGTAGCCACAATTGATTGCTTAGTCGATCGCCAAGATATGGCGGTTTCTCCACAGGTAAACACATAACCCGTTTGAGATCGAGCCTTGTGTGGGTCGGACAAATATGCAGCATCAGCATAACCAACAAGATCCGGGCTGCAATTCTTGCCATAAAATAAGCCCATATCGGTAGTTCCCTTTAGGTACCGCAATATGTGTTTGATCCCATTCCAATGTCTCCTCGTAAGAGCCGAGCTAAATCTTGCTAAGACATTAACTGAAAAGGATATGTCAGGTCTTGTAGTATTTGCAAGATACATTAGTGCGCCAATTGCGCTAAGATATGGTACTTCAGGACCAAGTAGCTCTTCATTCCTTTCTTGTGGTCGGAATGGATCTTTGTTCATATCAAGTGATCGAACAACCATCGGTGTACTTAAAGGATGTGCTTCATCCATGTAAAACCGTTTCAGTACCTTTTCTGTATAGGTAGATTGATGAACGAAAATTCCGTTTGCCAAATATTCAATTTGCAAACCAAGACATAGTTTAGTCTTTCCGAGATCTTTCATCTCGAATTCATCCTTTAGATAATCAATTGCCTTTTGGAGTTCTATAGGGGTTCCAATAAGGTTTATGTGATCGACATATACGGCAAGTACAACAAATTCCGATGTTGTTTTCTTTATAAAAACACACGGGCAAATGGCGTCATTTATAGAGCCTTCTTTTAACAAGTACTCACTAAGACGATTATACCACATTCGTCCAGATTGCTTTAGACCATACAAGGACCTTTGCAATTTAATTGAGAACATTTCCCGAGATTTTGAATTATGCGCGTTTGGCATCTTGAGTCCATCGGGAATTTTCATGTATATCTCATTATCAAGTGAGCCATAAAGATAGGCAGTAACCACATCCATTAAGTGCATGTCAAGCTTTTCATGGACAGAAAAACTTATGAGATAACGAAAGGTTATCGCATCCATTACAGGCGAATATGTCTCTTCATAATCGACACCAGACCTTTGAGAAAAACCTTGTGCAACAAGGCGTGCCTTATATCTTTGTACCTCGTTTTTCTCATTTCCTTTGCGTACAAAGACCCATTTATAGCCGACAGGCTTAACACCATTAGGTGTTTCAACTATAGGGCCAAAAACTTCACGTTTTGCCAGCGAATTCAATTCTGATTGAATTGCTTCTTGCCACTTTGGCCAATCCTGTCTTTTTCGACATTCTTCAACAGATTGAGGTTCGAGATCCTCACATTCTTGCATAATGCTAGATGCTACATTATAAGCAAAGGCATTATCTACAACAATATCCACTCGATTAATATTTGCCTCAATATTAATTGGATTTAGGGATAGTTCCGTATTTTCCAGAGTCTCGGGCTCAATGGATTCTTCATGAATCTCAGAATTTGTTAAATCATGAGATTCTTTCGTGGTGTCATTTTGATCGTTCTTTTTCCTCTTTCTAGGATTTCGATCTTTGGAACCTAATGGTCTGCCACGCTTCAGGCGTACATTTGACTCATTGGATATGACACTAGATGATTGTCCAACAGGGACATCAATACGGATTGGAACATTTTCTGCGGGAATGTGGGATTTCGTTATCCTCTTCAAGTCCGTAAATGCGTCAGGCATTTGGTTTGCTATTCTTTGCAAATGGATAATCTTTTGTACCTCTCTTTCACAAATAGAGGTATGTGGATCAAGATGAGATAATGATGCATTTTTCCACAAAATTTCCCGTTTGGTTTCACCAACTTCTCCCCCTAATTTTGGGAAAAGTGTCTCATCAAATCGACAGTCTGCAAATCGTGCAGTAAACAAGTCGCCTGTCAATGTTTCGAGGTAGCGAATGATGGAGGGCGATTCAAACCCAACATATATTCCTAACCTTCTTTGCGGACCCATTTTGGTGCGGGATGGCGGTGCTATAGGCACATATACTGCGCATCCAAAAATTCTTAAATGGGATATATTGGGTTCATGACCCAAAACCAATTGCAACGGGGAATACTTGTGGTAATTCGTCGGTCTGAGACGAATTAGCATTGTTGCATGTAAGATGGCGTGACCCCATACCGAAGTGGGCAGCCTCGTTCTCATAAGTAATGGCCTTGCAATCAACTGCAAGCGTTTAATTAACGATTCTGCAAGACCGTTTTGAGTGTGAACATGAGCTACAGAATGTTCAACTTTTATCCCGATTGATAAGCAATAATCATTAAATGCTTGGGATGTAAACTCAGCAGCATTATCCAGTCTAATGGACTTGATTGGATTATCTGGAAATTGTGCTCGTAGTCGAATTATTTGTGCCATTAATTTCGCAAACGCAAGGTTGCGTGATGACAACAGGCACACATGAGACCATCTACAGGATGCGTCTATCAAGACCATGAAATACCTAAACGACCCACTAGGTGGGTGAATAGGTCCACAAATGTCCCCTTGTATACGTTCCAGAAACGTGGGTGACTCAGTCCCAACCTTTGTTGGTGATGGCCTGATAATCAACTTGCCTTGATAACATGAAGTGCAAGGATATTCATTATTTGAAAGAATTTTGAAATTCTTTAACGGATGCCCATATGAGCTTTCTATAATCCGTCTCATCATGACCTATCCTGGGTGTCCCAATCGATCATGCCAAAGTACAAAGGTATTGGAATCAGTAACCCTTTGGTTTACTGTTGAATGTGCCTCAATTGCACTAATTCTTGTCCAATACAGGCCACAAGTTAAAGACGGGAATTTCTCAATAACCCTCTTTTGGCCGGAGACATTCTTTGTGATGACGAGATATTCAAGATTATCTTCATCCATTGTCTCAATATGATAGCCATTCCGGCGTACATCTTTAAAACTCAACAAGTTTCTCTTAGACTTGGAGGAGAACATTGCATTCTCTATGATTAACGTCGTGCCTTTGGGCAGAGTTACAATTGCTCTTCCGGAGCCTTCAATCAATTTAGTACTTCCAGATATTATAGTAACGTTTGCCTTACACATATTTAGTTGAGAGAAATACTTCCTTTCTTTGAGTATTGTATGTGTAGTACATGAATCAACTAGGCAAATACTTTTACAGTTGGACATTGATCCAAGTTCGCTTTTTGAGATATCCATATTTGCTTAGATTTTTCGAGAATGGTTCTTGAGACGGTAGAGTCTCGTGCTGATAACGTGTTATGAAATAATATACGAACAAGAACAATAACTCAAGAACAAGAGCAAATAGAGAGAAGAGTAGAGAGAGTTCTTCTTATTGATACTTAGAGAATGTTAGGAGTGATTTACAATGGTAGAGGGCACCTCTATTTATAGGGAGGAGGATGATTTATCTACCAAGAATAGAACTCTACAAACTCTCTAATTAAAGACATTCACCTTTAATAGAAGTGTATTTATAACAGAGTAAATGTTATTACCTTTCTCATTTAATATTTTACGCCTGTCTTATTTATATTGCCCAATCCATTTCAATTACGTATTATCTTTTTCTGTTTAGCCTACCTAAGAAACGAACAATATCTTTTTATTTAAAATAATTTTATTTTAGATTTTATAATATATCTTTAAAGAGGTAATTTATTGTAACACAAATATTTATGACTTATTTATCTTAAAAAAGTTTCTTTTCTTTTTAAAATTTTCTGCTCAAGAAAAGTGCATCACATAAAATAACTTAGGAGAGTATCATTGTTTATCCAATAAATTGGATAATAATTAGGCAATATTCCTTAAAACTTCCCTAAACATGATACAAATTATTAATCATATTAAATTATTCGTGATTTAATTACCCCTTAATGTCATGATCCAAAAATCCCTTCAAAGAAGTCGTAATGGCATTTAGTCTCTGAACTAGGTAAGCCTAACATTATCTAATTAACATTGACATTTACTAACTTTAAATTAATTTACTCTGAACAACTTACAATTTCCAAAACCAATGGTACAAGTCACAAGCCTTTATAAGAGTAGTTATACAAAATAAATACATCAGTGTTATGAAACAAAAAGAACAAATGGAAATAAGTACAAATAAAGGTGACTCTAAGGCATGCGAACATCGTAGCAGGATTACACAGCTACTCCGATCAAATGCCTGAATCTATATACAAAATATACAAAAGTGTAGTAAGAACACACCACGGCGGTGCACAGTAAGTATTAAGACTAACCTCGGTGGGGGTAGTGACGAGGAACAGTCCAGACACATACTGGTCAAATAAATTGAACAAGATTTAATAATAAACTATCAACCTGGAAATGACATAGTAATATCAACAGCAGGGAAAGAACAAACTACAATCAATAGAAACAATAAAGGAAAACACTGATGGAAACGAAAGATAACCAAATAAATTAACACCGGTATAGCTGGAACACAGACAAGTAAAAATGTACTCAAATAAGAAAGGAGATGTCAGCTCAATAAATCATATTATTTCCAATGCACAATTCCTGCCATCTCAAACTCGATGTCTCATATCATACCTCAATTACCAAATATTTAGCACACTCGGCACCTTATGCATACATATTTCTATCTCCCGTTGTACAACAACGTTCTTATGTTACTCAGTACATAAGGTCCATAACCAATGCAATTAAGATATCCATGGAGTCTCATTTACATAACATAAAGTAGAATACATCTTATAAACCAAATTAGGAACTCAACAAAAAAAGATGAAGTTATTTTTAGAAATAATTTTGAATAAAGAAAATATCATTTTCAATTAAAATACAACATCGAATGAATTATTAACTTTTAACAAGAGATTTAATAAATTAACTTAGTAGAAATTATTTTTTTAGAGTAAAATACAATCTCAAATGGTTCAAGAGAATTTAATTGAGTAACTAATTGAATTAAAAATAAAATAATTATTGAAATTTGAAGTATTGAAGTATACATATAAATATGGCAAATTATTTAATACACTATGGGGTTCCATCACAAAGGATCACAGCAGTAAAGGAATATGAACAATTAAAATACTTGAATTGGTAACAACAAATAAGCATAGTAAACAGAAAATGCACGACATCACCCTTCGTGTTTTAACACTCTCTCACAAGTAACATGCACGGCAACACCCTTCGTGCTTTACATCCTCTCACAAATATCGTACACGGAATCACCCATCATGCTTTAAACTCTTTTTCACTCAAGCAACAATCACAAATAATTTGGGAAAGGGAATCAATATCATCGAAATAGAATCAAGTAACAACGGAAAATCGGGAGATAAACGTAAAGAACACTATAGCTCAATTATCAGCAAGAATCAGAACATCCCGGCTAGGGAATCAACAATAGAAGCAATAACATCCCGGTAGGGGAATCAACAATAGAAACAATAACATCCCAGCAAAGGGCATCAACAATAGAAACAACAATATCCCGACAAAGGAATTAACAATATAAACAATAACATTTTGGCAAGAAATTAACAATAACCAATCTTGTTTCAACGGTTAGCTTCATAATATATATCTCAACTCGAGTCAATACTCAACAATGGATATTTTCCTAGAGAATGTCATAGTTCTTATTCGACATGAATAATCATCAATTTACACAAGAATAGTACATAATAAGGATCACAGAAAAATCAAGAAGCAAGATAACCTCAACACAACAACCAAATATAATAAGAACATAATAACTACACCGGTAACCACAATAATTGGACATGTAGCATGTTTATACGAAGTCATAAAGGAGACTCACAATCAAGAAGTATCAAAACAATAAGGAAGGCAATCACATCAATTAAGGCAATTAAGGGTCAAGTACTACGTACGAATTAGAGGAAATCTAATAACATCATATTGAGCATATATAGGCAATTTAATTAATTAGAAAACTCAACAACCATGGGATACGTTCCACATAATGAACATGCGGACCTAAGAACCATAAAGGAAAAATTTTCACAAATAAGTCCGAGCACGCATTCGTCAACTCGCATGCATGGACTACAATTACCATAGAAGACTCAACTCCTAAGGGGAAGTCTCCCACATAATGTTAGGCAAGATACTTACCTCAATCCAGCCAATTCAATACTCAATTTAGCTTTTTCTTTACCAATTATTCAATGCTCGGCTCAATCTAACCAAAAATGACTTGAATATATCAAACAATGCAAGAAAAAGTAATTTCAATTGACAAAACTATGATTCTCATGCAATTTACAAAAAGTCAACAAAAGTCAATTCCCCGGGCACGCACCTTCAAACTCGATAAAATTTATAAAAATTGAACAACTATTCCGATACAAGTTCACCCATATAAAAATTATTCAATTCCGAAACCATTTGGTCATTTAAATCATCATTTTATATTTTTGAAAAATTTCACAATCTTCCTCAAATTTTCCTTTAGATTCTCATGAATTTGATGTCAAATCTAAGATATAATCATAAAATTGTCACGACCCAAACCGGTCGTGATGGCACACAACCCTAAAGCTAGGTAAGCCTGACCATCAATCGCTTCCAACATAACATTTAAGTCTCAAACTGAGAATTTAACAAAATAATAATCCAAGAATATTAATAAGGTAGTATAGGTAAATACGGAAATCGAAGACACACCCATATGATCTGGGGGTCACGAGTCTAGAGCCTCTAAACAAAACTGAGTAATAATAATAGTATCTGAATACCAAAACCAAAATCTTGGAAAGTATATAATAATATTAAAATGAAGAAATAATGAAGAGCAGCAGGGTCCTGCCAACCTCATGCAGCTACTTCAACGACTCTGAAATATCTCTGGAGACTACGAGAATCAGATACGCCTCTGGTGCACCTGAATCTGCACACAAGGTGAGGGGAGTAGGGGTGAGTACTACCGACTCAGTTAACAATAAGTATAGAAAATGACTGAAAGTAAGAAATCACAAACTACCACAACGTAAATCTATAACTAACAATCCTACAACTTAGCTACAGGATAACAACATAACAGTATCACGACATCAAACAAGTATCAGATAAAGATGCAACGCAATGCACATGAATACGTTGCGGCGTGCAACCCGAGCTAACCATGCATATGATTTAATGTCGACGACGCTCACTAGGTGTGTGTACAGACTCTGAAGGGGCTCTTTCAGGCTAAGTGCAATATCAATATATTTTATATATACATATCCGATGCAGATCATGCAGGCCGACCCAAACTCAGTCCACAATATGCATATGAGTCACATAAACAAATTCAACTTATTTCCCAATTTTCAATTCTTAGGAAGAATATAATTTAATTATTTAATTCCAGGAAAAATGGTGACTTAGCATTTCAATTTCGGTGATTAATCACGGGACTGAGATCAATGATTATGCAAGCATGTCATAACATAGATGTTCACGCTAGAAGGGTACTACAGATCGGCACAAGGCCCCAAACATGGCATTAAGCCCAATTATCAACCACACAATCTGCGTATCAGACGCCAATAATTTATTTATCTCACGGGATGGACCATATCACAAATCGCCAATCATTTACAACCCCGCTCCTGCCATGGGGTGCGAGTCACGCCCTAACATAGCGTCACGATGTGATAAGCTAGGGTTTCAAACCCTAAGACCATTATCTATACAAACTACTCACCTCTAACTGGTCGCAGCTTGGTCTGCAATGCCTTTTCATTTCGAATCTTCTCCCACGAGCGCCGAATCTATTAAAAACCACAACGAATAGGTTGTTATAGGCTAAATAAACATAACCCGATGAAATTATTCGAAAAACATTAAAAATTGCGAAGTTGGTAAAACCCGATCCCCGGGCCCACTTCACGAAAAATTCAGAAAGTTATATTTTTAGATTCTTCGTCTCTCCACGAGTCCGTACATATAAGGTTTATTAAAATCGGAGTCCAATTGCTCCTCCAAATCACTAATTTTGATTTGAAACTTCAAGCCCTAGTTCTTCAATTTTTTATGCCCAATTTCAGAGAATTAATGGATGATTCTCCAATAAAATGACGTAACAAGACCACGGGATTTACTTCCAATTACTTCCTGTTGAAATCCCTTTCAAAATCTGTCAATGAGCTCTCAAGGTATTGTAAAAATGGAGGAAATAATATGATGCTCGCGGATGAAATAACCCTTAAAGCTTAACTGCCCAGGTGACTTTTCCTCGATGCGATCGTGAACTTCCTCCTGCAATCGCATAGAACAACTTCTCAGGCCTCCCCCAATGGCCTATGCGAACATGACCTCATGCGATCGCATTGCTTCACCCACTAAACCTACGCGATCGCAACCAAGCCTCTGCGAACGCAAAGCACAACTCCCTCAACCTAAGCGGTCGCACCCACGAACACGCGATCGCATTGAACAACCTCAGGACCCCCCGCCAGGCCTTCTACCATCGCAGAGCCAAGCCTGCGATCACATTGAACAATTGTCTGCAACTGCTGAACCTTCAAAATATGCAACATTTCCCAACTTCAAATCCTTCCGTTAACCATCTGAAATCACCTCGAGGCCCCCCGGGACCTCAACCAAAAGCACCAACACGACTTAATACTTCATTCAAACTTGCTCGGGCCATAAAAACACCAACATTAACATAAAAAATCATCAAATTCAAGCCTAAGTCAAACTAGAACTTTTCCACTTTCGCATTCGATCCAAAACCCAATCAAACGGCATCCGAATGACCTCAAAATTTGCAGACATATCCAAAATCACCTAACGAAGCTACTGCAAATCTCGAAATTCCGTCCGACCCCCGGATCAAGATCTCACCTATCAATCAGAATTCGCCGAAATTTGACTTAGCCAATTCAAGCCTAATTCTACACTGGACCTCCAAATTCAATTCTCATCGCTCTCCTAAGTCACAATTCCTCTCCCGAAGCTAGACGAGCCATCGGAAATCCATTCTGAAGCCTGTATCTCACAAGTCAACATCCGGTTGACTTTTCCAACTTTAACTTTCCTTAAAGAGACTATTTGTCTCATTTCTATCCAAATTCAATCCGAAACACTTCAAACTCGCCAAACACATATAATAACACATGAAGAAGCATAAAACGGGAAAAACAAGGCGGTAACTCACGTGACGACGGGTCGGGTCGTCACAAAAAATATAGTTAAAAATTGATTACAGACATTTACCAATAATTTGTGGAAGTTTGGGTCCTTGAAAAATCGCTCATGGAGGTTTAGGATTTGAGAAAATTGAAAAATGGATGAAAATCTCATCAAAAATCTCACTTAACGGGTGTCAGATATTGCATTAGCGACCCAGGGTTCGCATTTGTGAATCCCTCACAATTATGAACAACTCAGGGTTGGCAGAAGGGGCATTTTCTACACAAATCTCCATTTGCGAACTGGGCATCGCAAATGAGATAAAAAGTGTTAGAAAATACGCTTAACGCTAGAGGGGGGGTGAATAGCGTTATAATAAAAATTAGCGTAAACTTGCGGAATTTAAAAATTGCAGGAAAGAAATAAGTGCGATAAGTAAATAAATAAGAACGAACACACCGATGTATCCTGGTTCACCACAACCTGTGGCTAGTCCAGTCCCCAAGAGACTCTCTCGAGATTTCCACTAACACTGTTAAGCTTACGGGTGCTCAACAAACCTTTACAAACTGAGGACACAAGCCTCAACAACCGTTGCTCCAAGATACAACAATTCAAGACTTCAACCAAAGGAAACACAAGTTCCTTCTTACAATACAAGGGACTAACACTTCCCTTCAAGTGTATAATACACTTAGCACTCTCTTAAACGAGACTCTCTTAATAGAGTAGATATGAGTAAACAGATACGCTCAAGAACGCAACAACTTTCTTCTAGAATTTTGGCTCTCAAAACTTATGTAATGAATAGAAAGTGATGAACAATAGAGTATGCAAGCTATAGCAATAATATGATCAGTTGTTGTGCATAGAAGACTGATTTGAAGCTGTATTTATAGTTGCAAAACCATGCATTACAGTTGCCTAATTGCCAATTAAGAATTGCTGATTTTACTCAGTGACAATCGATTGTCAAAATGCCACAATCGATTGTTTGCCAATCGTTCCAAAAATCATTCCCAGATTTTACGCTTAACAATCGATTATCGAAGATCAATAATCGATTACTGGCAACGTTCAAAATATCATTTCCAGATTTTACTTAAAACAATCGATTGTCAGAAATCTACAATCGATTACTTGGCAACGTTCAAAAAATCTTTTTCAGATTTTATTTATAACAATCGATTATTAGAAATCTATAATCGATTACCTGACGGTGTTTGAAAATATTTTGGCAACGGTCAATTACACAATCGATTATGCTATGAGAACAATCGATTATATATCAGTCTTTGAAAAATCTTTTAGACACTGCCTCAATGCACTCGATTGTCAAAGGTACACAATCGATTATTTAGTGACTTTGAAAATGTCTGATAGACACTGCCTCAACACAATCGATTGTCATAAGTTCACAATCGATTATTTTGTAGCTTTGAAAAATTTTGATGTACACTGCCTCAACACAATCGATTGTCATAAGTTCACAATCGATTATTTTGTAGCTTTGATAAACTTTGATGTACACTGCCTCAACACAATCGATTGTCGTAAGGTTCACAATCGATTGTCATGCAGATTTGAAAAAATCTGATGCACACTGCCTTAACACAATCGATTGTCATAAGTTCACAATCGATTGTCATGCAGCTGACTTAACATAATCGATTATCACATGTACATAATCGATTATCTTAGTCCAGATTTTAGAGGCATGTTTAAAAATCATTTTGACTAAAGTAAATATGCATGATTTAAAATCATTTTGCTTTAAATTAAATTATGCATGATTTGATAAAAATGTTTTTACGAGAGAAGCCAAGTCTTGAGTCAAGTTATCGGATCAAGATCACAATTAAAGAACGACTCATGTATAACTTTATATCTTTGCTTGATCTTGGTCTTGTGCTTGAATCTCGTTATATATCAATTGCGCGCTTGTGCTTGGACCTCGTCATATGTCCATTGCGCATAGTTTGTCATTCATCAAAACCTACAAATATGAACACACGTTTTAGTATAGTGCCTTGAGAACATGTTTCAACAAAAAGTTCGTATGTAACCACACCAGAACCTGCAATTTTTCCTAACACGAAATGAGCATAACTTCCTCAGGTGATGTCCAAATTTGATAATTCTTTTTCTTATGGATCTGTAATTTTGATATGAATCTAATGGTTCAAACAAAACTGAATTTGGATCTCAGTTTCTAAATACGATATTAATTTTTACTTGAAGAAACGACGATGAAGCATCCAAAAACAAGCACAACATAGCCTACACCTATCCGAAACTCACCCAAGCTCTCGAGGATTCAAACATACATACAAGTCTAAAAATATTATGTGGACTTGCTTGTGCAGTAAAATCATCAAAATAACATCAAAAACTATAAATTTAACCTCAAAACTCATAATTTTCTAACTTTTCAACCGGACGTCCAAATCATGTCAAATCAATTCCGATTTTCATCAAATTTTACAGATAGGAACTTAAATATCATAAAAAAACTTATATCGGTCTTCAAAATCAAAATACGAGCCTGATACCAACAAGTTCAAACATTAATTAATTTCTTTTTTTCTTTAAAAACCAGCACAATAATGTTTTTCGAAAATTATTTTCTAAGGCTACGGACCTCGGAATTCAAATCTAGGCATATGCCCGAGTTCCATATTTTACCGCGGACCTCTTAGGATCATCGGAACACAGATCGGATCTATTTACCAACAATGTTGACTAAAGTCAACTAAAACCCAAATTTTAACTCTAAAAATTATTTTTTTTATTTTCGCATAAAAGCTTTCTGGTTACACGTTCGGATTGCGCACGCAAGTCGCTACATATAATATGAAGCTACTCGTAACCTCAAACTGCCGAATTGGATGAAATAGCTCAAAATGATCAGTCCGATCGTTACACTTAACTTCGCCTTTTGAGAGCCATATCCCCCGGACATTGATGTGGCAAAGAGTCGCCTGCCACGTGGATATTTCCTGTATATGTGGTATTTTTTTGAAAAATAAAATATATTTTAACCCGTTTAAGTATGTTACTTTTTTAGATTATTTTTTTCAATACAATTTATTGAAAAACTTGGATAGAACTACATTATTTAGGCTAAATTTTATGATTGGGCTAAAAATAATAATGTTTTAGTTAATATTGTTTTTGAATTTGACCTGAAAATAAAGATTACATTGAAATAAATAGTCAAGGGATCTAAAAATTTATAAAATATACATAGTTTTAAATTAATTATTTTGGCTATAATTTTTATATAGTTCTAAATTATGGTGTTCTAAAATTTTTTTTTTATAGATTTTACTTGAAACAGTGAAAATACAAAGTAGAAATAAATAGTTATCGCATCAAAAACGAGTACACTCTTTTTATAGTTGAAGTAATTGTACACAGTTGAAGAAATAAAAATAGACACTTGAAGAAATTGTACACTTTTTTATTTCTTTTCTTGATGCAATGACTATTTATTTCAACTGTGTATTTTAAATTTTTTCAGGTAACGTCAATTAATATATATATATATATATATAGATATATATATATATATATATATATATATATATATATATATATATATATAAATAGTTATCGCATCAAAAAAAAGAAATAAAACGAGTACACTCTTTTTATAGTTGAAGTAATTGTACACAGTTGAAGAAATAAAAATAGACACTTGAAGAAATTGTACACTTTTTTATTTCTTCTCTTGATGCAATGACTATTTATTTCAACTGTGTATTTTAAATTTTTTCAGGTAACGTCAAATATATATATATATATATATATATATATATATATATTTAGAGCATCATAACTTAGAGCTATATAAAAAATATAGCAAATATTAATTTCAACTATGTATTTTTATAACTTTTTAGATGTCTTCACTATTTATTTTAATTGTATAAATTTTTATTTTCAGGTCAAATTCAAAATAGAAATTAACTAAAAATTTAATAATTTTAGCCAAATAAAAAAATTTAGCCTATATAATTAATTCAAAACTATGTATTTTTCATATTTTCTTAGATGCCTTGACTATTTATTTCAATTGTATAAGTCAAATTCAAAAAAAGTTTAACTAAAACTTTATTATTTTTAGCCAAAAAATGTTTTTAGCCTAAATGATGTAGTTCTATCCAAAGGAATAACATATATAAAAAAATAAAAATATGTTTTATTCTTCAAAAAAATGTCGCCTACACAGGAAAAATACACTTAGCAAGTGAGTGCACACACACTCTTTTCCACATCAATGTCCTGCAGGTAATGGCTCTAAAAAGGCCAAGTTGAGGAGGGGCGGGGGAGGGGTAATTAAAACCACAACTAGTTTAAGGTTGTAACTAATTATCCGTGTTAAGTTTTGGCGATTTTTAAGTTATTTGTGATTTCATTGGCACAAAGGGATAAATATGAGAATTGATGTTAGGAATTTACAGTAAAATAAAGCAAACCAATATGATGAACGAATGTGGCCCTTGAGCTAAATCGCCCTCAAACCAACTAAATATGCGTAATGGAAAGTATGAACTAAATGACAATGTTTAAGGGAGAAAATATAATATATTGCCTTATTACGCGTGAATGTATGATGATTACAAAATGATTAGTACCCCTTTTATATAGTAGATGAATTCTATTTATGGTACAATTGTAATTACAGGAGCAAATCCCATGATAGGCTAAATAACTGGTCTTGATTTGATACGTGCCAAGATTTTTGTGACGATTCTTGCCTGATCACGGATATCTCAGCTTTCTATTGTTCATCTTAGCTGGCTCCCTTCGACCTCGCTCTATCCCTATACTGCTTCGGTCTCGATCGCAGTAGGTGTCGATCTTGATCTGTCATTGATTCATAAACTTAGCAATCCACCCCCGTGCTATGAGCCATCATAAATCGAAGCTGATCATGACTTATCATGCTACATCCTCAATTAGTCTAATAAAGGGCAAGCCCGATTTTGACCATATATAGATAGTCCACTAGTTTTTTGGATATTAATGACACGAAACGACTTGATCTTTCCTAATCCCATCTCGATGGGCCATGAAATAAATGACGAGCCCCACCATGACATCAACAACAAGTGGGCATTGGAATGTCCTGCCGGTTTAGATGTCGAGGCGTTAAATACCTATCAGTTGTTATTGGCCACTACAAGCTCTCAATCGTGGTCTTCAACCTATAAATGTATCTTCCTTCTTTTGACCCAACTTTACTTTCAATCTCTTTCATTCTAATCTTCATATTTCGTTGCCTTCTTCAAAATCTCTCACCTTCAGTTTTTGAGTTTCTTCGTTTGGTCTTCCCAAAACACCAAATATTCCAATATCTATTCTTCCTTTGGCCAAAACATCTAAATTTGTTCCACAGAAAGAAATCACGTCCTCCTCTCAATCGGTTGGCGAGAAACCAGTGGCGGAGCCACGCCTTGAAGAGCTTGTTCCTAAGAAGTGTGTTATTGATTTTGACTTTAAGGTCGAGAAAAATTCATCAATTCTGGTTGATACATACTGGTATTGAGATATATATGCTCAATACCTGAAAGTCTCCTTGAATAGGTAAAGAAAGATTGCAACTGGGGGAAGCAAAGAGGTTGTGATATTGGCCCCAGAAGAAGCGATACTACCCACGCGAAAGGATTCTTAGTGTTTACACTTTCCCTTTCACATTGGGTCCCCTCAATCTGGTGAGCGTAGATTTCTACAAGAAATACCAGGTAATGCTCAGCCAAATCCACCATTCTTTCTGGAGGATCGTGATACTGTTTTGTTTCTTTGTGAGTAAAATCGATGGCCTCTCCTTCACCCTTGACCACCTCATAAGGTTGTTCAGTACTCAATTCAATTGAGGTAGGTTGACAAAGCTCCAATGTCAGGCTACCATGGCGCCTATCTTGAGTATAAACAAAGACTGGGGCTAATAGGCCAGTTTGTTTGAGTGAAGACCACAACCCTGATCCCTACGAAAAGCATGTCATTCCCTGAGGAATGGAATATGAAACATAAACATGGTTCTGTCTTAAATTTTTGTTTGTTTTTTTTATTTCTTCACCCTCTCTTATCAATGTTTCTCTCGATATAGTCATTGCTTGTATTTTGGGTGCGGTTCCCTATCTTGAAAAATGGGTTAGGAGATTGGTTTCAACGTTAACACATGCCAAGCGCGTTTGGCGCGCTTTGTCAAAGGATCATTGGGAGGCTCGTAATCATGGTAAGCTTAATTCTTGATTTACCAATTTTCCTCTCATCTAAACATCTTTTCACATAAGTTTTCTTAATTTATCCTCTTATAGTCCTAGGAAAGAACATGGCTATGAGGCCCCCGTACGGTGATGAAGAAGTTTCACCGCCTATTTCGAAACCGCTGAAAGAGAATAAGAGAAAAAGGACCTCGAACTACAAGGGTCAAAAACCTAAAAAGAGGAAAATTTGTAAACCCAAGGGGAACATAGTCCTACTAATTGTGGAGTCAGTCCAAACATTAAGGGAAGAAGAGGAAGACAAAGAAGAAGAAGAGGAGACTGAATATGATTCTAAGTTGGTGGCTCGTGTTTGAGCTAACACATAGATCTGCGGAGCTTCGGAACCTGTGGAAGTTGATGCTTCTCGTCTAAGATCAATGAGGTCGAAGAGGAGACTTCGACCCAAGTCCCTGAGCTAAAAGGGGCCGAAGATGCTTTATCTTAGGGCAAAAAAAATGTTGAAGAAGCGATGAACATTGCTGAAGAAGCTAGGCTTGGGACTCCCCAAGACGGCGGTGGTGCCACAAGTGACCCACTTGGGGAAATAGAGATCGGGGATCCCTGCTTATTTTCTTCAGTATCCGATCCGATTATATGCGGCGCTCAAGCCGCGGTGACTTGTTAGGGGGAAGGAGCTCACAGAGAGGAGGATCTCTTTCTTGGTTTACTTGCTGAGATAGAAGATGTCACCGTTTAAGTGACTTGGAGGTTCCAAAACAGAGGTTGAGCGAGGCTTCCTCAAGTTTTAAATTGACAATTCAATTTTCATCCCCTAGTGTCAATCTCGGGTGCATGCGAACAATCATGATAATGGTCCAAGAGAATGCCCGGGTTCTTGCTGCCCCTGTAGGGGTGGCTAGCTACCTCCAATGTTTTGTCACAGAAGAAGATCGAGCCTATGTGGTTGAGGTGGGAGCGCCTTGTCTTTTCAATGAAGTCCAATAGGCTTTGAAACATGTAATCCCTGATTTTCATCTCGGTTTTCATACTTAGGTTTTTCTCCCTTTGCATAACTTTCCCTTATATGTTTGCAAGCTTCGGTGCTTCATCACGAAGCTTTCCTCCGATTCAAAGGGGAACTGATCCGGGGGCTGACTTAGGAAAATGATGACTTCAAACTTCTCAATGAGCAAAGAGAAGGGGAAGATAAAGTTGTGCTGAGCTAGAAACGGCTCAAAAAGAGTACACCAAACTGATGGAGCAGGTAAGAATTTTTTCTAAAGTTAGTGGTCCAAGAGTCTTAGCTAACATTCGAACCCATAGGTCCAACAAAGGCTTGACGTGATCAGGCAGCTTCTTGAAGAAACAGATGCGCTAAAAATTAATGCTAAATGATGGAAGGAGAAGATGGACTGCTTGGCCTTAGAGAAGAAATCTGCCCGAGCTCAACTGGCCTCGGATGTGAACCAACTTCAAAGCTTGAAAGATTATGCCTCAGTACAAGCCAATAAAATTGAGGACTTCAAGTCTCGGTTGGTTTAGCAACTTCCAATCGAGAGAAGCTGGCCACAAATCTTGAAGCGGTCAAATTGGAGATCGAAACGGCCAAGGCCAATGCAAACGCAATGGTGGTCATCTATTGGACTAACGCTGAAGCTGCTCAGGCTCAGGCAAAGGAGGTTGTTGAAGTTGCTTAGGTTTGAGAAAACTGGGTTACAGATCCTGCTAAATGCTGCAAAGAGAGACTCTTGATGAGATCCACGCTCAATCTTATAGCTAAGATCGAGAGTTCCAAAGATATTGAAGGTGAAGCTAGATTGCTGGCCTTTCCTGACGACGACGATTCTATGAACATGAGTTGGTCTAAAAGTGGGGAAGAACTCGAGGGAGAGAGTGCTACTCCCCAAGAACATTAGGCCCTTAAAATTGTTTCTTTTAAGGTCGTTTCAGCTTTTGCATAGAGTTCTGATCGGGCCATGCTGCCCTTGTAAATGATTTTTGATATATATAAAAATTTCCTTCCTTTCCATGGCTTATGAATCTATTATCAACTTCTTTTCTTTTTTTATTATTTCATGTACGAGTCAAATGCCTTAGCATGAGATCATGAAGTTGTGTTCGGGGGGTCCAAGGTTTGGGGAAGGTAAGGGCCGATATTAATCCTTCCCTTCGACCGTTTCTAATCGATGGGTCTTGAATGGTAACTCAAACTTTGAGTTTATGTAGACCTTAAGCTAAATGATCAAGTGAGGACATGCTCGAACTCGGTATTAGGTATCCCATAGGATTTCTAGTTGAGTGAGAAAGATCTCTCGAATTGGAAGTGAAAGTAGCTCTTAGCCCTTTGTAATTTTTTTGTATTCGGCCGATTTGGCCTTTTATCCTTTCTGCTAGATGCTCCTCAGTGTACGTATGTCAACATAGAAAAATGTTCCTTAATTTTTTATCGTTACTTCTGCAGGTGAACCCTCCGGTGTAGCGGCTAGGTAAGTGACCCCAACCCTCCGCCTCTCTCCTCTCTCTCTATTCTCTCTCTCCTTCCATCCCTCTTTTTATTTTTTCACTGTTTCTTCTTCTCCTCCCTCTTAACCGTTGAAGCAGTCATTTTTTCGGTGACTTGTCCCCCCACCGACGTTGTCTCTTCTTTCTTCTTCTATTTACTCCGGTTGTATCCCAAACCCCTCCTCTGTTCTCTTTTACTCCTTCCTTCTTCTTTTTTTCTTCTTTCTCTGCCCGCTGTGTCTCTACCCCACCGATGTTCACCAGCGACGTCAGACCAGTCCGGCGACTCCAATAGGGCCAACACCAGATCCGTGTTCATCAGTAGCGATGGTGGTAGACTTTACAATCCTTTATTTTTCTTGGTCCTATGGTGTGTTTTGTATGTTATAGGTAGTACTTTTGTGACCGTTTCGTAGAGGGAGGAAAGTGCACACACAAAACCAGTAGAGCATTCCAGCTAGTAGGAACAAGGGCAATGCGTCGGGCTTCTCAGGATATGGAATACACCAAGTTGAAAGTCCAAGTTAGGTATTGTTGCTATTAAAGTTAAGCGGGAAGTGCGTGCGCAAACAAAAGGAACAATCGCGATAAGGGTCAATAAGGGTCGACAGGAGTTGGACGCGAACGTGCTAGGCGGACGCAACATCGTCGTATATACCAAGACAATCCTCAAGGTCTACTTATGGGAATTGGTACCTCCCCTTATTTATTTTTATTTTTTGTGTTAGTTAAGTTTTTGCAATCTTTGTTCCTATTTGTTTATCCATCATATTAGTGCGCCTATGGTTGTAGAGTGCCTTGTCTAATTTGGTCTGTTACCTTGTGTGTGTTATTGATTCCCCTTAGTCTGTCTTCGGTAAAGTGGTTGTGGTCTAGGATGGTCGAGTGGGGTCATGTCCTCGGAGGGAGCATAGGGTGAGGTGGGAGGTAGTGCAGGGGTTAAGGGGTGGGTCAAGAGCTAAGAGAGGTAAAGGGAACAAGGGCATCTATTGGTTAAGAATCGGTCATGGAACGTAGGTACATTGACAGTTATGTCTATAGAGTTGGTGAAGATTCTCGAGAAAAGGAGGTTCAATATAGCGTGTGTCCAGGAGACAAGGTGGATAGGGTCGAGTGTGAAGGATGCAGATGGGTGTAAACTTTAGTACTCAAGAGTCAAGAGAGGTAAGAATGGAGTGGGTATCTTGGTGGATAGGGAACTTAGAGAGTCTGTGGTCGAAGTTAGACAAGTGAATGATAGATTGATGGTTATTAAGTTGGTGGTTAGTGAGTACACCCTTAACGTCATTAGCGCATATGTGTCACATGCAGGCCTAGATAAGGAGGTTAAACGATGCTTCTAGGAGGGGATAAATGAGTGTGCGCCATTTTCTGCCTGCCGAGAAGCTATACATAGAAGGGGATTTCAATGGTTATATTGGGCGACTGCAGGTAGTTTTGGCGAAGTACATGGAGGCTTTGGTTTTGAGGAGTTGAACTGAGGAGGTACCATGTTGTTGGACTTTGCTAAGGCTTTCGGGTTGGTAATTACAAACTCTATATTTCCAAAGAGGAATGAGAATTTGGTTACTTTTATAAATGTAGTAGCAAAGACTCAAATTGATTATATTCTCCTTAGGAGGTGTGATAGTAGGTTGTGCAAGGACAATAAGGTGATTCTGAGTGAGACACTCGTGATGCAGCATAAACTCTTGGTGAGATATTGGTATTAAGTTAAAGAGAAGGAAACAGACTACTCGAGGAACATCGAGAATCAGGTGGGGAGCCTTGACTAAGGATAAAGCCAAAGAGTTGGAGTGGCGGCTATCAAATATGGGTGCTTGGAGGAGTAGTGGGGACGCAAATACTATGTGGTCAGCAACAACAAACTGTATAAGGGCATTTGCGAGACAGATATTAGGGGTCTCGACTGGTTTCTCCAGTATGCATAAAGGAGACTGGTGGTGGAGTGAAGTAATCCAAGATAAAGTGGAAGCGAAGAAAGTACCATACATGAAGTTAGTGGAGAGCATAGGTGAGGAGGAGAGGCGAGCATGCAAGGACAAATATAGGGTAGCTAGGAAGGAAGATAAACTATCACTTATGGAGGCTAAGACTGTGGCTTGTGGTTGTAGGTACAAGGAACTAGGGTAAAGGGGAAGGGACAAGAAGTACTCCGGCTGGTCAAGTTAAGAGAGAGGAAGGCTCGGTATTTGGACTAAGTGAGATGCATCAATGACGAAGATGGTAGGATACTAATGGAAGATGCCTAGATTAAGAGGAGATGGCAGACTTACTTCCATAAACTTGTGAATGAAAGAGAGGATCAGTATATTGTGCTAGGAGAGTTGGAGCATTCCGAGAGTTACCCTGACTTCAGACACTGCAAGCGTATCAAGGTTGAGGAGGTTGTATGGGCTATGCATAAGATGAGTAAGGGCATAACAACCGGGCCAGACGAAATTCTTGTGGAATTTTGGAAGAGTGTAGGGAGAGCAGGTTTGGATTGGTTGACTGGGTTGTTTAATGTTATTTTAAGGCGAAGAGGATGTCAGAAGAGTGGAAGTGGAGTACGGTGGTTCTATTGTATAAAAACAAAGGTGATATTCAAATTTGTAATAATTATTGGGGTATGAAATTACTTAGTCATACCATGAAAGTATTGGAGTGGGTCGTTAAAGCGGTGAGGATGAATAGTGTTTGTATCCGACAACAGTGTCGTGTTCATGCCAGGCCGTTCTACCACAGAAGCTATACACTTTGTTAGGAGGTTGGTGGAACTGTACAAAGAGAGAAAGAAGGATCTGCACATGGTAATTATTGACCTAGAGAAAGCGTATAACAAGGTTCCTAGAGAAGTTCTCTGAAGATGCTTGGAGATAAAAGGTGTCTCGGTTCCTTATATTATTGCGATTAGGGACATGTATGATGGGGATAAGAATCAGGTTAGGACAGTTGGAGGCAACTCTGAGCATTTTTTGGTTGAAATAGGGTTACACCAAGGCTCTGCGCTTAGTCCGTTCTTATTTTCCCTGATGATGGATACATTAACAAACCATATTCAAGGGGAGGTTGCATGGTGCATGCTATTTGCTCGATGACATAGTTCTAATTGATGAGTCACGATCTGGTGTTAATGAGTAAGTTATTCATATGGGAGAGGAGATCGATAAAGATGTCACACACTGTATTAGGGTAGGATGGATGAACTGGAGGCTAGCATCCGGAGTTTTGTGTGAAAAGAGAGTGCTAACGATACTCAAAGTTAAGTTCTATAAAGCGCTGGTTAGAATGGCTATGATGTATCGTGCTGGGTATTGGCGTAATACGAACTCATATATCCAAAAGATAAAAGTAGCATAAATTAGGATGTTGAGATGGATGTGCGGGCACACTAGGTTGGACAAGATTAGAAATGATCATATTCGGGAGAAAGTGCACGTGGCTCCCATTGATGACAAGATGCGGGAAGCGAGGGTCAGATGGTTAGGACATGTTCAGAGGAGAAGTCTAGATGATCCAGTACGGAGGTGTGAATTTCTAGTTCTGGAGGGTAAGAGAAGAGGTATAGGGCGGCCTAAGAAGTATTGGGGAGAAGTGATCAGGCAGGATAGGGCGAGGCTTCAAATTTCCGAGTACATAACACTTGATAGGAAGTTGTGGAGGTCGAGTATTACGGTTATAGGACAAGAGGTAGTTTAGTCTTGTAATGTTACCTTGTACTTTTGTGAGCCTAGTCTAGTAGGATTTTTGTCTGAAATAGCTAGGGGCATTATCGTGTCTTACTATTTTCTCTTTTCGGTGCAGGACCTATTTACTAGCCGTCATTTTTATTTTGCATTTTTGCTTCTGCATTTTATGTTCCTATTTTTCCTATGAACTATGTGGTGAAACTAATATTCTCCCCTTTTTGTTTTTCATATTATCTTGAGCCGAGTGTCTCCATAAACACTCTCTCTACTCCTTCGAGGTAGTGGCAAGGTCTGCGTACATACTACCCGCCCCAGAACCCACTTATCGGATTTAATTGGGTTGTTATTGTTGTTGTTGTTGGTCGATATGGATTTTATAAAAAAATCGTTTAAATATATATATATATACATATATATACATATATATATATAAGGTTTTTTCTACCCTTTTTGGCTTTTAATGTTTTCCCTTTGTTTGTAATACAGGTTCACAAAGGTTGTAATGCCGTAGCACCAAGTAAGGAACCGTTCGAGAGTCCGAAGAATTTTGTACTCATTAGAGTTTTCGAGGCTTAAATATTATATAAGCTTTTTATGAATTTGTTTAGGGGGGTAGTCCTTTTAATTGGTTTATGAAAGAATCTGAAGGCTTGTTTTGTTACGAAATTCGAACGTCTCCGGACCTTGTTAATTTGGTCGTAGCCTCTTTGGTTTAGGATTTTCCCCTTGGACTTATTTTCTCGTTTTACTTTGAGCTTTCCCGAAGAGTCAGTCCCCGAGTGGGGTGGCCCTGGACTATGAAAATCGAGAGTTTCCTAAAACTTCCTATGATCTCGAAGTTTTAATACGTCGATCTCGTTTATTTTTCAATGGTAGTCCCCGAGCATGGGGGTATTTATCCGAACTCTGGTTATGATCGGCCCGTAAGACATAAAAGATCGAGAGTATGAAATTGTAAAGTAGAAAATGCACAAAAAATTTCCATGACATAGATATTGGCAAGAAAAAACACTTCTCATTATAATTGACTATACTTGCGTACATGTTTGTGCGAGGAATCGAGCAAACTATGCGGTCACGGTTCGTTTGATCGGTTGGACTTTATGAATCTTTCTAACGAGACCCTGATGCCATAAAGTAATTTCCTCACAAAAAAGTTTACATTCGAGGATAATGCCCCCAGTATTCGAGGTTGATTGTAAAGAAGCCAGAGATACTGTTGAATTATTCTAAGTTAGCACGATCAATAGTTGCCTGGTTAATAACCTTGCCAGAAAACCCTTTTAGGACAAAATTGGTCTAAGGGAAAGAGTGAAACGCATGCTTTCAGGCCTAAAGACTTTGTATAGAAGAGTCTATTGTTGTTTCTGATCGAACTCCTGCAGGAATTAGTTTAAAATATAAATGAAAATGGAAAGGGTCATACCTTAACAGCAATACAATTTTAGGTGCGATATTTCTAGTTGCTTGGTAGTTGTTCACTGTTTATTGTGCCGATATTGTAGGATCCTTTTTAATGATTTCGAGAACCTGGTATGGACCTTCCCAGTTCGGACCCAACTTCCCTTAATTAGGATTTTGGGTGTTGAGGGTGACTTTTCTTAACACCAAGTCCCCGATGTTAGAATGTCAAAGATTGGCTCTTCGATTGTAGTACCTTTGATTCGCTGCTTTTGAGCAGCCAATCAAACGAGGATGGCTTCTCGTCTTTCATCCAACAATTCTAGGCTCGCAGTCATGCCATCCTTATTTGACTTTTATTTCACATATCAAAATCTGATGTTGGGTTCCTCAACTTCAATCGAGATTAGAGCTTTGGTGCCATAAACTAATGAGAATGGTGTTACTCCGGCACTATGCTTCGATATTGTGTGGTACGCCCATAGAACTTCGGGCAGTATCACTCTCTATTTCCCTTTGGAGTCGGTCAATCTCTTCTTAAGGTTCTGAGTTTTATTGGTTGATTCATCTTGTTCGTTCCCGCTAGGATGATAAGGCATCGATAGGATTATTTTGATCTTGTGATCCTCGAGAAATTTAGTCACTTTGCTGCCAATGAATTGCTTTCCATTATCACATACAATCTTGGAAGGCATACCTAATTGACACATGATATGCTCCCAAATGAAGTCTAGGACTTCTTTTTCTCTAACTTTCTTAAAAGCATGTGCTTCAACCACTTAGAAAAATAATCAGTCATATATAAAATAATTTGAGCTTTATCTGGGGCCGATAGAAGAGGGTCGACAATGTCCATTCCCCATTTCATGAATGGCCATGGAGATAAGACCGAATAGAGATGCTCTCCGTGCTGGTGAATCATTGGCGCATACCTTTGGCATTGGTCGCATTTTTGAATCAACTCATTTGCATCTTTATCCATATTGGACCAGTAGTATCCGTCTCTTATTACCTTGTGGACCAATGATTCAGCGCCGTAATAATTTCCACAAATGACTTCGTGAACTTCTCTTAGACGTAATCGGTATCTCCTAGTCCTAAACATATTGCCAATAATCCATCGAACATTCTTCTAAACACCATTCCGTCTTCGGACAAAGTGAACAGTGCTGCCTTGGTGCGTAGAGCTCTCGACTCCTTTGGATCCGATCGGAATTTTGCTTTCTTTAGGTACTTTATATACTTGTTTCTCCAATCCTAGGTCAAACTCATGAAGTTTGGCCTTCTTCGATCACTGACCTCATGAGTTGTAAAATAGCCCCAAGTTGAGTTTGTTGTCTTCGATCGATGAACATAAATTGGCAGGAGCGTCGGCCTCGCTGTTGTATTCTCGGGGTGCATGTTGCAAGGTCAATTACTTAAACTAATGAATAGTTCTTTGTATTTCATCAAAGTATCTTTGCATTCATTCTTATCAGACTTCAAAAGTCGTGTTAACTTGGTTTAACACGAGGAGGGAATCACATTTGGCCTCTATGACCTCTACTCCCAAACTTTTAGCTAGTTTGATGCCTGAAACCATGGCCTCGTATTCGGCCTCATTGTTAGTCAATTTTTTAGTTCTAATAGACTGTCTAACTACATTACATGTGAGAGATTTTAGTATGATGCCTAGTACGGACCCCTTCATGTTCGAAACACCGTCCGTAAAAAGGGTCTAGAGTCCTGAAGATGTACTTGATTTCATCAGTAGTTCCTTTTTGTTGGAAACACGTTCTCAAGGTATTATACTAAACGTGTGTTCATATTTGTAGGTTTTGATGAATGACAAACTATGCGCAAATTGACATATGACGAGGTCCAAGCACAAGCGCAAAATTGATATATAACGAGATTCAAGCACAAGACAAAGATCGAGATTAAGTTTTATATGAGTCGGTATTTAATTGTGATCTTGATCCGACAACTTAAACTCAAGACTTGGCTTCTCTCGTAAAAATATTTTTAACAAATCATGCATATTTAGTTTAGAGCAAAATGATTTTAAATAATGCATATTTACTTTAGTCAAAATGATTTTTAAACATGCCTCTAAAATCTGGACTAAGATAATCGATTATGTACTTATGATAATCGATTATGTTTAAGTCAGCTGCTTGACAATCGATTGTGAACTTATGACAATCGATTGTGTTAAGGCAGTGAGCATCAGATTTTTCAAATCTGCATGACAATCGATTGTGAACCTTATGACAATCGATTGTGATGAGGCAGTGTCCATCAAAGTTTTTCAAAGCTCAAAATAATCGATTGTGAAGCTAATGACAATCGATTGTGAAGAGACAGTGTCCATTAGATTTTTCAAAGTCACAAAATAATCGATTGTGAACTTATGACAATCGATTGTGTTGAGGCAGTGTCTTCCAGACTTTTTCAAAGATATTAAATAATCGATTGTGAACCTATAACAATCGATTGTCAAGAGGCAGTGTCTAAATTGATTTTTCAAGACTGATATATAATCGATTATTAACTTAATATAATCGATTGTATAACTGACCGTTGCCAAAATGTTTTCAAATACCGTCAGGTAATCGATTATTGATTTCCTATAATCGATTGTTTTAATTAAAATCTGGAAAGGATTTTTTGAACGTTGCTGAGTAATCGATTATTGATTTCCTATAATCGATTGTTTTAATTAAAATCTGGAAAGGATTTTTTTCAACACTGCTGAGTAATCGATTGTAGATTTCTGACAATCGATTGTCTAAGGTAAAATCTGGAAATGATTTTTTGAACGTTGCCAGTAATCGATTATTGATCTTAGATAATCGATTGTTATGCGTAAAATCTGGGATTGATTTTTGGAAGAACTGGCAAACAATCGATTGTGGTAATTTCACAATCGATTGTCACAGAGTAAAATCAACAATTCTTAATTGGCAATTAGGCAACGGTAATACAAAGTTTTTCAACTATAAATACAGCTTCAATTCAGTCTTCTAAACACAACAACTGATCATACAATTGCTAAAGCTTGCATACTTTATTGCTTATCATTTTATATTCATTACAAAAGCTTTTGAGAGCCAAATTCTTGTCGAAAGTTGTTGCGATCTTGAGCATATTCTTTTTACTCATATCTACTCTTAAAGGAGTGTCTTGTTTGAGTGCTAAGTATTTTTGTACACTTGAAGGGAAGTGTTAGTCCCTTGTGTTGTAAGAAGGAACTTGTGTTTCCTTGGTTGAAGTCTTGGAGTGTTGTATCTCCGAGCAAAGGTTGTTGAGGCTTGTGTCCTCAAGTTGTAACGGTTTGTTGAGCACCCGTAAGCTTAACAAGTTAGTGGAAATCTCGAGAGAGTCTCTCGGGGACTGGACTAGCCACGGGTTGTGGTGAACCAGGATACATTGGTGCGTTTGTTCTAATTTATTTACTTATCGCACATATTTATTTCCTGCAATTTTTAAATTCCGCAAGTTTACGCTAATTTTTATTATAACGCTATTCCACCCCCCCCCCCTCTAGCGTTAAGCGTATTATCTAACAATTGGTATCAGAGCCCAACTCTCTGAAGACTTAACCGTTTGAGAGAAACATCCATGGCTTCTACTCGTGATTCTTTTGCAGGAATAGGTGAAGGACAATGCTCCACCCGACCACCGCTATTCGATGGTACAAATTATACATACTGGAAGGAGAGGATGAGAATATTTGTACAATCAAATAGTTTTCATATTTGGAAGGTCATAATGAATGGAGAACAAATTCCAACCAAGAAGGTTGAAAATGAATGGGTGCCAAAGTCCGAAGATGAATACGATGCGGATGATATCCGAAAGGTGCAAAATAATGCTAAAGCTATTAATTTATTATATTGTGCTGTAAATGCTGATGATTACAGGAAGACATCTTGTTGCACAACGGCGAAGCAAATGTGGGACAAGCTGGAAATTACGTACGAAGGTACGGACCAGGTAAGGGAAGCCAAAATTGATTTCCTAACCCATGCATATGAATTGTTTCACATGAAGGAAGGCGAAAAGGTCGATGAGATGTTTGAACGATTTTCAAAAATCATAAATGATTTGCATGCTCTTAAGAAGACCTTCACGGATAAGGAACTTGTCCGAAAAGTTCTCCGAAGTCTCACTCTGGAATGGCGATCCAAGGCCGACGCGATTCAAGAATACATTGGCATTTCAAATGTCACCATCGACGCATTAAGGGGTAATCTTAAAACTTATGAATCTACTATACTTAACCCTCTTGTTGATGATCAAAGGAAGCAAAGAATCGCTCTCAAGGCAAGCACAAGCCAACCTCAAAATGATGAGGACGGAGACAACGAGTTCGGACTCATTATCAAGAGATTTCAAAAGTTCATGTGAAAAGAGTATGAACGAAAGGGCAAAAAGCAAGGAGATCAAATAAAATGCTATGAGTGCGGAGAAACCGGGCACATTAATTCAAATTGCCCAAATGCTAAAAAGGAGAAGAAACCCTTCAAGAAGCAATGAGCATACATATCTTTAGGGAGGCGACTCCGGTGACGAGTCAAGTGAGGAAGAAGAAGACGAAGCCGCAAATCTTTGTCTTATGGCACAAGAAGACAACAAAGAAGAGGTATGTTTGAAGGGATCAAGTGTACTATGGTACCTTGATAGTGGATGCTCCAAGTACATGACGGGAGACGAATCCAAATTCCTTCAACTAGAACACAAGGAAGGGGGAAGTGTTGTTTTTGGTGATAACAACAAAGGAAAGATTATCGGCATCGGATCGATCGGTAAGGATGAAATTTCTTCCATTAAGCATATATTACTTGTGAAAGGTTTAAAACATAATCTCTTGAGCATAAGTCAATTATGTGACAAGGGAAATCTTGTTTTATTTGATTCGGATGAATGCTTCATTTTTAGACGTAGCGATTTTAAAATTATCCTTCGTGGTTTTAGAATGGATAACATTTATATGGTTGATCTTGCAAATTCTTCACCCGAATATGTGAATTATTTAATGAGCAAAGAGGATGATTCTTGGTTATGGCATCGTAGAGTAGCTCACATCAACATGCATCTTTTGAACAAATTGGTTTCACAAAATTTAGTTGTTGGTCTTCCATATTTGAAATTTGAAAATGACTCTATTTGTGATTCTTGTCAAAAAGGGAAGCAAACAAAAGCATCTTTTAAATCGAAAAATATTGTTTCAACTACTAGACCATTGCAATTGCTTCACATGGATTTATTTGGACCATCTCGCATTGAAAGTCTAGGTAGAAATCGTTATGCTTTTGTTATTATTGATGATTATTCCAGATTTACATGGACTTTATTTCTTGCCCATAAAAGTGATGCCTTTCGGAATTTTAAATATTTCCTTAAACTTGTTCAAAACGAAAAGGAAACAACCGTCACTTCAATTAGAAGTGATCATGGGGGAGAGTTTGATCACAATCTCTTTGCGGACTTTTGTGACGAACTCGGTATCGAGCATACCTTTTCCGCTCCACGAAAACCACAACAAAATGGGGTGGTGGAAAGGAAAAATAGGTGTCTCGAAGAGATGGCTAGAACCATGCTCGAAGAGGCTAAGATTCCCAAACATTTTTGGGCGGATGCCGTGAGTACCGCATGCTACGTTTTAAATAGAGTAGTCATAAGGCCAATACTCATGAAAACCCCTTATGAACTCTACAAGGGAAGAAAACCAAATATCTCCCATTTTAGAGTATTCGTGTAAATATTTTATTCATAACAATGGAAAAGATCAATTGGGAAAATTTGATGCCAAATCCGATGAGGGAATTTTTATTGGGTATTCTTCACGTAGCAAAGCATATAGGGTATTTAATAATAGAACCCAAACTGTGTAGGAATCCCCTCATATTGTGTTTTCCGAAAATAATGCTCGCTTGGCGAGAAAGGATTCTTGTTCTGATCTTGCAGGTATTTTAAATAGTTTAAAAGACAAAGTACAAGAGGAAACTCCTAAGGAAATTCATGAGGAAATCTTGGAACAATCAACGGAGGAAACACCACAATTGGAGAAAGAAACGAAAATGCCTAACGAGTGGAGGACAATCAAAGATCACCCTCTCGAATAGGTAATTGGCGACGTCGGAGAAAAGGTAAGTACCCGAAACTCTCTTAAGAACACCTTAGGACACACTTCTTAAGAGATCACGTTCTCATTGCATTATTTCGTTACAAATTACTAACTTGAGCGTCGGAGATGTCTAATTCTCTTTTGCAGGTATCGCCCTAAAGGCAGGGGGAATTATAAAGAAATAGCATAGAACAATCGATTGTTACAGCAAATAATCGATTATTTTACTGTGCGGACAATCGATAAGCAAGTATCACTAATCGATTATTTATGTTTGATGCTTATTATGCATTTGTGGTTAATAATCGATTTTTTAACTGTATTATCGATTACCGTCTCAGCCATTCAGTACTGCTTCTCTAAAACAATCAATTGTTTCATAAATATAATCGATTATTTTCCGAGTCAGAAAATCACCGTGCTCACTGTATCACACCAATCGATTATCATATTTCAACAATCGATTGTCTAACGGTCAGTGCAATTTATTTTTACCGTTTCTGACTGTTTTGGCTCATAAATTTCTGCAGATTTTCATCATAAATGAAAGGCCATTCTTCCCATTATAAATAGGCATCACAAGTCTTCAATTTTATTCACTCAAGCATCAATCTTTGCTCCCAAACCTTCAAAAATCTTCCAAGTTTCTAACAAAGTTCATTACTACTTTTTGAAAATGTCGGGCAGACACTCTAAACGTTCCCGTTCAGGTAGACAAGGTGCATCTTCTTCTGCTCCTCCACCTCCAAATTTTCCTTATCAAGATGGGTCTATTTTACAATTCAATACTGAAAACGAGCTTACTAGATTTTTGACAAAATTTGAAAAGCGTGACATTCTTCCTCCTCGCTTTTCAACAAGCAAGTATCTTGAATCATATGCCCCCGCTGCAAACATTCTTAAGGAATGTCAACTTCTTGACTTTTTATATCTTACCTATCCTTATATTAATCCTCCATTGATTCAAGCGTTTTACTCAAACCTTCATGAGGATGACGATGGTGAACTTGTGTCAAATATTAATGGTGTTCAAATTCTTTTGTCCAATGAAAACTTGCATTCCATTGCCCATCTTCCTCGAAGTGGCGAAAACATTACTCGCTACATTAGAGAGGCCGGCGCCTTATTTGATGAGAAAATTCTCCTAAACCAAATAGGTCTTACATCTTATGATCCTAATCTATCTACTCGGCGCCCTACTATCACGGGAATGCTCCCCGAGTATCGTTTGATTTTCTATTTCATCACCCGAGTCCACAAGCCTCGGAAGCACAATCATACCACTCTTTCCCAAGAGGACTCTAAGCTCATGCATGCCATTATAACCGGAGCTCACATCAATTGGTGTAAGTTCGTCAAGATTCACATGCTTGATGCCATCAGAGATAATAGACCTCTTCCCTATGCCCTCCTTATTATGAATTTTCTTGAAGCTTCCGAGTTCAACACTTCCATCGGTCCTCTCAAAAAGAGCACCAAGAAGTGGGAAATTTCAGAATCCTCCTTTCCCCATGACGGTGATCATGCAGCTCCTGCTCCTCCTCCAACCCGTCAATCGCGTCAGCCTCAAGAACCTACTCTTCAATCCATTTCCGACCAAATTGCTTCATTGACCACCTCTGTCGGTCAATTGACACATGAGATCCATGGATATTTTGACCATGTTCATTATCCATATGCCGGTCTTGTTCCCTATGAAGCAGTGCCGGATGATGAGGCGGGAAATGATGATGAATAATTTCTTTATTTGTGTTTCTATTTTATTGTTCTATGTTTTTATTGTTCCCGTTATGTAACCGTTTTTTTAATAAATAAACAAGTTTTTTAATTATTCTATATTTTTTTGCAAATGGCAAAAGAGGGAAGATAACGGATATGCACTACTTATCGGCATAAATTGAGGGGGAATTCATATATTGAGGGGGAACTAATTGCATATCTATATACTTGTTGCATATCTTTACTTGTCTTGAATCGTATGCATATCCCGCTTAAAGTTTGCCATTATCAAAAAGGGGGAAATTGTTGGAAACACGTTATCAAGGCATTATACTAAACGTGTGTTCATATTTGTAGGTTTTGATGAATGACAAACTATGCGCAAATTGACATATGACGAGGTCCAAGAACAAGCGCAAAGTTGATATATAACGAGATTCAAGCACAAGACAAAGATCGAGATTAAGTTTTATATGAGTCGGTATTTAATTGTGATCTTGATCCGACAACTTAAACTCAAGACTTGGCTTCTCTCATTAAAATATTTTTAACAAATCATGCATATTTAATTTAGAGCAAAATGATTTTAAATAATGCATATTTACTTTAGTCAAAATGATTTTTAAACATGCCTCTAAAATCAGGACTAAGATAATCTATTATGTACTTATGATAATCGATTATGTTTAAGTCAGCTGCTTGAAAATCGATTGTGAACTTATGACAATCGATTGTGTTAAGGCAGTGAGCATCAGATTTTTCAAATCTGCATGACAATCGATTGTGAACCTTATGACAATCGATTGTGATGAGGCAGTGTCCATCAAAGTTTTTCAAAGCTCAAAATAATATATTGTGAAGCTAATGACAATCGATTGTGAAGAGGCAGTGTCCATCAGATTTTTCAAAGTCACAAAATAACCGATTGTGAACTTATGACAATCGATTGTGTTGAGGCAGTGTCTAAATTGATTTTTCAATACTGATATATAATCGATTGCTAACTTAAAATAATCGATTGTATAACTGACCGTTGCCAAAATGTTTTCAAATACCGTCAGGTAATCGATTATTGATTTCCTATAATCGATTGTTTTAATTAAAATCTGGAAAGGATTTTTTGAACGTTGCTGAGTAATCGATTATTGATTTCCTATAATCGATTGTTTTAATTAAAATCTGGAAAGGATTTTTTGAACGTTGCTGAGTAATCGATTGTAGATTTCTGACAATCGATTGTTTTATGTAAAATCTGGAAATGATTTTTTGAACGTTGCCAGTAATCGATTATTGATCTTAGATAATCGATTGTTATGCGTAAAATCTGGGATTGATTTTTGGAAGAACTGGCAAACAATCGATTGTGAATTTGACAATCGATTGTCACAGAGTAAAATCAGCAATTCTTAATTGGCAATTAGGCAACGGTAATACAAAGTTTTTCAACTATAAATACAGCTTCAATTCAGTCTTCTAAACACAACAACTGATCATACAATTGCTAAAGCTTGCATACTTTATGGCTTATCATTTTATATTCATTACATAAGCTTTTGAGAGCCAAATTCTTGTCGAAAGTTGTTGCGATCTTGAGCGTATTCTTTTTCTCATATCTACTCTTAAGGGAGTGTCTTGTTTGAGTGCTAAGTGTTTTTGTACACTTGAAGGGAAGTGTTAGTCCCTTGTGTTGTAAGAAGGAACTTGTGTTTCCTTGGTTGAAGTCTTGGAGTGTTGTATCTCCGAGCAAAGGTTGTTGAGGCTTGTGTCCTCAAGTTGTAACGGTTTGTTGAGCACCCGTAAGCTGAACAAGTTAGTGGAAATCTCGAGAGAGTCTCTCGGGGACTGGACTAGCCACGGGTTGTGGTGAACCAGGATACATCGGTGCGTTTGTTCTAATTTATTTACTTATCGCACTTATTTATTTCTTGCAATTTTTAAATTCCGCAAGTTTACACTAATTTTTATTATAACGCTATTCACCCCCCCCTCTAGCGTTAAGCGTATTATCTAACACTTTTCAACCTCGGGTACGAGGGTCGATGCAAAGTCTGCCACGAAGTTTACCGATATCATGGACTTGATGTCTGTTCAGGGTCAATACTCAATATCATACCCAATGATTTCGATGGCCCATTTGTCCAATCAGTCCGACAATTCAGGTTTGTGCAAAATATTTCGAAGAGGATAAGTTGTCACAACACATATTGGATGACATTGGAAGTATGTCTTTAGTTTCCTAGAGGAATTTATTAAAGCAAGCACTAATTTTCTAAGTTTGGATATCTAGTCTCGGCCTCACCTAAGGTCCGACTCACATAATAGATAGGTAATTGCATACCTTGTTCTTCTCGGACCAGGACTCCACTTAATGCTATCTTTGAGACTTCCAAGTACAAATAAAGTTGTTAGTCCACTTTCGAGGTATGAAGTAGCGGCAGGCTCAAAAGATACCGCTTTAGTTTCTCCAAGGCTGCTAGCATTCTAGAGTCCATGGAAAATTACTCTTTTTCTTAAGTAGTGAGAAGCATCGGTCACTCCTAGCTGAAGACCTCATAATGAATTGACCTAGGGTGGCTATGCACCCCGTTAGACTTTGCACGACCTTTACATTGTCTACTACAATTATATCCACGATATCTTTCCTTTTATCGGGGTTAATCTTGATCCCTCGATTGGACACCATGAAGCCAAGAAACTTGCCCAAGCCAACCGCGAATGCGCACTTTTCTGGGTTGAGCTTCATATTATACTTCCTCAGTATATCAAAGGTCTTCTGCAAACTCTTTATATGGTCCTCTGCTCATAGGGACTTAACTACCATGTCATCGATATAAAATTCCATTGATTTGCCTATTTTTTCTTCGAACATTCAATTTACTAGACATTGATAGGTTGCACCAACAGGTTTTAGTCCGAATGGCATTACATTATAACAATACGTGTCATACTTCATGATGAACGAAGTGTTAGAATATACACTTAACGCTAGAAGGGGGTGAATAGCGTTATAATAAAAAACAACGTAAACTTGCGAAATTTAAAAATTGCAGGAATGAAATAAGTGCGATAAGTAAATAATAAAGAACGAACGCACCGATGTATCCTGGTTCACCACAACACGTGGCTAGTCCAGTCCCCGAGAGACTCTCTCGAGATTTCCACTAACATTGTTAAGCTTACGGGTGCTCAACAAACCGTTACAAACTGAGAACTTGAGTCACACAAGTCTCAACAACCTTTGCTCAAATGTACAACACTTCAAGACTTCAACCAAAGGAATCACAATGTTCCTTTTTACAATACAAGGGATTAACACTTCCCTTCAAGTGTATAAAAACACTTTGCACTCAAAACAAGACTTTCCTTAAGAGTAGATATGAGTAAAATAAATACGCTCAAGAACGCAACAACTTTCGTCAATAATTTGGCTCTCAAAAATTTATGTAATGAATAGAAAATGAAGAATAAGAGAGTATGCAAGCTTTAGCAATAATATGATCAGTTGTTGTACTTAGAAGACTGATTTGAAGATGTATTTATAGTGTCAAAACCATGCATAACCGTTGCCTAATTGCCAATTAAGAATTGCGGATTTTGTGTTGCGACAATCGATTGTCAAGATGATACAATCGATTGTTTTCCAATCATTCCAAAACTCATTCCCAGATTTTACGCAGCACAATCGATTATCAAAGACATATAATCGATTACTGGCAACGTTCAAAAAAATCTTTTCAGATTTTACTTAAAACAATAGATTGTTAGAAATATACAATCGATTACTTGGCAACGTTCAAAAATCATTTCCAGATTTTACGTAAAACAATCGATTATCAGAAATATACAATCGATTACTTGGCAACGTTCAAAAAATCTTTTCCAGATTTTACTTCAAACAATCGATTATTAAAATCCTATAATCGATTCTCTTGACAGTGTTTGAAAATATTTTGACAACGGTCAGTTACATAGTCGATTATACTATATGGACAATCGATTATTTATCAGTCTTTGAAAAATCAAATAGACACTGCCTCACTACAATCGATTGTCATAGGTTCACAATCGATTATTTTGTAGCTTTGAAAAATATGTTTGGACACTGCCTCAACACAATCGATTGTCATAAGTTCACAATCGATTATTTTGTAGCTTTGAAAAATTTGATGGACACTGCCTTAACACAATCGATTGTCATGCAGATTTGAAAAATCTGATGCACACTGCCTTAACACAATCGATTGTCATAAGGTACACAATCGATTGTCATGCAGCTGACTTAACATAATCGATTATCATAAGTGCATAATCGATTATCTTAGTCCAGATTTTAGAGGCATGTTTAAAAATCATTTTGCTAAAATAAATATGCATGATTTAAAATCATTTTGCTCTAAATTAAATATGCATGATTTGATAAAAATGATTTTACGAGAGAAGCCACGTCTTGTGTTAAGTTGTCGGATCAAGATCACAATTAAAGAACGACTCATGTATAACTTTGTTTAGTCTTGATCTTTGTTCGTCTTGTGCTTGAACTTCGTTACATGACATTTGCGCGCTTGTGCTTGGACCTCGTCATATGTCAATTGCGCATCGTTTGTCATTTATCAAAACCTGCAAATATGAACACACGTTTAGTTTAATGCCTTCAGAACGTGTTTCAACAATTTCCCCCTTTTTGATAATGGCAAACCTTAAGCGGGATATGCATACTAGAGATTCATAATGACGATTCAAGACAAGTAAAGATATGCAATTAGTTCCCCCTCAACATATGAATTCCCCTCAATTTATACCAATAAATATTAAGTGCATAGCCCCTTATTCTTCCCCCTTTTGACATTAGCAAAAAAATAGAATAAGTAAGTAACTTGTTTGTAGCAAATAATGTCAACATAATCGATTATTGATACTTGATAATCGATTATATACTAAAGAGAAATCGATTATTCTGCACCAGTCTTTATAATTCCCCCTGCTTTTAGGGCGATACCTGCAAAAATGCGTTAGACGCCTCCGACGCTCAAGTTAGTAATCATGTGAAAGGGAAAATGCGATGCATGACTTAGATCAACGTGGAGTCAAGAATCCCGAGTTCACTACGAATTCGGAAGAAGGACTCTTTCTCTAAAGGCTTTGTAAAGATTTCGGCCAATTGATGTTTGGTTTCAACAAATTCAATTTCGACATCACCTTTGAGAATGTGATCTCTTATAAAATGATGCCTAATTTCAATGTGTTTTGTTGTTGAATGAAGAACGGGTTTCTTCGTCAAGCATATGGCGCTAGTATTATCACATCTAAGAGGGATATGATCGATACTTAGGCCATAGTCCAAGAGTTGCTGTTTCATCAAAAGGATTTGAGCGCAACAACTCCCTGCGGCTACATATTCAGCCTCGGTTGTGGACAACGCAACATTTACTTGTTTCTTGCTAAACCAAGAAACGAGAGAGCTACCGAGCAAATGGCAAGTGCCACTAGTGCTCTTGCGGTCTAATTTGCATCCAGCAAAATCGGAATCGGAATAGCCAACAAGTTGGCATGAAGACCCTTTGGGGTACCATAGACCCACATTTACAGTACCAACAAGATACTTCAATATCCGTTTCACCGCAGTTAGGTGAGATTCCTTCGGACATGATTGATAACGAGCGCATAAGCACACGCTAAACATGATGTCCGATCTACTAGCAGTAAGGTAAAGGAGAGATCCGATCATACCTCGATACTTCTTGGTGTCGACTTCCTTACCTTTCTCATCTTTGTCAAGATGGTCGGATGTGCTCATGGGAGTGGCCATTGCTTTTGCGTTGGTCATTTCAAATTGTTTCAGCAATTCTTTGCAATATTTAGCTTGACAAATGAAAGTTCCTTCTTTCATTTGCTTTACTTGCAGCCCCAAAAAGAATGTTAGCTCACCCATCATAGGCATCTCAAATTCGCTTGTCACTAAATCCGAAAATTCCTTGCACAAGGCATTGTTAGTGGCACCAAAGATAATATCATCCACATAGATTTGAACTAATAAAATATCATTGTTTTTATGCTTAATAAAAAGAGTGGTGTCAAATTTCCCCCTAATGAAATCATTTTCCAAAAGAAATTTGCTCAATCTTTCATACCAAGCTCGGGGAGCTTGTTTGAGACCATAAAGCGCCTTTTTAAGTTTGAAAACATGATTGGGAGATTTAAAATCTTCAAAGCCCGGGGGTTGTTCAACATAAACTTCTTCTTGAATAACACCATTTAGAAAAGCACTTTTTACATCCATTTGATACAAATTGAAATTCATAGAAGAGGCAAAAGCAAGCAATAAACGAATAGCTTCTAACCTTGCTACGGGTGCATATGTTTCTTCATAGTCAATTCCCTCTTCTTGATTATAGCCTTTTTCTACAAGCCTAGCTTTGTTTCTAGTGATTACGCCATTTTCATCTAGTTTGTTTCGAAAAACCCATTTCGTACCAATTATGGTATAATTTTCGAGTCTTGGCACCAAATCCCAAACGTCATTTTGTTTGAATTGGTTAAGCTCCTCTTGCATTGCCAAGGTCCAAAATTCATCCCCAATTGCTTCGGAGATGGTAGAAGGTTCAATTTGAGAAATGAAAGCAGTATGTCCTAAGGTGTTCTTAAGAGAGTTTCGAGTACTTACCTGTTGTTCAATGTCGCCAATTACCTGTTCGAGAGAATGGTCTTTGATTGTCCTCCATGCGTTAGGTAGTTTCGTTTCTTTTTCCAATTGTGGCGCTTCCTCCGATAATTGATCCAAGATTTCATCTTGAATTTCCTTAGGAGTTTCCTCTTGTACTTTGTCTTGAGGACTTATTGAGATTAAAATACCTGCAGGATCAAAACCGGAATCCTTTCTCGCCAAGCGAGCATTATTTTTGGAAAACACAATATGAGGGGATTACTCCACAGTTTCGGTTCTATTATTGAATACCCTATATGCTTTACTACGTGATGAATAACCAATAAAAATTCCTTCATCGGATTTGGCATCAAATTTTCCCAAATTATCTTTACCATTGTTGTTAATAAAACATTTACAACCGAATACTCTAAGATGGGAGATGTTTGGTTTCCTTCCCTTATAGAGTTCATAGGGAGTTTTCATGAGTATTGGCCTTATGACTACTCTGTTTAAAACGTAGCATGCGGTACTCACGGCATCCGCCCAAAAATGTTTGGGAATCTTAGCCTCATCGAGCATGGTTCTAGCCATCTCTTCGAGACACCTATTTTTCCTTTCTACCACTCCATTTTGTTGTGGTGTGCGTGGAGCAGAGAAGGTGTGCTTGATACCGAGTTCGTCACAAAAGTCCGCGAAGAGATTGTGATCAAACTCTCCCCCATGATCACTTCTTATTGAAGTGGCGGTTGTGTCCTTTTCATTTTGAACACGTTTAAGAAAACATTTAAAATTATGAAAAGCTTCACTTTTATGAGCAAGAAATAGTGTCCATGTAAATCTAGAATAATCATCAACAATAACAAAAGCATAACGATTTCTACCAAGACTTTCAATGCGAGATGGTCCAAAAAGGTCCATATGAAGAAGTTGCAATGGTCTAGTAGTTGAAACAATATTTTTCGATTTAAAAGATGCTTTTGTTAGCTTCCCTTTTTGACAAGAATCGCAAATAGAGTCTTTTTCAAATTTCAAACTTGGAAGACCAATAACTAAATTTTGTGAAGCCAATTTGTTTAAAAAATGCATGTTTATGTGAGCTACTCTACGATACCATAACCACATATCATCTTCTTTGCTCATAAGACAATTCACATATTCAGAAGAAGAATTTTCGAGATCAACCATATAGATGTTATCCATTCTAAATCCACGAAGGATAATTTTAAAATCGCTACGGCGAAAAACTAACCATTCATCCGAATCAAATAAAACAAGATTTCCCTTGTCACATAATTGACTTATGCTCAAGAGATTATGTTTTAGACCCTTAACTAGCAATATATGCTTAATGGAAGAAGGTTCATCCTTACCGACCGATCCAATGCCGATAATTTTTCCCTTGTTGTTATCTCCAAAGATAACGCTTCCTCCTTCTTTATGTTCTAGTTGAAGGAACTTGGATTCATCTCCGGTCATGTGTTTGGAGCATCCACTATCAAGGTACCAAAGTACACTTGATCCCTTCAAACATACCTACAAGACAGATTAATGAGTCTTCGGTACCCAAGCTGTTTTGGGTCCTTGAGAGTTAGGTGTAACATGCTGTTGTGCTTGACATGCATTTCAGTGTCTATGTCTAGTGAAACAAGAAGGAGCAATATGTCCAATTCGATTGCAATAATGACAAATGACATTTGGATTATGCATTCGTCTAGGTTGATAGTAGTTGGACGGACGAAAATTGTTTACTCTATTTTCGACAATATGACTATTGCGCATTTCATAAAAGTCATTTCTCCTACTATTTGTTCTAGGATATGCAGCATTTCTAGAATAATTATTTCTAGGTTGAAAGCCATTTCTAGGAGTCCTAAAATGTACAAAGTTTCTTCTAGGATATGCATCATTTCTAGAATAGTTATTTCTAGGTTGAGAGCCATTTCTAGGTGTCCTAAAATGTTCAAAGTTTGGTCTAGCATGCATGTTGATTCTAGGATTGTTATTTCTAGAATGAACATTTGTTTTATTTATCCTAGGTTGAGCCATAGGTGGTTGGGGTTTGGCTTCAACTTTTTCTTTAGGCTCGTTTTTAAAACCTATCCCATGTTTGGTCGATTTCAAATTAACAAAAACTTCATTCAAATTTTTATGAGAAGAATTGAACTTATCTAAGGTGCCCTTAAGTCTTTCTACCTCACCTTTTAGATGCATGCAAGAAGGACAATTTTTACTAGAACTCTCGGGTTTGTCGGCTCTTCTCTTGCCGAAAAATTTGTTTTCTTCTTTCAACTTCTCATTTTCCAAAATCAGTTTTTCCAAATCCTTTTCTTTCAAAGAGAGTTGTTTTTTCAAAATCTTTTTCTTTCAAAGAGGCATTCTCCTTATTGCTTTTAACAGTTTTGGAAGCTTTAATGAATTCACTATACAACTCATCAAAGGCATTTTGCATTTCCTCAAGAGAATAGAAGTTTTTGGAATAAATTTGACATACCTCTTCTTGATTGTTTTCGTGAGCCATGAGACAAAGATTTGTGGCTTCATCTTCTTCTTCCTCACTTGACTCGTCTCCGGAGTCGCCTCCCCAAGATATGTATGCTCGTTGTTTCTTGAAGGGTTTCTTCTCCTTTTTGGCATTTGGGCAATTTGATTTAATATGCCCGAATTCTCCGCACCCATAGCACTTTATTTGATCTCCTTGTTGTTTGCCTTTTCGTTCATACTCTTTTCGCATGAACTTTTGAAATATCTTAATAACGAGTCCGAACTCGTTATCTCCATCCTCATCATTTTGAGGTTGGCTTGTGCTTGCCTTGAGGGCGATTCTTTGTTTCCTTTGATCATTAATGAGAGGGTTAAGTATAGTAGATTCATAAGTTTTAAGATTAACTCTTAATCCGTCGATGGTGACATTTGAAATGCCAATAGACTCTTGAATCGCGTCGGCCTTTGAGCTCCATTCCGGAGTGAGACTTCGGATGATTTTTCGGACAAGTTCCTTATCCGTGAAGGTCTTCTTAAGAGCATGTAAGTCATTAACGATTTTTGAAAATTGTTCGAACATGTCATCGACCCTTTCGCCTTCCTTCATGTGAAACAGTTCATATGCATGGGTTAGAAAATCAACTTTAGCCTCTCTTACCTGGTCCGTACCTTCGTACGTGATTTCCAACTTATCCCACATTTGCTTTGCCGTTGTGCAACATGATATTTTTTTGTAATCATCAGCATTTACAGCACAATATAATAAGTTGATGGCTTTAGCATTGTTCTGCACTTTTCGGATATCATCCGCATCGTACTCATCTTCGGATTTTGGAACCCATTCATTTTCAACCTTTTTGGTTGGAATTTGTTCTCCCTTCATTAGGACCTTCCACAAATGAAAGCTATTCGGTTGAACGAATATTATCATCCTCTCCTTCCAGTACGTATAGTTTGTGCCATCGAATAGTGGGGGTCGGGTGGAGCATTGTCCTTCACCTATTCTTGCAAAAGAATCACGAGTAGAAGCCATGGATTGTTTCTCTCAAACAGTTAAGTTTTTCAGAGAGTTGGGCTCTGATACCAATTATCAGAATATACGCTTAACGCTAGAGGGGGGGTGAATAGCGTTATAATAAAAAACAGCATAAACTTGCGGAATTTAAAAATTGCAGGAATGAAATAAGTGCGATAAGTAAATAATAAAGAACGAACGCATCGATGTATCCTGGTTCATCACAACCCGTGGCTAGTCCAGTCCCCAAGAGACTCTCTCGAGATTTCCACTAACACTGTTAAGCTTACGGGTGCTCAACAAACCGTTACAAACTGAGAACTTGAGTCACACAAGTCTCAACAACCTTTGCTCAAAGTTACAACACTTCAAGACTTCAACCAAAGGAATCACAACGTTCCTTTTTACAATACAAGGGATTAACACTTCCCTTCAAGTGTATAAAAACACTTTGCACTCAAAACAAGACTCTCCTTAAGAGTAGATATGAGTAAAATAAATACGCTCAAGAACGCAACAACTTTCGTCAATAATTTGGCTCTCAAAAACTTATGTAATGAATAGAGAATGATGAATAAGAGAGTATGCAAGCTTTAGCAATAATATGATCAGTTGTTGTACTTAGAAGACTGATTTGAAGATGTATTTATAGTGTCAAAACCATGCATAACCGTTGCCTAATTGCCAATTAAGAATTGTTGATTTTGTGCTGCGACAATCGATTGTCAAGATGATACAATCGATTGTTTTCCAATCATTCAAAAAATCATTCCCAGATATTACGCAGCACAATCGATTATCAAAGACATATAATCGATTACTGGCAACATTCAAAAAAATCTTTTCAGATTTTACTTAAAACAATCGATTGTTAGAAATATACAATCGATTACTTGGCAACGTTCAAAAAATCATTTCCAGATTTTACGTAAAACAATCGATTATCAGAAATATACAATCGATTACTTGGCAACGTTCAAAATATCTTTTCCAGATTTTACTTCAAACAATCGTTTATTAAAATCCTATAATCGATTATCTTGACGGTGTTTGAAAATATTATGACAACGGTCAGTTACATAATCGATTATACTATATGGACAATCGATTATTTATCAGTCTTTGAAAAATCAAATAGACACTGCCTCACTACAATCAATTGTCATAGGTTCACCATCGATTATTTTGTAGCTTTGAAAATTATGTTTGGACACTGCCTCAACACAATCGATTGTCATAAGTTCACAATCGATTATTTTGAGCTTTGAAAAATCTGATGGACACTGCCTTAACACAATCGATTGTCATAAGGTTCACAATCGATTGTCATGCAGATTTGAAAAATCTGAAGCACACTGCCTTAACACAATCGATTGTCATAAGGTACATAATCGATTGTCATGCAGCTGACTTAACATAATCGATTATCATAAGTGCATAATCGATTATCTTTGTCCAGATTTTAGAGGCATGTTTAAAAATCATTTTGCTAAAATAAATATGCATGATTAAAAATCATTTAGCTCTAAATTAAATATGTATGATTTGATAAAAATGATTTTACGTGAGAAGCCACGTCTTGAGTTAAGTTGTCGGATCAAGATCACAATTAAAGAACGACTCATGTATAACTTTGTTTAGTCTTGATCTTTGTTTGTCTTGTTCTTGAACTTCGTTACATGACATTTGCGCGCTTGTGCTTGGACCTCGTCATATGTCAATTGCGCATCGTTTGTCATTTATCAAAACCTGCAAATATGAACACACGTTTAGTTTAGTGCCTTGAGAACGTGTTTCAACACGAAGTCTTTTCCTGATCTTATGGGATAATTTGTATTTGGTTGTACCCAGAATATGCATCGAGAAAACAGAGAGTCTCGTGGGCGGCCTTGGCATCGATCATAAGATCGATGTTAGGAAAAGGAAAAGAATCCTTGGGGCATTCCTTATACAAGTCTTTATAATCTACACACATTCTAAGTTTGTTTCTGTTCTTAGGGACTGCCACTATGTTTGCTAGACATTCAGGATACTTTACTTCCCAAATGGATCCTATTTTGAGAAGTTTGGTTATCTTGTCCTTGATGAAGGCATGTTTAATCTCGGACTGGGGCTTTTATTTTTGCTTCACTGGGCGAAAATTAGGATCCCGACTCAGCCTGTGAGTGGTAATTTCTGACGGGATCCATGTAATATCAAGGTGGGACCAAGCTATGCAATACATGTTAGCTGTAAAGAAATGAATAATTTTATTCTTGAGCTTGGGGATTAGTCCCGTACCCAGGTATAACTTTCATTCGAGCTTATATTTATCCAGCGCGACTTGCTCCAGCTCTTCGACCATTGATTTTATGGCATCTTAGGCATGGAGAGCTATGAAAGACCAAGGTATCCCATAGTCATCGCCCTCATCAGTCCCTCGCTTTTCCAGTTAGGTCGAAGCTGGTGTCTATGGTAGCTATTAAGCCTCATGTTTTCCCTTTGAATCTGATCCCGTTGCAAAAAAAAGTAGTGACACTGGTATCACTTCATCTATTGCACACATTTCCTTGGTGGTGGATTGCTCCCCGTACACTACTTTGACTCCCCCAAATTTCGGGAACTTCATAACTTGGTGAAGGGTCAAGGGTAATGCCCTCATGTTATGTATCCAAGGCCTTCCAAGCAGGGCAGCGTATCTCATGTCACCCTCGATTACATGGAGCTTTGTTTCCTGGATAGTCCCAACCATGTTTACTGGCAACATATCTCATTTTTTGTGGTTTTACTTGCCATGTTGAAGCCTTTATGTACTCTCATTGCGGGCACGATTTGATCTTGTAAGTCGAGCTATTCTACGACCCTCAATTAAATAATGTTAGCCGAGCTACCTGGGTTAATCAAAACACGTTAACTTGAATTTTATTCATAAGTACAGATATTACTAGTGTGTTGTTATGAGGTTGTGTGATCCCTTCTACATCCCCTTCATTGAAAGATAAGGTCTTTTTCGGTAAGTAGTCCCGAGTTCTCTTTTCCTTGTGATTGTCACCTTGGTGCATTTAAATACCGATCCTTGAGGAATATCGACCCCTCCAACTCTCATGTGAATCACGTGATGTGGCTCTTCTTGCTCATTTTGCCTTTTTGAATCTCTGTTTTGAAGTAATTCTTGGCCCGATCAATGAAGAATTCTCGAAGGTGACCCTCGTTGAACAATGAGGCTACTTCCTCCCTTAACTGTTTGTAATCTTCTACTTTATGGCCATGGGTACCATGATACTTGCATATTTGGTTTGGATTTCTCTGGGCCGGATCGGTATGTAGAGGTCGAGGTCACCTAGTATCTTTGATACTTCCAATTGCATATACTAGGGTGGAAGCATCTATATTGAAGTTATATTCTGACAATAGAGGCGCTTTTTTGGGCCCGACATACCTTTCGAAACCACTCTTTCTTATGAGCACTTGGGAGAACTGTCCTTTATCATTCCTTCTATCACTCCAAACGGGGTCCAGGTTCGTTATTTCTCCGATCTCCATTTTATGGCTGATATCGATCTCTATTCAGCTGTTGTTCCTGGTGGAAGTACCTTTTAACTCTATCCACGGGCCTCTTAGGATAAACCAACCTTGTTAGAGCCCCTCATTGATCATCCTAGACCCGAACCTTCGATTGATACCGAGTTGGCCCAAGTGATAACTAGATATTCAATCAAATTTTGCTTCTACTGTTGTGAAGCTAAGGAACTCAGAGCATTGAGACCTTGTGTAAAAGCTTGAATAGCCCAATCGTTGGTGACACAGTGGCAAATCCATTTGTTCTATTTGGAATCGAGATACGAATTTCCTGAGCATCTCGTTGTCTTTTGTCTTACCTTAAAAAGGTTCAACTTTCTTGTAGCAACCTTAATAGCTCCGGCGTGTGCCTTTATAAAAGAATATGCAAGAATAGAAAATGAATTAATAGAATTAGGTGATAAATTGTGGTACATATCATAGCACCCTTCGATAAAGTCTCCTCGAATTTCTTCAGCAATACAGATTCAATCCCGTATTCTTCCAAGTTATTTCCCCTGATGGCACATGTATATGAGGTGAAGTGTTTGTTTGGATATGTTTTACCGTTATACTTTGGAATCTCGGGCATACAGAACTTCTTAGGGATTGGCTTCGGAGCCGCTCAGGGGAAAAGGTTTTTGGACAATTTTATTGGAATCAATTGATCCTTTTAATACCGGTGGTGCCCCCGGGATTTGATCCACCCTGGAGTTATAAGTTTCAATTTACCTATTTTTTTCCTAAATATTATTTTCCCCTATCTCGATTCGCTTTTGTAGTTCTTAGAGTATCTTTGTGATAGCAGGATGTCTCCGATTCTCCTCCATTCGATCTCTTTGGAACCGATCTGACTCTATGAAGAATTTCTTATGATGGCTCGAGCTCGATCCTTCTGGTGCAAGATTCTAATTTTGGAGTTTCAATATTGCATCTTGTTGAGTCTGCAACATTTCGAATATCATCTGAAAGCTAATCCCACTTTCTTTACCTCTCTGTGCGTTCTGATCGGCTATCTCAGTATCTGTGCGAGCGCTGTTTTCAGGATCGACAACCAAATTCCCAGTAATGGCACTATGGGAGCCGATGTCGATAGGGTCCACATCTGGGGCTCCGTCGGGATTGGCTAGAGGTACTCCATTTCCTAGGGAGGTTATGTTTTTGTTCTCACCATAGAGACCAATGCCATTGTCTCTCTGTGTGGGTGCTACTTGAGAGTTTGACATGTTGATCCTGAAATCAAAGACACTTTAAAGAACAAGCGTAAATTAGTGTGATACAAAACCTGTATCAGGCAATAACTATTATCCTTAGCCCCACAGTGAGCGCTGAACTGTTTACCCGATAAATTGGATAACAATTAAACTTATAAGTTGTTTTAAAGATACGTGATTTCACTTGGCACAAACTGATAAATATAAGAATTTATGTTAGGAATTAACAGTAAAAATAAAGGAAACTGATATGATGAATGACTGTGGCCCTCGAGCTAAACCGCCATCGAACCGACTGAATATGCTTAATGGAAAGTATGAACTGAATGACAGAGTTTAAGAGAGAAAATGTAATATATTTCCTTGTTAGCGTGAATGTATGAAATATATACAAATTAATTAGGACCCCTTTTATATAGTAGAGGAATTCTATTGATTGTAAAATTCTAATTACATAAGTGTATTAGTAAAAATTAGACTCACCATGTGGGTACATTAAATGGGGACACATGTCACCAAAGTTTGAAGAACAATGAAGAATGACATGTAAAGATGATATGTGAAATATTTCCGGGACCGAACATACTCGTACCGTGCCTATTAGCCTCGGAACTAATCATCATGAAATAGCAGGATTAGGTGCGGGAGAATATCTCATGAGGAAGGAATCAATTAATCCTAGATTATATGGGATTTATCATCATTGAACCATCTATTACAAATCAAGTATGTAACATATAATAAATGCAATAAATGATTGTAACGGTCAGAACAAGACAATCAATTCAAGATTGACTCAACAGACACGTGATTGACTCAACAGGCACGGGATTGACTCAATAGGCACAAGATTGACTCAACATGAAAGGGATTGACTAAACAGGCATGGAGTTGAATCAACGGGCACGAGATTGGATCATCACTTACGAAATTAACTCATCAATTATGGAATTAATTCATCAATTACGGAATTAATTCACCAGTTATGGAATTCCAGGATTTACACAGCTGTTACAAGTCTTCCAAAAGTAAAGGAGGGATTAAGTAAAATGCTCATAGTAGACTCATAATTCAAGGAAAATGGTTACTTAGATTTAGCCCTATAAATACACGTACTTTTAGCACCATCAGGAGAATCTAATTTTTTTTCCTACAATTCTATACATTATAATTTATAGCATATTGCTTTCAAGATAGCCATAGTCGGCCCTTCAAGCTCTTTTCGTCTCATTATCCTATCAAGGATCATTCATTAAGATTCTTTCTTCTCTGCTTTATTTTTATTATATTATCTGTCGTTGAATTTATTTCCCACTTCTCTATCATGTTGTATTAATGAAATTTTATATCTTTCGGATTGAATCGGTTGTTTGTGGCCCGTCATAAAATATTATTGCTTTGACTTTGAAAACTATTTTTTCAGTTAAACAAGAAGGAAATCCCATGAAAGGCTAAATAACCGTTCTTGATTCGATAAGTGTCAAGATTTTCTCCACGATCCTTGCTTGATCAAACACGGATATCTCGACTTTCTGTTATTCGTCTAAGCTGACTTCCTTCGACCTCGCTTGATCTCTATCCTGCTTTGATCTCAATCATGACAGGTCTCGATCTTGCTCGGTCATTGATTTATGAACTTAGAATTCTGCCTCGTGCTTTGGTCCATCATAAATAGAATCCGACCCTGACTTATCGGGCTCCATCCTCGATCAGTCTCTCAAAAAGAATAAGCCTGATTTTGACCGTTTACAATCATATTTGTCGATTATGATGATCATGCGGTATTATGTATGAATAGATAGTTTTTCAGTTGTCACTAAAGAAGACGACTAATCTTTACGTAATATTTTATCTATTATTAATTATATTGCATAAAAAACTTTTACATTATGGTCATTTATCATCAGTATATGACATTAATCATTAGTGTACAAAACATAACAGAAGCTAAGTACTCCAAAGAGGAGTCTGAAACCAAAATGTGGCTAATTTGGACAAAAACTACACAAATATGTGGGAAAAGAAAGTTACATTTTTATACATAACTCCACAATTGATGGCGCTATGTATTAACAGTAACGGGACCGTTAAGCATAGCGCCAGGTATTGTGGCGATATACTGCAAAAAGCTGACAATATCTAGTCTAGCGCCACAATACCTGGCACTATACATTAACTTTAATATATAGTGCCGTGTATTATGGCGCTATACTCTTTTTCCTGGCCTCACCAATAATTTCTTAGTTCAGTAATTCAAAAGTGTATAGTGCCAACTTATTTGGCGCTATATACATAAAAAAATCCGGGCTAGCCAATTCCTATATAAGAAAGTTAGAATCACATAGAAATTCATTCAAAAAATTTTTAACTCTTGTTGAAACGTCTATTGTAAAAAAATCTCCAACATTTTAATTATATCTAAAGAGCGTATCATAAGAGTTTCATTATATTGGGGGTGAGGCCGTGATGGAGAATAACTTCGTGGCCTATAATTTACCTGCTAAGTGTCATGTTAAATTTCCACTTACAATGTAGTACGAAACATTGATATCATGGTTATGCAAAAAAATGGGTGTGAGAAAACGTTCAGTGATACTTAAAGTAACCGAAAGATATCTGTATTCCGTTACTCCGTAAGGGGTTGCTTTTTACTCGGAGTTAAACATCGATGATGATGAAACATTAAGTGATTTCCTGAGAACTCTGGACGAATGTTGGGAATTTCTTGTAGTCACAATGTTGGAGATGTACGTGAAGTTCGAAGACGTTCCAAAAAACGAGGTTGTGCGTAGAGATAACCCCCAGTCATTGGGTGGTTATTCTGGATCAGTTTTTGCCGGATAGGTTCCGGATGAAAGATTTTTCCTTGATTTAAACTTATCACTGTCAGTGAATGAGCAGCGAGAAAATAATTTATACCCTGCTTTGCATAATTCACAAGAAGCGTGGTAAACTTCCAGTTTCATTTGTGTTAATTATGTATATTTTTGGCGTATTAAATTTGTATTAACGCTCATTTATTTAATAGGGGGTGCCGGCGGGATATGAAATTTACAAGTGGCCCATCCAGTAGTCATCACCTAATTAAAAACGTCCATCATGGAATGTCATCACATTACGACTTGTAACTAAAGTGATATAACCATATGGAAAGCATGTATTAATTTAGTAGCTTATATTTGTGTTGGTTGTGTAGTGAAAACGAGCAAGTTGAACTACTTGTACTCACTCAATTGCATGAAAACGACGTATTACATCGTGATCTGGAAGATGCACAGAGTGAGGAAGAGAAAAGTGATTAGGATAACAATGCCGATGAATCGGGAGATGAGACACTCTTTGCTCGTGAGGATGGTGATGAACAAGATGAGGAGGAAGGACACGATTTGAAGAGAGACCCCTCTAGACGAAGGGCGTACGAGTCCGAAGTGTCTTTTCATTCAAAAGAGATTCCTTACATTGATAACTTGCCAACCGTGCCATATGTGGAAGCTCTCACAAGGGATTTTGATGAAATCAAGTCAGCAATGTGGGATGAGTCTAGACCAGTGGTGCTTGTAAAAGGGATGTTTTTTTCTGATAAAGCGCGCGTAAGCAGGGCTTATAAAATGCACAACGTAAAAGAGTGTTGTGAGATGCAGGTATGGGGGTCAAGCCAGATGGTATACAAGGTTGTTTACCGCATGTTTTTTTGGCCATGTAATTGGATGTTGTGTGCGACCAAGAAGAAGACAGGTATGTAGAATGTAGGTAAATACATTCCCACCCACACATACGAAATGGACACATTCAAGGGGAATCACTTCAACTTGGATATTGACTTGATATCTGTTGTACTTATTCCGCACATCGAAACGTCCATAAGGTATAAAATCAAAGAGTGCATTACAGCACTCCACCAGGAACATGGCCATACAATTTCTAAAAGAAAGGCATATCTCGGGCGCAAAAGACCATTTGAAATAGTCTATGGTAACTGGGATAAGCCATTTGCAGATCTGCCTAGGTACATGGCTGCACTGCAGCAGTTTAACCCCGGGACGGCTGTTGAATGGAAGCTTGACCGGAGTTCGGGAAAACAACAATGTATATTCAATTACGTTTTTTAGGCGCTTAAGCCAACAATTGATGGTTTTTCGCATTGTTGGCCCGTAATATCCATAGACGAAACTCATTTCTATGGAAAGTATGATATCAAGCTATTGATAGTCGTGCCAGTGGATGCTAATGGACAAATATTTCCTCTAGCTTTTGATATTTGTGCCAATGAAAGCACAGAGATGTGGACGATATTTTTCAACCACCTAAAAGAGCACGTTGTCAAACAGCAATCAGGTATTTGTCTAATATCTTATCGGCATGGTGGTATATTAAGTTGTGTGGAGAACTTGCCTACATGGCAAGAACCTTATGCATACCACTGTTACTATGTGAGGCCCTTGAAGGCCAATTTCCAGAAGGAATATCCCAAAAAGGATCTACATGATTTGATGTGGATGGCAGCAACAGACCAACAACAACATAAATTCTGTAGGCATATGGATTCTATCAGGAAAGAAGACGAGGCAACCTATCATTGGTTAATGCGACATGACTCTGAAAAATGGATGTTCCATGCAGGTGGTGGCAGAGGATAGGGAATTCTTTCTACAAACGTGTTAGAGTCCTTCAACGGGTTATTGAAGTCGACAAGAGGATTTCCCGTATGGATATGTTCAAGCAGATGGCGGAGAGGTTTGTTGAACGGTTGGTAGCTGCAACGGAATTGATGGAAAGGGATGTTGAATTTATGCCAGTGCCTATGTAGAGATTTGAGAAATACAGACGGCGAGCACATTAGCATTCCGTTTTGCAATATGATAACGAAAGAGGTATTTTTGAAGTTCGCACCACTATCCATAATAATCGGGGTAAACATGTACATACTGTAAATGAATCTACAAGGTTATGCTCCTGTGGGAAATGGTCAATCTACCATATGCCTTGCTCACATGCCATCAAGTGTTTTCAACGTGTTGGTTATGCGAAGACCAACTATATCGATCAACAATATAGTATTTCCAAGTACATAAACACATATAGTGGCCATTTACAGCCAGTGGGTGCTGAACATTATTGTCCCCCGGAAACAAGTCCTTTTTTGCGTAAAAGACAGGTGCAGAAGAGAACGTGTATACAGAATCAAATGGATGTTGGTGATATCGTATATACACGCAAATGTGGTATATGTTCGCAAGCAGGACACGACCGTAGAAAATGTCCTTTGGGTGGCAACAGTAATCAAGCTCAGGGCAGGTGTTCTTCTAGTGTACCTAACTACCCATGAGTTGATGTTGTAATAATAAGTTGTTATGTATATGTTGCAAGATTTATGAAATAAAATTTCCTTGTTTGTTAATTATGATTTATACTTTCCCATTTTACCAATTTAAATAAAAATTTAATATAATTATCTGTATAGTTATTATGTGTGTTGTCTTGTCAGACTGAAAAAGCTGACCAGCTGACATAAAGTTATCTTGCCAATATCATGATATTTAACACGCAAAATATAGCGGCATTAGATATTTATTATGTATGTGTTGTCTTGTCGGACTGAAAAAACTGACCAGCTGACATAAAGTTCTCTTGTCAACATCATGATATTTAATACGCAAAATATAGCGCCATTTGATATGACGCTATGTGTGTGTTGTCTTGTCGAACTAAAAAAGCTGACCAACTGACATAAGTTGTCTTGTCAACATCATAATATTTAATACGCAAAATATAGCGGCAATAGATATGACACTATGTATATGTTGTCTTGTTGAACTGAAAAAGCTGACCAACTGACATAAGATTGTCTTGTCAACATCATAATATTTAATATGCAAAATATAGCGCCATTAGATATGACGCTATGTGTGTGTTGTCTTGTCGAACTGATAAAATTGACCAACTGACATAAAGTTGCCTTGTCAACAACATAATATTTAATACGTAAAATATAGCGCCATTAGATATGACACTATGTGTGTGTTGTCTTGTCAAACTGAAAAAGCTGACCATCTTACATAAGGTTGTCTTGTCATCATCATAATACGCAAAATATAGCGCCATTAGATATGACGTTATGTGTGTGTTGTCTTGTCGAACTGAAAAAGCTGACCAACTGACATAAGGTCGTCTTGTCAACATCATAATATTTAATACGCTAAATATAGCGCCATTATATATGATGCTATGTATGTGTTGTCTCACGTATAAATAACGGGCTCATTGTTGTTATTTTGTGTGCTCAAAATTTACTAAAAACAAATATTTCATTAAAAGTAAGGTTTTCTTTTACTAAAAGCAAATATTTCACAAATGGCTCAACCTCTTCGTCTGCTTATATGCTACTGTGGAAAATCATGCTTGATGCAAAATTGTTGGGATGGTGAAGTTGGTCGCCGCTACTGGTGCTGTATGAACCAGTTCTACAAGCTTCCCGGCAAACCTATTTGTCATTTCGAGGAATAGGTTGATGAACCATGTAATCAGGAATGTGACGGAGAACAACTGCAGTTTCTTCATAATATGTGTCTAGGCCAACAGGAAAGACAAAGAGAAAGCGATAGAATTATTACATAATGAGAGCGAAACTGAAAATGGAAAGCACAATGGAATTGTGAAGCACAAAAGGAACGAAAAAAATATTAACGGGAACTTGCGGAGGTGAAGGCGAAACTGAAAAAGGTACACGAAGAAAAGAAAAAATGGAAGAACGATTTAAGTGGTTGGAGTGGAGAATAAATGGCAACCGGGACTAAACATTGGCATGTATGTTTTTAGTATATTTTTCATATTTCATGTATTTTTATTAAATTGGCATGTTATGTTTTTGTTTGTGCTATAGTAATGTTTTCCTTGTTTGTTATACTAAATTTTATTTTAATTGAAGTGAAAGTTAAGTTTAAGTGCTTGTGTTGTTATATGGAACGAATGGAGAGCTAAAAAAAGTAATGTGCATATTTGATTAAATATTGTTGTTAATGTATACAAAAATATTTTTTACACCAAATAGAAAAAAAGGAAGGTTGAATCAACGTGTCCCGCATCTGGTGTGTCTCAATGTAACCGGTAGCCTGAGGCACATCCCCTCCTGCCCGGGTACGCTATCAGGACCATCATCATCAAGTTGTCTCCTTATAGCCGGATGTGGTGCAGGATGATGCGTCTCCATAATCGTGCCTAGATCCGGAATGTAGTCATCTGTGGCAGCATTGCATGAAGCCTGAAAAAAGAAATTAATAAGATTAAATAAAATAAATAAGTTACAGTTAAAACAAATTCAAATTCAGTTCTAATAAACTCATACATGCACATGTGTTGAGGTGCCATAACTCAGTCGGCGCCTAGTGTAAAAATCTCGGGTCAGCCGATCCTCATTAGTGGTAGACGTGCTAGGGAAATGTCCACCCCAATCCGCCCCTTGAAAATCCGAGCTCTTGATCAATAATTGACCTAATGGGTCACCTGCGATGGCACTAGAGTGTAATAAGTTTTAAGGCTGTAAGACGGCATGTCGGTCTCATGAATGTCACCTGCCATATCAGCAGCAACATCATCAGCAGGAGCCTCATCGCCCCATTGTTGAGGATCACTTCTTCTCCGCCCACGACCACGTCGTTCGGCACCAGCAGCTCGTCGAGCACCACCAGCTTGTCGGATAATACGACTTCACTGATACGTGGTTGGGTCAATATAATCAGCCTCGTGTGCCAAACGTTGATCCGATCGTGCTCGCTGTAGTGTCTGGGCAGCCACATCTATGAATCGACGACTATACTCCTCCATGCCCACCGGATCCTGGACATAACTCTGCATCTGCATCCCTATACGATAGACGATATGCAATCCAATCTCCTGCGTAAAGTAATAAATATAAACTACGTATTTGGCACTAAATTACAGGTATATAATTAATAATAACAAATAACATACCAGGTCCTCGTGACTCCCGGCATATGGGACATACCAACCGTGTGGCTGATGAACTGGGTTCCCGATAAAATGTCGGGAAACAGTACGGTACCATGTCATATAACATGCAATAAGAAATCCATGCCTTAAATGTGTCATCCGCCTTGGACCGATCATCCCTCTCATAATGTAAAGCATGCCATGCAGGCGGAGTCGATATGGGTTGCGGCAGGCCAAATTGATGAAATACCCGCTCTGAGGCATGATGCTCAACAATATCGAGGCATGTGAGCGGGACAAAAGCCCTCCAAATATGTTGTCCAAACGTGCAATACGCAGGCAGGGTGCCTATCACGAACACAAATCGTTAGTATGCGCGACAAGAAGTTAAACAATAACTGGTAAGTTTAGTTAGATATTCACTTGTGCGTCCTGCAACAAATCCAACACATCCTTGTAGAGGGGGAGATTATGATGGGCATCAGACTCTCGTGCAAGTCTACGACGCATAATCCACCTATGTGCTAGAGGGAGAAGCGGAATTTTCACATTAGCCGGTAGTTGCGGTAGAGGTGGCCGAAATTGCAAAAATCGCTCCTAGACCCAAATCTAATAGACAAAGTTTAAAGTATAAGATTAACTATAACTAGGTAGAATTGTAACTAATGGAGATATTATTTGAATATGTTGTCGCCTGTAGAAGTGGTAGAAAGCCAAAAACATCTCTCTGTGTCCCGATGCAAGCCCGACGCATCTGCGTGTACAAAAGTGAGATGACCGCCCCTCCCCGGCTGTAGATAGTTGTATCTTTGAACCGGGTAATATGATGCAGAAAATGAAGGCTCACTAGGTTCCCCGAAGTGTTCAGGAACAAGACCCCCCCCCCCCCCTCCCAAATAGAAAGAGCAACAGCAGCCTCCTATATCGTTGTACATCCACCTCGGCTAACTCGTCAGTGATAGTATCGTGGATCTGCACCAGGTGGTCTCTAATGGGAACTAACCATATAAGACTGGCCCCAGACGCTGCCTCCTAGCCTGCCGGCATGAAACCCGTGAGTATGTGCAGCATATCCTAATATGTCTGCCGCGAATAATATCTCATCACCGCAGGCAGTAAAACTGGTAAGCAATCAGCAGAAAGGCCATATAACATCTCACCATCCTGGAGTGTGACAGTGGCGTCGCTGATGGGCAGATGAAAAGTGTGAGTCTCCGATCGCTATCGCTCAATCAGGGTCCTGATCAAAGCATAGTCGAGCTGTATCCGGCCAATGCTAATAATCCTATATAGGCCCATCTCTTCCAAGTAATGGACCACACGTGGATGTAGAACGCGAGGAGGACTCAAAAACTCCCACAATAGATCAACTCTCCTAGTTCGGAAAGTCTGCGTAAGAAACTGTCCGTCCTATATATACTTGGATCTATGTTGGGGCTATAGGGCTAATAGATCCAACGTCTGAGGGGCAGGATGTATAATCGCATCCATGTCGTCAACTGTATAATCGCATCCATGTCATATTTGTTTACATACATACATATTAATTTATTATATTTTAATAACTTAATTATATAAATATATATATATATATATATATGGTTTCCGGACTAGATATTTTGAGGCCACGTGGCGCCAAACTATCACTAATAATTATGTTTTTTTAAATAACATAACTTATTATTTTTTAATAACTTAATTGTATAAATTTTATATATATATATATATATACCTATGGGTTGCGGGCTCGATATTTTGAGGCCCTGTGGTACCAAACTATCATTAATTATGCGTTTTTTTATAATACAATTTATTATTATTTAATAACTTAATTGTATAAATAATATATATATATATATATATACATACATACATGCATACATATACCTATAGTTTTCGGACACGATATTTTGAGACATGTGGTACCAAACTATCATTAATAATTATGTATTTTTTAATAATATAATTATTATTTTTTAATAACTTAATTGTATAAATTATATATATATGTACCTATAGGTTCCAGGCTCGATGTTTTGAGGCCCTGTGGCGCCAAACAATCGTTACTAGTATTTTATTTTATAATATAATTTATTATTTTCTTAATAACTTAATTGTATAAATTTTATATATATATAGATATATATATACCTATGGGTTCCGGGCTCGATATTTTGAGGCCTTGTGGCGCCAAACTATCATTAATAAATATGTGTTTTTTATAATACAATTTATTAGTTTTTAATAACTTAATTGTTGTGTAAATTATATATATATATATATACATATATATATATATATATACATATATATATATATATACATATATATATATATATATATATATATATATATATATATATATATATATATACACACACACCCCTATGGGTTCCGGGCTCGATATTTTGAGGCCTTGTGGCGCCAAAGTATCATTAATAATTATGTGTTTTTTAAAATATAATTTATTATTTTTAATAACTTAATTGTATAAATTATATATATATATATATATATATATATATATATACACACACACACCTATGGGTTCTGTTGAGGCCCTGTGGCGCTAAACCAGAATTAATAATTATGTGTTTTTTATAATATAACTTATTATTTTTTATTAACTTAATTGTATAAATTATATATATATATACACACACCTATGGGTTTCGGGCTCGATATTTTGAGGCATGTGGCACCAAACTATCATTAAAAATTATGTGTTTTTTATATATAATTTGTTATTTATAATAACCTAATTGAATAAACTATATATATATATATATATATATATATATATATATATATATATACATATACATATATATATATATATATATATATATATCTGTGTGTGTGTGTGTGTGTGTTCCAGACTCTATATTTTGAGGCCCCGTGGCGCCAAACTATCATTAATAATTATGCATTTTTTATAAAATAACTTACTATTTATTAATAACTTAATTTTTGTGTGTGTTTGTGTGTGTGTATATATATGTGTGTGTGTGTGTGTGTGTTTGTGTATATATATTCACCTATGAGTTTCGAGCTCGATATTTTGAGGCATGTGGCACCAAACTATCAGTAATAATTATGTATTTTTTTAAAATTATTTTTTAATAACTTAATTGTATGAATTATATATATATATATATATATATATATATATATATATATATACCTATGGATTCCGGACTCGATATTTTAAGGCCCTGTGGCGCCAAACTATGATTGATAATTATGTATTTTTTAAGGCCTTGTGGATTTCGGGCTCCATATGTTGAGGAATGTGGCACCAAGCTATCATTAATATGTGTTTTATTTTATTATATAATTTATTATTTTTTATTAACTTAATATAATAAATTATTTATATATATATATATATATACACACACATATGAGTTTCGGGTTCGATATGTGAGGCCATGTGGCGCCAAACTATCATTAATAATTATGTATTTTTTTATAATATAATTTATTACTTTTTAATAACTTAATTGTATAAATTATATATATATATATATATATATACACACACACACACACACACTTATGAGTTCCGAGCTCGATATTTTGAAGCCTTGTGGCGCAAAATTATCATTAATAATTATGTGTTTTTTTGTAATATAACTTATTATTTTTTAATAACTTAATTGTATAAATTTTATATATATATATATATATATATATATATATATATATATATATATATATATATATATATATATATATATATATATATATATATATATATATATATGTATGTATATATATATATATATACATGGATTTCGGGCACGATATTTTGAGGCTTGTGGCACTAAATTTTCATTAATAATTATTTATTTTTTATAATACAATTTATTATTTTTAATAACTTTATTATTCAAATTACTAATTATATGAGTTGATACAATTATTAACTTAATTGTACAAAGTTTTCCTTTTCAACTACCAGTATAAGATACTTAAGCAAAGGAATTCTAAGCTAAAATATTGCACATTACTATATTACAAGCCTCTAAATTTTACTACGCTAAAAGGGTCTACATTTTACCACGCTAAAAAAGTCTCGATTTTGCTACGCTAAAAAATAATCTAAAAAATATAAACAACGAATAAATTTAATTGCAAAAATACAAAGTAGCTTTAAAAACATATATATAAATGAGGATATTAACAGACAAGTTTATTTGATAAATTTAACATGCTAGTTTTAAAAATAAAAACACAAACCGAAATAGAACCATAAAATTCAAGTAATATGCATTATTATAAAAGTTTCAACGAAAATAAATCGAAATACCTCAATTTGGAATTTTGGAAAAGCAAATATATCAAAATTTTGACTCTGAACTTTGAATCAACTATATCACGAAGCTCTACACAGATGTGGGACCTACGTACTTTAACTTTTATGTGCTGGGGGGACCCAAACAATTTTTTTTAAAAGGGCAGCAACCGGTAACGGGGGACCAAGAGAAGAGAGATAAAATAATGAAGGAGAAGGGGAATGGGCACGGTGAAGAAGACGAATGAATTTTAATAAGGAATATAGCGTCAGGTATTGTGGCGTTATATCAAATATTGTCAGTTTTTTGCTGTATAGCACTACAATATCTGGTGCTATACTTAATAGTCTCGTTACTATTAATATATAGTTCTGGAAATGATAATGTTATATATAAAGATATTTTTGACATATATTTGTATACTTTTTATCCAAATTAGCCACATTTTAGTTTCCCGCTCCTCAAAGAGCAAAGAAGTAAGAGTACGAGAAATGGAATCATGTAATTACCAATTTAAACCTGTAAAAATTTTGCCTATATAGAAATGCTTAAATAGGTTAGCTGTTCTTTTGTGTCCCTGCAATATAAATAGTAAAAAATAATAAATTAGGACATGGCAGAAAGTCAGAAAAAAAAAATCATGTTGAGAGAAAACCCCACAAAAGAGCGAAATCCAAAGATGGTCCCAAAACTTCTGGGACAATAATAATGAAGAAGGATAGCCTATGGGTCAAATGGATGCACACATACTACATTAAAAATTTTGCTGTAGAGAATGCACCAACTCCAAAAAGTGCTTCCTGGGCTGTGAGGAAGATCTTTGAGACTCGATCATTGATAATAAATCTACAAGGAATTCAAGAAAATCTGGAATGTAGACTGCAAATGCTACCAACATAAAAAAACTCTATTTTTTGCAAATTCCTCAACACTCAAAAGTACACTGGAAAAGCATTATTCTGCAGACAAAACTACACCCGCAATTCAAATTTATCGTCTGGCTAGCTTTGCACAGAAGACTAGCAATAGTGGAGAGGCTAATGAATTTTGGGATACAGATTCCACAACAATGTGTATTATGCAGGAACGTAGACGAATCCTTTGACCATCTCTTTTTTACTTGCCCGACAGCTTGGGAGCTATGGAATAGACTGCTAGTTTGGTTGGGTTACCAGAGGACCATATGTGATTGGAACAGTGAAGTAAAATGGATTAGCAACATTGCTAAAAGGAGAAAATGGACGTGCTGAAATAACCACCAGTGTGCTTGGGATGCTAGTATACTGTCTATGGCGAGAAAGGAACAAGATTAGATTCCAAGGCGGAAGAATGGATATAAATGATACATGCAAAGAAATAGCAGCCCACATACACATACAAGGAAACTCCTTTAAACACTGGAAGGATGATTTGCGAAGACTGGATCACTATCCTTAGATATTGATGTATATATGAATTACGGGAGTGAATCCCTATTGACTGATTGAGAACAGTAGTTGGTCAGCAGCTACTCTATTCTGTAAATGGTTTGATCTTTAATGAAATGAAGCTTTATTTGAAAAAAAAAAAAAGGATGGTCCCATTTGAATGAGAGGTTTTATTTTATGTCTCATATAATTGATATTAATTGTATGAGACTATCTTCTATCTTAAAAAATTATGAATTTTAATTTTATATTTTTAAATTTATAAAATTTTAAGTTTACAAAATTATGAAATAAAAAATTATCTCATATAACTAGTATAAATTATATGAGATACAAAATAAAATTTTTGCATTTGAAGTCTCTTTCGTCTGTGTTATGAGAATGACATGTAAAAGAGAAAAAGTTCCATATGCACTTTGCCTTTGCTAGGACACGTTTCGATGGAGGGTGAGTCCACTGCGCCAAAATTCCCAACCCTACTTTTCCAAAAACTCACTAAAATAATACTGCACAAATCTAAAATTGTTAAGAATAAAACTCTAATTAGGGTGAATGTCTATTTTATAGAAGAGTTTTACTTTGAGGCTAACTCATTTTTCTTCCTATAAATAGAGGGGTCTTACCACATTGTAAATCATCCCAAAAATATCAATAAGAATTCTCCTCTCCCTACCTTGCTCTGCAATATTGTTCATGTTCTTGTATTATTTTATAACACGTTATCAGCACGAAGCTCTACTATCTCAAGAATCTCTTTGAGAAAATTAAGAAGAAATGAATATTGGTAAGATTTAGTTGAGAGCACAAAGCAGATAAATGCATTCTGCGTCAGGTATGGAATATATGCTTCTATCCAGTCACACGATTGTCTAAAGTATATCATAAAGCAATAATTGTTTTTTGCTTCTAGGTAGTAAAATTATGAAATATATAACACTGTTGAACCTGAAATTGAGATTTTACTCAATAGTAATTTTCTTAAAAAATCAGTGCTCCATCCTAACACATGTTAAACATTATTAAGATGTTTTATGTGTCATACTGCATGTAATTATGCTCCTTTCTTGTGATTAATTTTGTTTTAATTATGTCTGACATTATAAAAAGAAAGTTTGTAGCGAAGTGGGATCGTTCTTAGTTACAAGCCATGGTTCAGTGCTTGTCTTGCAATCAAGAAATAGGTAAACCTTCTAACAGGCTTTCTATGTTTATATTTATGGTCTATCTGGCATCAATTTGCTTCATAATTCTGCTAGCTTTTCCCTTTTTCACTACAGTTTATGCCTCTGTTTGTCTATGAAGATAACATTTAAGTTTGGTCCATTTATGCTGTACAAAGATACTGTTTCTTTTGGATTGAAGGTCAAGTTCTATATATAATAAATTAGGATGAATCCCTTGACATATATAGGGGAGTTGTTTAATTGTGTTTTATTGCGACCATGTGTTGAGTTGCATTTTGCCCTTGAAATTTCGGGCAAGTACTACATGACATGGGTGTTGGATGCTGAAATCCATTTAGATGCAATGGGTCTTGGAGACGCCATTAAAGACAGAAATAATGCATCCACCCAAGACTGTGCTAAGGCCTTGATTTTCTTGCGCCATCACCTTGATGAAGGTTTGAAAATTATCTCACGGTCAAAGATCCACTTATCTTGTGGAATGGCTTAAAGGAGAGATATAACAACCTGAAGTTGGTCACTCTGCCACAAGCACGATATGATTGGGCTCATCTGAGGCTCCAAGACTTTAAGTCTGTTTCTGAATATAATTCTGCAATGTTTAGAATTACTTCTAAATTGAAACTCTGTGGAGATACTATAACTGATTACAACGTTTCATGCCTCCAATATGGTTCTGCGTCTACAACAACTTTATATAGCAAATTTCCATATAATCTGTAACTAAACCAAAGATCAAATGTTATGTTTATTCTGTGACATTTGCAATACATTGTACAATTCAATAATGTTATGCCATGTCGCCATTAAATTTATGTAGCGAAAACATGTAGTCTACATAATTATAATGTTTATTGTCAAATTCACATATCAGCTAGTTTATAAAATTGTATGTACGTTTATTAGCAATACAACAACGCTGTAGAATTTTGGTCTATTTTTAGACTGAAGCAGCGCAGTGAACTAACTACATTACATTCAAAGTTCACATGTAAAAGTTTACCAAGCCATTCATTGTACTGTTTTACTTGATTTATTTCAATTGGCAACTAACCAAATTGTTATTTATTACTGCCTTTTGTAATGTTGTACATTTGTATACAGTCTGCAATAGTTGTACATTATACTAAAGTCCGATAGTTACATATTTGTATGCATAACATATTATAACTAATCAATTCATGTACCACACATATGATATTCAAAGAGAAGAAATATTTCTCTCATTTAAGTATGTGTAAGGCAGATGTTACTACAATTTCTGGTAGTATTAAATTGATTGAAGGCTCCGGAAGAGCAACTATAACTCTGCCTAAAGGAACAATATTTATCATAGAGAATGCAATGTTCTCCTCCAAGTCCAAGAGAAACTTGTTGAGTTTTAAAGATATCAGTCAAAATGGATATCATATTGAGACAATAGATGAGAATAATCTTGAATACCTCATTTACTCATGAAAACGAGGCTGCCCACTTCGGTTTGGGGTCACGCCATTTTGCACACAGCAATGCTAGTTCGTCTCTGACCGACGAATTATCACAAATATTCCCCGTTGCAATTAGTTTTGGGTCATGAACCTAATATATCCCATTTAAGAATTTTTGGATTCGCAGTATATGTGCCTATAGCACCGCCATATTGCACCAAAATGGGTCTGCAAAGAAGGTTAGGAATATATGTTGGGTTTGAATCGCCCTCCATTATTCGCTACATCGAAACATTGACAGGGAATTTGTTCACTGCACGATTTGCAGACTGTCGATTCGATGAGACACTTTTCCCAAAATTAGGGGGAGAAGTTGGTGAAACCAAACGGGAAATTTTGTGAAAAAATGCATCATTATCTCATCTTGATCCACATACCTCTATTTGTGAAAAAGAGGTGCAAAATATTATCCATTTGCAAAGAATAGAAAATCAAATGCCAGATGCATTTATGGTCTTGAAAAGGATAACAAAATTACATATCCCCGCAGGGAATGTGATAGCAGTATGTGATAAGTCTGAAAGAAGACAAAAGTTATTACCGTGAAGGTATCAATGAATATGGACGTGGCAATAGACGGAATTATAATCGTCATCATTGTGATAATGAGAATAATAAAGATTCTCAAAATAATCTTTCACTTTATGAAAGTAATATTTGACATGAGATTTTATATAGCACATACAGATGATTATGATCCATTCATGGTGTGAATGTGACAACATATGATTTATGAATACATATTCATTCTTGGAAGAATATGAACGTGCTAGTGGTAGTGAATATACCACATCACCTCTAGAAGGAGGTTTGAGATGATATATGAAAATAATGTCATTATTATGGCATGAATGATCATTGGTCACGTACCTATTGTACGCCAAAATATTTTGGAAATATGATTATTAAAGGACAACGATAATACAAGAAACATATCTTGCATATAATTTTGACCATGACCATAATGGTATAACTTTATCTTTAAAAGAGATATTCACCACATGGATGTTGATGAATTTGTGGTAGTACAAAATTAATTGAGAGCTCTAGAAGAGCCAATTATTACTATGTTGGAGAAACACAATTGATTACCAATAAGGTACTGTGTTGTAGTAAGTCTCAAAGAAACTTATTCAGTTTCCAAAGTATATGTGAAAGCAGTTGATTATATTGAGACAATAAATAAAGGAAAGATTTGATATCTTCTATTACTACAACTTGTAGCGGGATAATCTGTATATGAAAAGCTACCCGCTTTATTCTCCAGTTTGTACTATATAAATAAAAGAATGCCATAATAAAGTGGATGTTAATTGATATAAAAATCCATATCATAATAACCTTGGAGTTTATTGAGAATTGCACATGTCATGGTATAAACATGAACTTATCAATATTGATAATTTATTCAATTGGCATTCGGATTAGCCATATCAATTTAAGTATGATGTGCAACAATAATAGAGAATTCACATGGGTAAATATTAAAGAACTAGAAAGTTCTTTACGAATTCTCTTGTATTACTTGTTCTCATTAAATTAATTGACCAACTAAAGTTGGGGTTGAATCCCATAAATTCTGGAAATATCAAAGGTGAATATGGGCCCATTCGCCTGCCATGTATACCACATATGATGCATCTATGATATGGTTACATGTGCGATTATTATTAACCTGCAGCCTGGCCGGTGCTTGCGAGGTAAATTGCTCAGTAATCTAATTTCGAGCATAATTTCCAGATTTTCTATTCAAGATAGTTCATCTAGATAAGTTGGTTTACATCATAGTTGGTTTAGCAAAATAATTTATTGAGTGCCTCCATTTAATAGCTAAATTATTGCTTATGAGAACAAAGTTATCTATATCAATTTGATATACGCTATACACGAGAGTATATTATATTCTCCCCTCACAAGTGGTTCAGGGTCAGGAACCAAATAATTTCATCTTATTATTATTAATGTGTTGTGTATATTAACATGATAATGCACAAAGATGATTTCCCAGAGTTGAGAAAACAAAGTTTTCCTAACATGAGGGGGAGACATGATAAACACTTGAGAAAAGGTTACATGGGATGAATTATCATTTGTATATATAGATCCTTGAATATCATAATATGAACCTGAAGTTCATAAAAGGATAATTCAATTGCAACATATTGCAAAACATGCCATACGCATTTGCTGACCCAAAGAAAGTAACGATAGTCTCACTGCAAATGCTCATATTAAGTCCTAGAAGGACAAAGTCTTTGATACGCTTAAAGCATATAAACAAATCGGTTTCAAAAGAACTTCTTAATAAAGAAGATGAGCAAATGATCAAAGTGATCATAATAAGGAGGCAAGTGATCTAGAAGATCACATGACATAACGCTTCATAAAATCTCATGAGAGATTCAGGTACCTGAATGTATGAATGAAGAGATCTCCATGTTATGTCTTTATGAAAATTTACTGGAACCGATATAAAATGTTCGTCGACGACATCTATGATAGCGCTAAATATCGATGAGGATCTTATGTTTGTCGAATACAAACAAAAATATTGGCCAAATGGAAGAGATACAATTCAAGTAGAATTGATTCCATATGAAAGACATGTAATTTTGGACATGTAGTTCGAATACTTGAAAGTATAAAGTCAATGGTATGTGTAATCAATTTTTGATATCTTATTTGTTTAGCATGACATGAAAACTTGATATGCATCTAAAGTCTATTATATGACTTATATGACTTAACTTATATGACAACCCATGAAGGATTTAAGTTGCTTGAAGAATCTACAATTCTTGATCTTGAGGTACCACTTCCTTAATGCAATTTATGCACAAATATATCTTGCTATAACTATGATAATGTGATGGCGAGGATATCTCTATGGAAATATTGAAGAGCCATTCCACGATATTTGTGAAGATATTATATATCTATCACGAGTTATGATTTCAAGGTGCAAATATTCATTATAGTTAATATGGTTGATTTATTTATCAAATCTCTACTAACGATCTCTTGAAGCTAGTGCACAAGATTGGGATGCGAAGACTCAAGGATGTGAATTGATGCTCTCTTCAGGGGGAGTTAATGCGCGTTGCACTCTTTTTCCCTTACAAGGTTTTGTCCCACTGGGTTTTCCTTGCAAGGTTTTTAACGAGGCAACCAATAGGCGCATTTCTAAACATGTGTACTCTTTTTCCTTTCTATTATTTTTCCCATTGGGTTTTATTTCAGTTAAGGTTTTAACGAGGCACATTATTTATTGAGTAGACATTCAAGGGGGAGTGTTAAGAATAGAACTCTAATTAGGGTGAATGTCTATCTTATAGAAGAGTTTTACTTTGAGACTAACTCATTTCTTTTCCTATAAATAGAGGGGTCTTACCCCATTGTAAATCATCCCAAAAATATCAATAAGAATTCTCCTCTCCCTACCTTGCTCTGCAATATTTTTTTTTTTTTTTTGGTAATTAACTTTCTTTTATTAATCACCAAAGATAGAGTCATTACATTTCCATAATTCAGCTAACACAGCTGATAGCTCTGCAATATTGTTCTTGTTCTTGTATTATTTTATAACAAAAATAAAAATATATTTAATTTAATACGGGAGGAAGGTTTTGATTTTCTTGAGTTGAAATTATGTCGAAAATAATTTTTTTACTTTTTTAATAGAGATAAAATATATGTACATATTATTCTCCTTAAATCCTATTCATAAAAATTTACTCGGTTATTATTATTGTTATTGTACGAGAGAAGGTCTCAATTTGATCATGTTTTATGTAGATTTTCGTATCCATAAATTTGTAAATGTGACATTGTGATGGTTGAAAGTGTTAAAAATTGCAGTAGATGAGATGGATCAAAAGTTATATCGAAACAAATTTTCACAAATGAAAAGCATACAATATTTCAGTATTTAACAAATTTAGCAAAAAAATGTAACACAATGAACTAAAAGCTTCTTATAGTTGATTTGTTAATCGTGTTCGTACGCTGGTGTATTAGTCTGAATTCATCCCAAAATAGAAGTGCTTATTTTAAGTACAACTCCACTAAAAAGGTATTACTTCACTTATTTGAAAAAATTGAGGTGTTTGATCAAACTTATATTTTAATTGTGAGCTACGACAAAGTTTGTTTTGGCTAATCTTGCATAATCTAATTAGTCAAAATGGTCTAAATGGCATATATACTTGTGTCATTTAATCATGACGATCCTCATATTTTACTTTTTTTCATCCACATTTTAACTTGTCCAAAACTCATATTTTAAACCCCTCTAACTGTGTGTATCTCACTTGCTTGACGTGAATGGGATATCATATTCCACGTCATTTTTTATATTTTATCTACTAAAAATATTTATTGTATACTATTTTCTTAAAAACAAAAATCAATGCCTCCATCTCATATCTCTCCCCGAATTCACAGATTTCTTTTCTCCAGGAGGGAGACTCCATCTCATCGCTGTCTATAAATATATGAAATTATGTGTTCCAATTAGAATGCCCTGGTACTATGCATTTCTAATTCTTTTCTAAAATAATTGTAACTTCAAAAATATTACTAAAAGTCTAAAAGAAGTGAAAAGGCAAAGAAGGAAATCAGGGAATGACGAAATCCAGTTCTTCCCTCGCTTTTAATTATATGTACCATAACAGTAAAATAAATCAATTAATCATCGCTCTAATAGAAGGCATAGCCGCATAGAGGACCAAGTCCCGGGGGAGGGGTGGGGTTAGGGAATAGGGGCAGTGGGAAAGAAGAAGCAGAAGGATACAAGGATGGGGAGGGGAGGGGAGGCGAAAATGGAGGGGCTCTTGTTGAGCGAAGGGGAGTGGGGAAGAAGAAGAGTAAAATATCTCTTTTGCTATTTTCTTTTTGTTATGAAATAATATAAGAACAAGAACAATAATACAAGAACAATATAGAGAGAAGTAGAGAGAGGAGTATTCTTATTGATACTTTGGGGTGATTTACAATGAGGTAAGACCCCTCTATTTATAGGAAGATAAAAGACTTAGCCTCAAAGTAGAACTCTTCTATAAGATAGACATTTATTCTAATTAGAGTTCTATTTATAACACTCCCCCTTGAATGTCTATTCAATAATGTGCCTCGTTAAAACCTTAACTAAAACAAAACCCAATGGGAAAAAAAATTATAGAAAAGGAAAAAGAGTACACATGTTTGAATATGCACCTATTGGTTGCCTCGTTAAAAACCTTGCAAGGAAAACCCAGAGGGGCAAAACCTTGTAAGGAAAAAGAGTGCAACGCGCATTAACTCCCCCTGAAAAGAGCATCAATTCACATCCTTGAGCATTTGCATTCCAATCTTGTGCACCATCTTGAAATTATCATTCTTGATAGATATGAACATCTTCATATAATGTCGTGGAATGACTCTTCAATATCTCCATAAAGGTATTCTCGATACCATCATGCTTATAGTTATAGCAAGATACATATGTACACAAGTTGCACTTAGGATGTGGTACTTCAGGACCAAGAATTGTATATGCTTCAAGCAACTTCAATCTTTCATGGATTGACATATAAGTTAAGTCATATAAGCCATATAATAGACTTTAGATGCATATCAAGTTTTCATGTCATGCTAAACAAATAAGATATCGAAAACTGATTACACATACCATTGACTTTATACTTTTATGTATTTGAACTACATGTCCAAAACTATATGTCTTTCATATGGAATCAATTCTGCTTGAATTGTATCTCTTTCATTTAGCCAATATTTTGTTTGTATTCGACAAACATAAGATCCTCATCAATATTTAGCGCTATCATAGATGTCGTCGACGAACAGTTTATATCGGTTCCAATAAATTTTCATAAAGACATAACATGGAGATCTCTTTATTCATATATTCAGGTACCTGAATCTCTCATGAGATTTTATGAAGTGTTATGTCATGTGATCTTCTAGATCACTTGCCTCCTTATTATGATCACATTGATCATTTGCTCATCTTCTTTATTAATAAGTTTCTTTTGAAACCGATTTGTCTATACGCCTTAAGTGTATCAAAGACTTTGTCCTTCTAGGACTTAATATGAGCATTTGCAGTGAGAATATAGTTACTTTCTTTGGGTCAACAAATGCGTATAGCATGCTTTGCAATATGTTACAATTGAATTATCCTTTTATGAACTTCAGGTTCATATTATGATATTCGAGGATCTATATATACAAATGATAATTCATCCCATGTAACCTTTTCTCAATTGTTTATCATGTCTCCCCCTCATGTTAGAAAAGCTAACTTGTTTCCTCAACTTTGAGAGTCCATCTTTGTGCATTATGGTGTTAATGAAAATATACACCGCACATCAATAATAATAAGATGGAGTTATTTGGTTCCTGACTCTGAACCACTTGTGAGGGAAAAATATAATATACTCTCGTATACAACGTAGATCAAACTGATATATATAACTTTGTTCTCATAAGAAACAGATTAGCTATTAAGTGGAGGCACTCAATAATTATCTTGTTAAACCAACTATGATATAAACCAACTTATCAAGATGAACTATCTTGAATAGAAAATCTGGAAATTATGCTCGAAGTTATATTACTGAGCAATTTACCTCGCAAGCACCGGCCAGGCTGCGGGTTAATAACAATCGCACATGTAACCTTATCATAGATGCATCATATGTGGTATACATGGCAGGTGAATGGGCCCATATTCACCTTTGATATTTCCAGAATTTATGGGATTCAACCCGAACTCTTTAGTTGGTCAATCAATTAATGAGAACAAGTAATATAAGAGAATTCGTAAAGAACTTTCTAGTTCTTTAATATTTACCCATGTGAATTCTCTATTACTGCACATCATACTTAAAATGAGATGGCTAACCCGAAAGCCAACTGAATAAATTATCAATATTGATAAACCTCAAATTTACACCATGACATGTGCAATTATCAATAAACTTCAAGTTTATTATGGTATGGGTTTTTATACCAATAAATATCCACTTTATTGTGGCATTCTTTTGTTTGTGTAGTACAAACTGGAGAATAAAGCGGGTAGCTTTTCATATACAAATTATCCCCCTACAAGTTGTAGTAATAGAAGATATCAAATCTTTCCTTTATTTATAGTCTCAATATAATCAATCGCTTTCGCATATACTTTGGAAACTGAATAAGTTTCTTTGAGACTTACTATCACACAATACCTTATTGGTAATCAATTGCGTTTCTCCAACATAGTAATAATTGGCTCTTCTAAAGCTCTCAATTAATTTTGTACTACCACAGATTCATCAACATCCATGTGGTGAATATCTCTTTTAAAGAGAAAGTTATACCATTATGGTCATGGTCAAAATTATATGCAAGATATGTTTCTTGCATTATCGTTGTCCTTTAATAGTCATATTTCCAAAATATTTTGGCGTACAATAGGTACGTGACCAACGATCATTCATGCCATAACAATGACATTATTTTCATATATCATCTCAAACCTCCTTCTAGGGGTGAGTGTGGTATATTCAATACCAATGCGTCTGGCATTCGATTTGCTATTCTTTGCAAATGGATAATATTTTGCACCTCTTTTTCACAAATAGAGGTATGTGGATCAAGATGAGATAATGATGCATTTTTCCACAAAATTTCCCGTTTGGTTTCACCAACTTCTCCCCCTAATTTTGGGAAAAGTGTCTCATCGAATTGACAGTCTGCAAATCGTGCAGTGAACAAATCCCCTGTCAATGTTTCGAGGTAGCGAATAATGGAGGGCAATTCAAACTCAATATATATTCCTAACCTTCTTTGCAAGCCCATTTTGGTGCAATATGGCGGTGCTACATGCACATATACTGCACATCCACAAATTCTTAAGTGGGATATATTAGGTTCATGACCCAAAACTAATTGCAACAGGGAATATTTGTGATAATTCGTCAGTCAGAGACGAACTAGCATTGCTGCATGCAAAATGGCGTGACCCCAAACCGAAGTGGGCAGCCTCGTTTTCATGAGTAAATGAGGTATTCAAGATTATACTCATGTATTGTCTCAATCTGATATCCATTTTGAATGATATCTTTAAAACTCAACAAGTTTCTCTTAGACTTGGAGGAGAACATTGCATTCTCTATGATAAACATTGTTCCTCTAGGCAGAGTTATAGTTGCTCTTCCGGAGCCTTCAATAGATTTACTACTACCAGAGATTGTAGTAACATCTGCCTTACACATACTTAGTTGAGAGAAATATTTCTTTTCTTTGAGTATCGTATGTGTAGTACATGAACCAACTAAACAAATATTTGATCCAAGTTTGCTTTGTGAGATATCCATATTTTCTTTCCCATGGTTTGACATACAAAAGAAAATACATGAACATGAGAATAAACAAATTCAATCCGTTTGTTTCACATTTAAACAATATTTTCAAAATCTGTTGAGGTTAGTTGACTAACTAAATCAGATAGTCGATTATATGTTTTCCATAATCGATTACTTTGCAGTTTGAAAATTTCAGTTTAAGCACTGTCTCCATGTAATCGATTGTTAAACATACATAATCGATTATTTGTTATTTTGAAAAACTTCAGATCACACTGTCTTAATATAATCGATTGTTAAACATACATAATCGATTATTTGCTATTTTGAAAAACTTCATATCACACTGTCTTAATATAATCGATTGTTAAACATACATAATCGATTATTTGCTATTTTGAAAAACTTCAGATCACACTGTCTTAATATAATCGATTGTTAAACATACATAATCGATTATTTGCTATTTTGAAAAACTTCAGATCACACTGTCTTAATATAATCGATTGTTAACAAGTATATAATCGATTATTTTGCAGTTTTAATGCGAAATATTAGATAATCGACTAACTGTTAGGTTAGTCGATTAACTCTACTGAAAAATAAAAATATCTTTGAAATTTAAGCATATTGAAACATTCTAAAGAACTAATACTAACATTATATCATAAACTAACTAATACGAGCTGATACTAATGACTATTAGTTTATTCACTAACTAATACAAATAAAATCAAACAATTCCATCTTCCTTCATCACAGATCCATCACCGATTAAGTGGTCTATTTTCCCCTCAGGGTGCTCAAAGAAGTCTGCCACATCCAGGTGGGTGGTGTCAAAATTGTCGTCAGAGACAAAATTTGTTTCAGGGCATTTACCTTTTAGAGATGCTTGATAAAGCTCAACCAAATGTCTTGGTACACGGCAAATTTTCGCCCAGTGCCCTTTTCCGCCGCAACGATAATATATAGTTTATGAACTATTTGCTTTTGGATTCTCATCGCATCGTGCTTGTGGCAGAGTGACCAACTTCAGGTTGTCATATCTCTCCTTTAAGCAATTCCACAAGATAGGTGGATCTTTGACTGTGATATATTCAATTTTCAAACCTTCATCAAGGTGATGGCGCAAGAAAATCAAGGCCTTAGCATAGTCTTGGGTGGATGCATTATTTCTGTCTTTAATGGCGTCTCCAAGACCCATTGCATCCAAATGGATTTCAGCATCCAACACCCATGTCATATAGTTCTTGCCCGAGATTTCAAGGGCAACGAACTTTCTTTTCATAATGTCAGACATGAATCAAAATTACATCAAGAGCGTGTTCATACTTACGGGCTTTATTACAAGTATCACATTCACTTCAGGGAATGGATCATAATCATCTGTATGTGCTATATACAATCTCATGTCAAATATTACTTTCATAAAGTGAAAGATTATTTTGAGAATCTTTATTTTTCTCATTATCACAATGATGACGATTATAATTCCGTCTATTGCCTCGTCCACATTCATTGATACCTTCATGGTAATAATTTTGTCTTCTTTCAGACTTATCACATACTGCTACCACATTCTCTAAAGGAATGGAGCAAATTCAATTGGACGGATTTTGTCTTCTTTCAGACTTATCACCTACTGCTACCACATTCTCTAAAAGGAATGGAGCAAATTCAATTGGACGGATTTTTTAATTCTTTGCCCACAATCATACATGAATTTGATCATGGCAAGGCATAGAAATTTTACCACTTCATGTGAGTGTAATTTCTTACAAACTCCATTAGAGTTATAATCAAACTTTGTTGTCTTTGTTTGTATATGAAATCAAATCGTAGAATTTCAAGAATTTGAAAGAGAAAATTAAAATACTTACCTTTAAGGTATACCAATAAATGTTGTGATATCAAATATACCTCTTGGGTTTCCATCCCGTTGCATTACTTTATGATGATACCATCTCTTCTATTTTTCCGTATAGAAATTCGTCAAATCGCTAGACTTTGCGTTCTCACTGCTTCGTTTATTCTCCTTTGTGTAACTTGTGAATTATGTACAACACCTTTGGTTGCCGTGGATGCTTGACTTCTAGCTCATACCCATACTTCCAACCACATTCATCTTACTGGTGTCAACAGTCCTAATGCACTAGCTACCTCCAATTCCTGCAGTAGCCTTCAAGACCACATTTGAGGATACATGACCATTGATTCTTCGAGAAATAAGAGGTTTTTCCAATTGGTTAGAGACTCATTCTGATAACGTGTTATGAAATAATATAAGAACAAGAACAATAATACAAGAACAATATAGAGAGAAGTAGAGAGGAGTATTCTTATTGATACTTTGGGGTGATTTACAATGAGGTAAGACCCCTCTATTTATAGGAAGATAAAAGACTTAGCCTCAAAGTAGAACTCTTCTATAAGATAGACATTCACTCTAATTAGAGTTCTATTTATAACACATTTCCTTTTTTGTTCTTATTTTAATGATATTTCTTTATTTAATTATTTTTGGTTCAAAATATTCACATTCACGCTAATTATTCTCATGAATTACACCAATCTTATCTAACTCAACCATTATTTTGCCAGATGTAGTTGGTCAACGGTTAACTGGTTTTGAAATACAGATTTTGAACAAGTTAAAGTGTCTGGATGAAATAAAGTGAAGTGGGAGGACCGGCACGACAAAGTGACACAAGTATAAGTACAAGAAAACGTTTTGTCGAATGATGTTTCAGAGAAAAACTCTCAAAGAATAGCAGATTATATTTGACTAAAAGGATGTTGGGCTAAGCTTATAAGCTGGTCAAACGGGCTTATAAACACCTTTTAGCTTATATACGCATTTGGTAAACACTTAAACTGCCATAAGTCATAAGTCGATTAACCCAACTTATGACTTTTTAGCTTATAAGCACTTTTAGTTTGACTAAATTTTTACTAATTTATCCTTACTAATATTTTTTCTCAAAACAAATTTTCTAACTTTCTTTTCAACCATATTCGTTTTTTTATCATTATTTTTTTAACAAAGAAACTTTTTTATTTTATAATATTTTTGTAAATTTTTTAAGAATACTTTAGTCATTTTAGTAAAAAATAAATTATCAGCATTTTTCCATCAAACACATCAACTGCTTATTATTATTTCAGCACTTCAAGCTATCATCTATTTATAATCAGCTAATTCAAACGGACTCTAAATCACTTGAATTGCACTTTTGAAAAAAGGTAGTAGTTGTAAGCCCTAAACTAGTCATATTGGTGTGATTATATTGAATAAGGCGGAGCATGCAAACAAAGACTTACATTGGTAGTTGAAAAGTTTACATAAGGTGTAGGGACTATTAATGGTGTGAGACCTTTTGAAGAAAATCGTACGGACTTGGTCCAAAGCGACCAATATCACAAATGTTGAGAGAATTTGCAAGTCGGTTCAGCACAACAACTAGTATCATAGCCTAGGTTTGACCGGACGAGCTTAACGGTGCGCACATAAGAAGAATTACGGGCTTCGATTGCTATAAATAGTGAATCTCGAAAATTAACAGGTGAATCGCGATAATGAGCCATATGAAAATTAGTTTGAGGCAGAGACCCATAAATCGTGATAGTAGGCATGTGAAACTTAGTTCAAGAAGGAGATTGTTGGTTGTGCGAATAAAGTATCACATTGATAACTAAAAAACATTGAGACGACATATAAAATGAAGTAATCTTTTGGTGGCGCCAAGTCATTTGAGAAAAATGGTACAGACTTAGTACAATATAGACAATATCACACCATAAGTATATACAGGCTGAGTTAGCGCAATAAATCCAATGAATGCATGCTTATCATAAGTCTGTGCGGAGATTTGAATGTCAGTAGAAAATATAGCTAGAAAACCTATTGTATAAGTATCAGAATGAAACGGATGGAGGGACAGAATTTTGAAATTGTTATGGTCAATTATCTAACAACTTTAGAAGTAAAGCGTACGTGTTGCCAAAGGGGTAGCCACTAGGCCACGTTCACAAGTCACAATCCCTCCATTTTTCTTTTTAGTCCCCACAAAGTCTAAGAGAAGATCCTCTACTGTCATCTACTCATTTTTAGTCTCGTCTTTTTCTCTTAGCCAAATCTTCTATTTTCAGGCCTGTCCTTTTTTGTTTTTTTTGTTTCAAACAGGTATCATTCAGAAAGGCTCCGAATCCAAAATAAGGGATTTTTTAACCTTTTTCCTGTAAATAAGTAAGTTTTTTAGATTTTAAGAATTGATTAATTATTATTTTTCTATATTATTCTTGGAGTAAATAGTATTGGAATATGTGTTAGGATTATTTATATGAGATATTAAAAGTTAATATGGTCAATTCAATTGCTAATTGATATTAAAAGGTAATTTTTTTGTATAAAAATATTCAAAAACTTACTTATTTTGAACCAGAGAAAATATTTACAAGAAGAAAAATAAATTGTATAAGATAACCAAAAGGAGTAATGGCAAATGGTCCATTAATGCAATCTGCAGAAATCAACAAATTGGACCACGGACACGGATCCGAAACTGCTGCTACCACAGTCTGAAACGATAAATATACACAAAATTAAAATAAAAAGCCTAAGCAAGTGGATTTCATAACAAAAACGGAAACTAATGGGAGAAAGAGACCTTACGTGAGGTTGGGAGGGAAAACTTGGGTACGGAACTCAATTGTAGTTTTTTTTGGATTTAAAGTAAGTGTAAAAGAAATTATCTTTTTATATATAATGTCAAAATATAATATGTTATACCTTAATGGTAACTTTTACCGTTAAGAAATAATTGAAATGTGTAGCATATTTTTAAAAAATGCTATACATCAAAAATTTTCGCCGCCCCGGGAAAAGAGTTAGGGATAGGAGTACTCAAGCACTAGAACCGAAAAGGCTAAGCAATTTTATATATAAAGTAGTTAGGATTTTAGAAAAATTCATTCACAACAAATTCTAACTCTCATTCAATCTTTTCTTCTTGTTAAATTCTCAAGCATTTTTCGTAATGTCTGAAGAGCGTAGAATAAAAGTTTCATTATAATAGGGGGAGGGGGGATGAGGTTGTAATAGAGAGTAACTCTGTGAGGTATAGTTTATCTCCACTGGGTCATGTTTAATTACCACTTATAATAGTATACCATAAATTGATACCGTTATTATGCAAAAAAAATGAGTGTGAGGAAACGTTTTGTGATACTTAAAGTAACTGAAAGATATCCGTATTCAGTCACGATCCGGTTTTCCCACCATCGGAAGTCATGATGGCACCTACTAATGAGAGCTAGGTAAGCCAATCCTTAGCTACTTACTTCATTAACACATTGCTTCTCTTTTAACAAATACAAGTCAATAACATGAAAACAACAGAACTTTAAATAATTAAGCGGAAGATAAAAATATTTCTTTTTTTTCTTTTATTTATATGAACTTGAATTTCTGATACAACCATTTGAATTTCGACTACCCAGAACTGGTGTCACAGTTTCATAGACAGTCTAAGAATACTACACATAAAGGTCTCAAAGAAATAAACCCAACACTGTCTCCAGAAATACATGAAAGAAACAGGAATGTAGGTGAAAGGAGACGGCATGGCCTGTGAACGTCTGCAAGGCTACCTTTAGTCGCCTGATGAATAAGATCCAGCAATCTCATTGCAGTCCGAATTCTACAACATTGGATTATGCACAAAAGAGTGCAGAGTGTTGTATCATCACAACCGATCCTATGTGTTGGTAAGTGCCTAGTCTAACCCTGCGGAAGTTATGGCGAGGCTAGACCGAACTAACATATATATATATACGGCGGAAAAATAACAAGAATAACCCTTTTAAGTGGGAAGGGAACATGCTTCGGGGATAACAGATAATACAGAAATTCAAGGGAATAATAAGGAATATCAATAAATTATCTCTAACGCGGATAAGGAAAATAAAAGCAGACTTCACTGTCTATACACATCTCGTTGCAGGCGTGAAACCCAATCCCATTCCTCAATGTTTCCGTGGTAGACGTACCACCCACTCCCATTTTACCAAACCTCGTGGTAGGCGTACCACCCGCTCCAATTTCACCAAACCTCGTGGTAGGCATACCACCCGCTCCCATTACATTATATCAATAATTCTTTCAAATGAAATTTACTGCAATAATGCAACAATTAATACGAATTCATAAGACAACAAGTACACAATAATTATGATTCACTGAGGAACACAAATAATGACAAATAGTAATTAATTATGGGCTTTAAGGAGCAATTAAAAATTTAGTATTTAATGTGCCAAATGTCAAGTAGCAATTAAGTCACATAATCATGTAGCAATTATGGCATAAATTCAAGACATGACGTTGCACAAGGATACCTTGATCCAATAATAACAAGTAACATAATAAAGGGAGATGTCAACACAAAGAATCACAGTCATTGCGGAATAGGAAAACTAAATGCACTTGAACTGATAACAATAAGAAATCATAGCAAATGGAAATAGGTGCACGACATCACCCTTCGTGCTTTTACTCTCATCCTCACCAAGTGATGATATAATAAAATGTGCACGTCATCACCTTTCATGGTTTTACTCTATTTCCTCATATATAATCAATATAATTGGAACGGAATGGTACATCGTGCGGCACAACATCACCCTTCGTCCTTTACGCTCTTTTCTCACATATAATCAATAGAATCAGCACGGAATAGTACATCGTGTGGCATGGCATAACCCTTCGTGCTTTACTCTCTTTCCTCACCATAATCAAACCATGCACAGCATCACCCTTCGTGCTTTAGCACTCTTCCTCACCCAATCAACAATCAAAAACAAGGGCAAGGGAATAATAAAACAATAATAGAAATTCCGGCAAAGGAACACAAACAAACAATTAAAATCCAGCAAGAGTATAACATCAATAATCTCAACGTCCCGCCAAGGAAAAATATTCAATAATCAACAACATCCTAGCAAGGGAAAATATTTAATAATCAACAACGTCCTGGCAAGGGAAAATATTCAATAATCAACAACATTCCGGCAAGGAAAATATTCAATAATCAACAACGTCCCGGCAAGGAAAAATATTCAATAATCAACATCCTGAAAAGGGAAAATAGTCAATAATCAACAAAGTCCCCCCAAGGGAATAGATCAATAACTCCTTCTCTTTCTTTCTCTTTCATCTCACAATTCACATTATCACTCGAGCCAATGCTCCAAAGATTTACTTATCTCATATACCTTCACAATTGTATTTCAACTCGAGCCAACACTCCACAGAGTTTAAAGGTCACAATTCCTTTCACATACTCTTTACAACATACAGAAGTCATCAATTAAGCATGGAAGGTATAGCAAAATCCAAACTATTTGCAAAATAAGGATCACAGTCATGCTAGACACCAATGTATAGATACTCGTCACCATGCCTATACATCATACTCAACAATTAATAAGTAGCAAATAAGACTCAACACATATTCCCTCAAGCTAAGATTAGACCAAACACTTACCTCGATGCTTTGAACTCAACTCAAGACTTAATTATAGCTTTACCCCTCAATTTCACCACCAATCCGCTCGAATCTAGTCATAAATTACTTAAATACAGCAACAAATGCTAGGTGAATCAATTTGAATGCATAAAAATGGATTTCCAAAAGTTTTACCCAAAAAGTCCGAAAATTCCCCTGGGCCCACATGGTCAAAACTCGAAGTTCGAACCAAATCTCTGTTACCTATTCCCTCACGAATCCATATCTATGATTTGTTTTGAAATCGGACCTCAAATTGAGGTCCAAATCCCCAATTTTTGAAAAACCTAAGTTCTACTCAAAAACCCCAATTTCACCCATGAAAATCCTTGATTTTAAGTGAAAAACATATTAAATGATGATAATGGTTGAAAGTATTGATTAAACATCGACTTACAAATGATTTGGAATGAAACTTGTTCTTGAAAAATCGCCTAAAGAGTTGTATTTGAAAGTGGGGTGAAAAATGACCTAAAATTCGACTAAGTATCGAAAGTACTGGGCTGCAGATATGGGAATTACCCCGACTCCGCATGCTTGGGAATTGCGAAGCTGGGTTCGCATTTGTGAACCCTTCCCATTTTCCCAGTTCTCGCATTTGCGAAGGGAAAAGTCACATTTGGACCATCCTACTTTCGCATTTGCGAATAGTAAGATCGCATTTGCGATTAGTGGTCAAAATCCCAAAATTCGCAATTGCGATGCAAAGCTCGCATTTTGCGAGTTCGCAATTGTGAGATGATCTTCGCAAATGCGAAGATCACAGAGCTGAGCATACAAGATTTTTCCAAAGTTCAAAAAAATGCAATCCATGGCCCATCCAAAACTCACCCAAGACTCGAGACTCCAAACTAAACATACACACAACCTCGAAAACATCCTACGGACTTATCTGTGCGATCAAATCACAAAATAACAGCAGATACATCGAATCAAGCCTCAAAGCTCATGATTCCTTTCAAATTTTCATAAAACATCAAATATCCATTTTAAGTCCAAACCGCATCGAACGACGTCTGTTTTTAACAAAACTTTACCGAAGTGCTTAAATCAAATATAAGACTTATCCGGAACCAAAATACGGGCCCAATACCATAGTCTTATAATCAAATTTCATTTTCAACTTTTATAATTATTTCCAAAAAATAATGTTTCTCAAAAATTCATTTTTCGAGCTTGGGACCTCGGTTTCGGGCGTACACGCAAGTCACATATTTTCTTACACACCCTCCGGGACCGTCAAATCACGGGACCGGATCCATTTATCCAAAATATTTACCAAAGTCAAATTTATTTATTTTAATATTAGAATTTAGTATTGTTCTCACATAATTTATATTTAAGCTTTCCGGCTACACGATCGGACTGCGCATGCAAGTCGAGGCAAACATAAATGAGGTTTTCAAGGCCTCAGAGACACATAATGAATAAAGAAACAGGTGATGACCCTTTGGGTCGTCACAGTCACTCTGCAAGGGGCTGCTTTTTACTCGGGTTAAACATCTTCGATCATGAAACTTTGAAGGATTTTTGAGTACTCCAGATGAACACCGATAATTGCTTGTAATAAAATTTTCTGAATATGTACATCAACGTCGAAGACATTCCCAGAAATGAGGTTGTCAGACAGGTTCCGGATAACCCCCAGTCATCGGGTGGTTATTCTGGAGTAGTTTTTTCCTGACAGGTTCCGGATAAAAATTTTTTTCTTGATTTAAACCTATCACCGCCTACTTTATATAATTCACAAGATGAGTGGTAAACTTTAATTTTCCTTTGTGTTATGATGTACATTATTGTTGTATTGAATTTGTATTAACGCTCATACATTTAACAATGGGTACCGGTCGGATATGAATTTTACAAATTATAAAAACCATAGCAATGGTAGACAGGCTTGGAAAGTATATATCCCATACCTACGCCTGTGAATTTTATAAACTAAGAAAACCATAACTCATTCGGCACCCACTATGTAAATCTCGGGTCGGCCGATCCTCAGCAATAGTAGACGGGCTTGGAAAGTATATATCCCAATCCACCTTAGAAAGATCTGTGCTTGTGATCAATAATTGACCTGACGGGGTCAGCTGTGATGTCCCTAAAGTGAGATCCATCCCAAGGATGTATGACGGCATGTCCATCTCATATAGGCCACCCGGAAGATCATCAGCAACAAAATCAGCAGGGGCCTCAACGCCCTCTTGCTAGGGAATACCTCATCTCTACCCACTTCCGCGTCGTTTGGCACCCCCATCTCGTGGGGCACCACCGGCTCGTCGGGCACCACCACCTCGTGCGACACCAGGGCCTCGCTCGTACTACTATGGCTCCACATAATCATGCATGTGTGCCAAATGCTGATGCTCAAAGGCTCGTTGCAGTGTCCGAGCATCCAACTCTACAAATCGATGGTTGTAATCTTGTAAGGCGGCCACAGGATCGTTGACATGATTCTGTATCTATAGTCCCATGTGATGATTGTATGTAGTCTAATAGCCTGCACAATGTATAAAATATAAACTAGATATAATGTACTAAGTTGCAATTATATAATTCATAATACCATAAAACATACCAGGGCCTCGTGTCGCTCAACTTATAGAACGACCGACCGTCAGCCTGATGAAAAGGGTTCCTGATAAAAATTTGGTAACGTGGCGGTACCAGGACATATACTTCTAAATAGCCACCTCCTGGATATTTGTAAGTGGGGGTGGAATCATCTAATCCCATTGGTCCCAAATATAGATTTGCACCCCTAAACCATACCTCGCCCGCCCTAGAATAATCATCCCTCTGATATTGTGTAGGCTCCCATATAGGCCCCCTCGGTATTTACTGCGGCCGCCAAATTGGCAAAGCACCAGCTCCAAGGCATGATGCTCCATAATATCGAGGCATATGAGCAGGGCAGAAGTTCTCCAAATTAGTTTGTCGACTAAGCAATAATCTGGCAGACCACCTATCAAATCGTCGCTATATAGCATCCAAACTATCAAATAAGAACACAAAACGGAGTATGCTCAACACTAAGTTAATCTATACCAGGTAAGTTTAGGTACATATTTACCTTTGCACCCTCCAGTAGATCCAACACATCCCTGCAGAGGGGGAGATTATAATGAGCATCATACTCTCGTGAAAGTGTACGGCGGAGAACCCACCTACTAGCTAGAGGGAGAAATGGAGGTGCTATATTAGAAGGTAATAATTGTAGAGGTGGATGAAACTGTAAGAACCACTCCCAGGCACAAACCTAACATACAAAGTTGATGTAAGGTTTAAGATAAATTCTAACTAGGTAGAGTTGGAAATGATGAACAGATTATTCGAATATGTTGTCACATGTAGAAGCGGTATAAAATCACAAACATCTCTCTAGGTGCATATGCTCGCCCGATACATCTGCCTGTATATGTAGGTGAGAATAGATGTTGTTGCGCCCCATTTGTTTTCCTCGCAAAATCAAGTTTTATAACATTTTGTATGGGACAACTTCTTACTTTTGTAAAAGGGGTTTGCATTTTTGAAGAGTCACCACCTAAAAATTTAAGGTGCGTTGGGGCACCTATAGGGTACATTTATAACTACGTTTGGTAACCAGAGACAGGATGATGGCTTGAAATTATCCCAAGGCGAAGGTGTTAGGCACCCCTCAGGATCTACTAGTGCGGTTCTCGGCCAAACAGTTTTTGTGAGTTTGTACAATTAGCAAATAGACAAGTAGAGCTCAAATAGTAGGGGATTTAAGTTTAAATACACAAGTGTTTGAAAAAACAATTAGTGAAAGAGCGGGATTTTGAAAAGAATTCAATCTAAGAATATTCATGAATGAAAGAAGGGTGTCCTAGGTTTGTTTATAATATGGATCACCTCAATGAAACACCCGATATGACACTCCACAAAGAGGGGCTACACGTGGTATTAATGCACCGATCATCATATCTATATCTACCGTTTCCCGCCCCGTGAAGATAATTAAAGCGAAAGTTGGTCTTGACCCCTATTGCACACTGTTACCTGTCTATCCCTATCAATCCCGGAGAAATTTAGGACTCTTATCCTTTAAGGAAGGGGGTTCTAGGCAGACCCTCAGGTTTAAAGACAAAATACTAAGCGACAAGATGAGAACACTTAGGACTACATTTAAGGGGGAATATACAAAAAACTGATAGAAGGCTCAGATAACATCCACAAGAAATGCACATAGACAGCACGACTCATACACAGTTAAGGTCAAAATTCAGATCCTAGCAAGGTATTTAACAGTAGAACCGGGTTTATTATATGATTTAGAAAAGAAGTCTGAATTAGGCTTTCCTACTAGTTTTAACACGTTGACAGTTAAACACTAATTACAAAGATGGTTCTGTTTTATTTAAAGTTGATTGCCTAAAGCTTGCCTGGGTACGGAATACAGATGACTACAAGGCAGGCTTTTAAAGTGGACTGTTGAATCCTTATAGGCATGATATTTAATGACAAATCAAGGCAGTTTTTGATAGAACTATTTTAGATAACACAAACCATTAATTAAACCAGTTTCGAAATGAACTAAAATGTGGACTATATTGATTTATTTAACTAAACTAATTGAGATCTATAGGCAAAAATTCTAGAGTTATCCGATATAGCCATTCCATCTAGTTTTTTAAAACTGATTTCAGAAACTTTGTAGGTATAATGACCAATGAAAGAAAACATGTAGCACTTGTTATAATAGAAGTTGGATTAAATTAAATTATATCCTATAGGTATGACATCTATTTGTGAAACTGATTTTGAGACCAATTATACATGATTTCTAACATGGTAAGGCAAGCATAGTAAAATCCTAAACATGATTTCTAATATGGTAAGGCAAGTATAGAAAAATCCAATAGGTATGATTTCTACCCTCCTTACCCCACAAACATGTAAATACCCGCCCTTTTCACTAGTTAACCAAATAATCATTTACAAATTATTATAGCCATGTGAATGAATTACATAAGAAAAAGCAATGATTGCACTATAGAGAGCTTGAAACAGGCCCAGACTTTCAGCACCTTAGGGCTTCCTCCTTGAGTTAGGTAATAAACCACCTAAAGTGCCAAGATTGTTCCATAGTCTTTCTCATATCTGGGTGTGTCAGAGTTCCCTAAGGACCTCTAATGATCCCGACAGTGCTCACAGCCAGATTGCATAACTAAGATAGAGTAAGTGCAGTATGGAAAGGCCAGCTTTTATGTGTCCAAGTTTAGAGAAATCTCAAGGGTCCCAAGGCAAGGCTCACACAAAAGGGGCAGAACCTAGTGGTCTAAAAGTATGCGTGAGAGTGCTTGACATAGATTTAAAAGAGTTGAGCTGGAAAAAGTTTTGAATATAATTAGTTTGAAACAAGTTTTGGAAGGTAGTGGAAGAGTTTTCCTTAGAGAAAAGAGAAGAAATAGGACAATCAACAACTCAAAACAAATTATTATACATAGTTCAAACACAAACAGGGAAGGGAAGAATTGGAACATACAAGTTTGAAACCACATAAATGGGAAACATTTGATGCAACAAATATACAAGACAACTATGAACCCATTGAACAAATCAGTTATGGTAACAAACATTTAAAACATAAGGAAAAGTACGGCAGGATCATGTTGAAGATAAGGGTTTGGTTGAACAAAGTTTGACACTACATGGTTATACTAGTTAGGGAGGGGTAAGATACCTAAGTGAACATGCTGGACATGTGTCAAAGAACTAAGTAAAGTCTAATATGATGATTACACACAAGGAAAGAATTTAGACATGCTTAACAACATCCATCATAGAAACAAATTAAATAACTAGTACAGTAGCAAGCATGGATGTATAGGCATGGATCACATAAAGTTGAGTTTCAAATTTAAACCAGAAACATACTAGTTGAAGAAGTAAAGTGCAGAAAGTAAAGAAAGTAGAGTTTCACAGTCTAGCCTTGGCTTTCACGAGGCTAGACAAGCAATTAGCACACGTGGCAGAGAAAGAAGAGAGAGTTTGAGTGTGTGTGTGTGTGTTCTGAACTGTGTTCCTCTGTTAAGACTATAGAAAAGAGTCATTTATATAGTAATTTGAAAACTGATTAAAATAAGGTAAGAATCAACTCTTCGGTCATTATAGAACTCATTATAAAAAATTGGATCGAACCTCCCTTTGATTGAGGGAGTCAGTGTGAATGGCAATGGGGGTGGCAAGTAAGGAAAGAAATCGTACATGGCTGGAGTATAAAAATAAGGAAAGATTTCAAAAATTGTACCAGAATAGAATGGGTAATTAAGGCTAGGTTCAGAAAGTTTTCAAACTAAGGAGACAATCAGTAGTAATGCAGACAAGACAATGAGAATTAATTAAGGTAAGAAACCAATCAAATTAAGTGGAAGGTAAGGGTCAAGATTTAGTAGCATAGAGTAGGGCCAAATTCATAAATTCCTGATTAAGGACACAACATAGTAGAAAAAAATCGGTGTCATAGCAACTATGGTAAGGAAATCAGTCAGCTTAACATACGGGGATAAGCTTTTAGGGTTTTTGAAAGAACATTTTCAATCCCCATCAATTAAGGAAACCAGATTCGATCAAAAGGAACTCATGACTCTACACTTTCAACATATAAATAGAGGAGGTCCACAGACATAACAAGAAAACATATTCGAAGCATAGTCACAGAAAGAAGCAAACCGTAGTCACACAAAAGAGACATAAGTAGGCTAGAGATTCAGGAAAACGTATTCGAAGCAGGGTAATCACATGAATCAAGTAAGCAGGCTAACACACAAACACGATATAAAGAAAGCATGCTAACACTCAGAGAAGAAAAGTAAGGAAAATCATATTAAGATTCATAAAAACAAAGTAAAGAAAATCTTTTTAAAAAATGGCTTTTAACGGAGTCAAGTTAAAGTAGTAAGAGCACAAAATTAGTCAAAAAAAAAGGGAAAAGGTTTAATCATAAGGAAATCAGTTAGAACGCGTTAAAGAACTTCGAGAAACCCAAGTTTTAGAAAAGAATGACTAAAAGTCGAAATAATTAGCTAAAACATGAGATTTTTAAAGGAAAACACCTAATAATACTCAAATCACCTCGGATCTATAAATATTTGAGAAGAATCAAATGGTAGCGAACTAGGGTTTCAAAAAATAGTATAAGTAAAGAGAATCGGTTAAAAACTCATGGATTCAAACGAAAAATAAGAGGAGATCCTTTCTTACAAACGAAAATGGCCGGAGACAGGCTGGTAAATGAGTTTCAAACCGGAGTAGGTTGGATTTCCTTGAGATCTTCTCAAGGACCCATAAAACCGAAGAGCCATGGAGTATAGGAGACCAGAGGCGGTCGGAGAAGGCACAAAAACACTATAGGAAGGAGGTTCTCGCCGATGACGGAGATTAGGGTTAGGGTGAGTTAAGAGAGAATTTAGGAAGGGAGGGATTCAGGTGGGGTAATGAGAGAACGAGGGGTACGTTTTGGGGGGGTCGTTTGATTAAAAATGAAAGGGCTAACGTGGACCGTTAATCTCATAGATCGACAGCCACGATTAGAAGAGGTTCTGGGTCGAGTATGGTTTAGGTTTGAGCTTGGGTCTGGTGGGTTGTTTAATTGGGTTTGGAGTTGGTTTGATATAGGTTATAATTTAAATAAGAGTGGCTACTTGTTAAATACCCAACTAAATTAGACAAATAATTAATAAAAATAACTATTAATTAGATAAAATAAAATTAATGCTAAATAGGAAAAATTAAGGTAAGTAACAAATATTTAGAATATAAAAATAATCGATTATTGAATTAAAATAGTGTAAAGTTTGCGATTAGGCTATAGTTGCAAAATTATTGTAATTATAGCCAAACAATGCCAAATTGGCTAATTTATTGAATAACTAAATGCTAATATGATGAAAAATGATATATTGAGCTAAGAAACATTTTGAAATTACTTGTAATGTAAGTTATAAATAATTATTGATGTAAAATGCTGAATAAATTAGGAAAATAAATTGATAATTATGTGAAAAATTATGGAAAAATACCAATCATTATAAAAAAGTGATTTTGAAGGTGTATATATGCAAATTTAAAAATAGCTTGAGGAAAAATTGGGTATCAACAGCAGCACCCCAGCTGTAATAGGATAACTCATCTAGAAGCTGACTATGATGAAGAAATCTCAGGCTGACTAGGTTCCTCGAAGTGTTCGGGAACAAGACTCCTCCAAATAGAAGAAGCAACAACAACCTCGTATACCGGGTAATATGTATCTCCTCTGTATCATCGGTGATATTGGGGTGGAGTACCTCCATATACTGTCTAATAGGGGTCAAACTCAACCGACTAGCAACCGACGATGCAATCTCGTCCTATGGCCTGAAACCCACGAACTACTGCAACATGTCCAAATAATCATCACGCAACATAGATCTCATATCAATAGGTAGTGAAACGACCATACCATCAATGGGTAGGCCATATAAAACCTCCACGTCCTGCAGCGTAATGATGGATTCGCCAATGGGCAGGTGAAAAGTGAGTGCCTCTGGTCACCTCCGCTAAATCAACACCGTGATGAAGGCCTAGTCAAGCTGCATCTGCCCGATCTTAATATTCCTATAGAATCTCGTATCCTGGAGGCGCTGGACTACACTGGAATGGACATTTCTAGGCCTAACAAAATCCCACAAATCGTCCACTCTCCTATTGCGGAGAGTTTGGGACAGTAACTCTCCCTCCCATATATGGGCGGACCTATGATCACTTGGAAGCACTAATAGCTAACAAGAGTAAGGGTCGGGGTGTATAGGTGGTGCGTCCATGTCATCAACTGTAAATTAAAAAAATATTAATTGTATGTTTATTTTTTAATTATACAAAGTATATATACCTATTGGGTTCCAGGTTCGATATTTGAGGCCCAGCAGTACCAAAGTTTTATGAATATTTATGCGTGTCAAATTTAATATTTTGATTGTTTTGTGTGTGTTTGTTTTATAATATAAATTCTTAATTTTAAATATTTAATTGTATAAAGTATATATACCTATTAGGTTCCAGGCTCGACATTTGAAGCCTAATAGCACCTGTGAGAAAGTACGGGAGAAATTATTATTGATATTATTAACGTACATTAAACACGATACAAATGAGTCATATACATATATATATATATATATATATATATATATATATATATATATATATATGTGGGATTATGGTTATTTACTCCTATTCCTATTTACATAACTATTCTAACACTCCTCCTCAAGCTGGTGCATATAAATCATATATACCAAGCTTGTTACATTTGTTGTTAATACGAGGAGTAGTGAGGGACTTGGTAAAAATATCTGCAAACTTATCATTCCACTTTACAAACTTTATAGCAATATCTCCCGAGAGTATCTTTTCTTTGACAAAGTGACAGTCAATCGCAATGTGTTTAGTTCTCTCATAGATTTGACGCAATATGAAAAGCTGATTGATTATGACACACAAGCCCCCTCTGACTAATCTCACCAAATTTCAACTCCTTGAGCAACTGTTTGATCCAAATTAGCTTACATGTCGCCATAGCCATCACTCGATATTCTGCTTCTGCACTAGACTGAGCAACCACATTCCGTTTCTTGTTCTTTCAGGATATCAAATTTCCTCCTACTAATACACAATACCTAAACGTAGAACGTCTATTAGAAGGTGATCCTGCCCAATCAGCATCTGAGTATCCAACAATCTGCTTATGGCCTCGATCCTCAAATAATAAACCTTTGCCTGGAGCTAATTTTATATACCGACGAATGCGAACAACTTCATTCCAATGACTGTCACATGGAGAATCCATAAACTGACTCATAACACTCATAGAAAAGGAAATGTCAGGTCGTGTCACTGTAAGATAATTTAATTTACCAACCAACCGTCTATATATTGCAGCATTACTAATAGGCTCCCCCTGTCCTAGCAGAAGTATAGAATTCGGACTCGTCGGAGTGTTAACAGGTCTACAACCTATCATTCATGTCTCATCAAGAATATCTAAGGCATACTTTCCTTGTGAGATCACAATACCTGAGCTAGACTGAGCAACCTCAATACCCAGAGAATACTTTTGTTTGCCCAGATCCTTAGTCTGAAAGTGTTTAAAGAGATGTTACTTCAATTTAGTAATACCATTCTGGTCATTTCCGGTAATAACAATATCGTCAACATCGACCACCAGATAAATACAAAGAATCTAAGAAGAATGCTGATAGAATACAAAATCATCAGCTTCACTTCGAATCATGCCACATTCCTGGATAACTGTGCTGAACTTACCAAACCAGGCTCGAGGAGACTGCTTTGGACCATAAATTGACCGGCGCAAGTGACATACAAGGCCACGAGACTCCCCATAAGCAACAAACCCAGGTGGTTACTCTATATAAACTTCATCCTTATGATCACCGTGTAAAAAGCATTCTTAATGTCCAGTTGATGGAGGGGAAAATGGCGAACAACAGCCATAGATAGAAAAAGGCGGACTGATGCTATCTTAGCCACGGGAGAGAAGGTATCACTGTAATCAAGCCCAAAGATCTGGGTATATCCCTTGGTAACAAGACGAGCCTTAAGACAATAAACCTTATATCCGGACCAACCTTGACTGCATACACCCAACAACAACCAACAGTAGATTTACTTGAAGGAAAAGGGACGAGCTCCCAAGTACTACTCATATGTAAAGCATGCATTTCGTCAATCATAGCCTGTCTCCACCCTGGATGAGACAATGTTTCACCTGTAGACTTGGGGATGGAAACAAATGACAAATGATGATAACGAAAATCGACATAATGGGAATTAGGATTAAGGGTGGTCTGTATACCTTTCCGAAGTGCAATAGGTGCACTAGGAAGAGACAAGTCCGCAGTAGGAGCAGGGTCAGGTGCTGGATGTGAATCAGCTGGGCCTAATATTGGGTGCGGACGATGATGATATGTCAAGAGTGGTGTTCCTGTGGTAAGGAGTCTAGGAGGAGCCACACTAGACTCCCCAGCAGTTGGAATGGATAAGACTTCTGTAGAGGAAGATGAAGGAGGAGCTATAGTAGACTCGGGTAAGACTTCTGTAGGGGAAGGTAAAGGATGAGCTATAATAGACTCCATAAAGGTCGGCATAGGTAAGACCTCAGATATATCAAGGTGGTCAGAATGGTCAGCAGAGGTAAAGAAAGGTTTAGACTCAAAAATGTGATATCAGAGGACATAAAGTACCTACGAAGATCAGGTGAGTAACAACGATATCCCTTTGAACACGAGAATAACCAAGGATGACACACTTGAGAGCACGGGGAGCTAAAGTATTTTTTCCAGGGGCTAAGTTATGAACGAAACAAGTGCTCCCAAAAACACCAGGGGGAACAGAGTATAAGGGTGATTCGGGAGACAATACTGCATACGGTATCTGATTCTGGATGGGAGAGGAAGGCATCCAATTAACTAAATAACAAACTGTGAGAACTGCATCGCCTCAAAAATGTAACGGAACATGAGATTCAATGAGAAGTGTGTGAGCAGTCCCAATGATATGCATATTCTCTCTCTGCAACCCCATTTTGCTGAGGGGTATAAGAACAAGAGATCTGATGAATAATTCCTTGAGAAGTCATAAACTATTGAAATTGAGAGGATATATTCTAAGGCATTATCACTGCGAAAATCGCGCATAAACCAAATTGATTTTTAATTTCAGCATAAAAATTCTGGAATATAGAAAACAACTCAAAACAATCTTTCATTAAGAAAATCCAAGTACATCTTGAATGATCATCAATGAAACTAAAAAAATAACGAAATCTCAAGGTTGAACTAACTCTACTAGGACCCAATATATCAGAATGAACTAAATAAAAAATAAACTCTACATGACTCTCAATACTATGAGGAAAGGAGGCTCGGGTATGTTTCCCGAGCTGACGTGACTCACACTCTAATGTAGATAAACTAGACAAATTAGACACCACCTTCTAATGCTTGGATAATCTTGGATTTCCTAAACGTTTGTGAATTAGGTCCGGAGGATCTATTACTAGACATGCCTTGGAGGAATTGAGTGAGTTAAGGTAGTAAAGGCCTTCTGATTCAAGTCCTATTCCAATCGTCTACCCCGTACTATTGTCCTGCATAATAAAGGAATCATCAATAAAATATATACCACAATGGAGGCACGAGTCAAACGGCTAACAGATAAAAGATTAAAAATGATAGCCAGGGACATAGAGAACGGAATCTAGAGTGACAGAGGGTAGGGGATTCGCTTGTCGAACTCCTTTTTCTTTGGTGTGAGACCCATTGGCTAAAGTAACAGTGGGAAGAGACTGTGAATATGCAATATTTAGCAAAAGTGATTTATTACTAGAGATATGATCAGAAGCGGTTGAGTCCACAATCCATTGTCCAAGAGTACTAGACTGGGAAATACGAGTAAAAGAATTACCAGCAACAGAAGTATCAGTCTGAGCAACAGAGGCTATTTGTGGAGATGTCTGCTTACTTGCTCGATACTGAAGGAACTCATTATGCTCCCCTTCAGATAAAGAAAATCCCCGATTACCTGTAGTCTCAGTCTGAGCAAAACAATCATTTTTGGGCGGGCGGCCATATAAAGAATAGCACACGTCACGAGTGTGTCCATGTTTATGACAATAAGAGCACTAGGGTCTAGATCTTCCAACATGATCTCCTCCTCGTCTGTTCTCCGTAGTATGAGATGCCCGATCTTGCACTGACTAGGATACGAGGACATATAAGTCAAGTGATGAGCTCACTGGGTAACTTGGTGCTTCAGCAAGGCAAAGTAATCGAGAGAATAATTCATCAGCTGTAGGGACAGTAGGACAAGCCAAAATCTAATCACGTACTGAATCAAGGTCATTGTGGAGTGTATCGAGTGCAAGAACTAGAAACATCTTCTGTCATTGCTCTTGTTGCTTTTCAATACTACGAGAAATTGGCATCAACATCTCAAATTCTTCCATGACTGCATGTACTAGTCCCAAGAAAGTAGACATATCCAATTCCTATTTTTTCAAGCTTGTCATTCGTGATATTATATCATAGAAATGAGATATGTCATTAGTGTATAAATTACGAGCCTTTTCCCAAACCAAATAACATGTCTGTAATGGACGGAACAAGGGCATCAACTTGGAATCAATAGATCGCCACATGATACTACATAACTGAGCATCAACCTTGTCCCACCGTGTTTTGGACTTTTCATTACCTTCACTAGCCTTTTTTGTTAAATGATGTTGAACTCCTTGACCTTTACACCACAACTCGATAGACGAAGCCCAAGCTAAGTAGTTTGTACCTCCCATTAAAGGTTCTAAGGTAATCATAACACCGGAATTGCCAGAACCCGGGTTTTTAGATCCGAAAGCATCGACTCCCAAAGACATAGTTGGATTATCACCAAATAGCAAAACGAGTCAACTGAAAATTTGCTAAAACACATGAAGGAAACACTGTGTTCGCCAAAAAAGTACTGTAGCTGCTGAAAAAATCAGTGTAGTCGGAAGAAAAAACTCAAAATGGTCAGAATCAAACAAAAATAGGATGGGTAGGGTCGGAATTAGTAGGCGACCCAATTTTTCTAAAGAACCATCGTCAAAAAATGGTCGAAATTGGGCATACGCACCAACGCATAGGGATCACGTGCTTGCCGAAAAATTTCTTCTGTGGGCGCATGACAGCTTTTCTGCCGAAGAAATTTTAGAGGGTTGGTCGCCGAGGAGTGATCTACCTTATGGTGGTGTTGGTTTTTGCACAACACTGATAGAAAGCAACTTGATTACGGGTAGCCTTCTAAGTCGCCGGAAAAATTACACATCGACAAGGTCTTTCTTTCCGGAAGTTGCTGGAATGATGCACAACGATAGGTTTCTCACTAATGCTCTGATACCATGTGAGAAAGTACAGGAGAAATTATTATTGATATTATTGACATACATTAAACACGATAAAATAAGTCATATATATATATATATATATATATATATATATATATATATATATATATATATATATATATATATATATATATATATATATATATGTATGTGTGTGTGTGTATGTGTGTGTGTGTCTCCTACTCCTAATACATATGAGATTAGGGTTATTTATTCCTATTCTTATTTACATAACTATTCTAACAGCACCAAACTTTAATGAATATTTATGTGTGTTAAATTCAATATTTTGATTAGTTTATGTGTATTTGTTTTAATGGGAAAAGGGTCAGAACTGCCCCTAACGTATTGACGCCAGTTTAAAAATGCCCTCCGTTAACCTATTTTGAAAAAAATGCCCCTACCGTTAAATTCTTAATTTTTAAATATTAAGAATTTTTAAACTGCGTCAATACGTTAGGGGCAGTTCTGACCCTTTTCCGTAGTTTAAATGCTTAATTTTTAAATATTTAATTGTACAAAGTATATATACCTATTGGATTTCAAGATCGATATTTGAGGCCTAGTAGCACCAAACTATCATGAATAATTATGTGTGTCAAATTCAATATTTTGACAATTTGTGTGTGTTTGTTTTATAATTTAAAATTTCAATTACTAATTATTTAATTGTACAAAGTATATATACCTATTGGATTCCAGGCTCGATATTTGAGACCAGTAGAACCAAACTATCAAGAATAATTATGTGTTTCAAATTCAATATTTTGATTATTTAATTGTACATAGTATATATTTTCATCTACTAGTATAAGAAATACTTAAACTATAGGTATTCTACGCTAAAATACTCTACAGTTTACTACGCTAATAAATGAACTAAATATAAACAACAAATAAATTTTAATTACATAATATTCAGAAAAATACATATAACATACTAATTTCGCAAATAAAACACAAAACGACATGGAAACATTAATATCTAAATCTGGATATTAACATAAAAATTATTTCTCAATTTTATATTTTTTCAAACACAAATATCTAAGTCCGGATAAATATAACATGCTAGTTCGCAAATAAAATACAAATGACATAGAAACACATTCAATTAAACTACTATGCATTATTGTACAAGTTTCAACATAAAATAAATCGAAATACCTCGATGTGGTGAAACCATAATAATAAGATGCTCTACTATTTTTTGTGACAGGAAGGGCCCACAATTCTTTTTATGAAAAACGACAATGGGGTGGGGGGGGGGGGGGGGGACCAGAAACACGTTGAAGTAAAAAAATGGGTAAGGCTCGTTCTGGTCGAGGAAGAAAACGAAGGAGATAATTTAATGAGGGATATATCATGGTGTATTTTTACGTTATATGTAATAGCGTACAAATACACCATGTTATATATGTCAATCAAATCGTCAATATATATAGTCTGGAAATACACCACGTATGACCTAACAGCAAAAGTTACCATTAAAGTACAATATGTTGTATTTTGATATTATATATAAAAAGATAATTTTATTTACTTATTAAGGTAATTTAAACCTAAAAGAACCATAATTGAATTCTGAACTCAGGAAAACTTATTATGTTTATGTGTGATGCACATAGAAGAAAAATAGGTGTTATAAGTGATGGGAAGCATTATATGATAGAAAAATAATTTTGATATCTCAATAAGAAATATTTCAAAATTATATCTAGATTTATTTTTCTATAATTATATTAATGAATCATTATTATAGTAATTATATTAAATAAATTTGTAACAGGAATTAGTTTAATTTTAAATTTACTTTAGACGAAGTAAATCTAATTATAAAATGCTCATTAGTGGTTAATTTGAACGTTATGTTGAAAGAAGAATTTAACGTTTCTTATAAATGAATTTATCGATCCCGTTTCTTAGCCTTAAAATGGCCTAGTCTTTAATGTATTGGAAATCGGAAAGCTTTTATGGCTTTATGAATTTGAACCTCACAGAGTCATAGTCTATCTTCTTTTAGACATTTTATATACCCTTTTGTTTCATCTTGAAAAGTAAGGAAAAATAAAGTAAAAACTTTTCTACTATTGTGCTAGGTGATCTTTATTAAACTTTGTTATTTTTGCTCATAACCTATATTAGAAGGATTTGTTAAATTTTGAGGAACATACCTAATATTATTTATTTTGATATGGACGAAATATTCTTAAAAACAGTATCTTTAATACGTCTCAAACTAAACCTTTTATTCTCTATAATAATCCAATTTTTCGAACATAATATACGTTTTATTATATGAAAATTCTCTTACTTAAAACTACTGTTATGAGATATGAATCAAATTAATATGTAAATCCGAACCTTCTTTATTTCGATTTTTTAGGGGATAGATAACTTGTGAATATCACAAGAATGAATGAAGAATAAAAGACTCCTTAGAGATTTGATTTCTATATTTAATAGCATCGATAGCCGAGCAAATGTTTGGACTTCTATATATTGAAGATCCTTACTTCTCATTCATTAATATCCACAATGTAGTCATATAAGGTTTGAGAGTCTTGTTAAGGGGGAGAATTTTCAGGACAAGTGTGTTGGACAATACGCTTTACGCTAGAGGGGGGGGGGGGTGAATAGCGTTTTAAAAATATTAAGCGTTTTAGTGCGGAATTTAAAAACTTTGCAGAAATTAAAACAAGTGCAGTAGAATAAACTTACACAATGATGTATCCTGGTTGGCCACAAACGTGGTTAGTCCAGTCCCCGAGAGACTCTCTCGAGATTTCCACTAAACTTGTCAAGCTTACGGGTGCTTAACAAACCGTTATAGCTGAGGACACAAGCCTCACCTAGTTGCTCGGGGATCACAATCCCAAAGACTTCAATTGCTCGGGCATACCAATCCCAAAGACTTCAATTGCCCGGGGATAACAATCCCAAAGACTTCAACTGCTCGGGGATAACAATCCCAAAGACTTCAACTGCTCGGGGATAACAATCCCAAAGACTTCAACTGCTCGGGGATAACAATCCCAAAGACTTCAACTGCTCGGGGATAACAATCCCAAAGACTTCAACCGAGGAATCACAAGTTCCTCAACAAACGAGAATCGCAATTCTCTTACAAACACAAAACACACTCACTTTACAAAGCACTCCTTAATGAGTAGATATGAGTAGAAATAGTACGCTCAAGATCACAACAACTTAGCTCAATAGAATGGCTCTTCAAAAAGCTTTATGGATGAATGGAAAATGATGATCAATGTAAGAAAGCTTTTAGCAATGAAAATACTCAAAGTGTATATGTTGTTGTTGTGAAAACACTGAGTTGAAGCTGTATTTATAGGTGAAAAACTCAGTCTTACCGTTGTCTAATTGCCAATTAAGGATTGCTGAAATTACTCAGTGACAATCGATTGTCAAGACTAAACAATCGATTGTTTGCCTATCAGATTAAAAATTCAATCCCAGATTTTACGTCAACAATCGATTACTTCAAATCAATAATCGATTATTTATAACGTTAAGAAATCCTTTCCAATTTTTGGCATAAAACATCGATTGTCCGGAAATCAACAATCGATTATTTTAACAACGTTCAGAAAATCTTTTCCGGATTTTAAGCAAAACATCGATTGTTAAATATCAACAATCGATTACCTGAAGGTAATTGAAAATATATGACAACGGTCAGCTTCAACAATCGATTATCAAATGGAATAATCGATTATTAATTAATTTCAAAACTCTCTGTCTCATATATAATCGATTATCACAAGCCACAATCGATTATCATTTTATTTAAAATCACTGGGAGACATTTTTCTCATTCTAATCGATTACCATTAGTTCATAATCGATTTTTATGAGTTTTGAAAACTTTGCCTCAGTTAACAATCGATTATCATAAGTACACAATCGATTGTTATGCAGTTTGCAAAAACATGATGTTAACTGACTAACTCACAATCGATTATCATTAATTCACAATCGATTGTCATGCAGTCTTGGCTTAGAGATACTCGATTATCATAAATACATAATCGATTATCTTAGCCCAGATTTTTGAGGCATGCTTGGAAAACATTTTAACAAATGTAAATATGCATAGTTTAAAATCATTTGACACTTAATTTAAATATGCATGATTTTGGAAAAATAATTTTAGTGGAGAAGCCATGTTATGAGCCAAGTTGAGGAATCAAGATCACAATTAATATTGACTCAATTATAACATTTCTAAACTTTGTCTTGAGCTTCTTGTAATGCATCCATTTTGTGCTTGTCCTTGAGTACTGCTATATATCGCTTTTTGCTTTGTTTGACATTCATCAAAACCTACAAAAGAACACACGTTTAGTATATTGCATTTGAAACGTGTTTCCAACAATTTCCCCCTTTTTGATAATGGCAAACATAAGCGGGATATATGCAATAATTATTTTGATAATCCAAGACAAGTGTAAAGTATGCAATTTGATGTTCCCCCTCAATTCATGTTCCCCCTCACTTTAAGCATGAATGAAGTTGAGAGTGATATAGCATACTTCTTGATATCCCGTTTCTTCCCCCTTTTGCCATTAGCAAAAATATATACAAGGGAAGAATATGCAAAAAAAACATATGAAATAAACAAAAGTTTATTTATTGGAAAATAACATTACATGGGTGGAGCCAAATACAATAAAACGAACAACAACTAACCAACCAAGGAAAAACAAATCAAAAACAACAATTTCACATCATCAAAAACAACAATTTCATCATTCATCACCCCCATCCCCTTCATCATCATTGGGAGGCGCTTGATATGGCACCACCTGAGCATAGGCATAATGCACGTGATCAAAGTAACCATGGACCTCACGGGTTAATTGAGAATTTGGTCAGAGATAGTCCGGAGGGTAGGCTCCTGAGGAGGATGAGCACGACGGGCTTGTCGATTTTGAGGAGGAGCGGGAGCATGATCACTATCATGATGAAAGGAAGACTCCAAAATTTCCCAGATTTTGGTGCTCTTTTTGAGAGGACCATTAGCAATATTGACCCCGGAAGCTTCAAGAAATTTCATTATTAAGAGGGCATAGGGGAGAGGTATGTCATCTCTGGTGGCATTGAACATATGAGATTGAATAAGCTTGCACCAATTGATTTTAACACCGGTGATAATGGCATGAAGAAATTTGGTTAAGAAACGGGTGAGCTCTTCATCGGATTCAAAGAATAGAACCGATCCATCTTGATATAGATGGCGAGAAGAAGAAGTACCTTGTTTGGAACGAGCACGTTTGGAGTTGCGGCTTGACATTTTTGAAAAAGATGTGCTAGGATTTTTCAAAGATAACAAGATAATTTGATGCTTGGGAGGCTTGAGTGAGTATACAAGAGCATATGTGCAGCCTATATATAGAGAAGGAATGAATCTTACACTTATTTGAAAAGATTTGAAGAGATTTGAAGATCTTTGAAGTCTGAAACGGTAAAAATAAATTCACTGACCGTTCAATAATCGATTGTTTGAATAGAATAATCGATTGTCATTAATGAAAATGATCTGACACATCGATTACACGCCAGAACGGAAAAAAAAATTGAAAAAGATAGTCGATTGTCAAACTTGGTAATCGATTGTTTTTCATATTTATGACCTGACAGGAATCGATTGTAGAGCCAAAACGGTAATATAAGTTTAAAACAGATAATCGATTGTCAATATATAGTAATCGATTATTTCACTCACAGAGAGTTTAGATTTTGGCAAATAATCGATTGGCAGAACAAATAATCGATTGTTTGGAAGGGGGATGCTAAAATGATGAGACTTAATTCTATCAAGCAATGTAAACATTCAACAAGATTTCATGACAAAAAAATTGAATCAACAAATAATCGATTATTGATACTGATAATCGATTGTAAGCATAAATAATCGATTATGATCGATTTTTCTTGTATCAAGACAATTTATACTTTCCTCTTACCTTTTGGGGGATACCTGCAAAATAGAATTAAACATCTCCGACGCTCAAGTCAGTAATCTATAAATGAAATAATAACTTTGAAACTAGTGTAGTCGGGTGAAAAACGTGAACTCTTAAGAATTTTGTCCTAGGATGTTCTTAAGAGGGTTTAGGGTACTTACCTTCCCTTCGACTTTGCCAATTACCTGATTTTGAACATCCTCCGTTCATTTTGGTCTTTTGGCTCATTCTTCAATTTAAGAAGCTTCTTCCACAATTTTGCCTTTGTCTTCCTTGTATTTTGTCTTTTAAATTTTTCGAAAATACTTCCGATTTTGAAAAAAAGGCCTAAATCGACTTTTCCGTCTCTTCCTCCTTCTTTGTGCTTTAATTTAAGGAATTTTGAATTCGTCTCCCGTCAAGTGTTTGGAGTATCCACTACACTTGATTCCTTCAAGCACACCTGCAAAACAAATCAATGCTCTTTTGGTACCCATGCCATCTTGGGTCCTTGAGGGTTATGCATACTATAATGATATGTTTGAGTAGCATGTCTATGTCTAGTAAAGCATGCGGGAGCAATATGACCAATTCGTCTACAATAATGACATGTCACATTTGGATTATGCATGCGTCTAGGCTCATAGTAGCTAGAATAATGCACATTGTTTACTCTATTTTCATTTCTCCTAATTTGAGCACCATAATCATTTCTAGGTTGAACATTTCGGGATCTTCTAGCATGATCACTGTTGTGCCTAAAATATGTATCATGTCTATGGTGACGATTGCTAGGCGGAAGGTCATGTCTAGGTCTCCTAATATTTTGTCTAGCATGCATGTTTGTTTTAGGAAAGGCATTTTTGTTATTAATCCTAGATTGAGCTCTAGGTGGTTGGGTTTTTGCATCAACCTCTTCTTCATTTATGAAGCCTATTCCATGCTTGGTTGATTTCAAGTTATCAAGCACCACATTCAAGTTTTTATGAGAGGAGTTGAATTTATCTAGTGTGCCTTTTAATCTACCTACTTCATTCTTAAGGTCTACACAAGAAGCACAATTTTTTGTAGAACTCTCGGGCTTGTCAGAACTTCTTTTCCCATAAAACTTGTTTTGTTCTAGTAGCTTCTCATTTTCCAAAACCAATTTTTCTAATTCTTTTTCTTTTAATGAAAACTGTTTTTGAAAATCATGTTCTTTTAGAGAAGCACTTTCTCTTAAACTAGTGACGGTTTTTGTAACTTTGAGAAATTCAGCATACAATTCATCAAAGGCATTTCTCATGTCATCAAGAGTATAAAAATTTTGAGAAGAGATTTGACTTACCTCACTTTGATTTTCTTCCTGTGCCATGAGGCAGAGATTTGCCGCTTCTTCATTTTCTTCTTCACTGGATTCGTCTCCGGAATCTCCTCCCCAAGATATGTATGCTCGTTGCTTCTTGAAGGGTTTCTTCTCCTTTTTAAGATTTGGGCAGTTTGTGTTGATATGCCCTGTTTCACCACATTCATAACATTTAACTTGCTCACCTTGCTTTTTCCCTTTGCGGTCATATTCTTTTCGCATGAATTTTTGGAACTTTTTGATGATGAGTCCGAATTCGCTATCTCCATCCTCTTCAATTGGTGATTGACTTGTGCTCGCCTTTAGAGCAATCTTTTGCCTTCTTTGTTCATCAATAACAGGGTTAAGAATAGTGAATTCATAAGTCTTAAGATTACCTCTAAGAGCGTCTATGGTGACGTTCGTGATTCCAATTGACTCTTGAATCGCATCGGCCTTTGATTGCCATGCCGGTGTTAGACTCCTAAGGATTTTTCCAACTAGTTCTTTGTCTGTGAACGTCTTCTTGAGCGCGTGGAGATCATTCACTATTGATGAGAACCGCTCAAACATCTCGTCTACCTTTTCGCCTTCCTTCATATGGAACAATTCGTAAGCATGAGTTAAAAAGTCAATTTTAGCTTCTCTTACCTGGTCAGTCCCTTCGTAAGTGACCTCAAGCTTGTCCCACATTTCTTTCGCTGTTTTGCAGCAGGAGATTTTCCTGTAATCATTAGCATTAACAGCACAAAGTAATAAATTAATAGCTTTAAAATTATTTTGGACCATTCGATTATCCTCGGCGTTGAATTCCTCTTCTGATTTTGGCACCCATTCTCCTTCCACCTTTTTGACAGGAACCTCATTTCCTTTGGTGTACACCTTCCACAAGTAAGGGCTGTTTGATCTGACGAATATCTGCATCCTTTCTTTCCAATATGAATAATTAGTCCCGTTAAACAAAGGAGGTCTTGTGGGGCACTGTCCTTCATCAATACCTGCAAAAGAGTCTAGAGTAGAAGCCATGGAAAGATTCTCTCAAACGGTTAAGTCTTTCAGAGAGTATGGCTCTGATACCAATTGTTGGACAATACGCTTTACGCTAGAGGGGGGGGGGGTGAATAGCGTTTTAAAAATATTAAGCGTTTTAGTGCGGAATTTAAAAACTTTGCAGAAATTAAAACAAGTGCAGTAGAATAAACTTACACAATGATGTATCCTGGTTGGCCACAAACGTGGTTAGTCCAGTCCCCGAGAGACTCTCTCGAGATTTCCACTAAACTTGTCAAGCTTACGGGTGCTTAACAAACCGTTACAGCTGAGGACACAAGCCTCACCTAGTTGCTCGGGGATCACAATCCCAAAGACTTCAATTGCTCGGGGATACCAATCCCAAAGACTTCAATTGCTCGGGGATAACAATCCCAAAGACTTCAACTGCTCGGGGATAACAATCCCAAAGACTTCAACTGCTCGGGGATAACAATCCCAAAGACTTCAACTGCTCGGGGATAACAATCCCAAAGACTTCAAATGCTCGGGGATAACAATCCCAAAGACTTCAACCGAGGAATCACAAGTTCCTCAACAAACGAGAATCGCAATTCTCTTACAAACACAAAACACACTCACTTTACAAAGCACTCCTTAATGAGTAGATATGAGTAGAAATAGTACGCTCAAGATCACAACAACTTAGCTCAATAGAATGGCTCTTCAGAAAGCTTTATGGATGAATGGAAAATGATGATCAATGTAAGAAAGCTTTTAGCAATGAAAATACTCAAAGTGTATATGTTGTTGTTGTGAAAACACTGAGTTGAAGCTGTATTTATAGGTGAAAAACTCAGTCTTACCGTTGTCTAATTGCCAATTAAGGATTGCTGAAATTACTCAGTGACAATCGATTGTCAAGACTAAACAATCGATTGTTTGCCTATCAGATTAAAAATTCAATCCCAGATTTTACGTCAACAATCGATTACTTCAAATCAATAATCGATTATTTATAACGTTAAGAAATCCTTTCCAATTTTTGGCATAAAACATCGATTGTCCGGAAATCAACAATCGATTATTTTAACAACGTTCAGAAAATCTTTTCCGGATTTTAAGCAAAACATCGATTGTTAAATATCAACAATCGATTACCTGAAGGTAATTGAAAATATATGACAACGGTCAGCTTCAACAATCGATTATCAAATGGAATAATCGATTATTAATTAATTTCAAAACTCTCTGTCTCATATATAATCGATTATCACAAGCCACAATCGATTATCATTTTATTTAAAATCACTGGGAGACATTTTTCTCATTCTAATCGATTACCATTAGTTCATAATCGATTTTTATGAGTTTTGAAAACTTTGCCTCAGTTAACAATCGATTATCATAAGTACACAATCGATTGTTATGCAGTTTGCAAAAACATGATGTTAACTGACTTACTCACAATCGATTATCATTAATTCACAATCGATTGTCATGCAGTCTTGGCTTAGAGATACTCGATTATCATAAATACATAATCGATTATCTTAGCCCAGATTTTTGAGGCATGCTTGGAAAACATTTTAACAAATGTAAATATGCATAGTTTAAAATCATTTGACACTTAATTTAAATATGCATGATTTTGGAAAAATAATTTTAGTGGAGAAGCCATGTTATGAGCCAAGTTGAGGAATCAAGATCACAATTAATATTGACTCAATTATAACATTTCTAAACTTTGTCTTGAGCTTCTTGTAATGCATCCATTTTGTGCTTGTCCTTGAGTACTGCTATATATCGCTTTTTGCTTTGTTTGACATTCATCAAAACCTACAAAAGAACACACGTTTAGTATATTGCATTTGAAACGTGTTTCCAACAGTGTTAGTGTGCCACGTGTGTTTGACTATTTGTGAAGTTTTTCTCTCGATATTTTTGTACTCTTTTTTATCTATTGGATTTCTCATCTTCGCCTTTGGTAAGTTAATGACCGAATGTAATGACCCGATCGGTCGTTTTGAGAGTTATAGCCCCGATCCTTAGTTAACTGCTTCCTCCATATCTATTCCTGCTATTGTGACTTGGCGGGAGGTTTCGTTTTGGTTTTTGGAGTATTTTGACATACTTAGTCCATAAACGGAGGCTTAAATCTTAGAATTTGGACCGTAGTCGGAATTTAGTGAAGATGACTCCAGAATGGAGTTTTGTCAATTCTGTTAGCTCCATTGGATGATTTTGGGCTTAGGGTCGTATCCCGATTGTGTTTTGGAGGTCCGTATCTTATTTAGGCTTGAAATGGCAAATGTTGATTTTTTAATGATTTGGACCGGTAGTGAAATTTTTGATACCGAGATCGGATTCTGATGTCAAAGGTTGGAATAGGTCTGTAATATTATGACTTGTGTGCAAATTGATTTTTTAGCATTGGTTGTAAAAATTTAAAGTTTCAAGTTCTTTAAGTTTGAATTGGAGGGTGATTCGTGATTTTAGAGATGTTTGATATGATTTGAGGATTCGACGAAGTTTGTATGGTATATTCAGATTGGTTGATATATTTGGTTGAGGTCCCTGGGTTCTCGGGTGAGCTTCGGTTGCTTAACGGATCATTTTTGACTTTGGGAATTGCCATATTTTTTGGTGTTTTGTTGTAGACTCTTCCTTCGCGTTCGCGAGGGAGGTCTCGTGTTCATGTAGGGGGATCTCGGAGGCCAATTGAGTTTTTCCTTTGCGTTCGTGATGTTGTTCCTGTGTTCGCGAAGATGTAGAACATTAAGGTTATGAGTTCGCAATATGGACCTCGCAGTCGCATAAAGTCAATGGTTAGATGGGTTCCGGGCCAAATAGCCTACGCGTTCGCGATGTGTGTCTCGAGTTTGCATAGGGTCAGGAAATGTGAGCTTCGCATTTGCGACCAGTGCGTCGTGTTTGCAATGAGATTTTTAGGACTAAAGCAGCTTGTGCTTCTCGAATGCGAGGCTTTGACCGCGTTCGCGAAGAAGGAATTACCTTGGCAGATTTTAAAGTTCAAAATCAAGGGTTTATGTCATTTTCACCATTTGGACTTGAGAGCTCAGAATTAGGCGAGTTTTGGAGGGATTTTCGCGTGAGTGCTTAGGGGAAGTGATTCTTACCTAGTTTGGGTTAATTCCCATGATTATGTCTTTTGATTTCATCATTAAATTAATGATTTGGGATGGAAAATTGGGAAAGATTTGAGAAAAGTTCTTAGGCCGAATTTTATGGTTTTCATCGAGATTTTTGTATCATATTTGAGTAATTTTGGTACGGGCGAACTCATGAGTGAATGAATATTCATATTTTGTTACTTTTACCTGATTGCGAGACGTGGGTTTGGAGAGACTTTTTAAGGTAATTTTTCAATTTCTTGTTTTAGCTTTGATTTCATTAGCTAGATTGGTTTCTTGTAATTATATTTATATTATGTAATTTATAAGCTAGATTTGGGTCATTCGGAGTTGGATATTCATGGAAAAAGCATTGCTACCGTTGATTTAGCTTGGTTCGAGGTAATTGTCTTGCCTAAACCTTGCGTGATGGAACTCTCTTTAGGAATTGGTATTGTTTTTTATATGTGAGCACCGTGTAAGTGAGGTGACGAGTACGTACATGGGCTATTTCTTGTAATTACTTGATTTCTGCCCATCAATAACCTCTTTTCCTCCTTTATTTGAGTTATAACAACATGTTTAGTAACTTGTTAGCTTAGAATAACGTGTCTACTTGCCTTAACCCTTTATTTGAACTATGTGCAACATGTTTAGTGAAATTCCTATTTTCCTTTGAGTTGAACTAAGTCTAAACTGCTGGTTTTCTTGCTGTAACTGTTATTTGCGTAGGTTGAGCTGCATATTTACTTTAGGACTACAGAACGGTATTTTGGGAGATCTTCTTGTACTGTATATTTACTTTCAGACTATGAACCGATAGTTCGGGAGATCCCCCTGCACCCTATATTTACTTTGGACTATGGAACGGTATTCCGAGAGATCCCCTACACATTTACATTTGGGACTATAAGACGGTATCTCGGGAGATCCCATGTTGTTATCTCTATATACTGGGTTGTTATCTTTTATGACCTCATTATTCTTAAACTTTAGTCTTTACTTGGCTGTGGTATTTCATTCTATCTTGTTTTATCATATATATATATATATATATATATATATATATATATATACTAGTAGGGTCGTGACATGACCTCGTTACTACTCCAGAGAGGTTAGGCTTGATACTTACTGGGTACCATTGTTGTGTACTCACACTCTTTGTCTGCATATATTTTTCATGTGCAGATCCAAGTACCTTCGACCAGCCGCATTTTTAGTTGCACAATTATTGGCATTCCGGAGACTTCAAGGTACATCTGCCATATCCGTTGACCTCAAGCTCCCTTCTATCCATTACAATGTTGTTTCCTTTTTATTTATTCTAGTACTGATGTATTGAACAATTAGAAACTCGTAGAAGCTTGTGACTTACGGTATTCCGGGACTTGGGAGTGTTATGTATATTTCGAGAGTTGAGTATTCTATATGTTAAGCAAAATCTCTTTTGCTTATTTAAAAATACATGTTAATGTTAGTTGTTGATTTTCATGTTCTCCATTTCATTTCCGCAAAGTGTTAGGATTACCTAGTGTAAAGACTAGGTGTCATCACGATAAATTTACAGAGGGGGAATTTGGGTCGTGACACTGAACCACGTTAAATGTTTGTGTCTCTTTTGGTGTATTTCTATTTGATTATTTGATTTATCGTCGTGTACGCGAGGTGATGAGTACGTACATGAGCTAATTCTTGTAAAAACCTGATTTTTGCAAATTAATAACCTGTTTTCCTCCTTTATTTGAGTTATATCAGCATGTGTAGTAACTTGTTAGCTTATAATAGCATGTCTACTTGCCTTAACCCTTTAGTTTAACTTTGTGCAATATGTTTCGTGAAATTCCTGTTTTATTTTGACTTGAACTTAGTCTAAACTGCTGGTTTTTTTGCTGTAACTGTTATTTCCGTAGGTTGAGCTGCATATTTACTTTACGACTACAAAACGGTATTTCGAGAGATCTTCTTGTACTGCATATTTACTTTCGGACTATGAACCAGTATTTTGGGAGATTCCATTGCACCGTATATTTACTTTGGGACTATGGGACGGTATTCTGGGAGATCCCCGACATATTTATATTTGGGAGTATGAGATGGTATCTCGGAAGATACCATGTTGTTATCTCTATGTACTGAGTTGTTATCTTTTATGACCTCATTCTTCTTAAACTTCAGTCTTTACTTGACTGTGGTATTTCATTCTATCTTGTTTTATCATATATATACTAGTAGGGTCATGACATGACCTCGTTACTACTCGACCAATGTTTGGCTTGATACTTTCTGGGTACCGTTGTGGTGTACACACACTCTTATTCTGCATATATTGTTTCTGTGCAGATCCACGTACCTCCTACCAGCCGCATTTTTAGTTGCATTTGTTGCCGTTCCGGAGACTTCAAGGTACATCTGCCATATCTGCTGACATCAAGGTCCCCTTCTATCCCTTCCGATGTTGTTTCCTTTTTATTTATTCTAGTACTGATGTATAGAATAGTTAGAAACTCGTAGAAGTTGTGACTTATGGTGTTTCGGGTCTTGGGAGTGTTATGTATTTTTCGAGAGTTGAGTACTGTATATGCTAAGCGACATCTATTTTGCTTATTTAAAAATACCTACTAATTTTAGTTGTTGATTTTGATGTTCTCCCTTTCATTTTCGCAAAGTGTTAGGCTTACCTAGTTGTAGAGACTAGGTGTCGTCACGATAAGTTTACAGAGGGGGAATTTGGGTTGTGACACTGAACCACATTAAATGCTTGTGTCTCTTTTGGTGTATTTCTCTTTGATTATTTGATTTATCGTCATCCAAAATTTGCTTTAGTAGCTTCACATTATTTCGATTCTAACTGTATATGCACCTCCAATAACTAGGGTGTACTCAAACCGATTTGGTTGATTAGATTTTATCAGTTTTTTCTTATCATATAAATATTTTTCAATTTTATTTTGTTAAAGTATAGACAAAATTTTGATAGGTTAATATATGTGTTTAATAAGAATTTAATAAATTGACAAACATATGATCTACTAGAATAATTTTATGGGAGATTTTTAATTTTCGTACATATGATAGTTATTTTTTAGTTTAATGATAGTTTTTCATTGATGCACATTTTAAAACTTAACTGTATTTTATTAATTAAACACAAAAATTAATATAAAACCTAAATAATGGTAAGTTTTCTTTAATTTTAAAAATATGGATAAAACACCATTTTAGGCTTGGAAAAGATATGTAAGTGTGTAATCTTGATATATGAATATGAAAAAATAAAGAGAATGCCGCATTTTAATAACTTTTGATAAAAAAGTGATGGTATACATTAGAAGCATAATTTAACGTTAAATCAAAATAAATTTATTTTATAGTTCTATTGAATATTAGATCTCATGAGAGAATTGAATTTACACCCTGTAGTGTGAGAGACTCTCACCAATAGAACTATATTATAATCGGACATTACCATCGTAATAAAATTGCCTTTAGATTTAGCTTGTTTGGTGCGAAGGAAAATATTTTCGAAAAATATCTAAAAATATTTTTTTATTTTCCCGTGTTTGGATGGCTTAAATATTTTGGAAAACATTTAGCTCATGAACTTGTTTTCCTCCAATATTGAAGGAAAATATTTTCCAAAATTCTTCTTCAACCTTTCCCACCTTATTCCCCATTTCACCAACCCCCCACAAACCCCACTGTCCTAAGCCAGCATCGGCCCCTCCCCCACCCTAAATAGAAATATTATTAATTGTACTTTCTTTTAATGTTATAAATAGATTACTTTTATTCCATTTCAACAAATAAGTATATATTTTATGATATAAAAAAATATTTTTTTCTCATTTTAAGAAAAAAGAGTACTTTATTTTCATGATGTAAAAAAAAATATTTTCTTTTATTTCAATAAAATAAAATAGTAAAAAGTATTTCATTTTATTTCAACAAGGTGATTTAGTAAAAAAGAATTTTTCATTTCATCAAAATGAGTACATGTTCTTTTTATGATGTAGAAAAAGTATTTTATTCATTTCAACAAAATAAGTACTTTATTTTCATGTTATAGAAAGAATACTTTCTTTTTTTAACCAAAAAAGAGTATTTTCTATTTAATTATGGAGTACAAATTTTAACGTTGTTTTGCATAAAAAAATAAATCAACACATTAGTTCCTTTGGGTTTATGTGAATTTTTAGAAGAATAATTAAATTCTAGAAAAATAGAATCCTAAAAACGTTGGATATTTAGGAATGGGGGCGAGGGGAAGGGGGGGAGCATAGGAAACATGAGGACTAGGGGGAAGGGAGTAAGTATAGTAGCAAAAAAAATATTTGTACTCTCTAGCCAAACACTAGAAAATATTCTTCGAAATAAAATTTCACTCACCAACCAAATAAGGAAAAATAAGTGACAAATCACTTATTTTCTATGAAAATATTTTGCATGGAAAATATTTTCCATCGTGCTAAACACACCATTTAAAGTGATGCAACTAGGGTTGGAGAGCAGTAGCTTGTTTGGCCAATCTTCTAAAATTAGCTTATTTTGAAAAGTGATTTTCTCAAATATGCTTTTGGTGAGAAGTAATTTGTGTTTGGCTAGTTAATTTGAAAAATACTTTTGAGCTGTAATTAGTGTGTGACCAAGCTTTTGAAAACTAGTTCTAAGTGTATTTTTCTCAAAAGTGTTTCTCTAAAAAGTATTTTTGGAGAGAAACTGCTTTTTTCTGGTTCTCATTGCTTCAATTTCTCCTCAAAGTATATAATTATTTTCCTTGATTTGAAAATTGATTCAACATATTTCTCAAGAGTAGGATGATATGAACATTCTCGTGACTTACTTGATTTTCATCATGGATTTAGATTTTCATTCAATAGGTGCTAAAGTACTTCATATTAACATATGCTTCATATATATTTGTTAAATGTGTGTATATGTAACATAATTTTGTAACCACAGCAATGTCATGGTATATATTTAATGGCAGAAGTTTAAAACGTTTTAATTTTTTTCTTCATTAAAACTTTATATCCAATCAAAAACTTTCTATATGTGATTTGGCTAATGTGTGTTCAAATCACAAATAGTAAGTATTTGATCGGACATAAAATTTTAATGAATAGAAAAATTCAAACTTTTTAAACTTCTGCCATTAAATATATACTATGATATTGTAGTGGTTACAAAATTGTGTTATAATGAAAATTTTAGAGTTAAATTTTTCCAAGCATAAAATTACGTCAAAATAATTTTAAATATAAAAATATGTCCTTTTTTAACAAGTCAAACAAAAAATTAGAGTGAGTAGCTTTCTTTGGCACATTAATCATTATGAGGTTGTATTGCCACCACGTAAAACATTAAGGATAAGGTACAAGACAATTAGCTGACGAGGACAAGTTGGCAGAGAATCTATCCAATATTCTGCAGCTAAAATAATTTAAGTTTTGCTTGTCAAATGATCCAAGGCAATTACTTTCATTGTCAAATAACTAATCTAACTGCCGATGTATCCAAATCCAATATTTCGTTTATCAAGGAAGGAAAGAGTCATAATGATGTATTTGCTTGGTAGTTAATTGAAGGACAATTGCTGATTTGTTGCTAATAATAATATTTTATTCGGTTCATAATAAGTGATCAATTTAGTTTTTTATTTTGGTTCAAAATAAATGTTCAGTTATTTAATCAAGAAAGAATTTGATTTATTTTTACAAAATAACCCCTATATGCAAATATTTCTAAAAAGTTTTCTTATTCTTTACATTAAATATCTAATTAAGAATAATTTAGTCATAATAAGTATTTTATATAGAATTTAATATTTTCTTAATAAGCGTGCTAAAAATAAATTGACCACTTATTCTAAATCAGAATAATAACATTGTCATTTTCTAGAATGTTAGCTAGACTAGCTTTAATAGTTGATCCTTTAATTTGTGAGTATGGAATTTCAGTTTTTGTGACTGCTGTTAATGGTCAACCAAAAAAAACCACGTTTTCTATACCCATTTATTAGTCCCGTTAATAAATGTATTTTATAACTCTAACTTCGTTGGAAAGCCTTAAATGATTTGCTTTGCTTCTTCTTCTTTTAACATATACAGCTAATCTTAATGGAGAATTTGTCTACCTTGAGTATTTTCTGATTTTCTACCTATTATTCCGTACCCGAGGCTGACTAGTTCACATTGTCGCCTGAAACTCTCATTTTAGAGGGTAAACGCTTACTACTAAAGATGTCCCGGTCAATTATATTTTTAGTTAATTGGGTAGATATTGATAGCACCAGAATACAAAGAAAAGAAAAGCGAATCAACAACATCATCATGTGTATTTAAGAGATTGTCCTCGGGCTGAGAAGTGTCCACTTGAGTTCAAATATAAAGACTTGGCGAACTATCTTTCCAAAGCCCCTTTCTTGCTGCAAGTATAATGATTAGACGAGGAAGAGGCCACGGTTCACTTCAGCCTTATGGCAAAGCCTACAAAAGGCTTTGGGTAGCAGAGCGAGTCTTAGCACAATCTTCCATCCTCATACTAATGGCCCGTCTAAGAGGACCATCCAAACATTGGAGGCTATGCGGAGGTAATCATTTGGAGTATGATCAACTCTCTCTAATAACAATATTATTTATTGCGTATTTATGTAATTGTTATACCTGTATGGGTCAAAATTGTATCAGAGAAATTCGGCACGCGGAGACATAAGGTCGTGGTCGGACAGGCCAAGGTCGGACTGTCATCAATAGCCAAGGTCGGACCGTCATCAATAGCCGAGATTGGACAGGCTGAGGTCGGACCATCATCAATAAGGCCGAGGTCGAATAGTGAAATGACTAGTTCACTTTGGAATCCTTAAAGGGAATACTCTACTGAATATTCCCTCTAATTTTACCTTTTTTAGAGATTTTTTATAGATAACCCCCATATAAATTGGAGGGGAGGACTTCCCAAAAAGGGGGCTGGCTCTTCCTGTCTCTCCCTTTTTCTAAGAAATACGTAAACAAACCTCCCCAAAGGCAAAGAATGGAAAAGATTATTGATTTCATGCCTTTATCAGATCCAAAAAGGGTCATACAGTTCTTGTATTTGTCTATCATTCATCTTTATTAAATGAAAGAAGATCCGTCTTACTGAAGATCGGGTAAATATTTTCCTTTATTCATATCTTTGTTACTTAATGCATCTTTATTTATGCCAGTAAATCTGGTCATAATTGCTGTCAACATTTATACTCGACTATGTATTTTTATTCCTCTTGCTCACTTCAGATCTAGAGTTAATTATCTTTAACTAGAATTTACCCCTTCACCTTCTTTGATTGATTTGCTTAGAAAGAGTTTAAAATCTTTTGAGTCAAACAATACCGAAGAGTTGTTATAGAGAACGTATTTTATATAACATACAGATTAGTTATAAAAAATTGGCTTTTATATATAATGATTGACAGTTATATAGCAATGCTATTATAGAAAGGTCTTGTCTGACTAAAAACTGTTACGTCTTTTTACAAACTAATTAAATAGAAAAATTTGAGGTAATTCCTAGCCAAGTATAATTCATTCTAGATCTGAAACAGAGGATAAGGACAAGCAAGCATAGCTTAACATAAAATTTAACCATAACCATAGCTGAATCCCATAATATAATAAGAAGAAGATGGTGACTTAAATAAGATTGAATAATAATGAAGAATATGTTGATAAAAACGGTCACCGATCTTTAACAAGGTTGACCCCCATACATTGGATATGATGAGACCAACGTTGTATATTGAAGAACTGAGCTTTCTTACTTCTTTCTCTTTGGTATGTCTCTGTTTGAGTTTGTTTCACCCCCCCCCCCCCCCCCCTTCTCGCTCGCACTTAATTTATATACTAGGTATTTTTTTACCGAACGGTCATTAGCCATAATATCTAAGTCATTTAATTATATTACTGGTCGATCCTCTGAAATACCATATCATCCGATTCGTCGCCTATGCATTCCAAATACATAACTTCGACTGTGACCAATGTGCGTGTCGTTATAGCTTTGTAAGAATAAGACTTCGGTTCAAGAGACTTTTTGTCGTTCCTCATCACAGAGGGTACTTGTTTGGTAAGATTTTGAACCATACAGGTCTAACTATACTAAATATTGCCTTAACGTTGCCATTCACTTAGATATTGCCCTTTTCATGGTACGTTACGACCTAAGTCCTAACTATAAAGTTTAAGGTATAAAGGTTTGTGTGCTTGCCAATAGTCCGTCTACATTAGGATTTTGTTTAATATGAGGTTTAAAGCATTGGGCCTGGTCAGTGGGTTACTAGACAAATTTAACACAAAGTGTTATGGTGTCCAGGCCTACTATTGACCTCATAACCAAAAGTGAACAAGTCATTTCTTTGGGGTAAAATTAAAAAATAATCAGATTTATAACTGATGAATAAAAATTAGTCACAGTTTAAAAAATAATCAAAATTGAAATACTTTTTCGTAGAGATAAAAGTTTGAACAAAAATGTCCTAAAAATACGAAAAAATTCTAGCACAATATATTGAAGTTCGAATTTTTTGCATATGAGATTCTAGCATAATATGATGGAATCCATAACGTGCTAGAGTTCCAACATAATATGCTAAAAGTTTATATGCAGAAGCTTTATAAAGCATATTATGCTGAAACTTTTCGTGTTTAGACTTTTAATTAAGGTAATCTTGGCGAGATTTTACCTCCGCATTCATCAATAACTTTTTAAATGCTTATTACTTTTTAATTATCAATGCTAAAACTGGCTATTCCATGCTATTTTTATATTTTGTTGTCCATTTTATTTTGAGCCTTTAAAAATGTGCACTGAGGCGTGGAGGTATCTTCTTTATTTTGCTTCATATAAACACGTGTGTGTGTGTATATATATATATGTATATATATATATATATATGTATGTATGTGTGTGTATGTGTATGTGTGTATGTGTGTATGAATTTCCTTCCAGGTGATCGTACTTGACAAGACAAGAAGAAAACATAAAGATGGCTTTTAACACATAAATTATATATATACACACACATATATATAAAATATCCATAATATATCAAGGACTAATGTAACGTCAAGAAATCATTATGTCAATCAGTAAATGAGGTTGTCAGTAAAGACAACATCAAAATGTTAAGATGTATACAGTCAAATTTGGACTTGCCTAACTTTGTGTAGTTGATCGGAATCAGGGTGAGAGACTAAGTCTCGGCCTCGCATTGTATCGAGTCTTGGCATGGGGATGGACTGCCAAACTCATGAATCAATGACCGGTCAAGATCTAAACCGGCCATGATCGAGATCTAAGCAGGATAGAGAACGAGCGAGATCGAAGGGAGCTTGTTAAGTCGAATAATGGAAAGACAATATATCCGTGATCGAGCAAAAATCGTGATGGAAATCTCGGCAAGTATCGAGTTAGGACGGGTCATTTAGTTAATCATGAGATTTTCTTTCATATTTAAAATTTTACCAAAAGTAGAATTCCTCTACTATATAATAGGAATTCAAATTATTTTGTAATCATCGCATTCACACATAACAACGCAATATATTACATTTTCTCTCTTAAAATTTGTTGTTCAGTTCATACTTTCATTAAGCATACCCCATTGGTTCGAGGGCCATAACTTTTCATCACATTGGTTTGCTTTATTTTACCGTTAATTTCTACATTAATTCTCATATTTATTAGTTTGTGCCAAGTGAAATTACATATACTTAAAACCACTTATAAGTTTAATTATTATCTAATTTTAAGGGATAACAGTTTGGCGCCACCGTAGGGCTGGGGATAATAATAATTGCCTGGTGTAGTTTTTGTAACATAAACTATTTTACGCGTGTTCTTTGAAGTGTCTTTGATTCCAGGATTAACATGTTAAACTCTCAAGTGGCACCCCACACACATACAATGTCCTTGGTCTCCATCGAGGAAACGAAATACCTCGAATCAACCACGATGGAGCCCCGGTTTTGGACCGAATCGATGTTAACTCTCATTTCGCCATAAATAGGAATTTGGATAAAAAGTGTCTACAAAGATGCTCAAATAGCCGATTAGAATGCATAGTGTGGTGAAGAAGGTGAGATTAACTTTGGAATGATATTTGAAATGTTGCAGACTCAACAAGCCATAATAGCATAATTCCAAAATCATAATCGTGCACCAAGAAGGATCGAGCTCAAGCTATCACAAGAACTTGTTCATAGAGCCGAATCTGTGTCAAAGTGATCGAATGGAGGAGAATCGGAGACCAATCCTGCTATCGTAAAAATGCTCGAAGAACTGACAAAGAGAATCAAGATAGGGGAAAAGAAGATCAAAGAAAATGATAAGAAGGTAGAAACTCAAAAATCCCGGGTTGATCAAATCCTTAGGGCACCACTGATATTGAAAGGAATAGTTTCCAAAAAGTTTGTATAGAAACCTTTTCCCCTAGTGTGGCTCCGAAGCCAATCCCCAAGAAGTTCCGTATGCTCGAGATCCCAAAGTTTAATGGTACAACATATCCAAACGAGCACGTCACCTCATACATGTGTGCCATTAAGAGAAATATCTTGGAAGATAATGAGATTGAGTCCGTATTGGTGGAGATGTTCCGAAGACTCTATCGAAGGGTGCTATGATATGGTATCATAATTTACCACCTTATTCTATTGACTCTTTGCTATGCTTGCAGATTCTTTTGTAAAGGCACATGCCGGAGCTATTAAGATCGCTACAAGAAAGTCGTACCTTTTCAATAAAACACAAATGCAACAAAATACTAAGGGAATTCATATCTTGATTCCACATGAAACGAATGGATTTGTTACCGGTCACCGACAATTGGGATTTTCAAGCTTTCACTCAAGGTCTCAACGATCTGAGTTCTACAGCTTCACAGCACTTAAAGCAGAATTCGATATAATATCCAGATACCACTTGGGCTGATATACATAATCGATATCAGTTGAAGATTAGGGTTGAATACGAGCAATTGTGGACTCTTTCCAAGTCTATTTATTTGAGCGGGCATGTCGATAGAGTTAGAAGAGACATTGACCACGAAAAACTATCGAACAGAGATTAATATCATCCATACGATGGATACTGGAAAAATGATGGACCCAGACTAATATCATCCTAAAGAACACCTCGGTTGTCAGAATGTAATATCAACGTAGATGCATCCGCCTTCATGCCAGTCATCGTATGTATCAAAGATACCAGATAGCCTTGACCTCTGCAAATCGATCCGACCTAGAGGAATCCGAACTAAATAGGCAAGTATCATAGTACCCATGGCCATAAAGTAGAAGATTATAGACAGCTAAGGGAGGAAGTAGCTTGATTGTTCAACGAGGGGCACCTTAAAGAATTATTATGTGGCCGGGCCAAGAATCACTTCAAAAATAGAGATTCAAACAAACAAAATGAGTTAGAAGAGACATAACATGTGATTTGTATGATCATCAGAGGGGTCGATATTCCCCAAGGACCACTAATTAAATGCACCAAGGTGACGATCACAAGGGGAAAATGAACACGAGACTACTTACCAGAAGAGATCTTATTCTTAAACGATAAGGATACAAAAGGGATCGAACAACCTCATAACGACGTACTGGTAATATCTGTCCTTATGAATAAAATTCAAGCTAAACATGTTTTGATTGATTCGGGTAGCTCGACCAATATTATTCGATCGAGGGTCGTAGAATATCTCGGCCTACCAGATGAAATTGTGGTCGCAACCCGAGTACTTAACGACTTCAACATAGCGAGGTAAAAGACTACCAAATGTGAGATTAATTTGCTAGTAAACGTGGCCTGGACCATCCAGGAAACAAAGCTTCATGTAGTCGAGGGTGAAATGAGGTACAACGCCCTGCTCAGAAGGCCTTGGATCTCTAACATGAGAGCATTACCCTCAACCCTTCACCAAGTCCCGAAGTTCACGATATCAGAGAGAGTCAAAATAGTGTACGGAGGGCAACCCACGGCGAAGGAGATATTTATAGTCGACGAGGCGATACCTTTCAACACTTTCATCAGCAAATAGATCAAATTCGAAGGGAAAGCAGGAAGTCAAATAGCAACCACAGTCACCAGCCTCGACCCAACACGAGGAAAAAGGAACTAACAAGGATGATGACTATATGATACCTCGATCTATCATATCCCCGATGATTTTGATGCCACAAAATCAACGCCGAAGAGCTGGAACAAATAATACTGATCGAGCATTTGCCCGATCAAAAGGTATACCTAGGCATAGGGTTAACTCCTAAGATAAGGAAAAAACTTATTCAATTCCTTAAATATAATATGGATTGTTTTGCTTGATCTTATCTCGATATGAAAAGGATCTTACCGGAGATCACTATTCACAAACTAAGCTTGGACCTGAAGTTCCACCCGGTGAAACAAAAAAGGATGCCTCAGTCCAAGGTAAAACACGCTTTTGTCAAAGATGAGGTAACCAAACTTCTCAAAATAGGATCTATTTGAGAAGTAATGTATCCTAAATGGTTAACAAATATAGTAATAGTCCCTAAGAAGGGAAACGAACTTACGATGAGTGTAGATTATAAAGACCTGAATAAAGCATTCCCCAAGGATTCTTTTGCCTTGCCTAACATCGATTGTATGATCGATTCCACGACCGGCCACAAGATTCTCAATTTCCTCGATGCGTACTCCGAGTACAACCAAATACAGATAAACCTGGAGGTCCAGGAAAAGAACACGTGCATCACTAAGTATGGAACCTACTGTTATAATGTAATGCCATTCGGACTAAAAAATGTTGGTGCAGCCTATCAACACCTAGTAAATTTTGAATGTTCAAACAACAAATAGGGAAATCCATGGAAGTTTATATTTATGACATGCTAGTTAAGTCTTTGCGAGAACAGGACCATTTGAAAATTTGCAGGAGACTTTCGATGTAATAAAGAAGTATAATATGAAGCTCAACCAAGAAAAATATGCATTCGGGGTTGGCTTGGGCAAGTTTCTCGGCTTTATGGTGTCCAATTGGAAGATTAAGATCAACCCAATAAAATCAAAAATATCAAGGATATCAAGGTCGTAGATAATGTAAAGGCCGTGTAGGGGCTAATCGGTTGCATAGCGGCCCTAGGGTGATTCATTTCGAGGTCTTCAGACAAGAGTCATCGATTCTTCTCACTGCTAAGATAGAAGAACAATTTTTCGTAGATCTCAGAATGATAGCAGGCCCTAGAGGAACTAAATTTGTACTTATCGAGCCCGCCACTGCTTTATTCCCCGAAAATGGACGAACAACTTTTCTTGTACTTGACAGCCTTGGAGATTGGGAAAGTGGAGTCCTGGTCTGAGAAGAACACGGTGCACAATTCCCTGTCTATTATGTTAGTTGGACCTTAGGTGAGGCCGAGATTATATATCCACACTTAAAAAAATTAGCACTTATTAATAAGCACCTCTAGGAAACTAACGTCGTACTTTCAATGTCATCCAATAAGTGTTATGACACCTTATCCTCTTCAAACTATTGTGCACAAACCCGAACTATCAGGCCAATTGGCAAAATTGGCTGTCAAAATTAGGGGGTTTGATATTGAGTGCCGACCCAAAATCCCCATCGAGTCTCAAATCTTGGCAGAGTTCGTGGCTGACTTTGCACCGGCCTTCGTACCCGCGGTAGAAGAGGAACTACTGATGAAATCAGGTACATTTTTAGGAATCTAGACCCTCTTTATGGATGGGGCTTAGTATGTGAAAGAGTCTAAACTAGGCATTATACTTAAATAACCAACGGGTAATATAGTTAGACAGTCTATTAAAACTATAAAACTAACTAACAATGAGGCCGAATATGAGGCCATGATTGCAGGTCTCGAACTAGCTAAAAGTTTGGGAGTAGAGGTCATAGAGGTTAAGAGTGATTCCCTCCTAGTAGTAAACCAAGTTAACAGATTTTTTGATGTTCGAGAAGACCAAATAGAAAGATACTTGGATAAATTACAGGCGACTCTAGGAATGGACCTTGCATCATGTACCTCGAGAACAAACTAGCGATACCGACATTCTTGCCAATCTAGTTTCATCGGTCGATAACAATGAATTCAACTCAGGGATTGTTATATAGCTCATGAGTTCGGTGGTCGAAAAAGTCCACATTGAACTAAAATCTACGAGTTTTTCCTAGGATTAGAGAAACAAGTACACATAGTAATTTAAGAATGGAAAACTCCCATAGCATCCAAATGAGTCGAGAGCTCTATGCACAAAGACAACATGGGTCACTTTTTCTAAGAATGGAACGCTATTTAGAAGGATGTTGTTGGACCGTTGGAAATATGCTTGGGATCAGGAGATAGTGATTACGTCTTACGAAAAGTTTACGAAGGCACTGTTGGAAATCATTCTGGTGCCGAGTTGTTCGTCCATAAAATAATTAGAGCACTATACTGCTAGACTGATATGGAGAAGGATAAAAAGAAGTTTGTTCAATGAGGCGACCAATGCAAAAGGTATGCGCTAATGATTCATCAGCCCTAAGAGCAGCTCTATTCGTCCTTATCCCTATTGCTGTTCATGAAATAAGGAATGGCCATCGTCAGCCCTTTTCCATTCGTCCAAGATAAAGCTCAGTTTATTTTATTTATGATTGATTATTTTTCTAAGTGAGTTGAAGCACATGCTTTCGATAAAGTCATAGAAAAGAAGTTATAGACTTTATTTAGGATCACATCATATATCGATTCGAGATTCCTTCCGAGATCGTATGTGATAAAGGAAAGCAATTCATCGGCGGCAAAGTGACAAAATTTCTCGAGGATCATAATATCAAAAGAATCCTATCGACGCCTTATTATCCTACTGGGAATGGACAAGCCGAATGGACCAATAAAATTATCATTCAGAACCTTGAGAAGAGATAGACCGATGCCAAATAAAAATGGAGAGAGATATTGCTCGAAGTTCTATGGGCGTGCCACACAACATCACAATCAAGTACCGGAGTAACACCTTTCTCATTATTTTGTGGTGCCCAAGCTCTTATCTCGGTCGAAGTCAGCGAACCCAACATCAAATTTAGATATGCAATAGAAGAGTCACATGATGAGGCCATAAATATAAGCCTAGAATTATTGGACGAAAGACACGAAGCTGCCCTCGTCCAATTGGCTGCTCAAAAATAGTGGATTGATATGTACTACAATCGAAGAGCCAATCTTTGAAATTTTAACATCAGGGACTTGGTGCCAAGAAAGGTCACCCTCAATACCCAAAATTCAAATGAAGGGAAGCTGGTTCCAAACTGGGAAGGATTGTACAGGGTTCTCGAAATCACCGAAAAGGGATTGTATAAGCTCGGCACTATGAATATTGAACAACTATCAAGTAATTGAACATATCACGCCTAAAACGATACTACTACTAAGGTACGACCCCTTTCATTTTCATTTATATTTTAAACTATGTCTTGCAGGTATTAGACCGGAAATAACGATGGCCTCTTTGGTGCGAAGTCTTTAGGTCTGAAAGCACGTGTTTCACTTTTTTTCCCTTAGATCGGTTTTGTCCCGATTGGGTTTTCCAGCGAGGTTTTTAATGAGGAAACCATTAATCTTGCTAACTTAGAAAAGTTCAATAGCATCCGAGGTTTCTTTACAATAAACCTCAAATACTGGGGGGCACTACCCTCGAATGTCAACTTTGTTGCGAGGAAATTACTTCGTGGCATCATGGTCTCGATAGGAGAAATTTGTAAGGGCCAAACGCTTAAATGAACCATGCCCGCATAGTTTGCTCGAGCCCTGACGCATAACATGTATGCAAGTATAATCAATTATAATAAGAAGTATTTTCCTTGTCGATATCTCATGCCTTAGAAATGTTTTTCTACTTTAGGATTTCGTACTCTCGATCTATACAAAATCAAGATTTAGGGTCGATCATAACCAGAGTTTGGATGATTACCCCCCATGATCGGGGACTCCCATCCGAAAAGTAAACAAGATCAAATTATTAAAATTTCAAAGATCATAAGACCTTTCAAGGCAACTCTAGATCTTTATAGGCCACAACCACCCCATTCGGCGACTGACACTTCGGGCAAGCTCGAAGTAAAACGGGAAAAGAAGCCCAAGGGGAAAATCGTGAACTAATGAGGCTACGACCAAATTAATGTGAAATGGAGACGTATTCTATTAAAAAAAGGCCTTCGAATTCTTTCATAAACTAGTTAAAAAGGCTACCCCTAATAAAAAAGGCTTCGATAATATCAAGCCCCTAGAATTCGAATAAGTACAAAATTGTTCAAACTCTCAAACAGTTCCTCATCTCATGCTAAGTCGTTATAGGTTTGGCAAATGAAAACGATACAAAAACTTTTCAAGTCATAAAGACGAAAAAAAGCCATAAATAACCTTTCTTACGAAGGCTATATCGGCCTAATATAAGAGCCAAAGGGATATTTTTGCTTTGAGTTTGACCATCCTTGTTCAAATAAAAAACCTAAGATTTTCCTCACTTCAAGTTCGATCAAACACTCACTGGATCGTAAAGGATGTACTAGTTCGATTTAGAATAGATTGTCCGAGCCTCGGACCTTAAAATTTGATTCCATAATTTTATACGGTAGGAAAAAAGAAAAGTGACAACTAGCTCATAAGCCATGGAAAGGGAGATGTTTCATATATCCATCAAAACGTTTTACAAGAGCCTATGGCCCGATCAAGAATTCTTTACAAAGGCCCGATGGCCTCGACAGAGAAACAAAAAATATCACTAAGCCTAAGCAACATGGTCCTTGTTGAAGGAAGTATCTTCACCCTCAAAATCTTCTTCACCAGACCCACTCAAATACTTAGAGTCTTCCTAGGGAAAAACCAACTTCCGAATCTTTGCTTCCTCTGCCCAGTAACCTCGATTTTGGAAAATATATCAAGACTTTAATCAAGGGCCCCGTCAAGAGCTTCCCTTCGAGATTTCCACTTAGCATGATCGACCATGCTCATGGCCTACTCTAGGGTGGCTTTAGCATCATCCTTGTACTATGTCGCATTAGCCTCAGCCTTGATATTGGTCGCGGATGCCTCAGATCTGGCCACCTCAAGCATTTTGGCCAAGTTGACTAAATGGGATTCAAGATCCTCAACCCTCTTTGCCTAAGCCAAGGTATTCTCTCTTGAAAAACAAAGCAGAGACTCGGACTAATCAAGCTCTGCTTGGACGGCCCATTTCTATGGGGCCAAATTGTTCATATATCTTTTGAACTCTTCAGTCTCTGCTCGCACTTAATTATTTGACTTTGGAAATCCTTGATCTGCTCGAGCGTCTGTCATAACTGCAGAATTAGATCGTTAGGTAATATCTCTAACTCATCTTCACTATCATAAAGGACACAGAATACCTGCTCATCCATCTCAACATGTTCATCTCGATCCATCACCGAGTCTTTCTAAAGCTTCTCATTGTGAAGTCTGTAGGAATCACAGCTCTCGATGAGGACCCGAACCTCGGTCTTGCCCTCCTCTTGGATTTGAAGAAAGGCCTCATGATGCAATATCAAAGCCTACAAGGAAAGGAGAAAATGTTAGAAATACCTACCATTCAAAATCATAAAGAGATAAGGGAATGACCCTCGAACTTACCCGCTTCAGAGTGTGCTGGGTTTCGTTGAAATAGTAAGCAACTTCCACTTCATCCATCTTGGCTTGGTCCTCTTTAATGACCAAGCATTGGAGATATCTAGCCACCTCCCATGGGGGAATAGAAAACTCAAGCATCCTCCGGAACCGAGATAATGAGTGGTTGCTTGCGCTTGGGATCGACACTGGGGCTTGCAATTTTTTGGTCAGTTTAAAGATTAAGGAAGCCTCATTGAAGCTCATCCTTCGTACGTCCAAATCACCTAGATTGGTGACATCCTCTACCTCAACGAAATAACCTCGGAAAAATTTTTCCTTTCCATGGGCACCCTCCCCATGACAAGTCTCCGTAGCCTGAGCATCACATATCATCGAGTCAGGAACTGGAAGGAATGAGAGGGATCCCCTGACCTCCATTTCCTCAAGTGGATATCTTGAGGCATCATATTCGTTCTGGGAGCCTAGAGCCTGGTTTCTACGCCAACATCGATCGCCTTTTTGGTAGCCCTTCCACCTTGAGGTGAGACATCTTTGGATTTTTCTAGTTCGGGCTCATCAAGTTGGGGTAATGCAGTTTCAGCTCCTGTCGGTCCAGTGGTTCCATGAATATCGATACCAACTCACACACGAGTCACCAGCCTAGGGTTTTCTTCATCTTCATTTTTGGTCTCATCCCTTAGCTGTTGGGTGGACTCTAGAGTTACTCAGATGACATTCCCCTTCGGCTTACATGGCCTCCTAGTCGGCCTTTTCTTTTTCAGGCCTGGAGAACTTAGAGCCTTTTTCTTTTCTTCTATATGCCCTACTTCGAGGAAAATGAGGAAAAAAGTGCCTCTTTATTAGCAGGGGGCTCATTGGCACATTCATCTCGAGGCCTACAAAAAGAAAAGGATGAGCAAGTCCAATAACAATGACCGAATGAAAACTGTTGTAAGGAAAGAAGATTACCATGGTTATGGGCCTCCCATTGACCTTTTGATAACTCCATCAAAGCACGCTCGGAGTAAGATTTTAGTGACACTAACCTCTCGACCCATTGCCTCAGGTCGGGGATCACTTCCGGTACAACAGTCGCAGCTGCAACCCAATAAACATTGATGTGGAGAATTCAAGAAGTAAAATGGCAGAGATAGATATTCAAAAGCAGAGAGATACTTATGCTGCATGTTCCAGTTTTCACGAAAGAGCATGTCATAGACAAGGATCATGTCTAAATTCTTTATTCGGACAAACCGACCCGTCCAACCATGATCTCGGGTCTCACATCTCGTCTATGCTCGAGAACAGGGGTTTTATGGCTCGACGATAAAACCTTACCATGCCTCGATGATAAAGTCGGGGCTATAGAGATGCATGAGGTGATCAAGGGTAAAAGGATGCCTCTTGATCTTGCTTGCAAAGAATTGGAGAAGGAATATGATGCTCCAAAACAATGGATGGATTTGGCATAGAGTGATGTCGTACCTCTTGCAAAATGCGATGATGAAAGGGTCGAGGGACCAATCATGAAGGGGTAAGTGTATACACTTAGATACCCCTCTATATGACTTGTGATGGATTCCTTGGGAGTAAGAACTACTACATTTTTGCCTACCCAATTGGACTCCTCATTCACCTTCTCGGGGAGATCTTCTTTAATCATACATATATACCTTGACATCGGTTCACATCGACCCACTGTCGAGGGTGTATTCTCCACCTTGAAATCAGTGGCAATGTAACACTTTATCGGAACGAAGGTGATGTTTTATACTTCAATACCACACAAGAGGGGGGTGATTTCTGTGGTACCCAGTTTTCGTTTAACTGAACTATAGAAGGACCTGGTTCTTCTATGTGTTCCAACTGCTACTGTTTGTGGAATAAGAAGTAAAGAAATAAAGAATACAGAGATTTTTCCAAACATCCACTAAAATCACTGAGCCAAAATAACTTTGCAAAACTCTTTGTAAACCTAAGGATTAAATCTAATCCCATTGTGGAACACAGCCTCAACTGTTGTGACAACTTCAAGTTAACTCTAACTTGAACCCTCTAGGTACCTAATACAAGTTCTTCTATGAAAGCTGAAAGGTACAATGTAAAATCATTTACTACAGAATAAAAGATTGACACTTGGAACTGGTTCTTCTATCTTGTTCAAGTAGCTTCAGGATTACACGCTTCAATCATACATAAATTACTTGCAAAATCACCTTGCTCTTTTGCTCTCAATTTATGTTTAACTTCTTTTTTTGTGTGTTACCTGTAAAATAGAACAACACTACATTTAATAGGTTAGCAATTAGAGATTCACTGGGATACAAATGCTACTCTTCTATCGTAGAAGAGTTCTAGTTGATCTCATACTCTAACATTATCTTCTTCCTAAACTGTGTTCTCTTCTTGTAAGGAGTCTTTATCTTCTTATCCAATATACAACCTTTTCAATTAGATCAGGAGATATTTCCTCTTGATAAGTTAGATTTATCTACTTCACGTGCATCTCACATGTTTGGGTTGATCATGATTGTGCTTTACAAGATAGACTTGGTCCATGCCTAAGTTCTTTTGTTAGTCTTCAAAACTTCACCTGTTCTTAGGCTAACAAATTTTCTCTTTTTGATGATGACTAACTCTATGCTTTTTACTTACTTAGATACTATATGAACTAAGCTTAACCATCAATACAGAGTTTAGAAAATTCACTTATCATCAAGGACCAGGGTAATTAGGTTACTTATTCAGACTATGTAAAGTATAATATCTCTTCCCTGGCATCATCGAAAAGTCGCAAACAAAGTGTAAGTACCAGATTTAGATAAGTACTCATGGCCACTGGGGCAACTGCAAGTGCAATCATAGATTAATCATCAGTAATTCAGCAAACATATTTATAATATCAAGGGAAGATTAACATTGAGCAAGAGAAAAAATAGTAGATACCATTGATAGAAGATAAGTTGCTACCACAATCCATAACCAGAAATCAAAAACATTTAAAATATGAGAAAAAAGAAAGAAAAATCCCTAATAAGGGTCACTGAAGGTACTAGAGATGTTCAGGAGATAGAGGCTAGAATTCCTAAGGCTTGGGGGTGCTAGAGGGTTGGTGTAGAAGATTCAACATATTATGAAGAATTCAATCATTCTTTCTCCTTTTCCTTGACAAGCTCAGTTCTTAGAGCATTTCTCTCATATTCCACCTCTGTCACAGGATCCTTTAGCCTAGCTATCTTAGCATCCTTGGTTTCACTTTCCTGAATAAGAGCCCTGACTTACTATTGATAAGAGTCTTCTGGGATGAATCAGGTTCATTTAGGATGGCACTAACAAAGTAGTCACAAGAAAGTAGGGTATTAATGTCAAAGTAGTCCTTGTTTGAGGCCATTTCCCATTTCTTCAGAGGCACATTGCACTTATCCAGAACCGTAGTCAGAATACAGCCATAGGGGGTAGCATAAGTCTTGGAGCCATTGATGACCCTGTCCTGTAGCTTGATTATGAATGCAGGCCAGTTAACTTGCCTTTCACTTTCAAGGCACTCTACCAGAACTAAGTCCATATAGTTTGTAATATGCTTTCTCTCTTGCCTTGGCAGTAGGAACTTGTTGACAAACTCAAAAAGAACTTTGTGTTGTGTCTTCATTTCACTCTTGTACACAAACTTGGCCTCATTCACTCCTTAAACATCATAGAAGTTCCTAATGATTGTAAGGGCAGATGGAAGAGAATTCATACTTGGCCATCTCTGACTGGTGTAATCATCATATCCCTCAGCAGGGATGTCTAGTATCTCTTCCAGTTTCTCTTGATAAAAGGTCATATAAACTACTTTGACTTTGCTTTCAACTCTACCATCTTTGACTTTAGCATTTTCCATGAATTCAACAATTTCATTTCTGGCCAATCTCCCACCATCTAAAGAAGTATGTCCTTCTAGCCCCGAACAGCCAATGTGTCAACCAAACGAACTATCCCTAGTTCCATCAAATCTTTCAACGATCTTCCCTTCAAAATTTTTCTTTTGCAAAACATGGAAAGCTTGTCTTTTTCACCATTAGACTCATCTTCTTCTTCTTCACCACTCCATTCCTCATCTTTAGAAATTTGAACTTGTTTACTTTTCACTACAAACCTTGTCCTCTTGGGTAACGAAGGTTCAGCAGCCTCAAACATAGAGGAAGACTTCTTGGAAAAGGTCTTGGGCATTTTGGGCTTGGGGGGCTGAACTTCCACTGTTGTATCTTTTTCTTGATGGACTTGTTCTATCTCCTAAACTTCAACAACTTCTGAGGACTCTGCAACCTTCCCTTTTCCTTTATCCATCCTTTTTTTTCTTACTTTCAGCTAAGGCCTTTTATAGATCAATCCCACTCTGTTTCACCCTGCTTCTTGTGGTTCTCCCTTTGGCAAGGAAGTGTCAATACTTGTTGGGGAGGAAGCCTTTCTTTTCTTGGGAAGTTTATGAGCACTAGTGGCTTTGGTGTGGATATTCTCCTTTTCTTTGGATCGTAACTAGCACCTACCCTTTTCAAAAGGCCTATTAGGGTCTCTTCAGCTGATGAACCAAGTTTATCTCCCTATGAACATAGATTAACTAACCCTTCAGTAGCTTTACCAGAACCACTTTCCCTCTGACTTCTTGACACTCTCTTCAATATTTTCTTGTACCACCCTCAAATATCAGGTACACACAAATTAGCAATGGGTAAATGATCAACCACTCCTTTACCTTTTTCCCTCTCTTCACTACAGTTACCCTCTCTCTATTTTTCTTTTTTAGATTTTTTTTACCTCCACTCCTTCTTACCTCAGGTAATTCCACATCCCTGATAAGCCCAACCAGAACAAGTCTAGTTTCTAAATTCTCAGTCAAAGAAGAACTTACCTTAGAATGGTATTCTTGAGCCTTCTCAAAGTCAGAAGACCCAGGTCTTTCCCTCTTACTATCAGACTTGTATGACTCAGAATAAGAGTTAGACTCAGAGTCTTGGACCTGGCTTGCCTTTAATTTCTCATTCAATTTCTTTGAAGAGCCCCAAAAGCTACTATTTTTCGAGCAAGCATTTTTAGCCTTCTCAGCCTGGGTTTGGGAGTTGTGTTAGGTAAAGGTGGGGAAGATGAATCTGAGGAGTGGGCTGTGGAGGAGTTCCAGGTTTGTCTTGTGGGTTTGTCATTATCGCTGATTTCTTGAGAGAATTGGTGAGTTAGAATTTTGGAGAGGAAAGCAATTGAAAGTGAAGAAGGATTTTTGAAGGTTTAGAATTATGAAGATGGCAGGAGGTAATGATGCATATTTAAAGATAAATACATTTAATGTATAACGACAGCTTTAGTAGTGGTCAAATAGAGGTCTAGTCAACCTGAAATCTTAGGTTTGAATGAATGGTTAAGCTTCCCTATATTTTAGTCAAATTTTGTGATTAGAGTTCTAATGCGGACGGAACTGCTTAAAAAACAAACAAATAGAATTCTTTAAGGAGTTGAACAATTATAGGACTTGTGCTCATGATTTAAATATTTATATTCTGATTGTGAAGATTATAGAAAAAATAACTTAACATTAAGATGTACCAATACTGATGAACCAGGTTCTTCATTTAGAATTCTCTTGACCATGCATTAATTTACTATAATAGAGAAAATTTTATAAGAGATCAGTGAGTCATATTAATATATGTCACAAGAGTATATTAGTTATAGTATGAAGCTGAGTAAAAATTAATATAGATATTTACACAAGTTCAGATTTCATAGCCAATTTTTTATTCATTTATTTCTAGTTTTTTTAAATTGTGCATTACGGCTGGTCCTATTAGGTGATCTTAACCATCCCTATCCAACTTGTTCCTTTCAAAGTTTTCTCTACTCAGTGATTTAGTAAAGATGTCAGCAATTTATTTATCAATAGCACAAAATTCTATGGTAATCAATTATTTCTCATAGTTATCTCTTAAGAAGTGGTGTCTAACATCTATGTGCTTAGTCCTCTTATGATGAACAAGGTTCTTTGTCATACTTATACCACTAGTATTATCACAGAATATAGGAATGCGACAAACTTTAATGCAAAATCTACCAACTGTTGTTTGATCTATAGCAATTGAGCATAACAAGAGGCAGCAATAATATATTCAGCCTCAATAGTGGATAAAGCCACTAAATTATGTTTTTACTGGCCCATGATACAAGACATGAACCAAAAACTGATCCATACATGAGGTTCTCTTCCTATCCACAAGGAAACATGCATCATCAATATCAACGTACCCTACTAGATTGAAATTACTACCTTTAGGGCACTAAAAACACAAATCAGTAGTGCCTTTTAAATATCTCATTATCCTCTTGACAGTAGTCAAGTGAGATTCCTTTGGTTAGCCTGAAAATGAGCATAAAGCCCTACACTGAAAACCATGTCAGGTCCGCTGGCAGTAAGATTTAAAAGTGAACCAATCATGTCCCTATACAACCTCAGATCAAAAAATGAACCATGTTCATTTGTGTATAATTTAGTGGCGGTTGTAATAGGGTGTCTATTTCACTTGATTCATCCATTTTAAAATTTTTGATCAACTCTTTTGCATATTTCAGCTGATGGATCATGGTTCCATTTGGGTTTTATTTGATATGTTAGCCTAAGAAAAAGCTAAGCTCACCATCATAATGATTTCAAACTCACTCCTCATTAATTTTTCAAAATGTTTACTTAGTTTGTCAGTGGTTGCCCTAAAATTATATCATCAACATATATTTGTACCACAAGAAGATCCTACATGTTTCCCTCAGGAATATAGTACTGTCAATTTTACCTCTTTTATAGCCATGTTCAAGAAGGAATTTGGACAATCGTTCATACCATGCTCTAGGAGCCTGCTTGAGTCCATAGAGAGCCTTGTCTAATTTGTGCACATGTTCAGGATTCTTTGCTCTCAAACCCAGGAGGTTGTTTAACAAACACTTTTTTGTTTAGGTTGCCATTCAGAAATGCACTTTCAACATTCATCTGATGAAGAGTGAATTACATGTGTGCTGTAAAGGCTATAAGGTGTCGTATTGCCTCCAGTCTTGCAATTGGAGAAAACGTCTCATCATAATCTATACCCTCCTCTTGGCTATAACCTTGGACCACCAATCTTGCCTTGTTTTTTGTAACTGTTCGATCTTCATCAAGCTTGTTTTTGAAGACCCATTTTTTTTCCAATTATTGATTTGTCATTGGATCTTGGAACTAGATGCCAAACTTGACTTCTCTCGAACTGATTGAGTTCATCTTATATTGCACCCAATGTGCATCCTGAAAAGCCTCAACAACATTTTTAGGTTTAATAAGAGATAGGAATCAAAGGCGCACAAATTCTTTAATTATGATATAGTTTTAACTCTAGAGGTTGGATCAATGATTATGTTCTCAATTGGATGAGAACTTTTATACTTGTGAGGTTTCACAACCAACTGATTTATGCGTAATATTTCTTCCATGTCCTGTTGTTGAGGAATAGGGTCATGAACATCTTGCTTTAGAGGATTGGTTCAGTTTCGCTTTGTTAAGTTGAGGCTGCCCTGGATGGAAGAACCCATTCCATCACATGTTCCTTATTTTGGTGCAACTTTAGCTTGAGCTGAGACTTCACTCAAATCTTTTACCAGCCCAATAGCTTCATCTTCATGTTCCTATCTCTCAAAAAGAGTGTTAGTTTCATCAAAAACTACATGTACACTTTCTTTTACATACAAAGTTCTTTTATTGAACACTTTGTAAGCTTTGCTATGTGAAGAATATCCCAAGAATACTCCGTCATCTCTTCTGCAATCAAACTTACCTAGGGAGTCATTTCTATTATTATGCACAAAGCACTTGCATCCAAATGTCCTAAGATGGGATATATTTGGTTTTATACATTTAAGTAAATTATAGGAAGTCTTCTGTACAAGAGGTCTAGTCATGCATCTATTAATGATATAACATGCAGTATTTACAGCCTTTGCCCAGAAGCTATGGAGCAGTTTACTAGAAAGAAGCATAGTCCTAGCCATATCTTCAAGAGTCCTATTCTTTCTTTCAACTACTCCATTTTGTTGAGGAGTCCTAGGGGTATGATCTATATCATGCTCATCACAAAATTTAGCAAACTTAGCATTTTTAAATTCAGTTCCATGATTAGACTTGATTGATGCGAGTTGATTACCTTGTTGTTTCTGAATTTTACTAACAAAGGTAGTAAACATGTCAAATGCTTCATCCTTAGATATTAAGAACAATAGACAGGTAAACCTAGAGTAATCATCAATAAGTACCATCACATATTTCTTACCACCTCTGTTAAAAGTTCTCATTGGACCACAGAGATCCATATGAACTAGTGCCATCGTCCTGATTGTGCTTACCATTTTCTTTTAATTTTAAAGGGTGATCTTACATGCTTTTCCCTTGCACGGGCCTCACAAACTTTGTCTTCCTTGATCTTGATGTTAGGTAACCCCATCACTAGGTCCTTGGAGATTTATTTGTTGAGTTGATTCAGACTTACATGACCAAGTCTTTTGTGCCACAGTAAGGGATCATTGTCCAACACACTCAAGCAAGTGAGTTCATTTTCTGAAAGAGTGGATAAATCTACAATGTAAATATTGTTAACTCTTTTTTCTTGCAACATAATCTTGTCAATGGTAAGATTAATCACAAAGCATTTGATAGAGTTAAATTCTACAAGGTTACCTCTACCACACAATTGTGACACATTGATTAGGCTATATTTCAAGTATGGGTGTTAAACAGGTCGGGTTGGCTCGGTTCCAGACTAGCCCATACCGGTTGAATACGAGACTGGCCTGGACCGGTTAGAGGGGGTTGGGCTGGGCTAGGTAGGGGGTTAAGGGGTTGGTCTGTTTATTTTTTTGAAAATGGGTAACCGATCCGGTTGAACCTGGAAGAGTGAATAGTAACTCTTACCAGGTTAACCAGCCTAGACTGGCACGGTTCATACGACTAGTTTTTTTTAATTTTCAAAACTTATGGGCCCTGCTGACCGTTGGCAACGATCAGACCTTGATTTGGTCCGTTGGCCAACGGAAATAATGCATAAATAGCTTTTTCTTATATTTTTAATCCTTTTTTAATTTACAAAACTAACCTTCTCTAAGACTATAAATACCCCCTCCCCCTTCTTCATTTCTTCACTCAGTTCTCATTTCTCAATCTCAATAGCTCTCATTCTCTCATTCTCTAATTTTCAAGATTTCAAGTCTCAATCTCAAATTCTCAAATACCAATTCAAGTAAAATCACTCATCGTACTTCTAGAGTGCGCTCATATGTATGGGAACACTTTGAGGTGGTAAAATTAAATGAAGAAGGTCAGAAACCAAAGTGCAAGAACTGTGGTCAAGTCTTAATTTCCGTTTAGAGTCTGGCACATGCTGTTTAAGGAGGTATAAAGTATTATCTTAAGCGTCCTCCAAAAATTTGTATTTAAGATTTTAAGATAATTTGTATTATTTTGAAATTATTCGACGTGTTTATGCTTAATATTTTAGTTTGTTAGATTAATCTTAATTATTATTAATCTATTATGCATGAAAATTTAGTTTTACTATTTTTTTTGTTAATTTACTTTTTAAATGCAAACTTTAATTTTGAATTTTGAAATAAATGTAGCACTTACAATTTATATTACTACAAAGTATTAATATAACTTGTAATGTTTAAATTAATACAAAGTATTAATGTAACTTACAATATTTATACAAAATATTAAAAAATTAAAAAATACACTAAACCCGGCCCGGCTCGGCCCCCTTAACCCGTAACCCTTACGGTTCAATTTTTACCCAGATAAACTCGAACCCGTTAAACCCGTTAAGCCCCAACTTGTAATCGGCCCGGACCGTAACCCGTACAGGTCAAAAAAATAGCAACCCGGCCCGGCCCACCCGTTTAACACCTGTAATTTCAAGCCATCTATCAAGTAGACATTCTCAATAGAATGTGAGTCTGTCTTACCTAACTTTCCAACCCCAATAATCTCACCTTTCTTACCATTTCTAAAGGAAACATTACATCCTTTTAAGTCCTCAAGTGAAAGGAACTGGTTCTTGCTTCCACTCATATGTTTGAGCATCCACTATCTATGTACCATATTTGACTACTTCTCTTCACTTGGACCTGCAAAAAGGAATCAGCGGTTAGTCTTGGGAACCTAAACTAGTTTGGGTCACTTTTTAAGGCAAAGGGGTAAATTAAATTCCTTTTGGCCAATCTCGGCAGCCTATTTTTCGCTTGAACAAAGGTTTTGTTCTTTTGACTAGTCTTTTCTTTTGCATTACATTCATTTTTGTAGTGACGAGTATTGCCACATTGTGTGCAGATTTTGTTTTCAGGAAGAGTAATGTGCTTGCTTTTAGGGTCCCACTTAGGTGCTTGGGTCTCATAGCCAAGTCCTCTCTTGTTGCTACTATGATGTTCTTGTAGCCAGGATAGTGCATGAGAAGCCTTATTCTATTTTCAAGTTCTGTCTAGTTCATGCTTTACCTTTCCTAGGTCTTATTTTAAGACTCTTATCTGCTCATCTTTCTTGTACAACTCATCCTTCATTTTTCCTAGGTTTTCTTCTAAGGTGAGATGTGTTTGATCAGCTTTCTTCTTACCTGTTCCTAATTTCAATTTTAAATTTTCAGACCTAAGTCCTAAGACACAAGTGTTGAGTTCAAGAACCTGGTTTTTCAACTCAAATATTTTACTGTCATTAGCCCTAGTTTCTAGTTTTTTGCACTTGGCTTTTAAGATCACACACTCTATAGACAGTTGTTCCTTCTCATCGTTAATTATCTCAGACTCATCAATGAAACATAGCAATAGTTCAGATAACCTTTCTTTTGATAGGAATTTAATCTTGTAGTTGAGATGAATCACACTTACCTCTTGCTCACCATCTGATTCTATGATGGCTATAAGTGCTAGTTCATCTCTAGTTTCATCTTCTGAATCCTCATCTGATGTTTCTCCCCAAGCAGCAAGCATAACCTTTATTGAACCTTCGTTACTTTTGGGTTGAACTTGTTCCTTCTTCCCGTTCCTTCGTTTAGCCCTTTCCTTCTTCCATTCTATTCCCCGCTGAGGACAGTTCTTAATCAAATGATCAGTCTTGTCACATTTGTAGCAACCCTCGCCCTTGGTTTGTTGAAGGTTTTACTTCTTGAAGAACCCTTTCCTCTCATTAGGTACTTCTTGGAATATCTTATGATCATGGCTATTTCATCACCCTCAGATCTGCACCTTCAACTATTCTGAGAGCCAAACTCCTTTCCTTCTTGGATGCATCTATTTTCATGGTTTGTCTTCTTAGTTCATAGGCTGTGAGGTTTATAATCAGTTCATCCAACTTGAGAGTAGCAATGTTATTTGATCCCTTATCAAAATTTTTTTAACCTTGTCTTCTTCAAGGATAATTCTCCCAAGAGATTTAAGTTCATCTGTTAGTGTTGTCAACCTTTGATATATCTCCTGGATAGTTTCTCCTTCCTTCATAGTGAAATTCTCATATTAAGTATATAGCAGTGTTCCTCTTAATCTCTTTACATAAGGAGTTCCTTCATGAGCAATTATAAAGTGTCCCATATCTCCTTAGCGGTGATATAACTTTGAATCATGTTGTATCATCTGGACCCAGTCTACACACAAGCCATTTCTTAGCCTTGGCATTCTTTTCCCATTTCTTCAAGTCTTCAACAGTGCGATCAACTCTTGTCTTTGGCACGTATACTCCTTGAGCATTCTTCTTTGTTGTAGCCAGGGGACCATCAGTGGCTATGTCCTAGAATTCATAGTCTTCTCCTATGAAGTGATCTCTCATCATGTTCTTCCACCAAGAATAGTACTGACCATTAAAGAGTGGAGGCTTAGCAGTAGATTGCCCTTTCCAGTTTTCAGGTGGAGCACTCATCTTGATCTTTTCCTAAGGCGTTAACCTTTTCAAGGATAACCCTCTCTGATAGCAATTGATGTTTTATACTTCAACACCACACAAGACGGGGATGATTTGTGTGGTACCTAATTTTCGCTAACTAAACTATAGAAGGACCTGGTTCTTCTATGTGTTCTAGCTACTACTGTTTGCGGAATAAGAAGTAAAGAAAATAAAGAACACGTAGATTTTAACATGAAAAACACCTAGCTAAAAAGGTGATATCACCCGACCTACTACTCAGTAGGATTTTTCCAAACTTCCACTAAAATCACTAGCCAAACAACATTTATAAAACTCTTTGTAAACCTAAGGATTAACTCTAATCCCATTGTGGCATACAGCCTCAACTATTGCGATAACTTCAAGTTAACTCTAACGTGAACACTCAAGGTACCTAATACAATTGTTTCTATGAAAGCTGAAAGGTACAATGTAAAATCACCTACTATAACTGAACTAGAATAAAAGATAAACACATGGAAATGGTTCTTCTATCTTGTTCAAGTAGCTTCAAGATTGCACACTTGAATCACACATAAATTGCTTGCAAAAGCGCCTTGCTCTTTTGCTGTCAATTTAAGTTTAACTTCTGCTTATGTGCATTACTTGTAAAAGAGAACACCACTAATATTTAAGGGTTAGTAATAAGAGATTGACTGGGATACAGATGCTACTCTTCTATCGTAGAAGAGTTCTAGTTGATCTCATACTCTAACACTATCTTCTTCCTAAACTGTGTTCTCTTCATGTAAAGAGACTTTCTTTTCTTATTCAATATGCAACCTTTTCGATCAGGTCAGGAGATATTATTTCTTGATTAAGTTAGATTTATCTCCTTCACATGCATCTTACATGTTTGGGTTAATCATGACTGTGCTTCACAAGATGGACATGGTCCATGTCCAAGTTTTTTTTGTCAGTCTTCAAAACTTCACCTATGTTATGACGTGGCTAAAGCGCCTATGGACTTTAACAAGAAAGCATTTTCCTTTTGTGGGATAGTTTTTTAGATCTTAACCATTTTATAGATAGGGAAGAATGAGACGGAAAAAGAACACTTGGTGCTTTGTGATGAAACAAGGAAATTCAGAGATGTGAAAATATAGAGCTCTAAAGAAGGCAAAGATTTTGAAAATTAGAGGGAAGAAGATTTGTAAGTAAAGTTTTAAAAAAATGAAGAAAGATGCATTTATAGGTTGAAGACAACGGTTCAGTACCTGTGGTGGCCAACCATCGACTGACAAGCATTAAATGCCTAGAGAACTGTACCAACGAGACGTTTCGATCACCTCTGCCACTTATTTCATGATGCTTACGTCATGATAAACCAAGGGGATGTTCGAAGACAATTTGTTTCTTATCGTCAAGACAATTCGCTTCTTATCGTCATACTCCGAGAAACTAGGGGACTATCTGTATAAGTCTAATTCAGGCTTGCCTAATTTTGTGTGGCTGATCGGAGTCAAGGTGTCAGACCAAGTTTCTACCTCGCATTGTATAGAGTCTCGGCATGGGAATGGATCGCCAAACTCATGAATCAATGACTTGTCAAGATCCAAACCGGCCATGATCAAGATTGAAGCAGGATAGAGAATGAGCAAGATCGAAGGGGGCCTATTAAGTCAAATACTGGAAAGCCGAGATATCCGTGATCGGGAAAGATCGTGGCGCAAAACTCAGCACGTATCGAGTCAGGACCGGTCATTTAGCCAATCATGGGATTCCTTGCATATTTAAAATTGTACCATAAGTAAAATTCATCTACTATAGGCTTCTAATCACTTTATAATTATCACATTAACGCATAACAAGGAAAAATATTACATTTTCTTTCTTAAGCTTTGTTGTTCAGTTCATACTTTTCATTAAGCATACTTAGTTGGTTTGAGGCGATTTAGCTCGAGGGCCACAACTGTTTATCACATAGATTTGCTTTATTTAGCTGTTAATTTTGAACATTAATTTTCATATTTATTAGTTTATGCCAAGAAAAATCACATATCCTTAAAATTACTTGTAAGTTTAATTGTTATCTAATTTTAAGGAAAAATATAAGACTAAACAGTTTTCAAATGCAAAATATGTCGTGCTTAATTTAAGGTTGTAATTTGTCAGCTCTAAATCTGGAAGATGGAATTTGAATATATATATATATATATATATATATATATATATATATATATATATATATATATATATATATATATATATATATATATATATATATAAGGTGACTTCGCACCTCTCTTTGGCTAAGATCTTTTTTCTCCTCTTTTTTCCTGAGCTGAGGGTCTCCTGGATACAGCCTTTCTGCCCCTCACGATAGGGATAAGATTTGAATATATATTACTTTCTCCATACCCTATTTGTAAAATATATTGGGTTTGTTATAAATAGACTTCTATTTAAGGTGAATGTCTATAATTAGAGAGATTCTAGAGTTCTATTCTTGGTAGCTAAATCATCCCCCTCCCTATAAATAAAGGGGTCTTCTACCATTGTAAACCACCCTTAACAATCTCTAAGTATCAATGAGAATACTCCTCTCTCTCTATTCTCTCTATTGCTCTTGTTCTTGTATTATTGTTCTTGTCTTTATATTATTTCATAACATGTTATCAGCACGAGTCTCTAACCAATTGAAATTTTCGATTGTCTTAACTTCTGTTTGTGTAAGGTTTTGCTTCAAAGAAAGAAACGAAAAAAAAAAAAAGAGGCGGACGAAGAGCAATCATCGAAGCTGTTAGCTTCTCACAACTAGAAGCCAATTAAAGTGACTGTATATGAGAAATCAACAAGGCCATTCTGTGTAAGAATTTCTATACAGAAAACAAGGAGAGAAAACATTGAAAATATAATTGGTATACCTTAAAGGTAAGTAATTTACTTTTCCCTTTCAAATTCTTGAAATTCTACGATTTGATTTTATATACAAACAAAGACAACAAAGTTTGATTATAACTCTAATGGAGTTTGTAAGAAATTATAACCACGTGAAGTGGTAAAATCACTATGTCCTGCCATGATTAAATTCATGTATGATTGTGGGCAAAGAATTGAAAATCCGTCCCATTGAATTTGCTCCATTCCCTTTAGAGAATGTGGAAGCAGAATATGATAAGTCTGAAAGAAGACAAAATTATTACCATGAAGGTATCAATGAATGTGGACGTGGCAAAGAATTCCGTCCAATTGAATTTGCTCCATTCCCTTTAGAGAATGTGGTAGCAGTATGTGATAAGTCTGAAAGAAGACAAAATTATTACCGTAAAGGTATCAATGGATGTGGACGTGGCAATAGACGAAATTATAATCGTCATTATTGTGATAATGAGAATAATAAAGATTCTCAAAATAATCTTTCACTTTATGAAAGTAATATTTGACATGAGATTGTGTAAAGCACATGATTATGATCCATTCCCTGAAGTGAATGTGATAATTGTAATAGAGCCCGTAAGTATGAACATGCTCTTGATGTAATTTTGTTTTATGTCTGACATTATGAAAAGAAAGTTCGTTGCCCTTGAAATTTCGGGCAAGAACTATATGATATGGGTGTTGGAGCTGAAATTCACTTAGATGCTATGGGTCTTGGAGACGCCATTAAAGACAGAAATAATGCATCCACCCAAAACTATGCTAAGGCCTTGATTTTCTTGCGCCATCACCTTCATGAAGGTTTGAAAATTGAATATATCACAGTCAAAGATCCACCCATCTTGTGGAATGGCTTAAAGAAGAGATATGACAACCTGAAGTTGGTCACTCTGCCACAAGCACGATACGATAAGAATCCAAAAGCAAATAGTTTATAAACTATATATTATCGTTGCGGTGGAAACGGGCACTGGTCAAAGGCTTGCCGTATACCATGACATTTGGTTGACCTTTATCAAGCATCTCGAAAGAGTAAACGCCCTGAAACGAATTTTGTCTCTGACGACAACTTTGACATCACCCACTTGGATGTGGCAGACTTCTTTGAGCAACCCGAGGGGAAGATAGACCACCTAATCGGTGATGGATCAGTGATGAAAGAAGATGGAGCTGTTTGATTTTATTTTACTTATTTGTATTAGTGAATGAATAAACTAATAGCCATTAGTATTAGCTCGTATTAGTTAGTTCATGATATAATGTTAGTATTAGTTCTTTAGAATGTATCAATATGCTCAAAGATCAATAATATTTTTACTTTCCAGTAGAGGTAATCGACTAACCTGAAAAACTAGTCGGTTATCTCATATTTCGCATAAAAACTGCAAAACAATCGATTGTCAATGATCAACAATCGATTGTCTTTAAAACAGTGTGATTTGTTGAATTTTTCAAAAACAGTCAACAATCGATTGTCTATGTTTAACAATCGATTGTCTTTAAAACAGTGTGATCTGGAATTTTTCAAAAACAGTCAACAATCGATTGTCTATGTTTAACAATCGATTGTCTTAAAACAGTGTGATCTGGAATTTTTCAAAAATAACCAACAATCGATTGTCTATGTCTAACAATCGATTGTCTTTATACAGTGAGGTCTGGAATTTTTCAAAAATAACCAACAATCGATTGTCTATGTCTAACAATCGATTGTCTTAAGACAGTGTGATCTGAAGTTTTTCAAAAATAGTAAATAATCGATTGTGTGTGTTTAACAATCGATTGTCAATGTTCAACAATCGATTGTGTGTGTTTAACAATCGATTGTTTTATGAAAATGCTTAAACTGAAATTTTCAAGCTGCATAGTAATCCATATAATCGACTATCTGATTTAGTTTGTCAACTGACCGCAGCAGATTTTGAAAATATTATTTAAATGTGACACAAACGGATTGAAGTTGTTTATTCTCATGTTCGTATATTTTCTTTTATATGTCAAACCATGGGAAGTAAATTGATTGAAGGCTCCGGAAGAGCAACTGTTACTCTGCCCAAAGGCACGACGTTTATCTTAGAGAATGCAATATTCTCCTCCAAGTCTAAGAAGAACTTGTTGAGTTTTAATGATATCAATCGCAATGTTCTCCTCCAAGTCTAAAAGGAACTTGTTGAGTTTTAAAGATATCATTCAAAACGGATATCATATTGAGACAATAGATGAGAATAATCTTGAATTCTTCATGAAAACGAGGCTGCCCATTTCGGTTTGGGTTCACGCCATTTTGCATGCAGCAATACTAGTTCGTCGGCTGCCCACTTCGGTTTGGGGTCACGCCATTTTGCATGCAGCAATGCTAGTTCATCGGCTGCCCACTTCAGTTTGGGAACACGCCATTTTGCATACAGCAATGCTAGTTCGTCTCTGACTGACGAATTGACACAAATATTCCCTGTTGCAATTGGTTTTGGGTCATGGACCCAATATATCCCATTTAAGAATCTTTGGATGCGCAGTATATGTGCCTGTAGCACCGCCATCCCGCACCAAAATGGGTCTGCAAAGAAGGTTAGGAATATATGTTGAGGTTGAATCGCCCTCCATTATTCGCTACCTCGAAACATTGACAGGAGATTTGTTCACTGCACGATTTGCAGACTGTCAATTTGATGAGACACTTTTCCCAAAATTAGGGGGAGAAGTTGGTGAAACCAAACGGGAAATTTTGTGGAAAAATGCATCATTATCTCATCTTGATCCACATACCTCTATTTGTGAAAGAGGCACAAAAGATTATCCATTTGCAAAGAATAGCAAATCAAATGCCTGACGCATTTATAGATTTGAAAAGTATAACAAAATCACATATCCCCGAAGTGAATGTGACAACATGTGATTCACGAATACATATTCATTATTGGAAGAATATGAACATGAAATTGGTATTAAATATACCACACTCACCCCTAGAAGGAGGTTTGAGATGATACCACACTCACCCCTAGAAGGAGGTTTGAGATGATATATGGCATGAATGATCGTTGGTCACGTACCTATTGTACGCCAAAGTATTTTGGAAATATGACTATTAAAGGACAACAATAATGCAAGAAACATATCTTGCATATAAGTTTGACATGACCATAATGGTATAACTTTCTCTTTAAGAAAGATATTCACCACATGGATATTGATGAATCTGTGGTAGTACAAAATTAATTGAGAGCTCTAGAAGAGCCAATTATTACTATGTTGGAGAAACACAATTGAGTATTGTGCTGTAATAAGTCTCAAAGAAACTTATTCAGTTTCCAAAGTACACGCGAAAGCAATTGATTATATTGAGACTATAAATAAAGGAAGGCTTTGATATCTCCTATTACTACAACTTGTAGCGGGGTAATTTGCATATGAAAAGCTACCCGCTTTGTTCTCTAGTTTGTACTACACAAAAGAAAGAATGCCACAATAAAGTGGATATCTATTGGTATAAAAACCCATGTCATAATAAACCTGAAGTTTATTGATAAGTGCACATGTCATGGTGTAAATTTGAAGTTTACCAATATTGATAATTTGTTCAGTTAGCATTCATATTAGCCATCTCATTTTAAGTATGATGTGCAAATTCACACAGGTGAATATCAAAGAACTAGAAAGCTCTTTACGAATTCTCTTGTATCACTTGTTCTCATTAATGAACTGACCAACTAAAGAGTTCGGGTTGAAGCCCATAAATTCTGGAAATATCAAAGGTGAATATGGGCCCATTCACCTGCCATGTATACCACATATGATGCATCTATGATATGGTTACATGCGCAATTGTTATTAACCCGCAGCCTGGCCGGTGCTTGCGAGGTAAATTGCTCAGTAATCTAACTTCGAGCATAATTTCCAGATTTTCTACTCAAGATAGTTCATCTTGATAAGTTGGTTTATATCAAAGTTGGTTTAGCAAGATAATTATTGAGTGCTTCCACTTAATAGCTAAACTGTTTCTTATGAGAACAAAGTTATATATATCAGTTTGATATACGTTGTATACGAGAGTATATTATATTCTCCCCTCACAAGTGGTTCAGGGTCAGGAACCAAATAATTTCATCTTATTATTAATGTGCTGTGTATATTGACATAATAATGCACAAAGATGATTTCCCAAAGTTGAGGAAACAAGTTAGCTTTTCTAACATGAGGGGGAGACATGATAAACACTTGAGAAAAGGTTACATGGGATGAATGATCATTTGTATATGTATATCCCCGAATATCATGATATGAACCTGAAGTTCATAAAAGGGATAATTCAATTGCAACATATTGCAAAGCATGCTATACGCATTTGCTGACCCAAAGAAAGTAACTAAATGGAAGAGATACAATTCAAGAAGAATTGATTCCATATGAAAGACATGTAGTTTTGAACCTATAGTTCAAATGCTTGAAAGTATAAAGTCAAAGGTATGTATAATCAGTTTTCGATATCTTATTTGTCTAGCATGAAATGGAAAACTTGATATGCATCTAAAGTCTATTATATGGCTTATATGACTTAACTTGAAAGATTTAAGTTGCTTGAAGCATATGCAATTCTTGGTCCTGAAGTACCACATCCTTTGTACAATTTGTGTACATATATATCTTGCTATAACTATAAGCATGATGGCATTGAGAATGCATCTATGGAGATATTGAAGAGTTATTCCACGACATTATATGAAGATGTTCATATCTATCAAGAATGATGATTTCAAGGTGCGGAATATTTATTCAAGTCAATATGGTTGATTTGTCAAACGTCTACCAAAGATCGTTTTGAAGATGATGCACAAGATTGGAATGCAAATGCTCAAGGATATAAATTGATGTTCTTATTAGGGGGAGTTAATGCGCGTTGCACTCTTTTTCCCTTACAAGGTTTTGTCCCACTGGGTTTTCCTTGCGAGGTTTTTAACGAGGCAACCAATAGGCGCATATTCAAACATGTGTACTCTTTTTCCTTTCTTTAATTTTTCCCATTGGGTTTTGGTTTTAAGATTTTAACGAGGCACATTGTTGAATAGACATTCAAGGGGGAGTGTTATAAATAGACTTCTATTTAAGGTGAATGTCTATAATTAGAGAGATTCTAGAGTTCTATCTTGGTAGCTAACTTCTACCATTGTAAACCACCCTTAACAATCTCTAAGTATCAATGAGAATACTCCTCTCTCTCTATTCTCTCTATTGCTCTTGTTCTTGTATTATTGTTCTTGTCTTTATATTATTTCATAACAGGGTTATTGTTGTTGTTTTTTTTGCTTGTTTTCTCTTATTTTTATTTAAGTAAATTAGCTTAATAATGGATTGAGTCTTTTTGATTGCCCACTTTTCTTGTACTCTTTAAACTATTCCGTTTAAAAACGCCAAAACTCAACTTCTTAAACCTTATTATTCTACCGTTTCAAGCCTCTCTTCTTCCCTTAAAATTGCCTATTAATTGAGATATTAACATCTGACGTTTTGTGCTTATTTGGCTTATGTATTAAGACACCCACTACAGCCAATGAAAGCAAATTTAGGAATGGAGGTTAGCATAACAAACACTTCTATGAGTTGTCCGGAAAGGTATGAATATTTGGTGATGCCTTTTTGTCTTTTACTCTATTTTATGAAATTTTTAGCTTTTGCTTTAAATACTTGGGTTCTTCTGGATATATAGTTGTTATTATTAGCAGTTGCAAAATAAAGAGATAAGTTGTGAGGATTTGGAGTGTAAAAATTGCGCCAAGGTTGTGCTTATACATTGAATTAATACTCTCTGTAATTAATTAATCTTCTTCTTCTTCTATTTTCCTTTTTCTGCAATAGCACAGTAAGTGGTAATATAATTTTTTTATATATAATCTTTTATGATATGTCTACGAAATCGTGAGAACATATTATTATCTTTAAATGTAAGAGTCAAAATAAAAAATTAATAACTTTTGTTATTATTATTACTACTATTATATTACAAAAAATAATATAAGTTACTTGTAAATAATAAATAGACATAATGAAATGCAAGAGAATTTAACCTGATATTTTTTTCTTTCTCTCTAGAAGTCTCTAAATTTTATTTCTCATCTTCTCTTATCCAATGTTTCCATATATGAATTTAATTAAAATTTCACAAGTATAAAATTAGTTTATATATTATGTCAACTAAATTAAAAAAATATTATTTACAAAATTATCTAAGTACAACCGTGCGAAGCGTGAAGAATTTCACTAGTAAAAAAATAAAGCTAAAATTCGAACTACCTAATAATGGTAACTTAAGGTGTGCTTGGTACGAAGGAAAATATTTTTCATGAAAAATATTTTCTTAGAAAATATTTTCATGAAAAATGAGTGATTATATCACTTATTTTTCCTTGTGTTGGTTGGTGAGTGAAAATCTTTTTTCAGAAAATATTTTCTAGTATTTGCTACTCTCTACACCCCCTTCCCCCAAGTCCCTATCTTTCCTATGCTCCCCCCCCCCCCCCCCCAAATACCCAATATTTTCATGACACTATTTTCTTCAAAAAATTAACCATTCTTCGAAAAGTTCACACAAATTCAAAGAAACTAATGTGTTGCTTTACTTTTTTTTACGTAAAAATAACGTTCAAATTTGTACTTCATAACTAAAAAATACTCTTTTTTGGTTGAAAAAAAGAGTACTATTTCTACATCATGAAATAAAATACTCATTTTGTTGAAATGAAAGAAAATATTTTTCTACGTCATGAAAAGAAAATTCTTTTACTATATTATTTTGTTGAAATGAAAAAAAAATATTTTTTTCATGATAAAAATTATATCGTGAAAAGAAAGGATAGGTTAGTTGGGGTTGGTGGGGAGGGTGGATTGGAAGAAGGTTGAAAAAGAATTTTGAAAAATATTTTTTCATATCTTAATAATAAAAATATTTTCTTCTAATTAGAGAAAAATAAATTGATGAAGAAAATATATATTAAAATATTTAAATCAATTAAATATAAAAATTTAATAATATTTTTCTTAATACCAAAACCAAACACATCCTCGGAAGGTATCATTTTACTGGTTCTACGAGTTCTAGTAGGAAAAGCATATCGGCGTACATACAAAATATTTAATAGCTTATTTATGCCTACTAATAATTAATAATTATATATGTCCTTCAATAAGCTGGAATCGTGTTATTTAATAGCATGCAGAACGGACAGAAAAAATAATGTTTTACAATTTTTATATATGTCCTTCAATAAGCTGGAATCGTGTTATGTTAATATTATGCAGAACGGACAGAAAAAATTCAAATTTTATCAATGTGTTTGCCTAGAAATTAGAAATTTTAACGAGGACACTACTCTTTATAGCTCCTCAAATTTTAATAGTTCATGTTTTAGCTTATTTATAGAAAATGATCAATCGGTCCCAACATATTGCATATAGTAGCCGAAAGAAATACGCATTACAACACAAGCGTTGTAGCTCAGTAGATAGAGCATTTGTCTCCAGGCCGAAGGTCGTAGGTTCGGCCCAACTCTTTTTTTACCTTTTTAAATTGTACTTTGTATTTTTGGATTTGATAAGTATTAGCTAAGAATTGAATGAAATATGTAATTCATGTCATATACGAAATGTCTATTTTGTATTTTTTTTTGTATAATAACAGTCTATTTTTGTATATTTTTTGGTTATTTTGTATATTTTTAGTATAGTAACAGTCTATTTTGTATAGCGACAATCTATTTTGTATATATTTTGTATAGTGAGAGCTAATTGTATATAAATTGTATAGTGGCTGTCTATTTAGTATATTTTTATATAATGATATTCTATTTTGTATATATTTTGTAGAACGACAATCTATTTACTATATTTTTTGTATAATGACATCTTATTTTTGTATATATTTTGTACAGTGACACTCTATTTGTATATAAATTGTATAGTGATAGTTTGTTTTGTATATTTTTATAGGGACAATCTATTTAATATATATTTTGCATCGTGACATTCTAATTTGTATATTTTTGTATAGTAACGGTCTATTATATATAAATTATACAATGATAATTTATTTTATATGTTTTTTGTATAGTGACAAATAACAATAAGGATATATTACTTTGAAGATGACCACGACTTTCATTTAGCCAAGTAAGAGTCAACAATAACAAAAATTATTTTGTTATTTTGAAAATTGTATGTCAAAAGTAGAATTATGTGTATATCATGCTGCTTTTAATAACAATAAAGATTGTAATATTTGTTAGAAAATACGCTTAACGCTAGAGGGGGGGGGGGGGTGAATAGCGTTATAATAAAATTTAGCGTAAACTTGCGGAAATTAAAATTTGCAAGAAGTAAATAAGTGCGATAAATAATAACTTACACACAGATATATCCTGGTTTACCACAACGTGTGGCTAGTCCAGTCCCCGAGAGACTCTCTCGAGATTTTCCACTAACTTGTCAAGCTTCCAGGTGCTTAACAAACCTTTACAACTTGAGGACGCAAGCCTCAACACCTTTGCTCGGAGTTACAACACTCCAAGACTTCAACCAAGGAAACACAAGTTTCTTACAACAAGAGAATCACAATTCTCTTCCAAGTGTACAAACACTAAAACACTCAAACAATATACTCCTTTATGAGTAGGTATGAGTAAAAAGAAATAAGCTCTAGATCACAACAACTTTGGACAAGAATATGGCTCTCAAAAGCTTTATGAAATTGAATATAAAATGATAAACAAAAGTATGCAAGCTTATAGCAATGTAATGATCAGTTGTAGTATGTTGTTGTGTTTAAAACACTGAAATGAAGCTGTATTTATAGTTGAAAAACTTGGCATTACCATTGCCTAATTGCCAATTAAGAGTTGCTGATTTTACTCATTGACAATCGATTGTCAAACCCCAACAATCGATTGTCTGCCAGTCAGACCAAAATTCAATCCCAGATTTTACGCTTGATAATCGATTACTTACAATCCATAATCGATTACTGGCAACGTTCAAAAAATCCTTTCCAGATTTTACCACAAACAATCGATTGTCCAGAATCAACAATCGATTACTCAGCAACGTTCAAAAATCTTTTCCGGATTTTAATCAAAACAATCGATTATACAAAATCAATAATCGATTACCCAATAGCGTTCATAAAATCTTTTCCGGATTTTAATCAAAACAATCGATTATACAGAATCAATAATCGATTACCTGACGGTATTTGAAAACTTTACGACAACGGTCAGCTTCACAATCGATTGCACAAAGTCAACAATCGATTACTTATCAGTTTTTGAAAAACATTTTAGACACTGTCTCTTTGACAATCGATTGTCCAATGTAAGAATCGATTATTTAATAAATTTGAAAATCACTGGAAGACACTGTCTCAACATAATCGATTACCATTAGTTCATAATCGATTATTCTGAGTTTTGAAAAACTTTGATGGACACTGCCTCAGTCACAATCGATTGTCATTAGTTCACAATCGATTGTCATGCAGGTTTTGAAAAACCTGATGCTCACTGTCTTACTCACAATCGATTGTCATTAGTTCACAATCGATTGTCATGCAGTCTTGGCTTAAAACAATTGATTATCATAAGTACATAATCGATTATCTTAGTCCAGATTTTTAAGGCATGTCTAAAAATTATTTTGACTACTGTAAATGTGCATGATTTAAAATCATTTGACATTAAATTAAATATGCATGATTTTGGAAAATAGTTTTATGAGAGAAGCCATGTTACGAGTCAAGTTGTAGGATCAAGATCACAATTAAGAATGACTCAATTAAACTATAAAACTTTGTCTTGAGCTTGAATCTCGTTGTATATCAATTGTGCGCTTGTTTCTTGAACTTCGTCATATATCAATTTTCGCTTCGTTTGTCATTCATCAAAACCTATACAAAAGAACACACGTTTTAGTATATTGCATTGAGAACGTGTTTCCAACAATTTTCCCCTTTTTGATAATGGCAAACATTAAGCGGGATATGCAAGACAAGCAATTTATATTGACGATTCAAGACAAGTATATACATGCAACAAGTATGTAATTTGTTCCCCCTCAATTTGAGAATTCCCCCTCAATTTAAGCTTATAATTTTAGAGTGCATCATACCCGTTATCTTCCTCCTTTTGCCATTAGCAAAAATAATAATAAGATGCCAAAGATGAAATAAACCTTGTTTATTTATTAAAAGAAATTACAGCAACATCAACCCGAATAATAGCAACATAATCGATTATTGATACGAAATAATCGATTTTTAGACGACGGAAACCGATTGTTGTACGTCAAGCTTTATAATTCCCCTTTCCTTTGGGGCGATACCTGCAAAAACCGTTAGACGTCTCCGACGCTCAAGTTAGAAATCATGTAACAAAAAAATGCAATGCATGACTTAGATCAACGTGGAGTCAAGGATCCCGAGTTCACTGCGAATTCGGAAGAAGGACTCTTTCTCTAAAGGCTTTGTAAAGATGTTTGCCAATTGGTTTTTGGTTTCAACAAATTCAATTTCAACATCGCCTTTGAGAACGTGATCTCTAATAAAATGATGTCTAATTTCAATGTGTTTCGTTCGCGAATGAAGAACGGGGTTCTTCGTCAAGCATATGGCACTAGTATTATCACATCTAAGAGGGATATGATCAAGACTTAGGCCATAGTCCAAGAATTGTTGTTTCATCCATAGGATTTGAGCGCAACAACTCCCTGCGGCTACATATTCAGCTTCGGTTGTGGACAACGCAACACTTACTTGTTTCTTGCTAAACCAAGAAACGAGAGAGCTACCGAGCAAATGGCAAGTGCCACTAGTGCTCTTGCGGTCCAATTTGCATCCAGCAAAATCGGAATCGGAGTAGCCAACAAGTTGGCATGAAGAGCCTTTGGGATACCATAGACCCACATTTGTAGTACCAATAAGATACCTTAAAATCCGTTTTACCGCAGTAAGGTGAGACTCCTTCGGACACGATTGATAACGAGTGCATAAGCACACTCTAAACATGATGTCCGGACGACTAGCAGTAAGATAAAGAAGAGAGCCAATCATACCTCGATACTTTTTGGTGTCGACTTCCTTACCTTTCTCATCTTTGTCTAGATGATCGGATGTGCTCATGGGAGTTGCCATTTCTTTTGCATTGTTCATCTCAAATGGTTTCAGCAATTCTTTGCAATATTTGGCTTGACAAATGAATGTACCTTCTTTCATTTGCTTTACTTGTAATCCCAAAAAGAATGTTAACTCACCCATCATAGACATCTCAAATTCGCTTGTCATTAAATCGGAAAATTCCTTGCATAAAACATTGTTAGTAGCACCAAATATAATATCATCTACATATATTTGAACTAACAAAATATCATTGTTTTTATGCTTAACAAAGAGAGTTGTGTCAACTTTCCCCCTAATGAAATCATTTTCCAAAAGAAACTTACTTAATCTTTCATACCAAGCTCGGGGAGCTTGTTTTAAACCATAAAGAGCCTTTTTGAGTTTGAAAACATGATCGGGAGATTTGAAGTTTTCAAAGCCGGGGGGTTGTTCAACATAAACTTCGTCTTGAATAAAACCGTTTAGAAAAGCACTTTTCACATCCATTTGATATAAATTGAAATTCATAGAAGAGGCAAATGCAAGCAATAAGCGAATAGCTTCTAATCTAGCTACGGGAGCATATGTTTCCTCATAGTCAATACCCTCTTCTTGATTATAGCCTTTTGCTACAAGCCTAGCTTTATTTCTAGTGATTATACCATTTTCATCTAGTTTATTGCGAAAAACCCATTTCGTACCAATTATGGTATGACCTTCGGGTCTTGGCACCAAATCCCAAACGTCATTGCGTTCGAATTGGTTAAGCTCCTCTTGCATTGCCAAGGTCCAAAATTCATCCCCAATTGCTTCTGAGATGGTTTTGGGTTCAATTTGAGAAACAAAATCAGTATGTTCTAAGGTATTTTTGAGAGAGTTTCGGGTACTTACCTTGTCTCCAACGTTGCCAATTACCTGTTCGAGAGGGTGATCTTTGATTGTCCTCCACTCGTTAGGCATATTCATTTCTTTTTCCAATTGTGGCGCTTCTTCCGTTGGTTGTTCCTCAGTTTCATATTTATTTTCCTTGGGTGGTTCCTCTTGTATTTTGTCTTTCAAGCTGTCTAAGATACCTGCAAGATCAAAACCGGAATCCTTTCTCGCCAAGCGAGCATTATTTTCGGAAAATACAACATGAGGGGATTCCTCCACAATTTGGGTTCTTTTATTAAAGACCTTATATGCTTTACTACGTGAGGAATATCCAATGAAAATATCTTCATCCGACTTAGCATCAAATTTACCCAAATGGTCTTTGCCATTGTTATGAACAAAACATTTGCAACCAAAAACTCTAAAATGGGAAATATTTGGTTTTCTACCCTTATAAAGTTCATAGGGGGTTTTCATGAGTATCGGCCGAATTACTACTCTATATAGAACATAGCAAGCGGTACTCACGGCGTCCGCCCAAAAATGTTTGGGTATCTTAGCTTCGTCGAGAATGGTTCTAGTTATCTCTTCGAGACACCTATTTTTCCTTTCTACCACCCCATTTTGTTGTGGTGTACGTGGAGCGGAAAAGGTATGCTCGATTCCGAGTTCGTCACAAAAGTCCGCAAAGAGATTGTGATCAAACTCTCCCCCATGATCACTTCTAATTGAAGTGACGGTTGTTTCTTTCTCATTTTGAACACGCTTAAGAAAGTATTTAAAATTTTGAAAAGCATCACTTTTATTGGCAAGAAATAAAGTCCAAGTAAATCTCGAGTAATCATCAACAATCACAAAAGCATATCTATTTCTTCCTAGACTTTCAATGCGAGAAGGACCAAATAAATCCATATGAAGCAATTGCAATGGTCTAGAAGTTGAAATAATGTTTTTAGATTTGAAAGATGCTTTTGTTTGCTTCCCCTTTTGACACGAGTCACAAATAGAGTCATTTTCAAATTTTAAAATGGGAAGACCAACAACTAAGTTTTGAGAAATCAATTTGTTCAAAAGATGCATATTGATATGTGCTACTCTACGATGCCATAGCCAAGTATCATCCTCTTTACTCATTAGACAATCAACATAATCGGGTGAGGATTTAGCTAGATCAACCATATAAATATTATCCACTTTAAAACTACGGAGGATAATTTTGAAATCACTACGTCTGAACACTAAGCATTCATCCGAATCAAATAAAGCAAGATTGCCCTTGTCACACAATTGGCTTATGCTCAAGAGATTATGCTTTAATCCTTTAACAATTAATATGTGCTTAATAGAGGATTTTTCATCCTTACCGACCGAGCCGATGCCGATGATCTTTCCTTTATTGTTATCACCGAAGATAACACTTTCTCCTTCTTTGTGCTCTAATTGAAGGAATTTGGATTCATCTCCCGTCATATGCTTGGAGCATCCACTATCAAGGTACCATAGTACACTTGATCCCTTCAAGCACACCTACAAAACAAATTAATATTCTTTAGGTACCCATGCCATCTTGGGTCCTTGGGGGTTAGGCATATTATAATGATGCGATTGAGTAATATGTCTATGACGTGTAAAGCATGCCGGAGCAATATGACCAATACGTTTACAATAATGACAAGTCACATTTGGGTTATGCATCCTTCTAGGTTCATAGTAACTAGACGGATGAAAATTTCTTACTCTATTTTGAACACTATGACTATTTCGCATTTCATGAGAGTTATTTCTCCTACTATGAGCTCTAGGATGGGCAGCATTTCTAGAGTGATTGTTTCTCGGTTGAGGGCCATTGCTAGGTCTTCTAAGGGGTTCAAAATTTGGCCTAAAGTATGCATCATTTCTAGGGTGACTATTTCTAGGTGGTAAGTCATTCCTAGGTCTTCTAAAATGTTCAGCATTTTGTCTAGCGTGCATATTGGCTCTAGAGTTGTTGTTTCTAGGATAAGCATTTCTATTGTTAATCCTAGGTTGAGCTTTAGGTTGTTGGGGTTTAGCTTCAACCTTTTCTTCATTCTTAAAGCCTATTCCATGCTTGGTTGATTTCAAGTTAACAAGAACATCATTCAAGTTTTTGTGCGAAGAATTAAACTTATCTAATGTGCCTTTAAGCCTACTTACTTCATTCTTAAGATGCAAACAAGAAGTGCAATTTCTAGTAGAGCTTTCGGGCTTATCGGAACTTCTTTTTCCAAAAAACTTGTTTTCCTCTTTCAGCTTCTCATTTTCTTAAACCAGTTTTTCTAAATCCTTTTCTTTTAAGGAAAGCTGTTTTTGAAAATCTTTTTCTTTTAGAGAAGCATTTTCTTTTATGCTTTTGACTGTTTTTGAAGCTTTAATAAATTCAGTATATAATTCATCAAAAGCAGTTCGCATTTCATCAAGAGTAAAGAAGTTTTGAGACGAAATTTGACATACCTCGTCTTTGTTATCTTCTTGTGCCATGAGGCAAAGATTTGCTGCTTCGTCTTCTTCTCCTTCGCTTGACTCATCTCCAGAGTCACCTCCCCAAGAAATATATGCGCGTTGCTTTTTAAAAGGTTTCTTTTCCTTTTTGAGGTTTGGGCAATTTGACTTGATGTGCCCGGTTTCTCCGCATTCGTAGCATTTTATTTCTCCTTGCTTTTTCCCTTTGCGTTCATACTCCTTGCGCATGAACTTTTGAAATCTTTTGATAACGAGTCCAAACTCGTTGTCTCCTTCCTCATCAATTTGCGGTTGACTTGTGCTCGCCTTTTGAGCTATTCTTTGCCTCCTTTGATCATCAACAAGAGGGTTAAGAATAGTAGATTCATAGGTCTTGAGATTACCTCTTAATGCGTCAATTGTGACATTTGAGACGCCGATGGATTCTTGGATTGCGTCGGCCTTTGATCGCCATGCCGGAGTGAGACTTCTAAGGATCTTCCGTACAAGTTCTCTATCCGTGAATGTCTTTTTGAGGGCATGTAGATCATTTACGATTATTGAAAATCGTTCAAACATTTCGTCCACCTTTTCTCCTTCCTTTATGTGAAATAATTCATAAGCATGGGTTAGGAAATCAATTTTTGCTTCCCTTACCTGATCCGTTCCTTCGTATGTAACTTCTAGCTTGTCCCACATCTCCGTTGCTGTTGTGCAACACGATATTTTCCTGTAATCGTCAGCATTAACAGCACAATATAATAAGTTTATTGCTTTAGCATTATTTTGGACCTTTCGGATGTCATCCGCGTCATACTCATCCTCGGACTTGGGAACCCATTCATTTTCCACCTTCTTGGTTGGAATTTGATTTCCCTTTGTAAACACCTTCCAAAGGTGAAAACTGTTAGATTGAACGAAGATCATCATCCTCTCCTTCCAGTACGTGTAATTTGTACCATTGAATAGAGGTGGTCGTGTGGAGCACTGTCCTTCATCAATTCCTGCAAAAGAGTCACGAGTAGAAGCCATGGATGGTTCTCTCAAACTGTTAAGTCTTCAGAGAGTATGGCTCTGATACCAATTGTTAGAAAATACGCTTAACGCTAGAGGGGGATGAATAGCGTTATAATAAAATTTAGCGTAAACTTGCGGAAAATAAAATTTGCAGGAAGTAAATAAGTGCGATAAATAATAACTTACACACAGATATATCCTGGTTTACCACAACGTGTGGCTAGTCCAGTCCCCGAGAGACTCTCTCGAGATTTTCCACTAACTTGTCAAGCTTCCGGGTGCTTAACAAACCTTTACAACTTGAGGACGCAAGCCTCAACACCTTTGCTCGGAGTTACAACACTCCAAGACTTCAACCAAGGAAACACAAGTTCCTTACAACAAGAGAATCACAATTCTCTTCCAAGTGTACAAACACTAAAACACTCAAACAATATACTCCTTTATGAGTAGGTATGAGTAAAAAGAAATAAGCTCTAGATCACAACAACTTTGGACAAGAATATGGCTCTCAAAAGCTTTATGAAATTGAATATAAAATGATAAACAAAAGTATGCAAGCTTATAGCAATGTAATGATTAGTTGTAGTATGTGTTGTGTTTAAAACACTGAAATGAAGCTGTATTTACAGTTGAAAAACTTGGCATTACCGTTGCCTAATTGCCAATTAAGAGTTGCTGATTTTACTCACTGACAATCGATTGTCAAACCCCAACAATCGATTGTCTGCCAGTCAGACCAAAATTCAATCCCAGATTTTACGCTTGATAATCGATTACTTACAATCCATAATCGATTACTGGTAACGTTCGAAAAATCCTTTCCAGATTTTACAATAAACAATCGATTGTCCAGAATCAACAATCGATTACTCAGCAACGTTCAAAAAATCTTTTCCGGATTTTAATCAAAACAATCGATTATACAAAATCAATAATCGATTACCCAATAACGTTCAAAAAATATTTTCCGGATTTTAATCAAAACAATCGATTATACAGAATCAATAATCGATTACCTGACGGTATTTGAAAACTTTACGACAACGGTCAGCTTCACAATCGATTGCACAAAGTCAACAATCGATTACTTATCAATTTTTGAAAAATATTTTAGACACTGTCTCTTTGACAATCGATTGTCCAATGTAACAATCGATTATTTAATAAATTTGAAAATCACTGGAAGATACTGTCTCAACATAATCGATTGCCATTAGTTCATAACCGATTATTCTGAGTTTTGAAAAACTTTGATGGACACTGCCTCAGTCACAATCGATTGTCATTAGTTCACAATCGATTGTCATGCAGGTTTGAAAAACCTGATGCTCACTGTCTTACTCACAATCGATTGTCATTAGTTCACAATCGATTGTTATGCAGTCTTGGCTTAAAACAATCAATTATCATAAGTACATAATCGATTATCTTAGTCCAGATTTTTAAGGCATGTCTAAAAATTATTTTGACTACTGAATGTGCATGATTTAAAATCATTTGACATTAAATTAAATATGCATGATTTTGGAAAATAGTTTTATGAGAGAAGCCATGTTACGAGTCAAGTTGTAGGATCAAGATCACAATTAAGAATGACTCAATTAAACTATAAAACTTTGTCTTGAGCTTGAATCTCGTTGTATATCAATTGTGCGCTTGTTTCTTGAACTTCGTCATATATCAATTTTCGCTTCGTTTGTCATTCATCAAAACCTATACAAAAGAGCACACGTTTTAGTATATTGCATTGAGAACGTGTTTCCAACAATATTATTACCAGCAACCCAAAAAAAAATTTAAAAAGAATATATTTAGTCTCAATTACATATTTTGATCAATGCTTATCTAGAAAAGTAGAAGTAAAGTTTATATTTTGATTGGCAGATAAGGAAGAAATGAAAATAAATATAAGAGATAATGACCGTAAGAATTAAAATAACAAGACATTTCAGATCTACTGATTTATTGGGTTTTTTTAAAAAAAAATTTTGTTAGTTCCTTGTTTTTGGGAAAGAAAAATGTGAGAGAGTGAATGAAAGATGAAGGTTATCCACCATAATCATGGGATAAAATCATCTTTTTTCCCTCGTTTATTGCTTTTCTTAGATACGGTCTAGTTGAACCTTTAAATTGAAAATATTTTTGAATTATATTTTACCTGATTAGAGATTTGATTTGTGCGTTTCAGTTTCACAGCCATAAAGACAAAAATTTCTGAAAGTTTTGCTTTGGTTCGTTGAATCATAGCCACCGAATAGTGGCTACGGAGTTAAAACGTTTGAAATTTAAAGGAAAAAATGGCAGTGATTTTGGGCTAGCCCTTGTAATTGATTTTGAGCTATTAATTGTATGATTTATTTTGTGGCTACTAATTGTCATTAATTTTTTTCGGAGGGCTACAAATAAAATTTGCTCAATTTTAATTATAAAGATTTATTTTGTAGGCAATCAAGCAATATTCACATTCTAATTAGTTGGCACTTGAGGTTTTAAATCTTAAGGTTCGTTATTAAGACAAGGTTAATTTCACTAATAGTTATCCAGATTATTATTTTTTTTTAGAAAAGTCACTTATCTATATTTGATCACTTAAGAGTCACTCAACTTTATCTTTATAACTTAAAAGTAATTATTATTCAAATTTTAAAAAATATGAAATAGCTTTAAATTAACTAAAAGTTTTAATTATTATTTTCACATAAGCTTAGATGGACCATATCTAATTCAAACTCATTTTATCCATAATTCGATTTGAACTTGAATGGGTTATTAATGTTTTGGCTGTCAACGATTATTTTGCGTTAAAAAATCTTACTTTGTTACGTAATAACCTTAATGCCAACCCTAAAATTTCATTAACAATATGAACGGAATTGGTCAAGTTCCTAATTTTATTATTTTGTGTTTTCGTGAAACTGGATTTTATTTTTTGTTTCTTTTTATTTTATGTAGTCAAATATTCCGAATTGCTCAAGTTCCTTATTATTTAAGACGCCATATGCCTGTTCTTTTAATTTTCTAGCCAAGAATTGCTTCTCGAGCTTCTTTTTTTTTTCTTATCAAAATTCGGGTGAAAATGTCAATTATTAATATATACTGGGTGGACTCACCTAAGTGCTTCCCAAATATGAGAGTAAATTATTAGTTTAAATTGTGATCAACCAAGTAAACTATGTCCAGAAGCTCTTGTTTCCAATTAATTGAAAAAGTAAACATTAATTTGGTCGTACAAGTAATAAATGATAAGTCGATTGTTGTCGAGTCCACAAAGACATATATTAACTATCTATGTAAATTCATCAAGATTGTTATTCAGTTAAGTCAATCATAGTTCAAAAGTATGATTATCCTAAATAATAATTCTAACAAGTAACTAAATTATCAAGCAACAAAATGATTATTATGTAAATAGAGACAAATATTCCAGGGTTGTGCTTTCATTAACTCTCCCTTTCATAATCACTCATAGTTGCTAATTAATCGTATAATTGCTCTTGCAGCCCTCCGAAGTACTACTCGGCTACTCAAAACAGATTAACACCTATATTCCTATGGAATCAACCTATTAAGAACGCATTAACATTACAATATTTAATTAAGTACGGTGACTAGGTATATTCCTACCCTAACCACAAGTCCGTCTTCCCTTTCTTCAATTATTCTCCAATCTAGACATGGCTTTCCCAAGCATAGCATAGATAGTAAATAGAACCTAACTGTTGGCCAGATAATTAAGCAATTAATCACAAAATTGAAGAAACAACCATATATTGGTGTACTGTAATTAAGGTTAAGTCAACTTTGAACAACAATATTCATGGCAAAATTACAACCCCAGGGCAATGGTTTAGCCAATCATGATGATATCAAAACAAATTCACAAGTGTTGAATAACTTAAAATACTAAGCAAAGATGAAGAAAACTGAGATATTCTTGCTCCTGGATATATCTCATGTGTATTCTCCCTTCAAAGTGGCGTCCTCCTCTCAAAATAGGCTTAGTCTTGCTTTTATACGCGTTGTGTTGGTCCTGGACCAAAATAACCTTGTCGGGGACAAAGTTGGAGATTTCCCGCCTGGGCGTTAGCCTTGACACTGGGAAAATAAGCATTCTGAAAATGGTGCCATTGATAGCGATCCCCACGCTTCTTGTGGCACTACAATGGCCAATTTTTTGTCTTTTGCTTCTTTTTTACTCTAATCTCATACCTTTCGCCCATGTTACCATGGGACAACAACAACAACAACAACAACAACTACCCAGTATATTCCCACCAGGTGGGAGTCTGGGGAGGGTAATATGTAGACAAGCCTTACCCCTACCCGAAAGGGCAGGGAGGCTGTTTCCAATCGACCCTCGGCGCATAGGACAAAAGGAAAAACAGGTGTAAAACAAAACAAAAACAGAAAGCATTACTGACTCCCGCAGAAAATAGTGATAATAATTAACTAAAAATAAGAAACATACATACAATCGCAGGCAATAAAATCGTGCAGTAACTACCATAACTAACAGCCAGAAGAGGGCACATGCTAACACACAAATCGTCTATGAGAAAACCTACTGACGTGCGAAGGACTCTAGTAGCGCCTAACCTACAACCCTGATTCTGGACCTCCAGACGCTCCTATCAAGGGTCATGTCCTCGGAAACTTGCATTCTAATCATGTCCTGCCTAATCACCTCTACCCAATACTTCTTAGGCCTCCCTCTACCTCGCCGACCGCCAACAATCTCCAGCCTCTCGCAGCTCCTTACCGGGGCATTCGGGCCCCTCCTCCGAATGTGTCCGAACCACCTCAGTCTCGCTTCTCGCATCTTCTCATCCACTGGGGTCACCCCTACCTTTTCTCTGATAACTTCGTTCTTAATCCTATCTAGTCTGGTGTGCCCGCACATCCACCTAAGCATCCTCATCTCCGCAACCTTCATTCTTTGAACATGGGAGTTTTTCACGGGCCAGCACTCCGTCCCATACAGCATAGCAGGTCTAACCACGGCTCTATAGAATTTCCCCTTGAGTTTGTGTGGAACTTTCTTGTCACACAAGACCCCTGAGGCGAGCCTCCATTTTGCCCACCCGGCTCCTATACGATGGGTGACGTCCCCGTCAATCTCTCCGTCCCCCTGAATCACAAACCCAAGATATCGGACACTGTCCCTCTTGGCAATGGCCTGGGAACCAATCATCACGCCCCTGCCTACCTCGCTCGGCTCCGCGCCAAACTTGCACTCCAGGTATTCCGTCTTGCATCTGCTTATTTTGAAACCTTTAGACTCGAGAGTCTGTCTCCATACCTCTAACCTCTCACTGACGCCAACCCTCGTCTCGTCAATTAATATAATATCATCAGCAAAAAGCATACACCAAGGCACATCCCCTTGGATATGTCGGGTTAGAGCATCTATCACTAAGGCAAACAGGAGGGGGCTCAGAGCTGATCCTTGATGTAACCCCATGACCACAGGAAAATGGTCTGATTCACCACCCACCGTCCTAACCCTAGTCTTAGCACCATCGTACATGTCCTTGATTACTCTGATATATGCTTCCGGCACGCTCTTCGCCTCCAAGCACCTCCATAGCACCTCCCTTGGTACCTTGTCATACGCCTTCTCCAAGTCAATGAGCAACATGTGGAGGTCCTTCTTCTTATCCCTGAATTGCTCCGCCAGCCGCCTGACTAGGTGGATAGCCTCTGTGGTGGAGCGGCCCAGCATGAAACCGAACTGGTTCCTGGCTATAGAAGTCACCTCCCTCACTCGCGCCTCGATCACCCTCTCCCAAACCTTCATCGTGTGACTTATTAATTTGATACCCCTATAGTTGTTGCAGCACTGGATGTCCCCTTTGTTCTTGTACAAGGGCACCACTGTACTTCCTCCACTCCTCCGGCATCCTCTTGGTCCTGAAGATAACATTGAACAACCTAGAGAGCCACTCCCCTCCAGATTTACCCATGTACTTCTAGAACTCTACCGGGATCTCGTCCAGCCCGATCGCTCGACCCCTACTCATCCTACGCAAAGCCCCCATGACCTCTTCCACCCTAATGCGCCTGCAGTACCCAAGGTCTCTATGCCGCTCTGAATGCCCCAACTCCCCTAACTCTATGATACGGTCCCCCTCCTCGTTAAGAAGGTCCCGAAAGTATGCCTGCCATCTCTGTTTGATTTGAGCTTCCCCCATCAGGACTCTACCATCCTCGTCCTTGATACACCTAACTTGATCTAGATCGCGTGCCTTCCTTTCCCTTGCTTTAGCTAACCGGAATAACTTCTTATCCCCGCCTTTCTCCCCTAGTTCCTCATAAATGCAGCCGAATGCCGCGTTTTTAGCTTCCGAGACTGCCATCTTCGCTTCTTTTCTCGCCTCCTTGTAGATCGCTCTGTTCGCCCTCCGTTCCTCCTCGCTAGAACTCCCTGCCAACATAGCGAACGCTGCCTTCTTCACCTTTACTTTTTCCTTGACTACATCGTTCCACCACCAATCGCCCTGGTGCCTGCCTGAATAGACGTTGACTACCCCGAGCACGTCCCTTGCTACCTCCCTAACCAAGTTCGCCGTCGCTGACCACATAGCGTCCGTTTCCCCAGAACTTCTCCAAGCTCCGCCCTCAACTAGCCTCCTTTCCATCTCCTGTGCTTTCTCCTTAGTCAAGGCACCCCATCTAATCCGCGATTTGCCCCGAATGCCCCTCTTCTTCCTCTTCACCCAGAGACCGACATTCATCACTAGGAGTCAATGAAGAGTTGGAGAGACTCTCCTGGGATAACCTTGCAGTCCTTGCACAAACCTCTATCGCTCCTTCTGGTGAGGATGAAATCAATCTGAGTCCTCGCCACCGAGCTCTTGAAGGTGACCAAATGCTCCTCCCTCTTTTGAAATGCCGAGTTCGCAATCAGAAGCTCGGAAGCCCTGGCAAAATCAAGCAGCGCAGTGCCCCCTCCGTTCCTAACCCCAAAGCCGAAGCCACCGTGCACCTCATCGTAGCCACCAGCATCAGCCCCAATATGGCCATTAAAGTCCCCTCCAATAAGTAACTTCTCAGATTGGGGAATACTACTCACCAAATCATCCAGGTCTTCCCAAAAGCGCCTCTTAGCCTCCTCGTCTAGACCCGCTTGCGGCGCGTAAGCACTGATGACGTTGAGAATGCAACCCCCAATAACCAGCTTAATAGACATTAACCTATCATTCACTCGCCTAACCTCGACCACGGACTCCCTTAAGTCCCTATCTACCAAGATGCCCACTCCATTCTTACCACTCGCGACCCCAGAATACCACAGCTTAAACCCATCCACATCCTTCGCCTTCGTCCCTTTCCACCTAGTCTCCTGGACACACGCTATGTTGACCCTCCTCTTCTGAAGAACCTTCGCCAACTCTAAGGATTTACCCGTCAGCGTGCCTATGTTCCATGACCCAAACCTTAATCCAAAGGCGTCTGCTACCCTCTTCCCACCCTTGCTTCTCGCCCTACCCGTAGGACCACCCCCTGCTCCCCTACTAACTCCCGTTACCACCCCCACCCCCCGAGGACATGACCTTACGCTAACATTCCCCGCCGCGGCCACTATCTCTCCAACCGACAATGGGTACAGTGACACACACACGCCCTACAGCGAAAACACAAAAGGCGCAAACTAGATATCAACAGAATAGACCACTCGAGATATGCTTAGCTAAAACACGTAAAAAGGTGCACAAAAAAACAAGAGTGTGGGAGGTACCAATTCCCGGTGGAAAAACCTGGAAGTATGCTTTGATGCGCCCAAGATTTCCTGAAGCTTGGCCTAGCGTGTAGTTCAATTGCGTCCCGCCGCAGGTCTGTACGGGAGTCACTGGGAATACTGCGACTTGCTGGGAATCCACGCCGGTAGAATCGGCACCTGTCCAAGAAAACAGAACACCCCCACAAAAAGCAGAGGATAGAATAGAGGGAAAGAGCAGGGGTTGCCGGTAAAATTTCCGGCGAAAAGCAAGAATTCCGGACCTCTAAACAGCGGCAATATCTGCCTTGAATTAGCAGTGAGAGAAGGAGATGAGGAGGCTAAGTGAACAACAGAAAATGAAAGTGACCAGGGGAATATTCCGAGGGTACCAAGTTGGTCGAGATTAAGGGGGGGAAAAACTGTCTAAAAGTAGCTGACGAAAAAAGTGCCGGACAGGTGGTTCACGCGCGGGCGCGTGGGTCAAATGGCGGCGTGTGGACGGCGCCTGGGCAGCGCGTGGAGGCGCGTGCGGCAGTTCCCGGCGATGAAATTTGCTGGATATGAGCGCCTGACACTGTGTGTCACGATGGTGTGAGAGGTGACACAGGGAGATCCTTTGTGATGGAGAAACACTGTCGGAACAGTGTTCCGGGTAGTGGGGTAAGGGGAGAGAAGGGGGGGGGAGAGGGGGGGTACTTACCTGATGGTTACCTGGTGGTTCCGGCGACTCGCCAGAGGGTGGTGGTGGTGCTGGTGATGTTTGCCTGAGATGGAGTCGAAGAGAAAGAAGAGAGGGGGGAGAGAGAGAGAAAGAGCCTTTAGGCTACTCAAAGGAGAAAGAGCCTTTATGTCACGGTATTATCATCATCACACAAATAACTGGAAATAAAAAAAAACCCATATTACCATGGGACGATTCCTATATATAAAAACACCATGAATTAATATAAATAAATACAATTCACCCCCCAATCCATAATATATGAGTAAAATATGAAGCGATATACATGTAAATACATATACTTTGAGCTAAATATCAATATCACACACTTAAACTCTTGCTCGCCCTAGAGCAATGGAACTATCAACTACACCAGCAACATTCGCATCTCAACTAGAGAGGAGCACTTCAATTTTTAACCATATACTCTACCCTTGACTAGATAAGAGGGGTTGCTCTGATTGTAAGCAACCCCCACTTCCAACTGAGAGGTTGTGAGTTCGAGTCTCCTCAAGAAAAAGGTGGGAAGTTCTTGGAGGGAAGGATGTCGAGGGTCTATTTGGAAACAGCCTTTCTACCCAAGGGTAGGGGTAAGGTCTGGGTACACATTACCCTCCCCAGATCCCACTAAGTGGGATTATACTGGGTTGTTATTGTTGTTGTTGTTGTTGTTGTTGTTGTTGTTGTTGTTGTTGTATACTCTACCCTTAACTATGATCGATACCAACCACAATCAAGCATGGACATACAAATTTCACAGCCTTCTCATTTTAACATGCCCAAGTATACCACTTAAATTCAATCAATTCAAACAACCTATGCACAACTACCCCTACCTTAGGAGCTGACTCGTTACTACTAAGTATCCTCAACTCCCACACTCACCCAACAAAAGAAGTTACAACATCACCAATAATTAATGAGATCATGTGTCCTCACTAACAAATAATAGAGTGTATATAGAGTAGTCCACACAGTCAAGTATGCCTTTGGATATAATCTAAGGACATCACACAGTTGAATGAAATTTGCTCACTCTCACAAATAATTTATGTGCATCCGATGTTCGTACCATAAGCTTGCCTATAATGTACATCTCTACTAATCTAAACTTTCCAAATCTAGGATTAATTAGGAGTATAAGGTTGTAATGTAGGTTAAGAGATGGGTAGGATACATTTAGAAATAGTGACTAACCCTCCTAAGAACTTCAAGATACTGCACTCACAAATCGAACACATATTCTTCTCAATCAATTCACTCGCCACAAACCGTATACAAGATAGCTTTTGTTCCAATTAAGCATTTTTATACTCCCACTAGCACGAATTGGTAAGATTATGAGGTGTGTGTTTCAATATATTATTTGAACTATTATTTTTCTTTCTTGCAATTTGTTTTCTTCTTTTCTTTCTCTTTTTTTTTTAATTTTCTACACACCCTCCATACATTTAGGTTCATCAACTAGTGACTTTTTTTCACAATATTAGTGCATCTTAAGGGCCCTTCCATGGTTACACTTAAAATATACTCCCCAATGTCTCACCTCACTTATTTTAGCAGCTAAGTGCCTTAAGAAGTAAAGTTTCAACGATCTCAAATTAAGAACAAAATAGGTATACGACTTGTAATGTAGGTGCCAAAGAAAAGGTTTATAGGCTAAAGCGGGCTAGCAAGAGAAAATTTTATTTTTAAGTGACAGACACATCTATGATCAAGAAAGAAATGACTATGTCATGTCCTAGAATAGAACAACTTAATAATTTCACTTTGATTATTACAAAGGGAAGGTTCTAGACTACACAGGATAGATCAGAAAATCAAAATTCCTACCACACACATTGCACATGACTCAATCGAGACGGTTCTGCTCAACTTTAAGTCAAACAAGCATATATAATTAAGAAATTTTTAAGCAATATTGCACTATGTGTCATACAAGTCAAACAACTGAAAAAGGTATCACAGAGTAGGCTATTTATTTTACTCAGGCATCACAATTCAAATCAAATGTATACGAAGATAGAGCACATTCCATAACCTAATGTGCCAGCCCAAACACTTTAATAAGCACCTCAAAGTAACTCAGTTTCTTCTTAACCTACTCTTTAAAAAATAAAGTACCCGGTTCGAGCTACATCCTTGGAAAAGAAATGACGCCTAAAGAAAAACCAAGGGACATTACATAACTATCCTAAAATAAAAAAATCTTTTTGGTATTTCTAAACGGACTTTAATCCCTCAAGAAAAATATCCAAAAGATCCATCCTGGGGAAAAGTTCGAGCTTTATGATTTTTTTTAATCTTTTTGTATTCTTGTATTTTTTTTTCTAAAACTAGACTAAGTAAAAATTAAAAAAAATAATTAAATTGATACTAATACAATGTATATCACAAGAAGTAGTTCTCCCACCTCAAACTTAGCATATATATAGTCCCCGATGCATGTAAAAATATAAAGCAAATTAAGGTGAAAAGAAAACTCCCTGCTAGTTGGATTCCTCCTTCTCAGCATGCATGTCAACCGCATCTCTAGGCTCCTCCTCCTCATCAGGTCCCAGGGTCACCAAAGCCATGGGCCCCCGTACCTCATCACCGTTCTCATCCTCCGTATCAGAGCCTTTATGAGTGTCCCATCCTTCGGCGAGTGAATAGGACTTCAAGATGTAATCCCAATATATCTTTGGAAGAACTAGACAAATTATTGCGTAAATGCATACACTCCTCATCTGATACACCCATCCTGTTGTTCTTCCAGATTATTGCATAAATGCACACACTCCTTGTCTGATACACCCATCCTACTCATGATCACATTTAAGGAGTTATAGAGATACCTATTGAAGTTCTCGTCTCTTTCATTCTGTATGCACTGGTAAGCTTAGACATAGTCTCCAACAAAGATGTGGTGTCCACCAATCCCTTAGGAGCCTCTACGACCTCATCATACTCGGGGTATTTAGCCACTTCCTAGAAAAAGCATACACTACGTGAGCAAGTTTCCAAAGAAGACTCGCTTGATCTGCCGCCCAAATCGTATACGAGCCATCTCCCCCCAGCATGATCTCAACCATATTAATGAGTCGCCCAGTTATCAATAAGCATATCACACACACTCGAGCTCGAGTGCATTCACTGTTGAGTTTAAATGGCATGAGGCGGGCATGTACAAAGGTTTTCCACACTTTAATGTTCTTGTTGAAATCAAAGTGGATTATCTCAAGATGGGCATCGCCCTTAGTTTTGGTCCACTTGGCATTCGAATCAACGCCATAAAGAGTGTGACATATTTCCGTGAAGCTTGGGCTTTTGAATAAAATTTTGTAGCTTTCGCGGGTTAGAGTTATCAACCCCCTAAAATTCATATGAGGATCACCTATCCAATAGCACGTTGTTTCCATGGACATGTGAGCTGAACAAGTCCGCATTCCAATTAGCATACAGTTCTCGTACCATGCTCAAACTTTCATGGTCGGGGCATTCTACGAATTTTCCATCTTCAGTTCTTTCAACCAACCATGCACGTCCGGGAAGTTCTTTTCTAAAGCTTTCACATTAATACCCATATCAGAGACGTAGCGCCCATATGACACAAAGTCCCTATTCCTAGCGATAGCATCATCACAAACTAGCTCCAAAAGAGGCCTCGGTCGTAATAGTTAAGTCTGTAATCCGTCGGCAACTAGTTTCCCTTTTGCTTTCCTAGATGATCCTTCCTTTTTCTTGTATTATTTAGGCAAACAAGCAGTGGTTGTGGACTTTGCTACTCCCTTGCCCTTGTTTGCACTATCACGAGCCATAGGAACCTACCACCCGAAATAAGCATGAATGATATAATGAATGAAGAAAGCTGCCGAAGGTGGTCGTGGGAGTCAAAGATGAGTCCACAATTAAACCAAAGACTCAATATACTATATTCACAATCGTGGTATAAAATGCACAAGTGTTGCACCACAAGGCAATGGGTACTCAAGACTTCCCCATGCCGCACAGTTATAGCTTACGAGTTATGCAACATAAATCAAGTGGTAGATCATGGCGAAGTGATGTAGCCTTAATGCAAGCAAGTGGCGCATGGGTCTTAACCTCTACAACTACTACAATAAATTAGTTAATTCTAGAAAGTTCTACAACATACATAATACAAAATACATGGTGGGAGTGTATGTGCACATTAAAACCAAGCTCCGAATTATGTTAAAACACCCCCCCCCCCCAAGCACCCCACACTTAGCTCAATATCACATTCAACTACACTCAGTTACTCAAACTTCATTGGTGCACAAAGTACTTATTCAAACATTTTATCAAACACATTGTGCGCATGAAGTGTATGCAACTTAGTTCAATAATGGTGGAACATGGCGGCCCTCCCAAATTTCAATGAAGTAGAGCGGATTCTAGTTTACTACTCCGTATAAATACAAAAAAGTTATAACAACCAATTTCGTTCCACATTCGGGCCACCCAACATAGAACAAGTTCTAAAAGCAACTTAGGGGAACATTTGAGGATTAAAGTGTTTGGTAGGGGGCGTTTATTATCATCTACCAATTAAAAGAAAAATAAGAAGAAGAAGAAGATGAACATACATATAGGATTTAGGATGAGATCAAGAGAAAAGCTTGAAAATTTTGAGAGGGAGGAAGAGGAAGAGAAGCGGCGAAAGCTTGAGAGAGATAGAGAGAAAGAGTTATGTTGGGTGACAGAGAGAAATAGAGTTAAGGTGTTAAAGTTGTGTTTTAATTTTGAGATAGGTATCGGTATAGATTGTAAGGTAGGTTATAATGTTAGGATATATGGGTATATGAGTCGGGTTTTATGAGTATGGGTATTAATCCAACAAATAAAAAAAATTAATAGAACAAACTTATACTTACATGCCCTCCCCCCAGCCTTATGCCCCACGCTAGGCTTGCGATTTGGGGGGGGGGGGTGACCATTCTATATATTGCGCCCCAGGTAACATAGGGTCCTAGCCTGGGCACCGTTTCAAAAAATTTTCTATTATTTTAAAAATAAATCCCCGATCCCCCGCAGCACTTTATATATCCAAGATACATGCCCCACACTATTTTGCCTATGATTTCTATGTCTACAAAGAAAATAAAATCTCTAGTCTAGTCTAACTAAAATAATTAATAACTAAACTATGTATGCAATAAAATTTGTATGGCCTCCCAACAAGCGCCTGATTTAACAATGCTGCACGATGCAGGGCCTCGCTTACTCATCAGCGAGTACTACTTTGGTCTTCTCACGATCAATGGTTCCTCCCCCATAGTCCTTGACATTATGTCCATTGATTAAAAAATTTCTTTCACCATGTAAAGCGTGCGTCTCAATTGCACCATTTGGGGTGACTCTCACCACCTCAAATAGACACGATTATCTCGATTTTAGCTTCCTAGCAAACAACTTGAGCCTATAATTGAACAATAGTACCTGCTGACCTGGTTTGAAATGGCATGGCTTGATGCGCTTGTCATGCCATTTTTTTGTTTTCTCCTTGTAGAGTTTAGCATTTTCATTAGAGTGCATCCTAAACTCATCTAACTCATTCAACTGCAAGGGTCTCTCCTCACTCGCAGTTTCAAAGTCCATATTCAACTTTTTAATTGGCCCATTACACCTTGTGTTCAAGTTCAACAAGCAAGTGACATGCCGACAATGACCCAATTGGTGTTTTTATGCAGTTATATATGCCCATAAGGCATCATCAAACTTTACATCCCAATCCTTTCTATTCACACTCAATATCTTCTCTAATATTTGCTCTATTTATTTGTTGGACACCTCAGTTTCCCACTTGTTTGTGGATGATATATCGTGGCAACTCTATGGCAGACCCCATATTTAACTAGAAGATTATTTAGCAGCTGATTGCAAAAATGTGTCCCTTCATCATTAATCAAAGCGTGTGGAGTCCCAAACCTCGAGAATATGTTCTTCTTCACAAAAACAGGTAGCACCCTGGCATCATTGGTTGGCAATGCAATTGCCTCAACCCATTTCGACACGTCGTCAACTGTTAGTAAGATATATTTGTTTCCTCTGGACAATGGGAATAGTCCAATAAAGTCTATCCCTCACACATAGAAAATCACGACCTCCAGGATATTATTCAAAGGCATCTCATGCTTCTTTGTGATTGTCCCTATTCTTTGACACTGGTCACATTTCTTAAATAATGCATGGACATCCTTGAACAATATTGGCCAAAAGAACCCCGATGTAGCACCTTTGCAGATTTCCTATCGCCTTTATGATGTCCCCCATAAGGTGAGGGATGGCAAATATACAAGACTAATTGCACCTGTTTTTTCTAGAATGCACCTCCTCATCAACTAATCAGCATGCCACATGTACAAGACTGGCTCATCGCGATAGTAGAAGTTCACATCATGTAGAAACCTTTGTTAGTTTATATGATTCCACCAAATGAGACACAAGATTTTTACGTGGAAAAATCTCAACTCAAGAGGACAAAACCAGAACCCACACTTGTATGCTTTCAACATCACTAACTTGTAAAAATATAATTACAAGCCACTTTGTAATGATTCTATTACAAAGACTTCAACTCCACTAACTTGTTATGCACTTACCACAAGCCACCTTGTCACTCACTAGTTACAAAGACTTTCACTTATGACTATCTCTAGTCACAACACAAACTCAGAAGGTTTATGATTTTGAGTTTTCTAAAACACATCTTCTAAGAAAGCAAGATATGAGTTACAATGAAGAACAAACAACAAGATTACAGCTTAACTACGGATACACATAGATTCATTGTGGAACTGATCCTTAGTGGAGTTGTCTTCTTGTTCTTGACATACTTGTGACTTCAATTCTGGATCAGATCTTTAATGCTTGAGAGAATATCACTAAATGATCAAGTAAATATCTCATGCCTTACACCATGTTGTTATACTACCAAAGACATCCCAAGGATGATGTCAATTCTTGGTTGGTACACGCCTCTTCCCAACGTGTAGTGACAACTGCATCGTCGCGTGTATAGTTGTAGGCAATCACTTTCTACAGTTGCTTTCTAGCTATATAGTTGACTTGTACTTCTGTTAGAGGATACCAAGGGATCAGGTCCCTGTCTTGTTCCTCTATTCTCTTCACTTACAGTAGTTCTCATTAGCTGGAGCTCAGGCTGGATTTTCTTCATTTGTAATGTGTACCAAGTGTGCCAGGTTCTCTATCTGGTTCTTGGCAGTAAGTTTTTTAGATCATCAAAATATAAGGTAAAGACATTGAAAACCCATAAATTTTTCCATTTTTGACGATGACATAACTTAGACATTGATATCATATATTTAGAGCATAAATAACCAGATGAGCACAGGAATTTCATAAGTTCTCCCTGACTTTATGGTTCCCCTTAATCACATCCTCTATTTCAATTTCAATTATACTTCCCCCTTTTGGCATCATTAAAAATACACAAGCAGGAAAACAATATAAAGAAGTCTAACATTGTCAACTCATGCCACATATGTGCACACAAAATTTCAGAAAAGAGAAGCAAAAGGAACATAACATTGTACAAGCAAAAGGAAGAGTTGTTTCATTGATATGAATATGGATTGATTAAACATGAGCAGTAATGGTGAAATACAACATGAATAACAAAAGAAAAAAACAAAACGAGAACAACAGCCACAAAACATTAAAAAAAAAAAAGACAACTGGTCACTGAGAGGTTTCTAAGGCGTACTAGAGGAGGGAGACTTGGAGAAGGAGGCATTTGCAGACAGCTTCCCTTCAAGCAATTTTGAGCAAAGCTCATGATTTTCCTAGGTCAAGTGAGCAACTTCTTCATGGAAAGAATATACAGAACCAAGTGTCCCAATAGCTTGACTAAGCCGAGTTTCCAGTATGGCATTCTAAGCCCTCAACCTCCTGATCTCTTCGGTAGCCTCATTTTGAGCATTGATTTCACGACCTGAATTTACCACCCTCGGGAGTCGTGATGGCACCTACAAATGAGAGCTACGCAAGCTACACCTTACTACTTACTTCATTTTCATATTACCCTTTTTAGAAAATATAAGGCGATAACATAATAACAACGAAACTTAAATAATTAAGCGAAGGTTAACAATTTAATATCTGAAGTCTACATCTATTGCAACTTTTAAAACCTCAAATACCCAAAACCTAGTGTCAGTGTCACATACCATCTAAAATTTACTATATACAAGGTATGAAGAAATACTAGTACACTGTTTCTCAATAGAGGAAAATGAAACAATAAATAGATATAGAGGAAGAAGCTAGGGTCTGCGGTCGCCTACAGGTCTACCTTGGGTGTCCGAGTGGACTAAAGGAAGCACTCCAACTACCGTCCGAAAGATGCTCTGGGATCTGCACATAGTGCAGAGTGTAGTATCAGCACAACCGACCCCATATGCTGGTAAGTGCCTAGCCTAACCTCAGAAAATTAGTGACGAGGCTAGGACTAAACTACTAAATAAACCTGTGCAGCTATATGATATACCGAGGAAAATAAAGTAAATATAAACAAGTATAGATGGGAGGGGAAAACATTCTTCGAGGAATAACAGGTAAAAATAGATTATCATAAGAACTATAATGAAATCAAAACCACTAACAAGATTAAGAAAAATAAAGACATATTTCACTTTTTTCATATCTTGTGGTATGCGTACCACCCGCTCCATTTTCGTTATATCTTGTGGTAGGCGTACCACCCGCTCTCATTTCATTATATCTTATGGTAGGCATACCACCCACTCCCCTTTTATTATATTGTTGCGGCGTGCAACCTGATCCATATATAATATTATTGTGGCGTGCAACCCGATCCACATATAATATTATTGCGGCATGCAACTCGATCCACATATAATATTATTGCTGCGTGCAACCCGATCCATATATAATACTGTTGCGGTATGAAACCCGATCCATATATAATATTGTTGCGGCATGCAACTCGGTCCATATATAATATTGTTGCGGTGTGCAACCCGATCTATATATAGTACTGTTGCGGCATGCAACCCGATCCATATATAATACTGTTGCAGCGTGCAACCCAATTCATACATATAATACTATTGCGGCATGCAACCCGGTCCATACATATAATAATGTTGTGGCGTGCAACCCCATCCATACATATAATACTTGCAATTATAACGATAGTCTCAACAAGGGATAAATAAGGTCTACAATATCCCGACAATGGAGAAACAACTATTATGAAACTTGTTCCAACATCTAACTACCTCAACTATAACAAGACTTGCTCCGATACCTAACTACCTCAACTATAATTAAACTTGTTACAACACCTAACTACCTCAACTATAACAAAACTTGTTACAATAGCTAACTACTTAGCTACAGCTAAATTTATTACAATACCTAACACAAGTAATCATCAACCTAAGCATCGATAATATCAACTAATAACACAATGCAAGGGAACCACAATTCAACAATAGACCGGCTAGGGGGAAATATAATGATCTCTTCTCTTTCTCACTTTACTTCACAATTCATTTCATAACTCGAACCAATACTCTATAGTTTCAAGTATCGCTTATACTTTCACAATTTGTTATACAACCGGAGCCAACGCTCCTCAATATCCATAGGTCACAATTCTTTCCACAACTTCACACAACAAATCGAAATCTTCACCAAGGCATGAATAATACAACGAAGTCATGAAAATCACAGTATAAGACCCATGGTCATGCTTGACACTAATGAATAGATACTCATTACCATGCCTATACATCGTATTCAACAAGAAGCAAATAGCAAATAGGACACAACTCCTAACCCCTCAAAATAAGGTTAGACCAAACACTTCCCTCGATGCCACAAACATAATTCACGATTCAATCATAGATTTACCCCTTGATTCCACCACCAATTCACTTGTATCTAGTCACAAGTTACTTAATTACATCAATAAACTCTAAATGAATCAATTTGAATGCATGAAAATAGATTTTCAAAAGTTTTACCCAAAAAGTCAAAAATCGCTCCCGGGCTCGCATGGTCAAAACTTGGGGTTCAAACCAAAACCCGATTATCCATTCCCCCACAAACTCAAATATATAATTTAGTTTGAAATCGGACCTCAAATCGAGGTCCAATCCCCAATTTTTGAAAAACCTAGGTTCTTCCCAAAACACCCAATTTTCGCATGAATATCATTGATTTGAAGTTGAAATCATGTTAAAAGATGTTAAGAATTGAAGAAAGTAGTTAAAAATGACCTAAAATTGATTTGGAGAAGAAGAAATCCTTGAAAAATTGCCTAAGTGTGTTTATGTTTTGAGAGAATACAAAAAAATGGGTTTAAAATCGTCTAAGTATAAAAGTTGCATGTCTCTGATATGGGAATTGCAAACAGGGGTTCGCAATTATGAACCAACCTCTGCTGGCTAGGGAATTGCGAAAATGTTTTGGGAATTATGAACCTGGGAATTGCGAAAAAAGTTTGGGAAATATGAACAAGCCTGGGAATTGCGAAGAAGTTTGGGAAATGCGAAGCCTGCATGCCAGCAATTTCTTAACTCCAAAATTTCACCCTGTGGCCTATCCAAAACTCACCCGAGCCCTCGGGGCTCCAAACCAAATATTCCCACAACCTCAAAAACATCCTATGGACTTACTCGTATGCTCAAATCACCAAAATAACATCATGAACATCGAATTAAACCTCAAGATCAATGAAATTTCTCAGAACTTCTTTAAACATCAAATTTGTATTTAAGGTCCGAATCACGTCAAATGGATTCCATTTCTTTCCAAACTTCACAAAATTATCTTAAATCATATATAATACCTGTACGATGCACCCAAATCAAAATACGGGCCCGATACCAATATGTCCTAATCAAAATTCATATCCAGACCTTATAAACATTTTAAGATAACAATTTCTTTCAAAAATTCATTTCTCAGGCTTGGGACCTCGAAATTTGATTCCGGGCATATGCTTAACTCCCATATTTTCCTACGGTCCATTCGGGACAGTCAAATCACGGGTCTGGGCCCGTTTACCGAAAAGGTTGACCGAAGTTAAATTAACTCATTTTATAGTAAATAATTATTAGTTTTTCACAGATTTTCACATTTAGGCTTTCCGGCTACACACCCGGATTGTGCTTGAAAATTGAGGTGATGCTAAGAGAGGTTTTTAAGGCCTCAGAACATAGAATTTCATTTTCAAACAAGTAAAAGGTCATCACAATTGATCAGCTGAGAAATGGTTGAGGTACTTCCACCAACCTTTTGTATACACTCACACTCTTCCAGAGTGGTATTAGAGAAGGTTTGCTTGAAGGTGCCCACTTTGAGATTGGCCAAAGCAACCTTGTAAAACTGAAACACTCGAGTGAGGAGAAAGCCATATAGAAGCCCGTGATTTCCACCTTTAAAGTTTACCACCTTTTGCATGTGTTCTATCATGATTACTGGCAGATTAATTGGGGCAAATGAATCTAGATCCTCCATTAAGACCAGATCATACTTTCAAGAGATAGACCGCCTCTCAGCACGAGGTAAGAGCACCTTATTGACTAGCTCAAAGAGTAGTTGATACTCTTGAAGTAGTGCCTTCTTATGCACCTGTTTCCCCTGCCGAATATCTTGCTCTTTCATAATAGCTCTCCTAAATTTAGCTCCACAAACACCCTTGACTGAGGACATCCCTTCATATGGAACTTGGAGAACCTTCCCCAAAGCTGAAGCGTCAAGCACAATGTCCATTCTATTTACTAGCACACAGATGTGGTCCCTCTCAACAATGAAAAGAGATGCTTAGAAGTTTTTTACCGCAACTTCGTACACCTTAGGCACATCCTCTTGAAACAAATGATCTCATTGCTGAAATTCCATCATCTCCAAAACTTGCCTTATACTTGTCATCTTTGAGGTTGTCATAGCTCTTACAACTATTTATCCTCCCTCAATCGCTCCAGCAATCTGACTCGACCTTGAGTCCTCATATGTGCCTGCTCGAGGCCCAGATCCCCAGCCATTTGGTTTAGCTATCATATCATCTTTAAGCAATAATCTTGCTTTCTAATATTTTACTCAGCATCAATCGCTTAGCAACTAGCATAAAAATAGATCACGTATTTTTAGAACTTTAAAATTAAATTTTATTGTTATTACCATTTTTACGGTAAACATAACCCTTATATGAAAGTGTGAGCTAACACTTCATTTGTCTGATTGTGATGAGGACAGTCTCTGAGCAGCCCCTTGAACCTTTCCGAAGCTGAGTATAATGATTCCCACGATTTCAGTTTGAAGGAGACTATGTTACTTCTGATCTTTGCAATTTTTCTTGAAGGAAAGAACCTTGCCAAAAATTTTCTTGCCAGATCATTCCATAATGGTTATAGAATTAGTTGGTTCCGCCTTCAACCATAGCTTTGCTTCGACCAACAGAGAGAATGGGGAACATTGTGAGCCTCACATAGTCTGGAGTGACTCTGTTAGTAATATAACTATCAATAATATCCAATAACTTTAGGATGTGCTACTGTGGATCCTCGTGTGGAAGACCCATAAACTGCCCATTCGCATGTAGTAGCTGGATCTTGCTTTGTTTTAGCTCAGAGTGCCAGTGATTGCAAAATTCACAATGCTGGAGCTGACATTGGCAATGCTGGGCATTTCCACCTCCTGAACAACCATATGTTGCTCCTCTGGCTTGTCCAGAAGAAATTGAACAAGTTCCTAAAGATTATTTGTGTCCCTTACTTCCCTCAATCTCCTGGGAAATGTTCTCCCAGGTACGGGGTCAAAGCTATGAAGTCTATCCTGGCTTATGACCCTTCGCATTCAATCAAAGTTCCTGAGAGCAGAACAACCAATAAGAGTTTAGACTTGATAATTAAACCAAAAACTAGAAAATAGTCAATACTCAAGTCCCTAGAAACGACGCCAAAAACATGGTGCTCCCAAATGCACACGCAAATATATATGGCCGTACAAATAATAAAATGGTAAGTCGAGTATCGAACCCACATAGACTTGTATTAGTTACCCACTTAAATTCACAAAGATTGTTATTCAGTCAAGTCAATCATAGTTCAAAATTATTAGTATCCTTAACAATAATTCTAGCAAGTAAATAAATTATCAAGCAGCAAAATGGTAGTTATGTATTTAGTAGAGACAAGTATTCCAAGGTTTGATAATTTCACCAATGCTATTGGCTCTCATTAACTCTCTCTTTCATACAATTCACTCATGGTTGCCAATTAATTGAACAATTTACTATTGTATCCTTCTCCCGAACTACTACTCGCCTATTCAAAATAAATTATCGTGTATATTCATGTGGAATCAACCTATTAAGAACACATTAAGATTATGTAATTTAATTAAGCATGGCGACTAAGCATATTAACCACAAATCCGCCCCCCTCAGAGTTAAGATCATGCTCTCTTTAATTCTTCTCTAATCTAAACATGGCCCCAAGCATAGCATAGATAGTAAATAGACCTAACTGTTGGCCAGACAATTAAGCAATTAAGCACATAATTGAAGAAACAACCATATATTGGTGAATCATAATTAAGGTTAAGTAAACTTTAAACAACAATATACTTAGCTAAATCACAACCGCAGAACTATGGATTTTAGTCACTCATGATAATATCTAAACAAATTTATAAATGTTGAATAATTAAAATTCCTAAGAGAAGATGAAGAAAACTGAGATATCATCACGCCCGAATGTTCCTCATGTGTATTATTCCTTCAAAATAGAGTCTCCCCTCTCAAAATAGACTTAGTCTTACTTTTATACGCGTTGGGTAGGTCTTGAGCCGAAATAACCTTGTACCCGGCAAAGTTGGAGAAATTTCCTGTCACCAGCGCATAGGGCAAGTGTGGAGCGCTAGGAAAATAAGCATTCTGTGTGAGCACATGGTTTTTGCCTCGTTAAAATTACTCCTACAGAATTCTGAAACTTAGGATTTCTCCTTTTCTTATTTATTTTTAGGATTTAATTGCGCATATTAGTGTGTGTTTTCATTGGTGCATGCATGACAAGTCATAAAAATACAAAAGAAAACATACATAAGCATTTAGGATTTAATCACATATTTTGTTAAAATTAATTGGTAATAAAGGTGTTATTTTGCGAAATATATAAAATCACAAAAATAAGTAGTTTATTTTGGCATTTTATTGTTAATTTTATTTTTTGGCATTTAATTGTAAATTTTCATATTTGTTTAATTTAAGTGGTTATTAGTCTAGTTTAGCTGAATTTAGCCTAGTCATATTTTTAAATAAAATTAGGAACTTTTTAAAAATGAAAATGAAAAAAAAAAGTAGGAACTAAAAAATGATTTAAAATAGGATGGCCACAATTGGGCCAAGCCTGGTTGGCCCAAATCCTTTACCCATCAAAAATACCCAACACCAGCCTAAAACCCGTTTGTGACCTAAGCTGATATAAAAGACGCCCCAAAACGACGTCGTTTTGGGGCCTTCAAACTCAGCCATCCATCAACGATGGTCCAACAGTTCAAACCCCCCCCTCAAAACCAATATAAATGTGCAAACGTGTGTATTGCACTTAGAGAAAAACTCTTTCCTCCTCGTACAAATCTCTATTGGTGTAACACCATCCAGGAACCACCAGAAACCCACCGTATAACCGCCGGCCGGAAATCGTCTCTGGTTTAACTTTCCATTTTTGTTGATTAATGTCCATGTGTGATAAATCTTGTTTCTGAAGTTTGTGATGTTTCACTTCATCTTTGCTTTTGAATAATTTAGTACCACATTTTGATGTTTGTCTTCCCCATACCCCACCTGGTGGGAGTATACTGGGTAGTTGTTGTTGTTGTTGTTGTATTTTGATGTTTGTCTAAATCCTCCGGTATATATGTGTTGCATTGATTTGTTACTTATCAGTTTTTTATCCTTGTTTGTTTGCTTTTACATGGTATAGTATAGTCTCCAATTAAATAGTTGGCCATGGCCAGCTTTCTCAAAATTTGACCCCAGCTGATAATATAACCCTGGTTTATGACCTTAAGTAGTTAACTAGGGTCAAGTTCTAACAAAATAGATAGGCACCAGGGTATAAAACATCTAGGCTAGTAATTAAGAAAGGAAGATAGGGGTATTGGGGGGTATTTGACCATAAGAATCTTGTAACAAACCCTGGAACATTCTAGTGGAGGTTCACAATGCAATTTATGTTCATTCTTTATCAAAACTTGAGGCACAAGTTAAATAATAAGGGATCAATTAAGGAAATCTGAAAAATGGGTAAGGGACTAATAAGAAAAACAAGAAGGATTTGTTGCCCTAAGGCATTGGCTATAAAAGGGTATATGATTGTTTAGAAAAAAGGGATAGATACACATTTTCTAGAGAAGAGGTCGAGAACATCCATTTGAAAACAAATTTCCTGAAATCCTAAGTTTTTCCTGGCAAAAATCTTCTATTGTAATCAAAATTCTATTCATTAGAAGTTGAAGATGACCTGAGGCATATGCATTAAGGATCGAAACTTGTGTGTGTTGGATTTTTCAAAGCTTTCCTGAGTTCCTGATACCATTCCTGGTCTTAGCTGTTTAATTTGTTGTTGTTTCTTGCTTCTCGTTTACCTTATTCATAGGATTCCTTTTTGCTGTAAGTCCAGGTACTACTCTCACTCACGAAAATCTGGAAATGCAACAGCGGTGTATATGCGTGATTATGAAGATGTTTATATTTTTATGTTAATGTCATAATATGAATGTTACCAATTTAGTAGTATTTAGGATATTCATTTTACCAGTGGTGTTGTAATGTGTATAAACATCTAAACTATGTTGGACTGTATCTAGACTACGAATTCTAATTTGTTTAAATTTCAGTACATATAAAATATGGTAGTCAATAACCTGCATGATTTTAGTGTTTGATTCAATAATAGGGAATCGTGATGTGTATATGTACTCTGATTGACGAGTACATTAGAGTTTTAGGTGATAAATTCGAAACCTGAATTGTAACTTATTAATTTGCTAATACAAAACCACTATCAAGATTTCCTTTTCTCTAATGATTTTTAATGTGATAAAAATTATCAATTCTGAATAATATCAACAGGTGTAGTGTAGCTATATGGAAATGCCAGCCTTATCATTGTGATTAATTTGTCGTCCAAATTTCTGGGCTCAATTGAAGGCCCAGGTTGTTGTAATTGTAAAGTATAAAATATACGTCTGGGCTGTTTTCGTTGATAAGGCCCACATTGCAGAAATTAGCCATACAAAGTGTTGAAAATATGCATACTGATCGTTTCATTTGGATATACCACTAACGTATAAATCAATTAGGACTTTCTCTTCTATTTAGAGGCACGAGTAACAGAGAATCATAGTCTTTTAGGCTTCCCTTCTAAAAAATAAATTGAGTGATCCATGGTAACAAAATTGTACACTACGTTGGCGCTCTATTTGTAATAAAATGCTTAGAAGCTTGGGAGATGCCGGTTAGTGAATTTCACGATTTTTTGACAAAGTGAAAAATGTGTAGTTGCTTTAGGCGTGTTGTTTTAGTAATGTTATTTCCTAAATTTGGGTGCGCATTTATGTGACCCAAATCCAACAACGACGTTAAAATGTTTCGAGAATCCAGGTGCATTTACGTGACGTGGTTCGAGACATATTTTAATAACGTTACAAATATTCCTAAAAATGAATAAATCAGTTAATAATCCTAAAATTGCCCTGTAGGATTAGCATGTATAAAAGTCAGGAAATTAGCCATTTATAATAGTTTAAGAGAACGTGCTAGAACCACAAAATTCGAGGGTTCCTAACTCCTTCCCTCGGATTAACAGAATTCCTTACTCAAGAATTTCTGATTCCCAGACTCCAATTGGGCAGACGAAAAATTTCCTTGATTTGGGATCTTAAATAAATCGGTGACTTGGGACACCAAAAGCCAAACCTATCCCAAGTTGTAACTCTATAAATAAATAATCTCAATTCGAATAATATCACTTTAATTGGAAAAACTCCATTATACGTGTCATCCTTCGAGGTAGTCGTGTAAAAAGGGAGGTGTGACAGCTCTGGCAACTCTGCTCGGGAATCAAACCCAGAATCTCTGGTTTAGGTTTAAATATTTCGAGCTTAGAATATCTGTTATAAATGCTTCTTCTGATTTTCCTATATGTTCCATGCTAAGTTTAAAATGCTTTACCGCTTTGATATTATCTGAACTGTGCATATAAACTGCTACGAAACCTTTCTCTTCTCACCTCCGAAGATGTGCTTACTGGTTGAGACTCCCCATTCTGTTAGTGTCATACCTGAAAATAAGAAAGAGGCCTGACAAGTTGCTAAGCTGGATGTTCTTTTAGTTCCGGTACGTAACCCCCTCCTTGACTCGATATCTGCTCGGGTGCATAGTCTAGACCATGTACCAAGGTTTTCAACTTAGGATAACTTGACCTCATGTCGGATCCCTAGTAGGAACGCTTATTTGTATCATGCATTCAACTTAGGGGAATCAACACATGGGTTGGTTCCGCTAGGACAGGTGACCCGAAAATAAAAAGACCATCCTGATGCATATTAGGTGCTAATTCTGCATTTGCTTGCTTGGATTCGCATGTTGACCGGCTTGTGAATAAGAGGAAATTTGAGAGCTACTGAGATTAATCATTTGTAAAACAAAAAACCAATGCTAAAATCGCGCCGAAGTGCTATCGAATTTTTCAAAATAAAAAACAAAACAACAATACAAAACAAAAAGGAAAAGAAATTGGGAAAGTTTTTCAATAACATTTTTGGGTTTTCAATAAATTGTTTTGCCGGGTCCAACCCTTCTTTCGCAAAAAATGCCAAAACAAGAAAACAGATGTCTGATTTTTTCCACTTGTTTCGAAATAAGTCAGGTGATGCCATTACTACCGGAAATAGCCGAATATTACCGCAAGGAACGCCGGAAGGCTAATCCTGCACAAATGGCCATCTCTGAGTCTTATTTTGACCGGCAAGCGAGCACAGCCTGAAAAACCTTCCCTCGAAAGTGTTGCAAGGCCATATTCACAAAGTCGGGCCCTGGTTTTAAGAATTGAATATCATATAATACTGATTTTAATATTTTGTGGATACTAATTCACCTTAATAAATGTGCAGAATGAGCACGATAATGTTTATGAACAAAATTCCCTTGGAATTGCGACTGTGGTGGAATGATCTGGGGGGAAGCAGGGCAAAAAAGGTTCAATACACATATGGGAGGCCTCACTGGTTTGTTGAAAATTAATCCAAGGGGAGACATCATAAAAGCATTAATCACATTTTGGGAGCTCACAATGTCTTTCATTTGCCGGATTTTGAACTCACACCGACATTGTAGGAAATAATTTGATATATTGGGACCCCTATAATTCCTTTGATACATCAATACTTGATTGCCCCAAGAGCCCTTGCCGTGCACAAATTCCTGGACTACTTGAAAATCAGTAGGAAGGTTCACAATCCGGACTTATCAGTTGGCTTTTGCAACCCGCAAGTTATGTATCAGAGGTACAGACATATCGAGGGATTCAATAACCCCGAAACCCATATTTGTAGCAAAGGAAATCAGCTCAAATGGGAGGAGCATCAATTTTTTTGCATTCGTGGTATTTTTCTTAGGTCTTCTAGTTTTTCCGCGAAAGGATGGTAAAATTGACATACGGATAGCAGGGTTCGTTAGCACTTTAATGAACCAGGCTAAAAGTCCCTTCGCTCCAATGATCTTATCCAAAAGCTTCCGTGCTCTCACCGCCTGTAAAGTAGGAGGAGACTTCTTCGAAGGATATAACTTGCTGTTGCAAATATGGATGATCGAGCATATATGCCACCGGCCTTGGTTCATGAATTATGGGTCACCGACAAAGGACTGCGCAGAAAAATTCTGCAATAGGGTTGATAGATTTAGAGTACCTGAGGGTGTCACAGAATGGGTGTCGTATCTTCGGGTCATCACTGCAAATCAGATAGAGTGGACATTCGGGTGGCTCCTTGTAGATAAAGTTGTGTATATGCCAGCCACCGGGCCTCATTTCCTCCTGGTGGGTCTCCAAAGTATCCAGCCTTATGCTCCATACAGTGTACTAAGACTATTGGGTAGATTCCAAATGATCCCCAGGGACGAGGATATTAGTCAACATGCGGTTGAGATAAGACCAAATGGTCAATTCCCTGAAGCCGTCGTGCGTCAAATCTGGAGTGAGTGCCAATACTTGACAGCAGGTACTCAAGTATGCGACACATCTAAAGGCAAGGTTGCACCGGGGTATGTCGCTTGATATAAAAAAGAAATAGAGCCTGGAAGGCCGGCTAAGAGAACACATCTCCAAGAATTTTCTGAGACGTCACAAGATCAATGGGATTGGTTAGCAAAGGAAAATGAATATAGGGCCACAATAGGAAGATTAGAAAAGCAAATCCAAGAGCTGCAGTTTGAAAATAGTTTGCAAGCCGCAGCCAGTGAGGGAGAAAAGAAGATATTAACCAGAGAAAATGAAGCCTTACGAGCCCAAATCCAGAAAATGAAGGCAACCACCGAAAATCTCCCCAGAAGTACAAGAGATGAAAAACTCATAGAAACTTTGCAGCGGAAAGTAACCAAGTATGGGTTCAACCTGAATAAGGCGGAAGGCAAGCTATCTAGGGTTCGGAAGCAATTGATAAAAAGTGCGGAGGAATGACCCGCATCCTTGAGAAATTAAAGGAAGGAAATAACGATGAGATTGTTGGTTTAAAGCGAAGGGTCATCATGACTGAAAACAGAATGACCAAGCAAGCTGGGGACTTTAAAGCCGAAAGAGAACATTGTTATGCAATAATAGCAGGATTAGAAAGGGATTTGCGTCAATTCCAGAAGCTGAATTAGGTAGCAGAACAAACTCTAGAGGCAAGGGCCGAGCAAAGTGAGTTTTTGCTGCAAGAAAAAGGTGTTATTAGGGAAAGGATATGGGCAATCACAGATTACATTTCCACAAAGTGCAACCATTGCGAGGATATCAAGAAATCCATGTTCTTTGCTACCGCCATTACATTTGTTCGTCCAGTGATGGAAGACCTTCACCACCTCCAAGGAAGTTTAGCACGCAAGCCTGCGGTAAGGTCGAACGATGCCCCGCAAGCTCCAAAAGCAGTTGAAGTTTTAATTTATTCATAATTTCTGAAAAAATTGTATTTTTCTTAAAAGAGTTTGTCAGTCTGTATGTTCTTTTACGCACCATTCGAGTCTGTAGTTTATTTGTGCCCAAGTCTGATAGTTGCCTTTAACTTTGTTAGCTTTTGTAACCAAAGTTTTTGCCTTTATAAAAATTGAAAGTACCATAATATCTTGTTATCTCCATTACATTTTTGCATGAACTACGCTCGGTCTGATTCATGGGGCGTCATAATACGTAGGCAATCCTCATAGGATTCGACCGTATTCTTAAAAGAAAAAGAAAAAGGGAAAAGCTAAAAGGAAATAAGAACTAGAAACCAAAAGGAATTTCGGAATAAATGTCAGGATGACGCATGCGACCATCGCAAACATATACAAACCCGTTAACTGTGTAGGTTCATCATACCCAATATGCGATTTCCTATCTGTTATCTATCCCAACCTAACCGTTTGTAATTCTAGTTTCCAGTCCAGGTTTTTAGAGAACAGTGATTCGTTTTTGGTAAGCTGGCATCGCATAGATACTTTAATAGATCAAAAGGAAGCGCAGAAATGTCATCCGAATTGACTCTACCGGTAGTTCCCATCCCAGAGGGCAACTCGATTGCGTGGATCCCAGCCTCAGAATCTGCGGTAGATGAAGAAAATAGGATCCTTCGACTCAGAGTCATGGAGATGTGGGATGCTTGGACGAATGGAAAAGAGCCTCCAAGTGCCATCCCTGGATTTCCTGAGCTCTTCCCAAGGTCGGGGGGTACCTCTACTACTCCCATCACCCATCCAAATATCCTCTTGGGGCAGCCTACCATATCAGCCAACTTCGTCAGAGCACCCTATGAAGTCGTCCTCAGATTCTCACATCTCCCCCAGCTCCTAAACGGCTCCTCCATGTGCAGCCACCACACATCCTGCGGTGCCGAGACTCATGCTTGATCCTACAACTTTCACATTTCAAACTCCCAACTACCAAACCGAGCCACCTTCATACCCCGCATACACTTATCCTCAACCAGCATACAAACTCACACTGGTGCAGGATAAACTCCTAAAACACCTTAGCAAGATGAGATAATAAGAAGGATGAAAAGCTTTGAGCAGAGTTTGAAAAACATGCAAGGTTTGAGTGGGCAGAAGAGTGTGTTTTACTCGGTCTTATGCATATTCCCGCATGTACATCTTCCCCTGGGATTCAAAACACCGAAGTTTGAAAAGTACGATGGTCATGGCGACCCCATTACTCATTTGAAAAAAAACTGCAACCAACTGCGTGGGGCAGGCGGAAAAGAAGAACTATTGATGGCATACTTTGGGGAAAGCGTGGTAGGGATCGCTTCTGAAAGGTACATGGACCAAGATATCACTCGATGGCATATTTGGGATGATCTTGACCATGATTTCATAAGACAATTCCAGAAACCCTCGAAAAGTTTTAACGAATATGCTGTCAAGTGGCGTGAACAAGCGTCAAGAGTAAAACCGCCCATGGATGAGACAGAGATGGTCACGGTTTTTCTCCAGGCACATGCAGATTATTTCCAAAATATGATGTCAGCAATGGGCAAACCTTTCGCGGAAGCGATCAAAATCGGCGAGATGGTAGAAAATGGCTTGAAAACAGGAAGAATTCTGAGCTAGTCAGCCATAAGGGCGACCTCCCTGACCATACAAAACGAGGCAGGAGGAGTCACAAGCAACAAAAAGAAAGAAGAAGCTTCAATGGTAGCCTTCGGCATGAGAAGGCACCATTCTCCCAGGCCCATGTTTTCACAAAGGACCTCTCAACATTACTATCCCCATCACGACACGCATTATGTTCCACAACCTTATGCAGTTATGAATTCCCATCCATTCACTCGACCACAACAACAAGGTAACAGAAACCAGGCACCGAGAAATCAGCCTCCCTAAAACCAATATAATCTTCGCCCTCCACAAAATAATTTTCGTCCTAGGGAGCCGCCCAGGAGACAAAACTTTACACCAATAGGGGAGTCTTATTCCACCTTATTCCCAAAATTGGTCGGGATGGTTCTCTTGCAGCCCGTGCCCCCGAATAAGCAGAACCCCGAGTCACCTTCCTATCAATGGGGCGTAGGCTGTGCTTATTATTCCCGGGCCGAGGGACACGACACTGAAAACTGTTGGACTCTGAAGCGAGCAGTGGAGGATCTAATAGAACAAAAGAAAATAGTGTTGAGAGATAAAGAGGTCCCGAACATAACCAATAATTCGTTGCCACCTCACAACAATGGGCTAGTCATCATAATGATTTGTGAAGACAAAGAATTTGACCCTGCCCTAAAAGCCATAAGAGCCGATGCTGATGCAAACAAAAAATCGAAGGTAACCCCCAAGAAGGTTGAAGAAAAGGAAATGAGTGAAGCCAAGCACCCAGAAGCAGAGAAGAAGTTTGAAGTTAAGACTGAAACAGCACCCACCAAGGAAACCATACTTTACATCCCACGGGGGCATAAAAAAAACAGCCCACTTTGAGTCCCCCAAGAAGGTTTGAGTTGAACAAGACGATGTATGTACCCAATGAAGCTTATGTGGTACGGGGACCGATTAAACCGCCAAGGCTGAATGAGCCCGTGGTAATTGGTTGTGCGCCTCAGAAGCCAATGACAGACCGTTCTGCAGTCCCATAGAACTACCAGAAAACAAAAAAAACACACAAAGTCAAAGAAATCACTAGGGAAACTCAAAAGGTCCATCCCACAAAGAAATATTCGATCATGGAAGAAATGAACACAGCCACCAAAAGGTGATTTCCACCCAAAAAGCCAATAAATGCTGAAGAGGCAGAGGCCTTCTTTCAAAAAATGAAAATGCCAGAATATAAGGTGGTGGACCAGCTTTGGAAGTCTCCCGAGCAAGTATCATTATTATCATTGCTGATGAACTCTCCAGAGCACCAATAATTGTTGGCCAAAACCTTGAATGATGCTTATGTGCCGGTTCAAACATCCGTGGAACAACTGGAGAAAATAGCGGAAAGATTCTTTGCTATTAATCAAGTCACATTGGCAAGAATGACTTACTCCAGAGGGAACTGCCCACAACAAAACCTTGCACCTCACCATCAAATGCGAAGGCTATTATGTCAAAAGAGTAATGATAGACGGAGGTTCCGGGGTGGATATATGCCCACTGTCAACGTTGCAAAGAATGGAGATCAGAACAGAGAGGATCCATCCCAACAATGTGTGTGTTCGAGCTTTTGACGGAATTAAAGAGACACCATAGGGGAAATTGACTTAATTGACCACCATTCCGGTCGATTTTGAAGTGACATTTCAAGTTTTAGACATGGACGCATCCTATAACAATATCCTAGGAAGACAATGGATTCACGCGGCAGGAGCGGTGCCTTCTACTCTGCACCAAGTGTTGAAATTCGAACATGGGAACCGGGAGATTGTGGTCCATGGTGAAGACGAACAGTCAATTTACCGTGATCCCTTTCTCCCCTACCTCGAAGATAAAGAGGGAAGTGAGCATATAGTCTACCAGGCTTTTGAAATTATGGTAGCCGATCAACACAAAGAAGGTAAAACATTCCCCCAGCCTTTCCTCTCTAATGCCTCAATCATGGTGGCAAGAGAGATGACACGCCAAGGGTTTAAGCCAGGCAAGGGACATGTAAGTTCTCTACAATGAATAACTGAGTCGATTGTTTTGCCTACCGCACAGAATTTTTTTGGGTTGGGTTTCTGTCCCATGCCGGAGGATACCACCTAGGCCAACCGTAGGAAACGTCATAGATGGGTTTTGCCACAACCGCTACCCTACTTATACAAAACATTTGTGAAACCAAAATATAGTGAGGAATAGGAAGACGAGACCTTCACAGTGAAAGAAATTGAAGAGATATGTGGGGCCATGAGGAAATTATTGTATGAAGCCAACATGGTCCAACTGGGAGAAGGCTCAAGCACTGCTGAGGTGCTCTATATGGGACCGGATACCAAGTTACAAAACTGGAAAGCCACCCTTTTTCCAGTGAGGAGGGAGGCCCGGTAGTCCTGCCTTGCCACCTTTTCTTGCATCACGAGTTATTTCAGGGTGTAGCTCGGGTGTTTTTCCTTAACTATTTTGTCCTTTAAATTTCAGATGTAAACCTTGTTATCTTACTGTTTCAAAGAAATGAAATCAATATTTCATCCTTGGAACTTCTCTATTTTTCTGATTCTTGGTTTTTCTTCTATTTCATTTTTTCTTTCAGTTCCAATAATGCAGCTTTAAATACTATGTCATGCTCGCGGACTTCATGCCCCGACTCGAACATACTGCCTATTTGTGAAATAATGACAAAGAACCAAAATAAGATGAAGAAGAGGCTTTTAGGGAAATCAACCGAGAATTGGAACATTTTGAAAATAAACCTAAGCCGAACTTAAACGATACCGAACCGGTTAACTTGGGCGATCCCGGCGAAACCAAGGAAACTAAAATAAGCATCCATGTGGATAAGGAAATCCGGGATTCACTGGTTCAACTCCTTTTGGAATTCAAATATGTATTTTCTTGGTCTTACGATGATATGTCTGGGCTGAGTGTAGATCTAGTGGTTCATAAGTTGCCTACACACCCCGAATGCCCTCCAGTCCAACAAAAACAAAGAACGTTCAAACCCGATGTCAGTGACAAGACTAAAGAAGAGATTACAAAACAATTAGAAGCGGGGGTAATATGAGTGGTTCGATACACCACATGGTTGGCCAATGTAGTCTCGGTACCAAAGAAAGATGGGAAACCCCGAGTATGTGTATATTACAAAGATTTAAACAAGGCGAATCCCAAAGACAGCTTCCCTCTACCTAACATCCACATCCTTGTTGACAACTATGCCAAACATGAGCTACAGTCCTTTGTAGATTGCTACGCAGGATACCACCAAGTGTTGATGGATAAGGAAGAAGCTGAGAAAACCGCCTTCACCAAACCTTGGGGGACTTACTGTTACAGAGTTATGCCTTTCGATTTAAAGAATATTGGAGCAACATATATGAGGGCTATGACAACCATTTTCCATGACATGATGCATCAGGAAATAGAAGTATATGTGGACGATGTGATTATCAAGTCCAAGACTCAGGGTGATCATGTAAGGGACTTAAGAAAGTTTTTCGAAAGGCTTCGCAAGTATGACTTGAAATTGAATCCAACTAAGTGTGCATTTGGGGTCTTGTCAGGCAAACTTCTGGGATTCATTGTCAGTCGAAGAGGTATCGAGTTGGATCTGACCAAGATAAAATCCATTCGAGAGCTACCTCCTCCAAAAACTAAGAAGGATGTAATGAGCCTACTGGGAAGACTGAATTACATCACCTGATTCATCACTCAGTTGACTTCTACATGCGAGCCCATATTCAAGTTATCGAAAAAGGATGCAGCAATAAAATGGACTGGTGAGTGTCAGGAGGCTTTCGACGGAATCAACCACTACCTGTCCAACCCACCAGTCTTGGTCCCGCCCGAACCAGTAAGGCTACTATTTCTCTATCTAACAATCCTGGAGAGCTCTTTTGGTTGTATTCTCGGGCAGCATGATGCCATGGGAAAAAAGGAACAAGCCATCTATTATTTGAGCAAGAATTTCACCAGTTACGAGGCCAAATACACGTGCAAGAAAGAACTTGTTGTACCTTGACGTGGGTGGCCCAGAAGTTGAGGCATTACTTGCAAGCTCATACCACCTACCTCATAACCAGGCTGGACCTGTTAAGGTATATATTCAGAAAATCGATGCCCATAGGGCGATTGGCAAAATGGAAAATCCTGCTCACCAAGTTCGACATAGTTTATGTTACTCGTACCGCAATGAAGGCTCAAGCATTAGCAGATCATCTGGCCGAGAATCCAGTTGACAACGAATATCAGCCTTTGAATACCTATTTCCCTTATGAAGAATTGAATTCGGTGGAAGTAACATCTGAAGACGTCCCCGTTTGGAAAATGTTCTTCGACGGAGCAGTAAACGCAAAAGGCATAAGGATTGGGGCAATTTTAACCTCACCCACAAGTCAGCATTACCCGGCTATAGCCAGACTCCGATTTTTCTTCACCAGTAATACAGCTGAATACGAGGCTTGAATTATGGGCATGAACATGGCCATTGACCAAGATGCTGAGGAGTTGTTAATCATGGGGGATTCATATTTTATCATACGACATGCTTAAGGAGTATGGGAAACAAGAGACATCAAACTCATCCCCTATCGACAATATGTGAAGGATCTCATCAAACGATTCAAGTTGGTACAATTCAGGTACATTCCTCATTGTCACAACGAGTTAGCAGGCGCACTCGCAACTCTAGCTTCCATGTTGCCTTACCCAGGAAACGCTTACGTTGATCCTTTAGAAATCCAAATAATAGAAAGGCATGGGTATTGCAATGTGACCGAAGCGAGTTCCAGCACACAGCCCTGTTATTATGACATCAAGAGATTCTTGAAAACATAAGAGTAAACCGAAGCTGTCATACCCGTAGAGGTAAAAATCCCTTCACTCCAAGGAATTGTCGAAGCAGAAATTAAGGATAATGAGTCGGTTAAGAGTCGGTTGGAGTAGTTGTCATTAATTTATGAAAAATGGATGGCCGCGGTTTGCCACAGGCAGCTGTACCAACAAAGAATAGCCCACACTTATAACAAGAAAGTGCGCCCTAGGAATTTCGAAGTCGTACAGCTGGTATTGAGGCGTATTCTCCCTCGCCATCAGGAAGCTAAGGTAAAGTTTGCCCCAAACTAGAAAGATCCATATATTACCAGAAAGATACCGACCAAAGGAGCATTGTACCTGGGTGACGTTGAAGGAGACGATCCCGAGACAGCAGTGAATGCAGATGCAGTAAAAAGGTATTACATTTGAACTCCCTATAGCAATGATTCCGGCTAGTTGAAATGGCGAAGGATTTTATTTCCCTCTACCCTAAACACTACCAATCCTTTGAAACCCCTTTGAGTCGATCGCTTTTTTTGTTCACAATCTTTAGAACCCAGAATTACTATTCAAAAGAAAGGGATGAAAAATGATGAATGAAAAAAAAAAGGAGAAAACAAAAAAAAGAGAAAGAAAAAAATAAAAACAAAAAAATGATAATAAAAACAACAACAACAACAACAAACAAATTAGTTTAGGAAAATCTTCATGAACTACGTCTGACTTGATTCCGTAAGGATACGTAGGCAGCCTCTCCCTGAGGTTCTGTCATATCAAAATAAAACCCAAGTTCCCGACGAAATAGAACTGGGGCACAAATGTTATAGTTCGGCCATAAACCCTCCAGAATGGTTCCAAAGGTGTAAACTTCCATCCGACTTCCTTTGCTCAAGAGCCCGATCCAGGTCCTTCCGATCAATTGACCAAAATAAGGATGGGTAAAACACTGTTGCTGGGGTTCGGCACATTTCAAATTGAGAGAAATAAAATGAAAGAGTCTTATCGATGAAAACCTTCGGGCACCATAAGGAGACGGTGAGCAGAGAAAAATAAAATGAGAGAGTCCGTTCAGCGAAAACTCGCAAAGAGAACTATCAGACGATGGGAGAAGAGAAATGAGAGAGGCCGATTGGCGAAAACCCACAAAGGGCATCGTTGGCCGAAAGAGGAAATATCATCATCCCAAGCCTGAACAAGTTTCATGGTTTTGAAAGATTGAAATCAAAAGCAGAAATGGATCTGGGTCGGGTATCTAGTCCAAGAAGCATGTCGTTTCCACTTAAAGTCGGCACGCACTCCCAGATAAGTCCTCCCTTTTCTCCCAAAAGACACATATCCATGTGTTTTCTACTACTCCTTTTCTTTTTAACTTTGATGTCCTGACCATTCGGTAAGAGATGGTAGCAAGAACAGTCTCAAGGGTTTTCTCCTGGAAAGAACTAAAAGGAATATCTGGTATCAGTGAATGCACTTAGCCAATCCCGGCTGATCATGACAGCTAACACTTCAAAAGCAGGAAAATAGAAAGAAATGAAATTCAAAGTCAAGAGCCCACGAAGGAGAATGAAGATCGGAAAGGTTAATCCCAAGTAGGTTAATGCTTCCTACAAAAATCCCAAAAGGCGAGCCCCGAAGTGGAAATCAGGACAAAAATCATAACTAAGGACCCGTAAAACAAAAACCAATCTGAAAGATGAGGACCCCCCGACCAACCTATGAGGAAAAGTTTGGAAGTCAATGGTTTCCTCCAACATAAATGAGGTTGAAACCAAGCAAAACAAGGCCACAAACCAATCACTGTTCGAAATAACAAATTGCTCTGTTTTTGAATTAAAATTTGAAACAGGTGTAATCTGACAACAATGGAAACACGTGGAAAATACAATCAAGGGAATGGCACAAGGACTAAGAATAGTGTTGCATCAATAGCCAGCAAAAAGGGAAGTTTTCTTTACATTCTTTTCCTGCAAGTTTCATAAATAAACGTGATAGCATGGGACTCCGATCCCTGAACCCTTCCCCAGACTTAGGGCCATATCCCTAGCCTTCCCCTGTGAAACCTGTGGACTTCCTCGGCATAACCCAAGGGTCGCACTCCACTCTCTCTAGCACAGACCGAGAAATTGCTTTCTTTCGCTTCCCAGCATAACCCGGGGGGCTTCTCTTTATATCCCCAGCATGACCTGAAGACCCCCTTTTCCACTTTTATTCCCCAGCATAGTCTGAGAGCTAAAGCTTTTCTGTCCTTAGCATAACCTAAGGGTTTTTTCCTTCCCTTCTCTATCCCCAACATAGTTAAACGGATCTCTATGGCCCTCCACTTCCTTAAAATCTCAATAGCATAACCTAGGAGTTTTTCTTTCAATCCGGGCATAACCCGCGGATTCCCCTGGGAATTTTCCATTCAATCTCGGCATTACCCGTGGATCTCCCTAGCATAACCTAGGAGTTTTTCTTTCAATCCCGGCATAACCTGTGGATCTCCCTAGCATAACCTAGGAGTTTTTCTCTCAATCCTGGCATAACTCGCGAATTCCCCTAGCATAACCCAAGAATTTTTCTTTCAATCCCGGCATAACCCGCGGATCTCCCTTTCATAACCCAGGAATTTTCCATTCAATCCCGGCATAACCTGTGGTTCTCCCTAGCATAACCTAGGAGTTTTTCGTTCAATCCCGGCACTACCCACGGATTCCCTTGGCATAACCCAGGAATTTTCCATTCAATCTCGGCATAACCCGTGGATCTCAATAGCATAACCTAGGAGTTTTTCTTTCAATCCCGGTATAACCCGCGGATTCCCCTGGCATAAACCAGGAATTTTCCATTCAATCCCGCAATAACCCGTGGATCTCCCTAGCATAACCTAGGAGTTTTTCTTTCAATCCCGGCATAACCCGCGGACTCCCCTGGCATAACCCAGGAATTTTCCGTTCAATCCCAACGTAACCCGTGGATCTCCCTAGCATAACCTAGGAGTTTTCTTTCAATCCCGTCATAACCCGCAGATTCCCTAGGCATAACCCAGGAATTTTCCATTCAATCCCGGCATAACTTGTGGATCTCCCTAGCATAACCTAGGAGTTTTTATTTCAATCGCGGAATAACCCGCGGATTCCTCTGACATAACCCAGGAATTTTCCATTCAATCCCGGCATAACCCGTGGATCTCCCTACCATAACCTAGGAGTTTTTCTTTCAATCCCTGCATAACCCGTGGATCTACCTAGCATAACCTAGGAGTTTTTCTTTCAATCCCGGCATAACCCGTGGATCTCCCTAGCATAAACTAGGAGTTTTTCATTCATTCTGGCATAACCCGCGGATCTCCCTGTGTAACCCAGAAAATTTTTCAGTTCATCTCGACATAACTCGTGGCTTTTCCTTTCATCCCTAGCAAGGACCTTTCATTGCTATCCCGGCATAACCTGTGGATCCGCTTCTTATCCCTCGGAGGAACCCTTTTTCCTTCCCAGCATAACCGAACAATCAGTTCAAAGGATACGCAATCCTTACTTTTATTGTTTTCAATAAAGAAATAGCTTAGATTTGTCTTGCAAATAACTCACAAAATTTTCCCGGTGAAAACTGAGGCAGAAAATTTCGTTCGTTGGTTTATGGTGTCCAAGCAGGTTTTACTTCAAGGCACAACATTCGAGATGACCGAAAGTGGGAGTCTCAACCCGGAATAAGGAAAAGAACAAAAGAACAAAAAAAAGTGAATTCAAAATGATGAAGCAAACAAAGATGAGGATGACTCAAAGTTTGATTGAAGTCACAAGTCTTATATGCCCTGCTTCAATCCAATGCTGAAACAAAACCAGCACCTACAACATGCGGACAACAAGACTCAGATCTAGGTTTATAGCGAAATCAGCTAAGATTCGAGATCAAGCTTTAAGAGTTGTACATATATATAGGAATTTTGTAACCCATAGCTGATAGGCTTAGCTATTTTAGCTGTTAATTTTCTTTTGGTGTAATAAGGAGTCAGTAAGCAGTAGCAGTAGCAACAACAATGAAATCACAGCCCCTGGTAGTCCCAGATAAGGCTGTTGGGTGTAACGGTTCCGAATCGGAACCGGACCGGAATCGTGGCCCTGCCGGTTCTGCCGGTTCCGGCGGCCCGGTTCTGGCGGCTCCGGCAGTTCCAGGGGACCATGACGGTTCGGTTCTATACTCAGGAACCGGTAGAACCGGACCCGCCAGAACCGGAACCGGCTCGCAGTTCTGGACCGGTTCTACCGGTTCCCAATGGGCATTTTTCAAAAAAAAAAAATTAAATTATTTCAGCAACGGCTTTTTGCAAAAAGTAGCCGTTTGGAAGTTTAAAAAATAGCCATTTGGCCCCCAAACTTTATATAATTACACTATTTCCCATTTCTCAACTATAAATACCCCCTCATTCTTTCATTTTTATTCACCAATTCATCAATATCTCTCAATCTCTCTCAAGCTCTCTTTCAATCTTTCTAGTGCAAGTGCTTAATTTATTGTTGCAAATTCGTGAAAATTTGTGAAGTTGTTGAATTGATGTTTCATGGGGAAGGAAAGGAGCCCCTTTGCTTGCTTTTTGGGACATGTAAGACAGTGTTCAAGTTCAACGATTTTCAATTTTCAAGAAGTTGTTCGTCTATCCGGTGAACTCGTTTCAACTCTTACATGCTAATTGTAATTTTTTGGGTTTTTAGTTTGCTTATTTCTAATTATTATGGCATTTTCGTTAAAAAAAATGTTCGGTAAAGGAAAAGCTAAAACCGGTGAATATAGAAACCCAATTAACGCTACGTATAATTCTCGGGATTATGGTGAGGAAGATGATGAAATGCTAACTACACAAGATTGGACTAACGTTAAAATTCTTTTAGATTTTTTAGAACATTTTCATGTGGCTAAAAATGCTTTTTCTGGCCAATATTATCCGACTATTTCTAACTGTTTAGTTTATATTGCCGCACTTGCTAATTTTTTTGTTGATTTTAGCGAGGGAGGGGACAATTGTTGCATCGGAGAGCCCTTTTAGTCAAGCAAGACTACAAATAGGTTATCACAGAGCGTCGATGCGGGACAGCTTGGAAAATTCAGTGCTTTTTTGAGATTGGATCCGCGCAGAAAGAAGGAACTTTGGCCTAGCAGAATCACAACCAGAAATAGATGAGGCGTATGAAGAAATGATAGCAGAACTTGCTCAGGAAGCAACTTCACCCGGAAGTGGTGATGAACAAGCTTCATTTCCACCACCGCCAACACAACCACCTCCAAACCTTGAAGGTTTATGAGATTTGTTAGAAATAATGCATAAATTATGATGTAACTTGTACATTGGCACGTCTTCTTTTAGTTTTTTTTCCTTTTAATAGTGGTATTAGCACCATGTTGTGCTCATTCCATTGGGGAAGGAAGACTAAGAAAGATATGCCATTTTGGTCAATAAATATGCTCTTTATCATATCCTTGAATATCTTTTGTCTCAATATTTTTTTGTCTTTACTTCTATATCAATCCTTGAATATTTATATAACATACAATATATAACATACAACACAATATACTAATGACAACATTCTTTTATCAATATTTACTACTTATGTACAATTTATACTAATTACTAACTACAACACAATATACACAACTTATATACAATATATACTACTTATATACAATATATACTACTTATATAAAAAATATACACTACTTATACACAATATATACTAATTACCAAACACAATATATACTATACTAATAACATAGTACACCATATAAAATATATTCTACAATATACTAATGACTACTATATAAGATATTGACTTAAATAAAAAATTCAGAACCGCCGGAACCGCCAGAACCGGAACCGGATGGTACTTGGAACCGTCACGGGCCGGTTCCACCTTCAGAACCGCCAGAATCGGAATCGCCAGAACCGCCAAAACCGGAATCACCAGAACCGGAGCCGCCAGAACCGGAACCGCAGACCCAAATAGACCCAGAACCGGAACCGGATACAGCCTTAGTCCCAGATACCAAACACCCCCGAACTACACCGACCTGATTCCTTTATAGCCAAGGATATGTAGGTTACCTTAGAAGCAGAGTGCGGTCAAATTTTTTTTTAAAATGCTTCCCACGAAGTATTCAAATGGGAAAACGTTGCTCGTATATGCTCACTTTATCTTTGCACGAAAACTCTTCGTGTTTCCGAGAAAAGAGGGGCAGTTGTGACCAAGTGATTTTTGCCTCACTAAAATTACTCCTACAGAATTCTCAAACTTAGGATTTCTCCTTTATTATTTATTTTTAGGATTTAATTGCGCATATTAGTGTGTGTTTTCATTGGTACATGCATGACAAGTCATAAAAATATATAAAAAAAAAAATTACATAAGCATTTAGGATTTAATTTCACATATTTTGTTGAAATTAATTGGTATTTAAGGTTTTGTTTTGTGAAATATAATAAATCACAAAAATAAGTAGTTTATTTTGGCATTTTATTGTTAATTTTCATTTTTGGCATTTTTTTGTTAATTTTCACATTTGTTTAATTTAGGTGGTTATTAGTCTAGTTTAGCTAAATTTAGTCTAGTAAGATTTTTAAATAAAATTATGAAGTTTTTAAAAATGAAAATGAAAAAAGAAGTAGGAATTAAAAAATGATTAAAATAGGCTGGCCACAATTTGGCCAAGCCTGGTTGGCCCAAATGCCTTTACCCATCAAAAATACCCAACACCAGCCCAAAACCCGTCTCTGACCCAAGCTGATATAAGAGATGCCCCCAAAACGACGTCGTTTTGGGGCCTTCAATCTCATCCATCCATCAACGATGATCCAACGACTCTAACCCCCACTTCAAGACCAATATAAATGTCCAAACGTGTGTATTACACTCAAAGACAAACTCTTTCCTCCTCGTACAAATCTCTACCGGTGTAACACCGTCCAGGAGCCACCAGAAACCCATCGTATAACCGCCGGCCAGAAATTGTCTCAGCTGGCGGCAAAGCTCAGATCCCGTCAAAAAATACACCCCTGAATCCTCGTACCCTCCTCTTTCTGATGCCCTAAAAATCAAGCCTCGAATGCCAATCGTCTCGAATATCAGCATATCTGGACGTCGCCTCCGCCGTCCATGGCAGCGCCGTCGCCGGAACCTTCCCAAAGTAACACCATATATTCCTCACCCATTCCCCATGATGAATCCATAGTCATATTCCTCCAAACCCCTAACCATCGCTTCGAATATTAGTTCGAAGTACTGATCCAAACCCCCAACCTCACCGGGATCCTTCAAAAATGGTATCAAGTGATCTCCTCAACTTCCCTCCACAAATCCATGTCCAACAGCCTTCAAATACAACTAGACGGCCAAAAATAAAATCAAAATAGCCTGAAACCCAAACCCCATCCCAAGCCAACTAACCCAAACCTGATACCCTCTCCTTCTCTCAAATAATGGCGCAAAGGCTTCAAGAGGCCATGGACCCTCTCAGAAAGGGTCGAAAAACCCTGAGACGTGAAGAGTCCAAATTTTAGAGTTGCAGTATTAAAGCTAAGTTCTCTTTGTGCTTCCTTCTAATTGCTTTTAAGTTCTCTTTGTTCTTCTTTATAATTGCTTTTAGGTTCTCTTTGTTCTTCTTTCTAATTGCTTTTTAATTTCCTTTGTTCTTCCTTCCGGTTGCTTTTGAGTTTCTTTATTTTCGTTTTTGTAAATGCATGAATGTCCATTCGCTCATCTGTAAAAATCTCTAATTGGTTACTTTGTTTCCATCACATGCTTTTTGTTCTTAAGTGTTGATAATATGCTTCTGAATGATCCTCTTATCATTTGAAGTCATAGTTGTTTCTTTCGACTCATTTGAATTATCATGCTAAGCTCAGAATTATTCATCTCTGGTTTAACTTTCCATTTTTGTTGATCAGTGTCCATGTGTGATAGATCTTGTTTCTGAAGTTTGTGTTGATTAACTTCATCTTTGTTTCTGAGTAATTTAGTCCACATTTTGATATTTGTCTAAATCGGCATGTATATATGTGTTGCATTGATTTGTTACTTATCAGTTTTTGACCCTTGTTTGTTTTCTTTTACATGGTATAGTATAGTCTCCAATTAAACAGTTGGTCATGACCAGCTTTCTCAAAATTTGACCCCACCTTATAATATAACCCTGGTTTATGACCTTGAGTAGTTAACTAGGGTCAAGTTCTAACCAAATGGATAGGCACCAGGGTATAAAACGTCTAGGCTAGTAACTAAGACAGGAAGACAGGGGTATTGGGGGTATTTGAGCATAAGAATCTTGTAACAAACCCTGGAACATTCTAGTGGAGGTCCAAAATGCAATTTCTGTTCATTCTTTCTCAAAACTTGAGGCACAAGTTAAATAATAAGGGATCAATTAAGCAAATCTGAAAAATGGGTAAGGGACTAATAAGAAAAACAAGAAGGATCTGTTTCCCTAAGGCCCTGCTATAAAAGGGTATCTGATTGTTTAGAAAAAAGGGATAGATACACATTTTCTAGAGAAGAGGTCAAGAACATCCATCTGAAAACAAATTCCTGTAATCCTACGTTTTTCCTGGCAAAAATCTTCTATGATAATCAAAATTCTATTCATTAGAAGTTGAAGATGACTTGAGGCATATGCATTAAGGATCGAAACTTGTGTGTATTGGATTTTTAAAACCTTTCCTGAGAGCCTGATACCATTCCTGGTTTTAGCTGTTTGATTTGTTGTTGTTGCTTGCTTCTCGTTTACCTTACTCATAGGATTCCTTTTTGCTGTAATTCCAGGTACTACTCTTGCTCAGGATAATTTGGAAATGCAACAGCGGTGTAGATGCATGATTATGAAGATGTTTATATTTTTATGTGAATGTCATAGTACGAATGTTACCAATTTAGTAGTATTTAGGATATTCATTTTATCAATGGCACTGTAATATGTATAAACATCTAAACTATATCGGATTGTATCTGGAATGGTGAACTCTAATTTGTTTAAATTTCAGTAGGTATAAAATATGGTAGTCAATAACCTGCCTGATTTTCGTGTTTGATTCGATAATAGGGAATCGTTATATGTATATGTACTCTGATTGACGAGTACATTAGATTTTTAGATGATAAATTTGAAACCTGAGTTGTAACTTATTAATTTACTAATACAAAATCACTCCGAGAATTTCCTTTTCTCAAATGATTTTTAATATGTTAAAAACGATCAATTATGAATAATATCAATAGTTGTAGTGTATCGATCTGGAAATGCCAGCCTTATCCTTGTGATTAATTTGTAGTTCAAATTTCTGGGCTCAAATTAAGGACCATGTTGTTGTAATTGTAAAGAATAAATATACTTCTGGGCTGTTTTCGTTGATAAGGCCCACATGGCAGAAACAGCCATACAAAGTGCTGAAATTATGCATACTGATCGTTTCATTTGGATAGACCACTAAAATATAAATCAATTAGGACTTTCTCTTCTATTTAGAGACACGAGTAATAAAGAATCATAGTCTTTTAGGCTACCCTTCTAAAAAATAAATTGAGTGAGTCGCACTAAAAAAATCGTACACTACGTTGGCACTCTAATTGTAATAAAATGCTTAAAAGCTTGGGAGATACCGTTTAGTGAATTTCACGGTTTTTTCACAAAGTTAAGAGCGCGTAGTTTCTTTAGGCGCGATGTTTTAATAATGTATCTTCCTAAATTCGGGTGCGCATTTATGTGATCCAAATCCAAATCTCAACGACGCTAAAATGTGTCGGGAATCCGGGTGCATTTATGTGACGTGGTTCGAGACATATTTTAATAACGTTGAAAATATTCCTAAAAATGAATAAAGTGGTTAATAATCTTAAAAATGCAATGTAGGATAAGCATGTATAAAAATCAGGAAATTAGCCATTTATAATAGTTTAAGCGACCATGCTAGAACCACAAAATCCGAGGGTGCCTAACATCTTCCCTCGGATTAACAAAATTCCTTACTCAAGAATTTCTTGTCCGTAGACTCCAATTGGCAGTCGAAAATTTTTCTCGATTTGGGATCTTAAATAAATCAGTGACTTGGGACATCAAAAGTCAAACCTATCTCAAGTGGCGACTCCATAAATAAATAATCTCATTTCGAATAATGTCACTTTAATTGAAAAAACTCCATTATACGTGTCATCCTTCGGGTAGCCGTGTAAAAAGGGAGGAGTGGCATTTTGGAAATGACGCCCCACGCTACGTGTGGCGCTACAATGGCCAATTTTTCATCTTTTGCTTCTTTTAACTCTAATAGTCTCATCTTTCGCCCGTGTTGTGTTCAGATGATTCTGACATATAAAAACACCACAAATTAATATAAATCAATATAATTTATATTCGAAATCTACGAAATACGAGTAAAATATGAGGTGATATACATACATATATATATATATATATATATATATATATATATATATATATATATATATATATATATATATATATATATATACTTTGAGCTAAATACGAGGAAACCCATGAATGAATCGTTTTCTTAGAAGTTATCTACCTACGGGTAATTCAAGTCACCGTTGAATGAAATTCATTTGCAAAGAGAAACTCTGAAAGTCTCTATAACAAGTTTGTAGCATAGTTACTTAATTTTTCATCAGAGCTATAAGATTATTTTCGATTATTTACACTACCTATATACGATAAATTGATTTAGGGATTTCGAATATTGATTCCAATACATTGTCGTAGAGGCAGAGCAAGAGTGTCGAGGGCGAGTTCGGTCGAATGCAGCATCTTTGATTCGAACATTGTATTTGTCATAAAATAATCTATAAAATATATATAAATTATTAATATATAATATAGTAACTTAAAAAGATTAGAATCCCGAATCTATAATCTTGAAATCATGGCCCGGCCTTTGCTTTGTTGCATAATTTTATTTCTAAATTTGCCTAATTTTTGCATGAAATCTTAGCACTTTTGTAGATCTCATCGAGACTTTTCCAATAACATGTACTGTTGGATCATATTTCTCAGTGTAAGCAAACTCATCATCATAATCACGTGTAATATAAACAATTTGTACATATGGAGATTTTCGGATTATCGCTTGAAGCGTAAGCACAGCACCTCTATATCGTTCTCATGTTCCTCAGTTGCAAACGCCTCATAGGATTTCTAGAGTCTTCTACTCTGTTACCCAAACAATATTCGAAAACAAAAGAATTTTGGGTGGGCAAACTTCTAGTAGAAACCGTAGTGAAAAATGTCTTAAAAAACGTCCAGCCCTATATCCCATATATATAGCTGCATTTTTAGTTCAAAACTGTTTTCAAAACATGTGAGGTTTCCTTCTCCCACTAAGGGACGGTTTCCAAGTTTCCTTCTCCCACTAAGGAACAGTTTCCACTATTTCATATTATTTAGGCACGGTAGGTACCATAGAATTTAATTAACAACGCTTTCTATTATGATATTAATTTTGAAATTATGAAATTAATTTTCATCATAATAAATTACGAATTATTCCACTGAAAATTCGCAATTGCACTCCTTTGTTCAATTATGAAATTCTTTCATAAAACCTTATTTAACTCCCCATGTTAAGATTCAAATACTAATCAATCAAATTAAATTACTGACTATTTAATTTGTTGATTATTTACTTTAGACTTACACTTAACTTATTTTATTTGTCGGATACAAAATCCACTGGCCGGGTTTACAGATGAAAACTTATAAGCTTTCATAAAGAAGTATTATCAATCTCAAAACCGAGACATGGATTCTATCAACTAATTATTACTTCGCCAATTTATATCATTGTTATCCAATTTACCAGGCTTATAGGCTCACGAAATAATATCGCCTTTTAATAAATCAAAACCACAAGTGACATACACAGTTAATATCAATTATATCAGGATTAAGAGTATAAGTACAGTAAATGGACTAGAGAAATTATTTAATAAAATACTTATCTCTACTTGATCCGTTCAATACATACAAAATTTATTAGCACAAGAAGTTGGAATTAGACCTATTCCCATAATCAAGATAAATTATATTTAATCTTGTGCTACAACCATTCCGATGATTTGTCCAATTTCATCATTAGATTGTGAACATTAGCTTTTCTGTCTTACAAGAACGGATGATTTAATCTTCCATGTATAAGCTACACTATATACATTAAATCATCTAATATGTAAGCAATGAACACACAAACCAATACATGATCTATTTAAAAGAAAACTTTATCAAATTTAAACAAGTAAATAAATAATTGTTCATAAAGAATACTATAACAATACGCATGGCTTATAGTATATTCTAACAATCTCCCACTTAGACTAATAACCATGCGTCTACAATTTTGACACCCATTCCTTCTACATGCTTATCAAAAGTCTTATGTGGTAAGCTCTTAGTAAACAGATCCATCAAGTTTTTCTCTGACGTAATCTTAGTGACCACTACATCCCCTCTCTGCACTATATCACGAATTAAATGATATTTACGCTCAATGTTCTTTGCACTTTTATGGCTTCGTGGCTCCTTTAAATTTGCAACCGCACCACTATTATCATAATAAAATTTTATTGGCGCTTGAATCGAGGGAACCACACCCAACTCTCTCAGGAAGTTACCGAGCCAAACTTCATCTTTGGCTGCCTCAGACGCTGCCATGTATTCGGCTTCCATGGTGGAATCAGCAACACAAGTTTGCTTGATACTCCTCCAACTTATAGCTCCACCTCCAAGAGTAAACACATTACCTGAGGTAGACTTTCTAGAATCTCTGTCTAATTGGAAATTCGAATCAGGATACCCAATAGGTACAAGGTCATCTGACTGGTAGATCAACATGTAATCCATAGTCCTTTTTAGGTACTTGATTATATGTTTAACCGCCGTCCATTGCTCTTTCCCAGGATTAGGCTAAAATTTGCTTACAACGCCAACGACAAAGCATATATCAGGCCTAGTGCATCACATAGCATACATGAGGCTCCCCACAGCTGATGCATAAGGGACCGCCTTCATCTTTTCTATCTCTTCATCAGTCTTAGGAGACTGATCTTTAGATAGAGAATTCCATGTCTGAAAAGAAGAAATCCTTTCTTGGAATCACGCATGTTAAACTTGGAGAGTACTGTATCAATATAAAGACTTTGGGACAAGCCTAATATCCTTTTCTTGTGATCTCGCAAGAGTTTGATCTCAAGGATATGAGTCGCTTCTCCCAAATCTTTCATATGAAAATATGTGGATAACCACTGCTTAACAAAATTCAACATGCCCACATTATTTCCTATGAGCAGTATGTCATATATATATAAGATCAAAAATGCCACTTTGTCCCCATTCCACTTTTTGTATACACAAGACTCGTTGAGACACTGATCAAAACCAAATTTTTTAATCGCCTTGTCGAAACAAGTGTTCTATTCCCTAGATACTTGTTTCAGTCCATAAATGGATCTTTTTTTACACAACATGTGTTCCTTGCCACTTTCCACGAAACCATCTGGTTGCATCATATAGATGCACTCATTAAGACTTCTATTAAGAAATGTTGTTTTGACATCCATTTACCAAATCTCATAATCATAATGAGCAGCAATGGATAAGAGAATCCTTATAGATTTAAGCATGGCTACCGGCGAGAAGGTTTCCTCATAATCGATCCCTTCTTTCTGAGTGTACCCTTTCACGACAAGCCTTGCATTAAAAGTTTGTACTTTTCCGTCTACACCTCTCTTTTTCTTATAGATCCACTTGTATCCAATGGGTTTAGCCCCATCATGTGCTTTAACAATATCTCATACTTGATTAGAGTACATTGACCCCATCTATGATTTCATAACGGCAACCCACTTATCGGCATCTTTATCATGTAGTGCTTGGTCGTAATTGACAAGTTCAAAAGTATGCTCCTCACGGATCCTATCATATGATTCTCCCAAGAGCGTATAATGAACCGGTTGTCATATTACTCTCCCACTATGCTTATGCACTACATCACTTGCAACCACACCATTTTGATTCTATGGTTGAACCACAATCTCATCAAGAACCTAAGCCTCCATGCTATCCAAAGGAATAACAACGACTTCTTCCTGTTGTGCAGTTTGCTCTACATAACTCCCACTACTTTGTGATAGTATGTCTTCAAGAACTTGTTCTTGCTGGACATTAAGTCTATTGACATTTCTCCCACTACTAAAATGCAATGGAATGTCAAATCCGACTTCGGGGTTTTGTATTTGGTCGTTTCGTTTATCAGATGACTGAGTTTCCATTCCTTTGTTTAATTCCCTATAAAACGATTTTACTTTTATGAACATGATTTATCAAATAATCCTCTTCCAGAAACTTGGAATTTGTGCTAACAATTACCTTCCTTTCTTGAGGACAATAAAATAAACCACCTTTCGTTCCTTTTGGATAGCCTACAAACACGCATACATCTATTCTTGCCTCCAATTTTTTCATTTTCCCTTTTAGCACATGTGCCAGACAACCCCAAACTCGAATATGCCGCAAACTAGGCTTGCGCCCAATCCTCAATTCCGTAGGGGTCAAAGGTACTAACTTTGAAGGAAATAAATTCATAATGAAATTTGTTGCTTCTAAGGCATGTCCCCAAAAATACGCTGGCAAACTGGAATAACTCATCATTGATTAACCATTTCCATAAGAGTCCTATTTCTCATTTCAGCTACACCATTATGTTGTGGTGTTCCACGTGCAGACAATTGAGATGTTATCCCACATTCTGATAGATAACCAATGAATTCTATAGAGATTTATTCCCCACCACGATCAGATCGTAATTATTTGATATGTTTATTAAGTCATTTTTCAGTCTCAGCCTTAAATTCCTTGAATTTTTCAAAATATTCAAACTTACGACACAACAAATAGACATATCCATATTTTGAGTAATAATCAGTGAAAGTCACAAAATACTTACAACCACCTCTTGCCTGGACGTTCATTGGACCACACAAATCAAAATGAATTAATTCTAATTTATCACTTGCTCGATTTCCTTTTGAGGGGAAATTTCGCTTTGTCATTTTTCCTTCGAAACAGGATTCACATGTTGGTAGTGCCTCCACTTTCAATGAACTTAAAGGTCCATCCTTGACCAACCTTGAAATTTTGTTTAGATTTATATGACCCAAACGCAGGTGCCATATATATGTTTCACTCAACTCAGGAGAACATTTTTGCTTATTTGGTAAATCAACATAATTCAGTTCTTTAGAGTGTAACGGCTTAGGTATAGAGTCAACTACAAAAAGACCATCAATCAATATAGCCGAAGCGAGATAACGTTTATTATGAGTAATAACACATTTGTCAATGACATGACAATAACAATCATAACCATCTCTCATAGCGCTAGAATCGAAATTAAATTCCTTCTAATGGAAGGTACATATAATGTGTCTTTTAAAGCTAAAACTCTACCACTACCAAATGAAATACTAATATTTCCTAATGCTAAAGCTGGGGCTACTGAATCGTCTGCTTGATGAACATTGATTTCTCCTCTACTTAACCGCCGTGTTACCTGAAACCCCTGCAAATAAGTGCAGATATGATTAGTGGCTCCCAATCTACACACCATGACATGGTAGAAACAACCGCTAAAAATGTTTCAACAACAAGTAGATGTAAATCACCTGGTTTATTTTTCAGCTTGGCCATATAAGTTGGACATAACTTCTTATGATGCCCAGGCTGCTTGAAGTGATAACACTCGTCCTTAGACTTTTTCATACCAGCAGTCACACCACCTGTTGAAACACGTTCTCAAATCGCTAAAACTAAACGTGTGTTCATTTCTGTAGGTTTTGATAAATGACAAACCGACACGCATGGAACATCGACATATGCCAAAGTCCAAGAACATGAGAAACAAAAAGCAAGATCAAGAATATCAACAAAGTTATAAATGAGTCACTTTATAGTGTGATCTTGATCCGACAACTTATTCAAGTCTTGGCTTCTCTCGTAAAATCATTTTCATGCATCATTGATTCAAACCAAAATGATTTTCAAACATTTTCATTTTAGCCAAAATGATTTTTCAAGCATGTTTTACAAATCTGGACATAAATAATCGGTTATGTATTTCTTATAATCGATTATGTTAAGACAGTGTTAACCGAAATTTTCAAGACAGCAATATAATCAATTATGTCTTCCTTATAATCGATTATGTTAAGGCAGTGTTAATCAAAATTTGCAAAACAGCAATATAATCGATTATGTCTCTTCTAATAATCGATTATGTTGACGCAGTGTCTAACCGGATTTTCAAAGCAGCAAAATAATCGATTATGTCTTTTAGGTAATCGATTATGTTAAGACCGTTGCCAATGTATTTTTAAAACGCTGAAATATAATCGATTATACACAAGGCTATATTCGATTATGCTTGCACAGAATCTGTTTCCGATTTTTTAACGTTAACTGATAATCGATTATGTAACTTGAATAATCAATTATTATGCTTAAAATCCGCATATGATTTTTGAACGATCTGCAGATAATCGATTATGCAGATCATATAATCGATTATGCAAGCACAAAATCAGCAATTAGTGATTGGCAATTAAGCAACGGTCTTGGTGACTTTGAGCACTATAAATACACCTCAAAATCACTCTTTTAAGTACAACAACTGATTACATTCTTGCTTAAGCTTACATACTCTCATATCAATCATTTTATATTCATTTCATAGCTTTTTAAGAGCCAAACTCTTGACTAAGTTGTTGTGTTCTTGAGCGTATTGTTTTTACTCATATCTACTCTATAAAGAGAGTCTTGTCTTGAGTGCTAAGTGTTTGTACACACTTGAAGGGATAGTCTAATCCCTTGTTGTAAGAAGGAAAGGTAGTTCCTTGGTTTGAAGTCTTGAGGTGTGGTATCCTCGAGCAGGTTGAAGTCTTGTAGAGTGTATATCTACGAGCAAGTGTAACGGTTTGTTAGGCACCCGTAAGCTTAACGAAGTTAGTGTAAAACTCGAGAGAGTCTCTCGGGGACTGGACTAACCACACGTCGTGGTGAACCAGGATAAACTTGGTGTGTTCTCTCCTTACTTCTTTATTTACCGCACTTATTTTACTCCTGCAATTTTAATTCCACAAATTTACATTGTTTTTTATTATAACGCTATTCACCCCCCCCCCCTCTAGCGTTAAGTGTATATTCTAACAATTTGTATCAGAGCCATACTCTCTGAAAGACTTAACAGTTTGAGAGAAACTTTACATGGCTTCTACTCGTAGTGTTTATGCAGGACTAGGTGAAGGACAATGCTTCACAAGGCCACCACTATTCGATGGCACAAACTATACTTATTGGAAGGAAAGGATTAGAATATTTATTCAATCAAATAATTTTCTACTATGGAAAATTATCAAGAATGGAGAGCAAATTCCAACCAAAAAGGTAGAAAATGAAATGGTGCCAAAATCAGAAGATGAGTATGATGCAGACGATATTAGAAAGGTGGAGAACAACGCAAAAGCCATCAACATGATGTACTGTGCTGTAAATCCTGATGGTCATCGGAAAATCTCATGTTGCACCACGGCTAAGCAAATGTGGGATAAATTGGAAATTACCTACGAAGGTACGGACCAGGTAAGAGAAGCTAAAATAGATTTTCTAACCCATGAATATGAACTTTTTCATATGAAGAAAAACGAGAAGATAGATGATATGTTTGAACGATTTTCAAAAATCGTTAATGATCTTCATGCTCTTAAGAAGATTTTCACGGATAGGGAACTTGTTCGTAAAATTCTTCGAAGTCTCACTCCGGAATGGCGCTCCAAAGCCGACGCTATTCAAGAGTCAATCGGCATTACAAATGTCACAATCGACGGGCTTAGAGGTAATCTCAAAACCTATGAATCTACTATTCTTAACCCTCCTTTGGATGATTAAAGGAAACGAAGAATCGCCCTTAAAGCAAGCACGACTCAACCTCAAAATGATGAGGATTCAAGCGACGACGATAACGAGTTCGGACTCGTTATTAAGAAATTTCACAAGTTCATGCAAAAGAAGTATGAACGAAAAGGTAAGCAACAAGGAGACCAATTGAAGTGCTATGGATGCGGAGAAATCAGGCATATCAAATCAAATTGTCCAAACATCAAAAAGGAGAAGAAACCATTCAAGAAACAAAGAGCATACATCTCTTGGGGAGGCGACTCCGGAGACGAATCAAGTGATGGAGAAGGAAACGAGACCGCAAACTTGTGTCTTATGGCACACGAAGAAACTCAAAATGAGGTATGTACTTCTTCTAAGAACTATTTCACTTTAGAATAAATGCAAGATGCATTTGATGAGTTATATAAAGAGTTTATTAGCGCTTGTAAATCTATAAAAGATTTAAGAAAACAATTTTCTTCAAAAGAAAAGGATTTTGAAAAACTTACTCTTGAAAATGAGAAATTAAAAGAGGAAAACAAGTTTTATGGCAAAAGAAGCGCCGATAAACCCAAAAGCTCAAATAAGGATTGTACTTCTTGCAAATATCTAAAGGAAGAAGTAGAAAGTCTCAAAAGCACTTTGCACAAATTCAATTCTTCACACAAAAATCTCAATGAAGTGCTTGTAAATTTGAAATCCACTAAGCACGGTATAGGCTTTAAACACAAGCCAAAAGAAAAAGTTGAGTCCATTCCTAAACCACCTAAGACTCAACTTAGGCAAAATAAAATAAATGTCAACACTCAACCTAGAAATGTTAATCCTAGAATTGCAACTCATCCTAGAACAAATGCTAGAAGAAATAGTGGCATGTATAGACCACCTAGACAAGATTTTCGAAAACCACATCAAAACTATATTCCTAACAATAGAGTAAATACTAGAAGAAATATTGGCATGTATAGACCACCTAGACAAGATTTTCGAAAACTACATCAAAACTATATTCCTAAAAATAGAGTGAATAATTTTAGACCTCTAAATTATTATCATCCTAGAAGAATGCAAAATCCGAATGTCATTTGTCATTATTGCAATAAAATTGAACATATTGCTCCCGCATGCTTCACTAGACATAGACATTTCACTGCAGGACAATCACACCAATATGTTGCACCTAACGCACAAGGACCCAAAATGGCTTGGGTACCAAAATCTCATTAATTTGTTTTGTAGGTGTGTTTGAAGGGATCAAGTGTACTTTGGTACCTTGATACTGGATGCTCCAAACATATGACCGGGGATGCATCAAAATTCCTTCAACTAAAACCCAAGGAAGGAGGAAATGTTAGTTTTGGAGACAATAACAAAGGAAAGATTATCGGCATTGGATCGGTCGGTAAGGACGAATCCTCCTCCATTAAGCATATTTTGCTAGTTAAAGGTCTTAAACATAATCTCTTGAGCATAAGTCAACTATGTGACAAGGGAAATCTTGTATTGTTTGACTCCGAAGAATGCTTAGTTATCCGTCGTAGTGATTTTAAAATTATTCTTCGTGGCATTAGAATGGATAATATCTATATGGTTGATCTTGAAAATTCTTCATCAAGTTATGTGAATTGTCTTTTGAGTAAAGAAGACGACATGTGGCTATGGCATCGTAGAGTAGCTCATGTAAATATGAATCTTTTAAACAAACTAGTTTCACAAGATTTAGTAATTGGTCTTCCAAACATGAAGTTTGACAAAGATTTTATTTGTGATTCATGCCAAAAAGGGAAACAAACAAAGGCTTCTTTTAAATCCAAAAATGTTGTTTCAACCACTAGACCTTTACAACTTCTACACATGGACCTTTTCGGACCTTCTAGAATTAAAAGTCATGGTGGTAATCTTTATGCTTTTGTTATTGTTGATGACTATTCTAGATTTACATGGACGTTATTTCTTGCTCATAAAAGTAATGCCTTTCAAGCTTTTAAAAGTTTTCTTAAACGTGTTCAAAATGAAAAGAACACAACCGTCACTTCCATAAGAAGTGATCATGGGGGAGAGTTCGACCATAGTATCTTCGCGGATTTTTGTGACGAACTCGGTATTGAACATACCTTTTTGGCTCCACGTACACCACAACAAAATGGAGTGGTAGAACGTATAAATCGATGTCTCGAAGAGATGGCTAGAACCATGCTCGATGAGGCCGAAATTCCCAAATATTTTTGGGCGGGTGCCGTGAGTACCGCAAGCTATGTTTTAAACAGAGCTATCATTAGACAGATACTCATGAAAACTCCCTATGAATTCTATAAGGGAAGGAAACCAAATCTTTCCCATCTTGGAGTCTTCAGTTGTAAATGTTTTATTCACAACAACGGAAAAGATAATTTGGGAAAATTTGATGCAAAATCTGATGAAGGAATTTTTCTTGGTTACTCATCGCGTAGCAAAGCATATAGAGTTTTTAATAATCGAACCAAAATTGTTGAGGAATCTCCTCATGTAGTATTTTGTGAAAATGATGCTCGCTTGGCAAGAAAGGATTCTTGTGTTGATCTTGCATATGCTTTAAAGAAAATCAATCTTCAAGACAAGGTACAAAAGGAGGATCCAAAGGAAGTTCAAGATGAAGTCATGGAACAACCTTCGGAAGAAGTACCACCACAAGAAGAAGAATCGATGATGCCTAAGGCTTGGAGGACGTCTAAAGACCATCCTCTTGACAAGGTAATTGGCAACATCGAGAAAGGGGTAAGTACACGAAATCTTCTTAAAGACACCGTAGGACATATGGCTTTTGTTTCATAAATAGAACCTAAAATCATTTCTGAAGCAATTGGGGATGAGCATTGGACCTTGGCAATGCAAGAGGAGCTTAACCAATTCAAACGTAATGATGTTTGGGAATTGGTGCCAAGACCCGATAATCACACCATAATTGGTACGAAATGGGTTTTTCGGAATAAATTAGATGAAAATGGTATAATCACTAGAAACAAAGCTAGGCTAGTTGCTAAGGGATATAATCAAGAAGAAGGCATTGATTATGAAGAAACCTATGCACTCGTTGCACGCCTAGAAGCCATTCGTTTATTACTTGCTTTTTCATCATCTATGAATTTCAAATTATTTCAAATGGATGTCAAAAGTGCCTTCCTCAATGGGTTTATTCAAGAGGAAGTGTATGTTGACCAACCCCCGGGCTTTGAAGATTTTACATCTCCCGACCATGTCTTCAAGCTTAAGAAAGCTTTATATGGTCTTAAACAAGCTCCTCGAGCTTGTTATGAACGTCTAAGTAAATTTCTTTTAGACAATGAGTTTGAAAGGGGGAAAGTTGACACTACACTGTTTATCAAAAATAAAAACAATGACATTCTATTAGTTCAAATTTATGTCGATAATATTATTTTTGGTGCTACTAATGATCTTTTATGCGATGAATTTTCTAAGTTAATGACTAGCGAATTCGAAATGTCAATGATGGGTGAGCTAAACTTCTTCTTGGGGCTGCAAGTGAAACAAATGAAAGAGGGAACTTTCATTTGCCAATCCAAATATTGCAAGGAGTTGCTAAATCATTTTGAAATGAGCAACGCCAAAGCAATGGCCACCCAAATGAGTACATCCGACCATCTTGACAAAGATGAGAAAGGTAAGGAAGTAGACACCAAGAAGTATCGAGGTATGATCGGATCTCTTCTCTATCTTACTGCTAGTAGATCGGACATCATGTTTAGCGTATGTTTATGCGCTCGATATCAATCATGTCCGAAGGAGTCGCACCTAACTGCGGTAAAACGGATAATGAAGTATCTTATTGGAACTATAAATGTGGGACTATGGTATCCCAAAGGTTCTTCTTGCCAACTTGTTGGCTATTCTGATTCTGATTTTGCGGGTTGCAAATTGGACAGCAAGAGCACTAGTGGCACTTGCCATTTGCTCGGTAGCTCTCTAGTTTCTTGGTTTAGCAAGAAACAAGTAAGTGTTGCATTATCCACAACCGAGGCTGAATATGTAGTCGCGGGGAGTTGTTGCGCTCAAATCCTTTGGATGAAACAACAACTCTCGGATTATGGTCTTAGTATTGATCATGTTCCTCTTCGATGTGACAATACTAGCGCCATAAGCTTGACGAAGAATCCTATTCTTCACTCAAGAACGAAACACATAGAAATTAGACATCACTTTATAAGAGATCACGTTCTCAAGGGCGATGTCGAAATTGAATTTGTTGAAACCAAAAATCAATTGGCCGACATCTTCACAAAGCCTTTAGAGAAAGAGTCCTTTTTCCGCATTCGTAGTGAACTCGGAATTCTTGACTCCACGATGATCTAATTCATGCATTGCATTTTTCTTTAAATAATTACTAACTTGAGCGTCGGAGGGGCCTAATTCTTTTTTGCAGGTATTGCCCCAAAGACAGGGGAATTTTCAGGCACTGGTAACAAATAATCGATTATTGACTCAGCACAATCGATTATTTCTAACATCTCAGTTTGCAGGAATTTGGCAATAACGATTATTTACTAATCGATTAAGTTGAGATTCAGTGTTACGAGTTTTATAATAATCGATTATTTAGTACTGCATAATCGATTATCTATTACCGTCTTGGCTTTTCGTCACTTCACTGGACTGAAATAATCGATTATCATATTAACCAAAATCGATTATCTCCCGAGCCCGGATCCTCATAATACTTTCTGTCTTCAAATAATCGATTATCTCCTATCGCATAATCGATTACCTCTCTGCCTAATATTCAAAATATTGGCAATAATCGATTATTCAGCCTCCATAATCGATTAGCAACGGTCCGTGCTTTTAATTTTGTTACCGTTTCTGACCGTTTGGCTTATGAAATCTGCAGCCTTTTTGCTCCATAAATGCCTCACTTCTTCAATTCTATAAATAGGTATGTTCATCCTTCAAATTTCTCACTTCACATTTCACTCTTGGCTTCAAACAATCTTCCAAAAGTCTTCAAACTTTTGAAACAACTCCTATTTCTTCATACTAATGGCAAGCAAGCACTCTAAACGCTCTCGTTCCGGCAAACAAATTTCCTCCTCCTCCGCCGCTCCTCCACCCGTTTTCAACTATAAAGACGGCTCTTATTTGCGTTTTGATACTCAACCCGAACTTCTTCGTTTCATTGAAAAATTTGAGAGTCGAGAAATCCTTCCGCCTCGTTTCTCAACTACTAGATATCTTCGAAATAGCGCACCCCCATCAACAGAAAATATTCTTATACAAAGCCAACTCATTGACTTTCTATATCTTCAAACTCCTTACATTCACCCTACTCTAATCCGTGCCTTCTATTCAAATCTACAGAAGGACGAAGATGGTGACCTTGTCTCTAACATAAATGGAGTTCCAATTTTTGTAAGTGAGGAAAACTTGCAACTCCTCACTAACCTTCCACGGAATGGTAAAGACATTTCTCTCTACACTAGAGAAGCAGGCACTTTATTTGATGAACAACTTCTTTTCCACCAAATTGGTATTGGCGACTGTCCAGAGAATCGTCGCCCAACTATTACTCACATGCGCCCAGAATATCGTCTAGTATTTTGTTTCATCACCCGAGTTCTCAAACCCCGAAAATTCAATCATACAATCCTCTCCGTGGGGATTCAAAACTCTTACATGCTATTATCACCGGGGCTCGCATCAATTGGTGCAAGTTCGTCATGACTCATATGTATGATGCAATCGGGGACGATAAGCCACTCCCATATGCCTTTCTCATAATGGCTATTTTTGAAGCCTCCGGTATCGACACCTCCGTCGGTCCACACAAAAAGGCAATAAAGCATTGGGAAATTCAAGAATCTTCATTTCCCAATATTGGTGAAAATCCTCCTCCTCCTCCTACACAAATACGTTGTCCTCAAGCTCCTACTCTTCAAACCATTTCGGACCAACTTGCTTCTTTGTCAACCTCAATGACTCGTATTGATCAAAACGTCACCCGTTTGACTTATGAGCTTCATGGTTACTTTGATCATATCAACTATTCATATGCCCAAATTGTTATTCCGGGTGGAGAGTCGGATGCCGAGCCGGATATTAATGATGACAATGAATAAATTTTTTATGTATCGTTTGAGTTATATTCTGTCTATTTCTTGCTTTCTCATGTATGTTTAATATTTCTTTAATGAAAGTTCATTATTTTTGCTAATGTCAAAAGGGGGAAGAATAAGGGCTATGCACACTAATACATATTGGCATAAATTGAGGGAGAACTTATACTTATCTTATGCATATCCCGATATTGGTTTGCCATTATCAAAAAGGGGGAAATTGTTGAAACACGTTCTCAAGTCGCTAAAACTAAACGTGTGTTCATTTCTGTAGGTTTTGATAAATGACAAACCGACGCGCATGGAACATCGACATATGCCAAAGTCCAAGAACATGAGAAACAAAGAGCAAGATCAAGAATATCAACAATGTTATAAATGAGTCACTTTATAGTGTGATCTTGATCCGACAACTTATTCAAGTCTTGGCTTCTCTCGTAATATCATTTTCATGCATCATTGATTCAAACCAAAATGATTTTCAAACATTTTCATTTTAGCCAAAATGATTTTCAAACATGTTTTACAAATCTGGACATAAATAATCGATTATGTATTTCTTATAATCGATTATGTTACGACAGTGTAAATCGAAATTTTCAAGACAGCAATATAATCGATTATGTCTTCCTTATAATCGATTATGTTAAGGCAATGTTAACCGAAATTTGCAAAACAGCAATATAATCGATTATGTCTCTTCTAATAATCGATTATGTTGAGGCAGTGTCTAACCGGATTTTTAAAGCAGCAAAATAATCGATTATGTCTTTTAGGTAATCGATTATGTTAAGACCGTTGCCAAAGTATTTTTAAAATGCTGAAATATAATCGATTATACACAAGGCTATAATCGATTATGCTTGCACAGAATCTGCTTCCGATTTTTTGACGTTAACTGATAATCGATTATGTAACTTGAATAATCGATTATTATGCTTAAAATCCGCATATGATTTTTGAACGATCTGCAGATAATCGATTATGCAGATCATATAATCGATTATGCAAGCACAAAATCAGCAATTAGTGATTGGCAATTAAGCAACGGTCTTGGTGACTTTGAGCACTATAAATACACCTCAAAATCACTCTTTTAAGTACAACAACTGATTACATTCTTGCTTAAGCTTACATACTCTCTTATCAATCATTTTATATTCATTTCATAGCTTTTTGAGAGCCAAACTCTTGACTAAGTTGTTGTGTTCTTGAGCGTATTGTTTTTACTCATATCTACTCTATAAAGAGAGTCTTGTCTTGAGTGCTAAGTGTTTGTACACACTTGAAGGGATAGTCTAATCCCTTGTTGTAAGAAGGAAAGGTAGTTCCTTGGTTTGAAGTCTTGAGGTGCGGTATCCTCGAGCAGGTTGAAGTCTTGTAGAGTGTATATCTACGAGCAAGTGTAACGGTTTGTTAGGCACCCGTAAGCTTAACGAAGTTAGTGTAAAACTCGAGAGAGTCTCTCGGGGACTGGACTAACCACACGTTGTGGTGAACCAGGATAAACTTGGTGTGTTCTCTCCTTACTTCTTTATTTACTGCACTTATTTTACTCCTGCAATTTTAATTCCGCAAATTTACATTGTTTTTTATTATAACGCTATTCACCCCCCCCCCCTCTAGCGTTAAGCATATATTCTAACACCACCAACAGAGGGTTTTTTAGCCTTTTTCTTTTTCTGCCCGCCTCTCGGCTTAGAAGAAGAATCTGTCTGAAAATTCAACGCCACAGGAGGAGCTTGTGGCTTGATAATAGTCTCTGTCGACTGCAGCTCATTCATCAATTTTGCAAGGGAAAAATTCATTTTATTCATGTACAGGCGAAACTGCTGAAAAGTGTCAAGCAAAGTTTGCAGGATCATTTCAACCTGCGTGTCCTTATCAATATTAGCTCCAAGGACCTCCAGTTCATTCATAAGACTCATCATCTTCAGAACATGGTCCGTGACTGATGAACCTTCAACCATTTTGGTATTCAGAAGGGCTTTCATGGTAGTCTGCATAGGAGCACGATTCTGATCTCCAAACATTTCTTTGAGATTTTCTAGAATGTCATATGCAGACTCCAACGACTGATGCTGATGTTGCATAACATTTGATATGGGTGCCAAAATGTAACACTGCGCCATCTCATCAACCTTAATCCATTTCTAGTAAGCCTTTTGTTCATGATCTGTGGCATCATCTCCACGTTTTTCTGGACACACCTCATCGAGCATAAATTTGTACTCTTCAGCAAGTAGAATAATATCCAAATTTCATTTCCAATCAACATAATTCGGATCCTCGAGTTTGTTTTGAGTAAGAATGGCAGTAAGGGGATTGAAAGCAGTCATTGTTAATCTGGGAGACATTAAGTATTTAAATAGATCAAATCAGTTTGTATTATTGAATATTAAAATTCAAAACACACTATATATACAATCTATGCACCTTGAATAACAAATTTCGATGGGAAAGAAGTTATTCTTGCAATATACATATATAATGACAGATTATTCACTTCATAAAATTAAACAGGCCATACTCAGATTGAGAGTAAAATGTTAATTTAAGCCAAGTGAATATCAACACTCAACATATATTAGTTCCATTGAACCAACATGCATACTCAGATGGAGAGTAAATGCAAGTAATCAATGACTAGTATAACCTAGTGATCATTCATAATGTTGTTATCCGATATGGAAGAAGACCTACGTCAACGTGTAAAAATATTAAATCACTATTTTTTAACCCCGGAGACCATGGGAATTGATCCCCATGATTACTGGAATTAAAAACAACTAAAAAAATTCAGAATTTTTTTATTTAAAAAACATTAAAAACACCATCTAAACAACCCCAAAAGCCCAAAAAATATCTTACGTCATGAACAAAGCTGATGGGTATTGCTCATTGGTCCGTTTGGCATGGACCTGCCAAGTTTCAAGTCAATCGGAGTCCGTTAACTAGTTGACCTCCGATTTTCTACCCTAATTCGGCCAAGACTGTTTCTACGTTTTTCATGATATAATTCAATTTTCAGATTATTCTAACTCTCCATCACCAATATTAAAGGATATTTCAAGTTTTCAGAATAATCAATACAACTCATAACAGATAATCACGCCAATACAATGCAGGTTTTCAGAAAAAAACAAACTTTGTATGTAATTCAAAACTTGCATATAGAACATGATATTAATCCTTATCTTTTATCCTAATTATTTAATTATACGTGAGTAGGTTCTGATACTAATTGTTGGATCATATTTCTCAGCGGAAGCAAACACAACATCATAATCACGTGTTATCTAAACAATTTGTACATATGGAGATTTTTGGAGTACCTCTTGAAGCATAAACACAGCAACTCTATATCGTTCTCATGTTCCTCGGTTGCAAATGCCTAACGGATTTCCACAGTCTTCTACTATGTTACCCAAATAATATCCGAAAATAATGAATTTTGGGTGGGCAAAATTCTTGTAGAAACCATAGTGAAAAATGTCTCAAAAAACATCCAGCCCTATATCCCATATATATAGCTGCGTTTTTTAAGTCAAAACCGTTTTCAAAATCTGTTAGGTTTCCTTATCCCAATAATGGACAGTTTCCACGTTTCCTTATCTCACTAAGGAACAGTTTCCACTATTTTATATTATTTAGGCACAGTAGAGACCACATCAATTAATTAACAAGGCTTCCTATTATAATATTAATTTCGAAATTGTGAAATTAATTTTTATCATAATAAATTACGAATCATTCCACTAAAAATTCGTAATTGCACTCCTTAGTTCAGTTTCGAAATTCTTCCATAAAACCTTAGTTAAATCCCCATGTAAAGATTCAGATACTAATCAATCAAATTAAATTACTGACTATTTAATTTATTGATTACTTCCTTTAGACTCACACTTAACTTATTTCATGTATCGGATACAAAATTCACCGTTCGGGTTTATACATGAAAACTTATAAGCTTTTATAAAGGAGTATCATCAATCTCAAAATCGAGACATGGATTCTATCAACTAATTATTACTTCGCCAATGTATATCATTGTTATCCAATTTACCAGGCTTATTGACTCAAGAAAGAATCTCGCCTTTTAATAAATCAAAACAACAACTGACATACACAGCTAATAACAATTATATCACGATTAAGAGTATAAGTATATTAAATAGATTAGAGAAATTATTTTATAAAGTCAGTATAAAATACTTATCTCTACTTGATCCGTTCAATACATACAAAATGTATTAGCACAAGAAGTTGGAATTAGACTTATTCTCATAATCAAGATAAATTATATTTAATCTTGTGCTACAACCATTCCGATGATTTGTCTAATTTCATCATTAGATTGTGAACATTAACTTTAATGTCTACAAGAACCGATGATTTAATCTTCCGTGTATAAGCTAAACTCTATACACTAAATCATCTACTATATAAGCAATGGACACACAAACCAATACATGATCTATTTAAAATGAAACTTTATCAAATTTAAACAAGTAAATAAATAATTGTTCATAAAGAATACTATAACAATACGCATGACTTATAGTATATTCTAATATGTACATCATAATTTTTAACCATGTAAGCTTTTGGATTTAAGTATTGTATGCTATGTTATATAAAAAATTACTCCGTCAATGTAATTTACAAGCTACAATAAGTTATTATAAATGATGGGTTATCAAGCAATATTTATTAGTTAGAGATACATGCAATTGTGTTTAATTGATAAGATAGTGTAAGTAATCTTTTAGACCCTTGGTCTACAAAATTTAAACTTGATGGTGAAAAATATGGATTGAACTGTACATATAGAGTGAGATTCTTACACATATAATATACTCCATAAGGTATTTAATTATTACTTACCCTTTTGTGGAGATTACAATTTTCTTTCCCTAGCTAGTCCTTGTCTTCTATTCGGGCATAGCAACAATATCTCAGAAGTATTGATGATTTGCCTTTGACTACTCTGTTGTCCCTCTCTCCTCTCTATTAATTTTTTATAAACATATATATACACAAAGGTCAGCACTTTTGTCCCATTGTCAAAGTGTCTCGTTTTCTTTCCATTACTTCAAACCCAACCTCTCTTATTTTCTATCCATTTTATATTCATTGTTAAAATGATTCTTAAAGTAACACTTATTTTGGATTAATTGGTTTGGCTAAAATAGCACAATGAAATATTATTTAATGTTATCATAAATATATACTATATATTTAGAATTATTTTATAGATAATTTGATCATATACTATATCCACAAATAAATTAAACTTAAACTCAAATTTAATAAATATGGTTTTCTCTCGGTAAACCAATAACTAATACTCCTACCATTTAAACTTTTTCCCTTCGTGCACTGCACTTGATGATACATGTACGTGTGTGTAGACATATATACAATTCTACCTGCAGGGCACACATGTATATATTATAGTACAGAAAACAAATGAAATCTTATTATAGTAGGAACAACAGTTGACTTGTTTTTGGGCGACTGGTCGATGTTGCTGGCTTCCCACTTTGGCTTTTCTTTGTTTTGTTTTTTGCTTCTTCTTCAAGAAGGATTCACTAATTCTTTCACATTTAGTGCTCAATTGTCTCTTTGAAAAACCCCTTCTCGCTATACCATTTCTCTGGGTCTCTCTTTCTACTGAGGAGCAAGCTAAGGTGTCTGCATTTCTTTCATATATATTGAATTTGACTATGTGTTGTTTATAATAGTGGTGTCCAAGTTAATGTGCTCATATTTTGAATATTTACTATCTCACACCAGCACAGGGTCCGAAAACTCCGAACTTAAACAGATGGGAAGAAATAACTCGGTGTTTCATTTTATCATTTGTCTTATAAAGAGGGAGCTCAAATCTTGGGATCAATTTGCTAATTTGTTTTGTTGGTGGAGTTGGCTTTTTTCGTAGTTAATTACTATATAATTGCATTTTCTTAGTCCTGTCTATGTTTTCTGATTTCCTTATTTGATATGTTAAAGTTTTGTTTATTCTGATGATAATGGTGTTTCTTATACTTTGTAGTGAAATCCAAATCCAATCATTGTTCAGAAGGAATAAATAGGAAAATTCTCTTTTGATTCCCAGGTAAAGTCCCGTTTACTATATAGCCACAAATATTTTTATAACATATTTAAAACCATAAGTTTTTCTTAAATACCATACTCAAAATGGTTCTCTTGAATCCATTTTAGAATAATCTGACGTATTTTCAAATTGTTCTTGTGTGAGTATTCCCTGGTTTAACATACATTATAAAAGACACTAACTTTATAATTTGATTTGGGTTAGCCAGGGGTCTGAATTCTGAAACCGTGCTGAGTGCTTTCTTTGCTTCCTACTGCATTCTTGACTACTGTTTTCTAATTTTGTGCTAAAATTAGTATCATATTTTGTATTTTAGACTTTATTTTGGCAGATTTCCCAAGTCACATCTACCTGAGACCTGAATGTTTGCATCACAGCTTTTAAGAATACTTCAGACACTACCAACTGATTCAGACCATGGAGGCTGGTGAGTGTCAAAGTTTTACCTTAAGATTTGTCCTTGCCAGGTTTTAATCTATTGTCTGTTTTTGCCCATTTTAGTTCTAATTAGTAATAAGTTGTGGATCAATAAGATGCATCTTTTCTGAATATTGCGCTTTCACTCATTTGGAAACTCTTAGTTGTCATTTTGGAATGAAAATACTGAAATTAATATAAATGTGATGTATTAGACAAGAGGGGTTGCTCTGATGGTAAGCAACTCCCGCTTCCAACCGAGATGTTGTGAGTTCGAGTCTCCCCAAGAGCAAGGTGGGAAGTTTTTGGAGGGAAGGATACCGGGGGTCTATTTGGAAACAGCCTCTCTACCCTAAGGTAAGGGTAAGGTCTGCGTACATAGTAGACTCCCTAGACCCCACTAAGTGGGATTATACTGGGTTGTTGTTGTTGTTGTTGTAAGTTTATTGGCAAATGCATGTAAACAGGATCTGATAACATTTATTACCTATCTTTTAAAACTGGTTCATGCATTGAGAGTTACTTCGCCTACTGATACCGATCTGTGCATAGTACTAAAACATTTGAATGCAATGACAGCGTATTTGACACACCTGAAGAAAAGGCTACCATGAAGGAAAATCAGAATGGGATCTTAAGTCGCTCAAATGGTTACAGGGAAGCAAATTCTGTACTCTTTCCCACAACAGACATCGTTAATTCAAATTGCTATGGAAGTTGCCAAGGCTCTTTGGCATGTGACACAAGAGATAGGGACGAGTTATGGAAGGTCCCAGAACTTTACGGTTCTGTATATTTTGACGATATTTCTAGAAGCAAAAACCATGAAATTATAGCTCCAACCGTGGAGGATGATCAAAACGAAGATTCACATAACATAATCACTTGCACGAGATATATTAATCCGTTTGCATGCGATACAAAATATAGAGATCAACAATGGAGTACTCCAGAATATGAGTGCTCCACGATTGCTGATTTCATTGATGAGAAAGAAAATGGATCCATTGTCTCTAATTCGCATGCACCATTTACTTCTGCTGGCTGCAAGTTCCTTGGGACAAACACTAGTTTATACGCAGAGAAACGTGCTAAGGAATATGAGTTGCCTGAATTGATTGTTTGCTACAAAGAAAGTAACTATAACATTGTTGAAGACATATGCACAGACAAGAGTGTAGCTGTGACAGATAGAATTCTAACTGAAAGCTGGAGCAATGGTCAAAATGGCACATATGTTTGTACACCAGCTGATGAAGACCAGCACAGCAATACATCGGAAAGTGATGATATTGAATTATGCTCTGCAGGTGGATCTAAAGCTTCATCTGTAGAATATGCAAACAGCGTTGCTGCGACAAGTGAAGAAGAGGATACTGAGTCACGTGTTGCTGCGACAAATGAAGAAGAGGATAATGATAAAGTAAACAGAATTTCTGACGCGGATACTTATCTTGAGGATTTGATCATGATTTTTGGATCAAAAGGTACTACAAAGTGGAAAGGTACCAATCCATCAGGAAAATATTCATCTGCTAATGTTATGCTGCATACGGAAGAGTCTAGCTTTCAGAATTATCAAAAATCCAATTCTGTTGGTGATCAATCTACCCAGCAGCCTGATCAGGTTTATTTCTGTTATTTATGGGTTTTCACCTTTGTTTTGGATAAGAAGTGATTATAGGAATATGTTCATCTGTATTAGACACCTTATTGTGGTCATATCCAATTTTGAATTCCAGATCCTTTATGAGGAAGCAGCTTTGAAAAGCCAAATTGGAGTCTCAGAGAAAGATTCTTCTGCTAGTGTTATGCTTCATCTAGAAGAGCCTGGCGTTCGGAATTCTCAAAAATCTAGCTCTGATTGTCATCAATCTGTCCAGCAGCCTGATCAGGTTTACTTCTGTTGTCTTTGTGGCTGAAAATATGTTCATTTGTATAACTGTATTAGACGTCTCGTTGTGCTCATATGTGATTTGCTTAAACTCCAGATTCCTTTTGAGGAAGCAGCTTTGAAAAGCCAAATTCCAGTCTCAGCAGTAGTCGATGAAGTAAATGTCAGTATGGAAGCTACCGACTTATTTTATGGCAGCGAGTTGGGAACAGAAGCTATTATATTCGACTTCAACTCGAGTAAGCCAGTATCAACTAGCAGCACGGATGAAGGTATCGAAAACTTTCCTGAACCATCCGTCATATCAGCAGCCACTACCAGTTACAAGGATAGGAGTTGTTATAATCTCTCAGTTACCAGTCAAGTTCATTATTCTAACAGCGTTGACAAGAGCAGCAGTATCAATGTTCATGGACAATCCCTTGAATCCCAAGATGTGGCTAATCTTGAGGACAAATCATCGGGCTGCCTCCTACTGGATAGCGAAGGTCATATTGCTGATGGGGAGGCAAGTTTTTCTGCATTAGGACCTGCATCAGGTTTTCATTTTTGCTCGGGGCGTATATCATATTGTGGGAGTATTTCTCTTAGATCAGATGGCAGCACAACTAGTACCGGATCCTTTACCTTCCCAATGTACTGTTCTGCTACATCTTGTGCTAGTTGCCTTCACACTTTGTTTTCCCATTTGCTAGCTGATCATTTGTGTCTTGTTGAATGACATTTTAATTTTGTTGTATTGCAGCTTACTATCTGAATGGAACAGCAGTCCAGTAAGAATGGCACAGGTCGAAAGCAGTCATTGCCGGAAACACAAACGATGGAGGCAGGGTCTTCTCTGTTGTAGATTCTAAAGTTCTTCTATTTCTTTTTATAGGGCTGATAGTTCAAATATATACATAACCTTAATATCATGATACTTGTGTAATGTAAGTAAACATACCCAGCCCTATTCTCCAACTGCGGAAAGGATGGGATGTTTGTTTTCTAGTCTTAAAAGATGAATGTATAGAATGTACAACCTTTTCTTACATAGTTGTTTTCCTCGCTTCATCAATCTTATACCGTGAAATCGCTCTATAACATCATTCCTATATAATAGTCATTCAATATAAAAGTCATATTTTACTTGAAATCTATTTTTATGTTATATTTTACCTCTCTATAACAGTTTTTTATCTATAACAGCAACATTTATTTTTATAGTAGTATGCTCTTTGTAAAATTACCCCTTTATAACATCATGTATAATTTATGATGTTAGTTTGAGTGCCTGTATGAATTACTAAATAGCTTGGTTCTTTACCGTATTTCTTAAACATGAAGTAAAATAAGCAGTAAAGTAAACATAACGATTTTTACCTGGAAAATCACTCTGCTCAAAAGGTGAAAAAATCACGACCACATAGGATTTTAAATTTCAACTCCACTAGAACAATGAGCCAAACTGTATCAGTTATAAGACTGTAATTCAATAGTCTCCAGTACTCCTACTATGACAATTTGATTTACAAATTACTATAACTTGTAAAGTAAACAGTCACTCCAATTCACTAATTGTTTGTGACACTTCGATTACAACTCAATTTCCTAAAACACATTCGCTATACTGACTCAAGAAGAACACAACACTGATACTCGACAAGAGTGTACAAAATGTAGTTCTTCAGTTGGTGTGTGTAAGAATATCCTCAGAAGTCTCCAATAGATAGTAATATTTAAACTCCTGGACTCCAAGATCTTCTAGTAGTCCCATATATAGTTAGCTTCTCGTTTGATAAGACTCCTACTGTTCCAAGAACTTCACAAGTTTTGGAACTCTTGTCTCTTACTGATTTATTCGTTTCTTCTTGGACAACAACAATTATCATGTGTAGCAGCCTTCTTCCACCAAACTCGGACCTGGGCAATTTTGAGATAAAATTATTGTCTTGCACAGACATACAGTCATCAATTGTAGGAACCGGACCTTTACCCTGATGAGCTGGTTCTTAGAATAGTTAAGCATTTACGTTGAGGACCTGGTTCTTTGAACATTACATTGGAACAAACTTTGTCAATCATCAAAATCTGAATACTCAACGAATTATCCCTTTTTCATGATGACAAACTTTGTACACATTAGAACTAGGTAATCACAACAAGTCGCGATCAATCAACATGCACATTACACCATAGACAGACATATTCACAACACCTACAACCTTATCTTCCCCCTTTTGGTATCATCGTAAAAAGAAGATGTTAGACATACTAAGCACAGTTAATGTAAGATCCAAGACCATAAAGGCTATAGCACAAGCTCAAGAAGTATCAAAGCAAACAAACTAGGCTGATGATCCAATGTAGTGCGAAGCGTTAAAACAATATAAGAGAAGTCATTTAGTAGTTCCAAAATAAGCCCAAGGTCCTGTCTTAAACCATTAGAACAAAATAAACTAAACATACTACAACCTACTCAAACAAGAATAGAAAAAGAAAAAAAAAGATTTAAACATCCTTAGGATAGCAAAAAAAAACTAAAGGCACGCATTGGGAAGGAATAGGTTCATGGGTGAGGGAAGAGAGGGTTAATGGTTTCACTCCTCTATCCCTTCTGAGCTCTTCCCTATGCTTCCTGATTTCTTTTTTCAACTCATCATTGTCTTCACAAAACTTGCCATTCTCCTCAACAGCCAACTCCAACCTCTTATTGAGCTATAATGACATGCTGCTTCCGGGTAGAATAGAAGATCATGTTGGTCCTCTAGCCTTGATCTCCTCATGCCCATACTGCTTGAGGGTAACAATATCCAAAACATCATTTGTGATTTCCATACTTAAGCTTAGAAAAGGTAATTTTGAGCTTCAATCAACATGAAGCCATAAGGCATAACATGGTTAGGCTTGGAAGTGTCTACAGCTCTTGCCATATGCTGAATCATCAATCTAGGGAGATTAATAGGTCTACCAGTGGCAAGCAGTTCCATTACAATAATGTCCAATAAAGTAGCCTCATGCCTTCTCTCAGACCTCTACAGAATGCAGGAATCGACAAAGTGAAACAACGGTGTGGAAGGGGAATATATCAGTCTTGTACACCTTCTGATGAGCATCCAGTTCAAACTTTTTGGAGAACTTCCTTGTGATCACAGTTCCTGTATTGACATCATTTTCTATGGCTGACCACTTTTTCTTCAGGTAATTGTCAAAACCTAAAGAAGAAATATTCAGAAGCATCCCCAGTTCCTCAACATCAAACTCCATTTCAAACCCCTCTTACCTTACTTTTGACCACCTTTCCATCAAATTGGAAGTTTGCATAGAACTCCACCACAGCAGGAACACACACAGGGGAAAAACTTTGACAAACATATGTTTCCACCTGTAGCTCAAGTTTTTCAACCAGTTAATCCATCACTTTTTCATTAGTGTTTGCAAGAATCTTCCCATTAAGCACTTTTCTTTTCCTGAACTCTTTGAGTCTATCAACCACAGCTAGCACATTCTTTCTCTTCTTTCCTCTACTGGCCCTTGCAGATAGGGTAGTAGTTTTTGTAGCTTTGACAACCTTTCTCTTTTATGTTGAGGACTTTTTTGGCAAAGCAAACTCAGACTCATCTTCTCCATCCAACTCAACTACAGGTTCCACAACTGAAACTTGCTTCCTTGGCTTCTTGGTACCTCTAGACTCCTTAATGATTTGTTCATCAACAACCTTTCTTTTGCTCTTTGTAAGAGGAGTCCTAACAGGAGGAGTCACTTCTTTCCTTGTTGGGACTGTAGACTTTGTTTCTTTCACATGAGTCTTCCTCAGTTTCTTCCCTACCTCAGACAAGGTCATCTTCATCACTGCTAACCTCATCATCTCCGGTGAAAGGAGTTAACAAGGGTCCAGGTTCTTCAGTCATTTTCTCTCCACTTGCTTCTTCTGAAAGGGCTATGACAGTGTTCCCAATAGTCATAGAGCCTTCAAATTCTTCACTCGTATTCTCATTCTCTTCCTCACTTTTTTTATCCTCTCCATCACTTCACTTGCCTTTTCTTGACCCTCACCTTCACTCTCAGAATTACCTTCTTCTTCACTGTTCTTTTCTTCTTATGCAGAGTCATCCACTTGTTCACCTATCCTCTTCTGTCTCACTCTCCTTCTCTTTACAGAAATCTCCCTCATTCTCACTCTTTTCCTCTTCATTAGTGATGTTTTAAGTAGTATATCCCTCTTGACTGGCCACATCTCCTTCTTCTTTTTCACCCCCATTGTCATCCTAATCCTCCGTCCAACCGAATGTAAGACAATCAAATGCCTTATTTTGCACTGGTATTTACTCCCCTCCCCTTCAACCATAGGCACCACAGTAGTGGTATCTACCTCTTTTCTCCAGAATTGATACAGTCTTTTCTATGGCGAGTTCCTCCATTTGCGATTTATCACTTGTGGGTGGGAGAGTTTCTAAGGGTGCTACATTTATAGCGGATACTAGAACGTCTAATTTTGAAAGAAGGAGTTGTACATGACTTGTAGCGACTGGCATTGATTACTGCTAAACCATAGCTTCCTTAACCATTGTATCTACTTTATCAATAGCATCAGACACTACCTTCACACTCTTGACATATTTTCTTAGAGTAGCTTTGATCTTGGTTGACTTAGAGGTATTTTTCAAAGTAGGCTCATATGCATGAGTGGCTGGTTTTGGAAGTAAAGCTCCAGATGGAGGTGGGGATGGTGAGAGATGCAGGAATAGGGGATGATGGTGTATACAGTGGAGGGTATAGATGGAGAAGGAGCAAGTGTTGGTGTGGGTTCACTTGATGGTTTGACACTTTTCTTTGATTTGGGCTGCATGTTCTTGGATTTGGCTTTAGTCTTGGATGATGATTTTGGATGGATTTAGTCATGGTGATCGAAGAAGAAATAGATAAAGGGGGAAAGAGAATTATTTCTTAATTCTTGCTAAGGGTTTGAGAGAAACAGTTAAGTCTAAGAAACGATCATAAGGGGATTTTAAAGACGTTGCTCCTAATTTGAGTGGAAGAGAGAGGGTGACCGAATTTCAGGAGTAATTAAACTATTAAAACGATTACTTTGAGTGTTAGAATTTCAGGAGTAATTAAACTCTAGTTGCTCTAGGATTCCCCATTACTCTTTAACTAGATGACAACTAGAAGTCATGCTAACAGGAAAAGTCTGAGCATAGCAATAATTTAGGATATTAAGTCCTAGTGAATCAAGAAAAGATGGCACATACTGAGTTGAAGAACAAACTCCTTAGTAACTCCTTACCTATTTATGCAATAAAGCTTCAGCACTACATGTTAGTACCATACAACATAGTTATCAGCTAGATTTTTCTAAGCAGGTATATGTGCTTAATACAAGCACGAGACTAAATCAAACACATTGTACTTGACTATCTACATCTACTTATACTTTTTCTAGCCAATTATCGGGGGTTCAAATGATTGGAAATATTGATTAGACCTAGTTCCAGTCTGTTCCTTTCAAAGTGACCCCTATTCAAAGCTTTAGTAAAAATATCTACAATTTGATCTTCAGTGTTACAGAAGTTAATTGAGATATTCCCTTTTTTAAACATTGTCTTTGAGAAATTAGTGTCTAATAGCAATGTGTTTGGTTCTCTTGTGCTGGCATGGATTGTTAGAAATGTCTATAGCACTAGTGTTGTCACAGAAAATGGGAAGACAATCAACGAAAATACCTTAGTCCCTTAGCTGTTGTCGTATCCACGGCAACTAAGCATGGAAGATGTTGCTGCTACATAATCAGCCTCAGCCTGGATAAAACCATTGAGTTCTGCTTCTTTGTTCCCCAAGACAGCAGACAAGACCTAGAAAATGTGTTGTTCCTGGAGTGCTTTACCTTTTAATATGAAAAACTGCATAGTCAGCATAACCAACTAGATCAAATCTATACCCTTAAGGATACCATAGGCACAAGTTGTAAGCCTCTTTGAGATATCTTAGTATCCTCTTAACAACCTTCAGGTGAGACTCTTTGGGATTTGCCTGAAATCTTACACACAATTCTACACTGAACACAATATCGGTCCTACTTTATATGAGATACAGTAGTGACTCAATTATTTCCATATATAGCTTCTGGTCAACACTTTCCCTTCTTCCTCATGGTCCAGCTTTATTGCAATCGCAATGGGAGTGTCAATAGACTTAGAGGAGCCCATGTTGAATATCTTTAGCAGTTCCTTGATGTATATTTGTTGATGTATCATGGTTCTAGTAGGTGTTTACTTGTTTTGCATCCCCAGAAAGTAGTTCAGTTCTCACATCATGCTCATTTCAAAGTCATTCCCCATCATCTCAACAAATTCCTTTCATATTGCTTCATTAGTAGCCCAAAAAAATGTCATCCACATATATTTGCGCAATTAGAATATACTTGCCTTTGCTCCTCAGAAACAGAGTGTTGTCCACCCTTCCACTTACGAAGTTATTGGTTAAGAGTAATTTTTAGAGTCTTTCATACCAAGCTCTTGGAGCTTGTTTCAGTCCATGTAGGTCTTTGTCTAACTTGAACACATAGACAGGAATTTCTTCACTTTCAAACCCAGGAGGTTGTTTAACAAACACTTGTTCTTTCATATAACCGTTCAAGAATTCACTCTTTATATCCATCTGATACAAGGTTAACTCCATGTTTTCAGCATAGTCTATTAGCCTTCTTATAGCTTCCATTCTAGCTAGAGGTGCACGTCTCATCATAGTCTTTAGATGTCACAAAGTCTTCTGTTCTTTCTTGCCACCAACTGTAATATTTTTCATTGAATAGGGTTAGTCTGGTAGTTGATTGTCCTTCATTAATTCTGGGTGGAGCATTTATTTTTTCTTCAAGTATCTCTCTAGGCGTTAACCATGTATGTGAGAGAACCTACTCAGATACAAATTGTAAGTTTGAGTGACCGTATAAATTACTAAAGAACTTGGTTCTTTACTACATGAAGTAAATAAACAGTAAAGTAAACATATCAATTTTTACGTGAAAAATCACACGGCTCAAAATGTGCAAAAATCACGACCTACTGCATAGGATTTTCAACTTCAACTCCACTAGAACAATGATCCAAAATGTTAATTAGAAGACTGTAATTCAATACTCTCCAGTATTCCTACTATAACTATTTGATTTACAAGTTACTACTCTAACTTGTAAAGAAAACACTCGCTCCAAATTGTTTGTGACACTTTGATTACAACTCAATTTATTAAAAAACATTCACTAAACTAACTCAAGAAGAACACAACATTGGTACTTGACTAGAGTGTACAAATGTAGTTCTTCAGTTGATATGTGTAAGGATATCTGCAGAAGTCCAAATGGATAGTATTTGAACGTCTGGACTCCAAGATCTTCTAGGAGTTCTATGCATAGTTAATTTATTATTTGATCGGACTCCAACTGTTCCATGGACTCCACAAATTTGGGACTCTTATCTCTTACTGATTTATTCATATCTTCTTGGGCAACAATCCTTATCATGTGTAGCAGCCTTCTTCCACCAAAATCGGACTAGAGTAACTTTGAGATAAAGTTACTGTCATGCACAAACATACAACTATCAACATGTCGGAGCTGGTCCTTTACCCTAAGGAGTTGGTTCTTAGAACAATTAAGTTGTTACGTTAAGGACTTGGTTTTTGGAATATTGCATATAAACAAACTTTGTTAATCATCGAAATTTCAATACTCAACATATAAGATTACTAATAATAATCCGAAAGATTTTAATTTGATCAATTCTTTTTTAGAATTTTAATGCACCACTTATGATAAAATTATGTATACCGACTAGAAGAAGTACACAGTGAATCTGATCGACTTTTTACTTCACAATCCCTTTTCTGCATATTTTAAATATCTTTGGCCCCATATAAATTGTCTAACTTTTTTCTTCAATTCGGACCATATGCTCGCAAGAAAAGTGCGCGCCTTCGCCTTGTATCATATGATTCGATTTATTTACATATAACTAATTTATGAGTGATACTTTAAAGCGCAAAAAACTCACTTGATGGAAAGTGATTTTCTATCTGATTTTATTCTATATGGACACTACATAATTGTTAAAAGGACCATCAAAAATGGTGGAAAAAATTATACTAGTATAATAATATGATGAATAAAAGCTAAAGAGGTACACAGTGAATTATAATTTATGTTAGTAAAACTTCTATAATTAAAGATTTCATTTAACTCGATTAAAATATATGCTTGTATATTTTCATTCCATTGCATAAGAGGTTCTATCATGCACAAGGTTTAATATATGAAGATTTGCACATATCATCTATTCCATTGGATAAGGTTTCCATCTTATATAATGCTTAAGATTCGAAGACTTGCCCATGCCATTTTGAGAATTCTTCCATCAATCTTGAAAGAATTTAATTTTCTATTAGCTTTAAATTATGTTCCTTAGAGTTTAAATTTTATACATTTGATTATGAAATTATTAATAATGTATTTGTTGTTTTAATAATTAATTAGTGAAATATGCATAAATTTTGAGATTTTATATTTGAACAAAAACTTTTTATCTTTTATATGTAACATCAAAAAGGGAAAATATTTTTAAAAAATTCTAATTTTTGTCTATAATTTAAACATCAAATGCTGCTATAGGTATATAACAGCTATTCACTATAAAGCCTAAGAATATCGAAATAAATAATATTGTTATAGAGAGGTTTGACGGTAGTGTATTCATTTATCAAATATACTAAAATTTAATCGTGATGCACTTAACGTTATGTGCACGATTGTAGTACTCTTGTAATTGCTTATTTCTATCAGAGGCAGATAAAACCAATAAAACCTACTATTTTTTATATGGAGCATACAATACATACATTACACATAGACATCATCATCAAATTTAAATCGTTATCCTCCTTTAATTTTGGATGTTTAAAAGATACCACGAAGGTGAACATCAACCTCTTTTTTTCCCGCAAATTGTTTAGAACCTAGGGCGAAGGTGGTTTTCTTTTGACTTTTATTTTATAGTTGTCCCATTGCAGTAGCAATTACAGAAATCATGTTTGCCATATTCATAGTCTTAATCATATGAGTTACATCAAAAGTTGAATGGAATCGCATCTACTATAAGTATAAAGAGGTGAATTGTAATTTATCCAACTCAAGCATGGATCTGATAGTTTTTCAAAAAATAACTTTAGTGAGAAAATTTTTCTACAATAGTTACCAAGTCTTCATAATTTTTTTGTTCAAATGTTGTGTTTTTATTTTTATTCTTGATAATGATGGAAGTATCTAGGCTAGGTGGTGCACCGCCACTGTTTATCCGGAAAATGGTACGGTTAAATTTGTTACGTGCTTAATAGACAAGCAAATTAATTTGATCCAGAAAATAATAAAGAGATAAAACAAACACTAAGATTAGCAATTGAAACTGAAGGAGATGACAAGCCTGACTCGGAACATAATGTCACGGAGAGAAAAAATGGGAGCAACAATAAAATGTAAGCAAAGTTGTTAAATTGAGAGAGCAAGTAACAAGATAAAGCTTTAGTGTACAAAATGTATTTTGTAGGTTAAAATGGTTGCTGACCCTACTATATACAACCTTACCTAGGAAAAAAATATTCTAGGAGTAAATTCGTCTTTAATGATAATAAAAAAGTCATTGGTAAATATATAACGACAGACTATGAATGCGTATATTATCTATAATGATTCCTTATTTAATGTTAGAGAATATTTCTTATTAAATTCTACCTGATGGAAAATACTCCATCTACTCTCGTTGATTACACTCCCTTTAGGACTTATTCAATGTCAATTGCAATTGTTGTATCCGGTGCTGGTTGTACCTGACTTGCCTTTTTCCTATATCTGGATCTATATGTCCTTCTACCATTTGACCATCTGTTATAAACCAATTTTATCCCATACAGATAGTCCACATACTTTCCGATGAAATATCTTTATGTTACCAGGAAGTTGCTGGAGATCGCTTCCTGGCGAGAAAATTTCTTAACAGTCTCATACGCTTGAAAGGACACACGTCTTCTTGCAATTAATACCCTGGATACGTGTTGCCCCATGATTTAGCAAATATTTTTTCGATTCTCGAGGTAATCATGACCACGATTTTTACCGCCTATAACTTCCCTTCTACTCATTATTTTCATTTCTTTCCTTCCAAAATTTTCATAAGCCTTTCTCCCTCTTTGCATCTTGCTTAGAAAAAAATTCATCTTTTTTAATTCTCTTAGCAAAAGTTTTACCGGCCCTTTATTACTATGGGTTTTTTCACCACACTATTTGGAAACTCCGAACTTCTCCTCGATGGAGGCCCAAAGAAAAACAAGGACAAAGAAGCTGATGTCAATTCTAAACCTCCCACTGTAAGCACCATCATACTAAAACATTTCAGTACTGCTAACAACTTCTAAGAGAAGAACACTTCTGCATCTTTGCGGACTTGGCCTGTTAGTAGGTATCCCTTCTCCATTTGCCCTTCTTGTATCCCAACTGCGAAAGAGGACTACAACTTCCCCAATCTTGAAATCCGTGCTTCGAATTTGATAGATTGGGTTACCTTCACCAACGAGGACTATATGTATGCCTATATGTATCCATTTGCATTGGGTTCATTCTCTCTCGGGTCGAATGAAGGGATCAACCCCATAATTTTGGAGGTTTGCCACTGGTACCAGGTCTGCTTAATAAAAGTAGGCCCATCTATACGGAGAACGATGGCTTGCCTCCGCCAACTGCACACAAAAACTGGGAAAACCCTAACCCTTGCACATATGATGAATCTTTACTCCCCAAATGTTTTTTATACTGGAATAATAAACTTCAACAAATATGGCCACCATGCTCTTCTCACCACACATGGATAATGACAATGATCATGGGTGGATGGAACAACATCATTGCTACAAGGGACGTCATCCTAGCCACCACTTCGTCTTTTCCTAAAAAGTGGAATCACTTTCGTAAGTTTTCAATTATTTATTTCCTTCCTTCATGAAAATATCATTTTTGTTGTTTTTAATCTTCTTATTTCTTTTGTTCCAACTACTGGTGGGAACCACCGCAGGTTCAAAAGCCTGAATCAATAGGTTTTGAAAATTCTGGAAATCACAACGTTAGAATTTAGTCAGTGGAAGTAAATGGCCCCCAAATACGGGTGGAAAACCAAAAACCATGGTAAACCAAGTCCTTCTTCCTTTTATCTTTGTAAGAACACAGATAATTTCATGAAAAGGTTGCTAACTCCATTTTTTTCTTGATACAGGACTCTTGCAGGACTCTGCCGTTTGCCCCGAGATCGATATTTTAGAGGACCCAGATAAGGCTATAAGGCTATTACATGGTGCCCTTGCTCGAAGCAAAGCTCGCGGATCTTCTTTCAGTAAGGGTGCCTCCTCTCGGAGTCCCCATCCCGAGAATAAGCAATCAAAAAGAGGACGTTCTTCCTCGGCTGGGACTCAAAATAAGAAGATACAAAAAGTAACCACTAAGCTTGCATAGTCATAGTGGTCCTCGATAAAGAACGAAAAGCTAGTGATGGAGAGGCTTCCCTTCAAAAGAGGACAAGATCTTCATCAGCTCGACCATATACTCAACTGGTAAAGCTTCACAACCCAACTACAGAAGAAAATGAAACATTTTGGGGTGAGATGAACCTGGTAGATAATGTTGATTCTCGCTTTCTAGTCCTCATATATGCCTTTGGCTCAAGGTATTCATACCCAGGGCTTCTTCTACCCCCATCCATTGAGAAAATAATAACCAGCACTACTCATGTCGCAGCTGCCTCTCCACCTTCCACTCTCGCCCACCAACACCAGCTGCTCTTTTATCACCAGCAACAACCACATTTCCTCTATAGAAAGCAAAAACCTGGAAAAGTAATGCTTCCCCTCCTTGGTCTCTCGTTTATGAGAATTTGGTGAATGATTACTCAACCTCTTCCCCAGATCCTCAAGAGAGGAGAAGTGCCAATCTTTCGATTTTTAAAGAGTGCCATCTTTTGTCCAAGTTGGTAGAGCTTGCAAGCTATCTGAAGCTGTTAGATTCAGAGAAATATTGGAAGCCCTTTCCGAGGAGTTCTTGAATAACATTCCATGCACAATACTACAGAAATATCGTACTTGTTTTCTTACATCTTTTTCATTTACTTGTTGCGATATAAATCCTAATTTTGATATTCCTTTTTTGCATGCAAACTTTCTTACTTCTGAAGTCCAACAGAGATTGATCCTTGATAAGCAAGGACTTGCTTACGAGTGGAATCAATTGTTGGACGATAGGAACTAACTTACTGCGTGCCTCCCGTTGTTGGAGGCAAAAGCTATTGAGATGGGAGAGCTTGAGGCCCGATTGCAGTAGAGAGAACAATATCAAATGGCCCACAGTTAAGAAACCACTCAATTTTTAATGACCCGGTCGATCGTTTTGAGAATTAAAGTCCTATTCGATGGCATAAGGTCTCGAGAAACTTCTTATATCGTATTATGACTTGTGTGAATGGACGAGTTTAGTTATCAGTTGATATAGAGTCAATTTGGAAGAAGAAATTCTGGTTTAGAAGCTTGAGCCGTAAGAGTTGATCCGAATTTAACTTTATGTAAACGTCTCTAGAATGGGGTTTTTATGTTTCAAAAAGTTTTGTATGGTGATTTTGGACTTGAGTGTGTGCTCGAATTTTGATTTTTAGATCTGTAGGGTAATTTGAAGAATTTAAGCAAAAGTTGAAAAAGTTGAAGTTTGAAATATTGAGAGGTTTGACTAAGAGTTGAATTCGGTGATACCAGGGCCGGAATGCGATTTCAAGATTTGGAACTGCCCTGTTATGTCATTTGTGACTTGCCTGTAAAATTTGACATCATTTTGGGTTGATTTGATAGGTTTTGGCGCGTATTTACAAGTTGGAAGAATTGAAAGTTCATAAGTTTGATATGTGGTGTGATTCATAGTTCAGACGTTGTTTGATGTGATTTGTGACCTCGAGAGAGTCCATGTTAGGTTATGGAACTTGTTGGTATGTTTAGACTGGGTCTCTGGGGTCCTCGGGTGTGTGTCGGATGGGCTACGAGCCATTTCCTTCTATTTTTGGATTATTGATCTGTTGTATCTGGTGTTCTTCATCGCATTCACGAAGAGAGGCTTGCGTTCATGAAGTTTGGAAGATTTTTTCCTTCGCATTCCCATTCATAGGTCCGCGATCACATAGAGGTAAGGTTAATTAGGGGCATCAGGCAATTTTCTCTTCGTGTTCACGCGTGCACAGACGCATTCGCGTAAGGTCTGAGTTCTGTTCACTGCGTTTGCGAGCTCGCTGACGCGTTCGCGTAGCATAGTTTGAGCATCCTTCATTTTCCTTCTTCGCGATCATGAGTGGTGTTCCGCGATCGCGATGCATTAATCACTGGGCACAATATAAAAGTACTCTATTACAAGGGTTAGCCATTTTTAACATTTTTAGAGTTCTAAAGCTCGAGTTTGAGAGATTTTTGTGGGTTTTTCAAGCAAATCAATTGGATAAGTGTTCTCCACCTAGAATTTATTGTATCATTAAATAAGTGTTTTGAGTTGAGGAAAAATGGGGATTTTGAAGAAAATTTTCAAAATGTAAATGATGATTTGAGGGACAAAATGGTTTCGGAATTTGATAATTTTAGTATGGTTGAACTCGTATCGGAATGGGTGTTCGAGTTTTGTGAAATTTGTCGAATTCTGAGGTGCAGGACAAATGTTCAACTTTTGGGTTGATTTTTAGTTTGTGATAAATATTGAAGCTTTAATATCCAGAATAGTGTCTTATGATTTTCATTTATGCTTTGAAGTTATTTTGGCTAGATTTGAGCCGTACGGAGGTCATTTCACTCGAGAAATTCATTTTACAGTGTCGTTCTATCTTCTTTGAGGTAAGTATCTTTCCTAATTTCGTATGGGAGAACTACCCCTTAGGATTTGAGTATGTTATTCTAATTGTGTCATGTGAAGTCTGTGTACGCGAGGTGACGAGTACGTGCTCAGGCTTATTTGTGCCAAGTTGACCTTTTTGGGCTCTTATGTTCTTAAGTGCATTAGACATAGAGTTGTTTTGCTATGATTAAATATCCCGTTTACTATTTCCATATTTGCGTAATTTAATTGGAATAAATTGCTTCACGGTCCACTCTTATTGCTTATTTGACTCTTATGTGTCATAACTGAAGTTGTACCTCTTCTATTACCATGGTATTCCCCCTAATCGCTTCTTCTTAACTGAAATTATAATTATCTCTTCTATACTTGTACATCCTTAATTGAGGTTATGATTATCTTTCTATTGCGTACCATTAATTGGATTTTTAGTATCCTTTTCGTAACTACTCAACCGTAAAAGAAGTATAGTTATCCCATATCTTAGTTTACTTATCCTTGTTTGGAATTATTGATTCGTGTTACTTCCTTTGTTGTTGAATTGTACTTTGTGGGATCGTTGTTAGATGTTATTTCTCCTTTGTTGGGCTATTCTTATTATGATTAGTATTCTCTGTTGTGTTTATTCTATGTGTACTCGTTCTATCCTTTCTTTGTGATCGAAATCTCTTGAGTTGATTTACTTGTTGTAATCTTGTGTTATTGTCAATGTTGTGGTTGTGATCACTATTGTGAAGCACGGGGTTTCTCTCGTGCAATTTTTATTGTGATGCACAAGGTTTCTGCCTTACGGGTGTTATTGTGTGTATGAGGTTTTTGTTATGATTGTTGTTGTATTGCACGAGGTTTCTCTTGTGCTATTGTTACTATTGATATAGGCACATGTAGCGTGATAAGGCGGGCTATATATGTGCGCGTGTGGCTAGACAAGGTGGGATATTATTAAGCACGTGTGGCGAGACAAGGCGGACATTTACTTTATTATTGCACACATGGCGAGACAAGGTGGCCCATGTCAGAGTTTGATCTGTGATGACTTGTAATGGCCTGGGGGCATTCTTGTTGTTGATATTTGTGTAGCGGTGTACCTAACTGTGTGAGTTTTATCTTGTGAAAAATTGTGGGGAACATCTTACGTGTTGTTCATTTTCTCTACAATTACTAATTGGCCTGAACTGTATTGGAACACTTGTAGAAGCATACACATAGTTAATCACTTCGATCAGTTTAAGAATATGGTTCTTGATATTATTGAGTATTTTTACCCACCCTCGTCTACTTTCCTTTTATGTGAGAATGGTTCAATTGGCATGTGTGTTGTCTGTCCAGTTACCAGATGAAATGAGGACACAAGATGCCAAGTGTTTAGGGTTCACAAAGTGGGACTCGTGACTTGCGAATATTTTATGGTATGGTACCTCGTGGAGATTATTGGATAAAACCTTATGTGAAAGTATTTATTCTCATCTAGTTGCTATATGGCTTTTCTTTTAATTGTGCACACCGGATTTAGATTGTGTTTAGCTTACTCTACTCTGTCATTACTTGTTGTGTTCCGCTGCTAATTGTTGTTTCTATTTCTAGTTAAGAAGACCCTATTATCGTTGTCATTATGCATAGTTTTATAAAGATATCTCACATTGTTAGTTCTATACTAATACTTGCTCAGGTTATTTAGTCCAACAGATGTCTTAACTGTTTCTCGTCACTACTCAGCTGAGGTTAACCTTGATACTTGCAAGGTACCGCTGAGGTGTACTCATACTACGCTTCTGCACAATGTTTTTGTAGATCCAGGTATTTCGGAGTCAGTCGATCGTTAGCTACCTGTACAGATTTTTGTTGTGGAGACTCAAGGTAAACCTGATGCTGCGTTCGTAGGCTTCATAATCACCTTCTGATGTTGTATTTACATTGTTTATCCTTATTTCAAAATAGTCGCATTTAGAGTCTTATCTAGCAAACTCAGTAGAGATTATGACTTGTACTAGCGATTTTAGGATTGTAAATTTGTATAGAGATTTCTATTTCGAAATTGTCAGATGTTAGTTAAATATTAGTGTTATTTTAATTAATGTTAGGCCTACCTAGTTCCTAAGACTAGGTGCCATCAAGACACCCAACGGAGGGAAATTTGGGTCGTGACACAATTACACAAGCAACTTCAAGAGATTAAGGCTAAGTTGGTTGGGCTCCATAACGTTGTGCCTGTTGCTGCCGAGGCCCGAGTGCGAGTCTTCCCTCGAGGAGAAAAAAATAATTTGAGTGCAGAGCTGAACTCCAAACAGAGAAATCCAATGTTCGTCGAGGAGAAGAGGGCCAAAATGTAAAAGGGGTTTAAGAGAATCATAGAGCAAAATCAGATCCACTTATCTACACTGTTGGGCTTAATTCTCGCCTTGGCGCCATGAGATCTGAAAGGGATGGCGTTCAGGCTGAAATTGAACTCAAAGCAAAGCTCCAGTACCAAGAGGATTCCCTTGTTTTAGAGAAGACTTAGGCTATACATCATATGAGGAGGAAAACCTTAGAAAAGTCCAAAGCGGGCCTTGTCGATATTTATGATTGCATCGTCAATACTGGAGAACTGGAGCTAGATGCTCATGAAAATCTTCCCACTCAGCATGTTGCAATTGACTTCTCGAGTACTGATTTTGAGTATTCGGGGACCGAAAGGGGACATTGAGGAAGATGAAGACGAAAGCCCCAAATTGGCAGCTGATTTGCCTTCCTCCACTGGGGAAAACGCATATCCCTCTCTCCCTTCGGGCTCCGGTGGAAATGATGCCTAGTTTCTTTTTTCTCTTTTTTTTTTTGAAATTTGTAATCATGCCAAAATTTTTGCCGATTTGGCATTTTGATAAATAAATAATTTTTTTGCTTAAGTGTTGTGTAAAATATATTCCTTTTGTGTTGAATTGGTTAAAGCTTTGGCTATTTTTTCATCCGATATCTTTTAATTCCGGGCATAAATTCTTTTAGAATTAACCCTTTACTATGAGGGTTTCATAAGAGACGGTTATCTTATGTTCACAGTGCTCTTGAAGAGGTCGTCTTTTGTTAATTCCGGCACAAGCATTTAAAGTTTTTGTTAACTTTCAAATAATAAAATTAACTCATCACTTGGACAAGAAATAAGATAAAAATAAAAGGATTTTATTTTATTCCTTATATCTTTAAAAGTACATAAGCATTCCTTTACTAAAAAATTGTCAATACATGCGCCTAACTTGTACAACTTATTTTTACAAGGATAATTATGCTCTCCCCGACCCTGATGAAACATTGATCCCGATTCTCACAGTCCCGAATTTCGTGTCACTCCTTGTCCTGTATCTGATATTATTCTGGCTAACTTATACAATTTATTTTTGTAGGTCTGATCATGCAGTGCCCTGTCCTGATGAAATTTGATCCCGGTTCTCGCTGTCCTATATTTCATGGCACTCTTGGTACTGTATAAGATGTTATCCCCCCATGCGTTCGAATGCAAAGCATACGAATTTGAACACTGGGAGTCTAGCTTCACTGGTAGAAATGACTTGTGAATGGTCAAATAATATTTTTTAGTGATGGAAGCCAAAGTGTGCCACTCAACCAAAGATTATTTAACCATCCACATAGTCATTTTCGATGTGAAAATTTAAATGCCTTGATATTTAAAGGTCTTTTCCTTTTGTCGATGACACTCCCTTCGTAGTATGTTTTCCAATGTTTCTTCATTAAAAACCTTATCCAAAAAAGCATGTATCGGACAAAGCCGATCGAAGGGAAAAAGTGTACAGCGTATACTTTCAGTATTGGTAACATTCATCAGCAATAATACTTTTTGAGGTGAGTCACATTCCAATTTCTAGGCAACTTGGCTCCATCTTGATTCTCCAACTCGTACGACCTTTTACCGGTAATAGCTGAAACCCATAAGGACTTTTCCTTGTTGGACCCAGCTTCCCATCGTTGACTTCCCGAGTGCTCTGATTCTTCTTTCTCAAAACCAAGTCTTCTAATTTGAAGTAGTGGAGACTGGACCTTAGATTATGATATTTTTCCATCATTTGCTTTAAGCCACCATTTTTATGTATGCTAAATCCGTATGTTCTTCTAGTAATTCCAACCTCACTAGCAGCTCTTCATTGTTTGCTTCTTCGTTTGTTCGAAAAAACCTTAAAGTTGGTTCCCCTATTTCCGCTGATATCAGAGTTTCCACGCTATATATGAGAGAGAAAGGTATTTCTTCCATGCTCGATTTTGTCGTTGTCCGATAAACCCATAGCACCCCTGGTAGCTCTTCGGGCCATTTGCCTTTTGTATTTTTTAAATTCTTTTTATGGTTTGGGATAATCACCTTATTGGTTGATTCTACCTATCCATTAGCACTTGGATGGTACGGTGAAGATTTAACCCTCTTGATTTTCAAATCTCCTAAAAATTTGTGACTTTGGAACCTATGAACTGTGGTCCATTGTTGCAAGCAATCTCCCTCTGTATTCTGAATTGGCAGATTATGTGGTCCCATATGAAGTCGACCACTTCGCTCTCACCGATATTTTATCAAGGACCTACTTCAACCCATTTAGTAAAGTACTCAGTTAAAACTAAAAGAAATCATAACTTTCTGGGGCTCGGTGGCAAAGGACCGACTATGTCCATTCCCATTTCATGAATGGCTATGAGGACGATACTGAATGCAAGGGTTCTGTGGGTTGATGTACCAAATATGCATGGCATTGAGATTTGTCATACTTATGAAGGAGTGCTTTTGTGTCCTTGTCCATCCGGGGTCAACAGTAACCTATCCTAACCTGCTTTAGAACTAACAAATCTGTACCGTAATGGTTCTGGCAAATTCCTTCGTAGACTTCTCTCATCACATAGTCCACCTACAAGGCTCCCATACATAATGCTAATGGTCCTTGGTATTGTGATGACCCGGCTAGACGTCTCATGAGTTATTGCTCCATTTTTCCTATTTCTGCTTCTTATTGGTTTGTCTATTGGTTCTATGTATGATCGGGTTGGTTGGCTCGGGTTCGGAAAGGTTTTGAGAAGGTTTGAGACACTTAGTCTCTTTTGAGGAAACTTAAGTTGGAAAAGTCAACCGGATGTTGACTTGTTTGATAGAGGGCTCGAATGTGAGTTCTGATGGTTTGGATATCTTCGGGAGGTGATTTGGAACTTAGGAGCATGATCGGAATGAGTTTTGGAGGTTCGGAGTGCATTTAGGCTTGAATTGACGAAGTTGGCATGTTAGCGATTTCCAGTTGGTAGATGAGATTTTAATATAGGGGTTGGAATGGAATTCCGAGAGTTGTAGTTCCGTTGTGTAGGGTAGTGAAAAGTATGATCTTCTATATAATTGCCCATCTATGAGACAGTACTGAGCTACTTTGGTTCGTAATGCTTGGAACGCCTTCGAGTCTTCGAGTAACTTGCCATGTCGAAGGTACTCGACGAGCTCATTCCTCCGGTCCCTGACTAAGTTGGTTGAATTGACCTTGCAGTAACTGCCCACATCCAGTATCGAGTGCAGAAGTTGAACGACTATATCAAAGTCAGATCCCTTCACCTCTGTGGATGACTGCAAATTGGCCAACACATCTGCTTTCATATTTTCTTCCCTTGGGATATGTATGATTGACCATTCCCTGAATCATGCCAGCAATGTACGAACCTTGTTCAAGTATTGTTGCATGCGCTCTTCCTTCACATCGAAAATGCCATACGCTTGGTTTACTACTAGTTGGGAGTCGCATTTTACTTCGATGGCCTCGGAGCCAAGTCCATGGGTCAGTTCAAGCCCTACAACAAAATCCTCTTACAAGGCTTCCTTGTTAGTTAATGGTACGGTCTTAATGGCATGTCTCATGATTTATCCCCAGGGCGTGACTAGAACTATCCCCTAAAAGCGGACCTTTTTACATTGGAAGCACCATTTGTAAACAAGGTCCAAACTCCCGATGTCATTTTCGATACCAACACTGCTTCCTTAGCAGCCAAGTGTCTTAACCTGGGACTGGAATTAGCCACAATGTCAGCCAAAACTTGTGACTTGATCGTAGTCTCGGGTTTGTTTTCGATGTCGAACTCACTAATTTCGACCACCTATTTAGTTAACAACTCAGGCTTGTGAAGTACATTCCTTACAGGAAAGCTTTAATAAAATCTTTTATGTAATTCCTATTTTGAAGATATTGAAGTTTGATAGAAGAACAAATTCCTAATCCACTAATATGAATTTCGTATTAGCCTACAGATTTTTCAATTTTCCAGTACATATGGATTAGCATAATTACAATCTGTTTTATTTATTATAACTTTAACATTGTCTAGTAAGGTGACTAGTTTTATGTCATGGTAGCCACTTTTACGTTGTCGGGTATGAACTTTTTATAAAACAATTAAGCCTCTTTATTAGTAATTCATTGACATTTTTTCTATAGGCACCAAAAACTTTAAAGTGTCAAATCTTTAATATTTATCAAATAACGATGAAGTTCAATCCTACCGCATCAAGCAAAGATCACTAGATTTCTAATGGATGGACTTCCTTATCACGACCCAAAATCATTTAAGGATCGTGCTGATGCCGGACACCGCTGTCAAACAAGTCATCAACCAATAACAAGAAACTGTTTGTTTTTAAAACTTATTGAAATCATTCCTTTAATAAGTTTAAATATCAAGTAATGAAATTCATTGAAACAAGAAAAATTTCTTTAACCAACACAATATCAAATAATCTTATAACCATCCCAGAACCCGGTGTTACAAGTGCATGAGCAATTTTTATGAAATAATAAAATACAACAACCGTCTGGAATACAATATTGGACAGAAATAAATACAGAAAAATGAAAGAGACTCTGCTGGCTACGGGTCGTCTCGAAAAGTGTAGCTCACCTAAGTCTCCATATCAACCATGTTGATACGCCCAGTACGCCACTAGAGATACAATACATGTACAACAAAAAAGCACAAAAGTGTAGTATGAGTATGAAAACAACGTGTACTCAATGAGTATCCCGTCTAATCTCGAAGAAGTAGAGACGAGAACTCTTACTAGTAGTCCAATAATGATATATTATTAATACGAATAACAAAGGAATTATTAAGAATGACAGTAAAATTTCAGGAAAGGCATGAACAAGTGAAAGTTCCTTTTTATATTAAAAGTCTCCGGATTCATAATCCTATAGTTTCCAGTTATCTCAAGTCGGGGAGAGCAAATATCAATCCCAAATAATCTCAAGGCAAGCAATACAAGCATGCTCAAATCCTGCCGAGGCGTACGACCCGATCCAACAGAAAATAAAATGTGCATTGTCGAGGGTCGAATGGCACGAACCATAGATGCATCTATTTAATGTACCGAGGTGCTCGGCCCGTTCCAAAAATAAACACACACAATCAATCAATCAAGAAGTCAACACGAAGCAATTATCCAAGGAAAGCCACACCCTCTTTTAACCATTTAAGAAAACGATGTTTAATCTGTTTTGAAATTCATTTACTAATTCGATGTGATTTAAACAGTTCAAGGTGTCAGTAAATTTATAAAATAATCCCAGTATAGCATCATTTTAGGTCCTAAACTACCCGGACAATAATATAATAATATCTACGCACGAACTCTCGTCTCCTCGTGCGTACGTAGCCCCAACAAATAGGAGCACATAACCAATTAACTCACCTATGGGGACAATTCCCCCTTACAAGATTAGAAAGGAGACTCACCTCGCTCTGAAGCCTATATTTCGATTCAAGAATGCGCTCAAACCTCCACATTTGAAGTCGAACACAACAAAATTATTCAAAAAGTAAGAACTAGTCAATACATGCTCAAAAGTTCATACTCTAATTATTAAACAAATTTTCTAACTTCAAATGTTAGGTTCCTAATATTCATTCATGGGCCCACGCGCCTGGAATTCGAATTTTCTTTTGAAGAACATTGTTACCCATAACCTAAGGATCAAGAATATATGATTTTTACTTCATTCCATAATAATTTTCGTGGTTAAATCTCATTATTACCAAATTCTAGATTTTTCATCTAAAACCCTTGATTTTCCTTAATTTTCACATGTTAAATCTACCCATAATCTATGTATTTAACTTATGATGTGTAGAAATTACTTACCTCTTTGATGATGATGGAATCCTTCTTCAGATGCTCTCAAAAATCACCTAAGGCCAAGTGGGAAATGAGAGAAATGGGCTAAGTCTCGGAATAAAAGCCACAACTCCATACGCAAAAGTCACATTTGCGACTCCAAGCTCGCAATTGCGCTGTCGCATTTATGACAATTGCATCGCAAATCTGAAAACTAGCGCACCTTGTCCTGGTCGTATTTACGACAATATCCTAGGCAATTGCGAAGGTGACAACCTCGCAAAATCGATCCCTCGTTCACAAATGCGAACTTTCCCCTAGAAGCCCAGGCTCGCAAAAGTGAGGTCGCATTTGCGACCAATCCATCGCAAATGCGATCATACCAGTACCAGCAATCCTATTTCTTAGCAAATCACTCTGAAGCTATCCCGAATTACACCCGAGCCCCGGGGTCTCCAAACCAAATACCCGCACAAGTCTAAAAACATAATATGGACTTATTCGAAGTCTCAAATCACATAAAACAATGCTAGAACCATGAATCGCGCCCCAATCCAAGCTTAACGAACTTTGATATTTCCAACTTCTACTTTCGATGTTTAAACCTATCAAATCACGTCCGGTTGACTTCAAATTTTGCAGACAAGTCATATTTAACATTACGGATCTACTGGCACTTCCGAAATCGAATGCTGACCTTGATATAAAAAATTCCACTTTCGGTCAAATTTCTCAAAAACCTTTAAATTCCTATCTTTAGCCAAATGACTCCAAAATGACCTATGGACCTCCGAATTCACTTTCGATCGCGCTCTCAACTCCAGAATCACCATATGGAGCTATCACAGTATCGAAATCCTAAATGGATATCAATAACACTAAAATGCACTTCAAGCCAAACTTATAAAATCTCTTCCAAAATGCTAACTTCCACAATAGGGGCCAAAACGCTCCTGGGTCATCCAAGACCATATCCGGGCATACGCCCAAGTTCGAAATAATCATAGGAACCTGCTTGAACCTTCAGATCCTGATTTCGAGGTCGCTTAATCAAAAATCCAATCTTAGTTAATTCTTTCAACTTAAAGCTTTCGAAATGAGAATTCTCATTCCAAATCAACTATGAACATTCCCAAAATTCAATTCCGGCCACGCGTACAAGTCATAATACCTTAAATGAAGCTACTCATGGCCTCAGACTGCTAAACGACATGCTAGAGCTCAAAATGACCGGTCGATTCGTTACATTCTCTCCTACTTAAACATACAACTACACTGAAGTAGTCTTGAAATCGATGTTTAACATCTCATGAACCTTCCCGTGCTACCACAACTCAGTTGAGCATATTGGCTCGATCAATTCTGAAGATATCCCATTTTATTAAGAAAATAAGCCTTATAGCCCAATTCCAACATCCGAAAATCTCTGTCAGGCCTGTTTCCAACACATGAATGTCGTATCAATCACCACACGATGCACCAGAACATGATTGCATACGTTTGCTGAATTCATACCTTGCACTATTTTACTCATAGGACCACAATAACATTCTCTGATCAATTTAGTCAAATTTCAAAGAATCTGATGCTCCCATGGCACCGCATGACATACATGGGTCTTGTTCTAACTCTTAAAATACCGATACAACGGAAGACATGTGTAAAATTCATAACCAACTACTGAATCAATAACCATTAGGTTTATACCCCTGACAAGAACTATCACCCCATTTTGAACCAAATAATGGTCTTACTCCTTAATATACTTCATATAATCAGATTACACTAATCCCAAATTCAATGAACTCGTCTCACCCAGTACGAACTGCTCAGGCAATAATCCATCCCTACATGACCAAAAGTCTCATGTGATGCTACAATGTGCCAATATGCTATCATATCAAATGTGATACAACGAAAAAGGAACTCTGGAAGGAACTATTCAACTCGCGCACTACTATGGACTTCCCTTAGAAAATGGAAAACAAAGCATATAGAAAACGGTATTCAACATCACATTGTTGGGCGCGCAACCCAATCCAAATAACATACTCATGGCGGTGTGCCATCCAATCCACACATATAATTCACATAAGGAGATATACATCGAGCTAAATTGCTCATTATAATAAAATACTGAATATCGATCACAAGTATGCTAAGTGCATAATGTCATCCCTGGGGGAACACATAGTGCCATAAGCTACCAAACTCAAGCACAACTGAGGTACGATAAACGACCTGAATCTCAAAAGCCATCTCGCTCATATAACATCATCTCTAAGCGGATCCTCAACACATACGAAATTCACCAAGCCGCCTCACAACTCGCACAACGCAATACATCATTACACGAAATAGCTAACGATAAAATAACACCCTGACTACTCTTCCAAAAGGAGCGCATTACTGAAATGAACACATCTGGTCTAATTAGAGGCCATAATCCCATTCAGATCCATCCACAGACCTCAAGTTGATTCTGATCGCACTCAACTAGGCTAATAACCTTTCAAAGGTGCATACTAACTTCCCTCTCCTCATAACACATAAGAACAACCATCAAAATTGGAGTAATTCCCCACAATCCACAATACAACAAACTAAGTACCTTCCCGACATCAAATTATCAATTTAACGACACCATCACAACCTTCATATTTGGTTTAAATCTTTAATCAATCAAGTGCTACATGCCACCCAATCTTCCTGCGGGACACACTCCCACAACCTACCATAACAATTAACTGGGTTGTACCTCCAAACCACCGACCGCACTAACACTGAGAAGCGACCAAGAATCATTAACCAGGACGTAAAGCCCTTTTTCACCAAACACTGATCTCAGGGGACGCTGAAGATAACACTAGCTTACCTTAAACATCGAAGCTCATTTACCGCTCATCTGAGCTCATGACATCCTTGTCATTACCGAATAGTAACCTTGATCCTCACTTCAAATTCCATGCCACTCACTGAACCCAACGTACCAAAATACGACATGATCTTCATCATGACTCCGGAACAACTAATAGACTAACACTTTATCATATAAAAGCTTTTCACTTAACTCACTTAAAGAGAACGACAGCAACGCACATGTGAATTCTCATAACCGTGGAAATATACAAATCTCTAAGTAGTGGTCTAGGCCACCATAGCCCTTCCCGGGCCCAACTACTCGTAACAGGCCACAACAGTAGAATACTTTCTGAATAACACCAACTATGGCGGTCGACTGGCCTTGCACGCACCGCCAAAATTCACTTGCATAACTTGATCATGCTGAAAGAACTGATCATTACCAGCAACATGCCAATTTGACTATGGTTAAACAGTCCCCTTCTTCTAATTTGTTCTTAATTACCATAGAAACAATGCTAACTCCATTCAACACTTAACACACTCCATCCACACTCATCCCGAATAATCCTAAATCACGAGACTGTGCTGTCTCAAATCCCATGAACCATTTTATACCTCCCAATTGCTACATCGCAAGCCAAAATATCATAGAATATTCTGGGCCTTTATCATAAGCTGCTAGAAATCATGGTTCTTAACCGTACCTATAAGCTCGAAATCATTAGGCACCACACTTTACCCCTTTAAATCCACTACGACCGTTGCTGAGAGCCACCCGCTCTAACTTGGCCCGAATATAATCAACTCCATGATTCTTCTAGCACAAGCATACCCTCTTGACGGAACACACCGACAGAAATACTCTCCAAGTCTGAGCATGAGCCAAGAAGGCCAATCAGAGCACACCTTTAACAATCCCTTTGCTCAAATTATCACTTATACTCTTTTCCCGTTGCTAAAATAACTTACCGATACGCCGATAACCCAAAACCTCACAAGAAGATAACCATACAACCCAATCGTAGGCGGTGGGACTCTCCCACTTAGCTCAAAGCCACTATCACACAACTCTGGAATTTGCCAGGATTCTTAATCTCTTATTGATACAACCTTGTCCGATCAACCTCCAAAATTCTCGAAATCTTTCTGTAAACCCCCATTTTATATTCTGAATCATCTACCACAGTCGCACAACCGATCTCTTTGTTGTATAACCAATAGAATTCTTCCCAGAAGTTTTGCCAACCACGCAACCGCTAACCTGCTCACAGGGAATAACCCACCCGTGGAAATTACTTCCCGACATCTTCCAACACTGCTGCACAGTATAAAATCACCATGACATCAATAACCCATCCTGAGTCCGAGCTAAACCTCTAGCTGCATTAGCCCGTTCACCCCTTGTGGACATCAATTAAACGTGCGACAACAACCTTCCCATTCAAAATGATATATTGTATCCTTCTTCATTCCAAGTAGCTCCTTTCCGTTATACCAAGTCTCCTTCCGCATAATATCCCATACTTTTGATTAAATCTGTAAAGCCCAATCACCAATCAGTATTCTCAAATCCCTCCGAACTCTCTTTAAGGTATGTGGTAATCCTACTACAAAACCCATATGCAACTCTGCCACTCTCCCACTTTGGGTAAACCCGCTTCCTTAATCGCCTACTCGACCTCCGCTTCATATACCTGGCCTTTTAGAATTTTTGAATATCGCCTAATGCTTCCAACATGTCCTTCCTCGTCCTTTGCTATTCAGTTGTTGCCTTAAAAAAAATCCTTCTTCATAGCTCTTGGACCCATAAACGCTATTGACTCGAACCTTTCTGAAGATCTTTTTTCTCGAGCTGTCGATATTAGAAACACCGATTCAATCCTGAACCACCTTACCACGTGATCTATGACAGCCGCTTCTCCAATACTGTCTCACCATTTCCTGCTCCCAAGGCGAATTGCAGAAGATTATAACACCGGCGAACTTAGTACATTCAATAGGGACAATGACACCTCATCATAGGAGAAAACTCTACCACGCTTGCAACACCAAGCCTCACTACTCCATCAGCCCAAAATCTGGACATTCATAGGCCAATTGCTTTTCTCTTGCCGAAAATAATTACCTAATCTCTAGATCATGCACTGAGTAAACCTCCTCTCAAGTCATCACTGCCCCGACACGTAGGCAAACACCCACCATCAAATCAATATTGTGGAACAATCATTCATAAGCATCATGGCAACTTGTGTTTAGCCTTAGAGCCCTCAAAGGTACCGCTACTGAGCTGAAACAATAGAATATCCTTCTACAAAGCGACGATTATAATACGATCAACTATACCGAGAGAAACATCCTACACCACATCTGCAGTACCATTATGATTCTTCAATTCTCGATATATAACAAGTGGTTCGCGTCGCATAGATTGAGTAAGAAATAAATAAAGGCATAAGCCTTGAGAAATCAAATCGCACAATAAGGAATCAAGAAGGGTAGTACTCATAATATCCTGCAGCCTCTCGAGGATAAGTACATACATCTTTGTACCGATCCGCGAGACTCTACTAGACTTGTTCATGACTCGTGAGACCCTAGGAACCTAGTATCGGATAGCATGTTGTCACGATCCAAAATCCTTTAAGGGTCGTGGTGGCGCCGGACACCGCTGTCAGGCAAGCCATCAACCAATAACAGAAAGTTTTTGTTTTTAACAACTTATTGAAATTGTTCCTTTAATACATTTAAACATCAAGTAATGAAATTAATTGAAACAAGAAAAATATCTTTAACTAACACAATATTGAATAATCCTATAACCATCCCAGAACCCGGTGTCACAAGTGCAAGAGCAATTTCTATGAAATAATAAAGTACAACAACCGTCTGGAATACAATATTGGACAGAAATAAATACAGAAAAATGAAAAAGACTCTACTGTCTGCGGGTCATCTCGAAAAGTGCAGCTCACCTAAGTCTATGTATCAACCATGTTGCTATGCCTTGTAGGCCACTAGAGACACATGTGCTTGTGCATAAAAAATGCACAGAAGTGTAGTATGAGTATGAAAATAACGTGTACTTAATTAATATCCCATCTAATCTCAAAGAAGTAGAGACGATATGGTCGACTTCCTTACTAGTGGTCCAATAATGGTATATTATTAATGTGAATAACCATGGAATTATTAAGAATGACTGTAAAATTTCAGGTAAGGCATGAACTGGTGAAAGTTCCTTTTTATATTAAAAGTCTCCGGATTCATAATCCAATAGTTTCTAGTTATCTCAAGTTGGGGAGAGCAAATATCAATCCCAAATAATCACAAGGAAAGCAATACAAGCATGCGCAAATCCTACCGAGGCGTACGATCCGATCCAACAAAAAATAAATTGTGCACTGCCGAGGGTCGAACTGGGTGAACCATAGATGCATCTATCTAATATACCGAGGTGCTCGGTCCGTTCCAAAAATAAACACACACAGACATTCAGTCAAGAAGTCAAAACAGAGCAATTATCCAAGGAAAGACATCCTATTTTAACCATTTAAGAAAACAAAGTTTAATCTGTTTAGAAATTTAATTAATAATTCGATGTGATTTAAGCAGTTCCAGGTGTTAGTAAGTTTTTAAATAATCCTAGTATAGCATACTTTTGGGTTCTAAACTACACGGACAATAGCATAATAGTAGCTATGCATGGACTTTCGTCACCCCGTGCTTACGTAGCCCACACAAATAGGAGCACACAACCAATTAACTCACATATGAGGATAATTCCCTCTTAAAAGGTTAGAAAGGAGACTCACCTCACTCCGAAGCCTATATTCCGATTCAAGAACGCGCTCAAGCCTCCACATTCGGAGCCGAACATTCCAAAACTATTCAAATAGGGTAAGAACTAGTCAATACATGCTCCAAAGTTCATATTTTAATTATTAAACCAATTTCCCACCTTTAAATGAAAGGTTCGTAATATTCATTCCCGGGCCCACATGCACGGATTCCAAATATTTTTGAAGAAAATTGTTACCCATAACCTAAGGAACAAGAATATATGATTGTTACTTCATTCTCTAATAATTTGCGTGGTTAAATCTCGTTTTTACCAAATTTTAGGTTTTTCATCTAAAACCCTTGATTTTTCTCAATTTTCACATGTTAAATGTACCCATAATCTATATATTTAACTTATGATGTATCGAAATTACTTACCTCTTTGATGATGATGGAATCCCTCCTCAGATGCTCTCAAAAAATACCTAAGGCCAAGTGGAAAATGAGAAAAATGGGCTAAATCTTGGAATAAAAAGCCACAGCTCCAGACGCAGAAGTCATATTTGTGACTCCAGGCTCGCAATTGCGATGTCGCATTTGCGACAATTGCATCGCAAATGCGAAGCCTATCCCACCATGTCCTGGTCGCATTTGCGATAATATCCTTCTTAATTGCGAAGGTGAAAGCCTCGCCAAATATATCCCTCATTCACAAATGCAAACTTTTCCCTAGAAGCCCAGACTCGCAAATGCAAACAGAAACTCGCAAATGCGATACCAATGCATCGCAAATGTGATCATACCAGTACTAGCCATCCTATTTTATAGCAAATCACTCCGAAGATATCCCGAATCACATCCGGGGCTTCAAACCGAATACCCGCACAAGTCTAAAAACATAATACGGACTTTCTCGAAGTCTCAAATCACATCAAACAACATTAAAACCATGAATCGCTCCACAATCCAAGCTTAATGAATTTTGAAATTTCCAACTTCTACATTCAATGTTTAAAACTATCAAATCACGTCAGATTGACTTCAAATTTTACAAACAAGTCATATTTGGCATTACAGACCTATTGCCACTTTCGGAATCAAATTCCGACCCCGATATCAAAAAGTCCACTTCCGGTCAAACTTCTCAAAAACCTTCAAATTTCTATCTTTAGCCAAATAACTCCAAAATGACCTATGGACCTTCGAATTCACTTCTGATCGCGCTCCCAACTCCATAATCACCATATGGGGCTATTCACGAACTCGAAATCCCAAACGGATACCGATAACACTGAAATTTACTTCAAGCCAAACTTATGAAATTTCTTCCAAAATACTAACTTCCACAATAGGTGCCAAAACGATCCCGGATCATCCAAGACCCGATCCTAGCATACGCCGAAGTTCAAAATCGTCATACGAACCTGCTGGAGCCTTTAGAACCTGATTCTGAGGTCGTTTAGTCCAAAATCCAATCTTAGTTAATTCTTTCAACTTAAAACTTTCGAAATGAGAATTCTCTTTCCAAATCAACTTCAAACTTCCCGAAATTCAATTCCGACTACGCGTATAAGTCATAATACCTGAAATAAAGCTGATCATGGCCTCAGACTGATGAATGATGTACTAGAGCTCAAAATAACCGGTCGGATCATTACATTGCTACAACCTACAAATCCTTGTGTATCATCAGGAGTTTTGTATACGATGTATCATAATTTCAAAATAAGCAATTCATATATTTTGATACAAAATAAATAGTTCATATATTCAGATAGATCATCAAAAAGTTTTTGAGAAATTTCACGAAGGATTTTTTCTTCAAAAGAGGTCCAAAAAACTTTAAATCTTATATCTGATATACTAACACAAACTAAAATAGACTCACTTTGCTCTTCAACAACCAATCCAACGTAACACAAAAATATTGCTTTCCCAGTTTTAACCAAATCAATTCAAATCAATTACAAATAATAAAGAGAAGAAAAAGGACCAAGGAGGGAATCAAGTTCTAACGAATGCCATAAAGAAGACATCCAAATGAAATGTCTTGTATTATTTCTTAAAATATCTGAATCTTAGGTGCATCTTTTAAATATTAAAAAAAGTTTAATATTAGACTACAACCAAAGTGAGATTATACAAATCATGAATAATCACTTAATGAATCTACAATATAATAAAATATAAGTAGAACAAAAGAAACAATGAGAAAAGAAGAAGAAGAAGAAAAACTTACATTCAACAGTCACCCTATTGTGCACTCTTATATCTCATAGGTAACAAATTAAATAACACAAGTAATGTTTTCTTAATAAATTAACTATTTAATGCAAAGAAAAAATAATAAAAAAATATAAAAGAAACTCTCACATGTAAATATCTTGGGTCATGCTGAGCATGGGCAATCTTTTACTAGTAATAATATGAAAGGTTATGTCCTTACTTTGCTTTTAGTTAGCAAATCATAAGCTCATACTAAAAGCGTCAAATGGGCCGGGTTAATCCATTTTTGGACTGGCCCAGACCGATTCAGATCGTTGCTTAAAGGGCCGGGGTGGGCTAGGTTACTGGTTAGGGGGTTGGTCCGTTCACATAAATTCATTCAACAAATCAGACCGGTCAACCAAAATCCCTATAAAACCGGTTAACCGATCTATCCCAAACTGGTTTAACGGCTAGATTTCAATTTTTTATAAAGGTTTTAGACCGTTGGCAATGGTTAGCTAGCTTTTGGTCGTTACCCAACTACTGGATTGCACAAATAGCCCTTTTTGGGCAATTTTTTTAAAAAATAGCACTTTTTGTAATTACTAATTTAGCCCTTTGAAAAACTATAAATACACCCCCATTTTCTTCATTTCTTCACTAATCTCTCATTTCTCAAACTCATATTCTCAATTATCACTCTCTCATTCTTCACCTAAAGTGCAATCAAATATTTATCTCTCATTTTTTTTGGAAATTAATTTATCGTATTATTTATTATTTAAAGTTTGAACAATTGAACTTTAAACTTTGAACAATTGACATTTTTTCGTCGTAACGTTGGAGTTGCAAAATCATCAAGAGTTCAATTTATTTCTAAATTCGGTTCGCTCCCTTCAACTCTTTCTCTTATTTACTATTTTATTTACATATTTAATTTTTGCTAGTAATTAAATTTTTACAATATGTTTAATGATGCAAAAATAGTTTGTAATAAGGTTACCAATCGGGAAAATTAGGAAAATAGAAAAGGACATACTACTACAATATTTGGTAGAAATTTAAATGACTCTACACATATTTCTGAAATATTACCTGATAATAATATAGATTATGAACAATTACAGGAAGATTTCGGTATAGAATATAATGATATAGAAATTGAAGATGAGACACCACTTATACCTAGTAGTGTTGGAGTTGGTAACAGGGGTGGTGGTCGTGGTGCTAGTAGGAGACCACATGTGACCCTGACTACTAATCGGAGAAAAAGAAGTAAGGGTTGAATTTTTTTGACATAATAGTAGGTACTAATGGAGTTAAATGCAGACTCTATAATGATGATTTTAAACATAAGACTGGAGGACAAAAATGGGAGATACTTAGTAGCCATATGAGAATTGAGCATCATATAGAATGAGAATCTGATTTAGATCAAAATCAAGCAACTCTAAACCCTACTACTGGAGGACTTATGAAATATGATAACTTAGTAGCCATATGAGAATTGAGCATCCTATAGAATGAGAATCTGATTTAGATCAAAATCAAGCAACTCTAAACCTTACTACTGGAGGACTTATGAAATATGATAAGATGACGTATCGTGAGAAGTTAGCAAAAATAATTGATTTGGGTTGTCTACCTTTTTCTTTTGCTTCTTCATCATATCTTATTATGTATATTCAAAGGATTTATAATCATTTATTTTAATGAATCCCTAGAAGTATAGATCTGATATCTTTAGACTTCATGGACAATATCAAACATACATACGTTATTTATTTGACCATTTCCATTGTAGAGTTTCTCTAACTTTTGATATTGGCCATGCTGTTAATGGAAACGATTGTTTGACAATTACATTGTAATTGGATAAATGATAATTATTGTATGCAAAAATTTATTAAACTTATTATCGCTTTTAAATATAATTAAGATCAGAGTCATACTGATGTGTTTATAAGTACTACTATTTGTGAAGTTGTTTTATAATCATAAGAAAAGAATATTATGTATGTCTTTTGATAATGCTTTTAACAATAATACCGCAATTTCAATGTTAAAACTGCATTTGTAACCACCACTTGACGAAACTTTTCATGTTAGGTGTGTATGTCATGTTTATAATTTAATTGTTGAACGTGACCTTGATTTATTTTCAACTGAGATTATTCATGTTAGAAGAGTAGTTGGTGTTATTCAAGGAAATAATAGATAATCTAGAATTAGGGAATCTCAGAATAAGTATACCGAGCATAACCTTAAGCTCATATTCATACCAGACGAAATTGTTACTAGATGAAATTATACATATATATATTTAAAATGTTGCTACAAAAATAGATTGCCAATAACTGAAGTTGTTAATGCGTATTGTAATAATCCAAACCGTATATTAATAACTACTATTTGGGAGGCCATTAATGATGTTATTAAATTTTTACATAAGTTTTATACAGCTATTGTTGAGTTTCTGGCGTATATTACTCTACTATTATTATGACTTTAGTACATATAGCTAAATTTTCTTTCCTACTCTCTGAATTTAAGAAGAAAAAAAATATAAGGATGTAGTTGAAAAAATGCAAGCAAAATTCAAAAAATATTTATTTCCAATCCTCGGATTTACTTAATTGGTGCTGCTTTAAGTCCTTTTATTAAGATATCTGATTGTCACCAATTAATCAATACATTATATACTTATATGGAGATTGGACCAACTGAAACCTCATATATATATATATATATGTTTGTATGAACAAGCTAAATGATTATTTACAACAATTATATAATTATTATGCAAATATGTTGATGATTTTTCTCTTAATGTAGGCAATATTAATCCCACTACGCATTGTATCACTTCTACTACTATGGATGACGATGAAGGCCTTGATAGTTTTAATATTTTTTTATATTTTCCAACACTCAAACCAGTAGCAAGAACATTGATGAACTACAATTCTGCTTGCAAAAGCAAAAAGAGCCTCGTACAAAGGAATTTTCACCGTTGGGATGGTGACATGAGAATGTAAAATAATTACCTGTTCTTTCCGCTATGGCTCGGGATGTGGTAAATATACTAATTTCAACTGTTGCATTAGAGAGTGCATTTAGCCAAGCAAGACAACAACTTGGAGACACCGTCATTCATTGGGAAGCAATGCTTTGGAAGTTTTAGTATGTTTCATAGATGGATTAGATCGGAACGAAGAAATTAGGGACGTAAATATGTTGAAAGCCCAGAAGACAAGGAACTTGGAGATATATTAACACATGGTAACCGTCCGAATTTAACAGTCCAGAAGATGGCCAAGGAGTTCATATTGATTATCAAGAACTTCCAAAACCTTTAAATTTACTCTTTTTCGTTAATTACTTGTTGTTAAATATAAACCTTTCAATTTATAAGTTTGAATTTTTTTTAAAATGTAGCACTTGCAATTTATAAGTGCAATTTTTTCTCCATCTTTATTGTGTTATTTTTATTAATATAAATTACCATAGCTATACAAAAAAAACACTAATACGGCCTGATCCGGTCCTTTAGACCCACAATTCTTACAGTTTATTTTTTTCCCGAATAAAAATGGACCCGTTAAACATGATAAAAACTAACCCGTAACTAGCTCGAATTGAAACCGGCCTGTTTCATTTTTTTCCGATCCGAACCGATCCACCCGTTTTAACACCCTTAGCTCATACTATTTTGATTACAATGGTGACAACTTCAATATAACTGCTGAGAAGAATTATTAGACGCAAAGATTGATTTCATTTTCAAGTTAGTGTACTCCACGTTATATAACATGGTAAATAAAGAGGGAAAAAAAGAATTTGTTATGAAATAATATAAGAACAAGAACAATAATACAAGAACAAGAACAATAGAGAGAAAAGTAGAGATGAGTATTATTATTGATACTTTGGGATGATATACAATGGGGTAAGACCCCTCTATTTATAGGAAGAGAAATGAGTTAGCCTCAAAGTAAAACTCTTCTATAAGATAGACATTCACTCTAATTAGAGTTCTATTTATAACACTCCCCCTTGAATGTCTATTCAATAATGTGCCTCGTTAAAACCTTAACTAAAAGAAAACCCAATGGGAAAAAATTTAAAGAAAAGGAAAAAGAGTACACATGTTTGAATATGCGCCTATTGGTTGCCTCGTTAAAAACCTTGCAAGGAAAACCCAGTGGGACAAAACCTTGTAAGGGAAAAAGAGTGCAACGCGCATTAACTCCCCCTGAATAGAGCATCAATTCACATCCTTGAGCATTTGAATTCCAATCTTGTGCACCATCTTCAAAACGATCTTTGGTAGAGATTTGATAAATAAATCAGCCATATTGATTTGAATAAATATTCTGCACCTTGAAATTATCATTCTTGATAGATATGAACATCTTCATATAATGCCGTGGAATGACTCTTCAATATCTCCATAGGGGTATTCTTGATGCCATCATACTTTGACTTTACACTTTCAAGTATTTGAACTACATGTCCAAAACTACATGTCTTTCATATGGAATCAATTCTTCTTGAATTGTATCTCTTCCATTTGGCCAATATTTTGTTTGTATTCGACAAACACAAGATCCTCATCGATATTTGGCGCTATTATAGATGTCGTCGACAATCATTTTATATCGATTTTAGTCAATTTTCATAAAGACATAACATGGAGATCTCTTCATTCATACATTCAGGTACCTGAATCTCTCATGAGACTTTATGAAGTGTTATGTCATGTGATCTTCTGGATCACTTGCCTCCTTATTATGATCACTTTGATCATTTGCTCATCTTCTTTATAAAAAGTGCCTTTTGAAACCGATTTGTCTATACGCCTTAAGCGTATCAAAGACTTTGTCCTTTTGGGACTTAATATGAGCATTTGCAGTGAGAATATAGTTACTTTCTTTGGGTCAGCAAATGCGTATAGCATGCTTTGCAATATGTTGCAATTGAATTATCCTTTTATGAAATTCAGGTTCATATTATGATATTCGAGGATCTATATATACAAATGATAATTCATTTCATGTAACCTTTTCTCAATTGTTTATCATGTCTCCCCCTCATGTTAAAAAAACTAACTTGTTTCCTCAATTTTGAGAAATCATCTTTGTGCATTATCATGTCAATATACACAGCACATTAATAATAAGATGAAATTATTTGGTTCCTGACCCTGAACCACTTGTGAGGGGAGAATATACTCTCGTATACAACGTATATCAAACTGATATATATAACTTTGTTCTCATAAGAAACAATTTAGCTATTAAGTGGAGGCACTCAATAATTATCTTGCTAAACCAACTTTGATATAAACCAACTTATCAAGATGAACTATCTTGAGTAGAAAATCTTGAAATTATGCTCGAAGTTAGATTACTGAGCAATTTACCTCGCAAGCACCGGCCAGGCTGCGGGTTAATAACAATCGCGCATGTAACCATTTCATAGATGCATCATATGTGGTATACATGGCAGGTGAATGAGCCCATATTCACCTTTGATATTTCCAGAATTTATGGGCTTCAACCCGAACTCTTTAGTTGGTCAATTCATTAATGAGAACAAGTGATACAAGAGAATTCGTAAAGAACTTTCTAGTTCTTTAATATTCACCCATGTGAATTCTCTATTATTGCACATCATACTTAAAATGAGATGGCTAACCCGAATGCCAACTGAATAAATTATCAATATTGGTAAACTTCAAATTTACACCATGACATGTGCACTTATCAATAAACTTCAGGTTTATTATGACATGGGTTTTTATGCCAATAGATATCCACTTTACTGTGGCATTCTTTTATTTGTGTAGTACAAACTGGAGAATAAAGCGGGTAGCTTTTCATATACAAATTATCCCGCTACAAGTTGTAGTAATAGAAGATATTAAATCTTTCCTTTATTTATAGTCTCAATATAATCAGCGCTTTTGCGTGTACTTTGGAAACTGAATAAGTTTCTTTGAGACTTACTACAGCACAATACTCAATTGTGTTTCTCCAACATAGTAATGATTGGCTCTTCTAGAGCTCTCAATTAATTTTGTACTACCACAAATTCATCAACATCCATGTGGTGAATATCTTTCTTAAAGAGAAAGTTATACCATTATGGTCATGTCAAACTTATATGCAAGATATGTTTCTTGCATTATCGTTGTCCTTTAATAGTCATATTTCCAAAATACTTTGGCGTACAATAGGTACGTGACCAACGATCATTCATGCCATATATCATCTCAAACCTCCTTCTAGGGGTGAGTGTGGTATCATCTCAAACCTCCTTCTAGGGGTGAGTGTGGTATATTCTATACCAATTTCATGTTCATATTCTTCCAATAATGAATATGTATTCGTGAATCAGATGTTGTCACATTCACTTCGGGGATATGTGATATTGTTATCCTTTTCAAATCTGTAAATGCGTCTGGCATTTGATTTGTTATTCTTTGCAAATGGATAATCTTTCGCACCTCATTTTCACAAATGGAGGTATGTGGATCAAGATGAGATAATGATGCATTTTTCCACAAAATTTCCCGTTTGGTTTCACCAACTTCTCCCCCTAATTTTGGGAAAAGTGTCTCATCGAATTGACAGTCTGCAAATCGTGTAGTGAACAAATCCCCTGTCAATGTTTCGAGGTAGCGAATAATGGAGGGCGATTCAAACTCAACATATATTCCTAACCTTCTTTGCAGACCCATTTTGGTGCGGTATGGCGGTGCTACAGGCACATATACTGCGCATCCAACAATTCTTAAATGGGATATATTAGGTTATGACCCAAAACTAATTGCAACGGGGAATATTTGTGACAATTCGTCAGTCAGAGACGAACTAGCATTGCTGCATGCAAAATGGCGTGACCCCAAACCGAAGTGGGCAGCCGACGAACTAGCATTGCTGCTTGCAAAATGGCGTGACCCCAAACCGAAGTGGGCAGCCTCGTTTTCATGAGTAGATGAAGTATTCAAGATTGTTCTCATCTATTGTCTCAACATGATATCCATTTTGAATGATATCTTTTAAAAACTCAACAAGTTCCTTTTAGACTTGGAGGAGAACATTGCATTCTCTATGATAAATATTGTTCCTTTAGGCAAAGTTATAGTTGTTCTTCAGGAGCCTTCAATCAATTTAATTCCCATGGTTTGACATAAAAGAAAATATACGAACATGAGAATAAACAAATTCAATCAGTTTGTTTCATATTTAAACAGTATTTTCAAAATCTGCTGAGGTTATTCGAATACCTTAGTTGATAGTCGACTATCTTGGGAAGCAGTCATTAGGTTAGTCGAATAACTGATTTAGTTATTCGACTAACTTAGCTTGCGGAAAAATCCAGTTTTAATGCGAAATATTAGATAGTCGAATAACTAAGTTGATAGTCGAATAACTTAGTAAACAGTCATCAGGTTATTCGAATAACTAAATCAGATATTCGAATAACTTAGCTTCGAAAATTCCAGTTTTTAATACGAAATATTAGATAGTCGACTAACTTATTAGTTAATCGACTAACTTTGCTGGAAAATAAAAATTTCTCCGAAATTTAAGCATATTGAAACATTCTAAAGAACTAATACTAACATTATATCATAAACTAACTAATACGAGCTGATACTAATGACTATTAGTTTATTCACTAACTATTACAAATAAGTGAAATAAAATCAAACAATTCCATCTTTCTTCATCACAGATCCATCACCAATTAATTGGTCTATTTTCCCCTCAGGGTGCTCAAAGAAGTCTGCCACATCCAAGTGGGTGATGTCAAAATTGTCGTCAGAGACAAAATTTGTTTCAGGGCATTTACTCTTTAGAGATGCTTGACAAGGCTCAATCAAATGTCTTGGTACACGGCAAATTTTCACCCAGTGCCCTTTTCCACCGCAACAATAACATATAGTTTATGAACTATTTGCTTTTGGATTCTCATCATATCGTGCTTGTGGCAGAGTGACCAACTTCAGGTTGTCATATCTCTCCTTTAAGCCATTCCACAAGATAGGTGGATCTTTGATTGTGATATATTCAATTTTCAAACCTTCATCAAGGTGATGGCGCAAGTAAATCAAGGCCTTAGCACAGTTTCAAACCTTCATCAAGGCGATGGCGCAAGTAAATCAAGGCCTTAGCATAGTCTTGGGTGGATGCATTATTTCTGTCTTTAATGGCGTCTCCAAGACCCGTAGCATCTAAGTGGATTTCAGCATCCAACACCCATGTCATATAGTTCTTGCCCGAAATTTCAAGGGCAATGAACTTTCTTTTCATAATGTTAGACATAAAACACAATTACATCAAGAGCGTGTTCATACTTACAGGCTTTATTACAATTATCACATTCACTTCAGGGAATGGATCATAATGACGATTATAATTCCGTCTATTGCCACGTCCACATTCATTGATACCTTCATGGTAATAATTTTGTCTTCTTTCAGACTTATCACATACTGCTACCACATTCTCTAAAGGGAATGGAGCAAATTCAATGGGACGGATTTTCAATTCTTTGCCCACAATCATACATGAATTTGATCATGGCAAGGCATAGAAATTTTACCACTTCATGTGAGTGTAATTTCTTACAAACTCCATTAGAATTATAATCAAACTTTGTTGTCTTTGTTTGTATATAAAATCAAATCGTAGAATTTCAAGAATTTGAAAGGGAAAAGCAAATTACTTACCTTTAAGGTATACCAATAAATGTTGTGATATCAAATATACCTCTTGTGTAAATTCCTTTCTTTCTCTCACGTTTTTCTCTTTCTGTTTCTGTATTCTATGACACAAGATTCCACCACAAAAGTTATTTGATCAACCATCCTTTTTTTTCCTTCACGATTAATTTTCAGTGAATCCCTTCCTTGTTTTCAATTTCAATTGCTTTCAGTTGCTTGGCCGATCAAAGTCTTTGTCTTTTGCCCAAATATTAATACGTTTCCTTTTTCTTCTATTTTCCGTATAGAAAATTTTGGGATTTGGTTACGGCAGAACCTCACGTGAAACCCTACACAAACAAAAGTTAAGACAATCGAAAATTTCAATTGGTTAGAGACTCGTGCTGATAACGTGTTATGAAATAATATAAGAACAAGAATAATAATACAAGAACAAGAACAATAGAGAGAAAAGTAGAGAGAAGAGTATTCTTATTGATACTTTGGGATGATATACAATGGGGTAAGACCCCTCTATTTATAGGAAGAGAAATGAGTTAGCCTCAAAGTAAAACTCTTCTATAAGATAGACATTCACTCTAATTAGAGTTCTATTTATAACAGAATTCAAATAATATGAGTTAAGAGAGAAGTTTTATTTTATGTGTGCTATAACTAATATTAATTATATAAAGCTTCTTTTTATTTCATAAAATTATGAATATCAATCTTATATTTTTGAATTCAGAAGACCGTGAGAGTTTAACTAATGTAAATTGTATATCATACAAAATAAAATATTGCGAGCTAAGAGGATATTGTGATTGCTGAAGTGGCAACATCCTCACCTTACAATTCCCAAACAAAACCCCTTCTCATTGTAAGTACTTCCTTTTTTAGAACCCTTCACTTCTTCCCTTAAACCCTTCCTTGGGTTTTAAAACACTACTCCCCATTTCTTCACGCTTCCCAACCAACCCTTTACCGTTGTGGGTTTTTCTCAAAAGTGAAGCCAATGGCACCAGCACTAAGCAGGAGTTTGACCTCTGCTTCTATGTCTTCACTCCCCTACACGGCATCGTTTTCATTGAGGAGTGGTAGTGCCAATAGGTTTTGTTTCAAAGGTGTTTTCTTGCCAAAGAATCCGCTAAAGAATAGATTTTGTGAATATGGGTTGAAGACAAAGCTGGAGAAGAGCGACAACAGAGTAGTGGTAAGGTGTGAGGCAGCAGCTGCTGTAGCTGAAAAGGAAGCTCCTGAGAGCTCTGGAGAGACTCATGCGTACCAGGCTGAGGTGGGTTTTTGGCTTTCATTATGAACTTTAGTTTGAATATTTCAGTTTTTACCTCTATTGGGCCTTTGAATAAGGAATTGGAAGTTGGAATTTTGTATGTTGCTTTTTAAGGAATGAGGATATGGTACTCTAGATAAATTTTGTTGTAACACAGGAAAGATTTACAATAAGGAATTGGAAGTTGGAATTTGGATGTTGCTTTTTAAGGAATGAGGATATGGTACTCTACATAAAAAAATTTTGTAACACATGAAAGATTTGATCTTTGATCAATTGTGTGAGCTTTTGAATGCCTAGTAGAACTAATTTGATAGCCTTGTTTTCTATTTTTGTGTATCATTTGAAAGATTTAATCTTTTGTCAGTTGAGAGGAGTTCTTGAATTCCTAATAGAACTAATTTGATAGCGTTATTTTCTGTTTTTGTTGTATCACATGAAATATTTAATCTTTTGTTACTATGTTAGTTGTGGGAGTTGTTGAATGCCTTGTATAACTAATGTGATAGCCTTGGTTTTATTTAACTGTCAAATCTTTGAATTTCATATCTTTATGCTTCTCTGTTTGTGGGGTTGAAAATTGGAATGTTGATTATTGCAGGTTAGTCGTCTAATGGACTTGATAGTTCACAGTCTCTACAGTCATAAGGAGGTTTTCCTCCGCGAGCTTGTAAGGTAAGGCCATCTCTTGTTTACTACTATGTTGTTTCTTGGTTACAATATTTTATTGGCTTATTGCTATTTGTTAAACAATTACTGCTCTTCACTTTGCTGTCGAGATTCATAATGTGTGTGTTGAGTTCCATCTGTGAATCCTTATAGTTTAGTTGGAAAGCTTTGTGGCAGTGCTGTAACTTTGATCACCATTACTAGATGGCCCTGAGGGCTTATTTCTATGTCATTCATAGAATTATGTTTTCGGTGCACTATCTGAAGTCCCTTAGGATTCTAATAAGTGACTTCAGGAATTTCTTTTTCAAACTATTTGAGTTTTATTTCTGACTTGCTCCTTATTTGGCAGTAATGCGAGTGATGCTCTTGATAAGTTGAGGTTTCTGAGTTTGACTGAGCCTTCTTTACTTGGGGATGCTGGTGAGCTGGAGATTCGCATCAAATGTAGACCCAGACAATGGAACTATTACCATTACGTATGTTTCTTAAGATGCTAGCCACATAATGCTTTTCTAATAAACAGAACTTAAAAAGTTAACTTGTCTATGCAGGGATACTGGTATTGGAATGACCAAGGAGGAGCTTATAGAATGCCTCGGGACTATTGCCCAAAGTGGTACTTCAAAATTCTTGAAGGCTCTGAAGGTACTGAGGAGTATCTCCATGATGTTGGATCGACTTTTCAAGGTCTAAGACTTAGCATTTAATGTAATACTATTATCTCTAACAGTTGTACCAATCCTATCTGTAGGAAAACAAGGACCTTGGAGCTGACAATGGATTGATTGGTCAATTTGGTGTTGGTTTCTATTCTGCATTTCTGGTTGCTCAAAAGGTGCAATTCTTCTTATACATGGTTTTTGTTTACCTACGAGTTTCCATGAAATATAAATTATGATTGTGCTAATTGTTTTTATTTCTACATTTAGGTGGTGGTGTCAACAAAGAGCCCAAGGTCAGATAAACAATATGTTTGGGAGTCTCAGGCTGATAGTAGCTCATATGTTATTAGAGAGGAAACTAATCCTGAAAACCTCCTATCCCGTGGAACAGAAATTACACTTTATTTAAGGGTAAGTAGGTATTTCTGCTTCTTTTTCGTGGCTTTGTTAACCACCAAGTCCCAGGTGTTGGCATATGCTGTCTTTACTGTTTTCATCTATTTGTTGTATCTTCTCTGAATGATGTTGACCATGTGTACCTATCGTGATGAAGTAAAGGTAAAGAAAATCTTGGAGTTGGTATATCCTCTGCGTGATAAGGGGTGCAGAATACTAATAATAAGAAACTGCTCTAATAATAATCAATACATAATTGATTTTCTTAGCTGTTTATCAGTTGTGTTGGTAAACTATCATTGAACGTTTTTGTTCCTTATGTTGGATTGCATTCTTATAGGGTAATCTTTTTCTTGTAGGATGACGACAAATATGAGTTTTCAGAACAAAAGAGGATTCAAGATTTGGTGAAGAATTACTCGCAGTTTATTTCTTTCCCATCTACACATGGCAGGAGAAGTCAAGAACCATTGAGGTAAGGTACTTTGATAGATATAAAAACTGCTTTAACCTCCTCCTCCGACATTTGCTGATGTCTTGGAGGAAGAATTAGTGTGTTGTTTCAGCTACGGTGTTGGCCTCTTTTCTTTATTCCTTCTTCCTAATATGTTTTCCATAGTTCTCGTTATTTAAACTCGTCTCTCTTTAGCCACCTGTCTATGACTACACTAAAAGCCAAGTTACCTTTCACTTCTTCTTTCATCTCCTCTTTTCTCTTGGAAGGGGGTGGGGTGGGTTGGCTCAAATAAATTTTAGCACACCTGGATGACCCTTATGATTGTGCATGAGATTTCTGTAGTAGCAGAAACAGGATTCAAAGTGTCAATTAAGACTTAAATTAAGTATAATTTTCAACAATTGGAGATAGCACGATGCTTTGCTTGTAAAAGATTGTTGTACATTCTGGGATTATTTTGTTTGAGTGTGGGATTTTCTGTTTTAATTATGCCTTAGTGCTTTATCTTATTTTGTTACTTAACTTGGTAGCTTTTCGTTGATTATTGGTGCTATTTCGACAGGTAGAAGAGGAGGAAGAACCAAAGGAGGGAGAAGAAAAAGAAGAGGTGATGACTTAATATATGTGATTACTGTGTTATGTCTTTCCTTCTTTTGGAAGCTTACTAAGGCCTTTGAGATTCATGTTTCCTTTCTCTTCATAAAACAGGGAGAAAAGAAAAAGACAAAGAAGACCAAAACTGAGAAGTACTGGGATTGGGAGTTGACAAATGAGACAAAACCAATATGGGTATGTTACTACTTAGCTTATATGCGAAAGTTACTATTATGAGCTCGACTTTGTACTCCTATCAGCAAACAAGGCACATCTTTATGCCTAGTGTGCATCTACGTGATATAAAGTGCTTGTAAAATTGTAGATGCGGAATCCAAAGGAAGTTGAGAAAGAACAATACCTGGAATTCTACAAGAAAACTTTCAACGAGTTCTTGGATCCACTTACCTATACTCATTTCACTACAGAGGTAACACTCTCGTATTGGAAAAGACTAAATATATATGTTATTTTGAGGTTTTTAACGCTGAGAATGATATGTGCAGGGTGAGGTGGAGTTTAGAAGTGTTCTATATATACCTGGAATGGCTCCTCTTAACAATGAAGATGTTACAAATCCCAAGACAATATTCGCTTGTATGTGAAGCGTGTATTCATTTCTGATGATTTTGATGGGGAATTGGTAAGTTGAATTTCTAGCTCTATCTCAACTTCTGATATAGGATATAGATGAAGCAGAAAATTAAGAAATATTTTTTTGATAGGTAACAGCAAATATTCGTTTCACTTGTACCAAGCTGGTCGTATTATGTAAAGAAAAAGATTCCATCTTCCTTTTAAAACATGCAGTGAAATGCACAAAAGCATTTACGTCACAGTCAAAAGAAAGTTCACACCAAGATTTTAACTTCTATAAGCATCTGCTTTTGAAACAAAAAATGGCTGTATTTCTATCTTCAGGGCACCTATAGTTTCTCTTCCCCCGGACAGCCCAAAAAATGCAAGCAGGGATTATCTTCCAAACAACTTTACACTTCTTTCCTTTATTTTTTGTGCTTGCCAGCTTTCCAATGCTTCCTTAATCAGTTCTCGGCATTACCTGCTGCGCCCCAAATACATTAAGGAACATATTCCAAACTTCCTTAACATACCAGTGTAGTAATAAGTGTGCTGGTGATTCTGTTGCTCCAGCATAAAAAACACCTATTAGGCAGACTTACAAGTTTACACCCATTCTTGTAAATTTCCAGTGTCAAACATGCCTCCTGAGTTTTTACCCACTGAAAGCAACTTGCTCTTGACGGTGCCTTTGATTTCATATCATACTCCATAGCCCATGTACCACTATTCATCTCTCTTTACAAAGGAGTTTGTAGCATGACTTAATGGAAAAAAATACCCTTTTTGTCTGCTCTCCACTACAGAGTCTCCTTTGTCCAACGGTATTCTCAGCCACTCCATGATGTTTTATAGCTGAGCAGCTCCTTCCACTTCTCAGTCAAATAGGTTTCTTCTGAATTTCAAATCTCAAGCTGCTCCATACTCTGCTGTCTGCAATAGTCGCATTTGGGTGTAACACCAATGTTAACAGATCAGGGAATTTCATGCACAATGGTTTATCTCCAGTCCAATTGTCTGGCCACATCCTTGTTCTCCTTCCATCACCCACTGTAATGCAGATTGACTGTTGGAACTCTTTCCAGTTCTCTCTGATGCTTCCACAAGGCTATTTCATACTACACAGACACATATGAGGTTTAAAATTGAAGATTATGTTTCCCTGTTTGGTTACGTAACACACGTGTTATCTTTCCTGATTTGAAGTATTGTCACTTTGCTGACCTGCAATACTGTGGAGAATAATCAATGGTGACATTGAACTATTGATTTGAGTGATTCACCCTTGAGTTTTGCAACTGGATGCAGTTAATCTAATGGAGTATATTAGAGTTGTGATAACAAATGGGAAGAACTAGCAAGAGATCTCGTAACAATGAAATTGAATTCGTATCTAGCATCAAGAGAGGACTGCTTAAAATTGCTGAAATATTGTTATGAAGATATGTTCAAAAGGTCTACAAACCACTCGCTGTGTATCTTCTTTTTTCTTTTTCCAATAACCAAAAGCTCTGGTGTTTTCAGCTTCAAAAGTCTGTTAAAAATGGGTATCCCTGTATCCTTATCTGCTTAAATACCAGATTTGGTTCTCCAGCAGGATTTGAACTCGTGACGTGCTCCTAATTGTGTTTATTTAATCTTTGCTAAAGGCTTCTTTATGTGCCGTTGACTGTCTATTGGCGAGCAATGTTCATCTTTTCTGGCAATTCATTCTTATTTTCATGCACCTCAGTTTCCAAGGTACCTAAGCTTTGTCAAAGGATTGGTGGACTCTAATGACCTTCCTCTCAATGTTTCAAGGGAAATTCTTCAGGAAAGCCGAATTGTAAGGGCAAACCTTTTTGTTTTTTCGTGAATTAATGATAGTTGCTATTTTTATAAACTTCATTTTCCTGTATAATGATCTGCAATGATGTCAGTGATGATTAAAAGTTCAAAGCTTATACATTCTTGAGCTTAATGTGTTTGGCTGATTTCATCCAGGTTAGGATAATGAAAAAGAGACTAGTACGAAAAACATTTGACATGATTCAAATCTTTCTGAAAGTGAGAACAAAGAGGTATGAACTAATCAAAGCATTCTTTCCTTTAGTATTTTGCCTGGAAGAGTTTAAGAGCGGGACTATTTTGATATCCAGGATTACAAAAAATTCTGGGAGAATTTTGGTAAATTTTTGAAGTTGGGATGTATCGAAGACACCGGAAACCACAAGCGCATTACCCCATTGTTGAGATTTTTCTCTTCCAAGAGTGAAGAAGAGTTGATAAGCCTAGCTGATTATGTTGAGAACATGGGTGAGAACCAGAAGGCCATTTATTACTTGGCAACAGATAGCTTGCAGAGTGCCAAGACTGCTCCTTTCTTGGAGAAATTGGTTCAGAAAGGGATAGGGTATGTGGTTCTTGAATACAGTGCTATCAAAATATACATGTAAATGGATTATGAATGTAGCTCAAGCTAAGTTAGTGCTCGATGATTGTATTTCTTTTAACATTCAGTAGAGTGCATTGACGTTCAACCATTGAAAAAGGGAGCTATGAATATCATGTACTTATCTCATAAAAAGTGTGAGCAATCAAGTCTGTTGGTCGAAAATACTGAAGTGTCAACTTCGTCGATGTCTAAGACCTTTTATACGTTTTTCTCCCTTCACCTTCTCTCTAAAGTTTGGGTGCAGAATGTCATTCTTCTACCAAGTTTTCTTGCTCCTTCAACCGCAATGAGATTGGAACCTTGCTTTGTTGGTTCCATTAATAAAGTTTACTTCCCATAATACAGCATTATACGTTGTTTGCATCTCAGGAACAGTTTTTAGTATTCTTGAAAAGAGAAATTTTTTGGCCCTTTTGTGATCTCATACTTGATACCAAATAAACACAAATTCAACTTTCATCAAAATGAGTTTGCCAAGGCAAGGAGATATCTCATGTTCTAGGGTTTGTCGGGTCTCATAGGACAGCTTATTGTGGCTTAAATCTCCACTTAAGCACCTACTGTTTGTCCTTTGATCAAAACGTTTGCACATGTTTTGGGGGGATACAGGTGTTGTATCTCGTTGAACCTATTGATGAGGTGGCCATCCAAAATCTACAAACTTACAAGGAAAAGAAGTTTGTTGACATAAGCAAGGAGGATTTGGAGCTTGGTAAGTACTATTGTTCATTCATTGACTGGGCTCCAACATATGAGTTGTTATGTTTTTCTTCATTCAATCACAGAGTAGAAGGGAAAGAGGAGAATGAGGGAAGGGGAGGGTCAATGAATTTGACCCTTCTCCAAATTAATTTTGATTTTACAATCTTTGACATTAATTTCAGGTGATGAGGATGAGGTGAAAGAACGAGAAACCAAGCAAGAGTTCAATCTTTTATGTGACTGGATAAAGCAACAGCTGGGAGAAAAGGTTGCAAAAGTACAAGTTTCAAATCGGTTGAGCTCATCACCATGCGTGCTTGTATCTGGAAAATTTGGTTGGTCTGCCAACATGGAAAGGTCTGTTGATTATGGTTTTTAATCTTCCTTTTTTCGTTTGTTTGTTAGTTTCGCTAGATCGAGTTGAAGTTCTATCTTTTTCTATTAAATAGGTTGATGAAAGCTCAAACCCTAGGAGACACTTCAGCCATGGAGTTTATGAGGGGGAGAAGAATATTGGAGGTTAATCCTGATCATCCAATCATCAAAGACCTCAATGTAAGTTTTAGCACATGATTTATTCAAGTTCCTCATTTGAAATCTGAAATGATCTAAATTAGTGTTCTAAATTTTCAATAATCATATAAAGATATTTGAAACATTTATAGCATAGAAAGCAAGACGTGGGTGTTAGAAAAATTATCAGATGTTAAACGAAAAAAATAAGAGACAATTGAGGCTTGTCAGGAAGGCAGTCTAATAATTTGAACTTCAGGAATATAAGCACCATAGTTCTCATACTTGGAGAATAAAACTGGAATAGTGTAGTGAAGTTGCATTTTATTGGTTATTTATCAACTTATAAGATGTTAAAAATAATAGAAGTTTACTCTAAATATGTGCTGCAGCAGATGGATGATATGCTAAATCAGTTATGTGTATTACTGCTAAGTTTTGCTTTCCAGAAACTTACAAACACATAGCGTGTGAGGACTGAGGATCACTTGTCAATATTAAAGTTGATATTAGAACTTGTCTCATTTCTTCATTAGACATTGTCACTGAGAGTGCACTTGCAGGCTGCATGCAAGAACGCGCCTGATAGTTCTGATGCCAAGCGGGCTGTGGAACTGTTGTATGATACAGCATTGATCTCTAGTGGATTTACTGTAAGTACTATGAAAACCTTGCAAATATTACATTTCTTTCAATAATAATTATTCCTACATGAATCCTAACATACCATTTCACTCCATTTAAGCTCATCTTAGATCAGTATTATACGTGATTGTTTATTGCTAATACACAAATTGAATGTGTACAGCCTGACAGTCCAGCTGAATTAGGTAACAAGATATATGATATGATGTCAATGGCTCTTGGAGGAAGATGGGGCAGGTATGAGGAAGGAGATATAGAGTCATCAGAAGAGTTAATGGAGTCTGCAGAGGCCCAAGTTGTTGAGCCATCAGAAGTAAGAACTGAGAGTAATGATCTTTGGGAGTGATTCTGAAGCATTTTGTTTTGGCATTCTTTCTGTCCTAATGTCTTCAATAATTTTCAGAAGAGAGATTTTTCTTATGATCCTTGGAGGGGGGAAGGAGGGGGAGGGGTTGCACGCGAGAAATTTTTGTTAAAGGAATTTTGGATGAACAATTAATTAAATTTTTTTGTCAGTCAAATAATTGTTTTATTGTTCTTCTATGTATGCTTGTGTTTTTTTCGTTTCTCACCCGGTGTCTTGCACTTTTTTTGGGACGTCGATTAATCTGGATTTGTGCCATGTCGGGCTCAGTAAAGGAGCAATCGCCTCCTTACTAGAATTTTTTCCGCTCCCGTGGTTTTTGAACCCTAGACCTCTGGTTAAGGATAGAGGAATCCTACATATCCAACCACAACCTTTGATGGTTATGTATGCATTTGTAGGTTGCTTCTTCCGGTCTCAAACTAGGTGGTTAAGAAATTAATCCAATGTTTATAACATCAATGAATCCCACGTTCCTAGTAAAATTAATAATATATTTAGTAGAATTTGGTACTTCCAGAATTCTTACTACTTTATAATGTCAATTAAACAAAACCTAGGATTAAACCAGGTAAATTTAAGTTGAAATACAAATAAAATGTTAGTAACAAATAAAATGTCAATGTTACTACTTTAGTAATAATATATTTTCATCCTTTCTTTTATTAGTATCCTTTCCCCGTTCTTTCAACATAATGAAATCAGCAAGAAGGTGTTACACATAAATGCAAACAAAATCGAATTAGAATAATTTTATTTCACACCCCCATTTGGCATACGGATAAACACTAAAATAAAGTAGCCACCTTGGAATCTCATAAATCTGGGTACATAGCTTTCTCCAATGTTCTTTTGCATCTCTTTGCTGATCTTCTTATCTATATGACAGTTTAATGTATATCCCCTTGGATCCCTTCAGAAAGTGTGTCTATTAGAATAACATATTTAGTAGAATTTTTGCTGAAAACAATAAAAAGAATGTATTTTTATTTAATTCCTCAAATTTATTAATGAATCCTCATTTCAGACAGAATATAGGAAGATTTTCATGCTTTTTCCTTTTCCCTTTGTCCCACCAACTACCAAGACAATTTATTTTATTTCCTGGAAACTTGTAAGATTGTCAGACATCTGGTACAGAGAATCTTATCAACTCAGTTATTTATAAATACCATGACCCCATTCACTGACTGATGTGATAATGTAGGTAAGATGTACAGATATCATTATGGCATCTTTCTAGCATATAATTTGCTGTACAATGACAGAAAATAAAACAATAAAGGCACTGGGAAAGAGCTTTTAGTCAAGGGCAAACCCCCCCCCCCCCCCCCCCCCCCCTTTTTAAGCAGTGGAAACTGGAAACAGCATCATGGAAAAATGCAAGGTGAGGATGCTTGCGGTAGAGCCTTATAATTCAGCCCTTCCCCTGATCCCGCTTCCCTTTTTAACCATCTAATATCTGAATTCACTTGGCCTGACTAATCTGGATTTGCACCAGGATCCAAGGTTAATCAATTTTCAGGAACTACGTAAATGTTTATGTAGAGAATGATAATCTTGGAATGAAAAGAATGAAACTTCATTTTCTTTATGAAAAGAATGAAACTTCATTTTCTTTCATCGAAAGCACACAATTTTCAGGTTTCCTCCAATACATTTGAGAAACATAACCGTTTCATCTCAACGATCCAAGACTGAAACTAAATATGAATGATTGACTAATCTCCTTTGCACTTATTACCCCGAACGCCTAAATTCTTGAACCCTCATTTGCTCTTGTTGATGGAAGAATTTCGATCATGTGTATGAATCTTCGGTCCTTGAAGCCAATAATATAGTGCCTATATAGATTGACCCATAAAAAGAAACTTTTCGTGGAATTGCTGTACAACTGAACTCAGAACTCAGTCAGGGGGGAGGAACACCTTGAATATTAGGAGCTCTCAATGTGAAAACTTCCCAAATGTTCAACTTTTCGAGCCCCAAAAACGAAATAATCTATGCACCTTAGTCCCCAAAGAAACAGAAAGTGTATCCAATAGATGTTCGAAACATTTCAAGGTTCTTCTTTCATTTGGCCAGGAGGCAGAGAACCTACGAATACAGAGAGTTTTGGTGATTCTTAGAGTAGCTGATGCAAATTTAGAAGAAGAGAATCATGCAGGATCTTAGAAAACACTTACTTAAATCCTGGCTATTGAGGGGCGCGCTTGAATTAAATCCCATCTCTACAACATTATGTAGCTGGTCATCCCAAATATTAGGTACCTAAGACAATATGAATTACAAGGCAAATGCTTAAAACATAAAGCAATATTACTTTTGTTCACGACTCACTATGACAAGTAAGAACAACAACAACAGCATCCAGTGTAATCCCACGAGTGGGGTCTGGGGAAGGTAGGATGTACGCAGCCTTACCCCTACCTTGGAAGGGCAAAGAAAATATGATCGATACAACTTAAAACCTGGAACGCATAGCGCTATTCGAATTCTACCTGAGATGAAGTATCCTTATAGCCACCACTCATAGAGGCGTAATGGGAATTGATGGATCTACGAAATGAATCAGTACAATTCCCCACACCAGGAAAACCTGATTGAAGCAGACCAGATTGCAATGCATGCAACGAAGTATGAGACATGGTCATATTATCAGGTGGAAAAACAAGTGAGGATGAAGGCCCTGCTTGCGACTGGAGGATCTGCAATAAAATGCAAATGTACATCCCAGCATTAGCAGCTGGGACTTATGCACCACGCTCTGCTTTATGTAATGTTCAGATAAGTTTAATAGTGCTTACATCTTTTGCCTCTAGCTGTGGGTTTACTGTTGCAAGCTTCATCGAGAGGAACTGTGAGAACAATAAGAGCCATTCATAAATACATAGGAGCCATGAACTTTTTCATGGCAAAATTACTTAGCATGACATTAGCAAATAGTAAAAACTGTTCAGATATTCAATGTTCAGAGGAAAACACGTGTCAATGTTATATGGTAATAAAACACTTAATAAAACAACCAGAAAGGCCAAAGAAGGGGAGGGAATAGTTCACATCGAACAGCAGAATATGAAGCAACCAAATTATTCCTTGAATTTTGAAGAGAAGAACAATTATATTTTGAGAAAATGTGCAGAAGATAATCACTTAATGGGTTCCATACCTCAACCTGTCTTTGCAGAGATTGTACATAATTAATGATCTCATCCAACATTACAGCTTTACCAGTGACCTGAAAAATCAAACCCCAGGTAACATACATAGAAAATGCAATATTAAATATTAGTAACAGTGTAAAAATAAACAAACCTTGTTGCAACCAGGTACAAGATCCTGAAGATACTTCATTCGTTCACTGATTTTCTCTCGCCTTACCTGCAACCAGAACCACCTCAGTCATCTTCAAGAACAAGTATATATCCCAAGAATTAAAACTTCTACTATGAAGTCTTACTCTTTCTGCAAGACTATGGCTATTCGTTGCCTGGCCTCGTCGAGCTCGAATGTGTATGTATTCTTCTTTAGGTGGATCTGAAGCTTGAGACCTCTGTTTACTGTTTTTTTCACCGGGTTTGGTGGCAGTTGAATTCAAGTTTTGTTCCCCCTGAATTTCAGTTTGATCTTGTGCATGTTCAGCTGGCGGTTGTTGCGCTCCCTTCATTTGATCAGGCTGAGAATCCTGCCAAAAATGACAAGAACACTCAGCAAAGAACCATTTTGCAAAATTGCATAAATCAAGTGTTTCAGAGAAAATGTGGACTATTTGGAGCTATAGTAATTAAGAGAGGACATACTTATTAACAATGACCTACCTGACCATATATTTTCCTTTTCTTTGAGCCAAGGCCCTTTGAGGAAGACTCCTCCCTAGCGCCTTCCATTTCCTCTTGAAGGCCACTACATTCAGCTTCATCAGACTCATTTCCGGACAATCCAACTGCTTCTTTTCCTTCACCCTGACACCTCGCAAAGTTTTCATTCTTTTTCGCATTCTTGAGAGGGCTTTCTTTATTGATCTCATGCTCTCTATGTAAAGCAACATCCTTGGAACTTTCAACCGCATTTCTCATATGCTGCTTCCGAGGGTTTATAGCAGAGGGCGAGTTCAATCCGTTGCTTGCAAAAACCTCTTCTGACCTGCATGTTGGCGCTAGTCCCCTATAACAAGGCTTCACAGACTCAGGAATGCTAAAAGGGTTCATCATATCACTGAAGTTTCCTCTGCTGAAGCACGAAAACCTTGCAGCTCTCTCAATGAAGCCTGAATCAGCTGGAAGCTGAGCTAAGCTTTGAGGTAGCGTTCCAATATTAGGCGGTACAAATACGCCCCCTTTCAGCATTGCATTCGGTGGATTCCAACTCATACCAACTGTTCTATCAACACCACCTCTTGCACGGCCTGAGCCAATTTCTGCAGTTCCGTGTGGATTTGTAGTGCTAGGATTAATTTGAACATTATTACTGTAGAAACTTAAGTTTGGCGAATTAGTAGGTCGATTCCAAAGTGTGGGATAAAATGAATCTACCGTAGGATCACTTTTAGGGATCATTCCAATGGATGCATTTGTCAAGTTGGTGCCACTTAATTGCCACTCTAATGACATATTTGGTAACTGAAAATTCGCAGCATCCTCGTTCCCCTTTAGTTGCTCAGTATCATTCTTGCTACTCATATCCATTATTTTGAATTGAATCAAATTTACACAGCTAAAAAAGCAAAATCCAGGAAACAACCTATAACATACAAATCAAACAATTGGCCACTTCTAAAAGTTCCTCGTCGAGACGAGAGAGTTTGGCTCAGCTAGTGAAATGCCTCCCCACTTCCAATTGATAAGTCAGGAGTTTGAGTCACATAAGAGTTAATGAGGAAACATTGCTTACCCCTGAGGTAAGATGGCTTGAAAAAGAAGAAAGAGAAAAATCATTAAACATCCACACAAGTAGTGAGATTGAAGGAACAAGATTCTGCATTTGTGCATAAAGACTGAACAATAATTCCCAAAATTTCTAGTTCAACAAATGTAAATAAAACTAAGAAAGTAATTACACCTGAAAATTAAGGAAAATTCATCCAAGAAGCTTAGCTAAAATCAGGACAAAGAAACCAATCAAGCTAGCTCCTCCAAAACAATAGGAAAAGAGGTAACTAACATCCCAATTCAATACACATATATAAGGGAGAAAACAAAGCTCACAGCTTTAATTTGCTTCAAAGTTACAAAGAGAAGTGCCAACCAATGTCCAAAAAAACACAATTCTAGTTAACTGAAGAGAAGAGACATTAGTTTCAGCATCATAAATACTCATTTATTAAAAACATAGCAGGCAAAACAGTATTAGTCAGAGTAAAACAGACACAACTTCCAAAGCTCAGCTCTGAAACTGAAAAAGACACGACCAAAAGTGGCAAGGAAGGAAGACAGATACCTTATTTCAGATTGTGTGCTATTTCTGCTACTCAGTACACTCTTTTTTGAATGAACTGTACAATGCTCGTTTTTTTTCCCTTGAATTTTGGGTAATGTTTACAAACTGCAATGTACAGTCACTGTAGGAAGATTGTAAGAGAAACAAACAACCAGAAAGCAATAAAGATAGAGAGAAGTATCACTATATTAGAAAGTTAGCAGAGTCGAAGAGAAAGAAAGAAAGGGAGAAGTTAAAGAAGAAAAGGTTCTCTGCATTTATACCCATGCCTGCATAAAAAAGAGAGCTATTGATGATTAACCACCCCTACTGTTACTATAAAATAATTGAACAAATTACAAAATCTATTTTAAGAAAATGAAATACTACTACTGTAGAATTTTCTAAATATTTCTTCTGTCCACTATTTTTTTTTCATGCATGTGGAGGATTAAATTTCAAGGGATTTGTTTGTAGGATATTCTTGGAATTAGCTTTAATTCATTCACCTCCATATCTAGAAATAAATATAAAAAAAGATATATTTGTCCTTCTAAATATTTAAAAGTTATTTCCAACCACAGTTTATGAGGCAGTAATAAGTATTCTTGTATTTTTAACAGTGATAAAGTCAGAATTTTTTTTAAAAAATATTCAAATTTGATAGAAATAAAAAAATTTACAAATAAAGAATGTTCATCACTAAATATTTTGCTTATACATACAATATAATTTTCTAACGAAGAATAGCAACTGACATGTTGGTTCGCCCCCGATCCTCAATAAAAGGTTTTCAATTTAAATTATGAGTATGAAATCGGCTTTGAGGTTACTTTATCCATCGAAGTGGAACTTTTCGAAAATTAAAATTCGACGACCCCAAAGTTAATACCGAATATCGGGTGTAAAACAAAAAAAGAAATAGTTTTAGTATCTCTGAGCTAGTTTTATTAATTCATCACAATTAAGTGTCAATGTGTGATAAAAGAAGTATAATAAGTTGAAAAGATGGGAGAAAATTTGTACTTTGTTATGTATTATTCTCTCTGTTCTAATTTACGTGAATTTGTTTGACTGGACATGAAATTTAATAGAAAATAAATTTTTTTGTACTTTCTCCAATTCAAAATAAGTGATTTTCTTGGATGTATTCACACAAATTAAGAAATCTATCTTTTAGCATTAATTAGCAAAGGAATTGACCATATTAATCTTTACTATCTCACATAAACACTTCTAATATATATTCCAACATAATTTACTCCAAGGACAATGTAAGAAAAAATAATTAATTCATTCTCGAAATTTGAAAAAATTACTTATTTTAGCCCAGAAAAAAAGCCAAAAAATTACTTATTTTGAATCGGAGGAGTAATTTGTTGTCCAAAGCAAGTCTAAAAGGGATCCAAAGTATTTATATAATTATAATTTTTTTATTAAGGATAGAATTATAAATTTAAATTAAATTATTTTTATATTTAAAAAAAGAATTATTTATTTTGAAATGAATCAAAAAAAATTTCACATAAAATGAAAAGGAGGGATTACTTCGTTTTCAGAAACAAAGGGCGGTAATAGGTGTAATTCAAAATAATGGTCCACAACTTTTGTTACTGTGTTACATAAACCTACTTCTATCAAATATTTCCTTTACTATCTTTTAGCATTAATAAGTGATCATATAAGTAATTTTTTGAATATTATTGCACATATTAAAAAATATACTTTTTAGCATTAATTAGCAATAAAATTAATTATATTAATTTTTATTATCTCACGTAAATATTTCTAATACATATTCTAACACTATTTACTTCAAGGATAATGAAGAAAAAAAAATAATTAATTCACTCTTAAAAATTTGAAAGAAATCATTTATTTTTTACCATAAAAAAAGTCAAAAAAATTACTTATTTTAAAGAGGAGAAAATACTATTCAAATTACATCATTTATCACAAAAAATCTATTCTGTCCCTCCTATAATATATAAGGAGTCTTTAAGTCAAAGTAATGCAAATCGAATCAAAAGTTTCATAATGTCAAGTACTTATTGCGCCCAGGTCTTTCTACTTCCAAAAAAAAATCATCAAACTGGTGGAGGGAACATGCAGGAACTATTTATGGACTGGGAAACATGAGACAAGTCATAGGGCCCCCATAGCTTGGGAAACAGTATGTAAATCATAAGCAGCTGGAGGCTTGAATGTCATTTGCTATGAAAAGTGGAACAAAGCAACCCTGTCAAAGCTGCTATGGGCTCTAATGCAAAAGAAGCATAAGCTATGGCTCAAATGGATCCACTGTCATTATATAAAGAGGAAAGTAGTTGCTACCATGGAAACACCAAAGCAGGCTAGCTGGTTGGTAAGAAAAATATTTGAAGCTAGGGACTGGTCGGCACACGACAGCAATGCAATCATGCTGCCAAAATGGAAAATACATCATAAAGAGAGCATATATGCACTCCATTCCACAGTACACCAAAGTTCCCAGGAAAAAATTAGTGTTGGTGCCTGGACTACTGCTAAAACAGAAATTTATATTATGGATGACATTGCATCGACGTTTGGCAACAATTGACAGGTTAGAAAAATGGGATATCCACACTAATCAGTCTTGTTCACTATGTGGCAGTGGTAGTGTAGAGACACACGACCACCTATTCTTTGACTGCTCTTATTTCCAATCACCGTGACAAGGAATTTCAGCAGATTGATAAATAATTGGGAACTAGAGCTGCAATGGATCTCTGATAGAGTCAACAACAGAAATCCAAGGAAAAACATCCTAGGTGTGGTATTCGCAGCAGTTGTATACAATATCTGGATGGAAAGGAATGAAAGAAGATTTAGACAGTCGAGCAAAGATGCTACAGATAAAGCACGACAGATTGCAATCCAGGTGCACATCACTAGAAGGAAGAAGCAAAAATGGCAGCCTACATTACATTGCTTAAATTGCTATTACAATGTACTCCTTGAATATATTCATAATTTTGTATGTTAGGAGTTAGTTAAACAACTTTCTGATTGTAGAGTAGATAGTTGATCAAATTTAAGATTTGTTCTATAGTCTCAAAGAACAAGTGATATATATTTATACTGGTTGAAATATAAAATTTTCTTTTTGACAAAAAAAAATGTCTAACTACTTTTTAAAAGCTTAATATCGTACGGACTAAATTATTGTAGTTCCACTAGTAATATCGTTCTTGAAAATCTTGTAAAATCAATTTAGTTTGCTCATTATTGAGATTTTACGACCCCTTTTCAAGCTTTAAAAAAAAACACAACGCACTCTATATATTTTATTTTCAATTTCAGATATTTAATTGGGTAACATAACTATATATTGTAGACGATTGATATTGGGAGGCGGCGTAGATATATAATATCGTAAATTCACTGTCATGGCTTTCAAGCTTTTTGCAGGGTTAGCTTAGCTAACATCTTCAAGAAAAAGTAACAATTGTAGGCCTACAATCTTTTTATTATTATTTTTTTATTCTGTAAAATTATCTCATGTTTAAAAAAGCTTTACTACCGCACTCCATTATTAAGCTCAATAATAAAAACCTTATTATGTGTAGTTACAATTAAATAATACTCCATCCGTCCAGTTTATTTGATTCAAATTTTAATAGTTAAATAAATATTTTATCGCAATTTTTTATACGATATTTAAGTAGTTTGAATTGTTAATTATTGTATAATTTAAAATATCTTTTTGTAATTATTAAATATATAAATTTTATTTTTAAAATATAAAAAATTTATATGCTAATTTGCGATTAAACAACAGAAAAAATATAATTTATAAAATGTAAATGACTTAAATTGGGACAGAGGGAGTAACATGATTCCTATTATGTTTTCTTCAAAAGCTTTTTACAATATGCTACACCGTTGATGGACTGTCCCTCTTGCTTTCTCTCAAGTATGTAAAATTATTAGCTGGCATTGGGACTTGAAATCACAGACCTAAACCTTAGAATAATGGAGATCTCTTTTCACACTTGTGCTTACTACTCCTTCGGTTTCAAAATAAATAATTTTTTGAATATTTTTAAATAAATTAAAAAATTCATTTTTTAGTATTAACTAAGAACAAAATTGATCATATTAATCTTTATTATCTTACCTAATCACTTCTAATCTATATTCTAATACTATTTACTCCAAAAACAATATAGGAAAAAATAATTAATTTATTTTAAATATAAAAAATTTATTTATTTTAAACCACAAAAAAAATACTTATTTTGGACCGAAGAAAATACTTCTTACTAATAAATACTCTATATTTAAGCTTCAAGATTATAATAAAACTAATAAAAAAGGAAGCGTCGAGGAGAAAAATGTTTTGCATTGATTGGGTTGATTTTTCTAGGTGTTAAGATCGAGTATTAAAATGGAGAATTGAGGATTATACAAAACTATAAACAAATCATTTTTCGTATGTACTGAACTGTTTGATATATCTAAATAACATGGACTAACATTATATACTCAAATACAAGTACATAGATAACAAAACCATGGACGAGCAAAAACCCGTGAGAGAATGGTCCAAGGAAGAGGACAGCGAAGAAATAATTATTGCAACTAATATTATATATAATACTAGTAAATAAAGAGTGATTAAATTCCTTAATGATCTTTTCTCCAATAAGAAAACCTTGGAACAAAAAATGCTGCAAATGGAGTATCGACACATAGTTGTACGAATTTTCTTTAACTTAAGTATAAATTTATGACGACGAAAATGATTGCTACATTAAATATTGCTATATTTTAATCGAGCTTATATACTTTATTTTCTACGTTATTGTATCGAGAAAAATTGAGTATACATATATCGACGTGATTGAAAGATGACATGTCATGACATGAAGACTGGTTAAAGAATGATAATTAGCAAAGAGGCACGAGTTGCAACAGATACGCGCATAGGCACGAGCAGAGGCACGAGTAGGCTCGACGCTCGTATCTATTAAAATCAAAGAGTTAAGGGGAACGAATATGATAGTACAAGAAAGTACAGATACAGTATTTAATGAACATTAAATAATGAAAATATTAGGGAATCTGTATTAAATTATAATGATACTATAACGTAGCATTTAATACCTTTAATTGTCAATTATGAAAAAGGCAAAACATATATCTTAGAGATAACTATAAAAAGAAGGGATTGATCATTTGTAAGGACACAAAACACTATTGGAATATACTCATTTACTTTGCTTTCTATTCATCTAATTATTGCAAAATCAATTTCGTTATTCATTTTCGATTATCAGTAACCCGAATTCTTCTAAAAATAAAGTTTTGACCGAAATTTTATTTTTTGGTTAAATAAATTGGTCCCGTTAACGGAAATTTGATAATCTATTCTTTCTTAACCTACCTCTTTTTGTTGTATCAGCAATCATGTCAAACATTAATGACAATAACCAAATAAACCGCGGAAACCTTCAACTCCAAGGGAATTCACAAGATAACCACACCTCGATTCCTTCTCCACAAAGCTCTACCCAGCGATCTCGAGAAGGAACTCTTGATGGATCTGATAGAAATGAAAATGCTCGATTTGAAAACGAAGAATATGTCAACGAAGCTTTGCAAAAATTAATCGCTGAACAAGTCAACAAAGCACTTAAAGCCTTCGTTGCACCACCAACACCAACTCTAAATACTAGCACTTTGGAAAACTCTCGTTCTAGGCTTGTTAATTCAGGTAGTGGTGGAATCCCCAGCAAGTCACGAGTTGGAGAACCAGGTAACTTGGTTAATTCTGATTTACAAAATTTAGTATTAACATTGCAGAAACAGTACAAGGAGCAAAGTGACTGCATAGAGCGAATACATGGAGTATCGCCTATAATCAAAGGGATAGATATGGACAATATTCACAATAACCTTGAAAGCCAAGAGTTGCTCCTCTCCCAATTCCAAAAAAGTTTAAAATACCTGATATGCCAAAATACGATGGAACAACTGATCTACAAGATCACGCGGCTGCATTCACAACCAACGTGAAAGGCAATGACTTGACCAAACAAGAAATTGAATCAGTATTGGTCAAGAATTTTGGTGAAATACTTACTAAGAGAGCATTAAAATGGTATTATTTTTTTACCTGAAGACTCCATAAATTCTTTTGCTGAGGTTGCATATTCGTTTATCAAAGCATATTCGGGAGCTCAAAAAGTCGAAAAAGTGGAGGATATTTCCAAAATCAAGTAAGAGGACTCAGAGTTTCTTAGAGAGTTTGTGGATAGGTTCCAGCGTGAAAGAATGACGTTACCACGAGTACCAAACAATTGGGCAGCTATAGCCTTCACTAGTAATCTAAATTAAAAAGCTTAGAAGCCACGAGGCGACTCAAGTAAAGTCTTCGTGAATTCCCAGCTACAACATGGAATGATTGTTTACAACAGGTACAACACAAAGCTAAGGATTGAAGAAGATATAATCTTACGGTCTCAAAAAGAAGAAAAGGTAAGTTCAAGACATGCGGAAATAGAAAAAAGGTCCAGCAAAAATAGGTATGAACCATACATGGGCCCGGCGGGAAACGATTCACGATCAAAATATGAAAATTCAAGGTACGTTCGTAGATTAAGGTTTGGGAGCGATCGAAACACGCGAGAGACGCGAGATGATGATAGAAGCTTGAAGGCCAGGTTTGGCGGTTATAATTTTAATATAATCACCTATGAGCTCGTAGCTGTTTTAAGAAACATGGAAGACAAGGTGCGGTGGCAAAAGAAATGAGATCAAATCCAAACAGACGTAATCTTGATCATTGGTGCGAATTCTATAATGATCATGGTCATAAAACGGTAGATAGTAGATTGTTGTAAGGTGAAGTTGATCATCTATTAAAGCAAGGGTATCTCACCAAATTATTCAGTGAGAAAGGTAAGCAAGCATACAAGAAAAATAGGCAGGATCCCCCTAAACCATCCTCCCCAAGAAGAACCGTCAATGTTATATGCAGAGGTGAAGAAATCAATGGAGTAACGTACACAGTAGCCAATAAAGCTTCCAAAGTCACAATTACCCACGGGAAGCATGTGCGACATGTGTTAGAAGAAGAAAGTGTTACGTTCGATGATGTAGATACATATTATGTATTAACTCTACATAACGATGCATTGGTAATATCTCTACTTGTACATGATACTAATGTGAAACGAGTTTTGATTGATCCAGGTAGTTCCGTGAACATTATTCTACTAAGAGTACTACGTGTGATGCAAGCTGAAGATAAATTAGTACCAAAGACGCATACATTTTCTGGATTTGACAATTCTAGCGTCATGACAAAAAAGGAGGTAATACTCACTACATTCGCAGAAGGTGTTATAAAGGATTCAAAATTTCAGGTGGTAGATATGGAGATAGCATACAACATGATTCTTGGGAGATCATTGATCCACGAGATGGATGTCGTTCCCTCAACATTACATCAAGTTATCAAATTTCTATTACCATGTGGAATATGTCAAATCCGAGGAGATCAACATATATCCAGGAGCATCAATTCTGTAGCTAATTCAAGTACGATAAACGAAGAAAAATAATAGTTATAGATCCAGTTGAAGATATCACGATACAAACCGCAACCGAACAAGGGCAAACAGATGTGGACTCAGGGCCTGATGTCATTCAAGAACTAGAGGAAAATAAAAATATAGAAATAGTGACTGAAGAACTGGAGGCCGTAGTGTTATTTACACAATGGCCTGAAAGAAAAGTTTACATAGGGGCCAATCTAAGACATGACATGAAAGGTAAGTTGATTGAATTTTTGAAATCTAACGTGGACTGTTTTGTTTGGTCCCATTCTGATATGACAAGAATACCATAGGAGGTAATGACTCACAAGTTAAATGAAGACCCATCATATCCACCTATCAAAAAAAAAAAAAGAAAGCAAAGAACTTTAAAAATTCAAGTAATTCAAGATGAGGTCCAAAAATTATTAAAGATTGGGTCTATCCGCGAGGTAAAGTATCCTAACTGGTTAACCAATACTGTTGTGGTACCGAAATAGAATGGTAAATGATGAGTTTGTGAAGATTACACAGACCTTAACAAATCTTGTCTTAAAGATTGTTTTCTATTACCCTATAGATCAACTAATTGATGCAACTGCAGGACATGAGTTGTTAAGTTTTTTAGATGCATATTCAGGATACAACCAAATCAAAATGGATCCTATAGAGAAAAAACTTCATTTATAATAGACAGGGGGATTTACTATTATAAATTAATGCCTTTTGGTCTTAAAAATGCTGGTGCAATATATTAAAGACAATGTTCCAAGAACATTTGGGAAACTATGGAGGCCTATATAGTTGATATGCTCGTTAAAACTCAAAATTCAGGGGATCATATATCACACGTGTCAGATACGTTTCAGATCTTGCAAAAATTCAATATGAAACTAAATCTCGAGAAATGTACATTTGGCATTTCATCAGGTAAGTTTTTGGGTTTTCTTGTTTCTAACCGTGGAATTGAAGTAAAATCCGTGCAGATTAAAGCCATTGAAGAAATCCCTAATATACTTACCAATAAGAATGAAGTGCAAAGACTAACGGGGAGAATTGCAGCTGTGGGAAGATTCATTTCTAAATCATCAGAAAGTGCTTTAAATTCTTTTCAGCCCTTAACAAGCAATATCAGTTCGAATGGATTGATGAACAAACACTCAAAATTTGAAGACATACCTGTCAAACCCGCCGTTGCTCGCAAAACCAAAGGTTGGAAAAAAATTACTCATCTATCTAGCCGTATCAGAAGTAGAAGTGAGTGTTATTTTAGTTCGAGAAGACCAAGGTAAGCAATCTCTAATTTATTATATTAGCAAATGATTAATAATGCGGAGGGCCGGTATCCTCAATTAGAAAAGCTTGCACTTGTACTAATCATGGCACCTAGAAAGCTAAGGCATTATTTTCAATGTCATCCTATTATCGTAGTAACTACTTATACACTACATAATATATTACATAAGCATGAATTGTCAGAAGGTTAGCTAAATGGGCTATAGAGTTAAGTGAATATGATATCACATACCAGCCCAGATCTGCAATAAAATCTCAAGTATTAGCAGATTTTTAGCTGATTTTAGTCAAGGAATGCAATTAGAAGCAGAAAAAGAATTACAGGTGTTAAACGAGTCTAATCCAAGAATTTGGGCCTTATTTACTGATGGCTTTTCTAACGTGAAAGGAGCATGTTTGGGAGTTGTTTTGGTGCCACCTATGGGTGAAACCATTCGTCAAGCCATAAAATACCATTCTATAACTAACAATGAGGCAGAGTATGAAGCTGTAATTGTAGGTTTGGAACTGGCACGAGAACTTGATATTATTCAAATCGTAATCAAAAGCGATTCGTAGCTCGTAGTTAACTAAATGCTGGGGACTTATACAACTAGGGAAGTACGAATGCAACAATACTTAGAAAAGGTATGGGATTTTATTAGACAATTTCAAACCTGGAAAGTCACGCAGATACTAAGAGATGAAAATGTAGAAGCAGATGCCTTAGTCAATCTCGCATTTGCGGCAGACGTGGCGAGCAATGAAAACGCCTCTGTGATTTATTTGTTTCATTCGGTGCTCGATTTAGAAAAAAATGAGGTAAATTCCAATAACTTAACATGGGATTAGAGAAACAAGATTGTCACTTTTTTAAAGTATGGTAGCTTTCCCAAAGACAAGAAAAAAGCTCACGCGCTTTGAAAAAAAGCTGCTCGATATTGTTTAAAGTTAGATAATCTTTATCGAAAAATATTCGGTGGCTCCTTAGCAAGGTGACTCTGGCCTTCTCAAACGGAATATGTGATGAGAGAAATATACAAGAGGCATTACGGAAATCATGCAGGGGAAGATCGCTGATAAATACCATGATTAGAGTAGGCTATTATTGGGCTAATATGGAAGAGGAAGCGGAGAACTTCGTGACCAAGTGTGATAAGTGCCAAAGATATGGTAGCAAAATTCATAGACCTGCGGAGCTGTTACATCCGTTCATTGCACCGTCGCCTTTTATGAAATAGAAAATTGATATCGTGGGTCCACTATCGCAAGCAAAAGGGTAGGTAAAATTCCTACTTGTACTCAGTGACTACTTCACTAAATGTGTAGAAGCAGAAACATTCAAACAGGTGTGGAAAAAGAATTTAGTGACTTCATTTGGCGATATATCATATGTAGATTTGGTGTGCCAAAGGAAATTATGTGTGATAATGTCCCTCAATTTATAGGCGCACAAATCACTGAGTTTTTCAAAGTTGGCATATCAAAATGATTACGTCCACACCTTACCAATCCAGTGGTTAATGGTCAAGCTGAGTCAACAAACAAAGTCATTATCAACAATTTAAAGAAGCGTCTAGAGGAATCCAAATGTAATTGGCCAAAACTGCTACTTGGTGTTTTATGGGCATAACACACAACAACAAAAGTGAGTACGGGAGAAACACCATTCTCATTGGTTTACGGAGCTGAAGCCCTAATTTTAGTTGAGATAGAAGAGCCAAGCACGAGGCTTTTACAAGCATCAAACGAATCTAATAACGAAGAAATGAGCATAAGACTTGATTTACTTGAAAGAAAAAGGGAATCAACATTAATTGGCAGCGCAAAAGCAGGTCTTGGAACGATACTACAATTGAAAAGCACGTCTAAGATACTTCAAGATTGGGGACTTTGTGCTCAAAAATGTTTTTCAATCTACGAAGGCAGCTAATGCAGGAAAATTAAGTCTAACCTAGGAAGGACCCTACATGATCTAAGGTATCGCAGTAAAATGAGCATACAAGCTAGGAACAATGGATTGCAAGATACTACATTCACATTGGAATGCTGTTCACTTGAAGAGATATTATTTCTAAGGAATACCCACGGTCAGGTATCCATACTTCAAAATTTTATTGAATTGTTAAAATTTTACTAACGATTTTAGATGATAGGCTAAAATCTATCCCGCACTAAATGATGAGTCACGGCCTGCACGGCACGTGGAATTAATTAAAATTCTCGGTCCGTGATTACAATTATTCTGATAGAAATTGAAATGGGTTAAGTAGTCTTCATCTATAATCACACCTCCGAGTCGCGTAATTTTTTTTCCTTTTCAGGTAAAGGACCAAACGAGAGGAACAATCAAATGCTCCAGACTTCATAATTCAACTCTCAAGCACTTGGGGGACTATATAATATACATAGACATGTTAAAAAAATAGGCAAAGAAGATTGGGAAATAATCAAAGTTCAAGCCTGAAAAGTTCACTCATTAAATGAGTCAAGTACAGAACATAGTCAGGAGCCAAGACCAAAGAAAAACCTTATCATAATTAGGGTAAAGGCAATGTACTGAAATGGGTTATGAATTAAAATCTTGTGTTCATTTTCTTTTTTAAATGTACTGAAACGGGTTATAAGTAAAATCCTCATGTACATTTTCCCTTTGAAATCTGTTATAAGAAAAATAGTTACGAGAAAGTTATAGAAGTAATTGAAATACATGTAAAGTGTTATTTAAAACTTGACAAAGTTCAAATAGAAAATTGTCGAAGTTATTCCAAAAAACGCATGTATTTTTATTTCTTTTATCGTACATTAACACCATTATGAAGTTGAGACGTCTTCTTCATTAAGTGTCGAATATAAAAGGGGCATCTTTTATAAAATTCACAATTAATTTAAGTATTCATGAAGGAAAAATAGAAGCATTTTTGAAAAATAAAAATACAAGTTATTTAGTAAGTCTTTAAAAATAAAGGCAAGAATAAACAAAACAAACAACAACGAAACTTCTTAATATTGAGAAAGTTTAGACTAAGTATCAACTTAGTCATAAATCAAAAATTGTTTATACGAAGTGCCCCATAAAAAGGTCCGTGTTCTTATCATCTTCAACGAATCCTTAAAAACGACCAACGGTTACAACCACATACAACCATAAAAAAGGGTCAAACACCACAAACTTTTCAGTGTGAAGATGAAGGAACTGAAACAGGTTCATTATCAGTAGCAGACTCAACTTGACTTGAAGGAATGTGGATACCTGTATCATCTCAACATTACCAGAAGCTTCAGCCATGAGAGAAGAAAAAACTTGATTTTGTTGAGTCTTTTCAATAGTCTCTTTAATCTTGGCTAATTCAATCTCTAAGTTAAAATTCTCTTGGTTAACTTCAAGGAGGGTATCATGGAGAGAATTTAAAAAAATGCCCCACTCACTTTAATGGCATATTTATCTTCAAGAATATTGTAGTCTCTTTCCCAGTCAGCAATTTCATTTCTTAAATTCTCATTTTCAGCCGAGGCAGATTCATAAGAAGCTTGAAAAAAAGCATGAGAATTTTCTAAGGAACAAACTTTATCAGAGGATACCCTGAGGTCTTCTTGAGTTTGAGTCACAGTTTGCACAATCTCACCAGCATATGCTTCTTTTTTATCTAAGAGAGCCTTCAACTCTCTGATCTCTTCACTTGCCTTGGAAAGTTTTCCAGGAAATGAGGTTTCAAGACGATCTTTTTCTTTGCTTGATTGACTTGAGGAAGCTTTTTTAACTGCCGATTCTGAAGTCAAAGCCCTTACCTGCTGCTTTAAGGTACTTTTACTCTCTTCTAATGCTTCTTTGTCAATCTGAAGGCTTTCACACTGTTCCTTCCAATTATCTGCCTCAACTCGGTAGTCAGCAGCAATTGCTCTGAAAGGGTAATTCTTTTCATCATCTTCGTGTTGATGAGATTGACCTAAAAAAAAGGGAAGGGGAAAATGAGAACCCTGAAAATAGAAAAAGGAAAGTAAAGTTTGAAAAAGGGATACATTTAAAGAAGCATGCACGATATCGTTCATCAAGGTCAAGGAACTGTGGCTATCAAGCTTAGCTCTCTCGATTGGACCAACCAAAGGCTTTAGCAACACATCAACTTGACTTGATTTTCTCTAATGGTTACCCTCAGTAGGAACTTCAATGGTGACTTTCCTCATAACTTTACCTCTATATGAGGACCTAACTTCAGGGTAAGGAATAGATGAAGGAGGAGTAGTTGAGGGAGGAACGGTAGAAGTAGTTAAAACAGCTTGGGGAGGAAAAGAAATAGCCACAATAGGTAAAGAAGGAATCACAGGAACGAGAGCAGAAAAAGAAGCCAGGGGTGCTTCATCAGAAACCGAATCAAAATCTTTACTACCAAACATGTGGCTAAAAAGCTGCTCAACAGAATCATGAGCAGCAACGGGAACATCATCATGGATCACCACCAGTGCTTCAACCGACTCGGTAAGAGGAATAGAACGGCTAGGGGATACTTCGTTATCAGAGATAATACATCTACGAACCCGTGGCCTTGTTACCAAGGAACCACCATCTTCCTCTTATTCAGAGGGTTGGTCATCAAAGACTTTTATTTTCGATGAACAACCCAAAATTATTTCTTGGGCGCTTTCCAAAGAAATACGAGAAGCCACGACCGCCTCGGCACTAATCTCTCGAATTGCAAATCCTGATAAAAAGAATGATTAAAATAAGTACAGGAAAAAGCAATATGTGAGAAAAAGAAACTCGTACCGTGAGTTTTCACTTTCCAACCAAATCGTTGGGAAATAGTCTTCCAAGATCTACCCTCCATTAGGGCAGTATTCAATAACTTTCCTACCCAGACACGGAAATTGAAAATTTCGTCCACAACTCCCATGGTTGCTGGAAAAGAAAAGGAAAATTAGAATAAATAATTATCAAAATTGAAGGAAAAAATGTACAAGAAAATTACTCACGTGCAAAATTCCACTTCTCGGGGAAAGAAATATCTCTATCACCCAACGGTGGGGGCAGCAACAAGCCTGGCATACCGGCCATGATCTCTGTCATCCTGTGGACTAACCAGAACTCTTTTGCTCCTTGATACTAGAGTGAAAACACCATTGCAAAAGAGTCTGGGGGAGTAAAGATGAATTAGATGGGAGAAGGTAAAAGGCACGCTGACCATATTGGCCAAATGCATCAAACAGGCAATAGCCCTCCACACTATGGGGCCAATCCGACCTAAACATACATCGAGAAAATGACAAAATTCTAGGCTAACAGGGTCAATAGCAGGCTTGAATCCTAAGGTGAAAGGATATGTGTAAACAAAGAAAAATCCAGTTAGATAAGAGGTGATTCTTTGGTTCGCATTAGGTATTATGATGGGGAAGTCATGACTACAATGGCAATCTTTACGAACTAAAGAAATTAGACCTTCGGTGATCTGAGTTGGGTAAATATCAGCACGGTCTAAAGAAGATACCTAATTTCTAAGAGACTCTCTATCATTATAGAAAAATAGTTCCGCATGAACTATTTCTTCCACAGTAGGTTCATGAAGAGGTTCAGAGGGTTATCTACCTCTAGAAGAAGACATATGCGAAAGAGAACCTCTAGTTCTAGAAGAAGGACTGGAACTAGATGAAGGAAGAGAAGAACCCCGTACCGATGAAGTTCCTAAATTGCGCAGCCTACTTCCTCTTCTATTCCTACTAGAGGCAAGAGGAAGATTATCAACTATGGGGACCCTCCTAGGGTTAGGGCTTAGAGAAGACATGATGGTACGAGGAAGATGAAGAACGAGAAATGAAGAATCTTAAAGTTTTACGAGGAAGATGAGAACAGGAATTGAATATTCTGAAAACTTTGAACTTTATGTGAGAAAGACAAAGATGAAAACTATTTTTATACTAGGAAGAAACCGTCAAAGGAAAATGTACAATGTTGGAAAAGTCATAATGAAGACTAAGTTTCGTAATAGGTGAAGCCGTAAAAAGCCTTAAAAAGCGCTACAAAGCTGCAGAACCAACAAAAAGGTGCCACGTGTGATAAGTATTAAAAGGAAGTGACAATTGAAGTGTCGATTCAATAATAGCATTAATGGCGACGAAAATCCCTTTTCAATTAAATTCACTTCCCAAATATTCAAATGATGAATAAATGAAAAGTGAGGGGACTATCTGTATGGGAAAAATTGAGTATACACATATCGAGGTGATTGAAAGATAATACGTCATGACATGAAGGCTGGTCAAAGAATGATGATTAGCAAAGAGGCACGGGTTGCAACAGATACGAGCATAGACACGAGCAGATGTACGAGCAGAGGTATGAGTAGACTCGATGCTCTGATAGTACAAGAAAGTATAAATATAGTATTTAATGAGCATTAAATATTGAAAATGTTAGGGAATCTGTATTAACTTACAATGATAATGTAACGTAGCGATTAATGCCTTAAATTGTATATATTGGCCCAATTATAACAAAAACAAAACGTATATCTTAGATATAGCTATAAAAAGAAGGGGACTGGTCATTTGTAAGGACACGAAACACTATTGGAATATACTTATTTACTTTGCTTTTTATTCATCTGATTATTGGCAAAATCAATTTCTTTATTCATTTTTGATTATCAGTAATCCGAGTTCTTTTAAAAATAAAACTTTGACCGAAATTCCATTTTTGGTTAACAATTATCAAATTATGATTACTATACGTAGTTACCTGTAATTATATGTTATCTTGATTAATTTGATAGGTTAAAGATCCCAAAAGCAAGATGATGGATCCAGATACATGAAGGTGAAATTTTAAAGAAGTAACATTTAACATGAATGAAAGAGTAATGAACTCTTTGACATATGATCACACTTTTCCTAACAACCACCCTTAACTCCTTGAAACTGTGGAATTTAAAAACTTTACAAGAATGACCATTTTCTAATTACAAAACTAAAAAGTGACTAGTTCGTGCTATTATTAAAAGCCAACCTACTCAATCTTTGTCTATGTCTTGGCAGTGATAGTAAAGTGGTATAAAGTCTCGAACTGTAAATGAATTAGAAGCTGCACTCTCTATGGTTTGAATTTGGGGTTAAAATTAATCTGCACAAACTTTGACTATTTGAATTTTGAATTTAAATTATGTCAATCTTGCTATTAGGGTACTTAGAAAAGGGATCATAAGAAATTTGAGCTTGTTGCATGAATCTTTTCATAGTAATATTTTAGTTATGCCTCAAGATTATATAATATTTACTTTTTAGGTGTAACTAGTTTCTTGATGCACGTGTATGTCGAGTCATCTAATATATTTTTGTTTGATCTTGTTGAGTTATCCCACATCGTAGGGATTTGAGGTTCTTGGTCTCCTTATATGGCTTGGCAATCCTCACCTCATAAGCTAACTTTTGGGGTTGCAGCTACTATTGGTTACCATCGTCAACGCTATCAAAGTTCTTGATTTATGATTTGACAGTAATGTACAATTTAAGAATATTGTTCTAATTTCCTCTTGTGGCTACATACAAAGAATAATCCTGTTATCCCATAGCCGATACTATGCAATATAGAGGAAACTACTTTTCTTTTCAATCCAAAAACAAACAGGAGCCAAAGAAGTCTGAGATCTAACATGTATTGGTAGTACGTTAAACAAAATACAGGACTTTTTGAAGTTCTTTGCTAAAAAATTATTTTACGATGTGTCTGTCTCCGTGCAGAAATAATTCAATCATGTTGAGGGCCATTTCTAAAACTTAATTTCATAACCAAATGCTGAACAACGCTTAAAGTAAAATGGTGGATCATTGAGTGTTCCTCTCCGTTATGAACCTCAGGCAGAAAATTATGGAAAGAGATGATTAGATAAGAAACACTGACCTAGAAATTAGAGAAATAAAGCAAAAATTATATTCAAGAATCCCAAGGAGAACAAAGTCTAAATTTGTTTTGAAGTTCTTTTGGCGCTTCGTTTCGTAATGACTTAGAACTTGTATGAAGATATGGAAGAGGACAAGAATATTCACATAATTTCCCTTGAATTCACACATCAGAATATCCTGACGATCCCATACATTAATTGATCGACTCATACTTCACAAATTTAACGTTCATCTTCAAAAAAAATATAATGTTCTTAATGTTATAAAAAAATATTTTCTGGACATTCATTCACTCATAAATATATTGTAATGGACGCGTTGTATCATGTATGTACTGAGTGTATACCAAAATAATCAAAATATATTTTCTCAACAAGATTAGCCAAAAAGGTTCGAACTCCCACGTTATTTTCATTTATAAGTTTTTCAACGATTCTCATTTCTCCATACAAAAGTAAAAAATGGAATAGTTACTTACTTTTAAGTTTTAACATAATCAACGTTATTGATCAATTAAAAAAAAACATTCATATGATTGCCTAGATGACATTCTCCAAGAGACTCTGTATAACATTTTCCCTCTCTCCTCTGTCTCTTTTTGATGTTTTAGCAAAGCTTCTGTTACTCGTATGATTAAGAGTCCGATTTAAAAAATTCTATTTGGATAAAAGTGCTAAAATTAATAATAAGCAGTTGAAGAATTGAATATGCGAAGAGTTTTATTTTAAAAAGAAGTATTTTAAGGATAGAATAGTAAATATTTGGTCAAACTTAAAGTGCTTATAAACTGAAATTTAATAAGTTGGGGGAGACCAGCTTATGACTTTGGCTTATTTTTAACTTATAAGCACTTTTAATTTTACCAAATACGTAGATAAATCAAAAAGTACATTTAAGACAATTGAACCAGCCCTCTTATTCTATTTTTTGTTGTTAAATTCATACTTCATTTAGTGCAAGTAGTTTAATTCTTATGAGATAGTTGATGTTTAATACTCGAGCAATTGACTGAATCGACGAAACTTGGTTTGCCAAATATCAATACCATTCATGAAATTTAACATTTTTAGACAGTGTTATTTTATTAAAGGGCATTATGGTCCAATAACATTATAGGGTTATTTTCTGTAATGGAACACATCTGTTTATAACTAGTGTGGGTTTGGACTTTGAGAGTTTTATTTATTTTTCTTAATAAGGAGGATAATTAAATTTTTAGAAGGGTAAAAAGGTAATTTAACTTTTCACTAAGGGCTTTCCACTACATATATTTGAAAACATTATATGTATAATCTGTTAAAACTTGTGTTAAGAGTTATGAAATTAAAATTAACAAAAGTTTAATTTTTTAAACATTATTGATCCTAATTAGTTACTAACTTTCAATGAAAGAAGAAACTCTTAGGACAAAACACAATTATTCTATTTCTATGATATCAATAAGAAATAAGAAATTTCATATGAATTATTTCTAACATATTAGAAAAGACAAATTTATTATTGCAAAACATATTATTTAATTGCTATATTTTAATTAATCTATTATTTCTTCGTTTTGGAATGAGTTTTCTTTCTCCATTCAAGCACATATCCATATGCATATGGAGATTTTCTTTTATGGAAGTAAGAGTATAATTATATTGGAATTGCTTACTGTTAAAGATTCATATTAATCTACGAGTGAGAAATATGGAGCATATGTTAAAAAATATCCCTATACTTTGCACGAAATTAATTACACCTTAAACAAATTATACTCTTAGTTACCCCGAAGTTGGCTATTTTATAGTTGTTACTCCATGACATTGACGTGGTAAAGTGCATGGATATATGCACTCACCTTTAGGCATGTAAAGAAAAATTTAAATATTAACTTTTAGATGTAATATTCTTCAGTCGTTAATATAATTGTTCATCGGTTAGAATATAATTGTGTATTTCTTCTTTCTTCGTCTTAATATAAAAATGCATACTTGATCTAACTTTGTATTTTAAATACAATGGCTATTTGATTCAATTGTATATTTTATTTTTTGGGGGATAAATTTGTGAAAACAATTACTTGGACTATCACCATAAATAAAAATAATTTTAGCTAAAATAATAAATTACTAATTGTGTATTATTTTTATTATTTTCTTGTTAGATGCAAATGACTATTTATTTTAGTTGTGTCAAATCCATAAAAGAAAAATTGGCTAGAGCTTTATTACTGTCTTGCTTAATTAAAAAGGTATAGCCAAAATAACAAAGTTGCCATTGTTTTAAAAAATTCATAACATTTTCGAAATTCTTAAAGCCACCTACTATATTGTTCAAGTAAATAGACAATTATTATGGTATATCTTTTTAATTTCTTTTATAGGCACAAACATTCTTCCTTTAAAAAAAAACATTTTTTCAAAATTTGGATAACAATTCGTATTGTGTGGCGAAAGACTAGAGTCATTTAATTACTATTGTTTTGGAAGTTTTGAAAAACTTAAGTAATATTAAAAAAAAGATAATTACTGTCACACCTCCTTTTCTACACACCATCCCGAAGGGTAATATATAAGGGAATTTTTCTAATTTAAGTGACATTATTCGAAATAGGATTATTTATTCAATTTTTGTTCAGAGTCGCCATTGGGGTAGGTTTGTTTTCTGGTGTCCCAAGTCACCGGTTTATTTTGAATCCCAAATCGAGGAAGATTTCACCTTTTTTTTTGAAGTCTGCGAACCAGAAATTCTGAATAGAGAATTCTATTAACCCGAGGGAAGGTGTTAGGCAATCTCGGATTCCGTAATTCTAGCACGGTAGCTTAAACTATTACAATTGGTCTATTATCTAATATTAATACATGTTCAACCTATAGTGCAAAATTAAATTATTTACCGCTTTTAATTAATTTTAAAGAAGATTGAACGTTGTTTAAAATATGTTGCTGGATCACGTCACATGAAATGCACTCGCAATCCTAAACATATTTTACTCGCCGTTTTAGGATTTGGATTTAGGTCACATGAAATGCAAACCCGAGTTTAAGAAGTTAAAATTATTAAATAACGCGCAACTAGTGCGTTGTTAACTTTACGGGAGACCATGGAAATTCGCTAAATGGCACTTCCGAGTTCTAAATATTTTAAAGATGTAATTAAAGAGTTCCATGCAATTTGTGATTTTTATTTGGCGCTACGCACCTCAACTTTATTTTAAGGATATCCTAATTAAATTTTAGAGGGCGATGACTGTTGTTTTATCTAATGATCACTAAAGCTAATAGGAAATAAGCACACACAACATTTAATTTCGGAAGAGCTCAACCAAGTTGTGACCTTATTGCCACCGTGAAAACCAGCCTGGAGGCCCAGTTGGGCCTACTTATCGAGCCCAATTCGAAATCTGCCCGTAGAGACAAAATTCGGCATAGCTGGCTAACACCAACAACCCAAATTAAAACTCCAGCGTCAACATTTGATGCAAACATGACACTTATGAGCTTTTTCTGGTTTCAACCCAACGCCAATGAATTTAAAACTCAGTTACAAGATCATTTGAATGTCAATGAGCATTTTTATGCTAGCAAAATGACTTCTAATACACTAACAGACTTGGGCACACAACTATCATACAGCAAACATCCAAGCTCATTCAAACCCAACGATGCTACTTAACTAAACACAAAATTTTCAAGCTGAATTTAAAAGGCTAATTCTGCGGGTACCATGTACAACCCATGCTATGACTTTGAAAAATAGAATAATCACAGGTTTACTTCTTAAGAACTCATGATATATGATTTTCCGAATATCATTTTTGTGCTTATTAATAGGTAGATAGGATTTTATACAACAACCAATAGCATTTTCCTATTTCAGCTAACCAAACAGAAACTATATAAGAGTATCAACTAAGTAAAACCAAAATCAAGAAAACTTCACAGATAACCGAGCACAGCTCAAGTATTGCAGCATAACCAAAACTACTAAAACATATCAAAACTACACCTACATGGACAGTAATAGAAGCTGACAGTTCCTACCTTTAGCTAACATAAATTGCCAAAATTGATCTATACTAAAGCCAAAATTACCAAATAAGAATGAATTCAACAGTCCATAGCGTCACACATCTTTATTACACGGATACCCCGAAGGATAAACGTATAAGGAAGTTTTTTCAGTTAAAGTGACATTATTCAAAATGGGATTATTTATTTATTTAGAGTCGCCAACTGGGATAAGCTTGGTTTTTTGGTGTCCCAAGTTATCGGTCTACTTTGAATCCCAAATCGAGAAAATATTCGACTGCCTAAATGGAGTCTCCGAACCAGGAATTCTAAGTAAGGAACTCTGTTGACCCGAGGGAAGGTGTTATGCACCATTGGATCCGTGGTTATAGCAAGGTCGCTTAAACTATTACAATTGGCTAAAATTCTGATTTTTATACATGTTATCCTATAGTGCAATTTTAAATTATTTTACACCGCTTTTAATATTTTTTAAGAGAATTGCAATGCCGTTAAAAACATGCCTCTAACCACGTCACATAAATGCACCCGTGGTTTTTGACATATTTCAACTTCATTAAGATTTGGATTTTGGTCACATAAATGTGCACCCATACTTAGGAAGGTAAGATTATTAAAGACGCGCCTAAAGCGACTAACATGTTATTATCTTTGCGGGAAGCCATGAAGTTCGCTAAACGGCATGTCTCGAATTTCTAAATATTTTAATATAAAACGTTTAAAGAGGGCGTTCGGTGCAACGCACCTCGTTTTATTATTTTAAAGGCCAATCCTAGAGCAAACTATTATTTTCTATGAGATGTGTCTCTAATAAGATTTAATTAATCAATAATACATTACTTGGAAGGTCCAAACCTATAATTCAATTTTAAATTATTCAAATCTCACTAAATCCGCTATGCCACGAAGTTTCCAGTGGATTGGGTCTTAATGCAACCCATGGGAGAAAGCTGAACTTCAGTTTATTCAAATAACTCTTAAGGATCTAGGCTCAATCACAAGCCCAAATCTTATTTACCCAAGGGAACGAGCTACTTGGGTTCATAATAGGCCCAGGAATTGAATGACTTTTGAATTTGAGACATGTTAGCAACAAATGTGCAATTTATTCAACCAATCATTAAATCTTACCCACTTAATTAACCCAATTCACTCAAAATCACTAGTACGCAGTGTGTTTGGACATTTGAATAGCCATCTAGATGTGAATTCCCAAATTAACAAGTAATGCAATATGAGGCTGGACATCATACCGTTTTTGAATTGAAATGCACTACTTTCAATCCTTCTTTTCACAAGCACACGGTGGTTAAATTTTCACAACCAACCATTCTAAATTTGCAGGAGATACTGATTTTCTATTAATAAAGATGCTCAGGCTATTTTAAACCAACACCTCATTCTAAATTCTGTCTTTCCAATAAAATATAATTGAAACACTTGAATCGACTATACTACTAGTTAACCTTACTGGTAACTGTGTAAACTCAAAATATCAGTCCAAATGTTCAATTATTACAAGGCAATTGTCTCGATTATAATGGGTGTCACAATTAAAACTAAAAGGAAAAGAAAACAAAGTAAGAATTCATGGAGAAAAATAAAGGACATTGATCTTTAAACTTGGGAATACATTCTGTTCAGGCTTCATACATGAATAGACATTGAAAATGTACCTGGAATTCGAATAAAGTGAAAATGATAGTTAGCACAGCAGCAACAAACAACAGTAATAAACACTTTAAATCCCACTGGCTAATCGTCAAATCATTCAGGAGGGGAATATTAGCAAGACAAAGCCAGTAAACAAAGTCCAAACAACCTCAAATACACACCCAAACTTCTGAACATTAACAACTCGCATTAGGTCATTCCAATTTCTTTTAAGGAAGACAACTTGAAATTAACATCAATATGATGCAAGTTTGAATGAGACAGTGTAGTTCTCTCCCTTACGCATTCTAAGACTAATGGACCATCAAAGTAACACAACTGCAAATTAATCAACTGAATTCAAGCAAAAGGGCTGATACTAACACAATTAAAAGAAAAATGCAAAGCTACATCTAAACATGCAATCCTATTATTGAAATCCAATCAACGGTCAAACAACTAATAGCAAAACAAAATCAAACTATATGACTATGAGAAGAAATTAGAACCCTAAACCGGAATCCGGATTAAAAATGAAACGAACTCTGAGTAAAAAGAATAATAAAAGAAATAAAATAAAAATAAAGATCATGGATAAAATAAGAGAGAAGGTAAACATGAAATACCTCGAAGTGCAATAACTCAAACTTGAACAAAGGAAGCTTTCTGATCTGACTTGCATTAGAACCGTCTTTAATCATGTGTTTTCATCAGAAAATACATGATTAAAGGCTATTATAACCCAAAATTGACAAATCCCCAAACATTCAGGAATTAGGGTTTTTGGCCAAATTTCAAATCAATATTCGAATCCTTATACTATAATTTGAGGGAAACTAGTGTTAGATTCAGGTAGAGGAGGCAAAGAAGATGCTAGGGTGTGTTTTTGGTGGCCGTTGGAGCCGGCGCCGCCGTGGACGGCAGACCAGTCTTTCCTTTGGATGAAGATTCGAGAACTTTGGCAGGGATTCGAGGGTTGGTTTTTGGGGGTTGGAAAGAGTAGGAGACGGGGAACAAACGGTGTTAATTTGGGGTCAAGTGGAGACCGACCGCCGGTAGAGGCGATTTTCGGCCGGCTTCGGACGACGGAGGAGCGGTGATTTTGCGGTTGTGTTACACCGGCTAGCAGTTTGTACGGGAGGGTAGAAAATGTCTTTAGGGTTTCTGAGAATTTCGGACCATTTTATTAAAGATGTGAGATTGAGTCTGCGCCGTTAGATCAGAGTGGATGAATGGCTAGGATTATATGCCCCAAAATGATATCGTTTTGGGGCGTCTTTGATGAGAGACCGGGTTGGGGAATGTGTTTGGGCCAATTTTGGATGGGTTTAGGGGTTTTGGGCTGGATCTAATTAGAGATAGCCCAAATTGGCACCTCTTTCATTTCCTCTTTTTTTTTTTGTTTTTTTAATTATTTCTCTTTTTATTTTATAATTCAGATTTTAGTAAGCATAAAAATAAAAATAGCCAAAGACAAATTTAAATTCTTCAAACAAAACCAATTAACTTCTAAAATAACTTAAATCCCAATTTAAAAGAAAGCTAAGCAAATGTAAACATGACCATTTTTGTTATTTTTTCCTTATTTTGCAATATTAATTTGCTAATAAACCTAAGAAAAATATAAAAATTGAGTCCTAAATGAAAACATGCTATTTTTGTATTTTTATGAATTATATTAATTAAAAATGCACAAAAAGTGCAAGCAAACACAAAATCATGAATTAATTCCTAAAAATTCAATTAATAAAAGAAAAATCCTGATTTTAATGAATTCTATAGGAATACTTTGAGCGAGGCAAAAATCACGTGCTCACACATAGCTAATTACAACATGAGAATTTGCTACTTTAATAGAAATCAACTGAAACTGTACTATGAGTAGATAATGGAATATATGAATCAGTCAAGGAAACAACAAAACTAAAGCATCATGGTGCTTTCATTTCATCTTCAAATTAGACTTTACATCTTGAAGGATTCAGAATTTGTACATGTAATAATGAGAGCAAATAATGAAGATTCGGCAACTGAAAGTAAGAGCAGCAAGAAACAGAACTAGAAATCGCTTCAAGACCCAGGAAATGATGTTCAGACCCCAAGATCACCCTCATTCGAAAAACAGCGATCAAATTGACTTCAAGATTGATCTCAAAACCAAGTTCAACTAATTTTTGAAACCCCAAATGAAGGAAAAAGTATTTTCAGTAGAAAACAATTAGAAATCAAAGGAGATGAAAAAAGAAGGAAAAAATTTCAATGGAATAGTGAACAAACTTTAGCCATCTCTCTTTCTGGAATTTTCTCTTTTTAAACTATGATGTATTTTCAGCTCCTAAATTCTGTAGGCTCTCCAATATTTTTTCAAAGAAAGCCTCCATTCTCTCCCCTCTTAGCTATGCCACTATAAGCAAGTTAATTAGGGTATTCGAAATGGGCTAGACTTATCATTTTTGACCCTTTATCATTTTTTTTTGCAGACCCCTGAATTACTGACTTGTAGCTCAAGATAATACCATATGTAGCTTCTAGGAAGCTTCCTAAGCTGTTGTTGAGAGATTCCCTAGTTGAATTACCCTAATTACCCCTGATCAACCCTGTATTTACCCCTACCTCTTTCCTTGAGACCCTTCTAGTTTTCAGATGGACAATTAAACTCTAATCCTTTTGAAATATAACAAACAAGATTAATCAAACAACTGGAGGTTCAAACGGACCAAATTACGAACAATTCTTAAGAAAAAGAAAAATGCAGAAGATCAACTAGAAAACAAATTGACACATGACTCAAACACACAACACTCACACAAACTATAACACTAAACTCCATTATAAGACTTATCATAATTAAACTAACATTGATTAAGACCAGTCTAAAACCTAAATTTAACGCCATGCAATGTTCAAACTCATTAATTACAAAGATTCAAATACCAAACATGAAAGATAGGACTGATACAACTCAATTAACATGAAAAGAACTTAATATAAATTCTGGAATGGAACATGAAGTCTAAACCAACAGAAAAGAGATGTAGAGGAAGGAAAATTAAAAAGGAAAGATGGAGAACTTACCTAATTGTTTGGAATTGAACCTCGAACTTGAGTAAAACCTTCATGCATTACTTCTAAAATTCTTGAAATCCTAGATTTGAATTTTGAGAAGTTGTGGAGGTATTCAAGGGACGTTAAGTGTGGATTTGGAATGAGGGGTGTGAGAAGGTTATAGGGTATGATTTTGGGGTGATTTGTGGTGGTGGGGTTTTCGCCTCTCTTTGAATCAATATTCGAGGGATTTGGTTGGGATTCGAAGGAAGGTATTGGTGGATTCGTGATGAGCTTGGGGTGTTAATTTGGTGGCGATTGGCCGCTAGCTGCCGGCGGAGATGGTTTTTGCTAGGCGGCGGACGACAAAGACGGTGGGGTTACAGGGTTGGTCTCTGAGGGTTGATAGAGAAGAGAAGTGAGTGGGGTGGGGGTGCTATTAAGACATGTATATACATAGGAACCCTAGCTTCCCAACCGTTAGATCATCAAACCTCGACGGCTAGGATTAATTCTCGATCAATGGCGTCGTTTTGGGTAAGGGGGACCGGGCTGGGTATTGACAAGGGGTTGGGCCGGTTCAGGGGTAGTTTGGGACGGGTTAGGAAGATTTTTATTGGGCTTGGGCGAATTTGGCTCAAATTTGGGCATCTTTTATTGAAACCTAATTTTTTTTGATTTTCTTTTCAAAAATAAAATTAAAATTAAAAATAAACTAAATCCTAATAATGAAATTAACTTACTTAATTATATACATCTCTAACTAATAATCAACACAATAATTAAATACCTATTTAAAGGAAACTAACGAAATTCAAAGCTAAAAATTAAACACAATAAAATTAAATCAATTTTTTTTATTTTTTGTAAAATTCTAATTACTAATTAATCTAAAATATTTAAAATCAAATCCTAAATGCTAATGAAATATTTCTGTATTTTTTTATGAGTTATTGAAATTAAAATGCACACAAAAATGCAAACAAACACGAAAATTATGCAATTAATCCTAAAAATCAAAAATTTAAAAGGAAAAATCCTAAATCTAAGAATTTTGTAGGAGTAATTCACGCGAGGCAAAAATCACGTAATCACAGCAATACCTCTTTGCTCGGAGATATGAAAGATTTTCGGACAAAGATAAATGAGCAATTATGAGGGATTTTCGCCCCCTTGGCACTCCATGAGAAGAATTTTTGAGAAGTGTCTGACCGAAACTTGCTTCAGAAGTTGCCTACATATCCTTAGCTGTAAAGGAATTATGTTAGTGTAGTTCTGGAAGTTTTGGTAGTTGGGACTATCGGGAGCAGTGGTTTCATTGCTGATGCTGCTGCTACTGCTTGCTGACCTCCTTTATACACCAAAAAGGAAAATCAAATGCTAAGCTAGCTATGTCTATCAACTACGAGTTACAAGATTCCTATCTAAAATTTTATTTTGAAGCTTGATCTTGAGTCTTAGCTCATTTTGCTGTGGACCCCAATTTGAATCTTGATACTCGCAAGCTGTAGGTGCTGGTTCTTTCTTCAGCATTTGGATCAAAGCAGACATGTGAAGCTTGTGACTTCAATCAAATTTTGAGCATTCCGCATCCTTCCTTACTTTTGACATTTTGTGTTTGCTTTTTTTGTTCTTTTGTTCTTTTCCTTTATTCTGGATTGAGACTCATGCTTTCGGTCATCTAATCCTGTGTCTTGAGGTAAAACCAGTTCGGACACCAAAACAAACAAATGAACAAAATTTTTCTGCCTCAATTTTCACTAGAAATATTTTGTGAGTTATTTGCAATACAAAATCTAAACTAATTTTCATTAAAAGCAATAAAAATCAGGATTGTGTATCCTTGGGAATGAAGCCTTAAATTGGGAGGCTTACCAGGTTACGTTGGAAAATGACCGGGTTATGCTGAAAAAGCAAAAAGGTCCTCAGGTTTTGCCGGGGAGATCCACGGGTTATGACAGGATATAAGAAAGAAAAAAAGGTCCTTGAGTTATGCCAGTGAGGTCCACGGGTTATGCGAGAATTAAATAAAAAGGTCCTTGGGTTATGCCAGGGAGATCCACGAGATATGGCAGGATAAAAGAAACGGTTCTTGGGTTAGGCCAGGAAGATCCACGGGTTATGCCGGAAAAATTAAAAAGGGTCCATTATGCCAAAGAGATCCACATGTTATGCCAGGATAAAAGAAAAAGGTCCTTGGGTTATGCCAGGGAGATCCAAGGGTTATGCGGGGATGAAACAAAAAAGGTCCTTGGATTATGCCAGGGAGATCCACGGGTTATGCACGGATAAAAGAAAAAGGTTCTTGGGTTATGCTAGCGAGATCCATGGGTTATACCGGGATAAAGAAAAAGGTCCTTGGGTTACTCTAGGAAGATCCACGGATTATGCCATTATGAAAGAAAAAGGTCCTTGGGTTATGCTAGGGAGATCCACGGGTTATACCGGGATAAAAGAAAAAGATCCTTGGGTAATGCCAGGGAAATCCACGGGTTATGCTGGGATAAAAGAAAAAAAAAGTCCTTGGATTATGCCAGGGAGATCCACGGGTTATGCTGGGATAAAAGAAAAAGTTCCTTGGATTATGCTAGGGAGGTCCACGGGTTATGCCGGGATAAAAGAAAAAAGTCCTTGGGTTATGCCAGGGAGATCCACGGGTTACGCCGGTATAAAAGAAAAAATTCCTTGGATTATGCCAGGGAGATCCACGGGTTATGTCGGGATAAAAGAAAAAGGTCCTTGGGTTATGCCGGGGAGATTCACGGGTTATGGAAGGATAAAGAAAAAAGTCCTTGGGTTATGCCAGGGAGGTCCACAGGTTATGCCGAGATGAAGGAAAAACTTATTAGGTTATGCTGGGGATAAAAGGGAAAATGAACCTCGGGTTATGCCGGGGAGAAAAAGAAAAAGTTCCTCAGGTTATGCTGGAGAAAAAGGAAAATGATCGTTGGGTCATGCTGGGGAGAAAAAGAAAAAAGATCCCCGGGTTATGCTGGGAAGAAAAGGAAAAGATCCTCGGGTTATGTCGGGGAGAAAAGGAACAGGATCCTCGGGTTATGTTGGGGAGAAAAAGAAAAATATTCTCAGGTTATGCTGGGGAGAAAAAGGAAAATGTTCCTCAGGTTATGCCAGTGAGAAAAAGAAAAAGATCCTTAGGTTATGCTAGAGAGAAAAAGGAAAATGATCCTCGGGTTATGTCGGGGATAAAAAGAAAAAGATCCTCAGGTTATGCTAGGGAGGAAAAGGAATATGATCCTCGGGTTATGCTGAGGAGAAAAAGAAAAAGATCCGCAGGTTATGCTGGGGAGAAAAGGGAAAACGATCCTCCGGTTATGCCAGGGACATCTAGAGAATGCAGTCCTAGGTTAGAAAGGATACAGCTAGAGATTGATGGCCCTATGCTACCATGATTTTGGGATTTTTCTTTTCTTCTTTTCTTCTTTCTTTTCTTTGCAAAAATACAAGAAGGAATTTGGAGGAAACTTCTCTTTTGGGTTGATTATTGCTGCGAAGCTGTTCCTATCTCCTGCGCATTTCCCTTTTTTGTTGCACGTGCTTCTCGCACGGTTGCTTTGGATTACATCTGTTTCAATTTTTCAAACAAAAACAATTATTAGTTCGAAACGGTGGTTGGTTTTGTGACCTTGATTGTTTGATAACTGGATCTTGGCCCAACTTTCAGTGAGAACCTCCGCTGCTTGCTGGCTTTTCTGAAGATTGATCTCTCTCCTAAAACTGAGGAACTCAGCTTTTCAGAATTTCTCATGACGGTTCGCCCGTAGGGGGATTTGGTCCTTTCACTTTATTTTGCCTTTAGGACTTTTGTCTTTGGATTTCTTTTCATTTTTAATAACTTTGATTTCAGAGCATCGGGATCCCTTGGCTTTTCAGATCCTCACCAAGACAGTTAGCCACGTGGGACTCAATCCTTTTATTCATTTTGCTTTTGTGGGCATTTGACTTTGACTTCCTTTCTCTACAGGAATTTTTCAATTTTAAAACATCAGACGTCATAGCCAGCCAAGATCGGCTTAATGCACTTGCTGAGGCTGGGTTCCTTTCTTCAGCTTTTGTCAAGCAAAACCCTGTAAAGCCAGTTTTGCCACCTTTTCTTAGTTTTGGAAACAGAGTTAGACCGAAAGAGATTCAAAGAAAAAGTAATCAAAAGGCAAGAGAATGAATTTAAAGAGAAGTGTCCCTTTTGGGAAGAAAAGAAGGACTTATCTGGGGTGCATGCAGGTTTCGAATAGACATGACATGCTTCTTGGACTGGGTGCCCGACCCGCACATACTTTTCCGTCTTCTCATAACTCATGACCCGTATTCCAAACCAGGGAATCTTGCTAGGGCTCTTTTAGTGGTGGAGAATGTTTTCTTTTTGACCAATGGTGCCCGTTGTTGGTTTTCGCCAATCGGCCTCTCTCATTTCTCTTCTCACCGTCACCCGATAGTGCTCTTTACGAGTTTTCACTAAATGGACTCTATTATTTTCAGTTTCTCTACTCACCGTCACCTTATGGTGCCCGTAGGTTTTCACCGATAAGATTCTCTTATTTTTTTTCTCTCAGTTTAGTTGTATCAGATTCCAACAATGGTATTTTCCGATTCTGATGCCTTTGCCAATTGATCACAAGGACTTGGAAAAGGTTTGGTAAATGAATCTGGATGGAATTATAACTTTGGAACCATTTTGGTAGGCTCCTTGCCGAGCCATTATATCATCTGCCCCAGTTTCACTTTTGGGGGGATTGAGATTTTTGTTTTGGTGTGACTGAACCCCAGAGAGAGGCTGCCTACGTATCGTCTCGGAATCAAGTCAAACGTAGTTAAGCAAAAAACCATTCGATTTTAGTTTTCTTTTGTTCTTCTTCTTTTTCTTTTTCTTTTTTTTTCTATTTTGTTTTGTTTTTCTCTTTTCTCTTTTTTTTGTATTTTGCTTTTTTCTTTTTGTTCATTTCATTTATTCAATAACACTTTAAGGTTCCAAAGAGGGTAACTAAAAGAAGGGTAACCGGCTCAAATGGGTTAGCAAAAGGGTTGATAGTTTTGGATAGTGAGAATGAAAGCCGAAGCATTCGTCATCCCAATTGAACAAAGTCATTGCTGTATAAAGTCTTGGTATAGTACCTTTTTACTGCGTCTGCATTCACAGCTGTTTCGGGATCATTCCCCTTGATACCGCCCATAAACAATGCTCCTCTTGGCAATATCTTTCTGATGATGTATGGGCCTTTCCAATTAGGAGCAAATTTTCCTTTTGTCTCCTGGTGATGAGGAAGAATGCGCTTTAACACAAGTTGTCCCACTTCAAAATTTCTGGGTTGTACTTTCTTGTTATAAGTACGGGCCATTCTTTGTTGGTACAACTGGCCGTGGCAGACTGCAACCATTCGTTTTTCATCGATTAAGGTTAGTTGTTCCAAAAGAGTCTTGACCCATTTAGTGTCATCAATCTCCACTTTAACGATGAGCCGGAGAGAAGGGATTTCCACCTCCGCAGGTATCACCGCCTCAGTTCCATATACTAAGAGGTATGGGGTTGCTCCTACCGACGTGCGCACCATGGTGTGATATCCCAGTAATGCAAAAGACAAATTTTCATGTCATTTCCTGGAGCTCTGAATCATGTTTCTAAAAATCTTCTTGATGTTTTTATTTGCTACTTCGACGACACAATTAGCTTTGGGTCGATAAGGAGTAGAGTTCCTATGCGTTATTTAGAATTGTTCGCATATCTCCTCCATCAAACGGCTATTGAGATTCGCCGCATTATCTGTGATGATGGTTGCAGGAATACCAAATCGACAGATAACATTGGAGTGTACAAAATCTATTACAACTTTCTTAGTGACAGATTTGAGAGTGATGGCTTCAACCCACTTCATGAAGTAATCAATGACACTAATATGAACCTGTGCCCATTTGTAGCTTTCGGCTCGATTGGCCCAATGAAGTCCATTCCCCAAGCAACGAATGGCCAAGATGCTGACATGGGATGCAGTTCCTTGGGCGGTGCATGAATCAAATCACCGTGCACCTGACATTGATGGCACTTTCGGACAAAGCTAAAATAGTCCTTTTCCATGGTTATCCAGTAATAGCCTGCTCGAAGGATTTTCTTTGCCAAAGCATACCCGTTCATGTGGGGTCCACACACTCCCGCGTGTACCTCATGCATGATCCTTCCGGCCTCTTCGGCGTCAATACATTTTAACAAATTGAGATCCGAAGTCCTTTTGTACAAGATATCACCACTCAAGAAGAAACCACTTGCATGCCGTCTAATGGTGCTCTTTTGATCTCCACTGGCTTGTTTGGGGTATTCTTGTGTTTTCAAAAATATTTTGATGTCATGGTACCATGGCTGAATACTTGGTTCTGGCTCAGCTTCATTACAATAACCGTGCCTTTCCCTGATTTGGATTTCCAAGGGATCAATGTGGGCATTGCCTGGGTAGGGCAACATCGATGCCAGAGTGGCGAGTGCATTAGCTAGTTCATTATGACAACGAGGGATGTACCTGAGCTCTGTTGATTTGAACTGCTTGCTAAGGTCTTCCACATGTTGCCGATAGGGAATAAGTTTAAGATATCGGGTTTCCCATTCCCCCTGGGCTTTCTGGATAATCAGATCTGAGTCTCCCATAATCAACAACTCTTCGACATCCTCCATGTTCATACCCATGATGCTGGATTCATATTCGGCTGTGTTGTTTGTGCAGAAAAATTGACGCTTGGCTATGGCAGGATAGTGCTGACGAGTAGGTGAGATCAAGATTTCCCCAATTCCCACACCTTTTGCATTTACTGCTCCATCAAAAAATATTTTCCAAGCAGTCGTATCCTCAGATATTTCCTCAACTGAGTTTACCTCTTCATCTGGGAAGTAAGTGTTCAGAGGTTGGTATTCATCATCAACCGAGTTTTCAGCCAAATGATCCGCTAATGCCTTGGCCTTCATTTCCATGTGAGTGACATAAACTATGTCAAATTCGGTGAGCAGAATCTGCCATTTTGCTAATCTTCCCGTGGGAATCAATTTCTGGAATATGTATTTCAATGGATCCAACCTAGTTATGAGGTAATTGGTATAAGCTTGCAGATAATGTATCAATTTCTGAGCAATCCAAGTTAAAGCACAACACGTTCTTTCCAGTAGAGTATACTTGGCTTGGTAATCTTCTTGCTCAAGTAGTATATTGCGTGCTCTTTCTTTCCGGTAATGTTATGTTGCCCGAGGACACAACCAAAGGAATTTTCCAAGACCATTAGGTATAAGAACAGAAGCCTCCCTGATTCAGGTGGGACCAAGACCGGTGGGTTGGATAGATTCTCTTTAATCTTATCGAAAGCCTCCCGACATTCATCCGTCCATTTGACTGCCACATCTTTTTTCAATAATTTGAATATAGTTCACACATAAAGGTCAATTGAGCAAAGAACCGGATGATATATTTCAATCTTCCCAATAAACTCATCACATCTTTCTTGGTTTTTGGAGGAGGTAGTTCCTGAATAGATTTTATCTTTGTCGGATCTAACTCGATACCTCTCCGACTAACTATGAAGTCCAAAAGATTGCCCGACGGGACCCGAAACACACATTTGGATGGGTTTAGTTTCAAATCATATCTACGCAACCGTTCGAAGAACTTCCTCAGATCCCGCACATGGTCATCCTGAGTTTTGGACTTGATGATCACGTCGTCCACATACATCTCTATTTCTTGGTGCATCATATCATGGAAAATGGTAGTCATGGCTCTCATATAGGTAGCCCCAACATTCTTCAGACCAAAAGGCATGTCCCTGTAGCAATAGGTTCCCCAAGGTATAGTAAAAGTTATCTTATCTACGTCTTCTTCATCGATCAACACCCAGTGATATCCTACGTAACAGTCCACGAAGGACTATATCTCATGCTTGGCGCAATTATCAACAAAGATGTGGATGTTTGGCAAGGGGAAGTTATCTTTTGGGCTTGCCATGTTGATATCTCTATAATCCACCACACTTGGGTTTTCCCATCTTTCTTCGACACTGGAACTACGTTGGCTAGCCATATGGTATATCAGACAACTCGGATCACCCCTGCTTCCAACTGTTTTGTGATCTCTTCTTTGATTTTATCACTAAAATTAGTTTTAAATTTCCTCTTCTTTTGCTGGATTGGGGGTAAACAGGATAAGTTGATAATTTGTGCACCACCATATCAACACTCAGTCCCGGCATGTCATCATATGACCAAGCAAACACATCTTTGAACTCAAACAAGAGTTGGATTAGTGCGTCCCGAGTTATCTTATTTGCGTGAATGCTTATTTTTATTTCCCTCATTTCTTCAGAACTACCCAAGTTAACCGGCTCAGTGTTATTTAGGTTTGGCTTAGGTTTATTTTCGAAATGTTCCAATTTTTGATTTATTTCTCTAAAAGCCTCTTTTTCATCTTATTCCAGTTCTTGGTTCATTATTTCACAATTAGACGGCATGTTTGGATCTGGGCACGAAGTCCGCATGCATGTAATGTTATTGAAAGCCACGTTATTAGAACTGAAATAAGAAATAAAAGAGAAAATAGCAAAGATCAGAAAGAATAAAGGAAAATGAATGATGAAATATTGATTTCATTTCTTGGAATTTAAATATAACAGGGTTTCCATTTGGAAATTAAAAGACAAGAAACTAAAGAAAACATCCGAGTTACACCCTACAATACTCGTGATACAGAAAAAGTGTCAGGACAACTCTACCAGAACTCCCTCCTGATTGGGAATGGCGTAGCCTTCCAATTTTCTAGGTTGGCGTTTGGTCCCATATACAACACCCCCGGAGTGCTTGAGCCCTCTCCTGGATGAACCATGTGGGTTTCATATAGTATCTTTCTTATTGCCCCACATATTTTCTCGATCTTTTCGGCCGTAAAGGCCTCATCCTCTTCGTCTTCATTGTATTTTGGCCTGACAAATGTCTCGTACATATGTGGCAGTGGTTGAGGCAGGACCCATCCATCATGTTTTCTATCGTCTGCCCATTTTATATCTTCTGGAGTGGATTGGAAGCCTACCCCAAAGAACTTCTCAGTGGCAAGCAGAGTAACTGGTTCAACTATTCCTTGTAAGGACTTCCCAAGTCCTTTCCCTAGTTTGAAACCATGTCGTATCATTTCTTTGGCCACCATAATTGATGCGTTGGAAATGAAGGGCTGGGCAAGGGTTTCCCTCTTCGCACAGGTTTTCCACCACAACTTCAAAGGCCTGATAAATTATGTGCTCACTGCCTTCTCTTGCTTCAAGGATTGGAACTGAGGGATCTTGATAAATTGATTGCTCGTCCTCCCCATGGACCATAATTTCTTGATCCTCATGCTCAAATTTTACCATATGATGAAGAGTGGAAGGTACAAACCCTGCTGTGTGGATCCATGGCCTCCCCAAAAGAAAGTTATAGGACGTGTCCATGTTTAGAACTTGGAAAGTCACCTCAAAGTCCACTGGGCCAATGGCTAGAATTAGATCGATCTCTCCAATCATGTTCCTTTTGATACAATCGAAGGCTCGTATGCAGACATTGTTGGGACAAATCTTTTCAGTTCCAATTTCCATGCGCTGTAGTATTGAGAGTGGGCAGATGTCCACCCCAGAACATCCATCCATCAATAGCCTTTACACGTAATATCCTTCATATTTGACAGTTAAGTGCAGGGCTTTGTTATGTGCGGCCCTTTCCTGAGGCAAGCCATTTTTGCTGAATGAAATCTTGTTGATAGCGAAAAATCTTTCTACCATTCTTTCTAATTGCTCCACAGAAGTCTCAGCTAGCGTGTATGCCTCATTGAGGGTCTTGATTAGTACCATCTGGAATTCGGGGGATTTCATCAACAAAGATAGCAAGGATGGACTTGAACTCAAACCGGTATCATGAATAAATAGCACACTTAATTTATACAGACAAGTAGTTCATGGGACGCGCGAGAATCAAGAGCTATTATATAATTAACCCCTTTAAGGTTGTTTTAACAGCTCTAAGTAGAAATTCAATCACATGCGAAAGGGATTTACTACTAACATGAGGATCTTATTATTACTCGCAATACCCCATACATCATTTTCTATTGAAGTAGCTACTTATTCGATCCTTCATCCTCGAAAGAGGCAAACTCGAGTTCTCATATAACACTGTATCCACAATTACGCCTAATACCCTCATGGTAAGTGTAATGGTCGACCTATGAATACAAGTTAAGTTACTAGTTTTTAGTCGTCTTCCCTTTCTACTCGAAGCTTTTTATTCCAAATCAATTGCTTTCCTAGACATGCACTGTATTGCCGAATCACTCATGGCTATTAGTAATATGCTAAAGTAGCAGCACTGATTGGCACTTCATGAAATAGTAAAAGGTCAAAGGATATTCCAATAAAAGTTAATGTAACTTCTTTGGGATCTCACACAATGAAGAAGCATGGAATTATTCTTTCGTTATCCCATGGGTCGATAGCACACGTGGTATGAAACACATGTCAGGGTGTTCTCACTTTATATTGACGCATGTGTCTTATTGTTTTAATCATCCAATATAGTACAGATTTTGGTCTAGCCACATCCAAATGTCTAACCTGAGTTTCTCACTTCAATAATTGTCAAACCCTCATCTTAGAGAAATTTCCATCTAGATTACAAAACAAGTCATAATTAAATTGTAAAATTCGTAAGATATCAAGAACGACCTCTATAAGTAAATATAACCTCCATTATCCAAGGTTCTATAAGGTCTCATCTCTTCACGGTTCTTAACGTAAGAGGCTATTGGTCGTGTGAGAGAGCCAATCTCGCGAATTGTTCGACACACTTTATTAACAAAAAAATAATCACTTGCATACGAGATATAAGCACAAATTCAAGAGTTAAACATTGATAATCATGTTATAATACTAAAGTCATTTTACATGAATATGTTCATGTCCTTCGCTAACCTAGAGCCATAACATGTTTCTTAAACAGGTCTCTAGATATCGCTTTTGTAAAAGGATCAGCTATCATGCTTCGCGTAGGAATGTACTGTAAATTTATCTCTCCACTTGCTACCACGTCTTTTACAAAGTTATACTTGATGTCAATGTGTTTAGGCTTGCTGTGATACTTTGGATCTTTTGTGTATGCAATAGCTGCTTGACTATCACAATATAGAGTCATGGCAACCTGAGAGTTCTTTGCAATATCTAAATGTTCAAAGAATCTCTTCAACCAAACAACTTCTTGTACTGCAGATGCACAAGCTACGAACTCAGCTTCCAGTGTAGAAAGGGATGTACAGGTTTGTTTATTAATTTTCCATGATATTGCACCACCATTAAGTAAGAAGGCATAACCGGATGTTGATTCTCTATCATTCCGATCACCAGCCCAATCAGCATCTGTATATCATCTCAAGTATAAGTCATTTCCACTATAACATAGTGAATAATCTATAGTTCCAGTCAGGTATCTGAAAATTCTCGTCATAGCTTTCCAATGATCTCTTCTAGGATTAGATTGATACCTGCTAACCAGACCTACGACATAACAAATGTCTGGACGAGTACACATCATAGCGTACATCAAGCTCCCGACAACACTTGAATATGGAACTCAAGACATGTCTTCCTTTTCATTTTCAATCTTGGGACACATTTCAAGGCTTATATTTTCACCTCTCGTTATAGGAGTATCCATGGATTTGCAATTATTCATGCGAAAATCACTCCAAAATTTTCTTTATATAAGTTTCTTGAGATAAACTCAATAACTTTTTGGAACCGTCTCTTTGGATCTTAACTTCAAGGATATAGTCTGCCTCGCCCATTTCTTTTATGTCAAATGACTTAGAAATCCATGACTTGATAGTTTTCAAATACTCCTAATAATTTCCGTCCAATAAAATATCGTCCACATAAAGAGAAAAAATTGCAAACATCCAATTGGACTTCTTTACATAAATGCAATAGTCTTCATCAATCATGGTAAAATCATATGAGATCACCTCCTTGTGAAATATCAAATACCATTGCCTTTAAGATTGCTTCAGGCCATAAATAGATCTTTTCAATTTACAGACCTTCTTTTCGTGGCCTTTAACGATGAAGCCTGCAGGTTGTTCCATGTAGATTTCTTCATTTAATTCTCCATTGAGAAAAGCTGTCTTCACATCCATTTGATGTAATTTCAAATCCAAACGTGCAACAATAGCCAAAAGTAAGCGAATTGAGGTAAACTTCACAGCTGGTGAATGTTTTCTCATAATCTATTCCAGCTTCTTGAGTAAAGACTTTTTTCCACGAATGGTGCCTTGTATCTTTCTATTGACCCATCCACTTTGCGTTTAACTTTGAGAATCCATTTGTTCCCAATGGCTCTACGCCCAGCGGAAGATCAACTAAATCCCAGACTTTGTTGGTTTTCATGGACTCTAATTCTTCTTTTGTTGCTTTCATCCACTCATCTTTTCCAGGGCTCGATAAAGCACCAGTCATAAACTTTGGCTTATCCATTTCCGTGGGAGATACCAAAAAATATAATCTTCAATTTCATAAGTATGTTTGGGTATATTTTTCCTGGCACTATTTTGTTGTTGAAATTCAAGTTCGTCAGAAGGATTTTGGGATTGGAGTTCCCACTCCCACTCCCACTCCCACTCAGATCAAGAATAATATATTGATCAATTTGATTATCAACTGTGTCAGAAGACACTTGGTGACTACATGAGTTCAACATTTCATAAAGAAGCTCTCCATTCTTTACCTCGCCCTTCTTTGGAAAGTTATTTTCCAAAAAATATTATATCTCGTGATTCAAATTCAGTAACACTTCCATCCTCTAGTTCACCAATGAACACATGCCCTTTGGATTGTTCTGAATATCTTATAAAGATACATTTCTTGCCTTGTGGACCTAATTTATCAAACTCACGAAAAGAATATTTTACAGCACAATCCCTAGGTCGTAAATCTTTTAAGTTTGATTTATTACCAGTCCATAGCTCATAAGGAGTGTAAGAAACTGAATTAGAAGGCACTTTGTTCAATATATAAGTTGCAGTCAATAACGCATCTCCCCAAAAATAGAAAGGTAAATTTTCCTACGCTATCATGGACCTTATTATGTCCAACGATTTTCTATTCCTCCTAATTGCTACACCATTTTGTTGAGGAGTGCAAGAAATAGTTAATTATCTGGTGATTCCCTTTTAATTACACAATCTTTCAAATTCTTTTCAAAGTTATTCACTCCCTCAATCGGTTCTTAATGTCTTTATCCTTTAGTCTAATTGATTTTCAACTTCATTCATATATTTCTTAAAGTATTCAAGTGCTTCAGATTTATGAGAGATCAGATAGACATAACCAAAGCGTGTGAAATCATCAATGAACATAATGAAATATAAAGAACCGGACCTAGCCCTAACATTCGTTGGGTCACAGATATCTGAATGGATTAATTGCAACGGAAAATGAGCTCTCTTAGCCTTTCCAAATGGTTTACGTGTAATCTTTCCAATAAGAAAATTTTCACAAGTTGGCATTTCAATTTTAGAGAAAGGACCTAGATGTCCCTCCTTAGCTAATCTATTCATTCGATCCTTCCCTATATGACCTAATCTTGCATGCCATATAATAATATCAACATCATTATTACTATAATAACATGCCATTACACAATGGTCAAAATAATAGTTATATGTAGAAGGATTACAATCTAACACAATAAAACCATCATAAGGATGTCCAAAACCATGAAAACATTGTCTTGAGTAATTCTAAGACCACTGCAACTAAAGTTCAAAGTGAAATCTAAATCTAGAAGAACTGACACAGATACTAAGTTTCGTCGAATCTCGGGAACATATAGGACATCATGCAAAATCAAAGATCGGCCACAACACATGTCCATTCTACAAGTGCCAATCCCTTTGACTTCAAGCTTTGCATTATTTCCCAAATATACATGCCTTAATTCGGGTGGAACTCGACGAAACTCTATAAATGCTTCTATATCGCGGCTCACATAGTCGGTGGCCCCTGATTCTATAATCCACACAGGATAAGATTAAGTTAGTAAAATAGTGATAGAAACATATATAGCACTAAGAGATGCGCTTTGAAATGCTACATTTTTCGGCTCAGTGCACTCACGAGCAAAATGCCCTTGGACTTGGCAATGTAACACTTCATATTGCTCTTGTCTTTCTTCTTGAATAACCGTTTTTTTTCTTGGAATTTGGCTTGTTTCATTTCTCGGAGGATCCTTCTCCGGTATCCTTACCCTTTCCGTCATTTTCCAAGTTTCTCTAGCGCTTGAAGCTTGATCTCTTTGTACCACTTGATTCTGCCACAAAGACATTAGGCACATCTTTATTAGCACCAAGTCGCTCGTCTTCAAGCTCCACATGACGGGCAACATCAACAAAAGTCTTTGATGCTATCATTGTGGGTCAAGTTAACCTTCAAATGTTCCCAAATATTGGGAAAAGACTGTATCACTGCCTGAACCTTCTGCTTATCATAGAGAACATGGCCAACACTTTTGAGTTGAGCAATCATATTTGACATCACACTTAGATGTTACTTGATATCGTGATCATGACGCTTTTTATAAGTGTCAAATTTGATAGTCAGTTGTCTAAGGCGGGTCACAGTAGTACCCCTATATGTTTCTCTCAAATGCGCTCATATGGTATTAGCAGTAGGGAATTGTTCACATTCATGAATGAAATCATCCAAAACTGAGCTTGCAACGATTCCACAAGCAGTGGAATCTTTCTTTTTCCAAGAATTGTCAGCCTGAAGATCTCTCCTATGTTGGCAAGTGTTACTCTCCTCTGGGCAAACCATGACATGGTTAATTGCTTCAAGAGCATCTTGCTCTTCCAGCACATACCACATCTTACGGCTCCAAATATCATAATTTTCACCGTTTAGTTTGTCACCCTTGTTTAAGTCAGCAATGATAGTTTTTGTTGCCATAGTCTGTTAAATAAAGTAATAATGCAAGTGTATTTATTACTCATCATTCTCGCCTGTGATATACGCATCTAGGAAAATCAATTAAATAAACTATTAATTTTACACTTAGTATCGAACCGACAAGTTACTACATTTCCATTCATCATCTACAACTAAATGTTCAACTAATATTTAATAAAATCATTTCTCATAATGTGTATCTTTTTAAGATTTTCAATATCATGTCATACTTGTTTTAATTGACAAACATTAAAAAACAAACAAATAAAATGACATGTAATCTTGCAAACAAATAACAAAGTTTCATTAATTAAACAAATTACAAGTAATTGGAGAGACGGTTCTTCCACTCAGCTTCAAATTTAAGAACATAAACCCAAAAGGTTCACTTGGCCACACCTCGTGATAAACTTCAGTTAAAATACTACCTAAAAGTTCTCCAAGTGAATCTACTAAAATTGTTAGGGCTTCCCAATCAGATAGTTCAATTTCGTCAATAGCATCAATTAGTGCATCTCGGGTAAACTAATAATTTTTAATATGTTCAGCTAGTGAATCCCTAAGCTCTCTAAATTTCTTTTCTCTTTCCCTTCGTTCAGCCCTTCGATCTTTTAATTGATTTTGTCTCGCCCTTGGAACATTCTTGACGACTTCAGGCTCCGAGTCTGAATCATTATAGAAATAAGTCATGCGACGATGTACCGTTCTATGTTTTTCCTTTCTTTGTCTTTGAAAACTCCCACTTGAAGTAATTCGAACTTGTCCATATTCGGCCATATCTGAAATGGGACCAAGAAAACAATAAAAGTGGCTACAACCATTCAATATGACAACATTTGTCATAATAACTCATACAAGTATATCAATGGAAGGGATTAATGCTAGACTAATTTTCTCTATTAAAAAGATATTAAGATATATTAGAGCCAGTTTATATCAGTTCATCGTCCACACAAAAAATTCTTTTCAGGCAAGTTTCTGTTGGACAATGCAAAGTAATGATATCACTGCCAAACTATTAAAATAAAATCTATCTCCTAGATGTCACAACGCGCGACCAGACCATGTGGTGCAGTGAATGAGGCTGTTTCTCCCTTAATTAGAGGTCTCGAGTTTGAGTTCTGGGAATAAAAAAATCCTGGATAAAATGAAGAGTTTATAGTTAAATTATTTCGAAATTTAAAAATATATCATTTTTTTGTTGGAATGAAATAAAAAAGAAAGTACCTCATTTAATATAAAATAGTGAAAATATAAGATTTTGAGGGGACCAACGAAAACCCGAAAGGAGGAAAAAATGGGAGAGACTATTTGGTGGCGCATTTAAAGTACACAAAAATAATGCAGCCTAGCTAGAAATGTAATTATTTGGTTGTAACTCTAAAGATCGTGATTTTTTTAGAACTTTTTCTAGTACATAAAACTAAATGGATGTGAGAAAGTGGGGGAGAAAGAAAGTGAAAATTTAGCACAAACCTATCGTGCAAGAGACTCTTACCAGTATCAGTATACTCTCACAAACACTCAAAGTCTTATCGGAGAATCCTTATTTTTTAATGTATCTTATTTGAATAAGTTAATCAGAAATCTGATGTAGCACTCGAGAAAAATTTGAAGTTTTTAAAATCCATAAACACGTCTTACGTGCTTAAAGTGAGAATTGATACATATAATACAGTGGGAAGTTGGAAAAACTCCAACTATACTATTGTTCCGTAAGATCCGAATAAGATATATACGGTATAGCTCTTCAAAGTTGCAAAAAAATCAATCTACATTTATCTTGTTATGAAATAGAAGATTCTTACACTTCTATTTAAGGTGAATGTCTTTAATGTATCTAATTAGAGAGATTTTAGAGTTCTATTAGTGGTAGCTAAATCTTCCTCTCCCCTATAAATAGAGGTGCCCCCTACCATTGTAAATCATCCCTTGAGACCCCTCTCAACTCAATAAGAAGAACTCTCTCTACTCTTCTCTCTATTGCTATTGTTCTTGTTCTATTGTTCTTGTCTTTTGCTTTAGTTTATAACACGTTATCAGCACGAGACTCTACCGTCTCAAGTATCATTCTCGAAAATCCAAGGTATTTTCCCTCTTCCTAATTTAATTTTCGAGTATGTCTGACATTATGAAAAGAAAGTTCGTTGCCCTTGAAATTTCGGGCAAGAACTATATGACATGGGTGTTGGATGCTGAAATCCACCTAGATGCTATGGGTCTCGGAGACACCCTCAAAGATAAAGAAAAAGCATCCACCCAAGATTGTGCGAAGGCCTTGATTTTCTTGCGCCACCACCTTGACGAAGGTTTGAAGATTGAATATCTCACCGTCAAGGATCCACTCGTTTTGTGGAACAGCTTAAAGGAGAGATATGACAACCTGAAGTTGGTCACTCTGCCACAAGCACGATATGATTGGGCCCATCTGAGGCTACAGGACTTTAAGTCCGTTTCTGAATATAATTCTGCTATGTTCAGAATTACTTCTAAACTGAAGCTATGTGGAGATAACATCTCCGATTACGATATGCTTGAGAAAACGTTTACAACGTTTCATGCCTCCAATATGGTACTGCAGCAACAGTACCGAGAGAAAGGCTTTACGAAGTACTCTGAACTGATTTCTCTCTTACTAGTGGCTGAGCGAAATAATGATCTGCTCACGAGAAATCACGAAAATAGACCAACTGGGTCTACACCACTGCCTGAAGCAGATATGGTGCACTCGCATTATGCCAAACATAAAAGGGACCATGATCACGGTCATAAACGGGGTCAAAGCCAAGGACGTGGACAAGGAAGAAATTCCAAAGAAGTCCGTCACTCCCCAAAGAGAGATAACCACCGAAAGCAGAAACGGGGTCCAGAAGATCCTAAGGCAAATAGTTCAGAAACTATATGTTATCGTTGCGGTGGAAATGGGCACTGGTCTAGGATTTGCCGTACACCAAGACACTTGGTTGACCTTTATCAAGCATCTCGAAAGAGAAAAGGCCCTGAAACAAATTTTGTCTATGACGACAATGAGGATATCACCCACCTGGATGTGGCAGACTCCTTTGAGCAACCCGAGGGGAAAATAGACCACCTAATCGGCGATGGGACCATGATGAAAGAAGATGGAGTTATTTGATTTTATTCTACTTATTTGTATTAGTCAATGAATAAATCAATAGTCATTAGTATTAGCTCGTATTAGCTAGTTCATGATGCAATGTTAGCAGTAGTTCTTTAGAATATCTTCAATATGTTCAAATATCAATAAAACTTTTATTTTCCAGTGGGGGTAATCGACTAGCCTGAAAAACTAGTCGATTATCAACTATTTTCGCATTAAAGTTGAAAAACAATTGATCAACAATCGATTGTCGTTGACTAACAATCGATTGTCTTGAAACAGTGAGGTCTGGAAATTTTCAAAAATAGCCAACAATCGATTGTCTTTGTCAAACAATCGATTGTCTTGAAACAGTGAGGTCTGGAATTTTTCAAAAATCACCCACAATCGATTGTCTATATCTAACAATCGATTGTCGTTAGGCAGTGTAATCTGGAACTTTTCAAAAATCATCCACAATCGATTGTCTGTGTATAACAATCGATTGTCTATGTTCCAACAATCGATTGTATTGGTTTAATAATCGATTGTCTTATGAAAAACGCTGAAATTTTCAAACTGCAAAGGAATTGATTATGGATAACATATCTGATTTTGTTAGCCAACTGTTAGTAGCAGATTTTGAAGATATTATGTGGCACAAAAGAATTGAACTTGTTTATTCCTATGTTCGTGTATTTCTTTTGTATGTTAAACTATGGGATAGCAAATATGGATATCTCACAAAGCGAACTTGGACCAACATCCAATTGTAAAAGTATTTGCCTAGTTGATTCATGTACTACACATACAATACTCAAAGAAAAGAAGAGTAATTGTGTAAGGCAAACATTACTACAATCTATGGAAGTAGTAAATTGATTGAAGGCTCCGGAAGAGCAATTGTAACTCTGCCCAAAGGCATGACGTTAATCATAGAGAATGCAATGTTCTCCTCCAAGTCTAAGAAGGACTTGTTGAGTTTTAATGATATCAATCAAAGTGTTCTCCTCCAAGTCTAAAAGGAACTTGTTGAGTTTTAAAGATATCATTCAAAATGGATATCATATTGAGACAATAGATGAGGATAATCTTGAATTCTTCATGAAAACGAGGCTGCCCATTTCGGTTTGGGTTCACGCCATTTTGCATGCAACAATACTAGTTTGTCGGCTGCCCACTTCGGTTTGGGGTCATGCCATTTTGCATGAAGCAATGCTAGTTCGTCGGCTGCCCACTTCGTTTTGGGGTCACGCCATGTTGCATGCAGCAATGCTAGTTCGTCTCTGACTGACGAATTGACACAAATATTCCCCATTGCAATTGGTTTTGGGTCATGAACCCAATATATCCCATTTAAGAAGCTTTGGATGCGCAGTATATGTGCCTGTAGCACCGCCATCCCGCACCAAAATGGGTTTGCAAAGGAGGTTAGGAATATATGTTGAGTTTGACGCGTCCTCCATTATTCGCTACCTCGAAACATTGACAGGAGATTTGTTCACTGCACTATTTGCAGACTGTCAATTGGATGAGACACTTTTCCCAAAATTAGGGGGAGAAGTTGGTGAAACCAAACGGGAAATTTTGTGGAAAAATGCATCATTATCTCATCTTGATCCACATACCTCTATTTGAAAGAAAGAGGTACAAAAGTTTATCCATTTGCAAAGAATAGCAAATCAAATGCCTGACGCATTTACGGACTTGAAGAGGATAACGAAATCACACATTCACGCGGGAAAAAGTTCCGATCCGTATTGAAGTCCCTATTGGACAAATATCTAGTGTCATATCCAATGAGTCAAATGCACGCCAGAAGCGTGGCAGACCATTAGGTTCCAAAGATCGAAATCCTAGAAAGAGGAAAAAGAACGATCTAAATGACACTATGAAAGAATCACATGAGGACGCTCATGATTTGATTAATTCCGAGATTCACGAAGAATCTATTGAGCCTGAGACTCTTGAAAATACGGAATGCAAGAATGTGAGGATCTCGAACCTCAGTCTGTGGTAGTACAAAATTAATTGAGAGCTCTCGAAGAGCCAATTATTACTATGTTGGAGAAACACAATTGAGTATTGTGCTGTAGTAAGTCTCAAAGAAACTTATCCAGTTTCCAAAAGTACACGCGAAGGCGATTGATGATATTGAGACTATAAATAAAGGAAGGCTTTGATTCTCCTATTACTACAACTTGTAGCGGGGTAATTTGTATATGAAAAGCTACCCGCTTTGTTCTCCAGTTTGTACTACACAAACGAAAGAATGCCACAATAAAGTGGATATCTATTGGTATAAAACCCATGTCATAATAAACCCGAAGTTTATTGATAAGTGCACATGTCATGGTGTAAATTTGAAGTTTACCAATATTGATAATTTATTCAGTTGACATTCTTGTTAGCCATCTCATTTGAAGTATGATGTGCAAATTCACATAGGTGAATATCAAAGAACTAGAAGTTCTTGTTCTCAGTAATGAATTGACCAACTAAAGAGTTCGGGTTGAAGCCCCTAAATTCTGGAAATATCAAAGGTGAATATGGGCCCATTCACCTGCCATGTAAACCACATATGATGCATCTATGATATGGTTACATGCGCCATTGTTATTAACCCGCAGCCTGGCAGTGCTTGCGAGGTAAATCGCTCAGTAATCTAACTTCGAGCATAGTTTCCAGATTCTCTACTCAAGACAGTTCATCTTGATAAGTTGGTTTGTATCAAAGTTGGTTTAGCAAGATAATTATTGAGTGCTTCCACTTAATAGCTAAACTGTTCCTTATGAGAACGAAGTTGTATATATCAGTTTGATATAAGTTGTATACAAGAGTATATTCTCCCCTCAAAAGTGGTTCAGGGTCAGGAACCAAATAATTTCATCTTATATTAAGGTGCTGTGTATATTGACATAATGCACAAAGATGATTTCCCAAAGTTGAGGAAACATGTTAGCTTTACTAACATGAGGGGGAGACATGATAAACGCTTGAGAAAAGGTTACATGGGATGAATTATCATTTGTATATGTATATCCCCGAATATCATGATATGAACCTGAAGTTCATAAAAGGGATAATTCAATTGCAACATATTGCAAAGCATGCTATACGCATTTGCTGACTCAAAGAAAGTAACTAAATGGAAGAGATACAATTCAAGAAGAATTGATTCCATATGAAAGACATGTAGCTTTGAACCTATAGTTCATATGCTTGAAAGTATAAAGGCAAAGGTATGTATAGTCAATTTTTCGATATCTTATTTGTTTAGCATGACATGAAACTTTGATATGCAGCTAAAGTTTATTATGTGACTTACATGACTTAACTTGAAAGATTTAAGTTGCTTGAAGCATATGCAATTCTTGGTCCTGAAGTACCACATCCTAAGTACAATTTGTGTACATATGTATCTTGCTATAACTATAAGCATGATGGCATTGAGAATGCATCTATGGAGATATTGAAGAGCTATTCCACGACATTATATGAAGATGTTCATATCTATCAAGAATGATGATTTCAAGATGATGCACAAGATTGGAATGCAAATGCTCAAGGATATAAATTGATGTACTCATTAGGGGGAGTCAATGCGCGTTGCACTCTTTTTCCCTTACAAGGTTTTTTCCCACTGGGTTTTCCTTGCAAGGTTTTTAACGAGGCAACCAATAGGCGCATATTCAAACATGTGTACTCTTTTTCCTTACTTTAATTTTTCCCATTGGGTTTTGGTTTTAAGGTTTTATGAGGCACATCATTGAATAGACATTCAAGGGGGAGTGTTATGAAATAGAAGATTCTTACACTTCTATTTAAGGTGAATGTCTTTAATGTATCTAATTAGAGAGATTTTAGAGTTCTATTAGTGGTAGCTAAATCTTCCTCTCCCCTATAAATAGAGGTGCCCCCTACCATTGTAAATCATCCCTTGAGACCCCTCTCAACTCAATAAGAAGAACTCTCTCTACTCTTCTCTCTATTGCTATTGTTCTTGTTCTATTGTTCTTGTCTTTTGCTTTAGTTTATAACATATCTGGTATTTTGACTTAAATTGTAAATTCCTTGACTCCTAGATACTAAATCAATCGGTTACAATGTGTTTTAGAGATGTATGTATGAAAGTTAGAAATATGATAATAATGTGTTTTAGAGGTGTCGCAGTCCATTAATATGAGTTGGTGTATGTGAGCATATGATTTTTACCCGATTGAAACGGCTCCTATCGAACTCTCAAAATTTAGGATTTTCTTTAAAATTTGATCGTGTGCCAGTGCGTATTTGTTGATGCATGTTTAAAATTGTTTAGGATTTAATATTTAAGTAGGTTTACTTTACAAATTAAATAAAAGGTATATTTCCGGTATTTTTAATTGTTACTATTTTGTTTAAACTTGTTGCATTTTTATTTGTGTTAATTAGGAGTTCTTGGTTTTTAAATAAAATTAGGAGTAATTAAAATAAAAGAAAAAGACCAAAAAAAATAATAAATACATATATATACACAGCTACTCAGGCTGGCCATAATTGGGCCAGACCTGAGTGGCCCAAACCTGTTTTCCCTTTAAAAAACACACAAACTAGTCCAAAAAACCGACCCCTTTGGTCCAGTCCACACTCAAAGAACAAACGGCACCGTTTCAAAAAGGGCTTATCACAGCCGTCGATCATATGCTCATCCAATGGTCACGAAAGTCCCACAAAATGATATACATATGTCCAAACATCTCTAATACAATCAGAGACTAAACCCCCCTCCTCGTACCATCTTCCATGGTGTAACACCGCCCTTGACCACCCCTTGACCACCCCACGACCACAATTGACAACCCACCTACCACCTAATGCCGCCGCGGAAATCGCCTCATGGCGGCGGCCGGTCACTAAGCCTCCCCAGATTTACACCACCAAATCATTACAACCTCCTCTATCCCATCATATAGTTAGTTCCCGTCGAACAAGTCCCTCTGTCTCGAATATTCAAAATAAGGTCGTCAGAACCACCGTCTCCGGCGACCTTATTCCACTCTTCCCCAGCTTTACACTGTAGGGCCATTAGAATCTCCCATTCCCCGTCCAGCATCCCACTCCCTTCGAACACCCCCTCATCGTCTCAAATATTCACAGAAAGGTCGTCGGAAACCCTATCTCCTGCGACCTAATTCCAAAACCCTCCAAACTTATACCCCTAAGGTAGCTTGATCTCCTCTTTCCTACCATGTGTGTCACCCCTTTCGAATCTGCCTGGAACCCTTCGCATATCGATTTAAAGCCTAACCCTAAAACTCAAAACCCGTTGGAACTTGGTCAAATTCCTCTCAGGGAATCCCTGGCCCTTCCTTTCCCCAACCATGCCACCCACGACTCCCAAACAACCCCAATCACTGCAGAAACTTAGATTTGAGATCTCACTGGGGTCTCAGAATCATAAAAGCCCCTTCGAAATTCCTAAACCTATTATACACTATACCAGTTGTCCAGGAGGTTAAAAACCTCTACAAAAGGTCAAGGAATGATAACGTAATCTCAAACGGAGTTGCATGTGTAAAGAAGCTAAGTGTTTATCTCTTTTTTGTATATATTTCCTCTTAGATGTTTGACTTCTTTTAAATAATTGTTTGTTTGTCCACAATCTTGCCTGAAGTAGGTCTAAATGGTCATATACTTTGCTTATCAGTAATCTGAAATCTCTTCAGTAGTTGTTATATCATTTAATGCATTAGCCTTCTGATCTGGAAAGTTTAGCTTGGTAATCCTTCAGTAGTATGATTTTTATGGTTGTTGACCTTCATCTCATGATCCTCTTATGTTTTGTTCCCTGATGTTCTGACTAGTTTGATTAGTTTGTTTATGCTGTTGAGTGCCTGATTCTCATTTCACAATACCTTTGATCTTCAGCACTTATGCATAATTAAGCTATTCTTTCTCGCTGAACCTTTACTTGCTTCCCCATTTTTGTTCATCAACTTAGTGCTCATTCCCTACTATGTGCTTCTCACTTTCAAGAATTTCTGAGTACTTTGATTGAGATATATCTGAAACGTTAAGTCCTGATGGATATACTCATTCTTATGGTTATTTTGGTCCTTTGTTGATAATATTGTATAATGTTTAGGCACTTGTTTTAAGGCCTGGTAGTTTTGGCTGATTTTGAACTTCGTTAAGCCTGTTAGCCCAAGATTGAAATGTGACCCAAACTTGATTGACCTGGGTCAATTGTAACTAAATCAGGGTCAAGGAATAGTTGAGGATTTAAAAACTTCAAGTGGGTAGTCTAGGAAAGGAAGTAGAGGTACAAGAGGGATTTGAATATTAAGGAATCTGATAGTAATCCCCAAAACCTTCTAGTAAGGGGGAAAACACAATTTCTGCCTCAAAATTGAGACACAAGTCAGGAAATTAAGGATCATTTAGGAAAAGTTCAAATCTGAAGCAAGGACTAAAAGAAAAACAAGAGAAATGCTGATGCCCTAAGGCTCCATTATAAAAGAAACCACCTGAGCACATTTTAAAAGGATTCAGAACCTTTCTTTCAAATTCTAGAGATAAAAATACATCTTAGATCTTTTATATCTTTGAACAACTATTAGTGTTGTTTGGATCATTTTTTAGATTTAATTCTCTCAAAAACTCTGCTGAAAATCCTGGGTGTGCTGGTTCATTGGCTGATTGCTTTGCTTTTTGCTTGCTTTCCCTTACTCATAGGATCCTTTTCCTTGTCAAAATTACAGGTATATTTCAATGCTCCTTAATGTATAAAGTTCAAGTGTAATGCATCCCCCAAGTGTGAAGATCTACGTTTGCTATTTTATTTTTAAATCCTCACCCTGTTTTTTCCCATCTCTAGCTGAATATATGTATGGATAAGATAGCTATCCTATTATATTTGGATGTTTGAACTGGTTTAGTTGTGTAATAACTGGACATTTGGGACTGCTTCATTATGTAATAACTGAACATTTAACTTAATTTTTCTTTTATGTGTATAATTGATAGTAAGTTTTAGTTATTGGTCTGGCTGGTCCAAGTACTGTTCCTTTTGCACTTAGAGCTACTGGATTTAGGAAATATTAGTTTTGATAATCATGTAAAGATCAAAATGCTGTGTAACATTTCAGTTCATTTGAATCTCAATACGTTTAGTAATAATTTGTTTTCAGATGTATCCAATATAGTGTAACCTGAAGCATAATAGAGTTTTGGAAGCTAGACTCGAATGCTCTGATTGACGAGTATATGAGTCGTGTGATTAAGATTTAAGATTAAAAAATGATATAACATAATCAATAGTAGCTCCCATATTTTGATATTTAAAGTCTTGTGTATAAACTGAAACTGAAGAGAACAACACGGAAATTTGTTCACGATGAGGTCTTCCGTATGAATTAACTTTAGGCCCAGTTGAGAGGCCCAGCAGTGGCCGGATACAATGTGTGTCCTAGGCTGGCCCCAACTTGAGTCAGTGCATACAATTAGCCATGAATGAGGCTAAGTTACATATGTTAGATTTCAAAAATATACTGCCTATGTGTAAATAATTAGTGCATTTACGCACCAGGAAGAGTAGAGAATTTAGCATGTGTTAGAATGTCCTTATAAAAAATAAAGTGAGCCGCGTTAATTCCAGAAAATACCATGCGATGGCTCCTTAACTCATTAAAACACATAGAAAATAGGAAGTGCCATCTAGCGAATTTCACAGCCCTTCCACGAATTTCGAAGACATAGCTCATATAGGCGCGTGTTTAATAAAAATACTTTCCTAAATCCGGGTGCACATTTATGTGACCCAAATCTCATTCTCAATGGAATTGAAATATGTGTAAAATTGCGGGTGTATTTATGTGCCGTGATTCGTGACGTGTTTTAATAACATTGCAAATTTCATAAAATATATCCTAAATGCGGTTAATAACTTAAAATTGCATTATAGGTTTAAACATGTATAGCAAATCAGACCTCTAGCCACTTATAATGAGTTTAAGTGGCTGTGCTAGAACCACGTGATCCGAGGGTGCCTAACACCTTCCCTTGTGTCAACAATTCCTTACTCAGAAATTTCTGGTTCGCAGACTCCAATCGGGTAGTCAAAATTTCCTCGATTTGGGATCTAAAATAAACCAGTGACTTGGGACACCAAAAGTCAAACCTATCCCAAGTGGAAACTCTTGAAATAAATTATTAATCCCATCAAGAATAATGTCACCTTAATTGGAAAAACTCCTATACACGCGTCATCCTTTGGGGTAACCACCTGTAAGCAAAAAAAGGAGGTGTGACAGCTTTGGCGACTCTGCTGGGGATCGAACCCAGAATCTCTGGTTCAGGGTTCAAGAATTCGAGCTGGCAAAGACTGTTATACTTGGCTTCTTCTGATTTGCTTGCCTATTTTGTGCTAAATGCCACATGTTTTACCGCTTTGATATTATCTAAACTGTATATATAAAATATTACGCAACCCTTCACTTCTCACCTATGGGGATGTGCTTACTGATTGAGACTCTCTATTCTTTTAGTTTCCTACCCTAAAATAAGAAAGAGGCCGGACAATTTACAAAGCCGGACAATCTCGCGGGTCCTCGATACGTATCCCCCTCCTCGACTCGAGTTGTCCACTCGGGTACACAGTCTAGACCCTATGCCAAGGTTCTCAACTTAGTATAACAAAACTTCATGCCGAATCCCTAGTAGGAACGTTTGTTTGCATCATGCATTTTGACTTAGGGGACTCAACACAGGGGTTGGGTCCGTCTAGGACAGGTGCCCAGAAATAAAAGAACATAGTGATGCATTTTTACGTGCTACTTGTGCATTATTTGCCTTGGATTCGCATGTTGACCGGCCTGTAAACAAAGGGAATAATTTGAGAAAATAGCAGTGCTAGGGTAGTCAATTTTAGAAGCAACGCTCAAATAGCGCCGAAATGATGCCGGATTTTTTTCAAAAAAAAAAAAAACAAAAAAAAAAACCAAAAACAACAAAAAAAAGGCACCAAAATTTGAAGTTTTTTAATAATGTTTGCGGGTTTTGATAAATTATTTTGGCTGGGTCCAACCCCTTTTTCAAAAATATCAAGAATTGCCCGAGTTTATTTTCTTAATTTAAAATGAGTCGGATGGTGCCATTATTGCGATTATAGCTGAATGTCGCTACAAGGGACGCCGGAAGGTTGATCTTGCGCAAATGGCTATCTCTGAATTTTATTCAGGCCGGTAAGCAAGCACATCCTGAAAACCTTCTCGCCGAAGTGTCAAAAGGCCGTATTTGCAAAGCTAGTCTCTGTTTTAAAATAAATTTCATAAAATGTCAGTTTTAAATGTTTTGAGAATACTAATTCGCCCTAATAAAATTGCAGAATGAGCACGATCATGAAAAAAATTCCTTTGGAGCTGGGGTTGTAGTGGAATGACCTCGGAGAAGCAGGACATAAAAAGGTCAACGCACATCTGGGAGGCCTCACCAGTTTGTTGAAAATCAACCCCAGGGGAGATATCATAAAGGCCTTAATTACTTTTTGGGACCCGGCCCACAACGTCTTCCACTTCTCGGACTTCTAGCTAACCCCGAATTTAGAAGAAATGACCAGATATATCGGGACCCATACAATCCCTTTGAGTCATCAATATTTTATCGCACCCAGATCCCTCGCTGTGCACAAATTCATGGATATTTTGAAAATTAGTAGAAAGATTTACAACCCTGACTTATCAGCTCGCTCTGCACCCTGCAATTTATATACCAGAGGTATGGCCACATCGGAGGATTTAACAACCCTGAAAACCTCATTTGTAGCAAGGGTAATCGGATCAAGTGGGAGAAGCATCGATGTTTTGCGTTCATGTTATCTTTCTTGGGTATTTTATTATTCCTGCTAAAGGACGGGAACATCGATATACAGATAGCAGGGGTTGTTAGTACTTTGATGACTCAGGCAAAGAGTACTCTTGCTCCAATGATCCTGTCTAATATTCCGAGCCCTTACCATTTGTAAAGCAGGAGAGGATTTCTTTAAAAGCTGTAACTTGCAATTACAAATCTGGATCATTGAGCATTTATGTCACATGCCTAAGTTCATGAATTGTGGGATGCCGACAAAAGGTTACATTGAAGAAGTTGACAACAAAGTGAATGCGTTTAAATTACCAGAGGGTGTCGTAGAGTGGGTGTCGCATCTCCGGGCTATTTCTGCAAATCAAATACAATGGACACTCAGTTGGCTCTCCGTGGACGAAGTTGTGTATATGCCCGCAACAGAACCGCATTTTCTCTTGATGGGCCTTAGAAGAATCCAGCCTTACGCCCCGCATCGGGTCTTGAGACAACTCGAAATATGCCAGATAGTGCCAAAAGACGAAGATCTCAGCATCCCGGTAGTCAAAATTGGGCCTGGTAGTCAGTTCCCCGAAGCAATGGTTCGCAATATCTGGAATAAATGCCAATACCTAGCCGCTGACACTTGAATACAGGATCTGGCCAGAGGTGAAGTGTCTCCGGGGTACCTCGCCTGGTGCATCAGAGAAATTGAGCACCAAAGACAATCCAAAAGGCCTCACTCCAAGAGTTCGTTGGAACATCACAAGAGCAGTGGAATTGGTTAGCAAAAGAAAATGAACACCGTGCTACTATAGGAAGTCTAGAAAAGAAAATTCAAGAACTGCAATTTGAAAAAAACTTGCAAACTGCAGCCATCAAGGGAGAAAAGAAGGTATTTGTTAAAGAAAATGAAGCCTTGCGAGCTTATATTCATAAAATGAAGGCAGCCGCGAAAAATTCTCCGAGGAGTATAAAAGATGAAAAGCTTATAGAGAACCTGCGTCAAAACATATATGAATATGAATTCGATCTGAATAAGGCAGAGGGTGAATAATCTAGAGCTCGGAAGCAATTAATTAAAAGTGCTGAAGAAAGGGCCCGCATACTAGAGCATTTTAAAAGAAGGGAGCGGTATTGAAAGCACTGGTCTAAAACAGAGGGTTGTCATAGCTGAAAGCAAAATGGCCAAGCAAGCCAAGGATTTCAAAGCCGAGAGAGATCATTGCTATGCGCTGTCACACATCTTTTATGTCACACAACCCTGTTACAAGGTTGAGTTAGAAGAGTTTTTTCAAATTAAAACGACGTTTTGAAAAGGGATTATTTATTATTTAGAGCCACCACTTAGGAATTGAGTTTTGGTGTTCCAAGTCACATTTTATTGAATCCCTTATGAAAAGGAAGATTTGACTCCTAATTTGTGGTCTATGAAAATATAAGACTGAGTAAGGAATTTTGTTGACCGAGAGGAAGGTGTAAGGCACCCCTCGAATCCCCAGGTTCAGCACGGTCGCTTCAATTGATTAATATAAGGCTTAAATCAATTTTTAGCTATTCTTGTATTTTATTGATTATGACTTATTGAATACCGCTTCATTAGTTATTATATTTTTGATTAATTATTTTGTCCAAAATGCGATACGCACACAAGTTACTTCCTTGAAACTAAATATTAAACCAATGTATGGAATGTACACATGGTTATAACATAATTATTTTAAATTAAAATTGTATCAAGATGAGGAATGCGCACATAATCCTTTTACTATTTAAGCGTATCAATCAAACGTTCGGGTATGAATACATGGGCTAATAGCGTATCTAAAATATTTAATTATATTCCTCTTTTATATTCGAGATATATGTTTGTATATTTATTAAGGTTGTTCTGCCAAAGTTGTGCGAACACATGCCTTGGTTTTAAGATTAAAAATCGTAGTTATACAAGGAGAACATATACATAATGGTGATAATTTATTTATTAATACACCCCCTGAACAAACTTACAACTACTCCCTTCTTTTAACCCCTGACACATGAAGTTCAATACAAAATATGCCTAATGAAAATTAACAGTGAGAAACTTCTTCGGACAAATCAGAATGTGAGTCATTACTCTCAATTTAGATAATATTATTAGTAACTAATTAAAATGGAAGAAAAATGCCAACAGAACAAACTAGGAACACATAATACTCATCATACGAGAATTTCAAAGTTTAACGCGATTAGGTTCTATACGTATGTTTTTAAATATTTTTTTTTAAAAAAAAAACTTTACAGTATGTTTTTTTTTTCTTTGTGAAAGTGACTTTTCTAACTGATAAGCCTTGTTACTATCCGATGGCTTTTATTCTTTTTATTATTGTATTTAGTCTACAAACTAAAAACTAAACCGTGGGACATAATGCAGGTTTGCGCCTTTTTATGTGACTCCTTGGCAATTGGCGTTTTGAAAAAAACGTTAAATATAGGCAATCTATAGCTTGAGCTTTCCTTATGAACATTGTAACATGAGAAATCAAAGAAGGGATATGATCATAGCAGACCTACTCAAAATCACTACTAAAAAAAAGTTGAATTCACATTTTTATAGATAGTATCCTGAAATTTGCAGATTCAATAATGAAACACACTTTTATACAAAGAAACATACCAAAATGATCGTACACCGACCAGAAAGACGAACTTGAACCTCAGTCGATAACTTCAAACGAACTCTCCGCGAGCTTTAAACGAACTGCATTGTTGAAACGAAATTCCAAATGAATGAATTTTTTGTATAAATCTGTCCGCTCTCCTCTTCTTTTCCTTTTGTTTTCTAAAAAAAAAACTCGACAGATGTTTTTGCTCAAAAATCTCGTTCTTCTTCGTTCTAGGTTTCCTTTTTCCAAAACAAACTTACTGCTCCTCCCCCTATTTAGTTTTGTGTTTGAACAATATATAGAATATTTGTATTGATGGATAAGAAGAAATGGGACGTGGGGAAATCGTGGGGCATGATTGTATGTGCTAGTGTAAAGTGAGGGGGAGACGTGAAAGGCGGGGGAGGTTATGCTAAATTGGGGATTATGTTGATTAGGATTGTTAGCAAATAAAGAAAATCATATCTTTTGAATCTCAAGCTTTATCTCTTTTACATCACGTTAATTTTGTTTAAATATAATTTTTTTTCTTGTACTTTAAAAATGAATTAAGTTATTATAACAAAAGAAGATTAACCAACATTTTTTACTACACATGAAAATAAAATATTTACATGTACTTTAAAAAATACTAAAAGAAAATCTATAACATACTTATTAAAATTTTAATTACATATATATGTATGTAAAAAATATTAATCAAATAAAACCTATTAAGAATAAGATCAAGTTTTAAAACATCAGTACTAGACCTAAAAGGGATATTTACACTAAATATATAACATTTGAGTGTGGTAAAAAATTAGTTGTTCACAGCATGCCCCTCTTTGCTTGGAAACATGAAGAGTTTTCAGGAAAAGAAAATGAAAAAGGTGACTGATTTATGACTTCACTATTATATTAAGGAAAAGAAGAGAAAAGAAAAGGTGTGACCGAGCCTTGGTTTTAGGCAGCCTACATATCACGGGTTAAAAGGGAATCAGGTCACGTGTAGTTCAAGTAGAAAGAAGAGTGATGGAGTATACCTAGATGGATAGTCCATTGATGTTCCGTTGAGGTTCTGATCCGCGGTTCCTACAATCAAAAATGAAAAAAAGATTATATACTCTTGAAATCTAAGAGTTACAAAAATTCCTATCTAAATGCCATCTAGAGTCTTGTCTTGAGTCTTGATTTGCTTCTCTCAGTGACTTTGAATATAAACTTGACGCTCTCGATGCAACACACCATGAAATATTCTTTCATGCTTGTTTCTTGATCCGAAGATGGGAAGAAAGATCTTGACTATATGTCTTAGCATGCATTATGCCCAAGTTGGTTGCCCCCAAAACGACGTCGTTTTTGGTCGTCTCCAATGGCAGACCGGGTCAGAGATGGGTTGGACCGTTTTTTGGTGATTTGGACGAGTAGGAGTGTTTGGGCCATCAAGATTTGGCCCAATTGTGTCCAGCCTAATTCATCTTCTTTTTTCATTCTTTTCTTTTATTTTTATTTTAAATTTTCCAAATTTATTTTAAATCTCTTATTTCAAAGTTAAACTAAATGCTGTATTTTAAACTAAATTAAACTAACAATCACACAAACTAATCAAAATACCAAAAATGAAAATTAGCAAATTCGAAAATACAAATTAAAGAACGCAAAAATAAACTATTTATTTTCTTTGTGATTTTTACATTTCGCAAAACAGAAACCTAATTACCAATTAATTCCAACAAAATTATTTAAAGTCAAATCCTAAATGCTTATGCAATGTTTTTTTTTTGTATTTTTATGACTTATCATGCATGCACCAATGAAAGTACACACAAACAAGCACAATTATATCCTAAAAATTGAATAATAAAAAGGAGAAATCCTAAGTCTGAGAATTCTGTAGGAGTAATTTTAATGAGGCAAAAATCACGTGCTCACATATATTAATACCACTATGAAGGTGAGACGTCTTCGTCATTAAGTATCAAAATATAAAAGGGCCCTCTTTTATGAAACTCATGTTATTTAATCACGGGATTAACAGAAGCATTTTCAAAGAACAATAATGCAGACTATTCTTTAAGTCCTTGAAAATAAAAGGCAAGAATAGAACAGACAAAAGTTTAAAGATAACAAAAACTTTTTAATATATAATTTAAAGACTACATATAAACTTAGTCATCAAACCATTTATACAAAACGCCCCATGACATGACTTGGGGATTTATCATAACCAAGGGTTGATTACCAAAAACTTTTAAAAGAATCCAAGAACTTTGAACACAGTTTTCCATACAGGTACCTGCAAAAAGGGAATTTAAAGAAAATATAAATCTTTTTACAAAAAATAAAGAATTGAGGAAGGATCATCAGTGGGCTCAACTGGAACAACAACGTCAACAAAGGCAGGTTGATCTTCAGTCACAACAATTGGTGCATCAACTAACGAAATTTCGGTGTAGCTTGCAACAAGAGGCATAGTTGAGCTTAAAGAAGGTGCGGTACCCGAGGCAATTTCAGCATTCATGGAAACTTCAACTATGAGAGTTTCAGCCAAGGAAGTTTCAATAACGAAATCTTCACTCACGGGAGCTTCAACTTCAGGAGCTTCAGCTTTAGGAACTTCAATCGCGGGTGAACTGAAGTCCTGTGGTTGTTGGGATTTTTCAATGGTCTCCATAACTTTAGCTAACACCGACTCCATATTGAAGTTTTCTTGGCTAGCTTAGACTAAAGCATCATGCCGATAGTTCAGAAAAAGCCAACTTACATCAATGGTAGCGTTATCTTCAAGAAGCTTATAATCTCTTTCCCAAGTAACAATTTCATTCTTGAGTTCTTCATTTTCAGCCAAAGCTAAGTTGTAAGAGGCTTTGAGAGAAGCATGAGATTTTTCCAAGGCATGAACCTTACCATCAGAAGTTCGCAGATCTTCTTGTGTATGAGTCAAACACTACATTAGATCTCCAGCATAAACTTCTTTTTGACTTAAAAGAGCTTCGAACTCTCTATTCTCTTCACTTGCTTTAGATAATTCTTTGAGAAAGAATACTCGAGACACTCTCTTCCTTTCTCTGCCTGACTTGGGGAAGCCTTGACAACTGCAAGCTTTGAGGAGAACACTCTTATCTACTATTCCAGGTTATTCTTGTTCACTTGCAAATTTTCTATTGTAATATGTGCACTATCAAATTGTTCCTTCCAATTAGCTACTTCCAACTGAGAGCCACGAGCTACCCTATCTGAATCAAGAACGACCTTTTCATAGTCACATGCCACCTTCTCTAATAGAGAAACTCTGCTCATCAGCTCTGTAACAATGAGATTTGCCTGAAAATGACATGGGAGGAAAATAAGAATTCTAGAGAAAAAATGTTGAAAAGTAAAGAAAGAAAGAAAAATACCTTCAAGGCAGCATGAACTATGTCGTTCATCAAAGTCAAACAGCTATGACTATTCATTTTTCTTTCTCAATTGGGCCAATTAAAGGCTCAAGGCAAACATCTGACTGGCTAGATTTCCTCAAAAGGTTGTTGTTACTGGAACATCAATAGTCACACTTCTCATAGCAACATTTCTACTTGTAGAACCCACTTCTGTATGATGGACAATAGAAGGAAGAGCGGTAGAAAAAGTAAAAACAGCAGCGAAAGGTACAGAAGTAGATTGAGCAGGTAAAGAAGGGATCAGAAGCATGGCAGGAGAAGGAAAAGAAGGAATTGAAGATATGGGAGTTGAAGAGGAAGACAGGGGAAGTGCATCTAAAACAGGCCCTAACTCACCACTCTCGAACCACTAATGAAAAGCTGGTTAATAGGGTCACGAGTATCACGAGGGGTAGCAACGTCATCATCATAGAGGAGACGAACATGCCTAGTAGGTGAAAGATCAGGAGAAACTTTAGCTTCGTCAAAGCTCCTAACTCTTGGCCTTATCATCCTCGGAGTCATCTTCTTCAATGGTTTTTCTTTTCAAGAGTATATCCTAAGCCCTTTCTAAGGAAATTTGAGTTCCTGAAGAGGAACGTGAGGCCGCAACTGCTTCAGCCGTAACACCTCGAATAGAAAATCCTGACAAAGAGAAGGATGAAATTTAGGGCAATAAAGGGAAAAGATTTTACATACGAGAAAGACAAAAACTCTTACCGCGAGTCTTTACTTTCCAACCATAACGATTGGAAATATATTTCAAAGACCTAGCCTCCATAGGCGCGATCTTCAACAATTTAACTACCCATCTACGAGAATTGGGAATGTTCTCCACAACTCACATGGTTTCTAAAAAAAGAGTTAAAGAATTTTATAAACACAAAAGAAAAAGATACGAAAAATGATGAGAGACTTACGTGCAAAGTTCCACTTAATAAGAGAGGGAACATTTTCTTCACCCACTAAGCCAACTGTAGGGAAGCAATAAACCGGGCACACCAGCCACAACTCTTATCGTCTTCAGGGCTCACAAAAACCCTCTTACTCCTAGACACTAAGTTAAAAATGCCATTGTGAAAAAGTCTAGGGGTGTAGAGATGAATTAGGAGGGAAGGTGAAATTAACCTCTGCCAAATTGGCCAGGTGTCTTAATCAAGCAATAGTCCTCTATACCAATGGGCCAATATGTGCTAAACATACTTTGAAGAAACGACAAAAATCAACGATTACTGGATCAATAGTTGGTTTAAACCCTAGAGTAAAAGGGTATGTGTAAACAAACGAGAGTCTAATCATATAAGAAGTAATTCTTTGTTTTGGATTGAGGATTACAATGGGAAAATTGTCATTCCAGTGGCAATCTTTGCAGACTATGGGAGTGAAAACCTATGTAATCAAAGTAGAGTAAGCGTCGGCATGATCCAGAGCATAAACTTGGCTTTGAAGTGATTGTCTATCATGATGAAAAGATAAATCGCTAGGGACTATCTCTTCTACTAAAGGCTCCTGTAATGGTTCATAGGGTTCCTTTCCCTTAGAAGATGATGTTTGGGTAAAAAAACCTATAGGTCTAGAAGAAGGACCAGGGCTAGGAGAAGGCATGGCAGAACCACTACCACGAGAGGATCCTATGCTACAAAGTCTAGCACCACTTCTATTTGTAATAGGGGCATTGGGAAAGTTGTCTAAAATAGAAACTCTCCTAGGGTTAGGGTTCGAAGAAGACATGATGAGGAAGAAGAAGAAATGAATAGAGATTTGCACAATTCGAATGATCGGAAAAGTGCTATGTGGTAAAAAGTAAAAGGTAAAATTATATTCATACTTATAGGCAACCATCAAAAGAGAAAATGCGGTAATGGAAGGCTCATAGTAATTGTAACTGATACTTCATGAATAGTGGAGCTAATAACAAAGGCCTTGAAAAGGGGTGCAAACTGCATAATTGATAAGGAGTTGACATATGTTAAGAGCACTAAATAGAAGTGACCATTGAAGCGTCAATCTTATCATAGCATTAATGGCAACAAAAAATTTCCTTTAATGAAATCCACTTCCCAAATATTCAAATGACGAATAAATGAAAAGTGGGGGGACTATCTGTATTGGAAAATTTTAGTTTGCACATAGAAGATGACATGGCATTGCATGTAGACTGTTCAAACAATCAAATAATTAAGGTTAGTTAAGAGTACGAGCAACAACAGATACGAGCAAGGCAAATAGAAGTGGCACAAGCAGTCATACAAGCAATTCAATGCTTGCACCTATTCAAGACATTTAAAGCTCAAAGATCATAAAGAATCAAAGGAATGAATCTGGTAGCAAATAAGAGTCCCGATACAGTTTTAATGAGTATTAAATACTAGAAACATTAGAGAATATGTATTTATACCATTTAAATTTAATTAATTGCCCATAATCGCCTTACTATGACAAAAGTAAGGCTCATATCCCCAAAATTGCTATAAAAGGGGTAGGAACAAATAATTGTAAGGTCACGAAACACTATTGGAATATACTTTGATTTACTTGCTTTTCGATCATATTATTCGCTAATTTCTTTCTTTATATACTTTTCTAATTATCAGTAACCCGTATTCTTCTAAAATCTAGATTTGACTAAAAATCTAATTTTTGGTTAAATAAATTTGATAAGATATTGTATGGATGCCTGTTTTACCCGACACAATGGTTTCTTCAGTTTACAAACAAGAAAAGGACCAAAATATGAAGAAGAGACAGTCAGGCCAAAAGGGATATTTATGCATACCTCTTCTGAAAAATCCCCGTACAAAAAATATATTGTTGACATCAAGTTGATAGATAGTGCATGAGTATTAATAGGATGGGCAACCAAACATTTAATAGTTGTGAACTCATCAATATGAAAGAATGATTTAAAGTAGTCTAGGTATCCTGAGAGGCACAATTGAACACAACATGTTGGTTGAATAGTGGCTCATATAGACATGATGCAGATGATATTTGAGTTTGGAAATAGAAAGAGAGAGATAGAGAGAGAAACAAGATTGAGAGTGTGGAACAAAAAAGCAAATATAATTCTTACGATGTGTTGGAGAATGAGAAGGTCCGGAAGATCTCCTGAAAGAATGATGATAAGGAACATAAGGAGAAGATGAAAATTTAGGGCTAGGGGAAGAAGGTGAGATAGAGGGATAGGAGAAAGCATCAGGAATAAGAGAAGAAGATTTAGGATAGAGGAAGGAGAGAAGGGAGAAGTAAAGAGAACAGGAGGAGACGAGGTAGCGTGAAAAATATGTTCAACAACAGTATTTCTTGAATAGAAAATATATTTGTTTCTTAAGTGTAGTAGTGTTTAAGCCTTCTTACCCAAAGCATATTCAAGAAAAATATAAAAAATAACCCTAATTTACAATTTATCCTGGTAATGGTAAGTAATAATGGCATAAGACAAACAACTAAAGGATCTATGGAGATCATATATAGGAGGTGATAATTTAAATAAAAAAGTTAAGAAAACTTGTTGATCAAGTAAGTTGCAATGAGAACAAACTCTTTCCAATATTTGGCTGTCAATTCGTATTAGAGTAAACTGGCACTTACAATTTCTAATAGGTATTTGTGCTTTTTATCCACTATTTTATTTTGTCGAAGAGTATAGAGACAAAATATTTGATGTGAAATTCCAAGAGAGGTGAGAAATTTTGCATGAGAATGGGCAGAACCCAACTCAAAGGCATTACCAATTCTGATCGTTTGAACTGTAGAATGAAACTAGGTGGAAATCATTGTAATGAAGGACTTGATAAAAAAAGGTATTTTCTTTGCAAGAAATAAGTTAAATCAACTAACCCTACTACAATCATCCATAATGGTTAAGAAATATCTGAAACCATTATACGTATGGGTATTATATAGTCTCAATAGATCAGTGTAGACAAGTTTAAAAGGTATGATTGGTTTTAAGAAACTCTCAGGGAAAGGTAACCTCATTTGCCTTGCAGCCTAGGCGTATATGTTGATTTTATCCAGCCTGAACTCTTCGGAGTATTTTAATCATGTAGCATCGAAGTTCCCGCTTTTCTTTCCTGATCAAAAGGAGATTTCAACTGCCAACTTAGCTTCTTGGTCCTTTTACCTCGACCAAGCTCTTCTTCAATATTTTCTCCAACCTCCATAGTCAAAGCCCCATCAATGCTCATTTGTGTACTTGGAGGAGTAGGAGAAAGAATAGAAAATGACGGACCATCATAACCAATACTGTCTCTCTTTCTTTTCCTCGTATATTTGTTAACAGCTTCATCATTGTTGTCATGTACCAGCAATACTGTATATATATATATATTAGTTTTCTGCAACTCGTCAAATGAAGAGACAAAATTTCAATATGAATACAATATTTAGGATACAATCAGTACCTGTCTTCTGCACACTATCTTCTTGTGTGTATTCAAGAAACAATTCAGCTAAGATATTACTTGCATCATTTTCCTTTTCTTCCAATTGCACATTTTCTTCATCTTGCAATTGTTCACCATGCGCTTCAGTTTCTTATTCACAATATTCTGTAAAAATATTTACAAGAGCTAACACAATTAGTACTTGTTAATAATCTTTGATTAAAACAAACATAGATAAAATAAAATAAAACATTGTCTTACCATTTGCTATCGTCCCAATTGTATCATTATCTTCACTAGCATTTTCTTTGGTTCCAATATTTTTGATAAGAGAGGGAGGTCTAGGGAGATCACTTGTTACATCTATGCATTTGGAACCAATATCACTTCTGCTTGTTCCTTCAGTATTTTCTACGTCTTGAGATTGTATTCCATTTTTCTCTTGATACTCCACTCCAGATTTATCCCTTGCAGCTTCAAAAGATTCTGTAACATTTGCAATTAATACCCATTCTAATAATTCACTAAAACTAACATACAATATATAATGAAAATTTTATCTAACCTTGACTGGCACAAATTTGAACTCCAAAATTTTCTTTGTATGACATAGGTGTATAAAGATCATATGTTCCTTCTAAGCATTTGCATACGATCTTGCTGACACTTGTTCCCAATGGACTTGCTAAATCCTCCTGAGATTGCAATCCACATTTACAAATTTTTTCTGTTTCTCCTTTCTCGTTTGGATTTTCCTGGTCTTGACTTTCTCCTACATCTTCAACTTCCACTCCATCAATAGATTCTACAAATATTTGCAATCACAAAAAAAGTTTATATGTATTTCTCTATTGAATATAAATTTCAACGAAAAAAATTCAAAATCTATATTTTACCTTTCCAAATATCAGCAACTTTCTTAGTTTCATCATCTAGACGTGCATCTCTAAAATCGCTTTCATACTGAACTTCTGCGTGCACATCCATATCATCACGTTCATCACCGCCTGGATCTTTGTTGATTGTAACAGTATGCTCTGTATCTTCTTCAACTCCATCTTTTCTAATTGGCACACTAGATTCTCCCTCTCTATGTTCCCTTCATCAGCCTTCCCATAAATCTTTAACAAAAAATCAAGCTTTGATCCTAGAGTTTTCTTTAAATCATGAGAAAGAAACTTAGAAAGTTAAGGATATCTTCAAAAGTTAAGGATAGGCAATCCTTAAGTTTGAATTAAAAGTTGAAAAGTTAACGACATGAGTCCTTAAGTTTTACTTGAATGTTTAAAAGTTAAGGATATGCAGTCCTTAAGTTTGAATTCCAAGCTCAAAAGTTAAGCACAGGCAGTCCTTAAGTTACAATTACACGTTAAAAAGTTAAGGATAGGCATTCTTTAACTATGAATTTCAAGTTCAAAAATTAAGGACAAGTAGTCCTTAACATATAGTTTTAAGTTCAAAACTTAAGGGCATGAAGTCCTTAAGTTTAAATTACAAGTTGAAAAGTTAAGGGCATGAGTTTGTAAATTTTACTTGAAGGTACAAAAGATAAGGACATGCAGTCCTTAAGTTTGAATTTCAAGTTCAAAAGTTAAGGAAAAGCAGTCTTTAAGTTACAATTACAAGATAAAAAGTTAAGGAAAGATAGTCCTTAACTTTGAATTCCAAGTTCAAAAGTTAAAGACAGGTAGTCCTTAACTTGGACACAAAGTCCATAAGTTTAAATTACATGTTTAAAAGGTAAGGACATGGGTCCTTAAATTTGACTTGGAGGTTCAAAATTTAAGGACAGACAGTTCTTAATTTTGAATTCCAAGGTCAAAAGTTAAGGACACGCAATCATTAAATTTCAATTACAAGTTAAAAAGTTAAGGATGTGCAGTCCTTAAGTTCCAATTACAGGTTAAAAAGTTAAGGACATGCAGTCCTTAACTTTGAATTCCAAGTTCAAAAGTTAAGTACGGGAAGGACTTAAGCTTCAATTACAGGTTAAAAAGTAAGGACAAGCAGTCCTTAACATTAAATTCCAAGTTCAAAAGATAAGGACGAGCAGTCCTTAAGTTTCGATTACATGTTAAAAAGTTAAGGATACGTAGTCCTTAACTTTGATTTCCAGGTTCAAAAGTTAAGGACAGGAAGTCCTTAAGTTTCAATTACGGGTTAAAATTTTTAGGATAGGCAATCCTTAACTTTGAATTCCAAGTTCAAAACTTAAGGACATGCAGTCCTTAAAATTCAATTACAGGTTAAAAAGTTAAGGACATGCAGTCCTTAACTTTGAATTCGAAGTTCAAACGTTAAGGACATGAAGTCCTTAAGTTTCAACTACAAGTTAAAAAGTTAAGGACAGACAGTCCTTAACTTTGAATCCCAAGTTCAAAAGTTAAGGACAGGTAGTCGTTAAATTTCAATTACAAGTTAAAAAGTTAAGGACAGACAGTCCTTAACTTTGAATTCCAAGTTCAAAAATTAAGGATAGGAAGTTGTTAACTTATAGTTTTAAGTTCAAAAGTTAAGGATACAAAGTCCTGAACTTGGACTAACTGAAATTAATCATATTTCCATGATTTGATTCTCAATCTTTTTTTTTCTGCTACAGCCATTTTCTGATTTATTCTAGTAACTTCAACTTGCAGATCCTTCTTATAACTCTCTGATAATCTTTAAATCAAAAAACATAAAAAAAAGTGTGGTAAGAAAAAAATAATAAAAAAAAGCTAATATTATTCAAAGGCAAACACACATACTCTAACAAATTCCTTAAGTATGGCTTCATCAAATTGTGTGGAAGAAGGCCTTGAGCTTTGATATTGTGAAATTGGCTCCTCCACACTAAGAGGCTCTGTATATTCCTCTTCAACAGCAATAAATGGTGATACCTTGATCAACTTATACAACTATTATATGATAAAAAGTAAACATAAGTTTTTAGAACTAAAACAAATAAATAAAAAAATAGATAGCAATTACATTAACTTACATTTTGATTATAGAAGTATTTTTTAAAAAGAGAACCAAACTGTGGAGATTTCATTTCCGAATAACATATCATCCCAGGATAACTAGATTCTTGGAAGTTCACAAATTATTTTTCCTGGAAAATAGGAATTACTTTATAATACAAACACAAAAGGAAAAAGGAAAGCCAAGTACAGTGTAGCTATCCTTGTCTTTGCCTTTAACTTTCTCTTTCTCAATCTCATTCTCATTCAGCTTCAAACAACTCTTCAATTATTTTAATAGCATATCATAAGAAAGATATCCCCAGTTGAAAGAATAGAAAAGTATATCATCGTCGACAATTTTCATTATCTGCTCGGACACATTCCTATTCTTCTGCTTGCCCATCAAAGCAGATTCAACAAAATAAATTGTTGCCAACTTCACAGCATCATCATCCATGCGTACAAATGACAAAGTTGTACTATGTGGGTGACTAGAAATAAAAATTAAACAAATTACCCAACTCAATACTATCATTTTCGGGGAAATAGACTTTCGAAAGCCTATTATTTTTCTCAGGTAAACCTTTGATGTTCAGCGAGGAATAATACTTCAAACTAGTAATTAGATAAAATGTGTCACGTGTAAACTTATTTCACGGTCAAATACCTTGAATGTCATCGAATCAGGGTCATTATTCACAATTTCTGAAAGCAATATACAGTGAATAAGTTTACTACAGAACTTCATACTTTGTAATGGGAAGAAGTTGCCGAAAATACTATCCCTCGACTTCTTCCACTGCCCGTTTGACCAAAAAAATTTAATTGTTTCCTTATATTGTAAATCTCCTTTCCAATACACCATAAAATTATGCCAATCATCAAACTTGAACACACGATCTCCTTCCATTATCACACTACAAATAAAGAAAAAGAAAACAAAGATTAGGACTTATAGTTAGTTGGAGGGACTTGGTCCTTAACTTACAGTTTCACGTAAAAAAGTTAAGGACAAGCAGTCCGTAACTTAAAGTTTAAAGTGGAAAAGTTAAGGACAATAGGTCCTGAACTTTGAATTTGTAGTTCAAAAGTTAAGGACACTTTGTCCTTATCTTCAAGTTTCAAATTAAAGTTAAGGACATGCAGTCCTTAACTTTGAATTCCAAGTTCAAAAGTAAAGGACACTTAGTCCATATCTTATATTTACAAGTTAAAGAGGTAAGAATAGGCAGGCCTTAACTTATATTTTCAAATTCAAAAGGTAAAGACACTAGGTCCTTAACTTCAAGTTTCAAGTTAAAAAGTTAAGGACATGTAGTCTTTAACTTATAGTTTCAACTTGAAAAGTTAAGGACACTTGATCATGAAATTCAACTTTCAAATTCCAAAGTTAAGGACACTTAGTCCTTAACTTCAAGTTTCAAGTACAAAAGTTAAGGACACTCAGTCCTTAACTTTGAGTTCCAACTTCAAAAGTTAATGTTGTGAGATCATTATCTTTCATGAACACAGTTAACTAATAATTCAGAAACACTGTAAGCTTATGATTATCTACGGCTATTTTTGTGAAATGTACTTGCATAATCAAATATATTGAATAAACCACAAACACATTCCACATTTCAACACAAAAAATTTCTGAATAACAGCATCACAAAAATACTCTACTTCTCCAATACTAAATCAGCTTATAATGATTATTTTTGAATATTCACACATACATGACAGGATATTGAACGAGATTACAAATATAGAAAAACAGAAACGCATAAAACAAAAAAGAAATTACTAGTTAGATCGATCGATTCAAAGAAGATGAAGAAAGATAAAGATTAGCTGAAGATCGTTTGCATGCGATAAGGATAGAGTGCAGAGAATACACAAAATTAACACTCTCTCAAATTTTCCTCTTCTGAATGAAAAAATGAGGGTTTTTTGGGCCTTTTGGCACATGAAGGAAGGGTAAAACAGTCTTTTCCCTATTAATGACTATTTTTGCTGAGCATTATAATTAGTGGATAAAAATTAAAGACACCCTTAATTAGTGGCTACTACACGTCATTTTTACAGGTTTGTGTCACCCGTTTGTGGCCTGGGTATTTTTGGGCGATCTATTCTAACAAGAGGAATTACCAGCCTTGGAATCTCTAAATTCCAGTTGGTGAGTCGATTCATATTACTCATTGGTCTTCATGCACTAATATGGATATTGTATCAGTTTTACAATAAAAGTTGACTGATGTCCAGCTTCGAATGTTTAGGGAAAGCTACTTTGGCTATTTTTTTGATTTACCTCAAGTTTCTATCCAGTCACAACCTATTCGTTATTTAATATTTAGGAAGTTAGTTCAAGATAAGTGTGATCAACTTTATGTAAAATTGAATTGCAAATGTGTTTTACATTTTGGTCTTCGAGAATTTGGTATTGTAAATGGTTTAACCTGTTGTGGTAATAAACATGTTGAGGGTAAATTTAGTGGACCAAGAGGTTGGTGGATACTTATTTTTATGGTTTTGAAGTGGTGTCAAAAAAGTCACTTATTGATTGATTAGAGAAGTAGAAATGACAGTCTGATGAAGACACAGAGAAGATTGCAATCATCTATTTCATAAACATATTTTTGTCCACTAAGGCTCAGAAGACATTTATAAGTAAACGTGATTTCCATCTTGTCGAGAGTAGTGAGTATGTTTTATTTTCATGGGGTAAGATTGCATTTCGAGCTTTAATGAAGTCGCTGACAGACATGTTGAGGGAAAAGTCTGAGTTTTATTGGATTGGTGGATTTCCTCTTGCACTACAGGTGTGGTTCTATGAATGTTGCACGGTAGTTGATCAAAAGTTTGTTGTTCGTGTTGGAGATCATACACCACGCATATTGAATTGGGAAATGACAGATAGGCAAACATGTGAGGACTTCTCTACTAGTTTCTTCAACAGCACAGGGAATAAGGTATCATATTATATGTCTTGATGGGATATACATTTAAAATACAATGTAGTTCATTATGATACATCAAACATATAGTTTTTATACATCTTTGATACATCTAGGACTGAATCATTTTTCGTTACCTTTGTAGTTTGAAAATATCTCTACGATAATTAAAGAGCTAAGGAGATTTACTTTGTCCGGTGAAGTTACCGATGAGTATAAAAAATGTTTGAAATTACGTAATAGGGGAAAACTTCCTATTGATGATGGCGATGATTTTGTCACACCACCCTCGAAACAGATTAAGGATTCTATCCCACCAAAAAAGGCGCCATAAACGTGTGAGGTGTCCAACTTGTTAATTATGACCGTGAGTTGCAGAAGTTAAAAGCTGGTGTGAAGCAAGTATGCATTGGTCTTTTTTATATATTTTTTGAATGTATTGTTCAAATTTTATATTTAAAGTCTATTATCTTTCTTATTTGTTTCATTGTGTAGCTCCATATGTAGTTAAATTCCTTCATGGATTTTGTTTTTGATAAATTGAAGGAGCTCTTTAAGTTAATAAATTCCAAGGTATGTGATTCTTTTCCATTATGAATTTCTTTTTATTTTTTCGTTAAATTACTATATTTTTTTAAAAAATAGCATGGTGCAAGTGAAGTCAAATATGGTGCACATCCAGAGGAACACACAAGTGGCCGTAAAAAAAATAATGATTTTTGAGCAATATGGAGTTTGGTGGCCATGAAGATGTTGAAATAGATGGTTGTCAAGTGTGTTTAGTTATGCATTCTACACTTTCCCCTTTTCTTTTCTTTATTGTTTTTGATAATTCTATTCGTTTTTACAAAAATAGGTCGGTGGAAGTGAAGGCAAAGATGTTCTACATTCTCAAAACGATACTAGTGTAGCAGAGCAGTTAGGTGTCATTACTATGGAAGGACCTTCTGTTGTGAAAGTTGTCATGTTTGTTGCTAAAGTAACTTTCACACCAGACGTAGCACATGCTGGCGTTATTGGTGAGATTGCAGATGCTACGGCAGGGGAGACAGAGGAAGAATCTAAGAAACAAAAGGTTCCTGAATCTCGGACTGGTGCTGTTTGTGCAGCTGCAAGTGTTAATGCATCGGCAGCGGAGACAGAGGAAGAATTTGAGTAACAAAAGGTTCCTAAATCTTAGATTGGTACTGTTTGTGCGACTGCAAGTGCGGATGAGGCGGCAGGGGAGATGGTTATGTACAATACCGAATTACTTTCTGAAGTATCACCCCAAATTGAAAAAAGAAAGAGATGTCCTGCAAAGGCTATGTAGTCTCCGTTCATTACTGTGTTTGATTTATGTTCCAGTACTGGTGTTGTTACAACGAAAGGAAATAAGCAAATTTATGCTATTAAGCATCCTTTTCAAAGAAAAATCGAAACTGGCATTAACAACTCTTTGTTAAATGTATTTGCTGCGTGGGTCAAAGGAGGGAAGTCCAGAAAGAAGTATGTTTCCAACTTCTGAGCTTTTTTCAGTTTTATCTTTTAAATATATTGTCACTTATAGCATTATTTTATATCAAATCACTATACTCTTTTGTGTATATGTGTAAGCATGAATGAAATTTACCTGAAGCATGTTAGTGAACTCAATCCTGCTTATAATCTTGGTGTATTTCATGTTGAAGACAAAAAATAATTTTACACTTTGGCATATAATGGTCCGCCCTTGGATGAAATCGGTATGTATGAATTAACTTTTGCAATTTGTTTTTTTAATTTAGCCAGTGTACACATGAACACTCAATCCTCTTATGTTAGAACAGATTATTAATTGATATTTCCTGGCACAAGCGATAGCCGTGAGCATTCATTTTCATTGCTTTCTGTGATTTTGGTTTGAAAAACCGTAGCTGCTTCAAGCTTACGAGCCTTTAGCGATTAGTTATTTGTTATGTTTTGTTTTAACACATTGCAATTTTATTCTATTATCTGAGGAAGTAGGGGAAGCATGATAAAGACCTACCTATAACATTCACCACCAAAGATTGGTACTTCGTCTAGAAAATTAATGAGTTGTGGCAAGAGTTTATTGATACAGATGGAGACAGTGATGTGTGCACTCCGAAACATATCATTGCAGAGTATATTGAGGGTCAGATGGCAGTGTTCCATGGAACACTGTCGAGCATGTCTTTATGCCAATTAATGTTGCAGAACAATGGAATTAAATAATGGTTGTGATGTCCTTCAAGGATAGGTGCATTTATGTGTATGACTCTATGCGCGGTAGAACTGCTCACCAAGCCAAAGTGCATAAGATCATGACCAAGTATTCAATGTTGCTGCTTCATTTTTTTCATGCACACACATTTCTATTGAAACAAAATAGATATTAATTGTTGCATTGGTGCCTACAAATCAAAAGACTTGATTAACCCTTTTGATGGAAAACTGGTCGAAGGGTTACCTCAAAAAATAGAAGTGTATGAATTTCTTTTTAACATAATTTGTCTTGTTTTTAGATTCTACAATTAGATAGTTGTTGTTCTTTTTATTTTTGCTGTGATTGCGGTATATTTACAGCATCATTTGTCGAGTATTTCATTTAGGGCACGGTGCCTCCTAAAAAATTCAATACCTATGCACATCGGCACAAATTTGGTGCTCTCGTGTGGGATTATACTAAAAAGAAGATGGGACTGAACGCGCAAAGTGATGCTGAGATTATTGGTCGACAAAATAATTCGCAGAAGTAAAAGAAATAGTTACTTTTGTCATTGTTGTAGGATGAACTCTATGATTTTATTTTTATATTATGTTATGTTATGTTGTCATTATTGTAAGACGGATCAGATTTGCTTGTGTTTGAGTTTTATGAATACATTTAAGAATTGTATTGCAAATGAGATGTTTGGTCTGTTATAAAGATTTAATGAGTTTCAATGCGATATTGGATTGTTGTAGTTTAGTTTACTTTTTTCCTTGATTTTGTGTTTTGAATTATGAAAAATATACTGTAGTTTGTGATACATTGTCTCTTGCAGATACACGCATGATATATACATGATACAAATATGATACAAATATGATACACATATGATACACATACAATACACATTTTTCAAATATTTATTGATGAAGCCACTCTTATTTGCAAATTTCTAAAACTATTTGCGTAGTTTTCTAGCTGCTACGACTGCTTTTCATTAGTTAACTTTGTTACTACACAAATACATCCATAATTAAAAGCTTATTCACAGAGATACATAAGTGACATAATACATATATGATACAAATGAGATGCACAAGCAATGCATATATGATACAAATATGACACATAGTTGATACAACTTCTTTTTAATCAAACAAATGTATAATATTGCAACATGATTTTTTAATGATTCAAATATTTTTTATATTTAAAATACAATTGACATTCTACAATGATAAAGTTCTTGATATATTGCATTCTTCTAACTCTATGGTATTTAGTAAAGTAAAAGAACAAGTAATTCTAAATTTGTCATATTTTATCCTCTCTTTTGATTATTTCTACAAGTTTTCCAATTGCGACTTCTTCTCTACACTTTCTACATGAAATCGACCTTTTCCGTTCCCTTTCAGATATTGGCTTGCACCTTCCCTTACATGGCCTTCCTATTGTTTTAGTCACATATGGTAGCAAGACATTTTCATTTAGAACTTCTGCAAGAAATTCACATGTGCTTTCATCAGGAACAAGATAAATTGGAATTTCATAGGTCTTCAATAGGTACTTCGTGGTGTAGTACACCGAGCAATAGTTAATGTGATCAATGTATTTGTATTTTAATACTGCCCAAGCATGTGCACATGGAAGCTCATCCAACTGAAACCTTTTATAGCTGCACGTTCGATCTTTTAGGAACACCATTCTCAGCTTAGCCTTGTCAAGTATTGAATATAAGTAACTCATTGAAGGGGTCACCTACAAAATTATCAACTATCATTAGTGGTGACAAATAAGATGCCATCAAAATAAATATACTAGAGACTTACAAGATTCAAAATAAGTTAATATCATGTCAAACCAACAAATATTTTTGGAATGGAGTGGGCATTAATGCTATATTAAATTGAAAGCCTTCGCTTTTGTACAGATGGGAACTAGTTTAACAGAATCACACAAAGGGTTCAAGATATAACAGATCCATAAATTCGGCATGATTACATATTCTATGTGCTAATATCTACAGATTTCAGTCATACCTTCATCTGATATGACAATTCAAGATTGTCTATCAATATTGTATCATTTTTTTTCAAGATCAGTATATAACTCTACTATATTCTTTAGGTTTGTAACAGTCCATCATCCGATCAATATCCTTATGTAGTCTAGCAAAGGCAGTACTGAGAGTTACCTAGCAGCCTTTAGTATTGTATTGATCGCCTCCGCAATGTTTGAAGTCATCGTCAATGTTCTATGGATAGTAGAATGTGCTCTGGACCATCTTTCATACCCAACATTCATTAAGTAATCTTTGACCCTCATATCAATTTTCCCTACTTCTGCCATGTGGTAATCAAACTGCTCAACTATGTATGCATTAGCCATAGCAAAGAATATGACTTTGAGCAGCAAATATTTTTTTTTTGTAAATTTTTTATATTATTCCATAGATTCCATATGCAGACACAATGAGGTAATTGTGGATACAATGTTGCCACTGTATTTTCAATAACTTCATGCATGCCCGAGACTATGCACATTCGCTCCATTTCCCGAAATGCATCATTGAATATCACAAAAACGCACTCTCAGGAAGCATTCTTCTCTAAATCTACTATGGCATATGCGAGTGGTGGGATATTACCTGCTGGATCTTGTGTTGATGCTATCAATAATGTTCCTCTATATGCTGATTTAAGAAGGGTTCATCTACAACAACAACCAGTTTGCAATATTGCCATCCTTTTATAGACGGATATAGTGCAACGAAAGCATATATGAACAAATCTTCCTCTATTTTTTTCAAACTTACCAGCGACAAAGTAGCTTGGCATTTTTTCATATGATTCGGTCGGCTTCCTATAAGAACTTGAACTGCATATTTTTTTATCTCCATGCTTGCATATATGTCATCTCAAGACGATACTGCTTGTTTATGTCTCCAATTATGTCATTAGGAGTGTATATTATTTTTCGGTCTTTATACTTGCCTATTAGAAGACTACTGATAAGTTTTGCAGTAGTTTGACATTGTGCGTAACATCTGTCTTTCAGGGGACATGAGTGCAGTTTGCTAAAATTTATGACCTTGAAAACATTTCTTCTTTTTTTCAGGCTCGAAGACTAAAAATACCAATCACAACTGTTGTTGATACATACTAGGAAGTACTTGTGATAAGAATATAAACTTTTCCATCAATAAACATAGTGACATGAAATACAGCGATATATAGTGATACACACCGCCATCAACAATACTAGATGAAAAAATACAATGACTATACAGTACTAGATGGTGACAACCATAACTTAAAAGTGTACAACCACATACTTACAAGCAATAACTTCTTTTCTGCATAATCATGCTTCTAACATCAACTACGATATACATTGAGTACATAATTATACAATAAATATTTTGATGCCTGCTTTCACTTGATGTATGCACCATAAACTGAAATTTTTCCATTACTTCCAAGTGCCTCAAAACTTTGATTATCATTGCCTTGTCATTATAAATTTGACCTTCTTCTACATCTATGTTTGAGGGTCAATTATTATTGTATTTTCATCAGATTCAGTATCATTCCAGTCTTCTCCATCCCCAAACTCGATCATCTTGATTGTATCGCCATTGTGTCTCTCTTCTATAACTGAGCTTTGTGCACATTCTGAGAAAATCACAGCAGAGTTTAAATTGTAGCAGATCATGTCCATATCCTTTTCACTCGAACACAAAGGGGATACATTATAAATTCTGAGCTTTTTTCAGCTCAAGATATACACCCATACTATTGTGTATCACTATTGGCGGAGAATTATTTTGGACAGTGTATTTATTTTCAATATCATTCAATGAAGTATCTATCATAAGTTGTTCCGAAATCACGTTAACAAAATCTTCAAAACTTATATTTGGAGTAACTATTACGGCATCTGCATTATAATATACAAAGTTATTGTCAACATTCCATTGGCCACCATACTGAACAAAAATTGGTAAATTTGCCATTGAAGTAGCTGGAATTAGGACAAAACTCATTAATTCCTTGATCGATTTTGATTGCTGTTCGTAGTTCCTTCTACACAGAAATTGCAAAAGTTTTATCTACCCAAAAATTGCGAAGGTATATAGTAAAATTGATCAATTTTGAGTGAAATTTGGAGCTTCTTTTGAGAGAAAATGCCGTGATTTACAGAGGTGAAGAATGTCGTGACCTGTTAAATTGATATGTTTGAAAAAACAGGGAAGGAAAAAATATCTTTAGCGGATTGAAGAATCCTTCCTTGTGTGCATCTCTAATTTTAGGTTACTTTTGATAAGTATTTAATTTTAGGTTAGAAGTTGATAAATTTATATTTAAATTGACTATTTCTATACTTTTTCCTTCTAACAATAGCTTATTGTGACAAGTTTGGGGTATTACCTTGCTCACAATATAGTATTGTATTATATCATTGAACAAAGTATGTTTCAATCAATTATCACTTTGTTCGTGAGAAAATTGTGATATATTCACCAAGTCTGCTTCAGCACGTTTGACATATTTAGTTAACAATCTGAATGTCCGTTCTTCCCGCGCAAACTGGGGAGTGTGTTTGAATATACGGAAAAAAGTCATATATATTAGTGAATTATGTGAATCAGCGTAAATATACCCGTCGTTAATAGTTTGACATAAATATATCTAATCCGTCCAATATTTGCGTATTTATACCCATAGATAAATGAAACTACTATTTTGTTTATCTTATATAATTAATAATCGAATCCAACCAAAATTTATTGACCTGATCTGTTTGGACCCGACCCACCCTTATTTCAAAGAAATTTTTTATATACTATTGCTGTTTGATTGAGAAATTTTGTGATAATCATATTTATTTATTTAAGTAATTTGATAATCGGTATTTTTATACACCATTTCAGAAAATAATCCTATTAAAAGTAATAATTGGTATTTATTTATTATTTTATAATATAATATTCGAATTAATTTGTATTTTTTTCAATTATTTTACCATCTATAATTTTCAAACTAGTTAGTTTCAACATTAAAACCTACGATAATCTTAAAAGGTCGTTCCTTTTTCTTTATTCTTATTATTATTATTATTATTATTATTTTTAGTCTGTCATTGAAATTTATTTTTTCTATATAATTGGATGAACTTTAGATAAAATTAATTTATTATTATTTTTCTAATAAATTTAGAACCTTTTCCATAGAAAATAATATTTTGTATTTTATGAAATGGTTTACTTTGGAATGCACACATTGTTTTCTAGTGTCTAGTTATGTATAAAGGTAGCTGACATATGGTAATTGTGTAAGTAGAGGATAGGATGTAAAATTTGGAATTTGTTATAAACTAAAGCAAAAGACAAGAACAATAGAACAAGAACAATAGCAATAGAGAGAAGAGTAGAGAGAGTTCTTCTTATTGAGTTGAGAGGGGTCTCAAGGGATGATTTACAATGGTAGGGGGCACCTCTATTTATAGGGGAGAGGAAGACTTAGCTACCACTAATAGAACTCTAAAATCTCTCTAATTAGATACATTAAAGACATTCACCTTAAATAGAAGTGTAAGAATCTTCTATTTCATAACACTCCCCCTTGAATGTCTATTCAATGATGTGCCTCATAAAACCTTAAAACCAAAACCCAATGGGAAAAATTAAAGTAAGGAAAAAGAGTACACATGTTTGAATATGCGCCTATTGGTTGCCTCTTTAAAAACCTTGCAAGGAAAACCCAGTGGGACAAAACCTTGTAAGGGAAAAAGAGTGCAACGCGCATTGACTCCCCCTAATGAGTACATCGATTTATATCCTTGAGCATTTGCATTCCAATCTTGTGCATTATCTTCAAAACGATCTTTGGTAGATGCTTGATGAATAAATCAACCATATTGACTTGAATAAATATTCCGCACCTTGAAATCATCATTCTTGATAGATATGAACATCTTCATATAATGTCGTGGAATAGCTCTTCAATATCTCCATAGATGCATTCTCAAATCCATCATGCTTATAGTTATGGCAAGATTCATATGTACACAAATTGTACTTAGGATGCGGTACTTCAGGACCAAGAATTGCATATGCTTCAAGCAACTTAAATCTTTCAAGTTAAGTCATGTAAGTCACATAATAGACTTTAGCTGCATATCAAGCTTTCATTAGTGATACTAAACAAATAAGATATCGAAAACTGACTATACATACCTTTGCCTTTATACTTTCAAGCATATGAACTATAGGTTCAAAACTACATGTCTTTCATATGGAATCAATTCTTCTTGAATTGTATCTCTTCCATTTAGTTACTTTCTTTGAGTCAGCAAATGCGTATAGCATGCTTTGCAATATGTTGCAATTGCATTTCCTTTTTATGAACTACAGGTTCATATCATGATATTCGGGGATATACATATGCAAATGAAAATTCATCCCATGTAACACTTTCTCAAGTGTTTATCATGTCTCCCCCTCATGTTAGTAAAGCTAACATGTTTCCTCAACTTTGGGAAATCATCTTTGTGCATTATGTCAATATACACAGCACCTTAATATAAGATGAAATTATTTAGTTCCTGACCTTGAACCACTTATGAGGGGAGAATATACTCTCGTATACAACTTATATCAAACTGATATATATATAACTTAGTTCTCATAAGAAACAGTTTAGCTATTAAGTGGAAGCACTCAATAATTATCTTGCTAAACCAACTTTAATATAAACCAACTTATCAAGATGAACTGTCTTGAGTAGAGAATCTGGAAACTATGCTCGAAGTTAGATTACTGAGCGATTTACCTCGCAAGCACTGCCAGGCTGCGGGTTAATAACAATGGCGCATGTAACCATATCATAGATGCATCATATGTGGTATACATGGCAGGTGAATGGGCCCATATTCACCTTTGATATTTCCAGAATCAAGGGGCTTCAACCCGAACTCTTTAGTTGGTCAGTTCATTACTGAGAACAAGAACTTCTAGTTCTTTGATATTCACCTATGTGAATTTGCACATCATACTTCAAATGAGATGGCTAACACGAATGTCAACTGACTAAATTATCAATATTGGTAAACTTCAAATTTACACCATGACATGTGCACTTATCAATAAACTTCGGGTTTATTATGACATGTGTTTTATACCAATAGATATCCATTTTATTGTGGCATTCTTTCGTTTGTGTAGTACAAACTGGAGAACAAAGCGGGTAGCTTTTCATATACAAATTACCCCGCTACAAGTTGTAGTAATAGGAGAATCAAAGCCTTCCTTTATTTATAGTCTCAATATCATCAATCGCCTTCGCGTGTACTTTTGGAAACTGGATAAGTTTCTTTGAGACTTACTACAGCACAATACTCAATTGTATTTCTCCAACATAGTAATAATTGGCTCTTCGAGAGCTCTCAATTAACTTTGTACTACCACAGGTTCATCAACATCCGTGTGGTGAATATCTTTCTTAAAGAGAAAGTTATACCATTATGGTCATGTCAAACTTATATGCAAGATATGTTTCTTGCATTATCGTTGTCCTTTAATGGTCATATTTCCAAAATACTTTGGCGTACAATAGGTACGCGACCAACGATCATTCATGCCATATATCATCTCAAACCTCCTTCTAGGGGTGAGGGTGGTATCATCTCAAGCCTCCTTCTAGGAGTGAGTGTGGTATATTCAATACCAATTTCATGTTCATATTCTTCCAACATTGAATATGTATTTGTGAATCACATTCACTTCGAGGATATGTGATTTTGTTATCCTTTTCAAATCTATAAATGCTTCAGGCATTTGATTTGCTATTCTTTGCAAATGGATAATCTTTTGTGCCTCTTTCTTTCAAATAGAGGTATGTGGATCAAGATGAGATAATGATGCATTTTTCCACAAAATTTCCCGTTTGGTTTCACCAACTTCTCCCCCTAATTTTGGGAAAAGTGTCTCATCAAATTGACAGTCTGCAAATAGTGCAGTGAACAAATCTCCTGTCAATGTTTCGAGGTAGCGAATAATGGAGGACGCGTCAAACTCAACATATATTCCTAACCTCCTTTGCAAACCCATTTTGGTGCGGGATGGCGGTGCTACAGGCACATATACTGCGTATCCAAAGCTTCTTAAATGGGATATATTGGGTTCATGACCCAAAACCAATTGCAATGGGGAATATTTGTGTCAATTCGTCAGTCAGAGACGAACTAGCATTGCTGCTTGCAACATGGCGTGACCCCAAAACGAAGTGGGCAGCCGACGAACTAGCATTGCTTCATGCAAAATGGCATGACCCCAAACCGAAGTGGGCAGCCGACAAACTAGTATTGTTGCATGCAAAATGGCGTGAACCCAAGTCGAAGCGGGCAGCCTCGTTTTCATGAAGAGTTCAAGATTATTCTCATCTATTGTCTCAATATGATATCCATTTTGAATGATATCTTTAAAACTCAACAAGTTCCTTTTAGACTTGGAGGAGAACACTTTGATTGATATCATTAAAACTCAACAAGTCCTTCTTAGACTTGGAGGAGAACATTGCATTCTCTATGATTAACGTCATGCCTTTGGGCAGAGTTACAATTGCTCTTCCGGAGCCTTTAATCAATTTACTACTTCCATAGATTGTAGTAATGTTTGCCTTACACAATTACTCTTCTTTTCTTTGAGTATTGTATGTGTAGTACATGAATCAACTAGGCAAATACTTTTACAATTGGACGTTGGTCCAAGTTCGCTTTGTGAGATATCCATATTTGCTATCCCATAGTTTAACATACAAAAGAAATACACGAACATAAGAATAAACAAGTTCAATTCTTTTGTGTCACATAATATTTTCAAAATCTGCTACTAACAGTTGGCTAACAAAATCAGATATGTTATCCATAATCAATTCCTTTGCAGTTTGAAAATTTCAGCGTTTTTCATAAGACAATTGATTATTAAACACACACAATCGATTGTTGGAACATAGACAATTGATTGTTAAATACACACAATCGATTATTTGTTATTTTTGAAAAACTCAAGAGCATACTGTCTTACGACAATCGATTGTTAAACATAGACAATCGATTGTGGATGATTTTTGAAAAATTCCAGATTACACTGCCTAATGACAATCGATTGTTAGATATAGACAATCGATTGTGGGTGATTTTTGAAAAATTCCAGACCTCACTGTTTCAAGACAATCGATTGTTAGACAAAGACAATCGATTGTTGGCTATTTTTGAAAAATTCCAGAACATACTGTTTCAAGACAATCGATTGTTAGCCAAAGACAATCGATTGTTGATCAATTATTTTTCAACTTTAATGCAAAAATAGTTGATAATCGACTAGTTTTTCAGGCTAGTCGATTACCCCCACTGGAAAATAAAAGTTTTATTGATATTTGAGCATATTGAAGATATTCTAAAGAACTACTGCTAACATTGCATCATGAACTAGCTAATACGAGCTAATACTAATGACTATTAGTTTATTCATTAACTAATACAAATAAATCAAACAGCTCCATCTTCTTTCATCACCGATCCATCATCGATTAGGTGGTCTATCTTCCCATCGGGTTGCTTAAAGAAGTCTGCCACATCCAGGTGGGTGAAGTCAAAGTTGTCGTCAGAGACAAAATTCGTTTCAGGGCGTTTACTCTTTCGAGATGCTTAATAAAGGTCAACCAAATTTTATGGTATACGGCAAGACTTAGACCAGTGCCCGTTTTCACCGCAACGATAATATATAGTTTATAAACTATTTGCTTTTGGATTCTTATCGTATCGTGCTTGTGGCAGAGTGACCAACTTCAGGTTTGTCATCTCTTTTCTTTAAGCCTTTCCACAAGATGGGTGAATCCTTGATGTTGAGATGTTCAATCTTCAAACTTTCATCAAGGTGATGGCGCAAGTAAATCAAGGCCTTCGTATAGTTTTGGGTGGATGCATTATTTCTGTCTTTAATGGCGTCTCCAAGACCCATAGCATCTAAGTGGATTTCATCATCCAACACCCATGTCATATAGTTCTTGCCCGAAATTTCGAGGGCAACGAACTTTCTTTTCATATGACACAATTACATCAAGAGCGTGTTCATACTTACGGGCTCTATTACAATTATCACATTCACTTCAGGGAATGGATCAAAATCATGTGCTTTACACAAGCTGCTACCACATTCTCTAAAGGGAATGGAGCAAATTCAATTGGACGGAATTCTTTATCACGTCCACAATCATACATGAATTTAATCATGGCAGGACATAGAGATTTTACCACTTCGTGTGGTTATAATTTCTCACAAACTTCATTAGAGTTATAATCAAACTTTGTATATAAAATTTATAGAATTCCAAGAATTTAAAAGGGAAAAGTAAATTACTTACCATTAAGGTATACCAAATATATTTTCTATGTTTCTTTCTTTCTTCCTTTCCTTTCTTTCTTTCCTTTTTCTTTTCAACTTTTTCGTTCTTTTTTTCTTCTTGCCTTCCAGTGTCTTGCTTTCTGTTTCTTTTCTTTTTTTTTTTCGTTTGTCCCTTTTTTTTTTCTTTTCCTTCTTTGAAGCAAAACCCTACACAAACAAAAGTTAAGACAATCGAAAATTTCAATTGGTTAGAGACTCGTGCTGATAACGTGTTATAAACTAAAGCAAAAGACAAGAACAATAGAACAAGAACAATAGCAATAGAGAGAAGAGTAGAGAGAGTTCTTCTTATTGAGTTGAGAGGGGTCTCAAGGGATGATTTACAATGGTAGGGGGCACCTCTATTTATAGGGGAGAGGAAGACTTAGCTACCACTAATAGAACTCTAAAATCTCTCTAATTAGATACATTAAAGACATTCACCTTAAATAGAAGTGTAAGAATCTTCTATTTCATAACAGAATTGCTTTTTTTTTAGTGTTTGGTTCCTATTTTTTGAAACTTGTATCGGTAATCCTGATATAATTTAATACATCACTTTTGTATTAGTTTATACTTACTATTAGTAACGGAGCAAGAAATTTCATTAAAGAGATATAAAAATATAAAAAACAATAGAAGAAGCTACGAAAATATAACTTATATATATTTACATATTTAAAAAATTAACCTAGGTACACAATGTATTTTTCGGCAAAACGGTATCGATTGATGATAAAATAATTGAAGAAATCACAAACTAACTCGAACATTATATTATTAAAATAATAAATAAATATCAACTACTACTTTTAGCATGATTACTTATCCAAATGATATATAACAAAAACAAATTCGATTTCAAACTACTTAATAAATAAATATGATTATCACACAATTTCTAAATCAAACAAAAATAATATATCAAACTATTTCTTTGAAATAAGGGTGGGTCGGATCCTAACGGATCGAGTCTACAGATTTTGATTGGGTGCAGTTATTAATTATTAAAAAAGACAAAATATCGATTCCGTTAAATAAGGACATGAATGTGTAAATATTGGATGCAATAAACATATCTGTGTCAAACTATTAACGACGGACACCTAATTCACTACACGTATGACCCTTTTTTGTTGAATATATTTAGCACCTTTATACTTCCATATCTTGTATTATTATGTTCCCATCTTCTATTGATACTTCCTTATGATGTTGATTCTATTCCCACAATTTAATATGATCTTTCTAATTTGTACCCGTGGGAACTAAATGAATTTCTAAAGAAGATCCCAGCTGTTGCACTTTGTCACTTACTGCTTTTGAAAAGCAAATTTTCTATATATGACTGTAAACAGATTTTATTAATCTCATAGTATTTGAGAAAATCATCCTTCCCTATATATGTTGCTTTGTTGAAGGTCTATGTTTTAACACAAACTAAATACATGCCATTTCCTGCTGCAAATTCTAAGCTTTACGACATGAAAATTTCTTATCAAAAGCTGGCTTTATTGGTCAGTCTTCTTCTTTTCATTACAGGTTTTGCCCTCCTCCTTCTCTTTCTTTCTCTCTCTCACACACATACGCACACGCATACAAACAAAGCTAATGATAGAGTAGAGCGGCACGTACCTCTAGGCACCTACGACTTGATTCTTTTGAGAATCTTGCTATGTGTGTAGAAAAAGACATTCACATGTATAAAACAGCTCGTATTTATGCAAGGTACTAAAAAAGATTACATCCAAGAGAATATGATGTAGGCAGCCTACCTTAATGTAATTATTAGTGGTTGATTTCGCGACTCGAACCCGTAACCTATAAGTCAGATGAAGATAACTTAACCGTTACTCTAGATAATTTGTCATACAATTTTTTCTTTTTAATCTCTCATATTTGTATTTTTTTTAAGAATCGTTCTATATGTCATAGAATTTATCACCTTTTGTACATTAAAAATTTGTCAGGTACTGGACTTATGAAGGTCTTAGCACTCAGATTCAGGAGCATTGCCATTCGGTTGCAATTTTAATGATGATTGCATAGGGTTGTGGTCATTTTTTAATGCTGGGGTTCCAGTCTGCCTCCCATCAAAGACTTGCTATTGCGTTCAACTTCCATGCTGCTAAATGACAACATTCGCATATCATAAATTTTGGCATTATCCTACTTATGTATTTGGAAAATCCTAGGTTCTTACAAGATCTTGTACTTCACCCAGTTATATAACGTTTATGTTGTCTTAATTTTACTATTTATGAAATGTTAAGGCAAGAATTTGAATTGTCACAGTTCTTCAATCATTAAGCTTTTTTTGTTTTTGTTTTTCTTTCATAGACGACAATAAGATACCAATTGTATCCTCCCAAGTGAAATCTAGGGAGGATAATACATACGCAAACCTTACTCTTAATTTTTTTTTATTTTTATTTTATTTTTTTATTTTTTTTAGCTTAACTGACAATTTGTATTGATATCAAAAAAATATACAATGAATCCTAATGTAGTAGTATGGACTTCTACTACTCATTCCTATCCTTCTAGTTACAATTGGTTCCTAACTATTCATATCATATACATGGCAATTCTAGTAGCTAATTCTCAACCAACTAAGGAAATGTATTGAGATTTTGCAAGTTATCCTTCCACTTCTTTCGATTCCTATTCCTTGTATGTAATAGCAGTGTTACTTCCTTGCAACATTGATCTTCATCAAAGGTCTTATTCTCAAATCTGATCAAATTTCTGTTCCTCCATAGTAATGCAACAGTGGTCACAAATGCAGTTGCAGTGACCTCTTTCTTCCAGCTTTTACTCTTAGCATTGTTACAGATCCATTTCAGTTCAGTCTCCCAGCAAACTGAAGTTCTAGCATGTCCCAACCATAGACAAATTCTCCTCCAAACACTACTGGTAATGACACATTCAAAGAACAAATATTTAAACTCCTCTTCATGTCTTTTGCAGAAAGCACACAGAGATGGAATTTGAATGCCCATGATCTGCAGTCTCTCAATGGTAGGTAACTTCTGATGAGCAGCTAACCAGACAGTAAATCTATGTCTTGGTAGTGCAGATGATACAAGCATTACATTCCTCCATAGAAACTTAGGAAATATAGGTAGAAGTGCAGTATAGAGTCTATGAATTTGGAACTTTCCCAACTTACAAACAGATTGAAGTCTGTTGAATAAACTGCCTTGCAACTAAGCATTTTCCAACATCAAAGTCCTGCTAGCCAATATCTTCTTAATTACCAATGATGAGTTTGATGGCAGAGCCACGGACTCAATGGAACTATGCTTGATGTAATAGGTATGCACCCACTTCACCCAAATGCAGTCCTTCTTCCTTGTCAAATCCCATAGCAATTTAGCTATGGCTGCTTTATTCCACACTTCCATTCTCACAATGTTAAGGCCACCAGAGGAAATAGGTTGACATACCTTATCCCAGGCTACAAGTGCTCTTCTGGATAAGGATGCTTTACCTGTCCATAGATAAGATCTGCAAACTGCCTCTATAGCCTTCCATACTTTCTTAGGGATTACAAACACCTGTGCCCAATAAGTCTGCATACCAAAGATCACAGCCTTAATCAGTTGAGTTCTGCCAGCATATGACAAAAGCTTTGCAGACCAACAAGTAATTCTAGTTGTGATCTTTTCAATGAGAGGCAAATAATGCTGAATGGATAGCTTCTTGGAATCCAGAGGAACTCCAAGATATCTAAAAGGAAGTTGTCCTTCAGTAAATCCAAGAGCAGCAATAATCATCTCTCTAGTATCCTGAGTAATTCCTGCTAAATATATAGCACTCTTGCCAACATTTGCCTGAAGTCCAGAAGCATTTGAGAATTTGAGGAAAGTGCTGTGTAAGATTTGAATAGACATCATATCAGCTCTACAGAACATTAACAAATCATCAGCAAAACAGACATGAGAAATATTAAGCTTCCTGCATCTAGGGTGGAAGTTGAAATTTCCATCCTTATGCAGTTGTTGCAGAAGCCTATTCAAATACTCCATGGCTAGAACAAATAGATAAGGAGACATAGGATCTCCTTGCCTAATACCCCTCTTAGCATGGAATGGTTTGGTAAGACCACCATTCATTACTAGAGAGTATGAGGCAGTAGAAACACAAGCCATAATCCAATCAGTAAATTTAGCAGGAAATCCCAAAGTAATGAGAATCTGTTTCAGAAATCCCCACTCCAAAGTATCATAAGCCTTCCTTAGATCCACTTTAAGAACACATCTAGGTGAAACTCCTTTCCTAGAGTATCCTTTAAAGATTTCATGACTGAGAAGGATGTTATCCATAATACTCCTGCCTTCTATAAAAGCAGATTGTGCAGGTCCAACCAAGTCTCCAATAACTCTCTTCATTCTACTGGTTATAACTTTGGATATGATCTTATATAATGTAGTACAACAAGCAATTGACCTGTAATCCTTCACTGTAGAAGGAGCTTTGACCATGGGAACAAGAGCTATTGCAGTTGTATTGATCATATGAGGAACTTTACAGGTTTCAAAAAACTCCTTTGCAGCAGAAAAAATATCCTCTTGAACTATCTTCCAGTTCTTTGTAAAGAACTCAATGGGAAATCCATCAACTCCAGAAGCTTTATCCTTGGGCATCTCATTAACTGCTGCACTGATTTCCTTCATTGTAACTGGACAAATAAGAATTCTTTGCTGTGCAAGTGTTAGACATTTGCCACTTCTCATAATACTAGTATCCACACAGGGGAGTTCAATAACAGATTCTCCCATTAGAGATTGGAAAACCTTTAGGAACTCCTTTTCTACAGCAGTAGGCTCAGTCAATTTGATACCTGTGTCAGTATGAATAGAAGTAATATTGTTTTGACCTGTCCTAATCCTCCATTGTGCATGAAAGTACTTGGTATTTGCATCTCCACATTCAATCCAAGTAGCTTTGGATTTTTGTCTCATTCCCTGCTCTTCAATTTTGCTCCACTTATCAAGTTCTTCAAGTAATCCCCTTTCTTCAGTAATCAACTCCTGTGAAAGACAGTTTGCCTGCATTTGGAACTGTACAATATCAAGCCTCTCTCTTGTCTGGATTATCTGCTGCTTATATTTGGCTAAGTAGTCATTTAACCCCTTAAGCTGCTGCTTAACTGCCTTCAATTTACTCCAAATCTGCTGCATATGAGTGCCAGGATAAACCTTCTCCCAGACTTGTTTCACAATTTCATGAAACTGCTCATGTTCCATGACATTGCTATATAGTCTGAAAGGTTTAGGGTGTAATGGCCTATATATACCAAATATAACTAGGATAGGGGAATGATCTGAAATCAATGGATTCATGTAGTCAGCCTCCAAGTGTCCAAACTGCTGTAACCATTGGAAATTGCCAAATGCCCAGTCTATCTTGCTATACACTCTAGAGTCAGCATCTTGCTTGTTTGTCCAAGTGAAATGCCATCCAGTTGCTCTGAAAGCTGTAAGTTGTAACTCATCTATTGTACTTTTGAAATCCCTTACTTCAACTTCAGTTACAGGAGAACCAATTCTATCATCAGAGCTTAATACACAATTAAAATCACCACTTATAAGCCATGCATCTTGCTGAGGAATAGAAATTGTTCTGAGATCCCTCTATAACTGTGCTCTAAGAACTACAGTGTTGTAAGCATAGATAATAGTGAAGTGGAATCTTACTAGACTTCTAGTATCCTCCACTAGACAATGAATGAACTGGTCAGAAAGAAACACCCCTTGAATCTGAATATGAGGTTTCCATAAAAGCCATATCCTCCCATTAACAGCTTTTGCATAGTTGCATTGCCACATCCAGTCCTTTGCAATTTTGTCAAATATTTTCTTGGCTTTATGCTCTTTTATTCTTGTTTCCAGTATACCAATTACATCAACTTTGTTATCATTAAGGAATTTTTTCAATTCCTTCTGCTTTGGGGACTGGTTAAGTCCCCTAATGTTCCATGTGACTACAATCATGGATCAATATGTGGCAAACTATAAGAAGGCCCAGGATCAAATAGTTGCCCTCTTCTTCCCATTACTTCCATGATTCCTTTTCCTCTAGTATCCATACTAGTCATCTGCACACTGCTGGTAGTAATCATAGTGTTTGTTTCACTCAGTTGATTTTCAGGATTCACTTGCTCATACAGCTGCACATTAGCTTGATCATCTAACTTGCTTGAAGCCTGATCAGTCTGCACTACTAACACTGATGGATTAACAGCTTCCTCAGACTGCTTTTGGATTCCATCAGTTGCTACATTCTTCTTTACTATCCATTCCTTCTTCCTTTGCTTCCCCTGCTGCATATGTTTAATTTCCCCTTTTCTTATGTCTTTTTGCTCCTTCACATGATTGTCTGAATTCCCAGAAGAATACCAACACTCAATTGTGTCATGACCAAACTTAAGGCAGTGATTGCAAAAAGTAGGCTTCCAGTCATATTCAACAGACTGGATTTTAGAGCCATAAGGTGTATCAATTTCTAGTTCATCAGGAAGCTGATATGCAGCATCAACTTCTACAAGAATTCTAGCAAATGAGATTTTGTCGTAATGAGCAGTATACTTATCAGTATACAATGGTTTCCCAATCGCACTTGCCAACTTACTCAACACCTCTGTAGACCAATACCCTACAGGTAGACCTGGAAATCGAATCCAAATAGGTATAGTGCTAAGCACACTAGCCTGAAAGTTGAAATCAATTTCCCAAGGCCTTAGAACCAATGGCTTGCTTCTAAAGGTATATGGACCGGATTGCATGACTGTATCTCTATCTTCAGCACTGTTGAATCTAAAAATACAATATCCTTCAGCATGCATAAGGATTTGAGGCTTAGTAACAAAATTCCAAATATGACTAACAAAGTTTTCCATATTTTGTTCACTAGGTCTATCTCCAATTACAAATCCAATCAGTGCATTCTTCCAATACTCCATTTGTGGTTGTAAATCTTCTTCACAGATCTGCACTACCTTTTTACCATCTCTCAAAGTAAGAGGAACAAATGATAAAGGCTTACCCATTTGCACATCTCTGTTGCCTCTGACTACTTCCGCCATTGTAGGTTTTGGATTCTCTGTCTCAACAGCTTCAACAATATCTGGTACTGCACTCTTTGGTTCCATAACTGCTGAAAATTGCAATCTCCTTGCTGTTGTATCATTTATTTCTTCTCTTCCTTGCAATCGATTCTCAACTTCTTCTGCATGCAATTGATCCTTCGATTGGTACTTCAGAGGTAGAAAATTTCCAAATGTTAGAGGTTCAAGTGTAGTTGTGATGCCATGGTCAGGTGTAACGAGCTTAGGAGGGATTGCATGGACAATCGGAGCAGCATTCCTTCTCTTCCGAGCCATTTCCGGCGATAATTTCGCCTTGCTAATGTGCGCCGGCGATAGCACTGTTCTATTGAAGCGCTAACGTGCGCCGAGAGCATCCCCCGTCCGAAGAACGATGTCACCTTTAATGATATTTCACTAACCTTACTCTTAATTTGTGAAAGTGAAAATGATGTTTAAGGTAGATCCTCGACTGAAGTATTTTTTTTCTTAATAGGATGTTCAGAATTGCAATTATTGTTGCAATATTCTTTTCTAACATTTTTCTGATTAATATAAGAAGTTGGAAATTTTTTGTGATATGCCATCTCACAAAAAAATTGTAAGCCGTTTTACAATTTTTAAGTTTCTAGATACACCATTGCAGGGAAATTTGTGATACGCTGTCTTATAGAAAATAATTTGAACTACTAACTAAAATATTATTTTTTGGATCAACCGGTGCGTAAAACCTCGAGGTAAAATTTTTGGCTATAAACACGATTTACGCAGGAGTTCTATAATTCTATCTTCTACTTTTTATTATTTTCATTACGAAAATAATTAAGGTGGTTCAAATCTATGGTTGACACAGACTTGTAAGCTATCACTAGTGTTACGGGTCTAGCACTATCAACAATGCACGACAGTAGTTAAACACACAGCCACTCAACCTTATTTTTTTCGCACACATCTTGACAGTTAGAATTATTCAGACCTAGCCATATGTAAGAACACAAAATTACGGGTAAAATCACTTAATCTTTATTATTCTTGCAGAATACAAAAAGGACTCAGTTAGGAAAGGGTAGCATATGCTACTTGCCTTAATCACAAATGAAATACACACAATAAAAGGGCAGCCTATTGCAGTTTTACAAAGGGGCAGTTAGGGGCAATTTTCACAATTTGCCTTGCACATAACAAACTAAAAACAAGCATAACCATTCTGTTTGAATTTGAATTCGAACCCTTCCCATGAATTTGGACTTGTCTTCAGCATTTGAGTCAATTGCACATGTGCATTGCATATGCCATTAACTTCCACAACACATGTATAACACACCTCTTCCGTCATATTCCGTGCACACTTGTCTTCCAGCTTTTGCTCATACATAGTCTTCCTGCCTTGTCTTGTTTTCGACCATGCCTCGCCCACAGCTGATTTGTCTAAGTCCATCACTTACTTAGACACACACACAGCTCTGCACCATGCTTGCCAACACTTTCACAAACCCATGTCAATGGGCAATGTACAAGCTCTTGACACGAATTATGCCCGAAATTCGTCAAGACTCATTATTAGGGGCTAGCAAACCACCACTATTGGTTGAACTCGAAAACCTCGTCGAGGCTAATTTCAAGTAGTCCTCTATTTGATCTTCAAATTGCCATAATGAATTACCCTTCTTCCAAGTTGCATCTGCCTCGGGCTTGCCTTTCCATAGAATTAAAATTTTGTCCGCCTATTTTTTTTGGGTATCCCAAGTACCCCGGTGGTCCAGAATCTTTTCAAACTCATCCTCAATCTGAGTGCACTCTTCAGGAGAGCTCTATTGATTGTATGCCTGTCCGGATCTTCAGGATCTTCCACATAAGGCCTCAAACTCATGTGAAAAGTAGGGTGTATCTTCATTATTTCTAGCAGCTTCAAATGGTAAGCAACTTCACCCACATTTTCAATAACTTCAAATGGACCATCATATCTTGAAACCAATGCTCTATACCTTACACTGCTATCAATCTTCTTCCAGATTGGAGGGGTCAGCTTCAACAACACTTTGTTGCTCACTTTGAACTCCAATGGACGCTTGTTCCGATCAACATATTTTTTCATGTGCTTCTATGCCACTTTCAAACTGTGTGATGCTTCATCCATCATAGTTTGTCTATCAAAACCATAGTGATATGCAGCTGGACATTTTCCACCAGTCTTCTGTTGCACCATCATCGTTGGTAGCCTTGTTTGCTTTCCTAAAACGATCTCGAATGGACTCTTCTCCGTTGCTGAATACTTGTGCAAATTGTAAGAGAATTGTGCACAATCTAACAAATCATTCCAGCTATGTTGACTCGCAGTTAAAAAATGTTTCAAGTATTCTTCTAGCAGATGATTGATTCTTTTGGTTTGGCCATTAGTTTGGGGATGGTTTCCCTTTGAGGACTTCAAGTTTGTACCCATCAAATTGAACAAATAATTCAAGAATCGTCCAGTAAACCGTGCATCCCTATCACAAATAACATCCTCTGGCATCTCGAAATACTTCACCACATGTTTCATGAATAACTCCGCAGCAACCTTAGAGGGATATTTAGTTGGCACAGCAATAAAAATAACATATTTTGAAAACCTGTCGACTACCATAATCAATTACAACCCATTTACCTTACGAACCCGCTGATAAAATTCCATTGAAACAGATTGCCATGTTTCTTTAGGAATCGATAGAGGTTGCAACAAACCCGCCTCTTTCTTCCATTTGGTTTTATCTGCTGGAGCAATTTCACTTGGGAAATCTTTCATGTTCTGTCTCCTAAATTCATTCTGCACCCATGCTTGCATTCCAGAAATAAAGCTATGCAATTTATCATCCTCCAACTTGTTCTAAATATCAAGAATTAAGGAAGTAAATTCCTTAATATAATCACGAAATTATTTAGTTTGCCGTAGATGTTTCAAGCGATCCCTAGCAATCCAAAGTTGCTAGGCAAGAATTGTTCCTTGATTTCCTTCCAAAGTTTTTCCCACGTATCTATCTTGGGTCTGCCCACACTTTCATCATTAGCCATGCGAGTCCTCTACCACAATTTAGCATCTCCCGTTAAGGACATGCTTGTAATTATAACTTTCTCTCCATATCCCACAGAAAATTCTACAATTCTTTAGCACTACGCGGTCCACCAAATGCTTTAGGATCAATGATTTTCACTTTAGAACGTTCTTTACTACCTTGGCCTGGAGCAACCAATGCCCTTCAAATAACATTAATTTAAGTGTTCAGAATTTCAATTTCCTTCCTCAGTTCATCAACTTGAACATTTGTTGCCTCACACATTTCCTAAGTGCCTTCTCGAAATGGATCCATTCTATCCTTTAGATGGTAGATCATAGTAATTAGATCTGTCATGTCTAATGGATCATCAGTCACACCGATCAGTGCCTCCAGTCTTTGCACTCAATCATGCATGTCCGAAGCGGATCCACTAGCCATGGCCAAAAATCACGACCAAGCTCTGATACCAGTTACTACAGGGTCAATTTTAGCACTATCAACACATGCACGATAGAATCTAAACACACAGCCACTCAGCCTCACTTGTTTTGCACACATCTTGACAATTATAATTATTCTGACTTAGCCAGATGTAAGAACACACAAATTAAGGGAAAAATTACCCAAAATTTATTATTCTTGCAGAATACAAAAAGGACTCAGTTAGGAAAGGGTCACATATGCTACTTGCCTTAATCCCGAATGAAATACACACAATAAAGGGGCAGCCTATGGCAGTTTTACAAAGGGGCAGTTAGGGGCAATATTCACAATGTGTCTTGCACATATCAAATGAAAAACAAACATAACCATTATGTTTGAATTTGAATCCAAACCCTTCCCACGAATTTGGACTTGTCTTCAGCATTTGAGTCAGGTGCACATGTGCATTGCATATGCCTTTAACTTCCACAGCAAAAGTATAACACACCTCTTCCGTCACATGCCTTGCACACTTGTCGTCCAACTTTCCCATACTTAGTCTTCCTGCCTTGCTTTGTTTTGGACCATGATTCACCCATAAGCTCATGAACACGTCTTCCCACAATTTTAGTCATCCCAATGATCCGAACGCATGCCTTACTCAAGTGCCATGCGCCTTCATTGACATAGCCAATGCGTACGAACCAAGGCTACCTTGCCAACTCTCAAGGCACCTTGCCTAGCTGACTTGTCTAAGTCCATCACTAACTTAGACACACACCAGCTCCATGCATTGATTTCCAACACTTTCGCAAACCCATGTCAATGGGCATTGTACAAGCCCTTGACCCAGATTCTGCCCTACATCCGTCAAGTCTATTTATTAGGGACTAACACATAGCAATTACAAATAGTTAAATAACTATAAGTCAAAAATCATTAAATTGAAATGTTTAGATCGAAAAATGTGAATAACAATTAAAGATAATTTATGCTTTGAAAGATATGTGATATATTCTAATACTACTAATTATATGAGTAATATTGAGCTTAAGTAAGAAGAAATAATGAACTAAATCAATGTTATCGGAACAGTATGGGCCTCGAGCTCGTCTATCCAGGGACCTTGAGTTCAGCTAAGACCAATAGTGTATGAACAATAAAGTAAAGACAATAAAACTAAGAATAATTGTTGGACACATTAAACAACAGAAGAATATGAATGTTCTATTGCAGCGAATGATCTGATCCCGTCATAAAATGATTGGGATCCCCTTTATATAGGAGGAGAAAATATTAGTATATTACCTTGTGCATAAATATAAAGAACTCAATTGGTAGAGGTGTATAACGGCATAGTACGAACATGTATCATTTCCTACAACCCATATCCTATAATTAATTCCAAGGCCCACGTGTCTTTGAGAAATTGCCGCTCTTTTTTGATTGACCTCAAGATAATGCTTTCCTCGATACAGTCTATGCTAGACATTCATTCAGCTTCCTCGAGGTAGGTATGCCTTAGCCGGATATGACACCTATTCCGAGTCTCCTGGACTCGGGTCTGTAGCCCGATTAAAGACTTTAAATCATGTTCCTCGATTTGACCGCATACTTTAAACTTTACGATTGTCTGGATAACCATCTATTAAATATCTATCTACTTTTTATTTTTTATTTTTTTAAATTTTCACCTGGAACATGTAAGTCTATAAATGATTTCATATGAAGGATGCTAAATCTTATATATGTATTTATATTATTGAAAAAAATATAATTCAATTTTAATACCTCTTTTGCAGAATCCACTAGGCATTGTACCTAAGGTTGATTTTTATATATATGACACAAAGTACAATAATGGAGGGGGACATAAGCCTGACCTCAAGAAATAAGATGAAAGGGCATTTGTTTGTCCAATATTGACAACAAAATGACACATGTATGATGTGAGAAGTTAGACCTATCTTGATGTTCCAATTATCTACCTCTAAGTGGTAGATACTCATATATACAAAAACAAGTTGAACATAACCTAGGTCAACTATACATAATAGCAAAAGTAAACCTAAATCTATGCAAAGGATGAGTTGGAAGCACATATTCCATATAAAAACACTTATGCAGCTAATGAAATTGTAGAATTTCCTATGAGAGTATAACAAAAAACTTTTAGTGAAAGTAAGAGCTATCTTATTCCTAGCGTTGACATTGGATACAAAGAAAGCTATGTTAAAGATAGCAAAAACAGTTCAGTCATTCTGACTATGGTGTTCCAGTTTCTTGAAGCTAATAGAAGGGAGTAAGCATGATTTGCTTCCCAGAGCTAAGATGTGCTCTTTATTTGATTACTGGATGTTGTACTGTATCTTGGTAGGGTGTTGTTTTGCTATTGAGCTGAAGCCTGAGTGCTTGCTTGCTTAATGGTCGCAGCTTGTTGTGTATCATTCAGTTTCAGGGAGGTAGAAGTATGTGATGTTTGTCCTTGCTGTGATTGCATTCTACTGAAAACTTGAGGTCTGTTGAATATTATAGGTACTGTGAGTTATATCCATGGAAGAGGGGACCAAGAGTCATCTATGAGAATAGGTGGAGAGACTTGAGTCAACTGATGCATTTCCAACAGATTGAGCATCTGGGATGCTAATACCAGTGATTGAAAATGCATCAGTTGGTCAAGTCTGCTTCCTGTACCTACAATGAATAACAAACCTATTAGAAAAAAAGGGCTCATAATCCAGGTTCTTGTGGATTCTAGAAATGAGTCTGGGGAGAGGGGGAAATTATTAACCCTGTATTGTAAGGAAGAACTGATTGCAGTTCTTGTGGTGACTACAATCAGTTGATTTGTTGTTGATTTGTGAATAAATGAGGAAGGCATTGTTGTAGGTATATGGAAACCTGCAGGTGATGAAGAAATAATGTTGCAAGAATAGGAGAAGGAATTTCTGGAGCCCTACATTCTAGACATGAATCAGATGGCCCAAATCTGCATGATTGGAGACATGAATCAGATAGCAATAGTTAAAGCCTCGCCCTGTTGTTATGATTACAAGGTTTTTTGCTTTTGGGAATTCCAGAAGTAGTCGTTGATGAAGGTTAAGTTGCAGAGTGTTTCACCATGAATTGGGACTGTTGTTGTACTCAATTCATAGGCTTCTAGGGGAATGCGCATCATATATTCTAATACCACACCCTGTGAGCATATTGGCTAAGTGAGCACCAAAATATTGAGGAGAGCTGCCAAATCGAAAACTGAGTTAGAGAAGAAAAGAGCATTTCTGCCCAGCACCCTTGTGTATTTTCTGTAGTCAGTTTTTTGTGCTTTCCTAGGAAAAGGTTTGATCTTATGTTCTTGTATGTCGTAAGAACAATGGTGGGATGGGGAAGTAAGGTTTGACACTATGTACACTTTTCGAATATGGAGTGCATTTTTTTAGATTCCTTGATCTTTTTTCCTGCATTTATGGGGTTTGCAGGGATTTTCGTGTTCAAGATTGCATTGTATGTGTGAGTTTGGAGTTGTTACTATCCATTGATTTTCCTTCAGTAGATTGAACAACATTTTTGTTGATACCATACTTTGAAGCCAGGCCAATGGACTGTACAGTCCCCTTCCTATGGTACTTGCAAAAATGGTACAAATATTAGAAAGACATTAATTGCCCACAGCTGGTGCATGGAGTGCTTTATTTGGAATGGTAACTGGAACTCCTTCCTTGAAGTTTTTTCAACCATAACCGTTTGATGTGAGGAGGAGCTTGCATTGTTGGCTCAACCTAGGCATCAACACAACCCGAACGTAGTATGTCATTACTGCAATCGTATAGGTCATATTGCACCTATGTGTTTTACAAAGCTTAGAGATTCTTCATATTATTATGGTCGTTATTTGCCTAACCCCCAAGGACCCAAAATGGTATGGGTACCTAAAGAATATTAATTTGCCTTGTAGGTGTGCTTGAAGGGATCAAGTGTACTATGGTACCTTGACAGTGGATGCTCCAGACACATGACAGGAGACGAATCCAAACTCCTTCAACTAGAGCACAAAGAAGGAGGAAGCGTTGTATTCGGTGACAACAATAAAGGACAAATTATTGGCATCGGATCGGTCGGTAAGAATGAAAATGATGATCAATGTAAGAAAGCTTTTAGCAATGAAAATACTTAAATTGTATATGTTGTTGTTGTGAAAACACTGAGTTAAGCCTGTATTTATAGGTGAAAAACTCAGTCTTACCGTTGTCTAATTGCCAATTAAGGATTGCTGAAATTACTCAGTGACAATTGATTGTCAAGACTAAACAATCGATTGTTTGCCTATCAGATCAAAAATTCAATCCCAGATTTTACGTCAACAATCGATTACTTCAAATCAATAATCGATTATTTATAACGTTAAAAAATCCTTTCCAATTTTTGGCATAAAACATCGATTATCAGGAAATCAACAATCGATTATTTTAACAACGTTCAGAAAATCTTTTCCAGATTTTACGCAAAACATCGATTGTTAAATATCAACAATCGATTACCTGAAGGTAATTTGAAAATGTATGACAACGGTTAGTTCCAACAATCGATTATCAAATAGAACAATCGATTATAAATTAATTTCAAAACTTACTGTCTCATATATAATCGATTATCAAAAGCCATAATCGATTATTAATTAATTTCAAAACTTTCTGTCTCATATATAATCGATTATCAAAAGCCACAATCGATTATTAATTTATTTAAAAACACTGGGAGACATTTTTCTCATTCTAATCGATTACCATTAGTTCATAATCGATTTTTCTGAGTTTTGAAAACTTTGCCTCAGTTAATAATCGATTATCAAAAGTACACAATCGATTGTTATGCAGTTTGCAAAAACCTGATGTTAACTGACTTACTCACAATCGATTATCATTAATTCACAATCGATTGTCATGCAGTCTTGGCTTAGAGATACTCGATTATCATAAGTACATAATCGATTATCTTAGCCCAGATTTTTGAGGCATGTTTGAAAAACATTTTAACAAATATAAATATGCATAGTTTAAAATCATTTGACACTTAAGTTAGATATGCATGATTTTGGAAAAATAATTTTAGTAGAGAAGCCATGTTATGAGCCAAGATTGAGGAATCAAGATCACAATTAATATTGACTCAATTATAACATTTCTAAACTTTGTCTTGAGCTTCTTGTAATGCATCCATTTTGTGCTTGTCCTTGAGCACTGCTATATATCGCTTATTGCTTTGTTTGACATTCATCAAAACCTACAAAAGAACACACGTTTAGTATATTGCATTTGAAACGTGTTTCCAACACAAACAACTTCCAACAGTGGAAAATCATCAAAAATGGAGAATTACAACCTACCAAAAGGTTGGAGAAGAACTCGTTCCAAAAACGGAAGATGAATACGACGCTGATTATATCAGAAAAATAGAGAACAACGCAAAGGCAATCAACATGATGTATTGTGCAGTGAACCCCGATGACTATCGAAAAATATCATGTTGCACCACTGCCAAGCAAATGTGGGACAAATTAGAAATCACCTACGAAGGTACGGACCAGGTAAGGGAAGCTAAAATTAATTTTCTAACCCACGAATATGAACTGTTTCGCATGAAGGAGAACGAGAAGATAGATGACATGTTCGAACGATTTTCAAAAATCGTCAATGACCTACACGCTCCCAAAAAGTCATTCACGGATAAGGAGCTTGTCCGGAAAATTCTACGAAGCCTCACTTCGGAATGGCGTTCCAAAGCCGATGCTATCCAAGAATCAATCGGCATCACAAACGTCACCATCGACGGACTACGAGGTAATCTTAAAACTTATGAATCAACTATTCTTAACTCTCCTTTGGATGATCAAAGGAAAAGAAAGATTGCGCTCAAAGCATAAACTACTCAACCTCAAAACGATGAGGAGTCAAGTGATGAAGATGTCGAGCTTGGACTCGTGATTAAGAAATTTCACAAGTTCATGCAAAAGAAGTATGAACGAAAAGGTAAGCAACAAGGCGACCAATTGAAGTGCTATGGATGCGGAGAAATCGGGCATATCAAATCAAATTGTCCAAACATCAAAAAGGAGAAGAAACCATTCAAGAAAAAAAGAGCATACATCTCTTGGGGAGGTGACTCCGGAGACGAATCAAGTGATGGAGAAGGAAACGAGACCGCAAACTTGTGTCTTATGGCACACGAAGAAAATCAAAATGAGGTATGTACTTCTTCTAAGAACTATTTCACTTTAGAAGAATTGCAAGATGCATTTGTTGAGTTGTATATAGAGTTTATTAGCGCTTCTAAATCAATAAAAGATTTAAGAAAACAATTTTCTTCAAAAGAAAAGGATTTTGAAAAACTCACTCTTGAGAACGAGAAATTATAAGAGGAAAACAAGTTTTATGGCAAAAGAAGCGCCGATAAACCCGAAAGCTCAAATAAGGATTGTACCTCTTGCAAATCTCTAAAGGAAGAAGTAGAAAGTCTTAGAAGCACTTTGCACAAATTCAATTCTTCACACAAAAATCTCAATGAAGTGCTTGTAAATTTTGAAATCCACTAAGCACGGTATAGGCTTCAAACACGAGCCAAAAGAAAAGGTTGAGTCCATTTCTAAACCACCTAAGACTCAACTTAGGCCAAACAAAATAAATGTCATCACTCAACCTAGAAATTTTAATCCTAGAATTGCATCTCATTCTAGAACAAATGCTAGGAGAAATATTGGAATGTATAGACCACCTAGACAAGATTTTCGAAAACCACATCAAAACTATATTTCTAAAAATGTAGTGAACACTAGAAGAAACGTTGGCATGTATAGACCACCTAGACAAGATTTTCGAAAACTACATCAAAACTATGTTCCTAAAAATAGAGTAAATAATTTTAGACCCCCAAATTACTATCATCCTAGAAGAATGCACAATCCAAATGTCATTTGTCATTACTGCAATAAAATTGGACATATTGCTCCCGCATGCTTCACTAGACATAGACATTTCACTGCAGGTCAATCACACCAATATGTTGCACCTAACGCACAAGGACCCAAAATGGCTTGGGTACCAAAATCTCATTAATTTGTTTTGTAGGTGTGTTTGAAGGGATCAAGTGTACTTTGGTACCTTGATAGTGGATGCTCCAACCATATGACCGGGGATGCATCAAATTCCTTCAACTAAAACCCAAGGAAGGAGGAAATGTTATTTTTGGAGACAATAACAAAGGAAAAATTATCGGCATTGGATCGGTCGGTAAGGACGAATCCTCATCCATTAAGCATATTTTGCTTGTTAAAGGTCTTAAGCATAATCTCTTGAGCATAAGTCAATTATGTGACAAGGGAAATCTTGTATTGTTTGACTCGAAGAATGCTTAGTTATCCGTCGTAGTGATTTTAAAATTATTCTTCGTGGTTTTAGAATGGATAACATTTATATGGTTGATCTTGAAAATTCTTCATCAAGTTATGTGAATTGTCTTTTGAGTAAAGAAGACGACATGTGGTTATGGCATCGTAGAGTAGCTCATGTAAATATGAATCTTTTAAACAAACTAGTTTCACAAGATTTAGTACTTGGTCTTCCAAACATGAAATTTGAAAAAGACTCTACTTGTGATTCATGTCAAAAAGGGAAGCAAACAAAAGCCTCTTTTAAATGCAAAAATGTTGTTTCAACCACTTGACCCTTACAACTTTTTCACATGGATCTTTTTGGACCATCTCGTGTTGAAAGTCTTGGTGGTAATCTTTATGCTTTTTTTATTGTTGATGACTATTCTAGATTTACATGGACGTTATTTCTTGCTCATAAATGTAATGCCTTTCAAGATTTTAAAAGTTTTCTTAAACGTGTTCCAAATGAAAAGGACACAACCGTCACTTCCATAAGAAGTGATCATGGGGGGGGGGGGGGGAGTTCGATCACAATATCTTCGCGGACTTTTGTGACGAACTCGGTATTGAGCATACCTTTTCGGATCCACGTACACCACAACAAAATGGAGTGGTAGAACGTAAAAATCGATGTCTCAAAGAGATGGCTAGAACCATGCTCAATGAGGCCGAAATTCCCAAATATTTTTGGGCGGATGCCGTGAGTACCGCAAGCTATGTTTTAAACAGAGCTATCATTAGACCGATACTCATGAAAACTCCCTATGAACTCTATAAGGGAAGGAAACCAAATCTTTCCCATCTTAGAGTCTTCGGTTGTAAATGTTTTATTCACAACAACGGAAAAGATAACTTGGGAAAATTTGATGCGAAATCCGATGAAGGAATTTTTATTGGATACTCATCACGTAGCAAAGCATATAGAAGTGTTTAATAATCGAACCAAAACTGTTGAGGAATCTCCTCATGTAGTAGTCTGTGAAAGTGATGCTCGCTTGGCGAGAAAGGATTCTTGTGTTGATCTTGCAGATGCTTTAAAGAAAATCAATCTTCAAGACGAGGTACAAAAGGAGGATCCAAAGGAAGTTCAAGATGAAGTCATGGAACAACCTTCGGAAGAAGTACCACCACAAGAAGAAGAATCGATGATGCCTAAGGCTTGGAGGACATCTAAAGACCATCCACTTGACAAGGTAATTGGCAACATCGAGAAAGGGGTAAGTACATGAAACCTTCTTAAAGATACTGTAGGACATATGGCTTTTGTTTCACAAATAGAACCTAAAACCATTTCTGAAGCAATTGGGGATGAGCATTGGACCTTGGCAATGCAAGAGGAGCTTAACAAATTCAAACGTAATGATGTTTGGGAATTGGTGCCAAGACCCGATAATCATACCATAATTGGCACAAAATGGGTTTTTCGGAATAAATTAGATGAAAATGGTATAATCACTAGAAACAAAGCTAGGCTAGTTGCTAAGGGATATAATCAAGAAGAAGGCATCGATTATGAAGAAACCTATGCACCCGTTGCACGCCTAGAAGCCATTCGTCTATTACTTGCTTTTTCCTCATCTATGAATTTCAAATTATTTCAAATGGATGTCAAAAGTGCCTTCCTCAATGGGTTTATTCAAGAGGAAGTGTATGTTGAACAACCCCCTGGTTTTGAAGATTTTACATCTTCCGACCATGTCTTCAAGCTTAAGAAAGCTTTATGTGGTCTTAAACAAGCTCCTCGAGCTTGGTATGAACGTCTAAGTAAATTTCTCTTAGACAATGTGTTTGAAAGGGGGAAAGTTGACACCACACTTTTTATCAAAAATAAAAACAATGACATTCTATTAGTTCAAATTTATGTCGATGATATTATTTTTGGTGCTACTAATGATTTTCTATGTGAGGAATTCTCTAAGTTAATGACTAGTGAATTTGAAATGTCAATGATGGGTGAGCTAAACTTCTTCTTGGGGCTACAAGTGAAACAAATGAAAGAGGGAACTTTCATTTGCCAATCCAAATATTGCAAGGAGTTGCTAAATCGCTTTGAAATGAGCAACGCCAAAGCAATGGCCACCCCAATGAGTACATCCGTCCATCATGACAAAGATGAGAAAGGTAAAGAAGTAAACACCAAAAAGTATCGAGGTATGATCGGATCTCTTCTCTATCTTACTGCCAGTAGACCGGACATCATGTTTAGCGTGTGTTTATGCGCTAGATATCAATCATGTTCGAAGGAGTCACATTTAACTGCGGTAAAACGGATTATGAGGTATCTTATTGGAACAATAAATATGGGACTATGGTATCCCAAAGATTCTTCATGCGAACTTGTTGGCTATTCCGATTCCGATTTTGCAGGTTGCAAATTGGACCGCAAGAGCACTAGTGGCACTTGCCATTTGCTCGGTAGCTCCTTAGTTTCTTGGTTTATCAAGAAGCAAGTTAGTGTTGCGTTGTCCACAACCGAGGCTGAATATGCAGCCGCGGGGAGTTGTTGCGCTCAAATCCTTTGGATGAAACAACAACTCTCGGACTATGGCCTTAGTATCGATCATGTCCCTCTTCAATGTGATAATACTAGCGCCATTAGCTTGACGAAGAATCCTATTCTTCACTCAAGAATGAAACACATAGAAATTAGACATCATTTTATAAGAAATCACGTTCTCAAGGGCAATGTCGAAATTGAATTTGTTGAAACAAAAAATCAATTGGCCGACATCTTTACAAAGCCTTTAGAGAAAGAGTCCTTCTTCCGAATTCGTAGTGAACTCGGGATTCTTGACTCCACGTTGATCTAATTCAAGCATTGCATTTTCATGTTTTAACGATTACTAACTTGAGCGTCGGAGGCGCCTAATTCTTTTTTGCAGGTGTCACCCCAAAGACAGGGGGAATTATCAGACACTGGTGCAGAATAATCGATTTCTATAAAGTCAATAATCGATTATTCCCCATTTAAGTTATATGTTTATTATGCTGGAAAATTGACATAATCGATTATACAACACTACAATCGATTATCTAACAGTTTTGGCTTTGCAGGATTTTAGCTGTTAAATATAAAAATCGATTATCTCATATCCCAAATCGATTATGCTGACATTTATCTTCAGGTGTTAAGTCACTGGATGACTATAATCGATTACTTAAAACAGTATAATCGATTTTTCTATTACCGTCTCGGATGTCTGTTATTACATTTCCTGAAATAATCGATTATCTCAAAAGCACAATGGATTATTCCCCGAGATAATGAATAATGTCTTATCTCTTTGTTTTTCTAGTTTGCATAATATTCTGTCTTTTATTTTCATGTATTTGCAATATTGTTTAATCAATAAAGAGTTAGTTATTTTTTGCTAATGTCAAAAGGGGGAAGATATGGGCTATGCACATTGGCCTAAATTGAGGGGGAATTCATAACTTGAGGAGGAACTCGTTGCATATCTATATACTTGTCTTGGATCGTCATTATGAATTAAGTAATATGCATATCCCGATGTTGGTTTGCCATTATCAAAAAGGGGAAAATTGTTGAAACACGTTCTCAAGTCGCTAAACTAAACGTGTGTTCATATTTGTAGGTTTTGATGAATGACAAACCGACGTGAACGGAACATTGACATATGCCGAAGTCCAAGCACAAGAGAAACAAAGATCAAGATTTAGTAAAGCAACAAAGTTATACATGAGTCGTTCTATAATTGTGATCTTGATCCGACAATTGATTCAAGACTTGGCTTCTCTCGTAAAATCATTTTTATCAAATCATGCATCTCTAATTTAAAGCAAAATGATTTTCAAACATTTCATTTTAACCAAAATGATTTTTAACATGTCTTTCAAATCTGGACAAAGATAATCGAATATGTACTTTATGATAATCGATTATGTTAAGGCAGTGTACACCAGATTTTACAAAGCTGAAAGATAATCGATTATGTACTTTATGATAATCGATTATGTTAAGGCAGTGTACACCAGATTTTACAAAGCTGAATGATAATCGATTATTTACCTTATGATAATCGATTATGTTAAGGCAGTGTTCACCAGATTTTTCAAGGCTACAAAATAATCGATTATGTACCTTATGATAATCGATTATGTTGAGGCAGTGAGCATCAGATTTTTCAAAGTAGTAAAATAATCGATTATGGCTTTTCTGACAATCGATTATATTAAAGACCCTTGCCAAAATATTTTCAAACGCTGAAAAATAATCGATTATGTATAATCAGACAATCGATTATGTTAAACATAAAATCGGGGATTGATTTTTGAACGTAGTCAGGTAATCGATTATACGATTTGGATAATCGATTAGTATGATTGAAATCGGGAATTGATTTTTGAACGTTGTCAGGTAATCGATTATACGATTTGGATAATCGATTATTCTGCTTAAAATCTGGGATTGATTTTTGAACGTTGGCAGATAATCGATTATGCAGAATCAGATAATCAATTATCCTAGCACAAAATCAGCAATTTGTGATTGGCAATTAAGCAACGGTCTTGGGTGTTTTGAGCACTATAAATACAACTCAAAATCACTCTTACAAGCACAACAACTGATTACATTCTTGCTAAAGCTTACATACTCTCTTTGCAACCATTTTATATTCATTTTATAAGTTTTTGAGAGCCAAACTCTTGACTAAGTTGTTGTGTTCTTGAGCGTATTTATTTACTCATATCTACTCTTCAAGAGAGTTCTGTTTAAGTGAGTGCTAAGTGTTTGTACACACTTGAAGGGATAGTCTAATCCCTTGTTGTAAGAAGGAAAAGTAGTTCCTTGGTTTGAAGTCTTGAGGTGCGGTATCCTCAAGCAGGTTGAAGTCTTGTGGAGTGTATATCTACGAGCAAGTGTAGCGGTTTGTTAAGCACCCGTAAGCTTAACGAAGTTAGTGTAAAACTCGAGAGAGTCTCTCGGGGACTGGACTAACCACGTGTTGTGGTGAACCAGGATAAAATTCGGTGTGTTCTCTCCTTATCTCTTTAATTACTGCACTTACGTTATTGCTGCAATTTTCAATTCCGCAAATTTACATTATATTTTATTATAACGCTATTCACCCCCCCCTAGCGTTAAGCGTATATTCTAACAAAAGAGAGGAGACAAGCCTCCAAAATGCTTAATAGTTCACCTTCCGAGACATATATTCTAATCACACCATCCGTGCAAATTTTAAATAAGTACGGGTCATCCCAATAAAAATCCAAACTGTCCTGCTTGAGTTTCTTCCTTTGGTTGGAAGAGAGCTCACACGGGACAACTCCGACCACAATGAAGTTGGCGATGTTCGCGAACCATGGCATGTCACACATTGACACGAAAGAAGTTTCTTGTCGAGGAATGCATCATTTATTTCATGGTTGTGGTATGGTCTACCTTCTTCCTCCAATCGAGACAAATTATCCGCAACTTGATTCTCACTTCCCTTCTGGTCTACTATTTCTAAGTCAAATTCTTGGAGAAGTAATACCCATATCATAAATCTCGCCTTGGAATCCTTATTGTTCACCAAATACCTCGGGGCGTCATGGTCCGTGTGCACAATAACCTTGGCCTCCAAAATTTTTGGCCTAAATTTTTCCATGGCAAATACAGTAGCCGAAAATTCCTTCTCTGTCACCGTGTAATTACATTGAGCTGCCTTTATCTTCTTGCTTGCATAGTACACGGGATGAAATATTTTGCTAATTCGTTGACCCAACACTGCCCGCACCACAACATCACTTGCATCGCACATAAGTTCAAAGGCAAACTCCAATTGGGTGCGTTGATGGTAGGAGTTGTGGTCAACTTGTGCTTTATGAGTTAAAAGGCCTCCATGGATTTTTCATCAAAAACAAACTTGGCATCTTTCTCTAGCAACTTGCAAAGTTGATTCACAACCTTCGAGAAATCTTGATGAATCGCTGGCAGAACACAGCATGCCCAAGAAAATTCCTCACCTCTTTTACAGAAGTGGGGGGAGGAATCCTCAAAATCGCCTCAATTTTCTCCTTGTCTACCTCAATCCAATGCTTAGAAATCTTGTGACCCAATACTATACCTTCTTTCACCATAAAGTGGCACTTTTTCCAATTGAGAACAAGATTAGTTTCTTCACATCGAGCCAAGACTCTATCCAAGTTTACCAAGTACTCTTCAAAGGAGTCACCAACCACACTAAAGTCGTCCATAAAGACCTCTAATATATAGTTCACCATGTTGGTGAAAATGGCCATCATGCAACGTTGGAAGGTCGTCGGAGCACTGCATAGCCCAAATGGCATCCGGGAGAAGGCAAATGTACCATATGGGCATATGAAAGTGGTCTTCTCTTGGTCCTCGGGGCAATTAGTATTTGATAATATCCCCATACCATCCAAAGAACAATAGAAAGCTCGTCCCGCAAGGCGGTCAAGCATTTGGTCTAGAAACGGCAGTGGGAAATGATCCTTCCGAGTTACCTTGTTGAGTTTTCAGTAGTCCATACAAACTCTTCACACGGTAATGGTTTGAGAGGGAATAAGCTCATTGTTTGAATTTGCCACCACCGTCATCCCTCCTTTCTTTGGCACACATAGGACCGGAGAGGTCCATGAGCTATCGGAAATTGGATAAACCACACCGGTGTCAAGCCACTTGATAACCTCTTTCTTTACCACTTCTTGCGTTACTTCAATTAGTCTTATTTGATGTTCAAGTGAAGGCCTTACATCCTCCTCCAAGATGATTTTATGCATGAAAAAGACGAGGCTTATTCCCCGGATATCGGCCAATGTCCACCCAATCGCTTTTTCCCACTTTTGAAGAACCGCCAAAGTGGCGTCAATCTGCATGTTAGTTAAGCAAGATGAAAAGAATAACAGGTAAAGTGGAATTTGAACCCGAGAATTCATACCTGAGGTGTGGAGGAAGGGGCTTAAACTCCAAAACCGGTGGCTCCTCAATCGGTGGCTTTGTTGGTGGAGTTTTGCGATTTTCAAGATCCAAAGATAACTTTCTAAGCTCATATGAATATGACCCTATACCATGCAATGAATTCACGCACTCCACTCCACTAGCATCATCATTGACATCCATGTTAAGAAGCATGGCCTCAATAGGATCTTCAACATTTATCATGGAACTTGTGTCATCCACTATCACAGCCGTGACAATGTCCACAATTGAACAGACCTCCGTGCCATTGGGTTGTCTCATTGATTAATAAACATGGAATACCACCTTCTCATCTCCCACACGGAATGTCAACTCACCTGCTTGGACATCAACCAATGCCTTCCCCGTAGCTAGGAAAGGTCTTCCAAGAATAAATGGCACTTCAAAGTCCACCTCACAGTCCAATATGACAAAGTCGGCCAGCAATATGAATTTATCAACATGAACAAGAACACCATCAATTATGTCCAAGGGTCGCTTCATCGATCAATCAACCATTTGAAGTCTCATTGAGGTTGGTCTAGGTTGCCCGATTCCCAAGGTCTTGAAAATCTAATAAGGCATAAAATTAATACTAGCCCCCAAGTCACAAAGGGCTTTGTCAAACTCCGCACTACCGATAGTGCAAGGGATAGTGAAAGCTCCGGGGCCTTCAAGTTTTGGGGCTATAGAATGTACTATGGAACACACTTGATGCGTCATTTTAATTGTCTCACACTCCATCAACCTCTTCTTTGTTAAAAATTCCTTCATGAACTTGGCATACCCAGGCATTTGTTAAACTTCCTCCACCAACGACACATTGATAGTAAGACTCTTCATCATTTAGATGAACTTTTTGAATTGATTATCACATTTTTGCTCTGCTAGCCGTTGAGGGTAAGGTGGAGGTGGCCTAGGCAAGGGTGTCTTGGCCTTGGGCATCACCAGTTCAGACATATCAATAATGTGTTCCCTAGACGGGTTCACGACATCTTGAGTCTCTACACCGTCCTCATCATCAATATCAATCCGCACATCATTGGTCACACTTGGTTCAACTACATCATCAACATCCGAAGGAACATTATCATCATGCAACTCGACTTCGTCATTCAACTCTTGATTTTCATTCAAGGCATGCACAACACAGCCTCTCCCACTTCTTGTTGTAACCACCATCACATGATTGTTACCTCCCTTCGGGTTCACTACCATATCACTTGGTAGAGCACCTTTAGGTCGAGTATTCACCGATTCAGAGATTTGGCCTAGTTGCACTTGCAAATTCTCAATAGAGGTATTGTGGAGAGCCAATTGAGCATCAGAGTCTTGGTTCTTCTTCATTATTTGTTCGAACATCATTTCTATTTTCGCAATATCACTACCCGACGAACTAAACCCTTGAGATTGAAAAGGGGTTGATTGTTCGGTTGTTGGTACATGGGGGGCCTTTAAAAACCTTGCCCCCGATTGCCTTGGTTTCCGCTATTATTTTACCCTCCTTGATTGTTGTTGTTGCTACGATTATTATTGTTCCCATTCCAATTGCCTTGATTGTTACCTTTATTAACCCAATTGTTGCTTTGATTGTTGTTGTTCCAATTGCCACCACCTTGTTGTTGGTTGTTACTATTCGCCTCCTTGTTGTGCCCCAATTTCCTTGGGACGCCATTGTTTATTCCCTTGATTTCCTCTATTTACTTGATAGTTATTGACATATTGACATTCTTCACTTTGATCATCATAGCAAACATTCAAATAACCACCACTATCATTGCTACTGTCAAATTTCTCATAATTACCTTGAGGTTGTGGTTTCCCTTTTTGCCTCCTATTCAACATAGAAACACCTTCCATTGCATTGACTTGGCGTGGGTTTTTGGACTTGTTTCCATTGTGCCTTTTCCAATTGATTCATAGTTGTTGTAAGCTCTGCAATAGCTTGACCATGATCATGTAATTCCTTGTGCAAATGGATGACCGTGGGATCACCTTGGGGAACACTTGCTCGACTTTGCCATGTCGAAGAAGTGTCGGCCATTTCATCAAGTTCATCACGTGTCTCTTGGTAAGAAAGTTTCATGAAGTTCAATTCGGCTAATTAGTTCACAATGCATTAACTTGTGCTTTTGATGCCCCGATAAAAGGTTTGTTGAATCATCGCGTTTGTTATGACATTATTAGGGCGCTCCTTCACCATTTTTCTATATCTCTCCTAGATTTCATGCAAAGGTTCTGTTGGCTCTTGATTGAAGGCTAAAATTTAATCCCCAAGTGCCACCATATGACTTAGTGAGAAAAACTTTCCAATAAATTTATCTGCCAATTCATCCCAAGTTGTGATAGAATGATTAGGGAGCCTTTCTAACCAATCCAATGCTTTACCCTGAAGAGAGAATGGGAAAAGCCTCAATCTCAAAGCATCCTCGGATACGTTTGTTTGTTGGCTACCCCAACATGTATCAACAAACCCTTTCAAGTGCTTGTATGCATTTTGATCAGAGGCGCCCGTAAAATACCCTCTTTGATCGAGCAAGGTCAACATGACATTTGTGATTTGAAAGCCATTTGTACCTGATTGATCGACAAAAACAAAATTAGTAAACAAGAAGAAATGAGAAGCAAAACATAAAACTAGCTAAACAAATAGTCAACATCGTAAGCTCCCTGGAAAAGTGATCACTGCCAACTAACCGTTACACTAAGGTAGGAAGAGCGGGTCGCAATAGTTTTTACCCGAATAGTGGTTCGGTATCGAATTTCCACAGGGAGCTAGTAGTGGAGTTGTATTGTCTGTTTAGCATAGAGATGCGGTTGTGCTTCTAATGTCAATTCAAACATTTTTGGTTTTCTTTGTTTATATAACTACTATTATGAAACTAATGATTAATACTACATATGCTACGAGAATATTGTTAAGTTGTATTTAATATAGAGAAAGGCACCAAGGTCGTGACACTACCTAGGTGGCTAATCGATGGACACAAGTTACTAAGGGTAGATTGATATATTTGGGGCTTATGCTATAATCGTTGCACAATTGTACCCATTATCACACCTCTCGGTAGAGAAAATAATTTTGCCCAATTGGCTCTCTCGAGACCAATTTTGTAGGAAAATTAGACCAAGCAACTCGGGTTCAAGTAGGGTGATTACTCTCTCGAGGTTTAACTCGTTAATTGGGACTACCATTTCTCATGGGTCCATCCTAATTCCTTGTTGGGTCAATTTTGGGGTCGTGGACTCTTTTTCTCAAGAAGAGTTGAACCCATTAAGCTTGAATCTATGTTTGCAACTACAAATTCAAAATTGAAACACAAAATCAACCCAAATAACAAACACCCAATATCAATCTAACCCTAGATGGCAACACCCACCAATTACCCACACTAGGGTTGAGCCAAAACCCTAGCTAAAGGGCTTAGCAACACATAATTAAAGAGGAAGCAGAATAAATAGATGAGGAACTAAACATATTAATTATGTACTAAGTAGAATCTACAATAATAAAGAGCAAAAGCTCCACAAATGGCAACAATCTCGTTCCTAGGTGCACAGCTGCGTTCAGAATATTAAAAACTTCCCAAAAAATGGTAAAATGTTCTATTTATACTAGGTTGGAAAAATTGTACGAAAATACCCCTACGGGGTCAGTGCGGACCGAAAAAAAAGACCGGGGCCGCACTGGCTCTTGGAGTGATGATTTCAGCTTCTCTGAAGTTGAGTACCACAGACCGCATAAAAGGGCAGCGCGGTCGCGGAGGGCTCTGGATGGGCCACATAAAATACACCGCGGGGCGTATGTCTTTGATTTGTCTTTATGAAAGCTCTCTGAATCTCCTTCGTGCGAACCACGTAAAAGGGCAGCACGGTCGCGGAGGGCTCTGGCGTGGACCGCGTGAATCTGACAGCGGCCGCGTAGCTTAAGCCTTATATATACCATCTCTTTAAACTTCCTAGTGCGGCCGCGGTCACTGTTGCGCGGTCTCCACTAGGCTCTATTTCCTTCAATTTTCTTGGTTTTTGATGCTTCAGTTGGTTTCACTCCATTTTGAGCTGATCTTTGACATTTGTCACTTTGTCTCTCAAACCTGCAATCAAGCTCAACTTGTAAGTATTTTGAGATTATTTTGTTGCAATTTGTAACCAAAGCAATAGCAAGTAGGGGGTTTTAACATGGTAAAATCCTAACTTTATCAGTCACCTAGATGCATAATCAACGATATCTTTCTTCATCCGCCGCCACCAATAATGCTGCCTCAAGTCACGATACATCTTCGTAGCACCTGGACAAATGGAATACTGAGAATTGTGCGCTTCCTCTAGAATCCCTCTCAAGCCATGTATATTAGGAATACATAGACAACCCTGGAGTCACATAACAACATCTTTGCCAATAGAAACCTCCTTTGTACCACCCAGTAGTACCGTCTCTCTAAGGACCATCAAATGCGGATCATCAAACTCTTCGAGACTTTATCTGCTCCAATTGTGAATATTGAGTAACAACTCATGCAAGGACTCGCATGGGCTCTGAAATATCCAACCTCACAAGCCTATTAGCCAAGGATTGAATGCAAAAGCTAGAGGCCTCTTCTCTGCTGAATGAATGCCAATCTACCCATACAATCCGCCTTTCTGCTCAAGGCATCCACGACAACATTTTCCTTGCATGGATGATAAATAATGGTGATTTCATAATCCTTCAATAACTCAGGTCATCTGTGGGGCCTCAATTGAGATACCCTTGCTTGAACCAATGCTGTAAGCTGCAATGATCAGTGTAAACCTCATATGACATAGCATAAAGATAATGCCTCCATATCTTAAGAGCATGAACAATCGCGGCTAACTGTAGATCGCGCACATGGTAGTTCTTCTCATGGACCTTCAGCTGACGTGAAGCACATTAAGCAACTTGTCCCTCCTGCATTAGTACACAGCCCAAACAAACTCGTGATGTATCTGAATAAACCGAGTACATCCTCGAACCGGAAGGCAACACTAGAACATGTGTTGTAGTCAAAGCCGTCTTGAGCTTCTAAAAGCTCGCCTCATCGAACCAATGAAACAGAGCACCCTTCTGGGTTAATCTAGTAAAAAGTGTTGTTGTAGATGAAAAGCCCTCCACAAACCGACAATAATAACCCGCTAACCTAGAGAAGCTCCTAATCTCAGCCGCTGAAGTGGGACGAGGCCAACTCTGAACTTCCTCAATCTTCTTGGGATCCACCTTAATACCATCTCCTGATACAACATGCCCAATGAATGCCACATAATCTAACCAAAACTCACAAATGGAAAAATTAGCATATAGTTATTGTTCCTGCAAGGTCTGAAGCACCACTCTCAAATGGTACTCGTGCTCCTCCATACTACGCGAATACATCAAAATGTTATCAATGAAGACAATGAAAAACGAATCAATACAAGGCTTGAACACCCTTTTCATCAAATCCATAAATATCGTTGGGCACTAGTCAAGTCGAATGACATCATTAGAAACTAATAATGGCCATATCTGGTACGGAAAGCAATCCTCAAAACATCCGAGTCCTGAATCTTCAACTGATTGTAGCCTTATCTCAAGTCAATTTCAGATAATACCCTAGCACCTTGCAACATGTCAAACAAATCATCACACATGGAAACATGTACTTGTTATTGAGGATGACCATGTTCAACTGGCGATAAGCAATGCATATCCGCATAGTCCCATATTTCTTATTCACAAATAACACTAGTGCACCCCAAGGTGATACACTTAGTCTGACAAACCCCTTTGCTAACAACTCCTCAAGCTACTCCTTCAACTCTTTTGAAGACATATGGTATTATGGGATAGACATAGGCTGGGTACCTGGAGCAAAGTAAATATAGAAATCAATGTCACGATCTGGTGCCATGCCTGGGATGTTAGAAGGAAACACATCAGCGAACTCCCAGACTACTGGCATTGAATCAATTATCGGACACTCTACGGTAGTATCCTGAACATAGCAGATAGGACAAATAACACTTTTTGACCTTATGCAGAGCCTTCATAAAAGAGATAACCCAACTACATGTACTAACAGACGAAACCTTCCACTCCAATCTAGGACCATCTGGCATCGCTAAGCTAACAGTCTTGGCATGATAATCAAGGATGGGGTGCTATATGGATAGCTAGTCAATGCCCAGAATTACCTCAAAGTCGGTCATATCAAGAAATAGAAGGTCTACTCTAGTATCGTAACCATATAATGTGGCCATACAAGACCGGTTGATCTGATCCACAACTAGAGAATCACCCATAGAAGGGGACACATACACTGGAGTACCCAAGGACACACGTGTAATATCCAGGAAATAAGCAAATAGTGATGCCACGTATGAATAAGTATATCATGGATCAAATAACATCGAAGAACCACTACGGTAGACAGAAATAATACCTTTGATCATGGCATATGAGGCCACAACATCCGGTCTGGCTAGAAAGGCATAAAAATTGGCTGGAGCACCTGTTGGCTAGCCTCCGCTGGACTCAACAGTAGCTGGCTAAACTCCCCCCTCCTGGCCTCCACCTCTAGGGCGGCCCCTACCTGTATACCCTCCTTCTTTAGGGAGCAAGACAGCTGGTGCTATAATCATTGGTTGTTGCCCCAACTGCACTACCTTGCCTTGAAGCCTGAGGTAGAATCTTCTCACATGACTAAGATCTCCACACTCAAAACAACCTCTTGGTACTGTGATATACTACCCTGAAGTCTGACCCTGATACCCTCAATACCCACTTGAAGAAACTTGTATAACTTGTGGCCGGTATGAACTCTCTGGCATGGCATTGAAGTAATCACAGGAAGAACCATGATGACCCGAGTACCTACTAGAATAACCCTGAATGGCCAGTGTATGGTAATAAGTCTCTGAAATGGCATTGAAATATAGTCATGCTGGAGTACCCCGAGGACGTAGTGGTGTTGGATACGTGGGCTTGCTAGGCTAACCCCTTCTAAACTGACCTTGGCCCCGAACCGGGGCACCTCTAAACTCCCTAGAATAACAAACCCTATTGTCCCTCTGCATCTGCTCTGCTCTTCTCAAAAGGTAACCCTCAATCATTCGAGCTATCTCCAGTACTAGATGACAAAAAGTCCCCATCTCGACCTCCCGGGCGATAATAGCCCGAATACCTGAGTGCAACCCCGTAACAAACCTTCGCACAGTCTATATGTCAGTAGGAAGGATCATAAATGCATGGCGAGACAATTCATTCAATCTTGCCTAATAATCTGTCACAGACATCTGACCCTACTAGAGCTGCTCAAACTGAAACAGCATCTCTTCCATCTAAGAGGGTGGAATATACCTTTATAGGAATAGGTGTGTGAAATGGTCCCAAGTCATGGGAAGAGAACCAATTGCTCTTCCAAGAAGATAAGATTTCCACCACCAATGGGACCTGCCTCCAAATGGAAAGTAGTGAAATCCACCCTATGCGACTTCAATATCCCTATGCTGCAGTCTGTCTCTACACCTATCGATGAAGTCCTGGCAATCCTCGTGTCCCTCACCTCCGAATACGTGAATGTGTAGACTAGTCCATCTATCCAATAAATTATGAGGCATGTCGATCGCAGCTGGTTTGGGCTCAGGTGCAACTGCTGCAACTAGCTAGGCCTGCTCCCAAGTAGTGCACCCAGGGTCTGATATGGTAGTTGCAAGCCCAGAGCCTGGGCGGTAGGGGTTTGTTCTCCCCATCCCGCTTGAGATATGGCTGGGTTTGCTAAAAAAAACTAGCCTGGGTCATAGTATATATGAACCACATCATACTACCCATGACTTCCTGAAAGCCCGAGACTGGCATGAAATCAATCGGGGCTGGCTCTGCTGCGGGTACCTCGCCGTGCTCTTCAATAATGGGATTCTCCACTTTATCCGCTGGGGGTGTAATTGGGGAACGTCTGGGACGTCTTCATCCCCTACCACGGGCTGGTACCTTTCCCCGGCCTCTACCTCGACCTCTAACAATAGGGGGAGCAGCTCCTGCCACGCCTGGAACGTTTGACATGTGCATTCACCATCTATGAAAGAATAAGATAAAGAAACTTGGTATACCATCAATTGCATGATGGAAGATGAATAAAGAGTAGTTTTCTAACACCCTATAACCTCTCGAAGATAAGTGCAGACGTCTCTGCGCCGATCTGCAAGACTCTATTAGGTCTGCCTATAACTTGTGAGACCTACGTGAACCTAGTGCTATGATTCCATATTTTCACGACCCAATTCTAGTTTAGGACATGATGGCGCCCAGCACCATGCTAAACAAGCTGACAGTTAAGAATCTAGTGATTTCCATTTTTAATAAGTTTTTCAAAAACCTACCTTTCGTTGAATTTGAAGAATTTAATCAATAATAGATTTTAAAATGATCAAAACGAAAGTAGCCAAATGAAATCATAACCCTAGAAATATAACCCAAAATCATAAGTCTACTAGAGTATGTTAAGATACGGTATTACAAGTGTATGAGACTTTTAGTAGAATCTACAAAAGAAATATTAGTCTATAGTATGAAATGAAATAGAGAAAAAAAATAACAAATGGAAGACTTCGAGTGCTATAGTACAGATCGGAAAGGCAGTTCACTGTATAGTCTCACTGTAGGGATCAAATATACGCGTCGGACTAGTAACCACATGTACCTGCCTCAGATCCTACACAATTAAGTACAGAAGTATTGCATGAGTACATAAACAATATATACGTAGTAAGTATCCAGTTTAACCTTGAAGAAGTAGTGACGAGTAGTTGAGTTTGATACTTACTATGGGCTAACAATGATATATCAAAATTTATACTTAGCATGGATTTAATAGATAATACTGAAAGCTCAGTACTAGGAAACAATAATTTCTTCTTTAGTAAATATTAAATCCCAAGTTTAGTTTCATATTCTAATAGTTCGTATCTCAAGTCATTTAAGCAATATCAATTATGAATAGTTCTAGAGATTTTAACATAATATTTATATTGTACACTACCAAAGGATCATACGACATGAACCATAGATACATCTATCTGCTACCGAGGCGTTTGGTCCGCTCCACAAAGAGAAAACATTTCAAAGAAAACACAAATTCTCATTTATAGTCAAGTGTTCCATCGCAACTTCAAGTAAGTGAATTTAACCTTTTACAATTCTTTTACCAAATTCCAGTATGACTTAAGCAATTAAATCAACAAGTAGGGGTGCAACAATTCAAGTATAGCATGGTATGGTTCCTATACTACCCGTATAATATCATAATTAGAATGGACTCTCATCAGCTCATACATACGTGTAGCCCTTACACATAGTAGCACATATTATTTGTAATTTACCTATGGGGTTAATTTCATCTTACAAGGTTAGTAAAGAGATTTATTTCGTCTCAAGGACTACTTTCTGGTCCAAGACTATGCTCAAACCCTCAAATCGGTACCGAACAATTTAAAAGTATTGAAATAGTATATAAACTAATCAATATATGTTCAAAAGTTCATATTCTAACTATTTAAGTGATTATCAAACCCTAAATGTAAGGTTCATAAAAGTCACCGTCGGGCCCACGTGCATGGATTCAAAAAGTTTTCGAAGAAATTTGCTACCCATAACCTCATGAACTATAATGTATGATTTTTACCAAATTCCATAATAAATTTTGTGGTTAAATATCATTTTTATAAAAAAATTCTAGGTTTTTCATCTATCCCATGAATTTCATAATTATACATGTTAAAATTTATCCATAATCTATATATTAAACTCACATTAGGTAGAAATTACATACCCTTAATAGCTATGTTGAAATTGCCCTTTTGAAGCTCTAAAATTGCCCAAGTGTGTGAACAATGGGAGAAAAATGCCTAAGTCCTGCATTTAAAACAAGCTTTGCCCCAGCTCTGACGGCTTTATTCGCAAATGCAGAAGAAGCATCGTGTTTGTGAAGGCTTACACTGACTGGGCATCGTGAATTCGATGTCTTTATCTCGAAAACGAAGAGCAACGCCCACTTAACCTACCTTTTCCCGTTTCTCCTATGCGAACGCAAGTTGGGGTTCATGAACACGAAGGCCTATGATCATAAGGCTTACCAGACGTTTGCGCCTTACCGTGAACAGGAAGGGCAATTTGCCCACTGTCCACGATCTTTTTTCGTGAACGCGATGGCCCTCCCGTGTTCACGAAGGGAAATTTGCTTTGTTTTGAGTGGGTATCAGTAAAATAGATTGGGCACAACTTAAGAAGCTTGAATTTTAGCTTTGGGTTGATTTGGTAAACTTTTGAGGTTGTTTGAATTGAAAATTCAAAGTAAAAGCTGAAAATCACAAAGAAAGTGATATATGAATCACACTGTGTATCATTCGTGTGTATCACATGTTTATCATATTTGTATCAATTGTGTATCACATGTATATCCATGTATACCTGTGTCTGAGATACATGTGTCACAGAAGATTTTTTTAACTCGATTTGATTATAAATTTTTATACAAAACCAGTACAACTCATCTCCGATCTTCCTCAAATTTTGTATATTGACTTGTCTATATATTTTCAATGAATTTCAACAATACCCATTGAAAAAGTTCCTTTTTTATTTAGGTTTTTTGAATATTGTATAGAGTTTTGTATTTCATCACCTTATTTGCTACCACGTCCATAAAATTTCCTTTACGTCTTGTATCTAATGTTGTTAATCACACTTAAAAATATGGAAGGTAATTTTTGTATGTAATTCTTTAAGAGAAAGAATCCTATTATTTGGTTTTTCAATTTTTGGTGGCTAGTTTTGGTAAGTCTATAACTAATGGCTAGAGATTGATAAGTTGAGATATATTTGGAACATTTTCGTAATTTTCTCTTTAACTAAATTTCTTGCTAGATCCTCATGGGCTTTATATCCCATTAACTTCTATGATCTTTTTTTTTTTGCCAATTACTTAAATATCTATTATTAAATATGGAGTATTACAAAGTAAAAACTAAGAAACTATGAAAAGATATTTGAAGCTTTCATATGTATCTCTAGACAATAAATTTACATCAAGAAAATAAAATTAAGACCAAAAACTATTATAACAATCGTAGTGTTTTATTTCGAATATTTGAGTGTATAATCTCTATGATTCCTCTGATTCTACTTTTCTAGTATGAATTCAAAGGCCTTTGAGCTTGATCTTGAATTTAATTTTGATTTATCCATCGCAAACACTTTCATTGTTGCCATGAATTTTATCACGAACATATAGCCTTTATCTTGAACGCCTTGTATTTTATTTGACTTCGCTCTTGATCTTGAATACTTGAATTGTTCTTCGTTCTTGAGCTTGAATGCTTGATCTATTCTTCGTTCTTGAATTTGAACTTGGTTTTTTGCACTTGAACTTTTGTTTGAAGCTTGAAACTTGTGGAGGAATTTGCAATCTTTGATCGACAAGCTCTTAATTACTTTTTGTTATAAATTCTGTGTCCTTTCTGAGTTATGAAAACCTCTATTTATAGTAATGGAAGGAAGGAGTTGTGATAAGAACAAATTCATTCCGACAAATCAAATTAAAGTGTGATATGGCCGCATTTGATTGGCCATAACATGTCGCTTGCACACGTGGCGGGATTTCATTGGCCTTTTAGTGTGACTGTGCATACCTTGTCATTTTGACACGTGGCATGGTCCTATTGGCTTTTTCGCTTGACTTGGCGCGCCATGCCGTTTGAAACGTGGCACCAAACTGGACCTCTAGGAAGATGACATCTTGGGCTTAATGAAGTAGGCTCATCATTTGTGGCCCAATGGATTAAGACTTTATACATTGGACTTGTAATTAGTTCAATTATATTAACCCAATAAATTTATTTGAATTAATATATTTTAAATTTTAAAATAAAGTCCCGATTATTTTACGAATTTAATTTTAATAAAATTTATATGCCTACAAATAATCCCTACTTGAAAACTTGTTAAGGCGTATGCTATGCAGGATTTCGGGAATAAGACTTGAAGTACGGATTAAATTTCATTCTTCCTCCAGTTAGTCGAATTAAGAGTCTCCCCAATGCATATGGCAATTCATTGAATTATTGCTCTAGAAACATACTTAAACTAACGAATAACCAATCTTAGTCAATTGGCTCATTCGTCCATTAACGTCAAAGTCAGTTTCTTTGCATTTAAACCCTTTCTCAAGCAGATAATGTATTGAGAATTACAATCCAAGTGTTTGGCTACTCGTACAATTATTACATTTTCTCCAATTTACCAAGAATTATGACACGTAGAAGGATCCAAAAGAATTTCCTCCTGCCACTCCATTAAGCATCGTTAAATCCAACTAGGAATCAAATTCCTTACCAATTTTAGTTTGGATACTCAAGGATTAAGTCATACAGCCTTTATACAGCAAATCTCACATTGGACAATAACTTATTAACGTCTCCTCTCCAAATCTATATAAACCCATATGTTCATATTTGTTGAGTAACAGTCAGCAGTATTCGAAAGTCACTTGAATCTATTTTTTTGACTCAAAAGCATTAACGCGAAAGTAATTTCTTCTTTTTTTTCTTTTTTGTGTTTTTCTTGTTTTGTTGGCTTTTTATTCTTTTTCTTTTTATTAGGTCAAGCGACAAAGATATGTTCTTGTTCAACAAAATAATCCATGCATGAAGAATGCGGTCTTAGGATGTGAGGAGATGGGTACTCATCCTTGCCTAAATATTGGAGATATTGCGTTCATGTCCCGACTACCGGATATATACTCTCAATGTGGCCCGACTACCGGAGAGATTAATCTAAAAATGGCTCGATTACCGGAGAGATTAATCTCAAATGTGGCCCGACTACTGGAAAGATTACTCTCAAAATGGCCCGACTACAGGAGAGATTACTCTCAATGTGGCCCCATTAACGAAGAGATTACTCTCAAAATGCCCCGACTACCGAAGATTTTACTTTCAATGTGGCCCGACTACCGGAGAGATTACTCTCAAATTAGCCCGACCACAGGAGAGATTACTCTCAATGTGGCCCGATACCAGAGAGATTACTCTCAAAATGGCTTGACTACCAAAGAGATTACTCTCAATGTGGCCCGACTACCAGAGAGATTACTCTCAAAATAGTCCGACTATCGGTAAGCTAACTTAAGGTGCAAAGGATCTTATATGTCCATCTTAAGATTGGAAAGTAATAGTTCCCTTTGAGGACAAACCTGGAAGAGGCCAACTTAAGGTATAAAGGGACTTATATGTGTACCTTAAGATTGGAAAGTGATGAAGCTTCAACTCGAAGACGACATCTACTTGAACACTTGGAAAACTTTGAAGATCTGACGAACTTTGTAGACTTCAATTCGAGGATTCGAAGGGCTTAAACAATTCAACTTTAAGACTGGCGATTTGAAGACTGAAACTTGAAGACCGACGAACTTGAAGACTTCAACTTTGAAACTGGGAGGGCCTAAATATTTCAATTTGAAGATCGGCGAATTTGAAGACTTCAACTTTAAGACCGACGGACTTAAAGACATCAACTTTGAAACTTGGAGGGCCTAAATATTGTAACTTTAAGATCAACGTATTTTGAAGATTTCTACTTGAAGACCGACATGGTTGAAGGTTTCCACTTGAGGACTTCAACTTGAATACACTTGAAGACTTCAACTTAGAAACTTTGAGGGGTTAAATATTCCCACTTCTCTTTTGCTTTACATTGTTCGATTTTCATCTTAGTCGCATAATTTTCAGCTTTACATGCTTGTAATAAATGATTCATATGTTGTTGTGGGAGAGTTCAAATAATGAACCGTTTGATGACTTCAGTATATAAAATATATCCAATACTCAGAATCAAAGACCCTCAGAATCGCACCGGATAATATTTTGAAACCAATTTTAGATTTCACCATGTTAAAAATATTAGATTTGCGCAGTCTCACCAAAAAAATTCATATCTCGGTGTAGAAATATCGAAATCGCAAACCGTTTAATTTCAAGAAAATTAAACTTCAAGATTTATAAAATATCCAAAATTCTCAATCAAAAAAATTCATAATCATCCTAGATATATTTCGAAATCAACTTTATACTGCACCACGCTATCAATTTCATATTTGTGCAGTCTCACCAAATAATTCATATCTTGGTGTAGAAATATCGCAATTGTAAACCGTTTGATTTCAAGAAAACTAGATTTCCATACCTAGAGCATATAAAAAATTCTCAATCAAATAACTTCTAAACCATCCCAGATAATATTTCAAAATTAACTTTATGTTGCACCACACTATCAATTCCAGAGTTGCGCAATCGCACAAATTTTTTATCTTGGTATGGAAGACATATGATCGGAAGATGTTCTTACTTTCCATCAATCAAAATTTAAGAGCCATATTCTCAAAAACATCTTGAGTTCATGTCTCACTGAATTTGAAACGTTGTGCCAAGCAATCTTTTCCTTATACTTGTGTTTCCTTTTGATGTCTCTCTTCTCTCTCTCCCCCCCACCCTTTTTTGAGGCAGAGGGCAGACTTGAAGGTTTGGAAAACCTAAATACATAGGGAATCCATGTACTTCAATGCAAATACTTTACATCCTTCTAAAATCGTCCCATCGAAGATATCAATTTACCATGGAGGGTTGCCCCCTTTAAATCAAATGAAGTCAAACTTGATCTTACATTTCTTCATACTTCATTCGAACGAAAATTGTGGCAATATGTATGTTTTGAACTTATGTGATTGAACTTAGAATGAAACTCTAAGTTGCTTACGTACCTCGGTGAAGAGGATCAAGTCATATCGTAGTTCAAATTGTGTAGATTTTTTTTCTTCTATTTTTACATCCTAACTTTTTCCTAGGCCGCCTCTTTTGAGATTTTCAACCTAGCGGACCTTTTTGGGTCGTACTCATTTTATTCTCTTGCGGACCAGGAGTGTAGCAAAATGCAGTTTAGGCTCATGCGTCAAGGTGTGTTGCAACTTCAAGGATAATACTTCTTCAAAAACTTGTCATTGAGAGGGCTGATCTCCATATCATCTGCTTCAACCAGCTTGTAAGCCCCACTTGAGTAAGCTTCTTGCATGACATATGGCCCATCCCACTATCAAGTGAACTTACCTACAGGTTTATGGGAAAAAATTATGGGTCTTCGTATGGCAAGGACGTGATCTCCTACTTGAAAGGATCTCGGGCGGACTCTTTTATCGAAGGCACGAGATAATCGAGCTTGATAACATTCAAAACACTGTTGAGCTTCCAATCTCTTTTCATAAAGAGCTTTGAACTCTGCTAACCAAAGTCGAGCATTTTATTCATCAGTGATACCATTTTGAATAGCAAGTTCTAACGAAAGTATTTGACGCTCAAGTGGCAAGACTCTTTGACTCCATAAACGAGTGAATAAGCAGTCGCCCGTATTGGGGTACAGTGAGTCGTCCTATATGCCCATAGAGCTTCTTCTATATGTCCATTCCAATCTCGTCTTGATTTGGAGATGACTTTCTTTAACAAGTTGTATAGAGTCTTGTTAAATGCCTCAGCTAGACCATTGGCGTCAGCATTGTACATCGAAGAGTTACATTGCTTGAAGCCAAAGAGATCATAAATCTTGTTCATCACATATTATCGAATGGCTTTCCATTATCCGTTATTATATAATGAGTAATGCCAAAGCGATAAATAATGTTTACTCGGATGAAACTTGAAACATTTTCCTTTTACTTCCTTAAGAGCAACATCTTCAGCTCATTTTGAGAAGTAGTCAGTTGCAGCCCGGATGTATAGGTGCCCATCAAAGGACTTTGGCAGTGGTCTAACAACATCCAATTCCCAAGCGTCAAATAGCAAGGATGTAACAGTTGGGTGCAACATTTGAGGAGGTTGATAAATAAAATTTGCATGGAATTGACAAGCCTTGCATCTTCTGGAGTAGTCAATGCAACTTTTTACCATCGTTGGCCAATAATATCTCATCCTTTTTATATGGAAGTGGAGCTTTGGTCCAGACTGGTGTGACCCACATACCCCAGAATGTGCCTCCTGCAAAACTTGGAGAGCATCTTCTTCTCCTAGGCATCGCAAGAGTACTCCCTTGAACGACCTTCTACATACAGTATCCTTGTAGTAAAGGAAGCGAGGTGCATGATGACGGATTTCAGTCCTTCTCCTCAAATTTTCTGGAAGTATCCCATAGCATAAGTAGTCGATAATGGATTGTCGCTATTCTTCTTTCTCAACTTTGGAGCAGCCAAAGCATCATTATTCTTATTTTCTTTCCTTGGCACATGCTCAATAGTCACATCACCGAGCCACCCCATCAACTTTTAGCGTAATTATGATATGGGCGTAGTTCAGGCTTCTTGACCTCGTAACTACCCAAAAGTTATTTTACCACTAACTGGGAGTCACCTAAGACTTGCAATTGCAAATGCTTCATATCAACAGTCATTTCGAGCCCAAGTATTAATGGATGATACTCAACAACATTGTTGGAGTAGAGTTGTGTCAAGGCGAAGGAGTAGGGCAAGACTTCACCTTGGGGAGTGACAAATACTACGCCAGCCCCAGCTCCCTCATGATGCGCAGCACCATCTAAGTAGCTCTTCCATGTAGGTTGAACTTCAACGACCATTGCTTTCTTATCAGATAGTTCATCAGTTAGCTCCCAGTCATCGGGTATCAGATGATCTACCAAGAAGTATGCCAACGCTTGTCCTTTTACAACCTCTTGAGGGATGTACAAAATCTCGAATTGTTGAAGTTGGAGGTACCATCTTGCTAGTCGATCACCGAGAATAGGTTTTGACATCACAAACTTGATGGGATTTTCTTTAGAAACAAGACGGACAATATGAGCTTGAAAGTAGTGGTTCAACTTTTGAATTGAGAAGACTAGCGCAAAACACAACTTCTCAATTGGCGAAATTCAACTCCTTAGTGTCATCATCATGCTCAAGTAGTAAAGAGAGTTTTATTTCCCCTTACTATTTTCTTGGGCCAACAGTGCTCCTATAGACCTTTCTTCTGCTGCAATGTATAATATTAATAGCTTTCCTGGCATAGGGGCTGCTAAAACTGGAGGCTTCATCAAGTAGAATTTAATGCTGTCAAAGGCATTACTGCATGCTTGGTCCCATTTGAAAAGGACACCTTTCTTCATAAGGCGACTAAATGGTTGACACCTCCCAGCTAGGTTCGCGATGAATCTCCTAAGGTACGCTAACTTTCCTTGCAAACATTTATATTCATGGATATCCCGAGGCTCGATAATTTTCAAAATGGCATCCACTTTGGCTTGATCAATTTCGACCCCTCGATGTCGGACAATGAAACCAAGGAACTTTCCAGAAGTAACTCCAAAGGAACACTTCAATGCATTCATCCTAAGTTGGTACCTGCGGAGCAATTCAAATACCATCCTAAAGTCCTCCAAGTGGTCCCCCTTCTCTCTTCATTTCACCATCATGTCATCAACATAGCATTCGACATTCTTGTGGAGAAGATCATCGAAAATATTCTGCATAGACCTTTGGTAAGAAGCGCCAACGTTCTTCAAGCCAAAAAGCATTACCTTATAGCAATAAATACCCTTTGGGATACAGAATGCAGGAACATCTTTTGGTGCCATGCATATTTGGTTATAGCCCGATGAGACGTCCATGAAAGACATTTCCTCATACCCACTAGTAGCATCGACCATCAGCTCTGGAATAGGAGGCGGAAATTCATCTTTTGGACATGCATTGTTGAGATCTATAAAGTGAACGCACACTTGAATCTGGCCATTCTTCTGCCTTATTGGGACAATACTTGAAACCCATGTAGGGTATTTAACTTCATGAATAAAGCCATCTTCGATAAGTTTGTTAACTTCTGTTTCAATCAAGGGAACCAAGTTCGACCTAAAATGCCTTTGAGCTTGTTTAACAAGTCGAGCACCATTTTGGACTGCAAGGTAATGGACTGCTACTTTCAGTTCCAAGCCAGGCATCTCTTTGTAACTACAAGCAAAGACATCCCTGAACTTTTTGAGTAACTCAATATAATTTTTCTCTTCATTAGCTTCAAGTAAAGCACTTAGGTAGGTCGATCTTGGTTCTTCATCGGTGCCAAGGTTAACTTCTTTTAAGACATCAATTGTCGTCTTCATTCCTTCTTCAGGTTTAGGTGGAGCATCTTTCGCCTCTTTATCTTCTTAAGGGTCCCAATCATTGAAGGATATGTTATAACACGGTGAGATGTCATCCAATTCCGCCTTATCTTCCATCGAAGATGAAACGCCATTCTCGACTTGTACAGTAACATGATATGAAGAACCCACACTTTCTTTGCCTTCATCACATTCCTTAGTACAGACCACAGTAAATGGCTTTACCTTCAGTATTTCTTTACATGAAACCACAATTTTCGTTTGTCGCCTCATTCTAGAAGGAATCAAACATTGGAAATCCTTAGATATCTCATGGGATTTTTGGTGAAGCAGGTGTTCTTATGCTTTGAAAATTCTCCGAAACTTGATCCCCTTCTTTAGTATACTTAATCTTTCAAACACAGAGGTCATCACAAGTGATTTTCTAAGTCCATCAAACACAGAAGGGTTGTTAGAAGCGGCTGATTCGTTTTCTATGGTGATATAATTGCTGCTTGCCTTTCTTATTGAGATGCGCACTGGTGACGGTTGTTTGTATCCCAAACCTTCACGTGGTTGCCTTGTTGCATCTTCTGATGGGAGCTTCCCTAACTTTGATGGCTCATTGGGATTATATCCAGCTTTTGCAAATAACTTATAAGCATTAGGACCAAAACCTTCATCTGCAAATGATTTTGGGCTACAAACCCTACAAGAGGCATTAAGGACGGCTTTATTGCCTCAATTCGTTTGACAAGAAGATTGAACTCCTTTAACATTTTAGCTTGGTGATTAAACAATTCACCTTCATATCTTCCTTCTACGGATATATTGGAGTGTCGTACTTACTTTATTGCCATAAGACGTAATAATCCCTCTATAAGATTCATTCACGTTGGGTTGTACCTCCTTACTAACAGCTTTGGCTTCACCAGTAGTCACCTCTTCTCTTTCAGTTGAGAGCTCTTTATTCTTTCTTTTCATGCCATCGTCAGCTTTTAACTCCTTCATTCAAGTAAAACTTTGCATCAGCGAAGTGTGACTCAGCCTCGGTGAATGACTGATCATTAGCAACTATCGTCTTCTAGACTCTACCCTCATCGTATTTTAAACATTGATAGTAGGTAGATGGAACTACTTTACTCTCATGTATCCAAGGCCTCCTAAGAAAAACATTATGTGAAGTCTTTGCGTGGATCACATGCAACCATGCACTTGATTGCATATCTTCAATAGTGATTCCCAGCCTGATTGCGCCTATGGATCTTTTCCCCCCTTGGTCGAATCCTTGGGTCATCACACAACTTTCTGAGTGTTCATTCATGGGAATACATAGTTCTCAATAGTGTGGATTGGTAAAATGTTCACTGAGGATCCTCCATCAACCAAAATCCAGTTTACCCTTTTATCGCGCATATAGCCAACCATGTACAATGGGAGGTTATGAGGAGTGTCACCTAGACAAAGATTGTCGTTTGTGAACATGACCTTTTTCCTCACAAGCATTAACTTCCTAAGGAGTGGACTCGATGGGCTTTTTCGAAGATGGTGCTAACAGTAGGTCATCACTCTTTTCTTCCCCTTTGTCAACATGGCAACAACAGGCATCAATGGCCTCATTGGAAATCTTCGTGCAGAACCAACTTGGTAAGAACTCTTCCAAGGTCACTAGATTACATGGCTTTTGTGTGTGGTGCATCTCCACTTTTGCTTTCTTCAAATGCCTAACTAGATTCTTTTTCATTGGTCTTTTTACCATCATCTTCCTTGTTGATTGTTGTACTGATTCTTTTCGTGGGCTCCTTTTGTGGCGCCTACGACGATTCACCAACGTCCAACCTTTATAATCATCTGGTTGGTCGTCTTTAACTTTGTTGTTCTATAGTAATTCTTCATTTTTCATTCCTTTAATACCGCATAATTCGTTCAGGCCAAATGAGCCAAAGGTGATAGAGACTTGGTTTTGCTTGCTTTCTCATCTTCAAGCACGGTCTTCTTTTCGCGATCCAAGTCCATGACTTTGTCCTTGAAGACAAAGCACTTCTCAAAGGGTGGCTTACAATTCGGTGATATTTGCAGTAGTTTGGATCATATGTTTTCCCAGCTTCATTTGGTCGCTTCATATCATTAAGTTCAATGAGATTTTACTTGAGAAATTCTTCAAAAATGCTGGTACATCAGAATCTTGGAATGGGTACTCTTTCTCCTGCATCTCTTTTACAGTTAACTTTCCACTTGGCTTGTCTTGAAAATAAGTGGATTTCATATTCTGCTTCTTTTTCACCTTCGTCGTGAACTTCATAGGTGATGTATTGACATTCATAGCTTCTTTGCTTTCATACTTGTGTACGAACTTGCCCCACTTCCTGACTTCTTGCTTGTCATTCGCTTTGCGAAGTTCATAGATAGGCAACCTTTCATTTCCAGCAGAGGCCATGCTCAATTCCATGTCATGGGCACGAGATTGAAGTTCTTCAAATGTTCCAGGCTTGATACCCTGCAAGATGTAGCACAATCTCCAATGCATGCCTTGGATGCACATCTCTATGCCTAAAGCTTCACTAAGCATGTCTTTGCAATTGAGGCTTGCATTCCTCCAACGATTGATAAAGTCGATAATTGGGTCCCCCTTTCATTTACGAGTATTTGTAAGTTCTATCATACTCACAGTATGTCTCGTACTATAAAAGCGATTGAGGAACTCTTGCTCTAGTTGATCCCAGCTATAAATAGATCCATCCTCGAGGTCCGTGTACCTGTCAAAAGCATTTCCTTTTAGCGAACCGACAAACTGCTTGATAAGGTAATGTCCATGAGTCCCAACATTGTTGCACGCCTCCACGAAGTGTGCCATGTGTTGCTTTGGGTTACCTTTAGCATCAAACTATTGAAACTTTGGAGGTTAATAGCCAGAAGGCATCTTCAACATATCGACCCTTGAAGTGTACAACTTTGCATGCGTAAGGGAGGATTTAGTAGCAACTTCATATTTTTTCTTAATGGTTCCTTCAATGAACTCCTTCAATTGATCGATTGGAATCATTCCTTCAGATAAGACAGGGATAGCCTTAGTGGATGCTACTTGTCTTGGGGAGAGTCACTCTCTAGAACTTCTGGGAGCTTGCCGACTGCATGGGTTGATTCTTCTTCCATCAAGATTCCCACCATGTCTGTTAGCTTGTCAATTCTATCCTCTTGATTTTTTATGCATTTGGTCAAGCCAGTGATTGATTTCGTCAAGTATTCCAACTGCTCCTCCATAGATGAAGTGTTTGACACCATGGCTTGCATGATTATCCAGGATGACGGAGAGTAGCATAGATTTTCACACAGATTGATCCTTGTTTGGCTCATGCTATGTGGTATAAGTAGGGAGGATCCATCACTTGAAGCATCATCATCTTCCTTCACAGCAGAGTGCTTGGATCTGGAGAGGTCAAGCAGCGCAAGAGTTTTCTTGATCTTTTCAGCAACATCGCTTCCTCTTTCAGATGTGCTTGTGGAAGATCTAGATTCTTTTGAGGATGAATATCCCAAAATAGGGGTTCATGCGGACGACACTTGGGATGCTTGTTGTCCAAAGGAACTTGCTTTGCTCCTCGTGACTGGTCCAAAGCTTCCAAATGTAACATCGAGGATGCTTTCATCATCAGCGTAGAACCTGGAGTTAGCAGCCTTGGTGGAAGTGGAACCGAGTTGATTTTCTTTGAAGCCATTTCAATGTTTTTGGACTTTGGTGATTGAAAATTTGAGATGAGAGGTAGAGATGGTCCCACTGGGCGTGCCAGAATTTTTAAACAATAAATTTGCATCAAGAAAATAAAATCAAAACCAAAAAATATTCCAACAATCGTAGTATTTTGTTTCGAATATTTGAATGTACAATCTCTATGATTCCTCTAATCCACTCTTCTAGTATGAATTCTAAGGGTCTTTAAACTTGATCATGAATTTGAATTTGATCTATCCGTCGTGGACACTTTGATTGTTGCCACAATTTTTATTACGAACAAGTAGCCTTGATCTTGAACGCCTTGTATTTGATTTGACTTCGCTCTTGATCTTGAATACTTGAATTGTTCTTCATTCTTGAGCTTGAATACTTGATCTATTCTTCGTTCTTGAACTTGACTTGAACGTTATTGCTTGAAGATTGAAAGTAGTGGAGGAATTTGCATTGTTTGATCCACGAGCTCTTTCTTGTTTCTTGTTATAACTTCTGGTGTCCTTTCTGAGTTATGAAGACCCCTATTTATAGTTGTGGAAGGGAAAAGTTATGATAAGAACAAACTCTATCCGATCAATCAAATTGAAGTGTGACATGACCGGAGTTGATTGGCCAGAACATGTCACTTGCACACGTGGCACGATTTCATTGGCCTTTTAGTATGACTGTGCATGCCTTGTCATTTTGACACGTGGCATGGTCCTATTGGCTTTTCCATTTGACTTGGCGCGCCACATCATTTGACACCTGGCACCAAACTGGGCCTCTAGGAAGATGACATCTTGAGCTTAATGAAGTGGGCTCATCATTTGTGACCCAATTACGTGGGCTAGTCCAATGGATTAAGACTTACTTATTTAATCCATATACATTGGACTTGTAATTAGTCCAATTATATTAACCCAATAAATTTAGTTGAACTAATATATCTTGAATCTTAAAATATAGTCCAGATTATTGTACGAATTTAATTTTAATAAAATTTATATGCCTACCGTATCCATAAAAGAAAATGAGGAGTTCACTTTGACCAAATAGATTAATCACTATCTAAATGTAATTTTAAGGAGCGAAAGTAGTAGTAGGCAGTCTAGATAGAGTTTTTATTTTATAGGATCTTATAAGTACGAACTTTTTATATGTCTTTTCTTTCAATTAGAATTCTATTTTACTAATTTATAACTTATCTTGTAAAATTCTAACGTACTGTCCGTTATGTTCTACCCTTGTGAATTTTTGAAAAAATCAGAAGTTCGTTAATGGATATAAAGTCGGTATATAATCTTAGGGCCTAATGACTCAAATTACCGAAAAGAAGAATATTAATTAGGATTAAAAGTTTATGATTCCTCCTAAGCAATGTTATAAAATACACAATTTTGTCCAATATCCCTTAATTACTGTGAGACATGACAATACTTGAGCAAAGTCTTCTCTTTGAGGAACTCAAATTGTTCACTTGTTACCTGTTTGCAGATGGCAGCAAGATATCGTTCGGGTATCGTTTTGACTTTTTTCAGAAGATCTGTTAATTAAAGAGCCACCATCCATATCAATTCTTGAGCAATATATATGCTTGAGCATGGACTCCTCAATATTCATCTGAATAACCTCTTTTACGTTGCAATTTGACTTTCGCATTATTTCAATCTCTTAAATCATTTTATATTATAGTCACCCTTTAATGCTGCAACTTAGTGTTTTTTTATAGAACTAATATTTTATTCCATTAAAAAAAATTGTCTTTACATATCCAAATTAATGCTGACCATTAATCTCCTTCACTATTGCAAAGTTTAACACTATGACTACACTAACTTAATTGAACTATAAATTATACTAAAGAGAATTATTTAAACTCTCCAATTCTTTCTGTTATTTTATCTTTTCCCTCTCTTGTATGTGCATATGTATAGCAATTTTCATGCATGGATCATCCACGTTGTATCTGCCTTTGTCGAATCTAATCGAGTTTCTTTCGCGCCAAATACAGTAGACAACCATCGCAAAAACGGTTGTAGTCATCATTGCTTTATAATTTTTCCTTTTTGCCAAACTGCTCATCCAGCTCAGCTCATTCTGGCAGTTTCATATCTACCTCGCAATGTCCAGCCATTTCAATACTTTGTCCCATAGCTTGTTAGTTTTTGGACAGCCAAAGTATAAATGATCAAAAATATTCATATTGTTTGCACAGAAAACACATCCTAATGGAACTGGAATTCCAAACTTAATGAGTGTATCCACAGTTGCTATCCTTTGCTTTGAATATGGGATGGATATGTGTATATAAATAAATGTTTTTCCAAATAACTTTTTGAAATTGAGGCTGCATCTGAACATAAGCTTTATGTATTTGGAACTTGCCTTGCTTCACTAAGCTCTCCAATGTAGATATAAGATTGTTATGAACCGGCTTCATCTGCTTCACATCTTCCCTTGCCTGTTTGATTTTCCTCACCACTTATGTTGTTGTTTTAGGTGTGTTCATTTTTGCAATATCTATGTTCTTTATATAGTAACTGTGTGCTCATTTGATCCACAGTGTATCTTTCTTCATTGCCAATGTCCAGAGATCTTTCAGTAATGCTGCTTTATTCCATATCTTCATATTTATAACATTCAAGCCTCTAGTAGCTCTAGGTTGACATATCTTGCCCCATGCAATCAAAGTTTTCCTTGAGCAATCAGTTAAACCAGTCCGCAGAAAGGTCCTACTCTTTATCATATTCATGATCTTCTTTGAAAATAAACATATTTGAGACCAATATTTTTATTCCAAACAATACGTATTTAATGAGATGAATTCTTCCAGAATATGAGAGCATCCTAGCTTACCAGTATCTTACTATTTGAGTAATCTTTTCCAATATAGGTAGACATTGGTAAATGTTCAGTTTCGTTGAAGACAATGGAACCCTCAGATAATTAAAGGGAATAGAGCCCTTTGTATATCCAGTAAGCTTTATCAATTGCTCCTTTATATGTTGTGCCACACCAGCAATATAAATTGAGCTCTTTTCTGCACTTGCCTGCAACCCAAATGTAATTGAAAATGTATTAAAGGCTTTCTGTAATATAGTAACTGAAGTTGTATCACCCCTGCAAAACATTAACAGATCATCAGCAAAACATATATGTTTCACTCCCACCTTTTTGCACTTTAGATGGAATTTGAACTCCTTTTGAAAGAACAGTTGGTTCATCTCCCGTTGTAAGTATTCCCTAGCAATCACAAAGAGGCAAGGAGACATTGGATCTCCTTGTCTTATCCACCTCTTAGCTAAAAAAGGTTTGGTAAGTCCACCATCCAGAACTAAAGAATAGGACACAGTTGTCACCACATTCCATTATCCATAGAATGAACTTTTGAGGGAAACCAAGATCAGTAAATATGTATCTAACAAACTACCGCTCCAATGAGTTATAAGATTTCCTTAGGTCCACCTTTAGAAAACATCTTGGAGACAAGCCTTTTCAATTATAGACATTGAATAAGTCATGACTAAATAAGATATTATCAACAATACTCCTCCCTTATATAAAAGCAGGATGTGCTCCTTTTGATTCTTTTAGTCAGGATCTTGGAAATGGTTTTGTACATAGTAGTGCAGCAAGTAATAGGTCTATAGTCGTTCACTATTGTAGGTGCTGGAACTTTAGGGATCAAAGTTATAGCTGTATAGTTCCATGCTTTCTTCATCTTACCTGTTTGAAAAAAGAATAACACCACATAATATATATCTTGTCTCAATTCCTTCCAATGCTTTGTAAAGAATTCTATTGGGAAACCATCGACGCTTGGGGCTTTATCATTTGGCATGTCTTTCACTGCTTTATCTACTTCTGCATATGATATGTCCTGTATTAGTTCATGTTGTTGTTGTATTGATAGGAATTCTCCTTCTTTGATGAATATGGTATTAGGACATGGCTTTATTCCAGTAGCTTTTCTCATAAGTTGTTTGAAAACGCATGTGAATTCTTTATCTACAGCTTTAGGGTCAGTGATATTAACTTCCAAACCATTATACATGGTAGTAATTATAATCTTGTTTGCTCTAATATTTAGTTGTGCATAGATATATTTGGAGTTTGAATCCCCATAATTATTCCAGGTTACTCTAGCCTTCTGCCTTTGTATTCTCTCATCTATGATACTCTATTTCTCTATTTCATACATAGTCTATTTTTCATGTTCTATCAACACTTGGTTGAAAGGATCAAGTATCAAATTGGCTTGAGTGAACTTCAAATTCTATCTTATTTGTGTCAATCTTTGCTCATAGTTAGCCATCTCCTTGTTTTGACATGTACCCATAGCTTTTAGCTTTTGTAACTTCTGCCAAGTACCAGTCATAGGATCATTTCCCAGCTTCTACTTCCAAATTCTATCTACCATAGGCTTAAACTCCTTGTGCTCCATTGTTACCATGTACAATTTGAATGGCTTGGCATATATACTCTTTTCCATATTTAGACCAAGTTAGGTGAGTGATCTGACACTCTAGGTTCTACAATTCAGCTTCCACATGCCCATAATCTTTAGTCCATTCAAACTTGATAAAACCTCAATCTATCTTACTGTAAACTCTATCATTTGCACTTTGCTTATTACACCAAGTAAAGAAACAACCCTTTGTCCTCAATAGGGTCAGTTGCATGTTATCAATACAATTCTTGAACTCCTAAATCTCATTCATAATAATTGGTTGTCCTAATCTATCATCTGTGGTTAGGATATTGTTGAAATCACCACTTATGTGCCATGGAATTTGAACATGCCCCTCTATCTGTTGCAAATCATACCATAGACTTACCTTTTTCCTCTAACTTGTTCGTAGCAAACACTACATTCAACATAATCTAATAACCAGTCACTAGATCATTCACTAGACAATGACTGAACTGCTCATGGATTTGAATTATGTTAACTAACAAAGTGGTCTTCCATAACACCCATATTCTCCCATTTTCAGTCTTTGAATAGTTACAACAATAATCCTAATCCTTTGCTACCTTATAGATAATATTTTTTTCCTCTTTTTCTTTTACTCTAGTCTCTAGACATCCTAAGATATCTATTTTATTCTTTTGTAAAAAGATTCTCAGTTCTTTCTGCTTATAAGGCTTATTCAGCCCTCTTATGTTCCAATAACTTATAATCATGGTGGTTTTTGTATAGGATCAGAGTTCATCACCCCTCCCTGTACTGAAATTTGCCCACACTCTTCTAGTATTGTGATCTATTAGAAGGGCTAACCTCACCATTTATTGGACGCTAAACAACTGGATTATTCTGCCTTTCACTACCTTACTTTCTTTGTATCATCGTACTTATTTGGTATGATTCATCTAATGTGTTCTTCTTTCCTTTGTCAATTTTTGTTGGAGGTTTTACTTCAATCACCTCACCAATCCCATATTCTTGTTCCTGTTAATCTTTTGGCTTCTATTGTTGAATAACTTTCCTCCTTCTGCCTCTATTTCTTCTTTTAAGGGCCTTGAATTCAGTATCTTTATGATGTTTGGTTGACTTCCGGCACTCAAAGATATCATGACCAAAATGTAAGCATTAACTAAAGAATTTTGGCCTCCATTCATACAATATTTCTTATTGTCGTACCAATGGGAGTTACATTCTCAACATTCTCCACTAATGGCTTCGTAATGTTCACTTTCACACGCACTCTAGCATAGGAGATTTTGTTCAATTCTGCTATAAATTTATCTGTGTACATTGGTAAACCTACAGCACTAGACACCTTACTTAATGCATTAGCAGTCCAATACCCAACTGATAGACTAGTAAAATGAATCTACAAAGGAATAGTAGTGATACATTTAGGATCATAGTGGAAATCTCTTTCCCAGTTTTGCAAAATAAATGGCTTGTCATGATACGAGTACGGCCTTGTTTGCATTACTATATCTCTTTCCTCCACCGTTGTGAATCGAAACACATTATATCCATCTTGGTGATATAGAATTTTGGATTTAGTGACAAAATCCCACACTAATTCTATATAGTTCTCCATAGATTTTTCATACGGAGTATCACCAACTACACGCCCAATTAGAGCAGTCGCCAGCATTCATTTAGCTCAATTACATATTCTTCCTCTATTTGAATGACAACCTAACAATCTCTATGACTCGGTGGAACGTACTCCAACCTCATCCCCATCTAAGAGTTACGATTCTACTGTCTAAGCTCCTTTGCATGCACGACCTTCTCCTTCCCTACATCTGTTGTTGCCATGAGATCTGGATCTGGAGATGGCTTTGAAGATAAAGCTTCAGAAAATTGCAATCGTTTTGGACTGGTTTGTTAGATAATACGCTTAACGCTAGAGGGGGGGTGAATAGCGTTATAATAAAAATTAGCGTAAACTTGCGGAATTTAAAAATTTCAGGAAATAAATAAGTGCGATAAGTAAATAAATTGAAACAAACACACCGATGTATCCTGGTTCACCACAACCCGTGGCTAGTCCAGTCCCCGAGAGACTCTCTCGAGATTTCCACTAACTTGTTAAGCTTACGGGTGCTCAACAAACCGTTACAACTTGAGGACACAAGCCTCAACAACCTTTGCTCGGAGATACAACACTCCAAGACTTCAACCAAGGAAACACAAGTTCCTTCTTACAATACAAGGGACTAACACTTCCCTTCAAGTGTACAAAAACACCTAGCACTCAAAGAAGACACTCCTTTAAGAGTAGATATGAGTAAAAAGAATACGCTCAAGATCGCAACAACTTTCGACAAGAATTTGGCTCTCAAAAGCTTATGTAATGAATATTAAATGATAAGCAATAAAGTATGCAAGCTTTAGCAATTGTATGATCAGTTGTTGTGTGTTGTTATTCTTAAAAGACTGAATTGAAGCTGTATTTATAGTTGAAAAACATTGTATTAACGTTGCCTAATTGCCAATTAAGAATTGCTGATTTTACTCAGTGACAATCGATTGTCAAATTACCACAATCGATTGTTTGCCAGTTCTTCCAAATATCAATCCCAGATTTTACGCTTAACAATCGATTATCTAAGATCAATAACCGATTAGTGGCAACGTTCAAAAAATCATTTCCACATTTTACGTAAAACAATCGATTACTCAGCAACGTTCAAAAAATCCTTTCCAGATTTTAATTAAAACAATCGATTATGAGAAATCAATAATCGATTACCTGACGGTATTTGAAAATATTTTGGCAATGGTCAGTTATACAATCGATTATACTAAGTTAACAATCGATTATATATCAGTCTTGAAAAATCAATTTTGACACTGCCTCTTGACAATCGATTGTTATAGGTTCACAATCGATTATTTAATAACTTTGAAAAAGTCTGGAAGACACTGCCTCAACACAATCGATTGTCATAAGTTCACAATCGATTATTTTGTGACTTTGAAAAATCTGATGGACACTGTCTCTTCACAATCGATTGTCATTAGCTTCACAATCGATTATATTGAGCTTTGAAAAACTTTGATGGACACTGCCTCATCACAATCGATTGTCATAAGGTTCACAATCGATTGTCATGCAGATTTGAAAAATCTGATGCTCACTGCCTTAACACAATCGATTGTCATAAGTTCACAATCGATTGTCAAGCAGCTGACTTAAACATAATCGATTATCATAAGTACATAATCGATTATCTTAGTCCAGATTTTAGAGGCATGTTTAAAAATCATTTTGACTAAAGTAAATATGCATTATTTAAAATCATTTTGCTCTAAATTAAATATGCATGATTTGATAAAAATATTTTTACGAGAGAAGCCAAGTCTTGAGTTTAAGTTGTCGGATCAAGATCACAATTAAATACCGACTCATATAAAACTTAATCTCGATCTTTGTCTTGTGCTTGAATCTCGTTATATATCAATTTTGTGCTTGTGCTTGGACCTCGTCATATGTCAATTTGCGCATAGTTTGTCATTCATCAAAACATACAAATATGAACACACGTTTAGTATAATGCCTTGAGAACGTGTTTCCAACAATTTCCCCCTTTTTGATAATGGCAAACTTTAAGCGGGATATGCATATTAGGCAATTCATAATGACGATTCAAGACAAGTAAAGATATGCAACAAGTATATAGATTGACGATTCAAGACAAGTAAAGGTATGCAACAAGTATATAGATATGCAATTTGTTCCCCCTCAATATATGGATTCCCCCTCAATTTATGCCGATAAGTATTGAGAGTGCATACCCGTTATCTTCCCCCTTTTGCCATTAGCAAAAAAATATAGAATAATTAAAAAAACTTGTTTATTTAAAAAAATTTCAGAATTAATAACACAAATAATGTCAAGACAATCGATTATTGATACTGGATAATCGATTAAATAAAAGAGAAATCGATTGTTCTGTGCGTCAAGCTTTATAATTCCCCCTGCCTTTAGGGCGATACCTGCAAAAATACGTTAGACGTCTCCAACGCTCAAGTTAGAAAACATGTGAAAGGGAAAATGCAATGCATGACTTAGATCAACGTGGAGTCAAGGATCCCGAGTTCACTACGAATTCGGAAGAAGGACTCTTTCTCTAAAGGCTTTGTAATGATGTCGGCCAATTGATCTTTGGTTTCAACAAATTCAATTTCGACATGGCCCTTGAGAACGTGATCTCTTATAAAATGATGTCTAATTTCAATGTGTTTTGTTTGCGAATGAAGAACGGGGTTCTTCGTCAAGCATATGGCACTAGTATTATCACATCTAAGAGGGATATGATCAAGACTTAGGCCATAGTCCAAGAGTTGTTGTTTCATCCAAAGGATTTGAGCACAACAACTCCCCGCGGCTACATATTCAGCCTCGGTTGTGGAAAACGCAACACTTACTTGTTTCTTGCTAAACCAAGAAACGAGAGAGCTACCGAGCAAATGGCAAGTGCCACTAGTGCTCTTGCGGTCCAATTTGCATCCAGCAAAATTGGAATCGGAATAGACAACAAGTTGGCATGAAGAACCTTTGGGATACCATAGACCCACATTTACAGTACCGACAAGATACTTCAATATCCGTTTCACCGCAGTTAGGTGAGACTCCTTCGGACACGATTGATAACGAGCGCATAAGCACACGCTAAACATGATGTCCGGAAGACTAGAAGTAAGATAAAGGAGAGAGCCAATCATACCTCGATACTTTTTGATGTCGACTTCCTTACCTTTCTTATCTTTGTCTAGATGATCGGATGTGCTCATGGGGGTTGCCATTGCTTTTGCATTGGTCATTTCAAATCGTTTCAGCAATTCTTTGCAATATTTTGCTTGGCAAATGAACGTACCTTCTTTCATTTGCTTTACTTGTAATCCCAAAAAGAATGTTAACTCACCCATCATAGACATCTCAAATTCGCTTGTCATTACATCGGAAAATTCCTTGCACAAAACATTGTTCGTAGCACCAAATATAATATCATCCACATAGATTTGAACTAATAAAATATCATTGTTTTTATGCATAACAAAAAGAGTGGTGTCAACTTTCCCCCTAATGAAATCATTTTCCAATAGAAATTTACTCAATCTTTCATACCAAGCTCGAGGAGCTTGTTTTAAACCATAAAGAGCCTTTTTGAGTTTGAAAACATGTTCGGGAGATTTAAAATCTTCAAAACCAGGGGGTTGTTCAACAAAAACTTCTTCTTGAATAACACCATTTAGAAAAGCACTTTTCACATCCATTTGATATAAATTGAAATTCATAGAAGAGGCAAAAGCAAGCAATAAACGAATAGCTTCTAATCTAGCTACGGGAGCATATGTTTCTTCATAGTCAACACCCTCTTCTTGATTATAGCCTTTTTCTACAAGCCTAGCTTTGTTTCTAGTGATTACACCATTTTTATCTAATTTGTTTCGAAAAACCCATTTCGTACCAATTATGGTATGATTTTCGGGTCTTGGCACCAAATCCCAAACGTCATTCCGTTTGAATTGGTTAAGCTCCTCTTGCATTACCAAGGTCCAAAATTCATCCCCAATTGCTTCGGAGATGGTTGTTGGTTCAATTTGAGAAACAAAAGCAGTATGTCCTAAGGTGTTCTTAAGGGAGTTTCGGGTACTTACCTTTTCTCCGACGTCGCCAATTACCTGTTCGAGAGGGTGATCTTTGATTGTCCTCCACTCGTTAGGCATTTTTGTTTCTTTCTCCAATTGTGGAGTTTCCTCCGTTGATTGTTCCAAGATTTCATCTTGAATTTCCTTAGGAGTTTCCTCTTGTACTTTGTCTTTAAACTATTTAAAATACCTGCAAGATCAGAACAAGAATCCTTTCTCGCCAAGCGAGCATTATTTTCGGAAAACACAATATGAGGGGATTCCTCCACAGTTTGGGTTCTATTATTAAATACCCTATATGCTTTGCTACGTGAAGAATACCCAATAAAAATTCCCTCATCGGATTTGGCATCAAATTTTCCCAATTGATCTTTTCCATTGTTATGAATAAAAACTTTACAACCGAATATTCTAAAATGGGAGATATTTGGTTTCCTTCCCTTGTAGAGTTCATAAAGGGTTTTCATGAGTATTGGCCTTATGACTACTCTATTTAAAACGTAGCATGCGGTACTCACGGCATCCGCCCAAAAGTGTTTGGGAATCTTAGCCTCTTCGAGCATGGTTCTAGCCATCTCTTCGAGACACCTATTTTTCCTTTCCACCACCCCATTTTGTTGTGGTGTTCGTGGAGCGGAAAAGGTATGCTCGATACCGAGTTCGTCACAAAAGTCCGCAAAGAGATTGCGATCGAACTCTCCCCCATGATCACTTCTAATTGAAGTGACGGTTGTTTCCTTTTCATTTTGAACACGTTTAAGAAAATATTTAAAATTTTGAAAAGCATCACTTTTATGGGCAAGAAATAAAGTCCAAGTAAATCTGGAATAATCATCAACAATAACAAAAGCATAACGATTTCTACCTAGACTTTCAATGCGAGATGGTCCAAATAAATCCATGTGAAGCAATTGCAATGGTCTAGTAGTTGAAAAAATATTTTTCGATTTAAAAGATGCTTTTGTTTGCTTCCCTTTTTGACAAATCACAAGTAGAGTCATTTTCAAATTTCAAGTTTGGAAGACCAACAACTAAATTTTGTGAAACCAATTTGTTCAAAAGATGCATGTTGATGTGAGCTCCTCTACGATGCCATAACCAAGAATCATCCTCTTTGCTCATTAAACAATTCACATATTCGGGTGAAGAATTTGCAAGATCAACCATATAAATGTTATCCATTCTAAAACCACGAAGGATATTTTTAAAATCGCTACGTCTAAAAACTAAGCATTCATCCGAATCAAATAAAACAAGATTTCCCTTGTCACATAATTGACTTATGCTCAAGAGATTATGTTTTAAACCTTTCACAAGTAATATATGCTTAATGGAAGAAATTTCATCCTTACCGACCGATCCGATGCCGATAATCTTTCCTTTGTTGTTATCACCAAAAATAACACTTCCCCCTTCCTTGTGTTCTAGTTGAAGGAATTTGGATTCGTCTCCCGTCATGTGCTTGGAGCATCCACTATCAAGGTACCATAGTACACTTGATCCCTTCAAACATACCTACAAAACAGATTAATGAGTTTTAGGTACCCATGCCATTTTGGGTCATTGGGGGTTAGGCAAATCATAGTGATGTGATTGAGTGTTATGTCTATGTCGTGTAAAACAAGCAAGAGCAATATGTCCAATTCGTCTACAATAATGACAAGTCACGTTAGGATTATGCATCATTCTAGGTTAATAGTAATTGGACGGACGAAATTCATTTACTCTATTCTTGACAATATGACTCTTGCGCAAAACATGAAAATCATTTCTCCTACCATTTGTTCTAGGATATGCATCATTTCTAGAATAGTTGTTTCTAGGTTGGAAGTCATTTCTAGGTGTTCTAAAAGGTTCAAAATTCTTTCTAGTGTTTTGCCTAGAATGTGCATTATTTCTAGGTTGCGATTGATGAATACTATTTCTAGGTTTGTTGTATCTAGGATGAACATTTGTTTTATGTATCCTAGGTTGAGCCTTAGGTGGTTGGGGGTTGGCTTCAACTTTCTCTTTAGGCTCGTTTCTAAAACCTATGCCATGCTTGGTCGACTTCAAATTAACAAGCACTTCATTCAAATTTTTATGAGAAGAGTTAAACTTATCTAAGGTGCCCTTAAGCCTTTCTACTTCATTTTTGGGATGCATGCAAGAAGTACAATTTCTAGAACTTTCGGGCTTGTCGGCGCTTCTCTTGCCAAAAAATTTGTTTTCCTCTTTCAACTTCTCATTTTCTAAAATCAGTTTTTCCAATTCCTTTTCTTTAAAAGAGAGTTGTTTTTGAAAATCTTTTTCTTTTAAAGAAGCATTTTCTTTTATACTCTTAACAGTTTTTGAAGCTTTAATAAATTCGCTATACAACTCATCAAAAGCATTTTGCATTTCTTCAAGGGAAAAGAAATTTTTGGAAGAAATTTGACATACCTCTTCTATGTTGTCTTCTTGTGCCACAAGACAAAGATTTGCGGCTTCGTCTTCTTCTTCCTCACTTGACTCGTCACCGGAGTCGCCTCCCCAAGATATGGATGCTCGTTGCTTCTTGAAGGGTTTCTTCTCCTTTTTAGCATTTGGGCAATTTGATTTAATGTGCCCGGTTTCTCCGCACTCATAGCACTTTATTTGATCTCCTTGCTTTTAACCCTTTTGTTCATACTCTTTTCGCATGAACTTTTGAAATTTCTTGATAACGAGTCCGAACTCATTGTCTCCGTCCTCATCATTTTGAGGTTGGCTTGTGCTTGCCTTGAGAGCGATTCTTTGCTTCCTTTGATCATCAACAAGAGGGTTAAGTATAGTAGATTCATAAGTTTTAAGATTACCTCTTAATGCGTCGATGGTGACATTTGAGATGCCAATAGATTCTTGAATCGCGTCGGCCTTGGATCGCCATTCAGGAGTGAGACTTCGGAGAATTTTTCGGACAAGTTCCTTATCCGTGAAGGTCTTCTTAAGAGCATGTAAATCATTTACGATTTTTGAAAATCGTTCAAACATCTCATCGACCTTTTCGCCTTCCTTCATGTGAAACAATTCATATGCATGGGTTAGGAAATCAATTTTGGCTTCCCTTACCTGGTCCGTACCTTCGTACGTAATTTCCAGCTTGTCCCACATTTGCTTCGCCGTTGTGCAACAAGATATCTTCCTGTAATCATCAGCATTTACAGCACAATATAATAAATTAATAGCTTTAGCATTATTTTGCACCTTTCAGATATCATCCGCATCGTATTCATCTTCGGACTTTGGGACCCATTCATTTTCAACCTTCTTGGTTGGAATTTGTTCTCCATTCATTATGACCTTCCAAAGATGAAAACTATTTGATTGTACAAATATTCTCATCCTCTCCTTCCAGTATGTATAATTTGTACCATCGAATAGCGGTGGTCGGGTGGAGCATTGTCCTTCACCTATTCCTGCAAAAGAATCACGAGTAGAAGCCATGGATGTTTCTCTCAAATGGTTAAGTCTTCAGAGAGTTGGGCTCTGATACCAATTGTTAGATAATACGCTTAACGCTAGAGGGGGGGGGGGGGTGAATAGCGTTATAATAAAAATTAGCGTAAACTTGCGGAATTTAAAAATTGCAGGAAATAAATAAGTGCGATAAGTAAATAAATTAGAACAAACGCACCGATGTATCTTGGTTCACCACAACCCGTGGCTAGTCCAGTACCCGAGAGACTCTCTCGAGATTTCCACTAACTTGTTAAGCTTACGGGTGCTCAACAAACCGTTACAACTTGAGGACATAAGCCTCAACAACCTTTGCTCGGAGATACAACACTCCAAGACTTCAACCAAGGAAACACAAGTTCCTTCTTACAATACAAGGGACTAACACTTCCCTTCAAGTGTACAAAAACACCTAGCACTCAAAGAAGACACTCCTTTAAGAGTAGATATGAGTAAAAAGAATACGCTCAAGATCGCAACAACTTTCGACAAGAATTTGGCTCTCAAAAGCTTATGTAATGAATATTAAATGATAAGCAATAAAGTATGCAAGCTTTAGCAATTGTATGATCAGTTGTTGTGTGTTGTTATTCTTAAAAGACTGAATTGAAGCTGTATTTATAGTTGAAAAACATTGTATTAACGTTGCCTAATTGCCAATTAAGAATTGCTGATTTTACTCAGTGACAATCGCTTGTCAAATTACCACAATCGATTGTTTGCCAGTTCTTCCAAAAATCAATCCCAGATTTTACGCTTAACAATCGATTATCTAAGATCAATAATCGATTACTGGCAACGTTCAAAAAATCATTTCCAGATTTTACGTAAAATAATCGATTGTCAGAAATCTACAATCGATTACTCTGCAACGTTCAAAAAATCCTTTTCAGATTTTAATTAAAACAATCGATTATGAGAAATCAATAATCGATTACCTGATGGTATTTGAAAACATTTTGGCAACGGTCAGTTATACAATCGATTATACTAAGTTAACAATGGATTATATATCAGTCTTAAAAAATCAATTTTGACACGGCCTCTTGACAATCGATTGTTATAGGTTCACAATCGATTTTAATAACTTTGAAAAAGCTTGGAAGACACTGCCTCAACACAATCGATTGTCATAAGTTCACAATCGATTATTTTGTGACTTTGAAAAATCTGATGGACACTGTCTCTTCACAATCGATTGTCATTAGCTTCACAATCGATTATTTTGAGCTATGAAAAACATTGATGGACACTGCCTCATCACAATCGATTGTCATAAGGTTCATAATCGATTGTCATGCAGATTTGAAAAATCTGATGCTCACTGCCTTAACACAATCGATTGTCATAAGTTCACAATCGATTGTCAAGCAGCTGACTTAAACATAATCGATCATCATAAGTACATAATCGATTATCTTAGTCCAGATTCTAGAGGCATGTTTAAAAGTCATTTTGACTAAAGTAAATATGCATTATTTAAAATCATTTTATGCATGATTTGTTAAAAATATTTTTACGAGAGAAGCCAAGTCTTGAGTTTAAGTTGTCGGATCAAGATCACAATTAAATACCGACTCATATAAAACTTAATCTCGATCTTTGTCTTGTGTTTGAATCTCATTATACATCAATTTTGCGCTTGTGCTTGGACCTCGTCATATGTCAATTTCAGCGTAGTTTGTCATTCATCAAAACCTACAAATATGAACACACGTTTAGTATAATGCCTTGAGAACGTGTTTCCAACATGGTTGGCAATTGATCCTTACATTTCTGAATTTCCTTCTCTATAACAACACTTGTAATGTTCCATTGATTATTGTTCCCTTCCTCGTCCACACTTAGCTCATTTTCATCTTGAATTAGTTAGAGTGAAACTGGTAGAAAACTTTCAAAAGTTAACAGAGTGAGAGTCTGCATCGCTAAGTTCACCGGTGCGATAGCTGCAGTCATCAGAGCTGCTTATTTGGGTCTCCTTGCCATCCGTAGTGCACGTTAGCCTTCCTTGGCTTATTGTGCGTCGACAGCATTTAGGAGTCCTAGTGCTTACTAACTTAGTTTGTTTCTCTCCTATTATTTACTATTCCAGATTTTCCATGCATATTACATGTTAGTAGTAAGGGTACATGGACTGGGTTGGTTCGCTTTTTATCAAAATCAAACCAAACCAACTATATCAGTTTGGATTTTTTCGATTATTTCAATTTACTTTATTAAAGTTATAGATAATGTTTTGATATATATATATATATATATATATATATATATATATATATATATATATATATATATATATATATATAGTAAAAATTGAAAAAACTTGACAAACATATGATCTATTAAATTATTCTTATAGGAGAATTTTTTTAGTAACACATAATATTTATTTTCTTAGCCGTCTAATAATAATTTTTTATTGATGTACGCTTATAAGGTTAACCGCATCTAATAATTTAAAATAAAAAATAAATATGATACCTAAGTAATAATATGTTCTATTCAATTCTAAAAATACCATTTTTAAATAAAAAAAATATAAGACATTTTGACATGTGAATATGAAAGAAAAAAGTGTTGATTGATGCATTTTAATAACACTTGATAAGAAAGTAATTGTCACGACCCAGTTCCATGTCAGGTCATAATGGCGTCCAGCATTCGCCAGTAGACAAGCCACCTATGAACAACTTAGTGATTTCCATTTTTATTTAAGAATTTCAAACCACAAATTTTTCTTAAATTTAAGCAGTTATAACTTAATTAAATTTCAAGGTAAACAATGCAAGAACCACTAGAGAAAATCATAAATATAAAAATTACAACCCAAATATTATTCAACTAATGTGTATGTGCCCGGACCTAGAGTCACAAGTACGGGGGCAACTAATAGAATGTATAAAATATAATTATCCTACTTCTTGAAATAGAATAGACAGTAATAAACAAAAGGAGAGTCTCCAGCATGCTGTTGAACGGCTCAGAAGGGGGCAGCTCACCGTAAAATCTCGGCCAAGTATCAGGAATACGCGCCAGACGGGTAGCTTGATGCACCTACCTCAGATCATGTACAATTATGTACAGAAGCATAGTGTAAGTACATAAACAATATAAACCCAATAAGTATCCAGTCTAACCTCGAAGAAGTAGTGATGATGGAACGATTTGACACTCACTAGGGCTAATAAAAATATAATTTAAGGGTTACGCTAAGCATGAATAATAATGACAGTTTAAGAAAAAGGAGAAATAAGATATTCTTTCATAAACAACATGTCAATTTTAGTCATATCAAGTAACAACTTACGCTTCAAGCATTTAAGCAGTGTAAATTAAGAGAAGTTCCAAATAAATAAAATGCACAGATTATGCCGAGGTTGAACATAATATTGAACTGTACACTATCGGAGGATCGAATTGCGCGAACCATAGATACATCTATTTACCACCGAGGCGCTCGGCCCGATCCACAAATAACAATTTATTTTCAAGAAAGCACACATTTACAGTCAAGTTATTCATACAAATTCTTAAGTAAGTGAATATGGCCATCTATATTTTTTTTACAGTTTTGCAGCATGAATTAGGTGATCTTAGTAACAAGTAAGGACGCAAAAATTGCAAGTATTGCATGATACAGGTCCTATATTACTCGGACAATTAACATAATAGTAGCTACAGACAGACTATCATCACCACGTACATATGTAGCCCCTACATATAGATACATACATTTATCTAATTTAAATAAGGGATTAATTCCCTCTTACAAGGTTAGAAGGAGACTTTTCTTGCCCCAAAGCTTACTTTCGAATTTAAGAATGCGCTCAAACCCACAAATCTGAGCCAAATGATCCAAAACTATTCAAATGGGGTAAAAACTAGTCAATATATGCTCAAGAGTTCATAGTCTAACTATTAATTATTTTTTCAATCCTAAATGCAAGGTTCCAAAAATTCATCCCTGGCCCACGTGCCATGATCCCGGAAATTCTTTGAAGAAAGTTGTTACCCATAACCTTAGGATCAAGAATATATGGTTTCTACTATATTACATAACCAATTTCGTCGTTAAATCTTATTTTTATCAGAAACCTAGGTTTTACTCTAAACACATAAATTTCACTAACTTACATATTGTAATATACTCCTAAACCATATATTAAACTCATATGAAGTAGAAATTATTTACCTCACAAAACTGGGTCGAAATCTCCCCTTTTGAGGCTCTAAATCGCCCAAGAATGGAGTGAAATGAATCAAAATGAGAAACTCCCATATTAAATGAAGGTCGATGCCTTCAGCGATTCCTACAACCCCAGTGCGTTGACCGCATATGTGGTCTCTCTTCTGCGGATGATTGTCCGCTTCTGCGAAAATGGGCCGAGTCAGCTAAGACTGCACCTGCATACGGGTGATCGCTCCTGCACAAGAGAAGCTACATCTGCGGAACCTAGACTCCTCTTTCTGGGCCGCATCTACGATGCTTCAACCATACATACGAGCTCGCACCTGCGGCAAGCCAACCGCACGTGCGATTATGACAGCAACTGGAGCTTCAGCTCCTTCTTAAATTTTCAATGTTGTTTGAGCCTTGTTTGTTTGACGCTCGGGGCCCTCAAGGCCCTGTACGAAAATACCGACATGTTTGGAATCATAAAATAGACTCTCTCAAACCCTCGGAATGCCCGAAATAACATTAAAACTAAGAATCACACCCTAAAACCAATTGAATAAAACTTATGAACTTCAAATTCTTCAATCTACTTCCAATGTGCCGAAACGCACTTATACTACTCGAAATGATATCAAATTTTGTGTGCAAGTCTTAAAAGACAATATAGAACTATTCCTAGTCTCGGAATTCCGTTCAGACCTTGATATCACAAAAACCCACTCCAAACCAAATTCAAAGAACTTCAAAGCCCTTAAAGAATCAACTTTCACTATTATGCGCCAAAATGCTCCTAGAGTCATCTAAAATCCGATCCAGACATACGCCCAAGTCCAAAATTATCATATGAACCTATTAGAATCTTCAAAACTCGATTCTGAGGATGTTTACTCCAAATGTTGACCGAGGTCAAACTTTTCTTTATAAGCCAACCTTAAGGAACTAAGTATTCTAGTTTCAATCCAAACTCTTTCAAATCCCCAACCAACCATCGGCATAAGTCATAAATAAGTTAAAGAAAGAAGGGGAAGTCTTTTATAATGGAACGCAGTTCTAGAAAGCAAACAACCAGTCGGGTTGTTACATTCTCCAATTCTTAAACAAGTGTTCGTCCTTGAATAGGTATAATTCATACCCGAAATGCTAAATAAGTGTTGATATGTGCTCCGCATGTCCTCCTCGGACTCCCAATGTGCCTCCTTCCTAGTTGGCCCCTCCACTAAACCTTTATCGCAGAAAGCCTCTTGGATCTCAACTGGCGTTCTTGTCTATCAACAATGGCAATTAGCTCATCCTCATAACCCAAGCTCTTATCTAGCATAATAGTGTTGAAGTCTACACATGTGACAAGTCGGCATGGTACCTCCGGAGCATAGACACATGATAAAACAAATGAACTCCCAATAGGCTAGGGGTAAATCAAGCTCATAAGAAACCTCCCTAACTCGCCTCAACACCTCAAATGGGCCTATAAACTTGGGGCACAACTTGCCCTTATTTCTGAATCTCATAATGTGCTTCATCGGTGAGACATTCAAGAGAACCTTCTCGCCGACCATGAATGAAACATCTCGCGCCTTCTGATCCGCATAACTCTTTTGTATGGATTGTTCTATGTGAAGTCACTCCTGGATCAACTTTACCGTTTCCAGGCATCTATCATCAAATCAGTACCATATAACTTGCCTCACCAAGCTCAAACAATCCGATAGGAGAACGACATCTTAGATCATATAAGGCCTCAAATGGAGCCATCTCGACACTACACTGATAATTGTTGTTATAAACAAACTCGGCAAAAGGAAAGAACTAATCCCACTTCCCTCCAAAGTCAATCACACATGCTCTCAGCATATCCTCCAATATCTGAACTGTCCACTCCGACTGCCTATCGATCTGTGGGTGAAATGTTGTGTTGAGGTCTACGTAGGTCCCTAACTCACCTGTACAACTCTCCAAAAATGGGAAGTGAATTGAGGGCCTCTATCTGATATGATGGAAATAGGCACACTATGCAACCGAACTATCTCCCGAATATAAATATAAGCCAATCTCTCTGAAGTATAGGTAGCCACAATCATAATGAAGTGTGTCGACTTGGTCAACCTATCAACAATGAACCAAATTACATAAAACCTCTGCAAGTTCCACGTTAACCCAACTACGAAGTCGATAGTAATGTTCTCTCATGTCAACTCAGGTATAGGCATCTGCTGAACTACGCCACCTAGCCTCTGGTGTTAATACTTAACCTGCTGGCAATTCAAGCACCTAGCCACATACTCAACTATGTATTTCTTCATCCGCCGCAACTAATAATGTTGTCTCAGGTCACGATACATCTTTGTAGCACCTGAACGAATAGAATATCGCGAACTATGTGCCTCCTCTAGAATCCTCTCCCTTAAGCTATTGACATTAGGAACACATAGGCAACCTTGGAGTCGCAGAACATATCCTCGCCAGTAGAAACCTCCTTGGCACTACACTATAGTACCGTCTCTCTGAGAAATACCAAATACGGATTATCGAACTGTCGAGCCTTAATTTGCCCTAATAATGAAGACTTTACAACAACAAACACAAATACACAGCTGGGCTCGGAAGTATCCAACCTCAATAGTCTAGCTAAGGAATGGATGTCCAAAGCTAGTAGACTCTCCGCTACTGAAATGAATGTCATGCTACCCATACTCTCTACTTTCCATCTTAAGGCATTTGTGACCACATTTACCTTGCCCAGATGATAAAGAATGGTGATTTCATAATCCTTCAGTAACTCAAGCCATCTACGATGACTCAAATTAAGATCCCTCTACTTGAACAAATGTTGTAAGCTGCAATGATCATAATGAACCACATGACACCCCATACAGATAATGCCTCCATATCTTAAGAACATGAACAATTGTTGCTAACTCTAGATTGTGCACAAGGTAATTCTTCTTATGAATCTTCTACTAATGTGAAGCATATGCAATAATCTCCCCTCCCATATCAATACACAATCCAACCCAACACGTGAAGCATCACAATACATGATATACATCCCCGAACTAAAAGACAACACTAGAACTGGTGTTATAGTCAAAGATGTCTTGAGCATTTGAAAGCTTGCCTCATAATCATCGGAGCAACGGAAAGGAGCACCCTTCTAGGTAAACCTAGTTAAAGGTGCTGCAATGGATGAAAAAACCTACAATAATCTGCGATAATAACCTGCTAGCCCTAGGAAACTCATGATCTTAGTCGCCAAAGTGGGACATGGATAACTCTAAACTGACTCAATCTTCTTGGGATCCACCTTAATACCCTCTCCTGATACAACATGCCCCAAGAATGCAACAGACCCTAGTCAAAACTCACACTTGGAGAACTTAGCATATAGTTTCTTTACACTAAAATCCTGAAGCACCACTCTCAAATGTTGCTCGTGCTCCCGCAGGCTGCATAAGTAAATCAAGATGTCATCAATAAAGAGGATGACAAAAGAATCAATATAAGGCCTAAAACACCTAGTTCATCAAATTAATAAATGTCGTCTGGGCATTAGTCAAGTTGAAAGACATCACCAGAAACTCATAATGGTCATATCTAGTATGGAAGGCAGTCTTTAGAACATCCGAGTCCCAAATCTTCAGCAAATGGTACCCTGATCTCAATTCGATCTTAGAAAACACCCAAGTACCCTGCAACTGGTCAAACAAATCATCAATGTGCAGCAACGGGTACTTGTTCCAAATGGTAATTTTTTTCAATTGAGGGTAATCAATGCACATCCACATAGTCCCATTTTCTTCTTTACAAATAACACTGGTGCACCCCAAGGTGATATACTTGGTCTCACAAGCTCCTTTGATAACAATTCCTCAAGCTGCTCTTTCAACTCCTTCGGAGCCATACGGTACAGTGAAATATATATAGGTTAAGTGCATTGAGCCAGATCAATGAAGAAATCATTATCACGATCTGGTGGCATGCCAGGAAGGTTGGAAGGAAACAAATCGGCGAACTCCCAGACTACTGGAACTGAATCAATCATTATAGACTCTGTGGTGGTGTCCTGAACATAAGCTAGATAGCCAAACAACCCTTCTTGACAATATGTCGAGCCTTCAGAAAAGAAATAACCCGATGATATGTACTAACTGAGGAACCCTTCAACTTCAACCTGAGCAACTGTGGCATCACTAAAGTAACAGTCTTGGCATGGAAATCTAGGAGGGTGTGATATAAGGATAACCAGTCCATGCCCAAGATTACCTCAAAGTCGTTCATATAAAGTAACAAGAGATCCGGTCTAGTCTCCAAACCGTAGAATTTGATCCCACAGGACTAATAGATCTGATCCACAACCACATAATGACCCACATGAGTGGATACATAAATAGGAGTACCTAAAGACTCACGAGGAATATCTAGGGAATAAGCAAACAAAGATAGTGTATATGAATAGGTAGACCCTAGATAAAATAGTACTGAAGCATCCCTACCACAATTGAAAAAAATAATACGTGTGATAACGATATTTGAGTCTAATGCATCTGGTATGGACATAAAAGCATAGAATCTGGCTGGAGCGCCGGCTGGATGGCCTCCATTTAGCTAAATAGTAGTTTGCTGACCTCCCCTTGCCTAACCTCCACCTCTAGGATGGCCCCTACTAGTCTGCCCTTTGCCTCTAAGTGATCGGACAGCTGGTACTGTAATCATGGGCTATTGACCATGTTGAACTGCCTTGCCTTGATGTCTGGAGCAGTATCTCCTCATATGACTGAGATCTCTGCACTTGAAATGGCCCCTCGGTGCGGTGACCTGCTGCCCTGATATCTGACCCTTATTGCCTGTAGAGCCACTGGAAGAACCATGAATAGTCGTTGGACGATATAAACTCTCCGGCATAGCACTAAAATATGAGCTGGAAGAACACTGGATGGCTGGTGGGTGGTAAGAGCTCTAATGTATGGTGCTGAAATAGGGGGGCGCTCGAGCATCTCGAGGAGGTGGTGGTGTAGAATATGGGGGTTTACTAGGCTGACCCTTCCAAAACTGACAACTACCCCTAGCCCGGGACCCTTTAAAATCTCTGAAGAATTAGGCCCTCTTGTCTTGCTGCATCTGCTCTCTACCCCTTTGATGGTAGCCCTCAATACTCCGAGCATTCTCCATTACCAACTGACAAAAAGTTCCTGTCTCAACATCTCGGGCCATGTTGCCTTAATACCGGAGTGAAACCTCGTAACTAATCTATCCACTCTCTCTTTATTAGTAGGAAATATCACAAATGCATGGTGAGAGAACTCAGAAAACCTCGCCTCATATTTAGTAACTAACACCTAACCCTTCTCAAGCTGCTCACACTAATACCGCAACTCCCCCCTCTAGGAGGGCGAAATATACCTGTCCAGGAAAAGCTGTACGAATTGGCCCCAAGTAATAGGAGGAGAACCAACTGGTCTGCCAAGAACAGAAGACTGCCACCATCTACGGGCCATGCCCTCCAGTTGGAAAGTAGTGATGACAACCCCATGAGACTCCAATATCCTTATATTGTGCAATCAGTCCCTACACCTATCAATAAAATCTTGCGTATCTTGATGAAGCTCACCTCCGAAGATAGAAGGGTGTAGCCTACTGCATCTGTCCAATAACTTCTGCGGATCACTATCCACAGCTGGTCTGGGCTCAAGTGCCACTGCTGCAATTTGCTGAGCCCCATCCGCAGGTAGTATGCTCGAAGTTTCATACATTGCGACTGCATGCCAAGGAGCCTGAGCAGTAGAGGTATGTGCTCCCCCTATCGCCTGAGATATGGCTGGTTTTGCTGGAAATAAACCAGCATGGGTAATTGAATCCATGAACTTCAATATACGGCCCTTGACCTCTTGAAAGCCCGGTGCAGTCATGATATTTGCCGATGTAGGCTATATTGTGAGCATCTTGCCCTGCTCCTTAATAATGGGATCCCTCGCTGAATCTGCAGGTGGTGCAACTGGGGAAGCTCTAGGATTCCCTCCTCCTCTACACCCGGTCGGTGCCCTCCCCCTGCCTCTGCCTCGGCCTCTAGCAATGGGGAAAGAAGCTCCTCCTGAGTCTAGAACATACATCGTGCGCGTCCTCACCATCTGTGAGAGAAAAGAAGATGAAAATTTAGTATGCCATCAACTGCATAATAGAAGATGAATAAAGAGTATTTCCTAACCCTATTGCCTCTCAAAGATAAATATAGATATCTATGTACTGATCCATAAGACTCTAATAGGTTTGTATGTAACTTGTTAGACCTACGTAAACCTAGTGCTCTGATATCACATTGTCATGACCCAATTCCATGTCAGGTCATGATGGCATCTAGCATTCGCTGTTACACAAGCCAATTGTGAACAACTTAGTGATTTCCATTTTTATTTAACAATTCCCAACCACAATATTTTCTTAAATATAAGCATTTATAGCTTAATGAAATTTCAAGGCATCCAATGTACTAATGACTAGAGGAAATCATAAATATAATTTTTACAATCCTAAAACATAGTCTATTAATGTGTGTGCGTCAGGATCTAGTGTCACAAGTACGAGGGTAATTAGTAGAATGTACAAAATATAACAATCCTATTGTCTGAAATTGAATAGACAGTAATAAATAAAAGGAGAGACTCTGGCATCCTGCTGAACGACTCAGAAGGGGGCAACTGATCGTGAAATCTCGGTCAAGTATCAGGAATGCGCGCCTGACGGGAAGCTAGATACACCTGCCTCATATCTTGTACAATTAAGTACATATGCATTGTATGAGTACAGAAACAATATGTACCCAGTAAGTATCATGTCTAACCTCGAAGAATTAGTGACGAGGGATCGACTTGACACTTATTATGGCCAATAATAATATAATTTAAATGTTACGGTAAGCATGAATATCATGAATACAGTTTAAGAACAGGGAGAAATAAGATATTCTTTCATAAACAACATGTTAATCTTAGTCAGATCATGTAACAACTTACGCTTCAAGAATTTAAGTAGTATAAATCACGGAAAGTTCCACATAAATAACATGCGCAGATTAGGCCGAGGTCGTACAGCCTCGTCCAACATAATTTTAAAATGTGCACTGTTAGAGGATTGAATGGCGCAAACCATAGATACATATATTTACTACCGAAGCACTCAACCCGATCCACAAATAATATTTTATTTTCAAAAAAGCACACATTGCCAATTTACAGTCAAGTAATTCATATAAATTCTTAAGTAAGTGAGTGTAGCTGTTTATATTTGTTTTGCTAATTACCAGGATGACTTAGGTGATCTTAGTAACAAATAAGGATGCAAGAATTGCAAGTATAGCATGATACTAGTCCTAAACTACCTGAAAATTTAGCATAATAGTAGCTACATACGAACTTCATCACCACGTACATACATAGCCCTCACAGATAGTTATATACATTTATGTAATTTATCTATGGGGTTAATTCCCTCTTACAAGGTTAGAAAAAATACTTATCTTTGTCCCAAATCTTCAAACTCAGTAATGCGCCCAAACCCTCAAATCGGAGTCGAACAATCCAAAACTATTCAAATGGGGTATGAAATACTCAATATATGCTCAAGAGTTCATATTCTAACTATTAAAAAAAATTTTCAACCCTAAATGCAAGGTTCCTAAAATTCACCCCCAGGCGTACGTGACTAGATCCCAAAAATGTTTCAAAGAAAGTTGTTACCCATAACCTTAGGATCAAGAATATATGATTTCTACTACATTCCATAATAAATTTCATGGTTAAATCTCATTTTCTACCAAAAACCTAATTTTTATGCTAATCCCATAATTTTCACTATTTTACACGTTGTAATCTACCCATAAACTATGTACTAAACTCACATTAAGTAAAAATATCTTATTTTACAAAGCTAGGTTGAAATCTTCCCTATTGAAGCTCCCAAATCGCCCAAGAACGGAATGAAATTAGTCAAAAATGACAAACTCCCATATTAAGAGATGGCCACAGCCTTAAGCGATTCCCACACCTTCGGTGCGTGACCACATCTGTAGTCTCGCTTTTATGAATGATTGTCCGCTTCTGTAGCAATGAGCCAGGACAGTTGGGGCTGCACCTGCCACTCCTGTGGAAGAGGAGCTGAATCTGCGGAACCTGGGCTCCTCTCCTTGGGCCGCATCTACAATACTTCAATCGCACCTGCGAGCTCGCACCTGTGGCTGGCCAACCATAGGTGCGGTTATGACAGCAGCTGGAGCTTCAGCTCCTTCTCAAATTTTCAACTTAGCTCGAGCCTTGTCCAATTGACGCTCGGGGCCCCGCCCGAACATATCGATAAGATTGAAATCATAAAACGGACTCGTTCGAACCCTCAGAATGCCCGGAACAACATTAAAACTAAGAATCATACCCTAAAACCAATTGAATCAAACTTATGAACTTCAAGTTCGTCAATCTATTTCTAATGTGTCGAAATGTGCTTATACTACTCGGAATGATACCAAATTTTGCATGCAAATTTTAAATGACAATATGGAACTATTCTTAGTGTCATCCTTTCGGACTTTGATATCACAAAAACCCACTACAAACCAAATTTAAAGAACTTCAAAATCCTTAAAGAATCAACTTTCACTATTAGGCGCCAAAACGCTCCCAGGTCATCAAAAACCCGATCCGAACATATGCCAAAGTCTGAAATTATCATACGAACCTGTTAAAACCTTCAAATCCAAATTTTGATGTAGTTTAATACAAATGTTGACCGAAGTCAAACTTGTCCTTTTAAGCCAACCTTAAGGAACTAAATATTCCGATTTCAACCCAAACTCATCCAAATCCCGAACCAACCGTCCCCGCAAGAAATAAATCAGTAAAAGCAGCACGGAAAGTCTTATTTAGGGGAATGTGGTTATAGAATGTAAACTAGTCAGTCAAGTCGTTACAGTAATGATACAATCCATTATTTAAAGTAAATAAAAATGGATACACTTTATATTTCTATTAGATATTACATCTCATGAGAGTATCCCAAATATTTTTAGACTTTTGATTAAGTTTTAAAAGTATATATAAAAAGTATATATTGTATATCGGTTTGATTAGGTTTTTTATGCAATATCAAACCAAATCTAATCAGATTTTTATAATCGGGTTGATTTGAGTTTTAGATTTGATAAAGTTTTACGGTCCGATTTGAACACTCCTGGTTAGCAGTTAGATCAGTTTGAGATAAGAGGCTCTCAATGCAACCTAGCATAGATGATGATCCTTGTAAGTCGCAGTCAAGAAAAATAAATTTAATTAGAGGATAAGGTATGACAGTCTTCACTGAACTCTGAGCGTGCAAACTCTGCCTCTAAGCACCAAAGTCTCCAGAAGCAAAAAGAACAAACATTAATTTTTGGCTAGCGCTATTGGCAATTATCTTGATAAGTACTTTATTCTCCGGTGGAATAGATAGGAGGAGTTAACTTTTAAAAGACATTTTATGTGACAAAGGAAAATAAATTATCTCAAGAAAGACGGATATTCCTTGCAGGCTACGACAATGATTGATAAAGATTATTCTTAAATGCTGCAATAAGACAAAAGAATTATGTGTATCACAATCTAGAATAATATTATAAAATAAATACATGTGGTTGGAAAATACAAATATGATTTAATATATTCACTAAGTTAAAGGTGAATATCAGTATCCCCTAAATCCTTTCGATCCCTAGCAGGATGATATCGTATGGTACATTCATGAATTGATGAATTGTTAATTTTGTGGCTATTCTTCCTCTGTATCAAAGCCGACGCAGTCGAATTTTTTTCAATTTGAATTGAGACTCATCCAGCAAAAGACTTGCTTTGTGAAGACTGATTCTTCAATAACATTTTGTCACAAATTCCATAATGTGATGATGAAAAATAAATTACCTCAGAAAGGTTAAGGAATGAAATCAAAGCATTAATAGAATAATAGGCATAATATAAAACACCAAATTAAATTTACAAAATACGTACACCAACGACGGCTGAAAATAAAATAGGAGTATGATTCAATACTTTCCTAAATATATCGTATCCATCCCTTGATAGTGATAATTAATAGAAGGATGATATTATATTACAGTATTTGGCACATACCTGAATGAATGCATTGTGCAATTGTGAGAACTGTACTATTTGATTTAGGTTTTATAAGATATCGGTATAGTGACATACTTTTACATATTCGTACATTAATACTATTGTAGAGATATAATCAATAAAGGATATAAAAGTCTATAAATATTATAGGATTATTTTAATCATCAACATATACCATAAAATATTTGTGCTTTTATATAAATAGATATACATATAGATATAGATATAAATATAGATATAGATATAGATATAGATATAGATAGATATAAATATAAATATATGATTCTATTTATTTATTACTCAGGTAATATTTATAACTAAAATTTTCTATATTTATATTGCACAAATCTACTCTTAATTTCTCTTTTTGAATGACAAAATAAAGCTTGACCAAACAAGCTATAAATCTTAGTTCCTCCTCACAAATTCCATCAATATTAGGTTTAAAACCTTCCTCTTGATAGTTTTAGTTGGTTAGTCTCTAATATCTTTTACTTCCCATCCCATATACTGTATGATTTATCTCTTCTTTCCTTTTTCCAAAATCATAAACATATGTTCACATTAATGATCTCGGTTAAACTCTCTTTTTCTAGTTTGTTTTCTATAATCATTCATTCTTAACGACTTATCTCTTTTTCTGTAAAAAGTCAGTAGTGCTCCCTGCCAAACTCATCATACATATAGATTATCAAATTTTTTTTTTGTTTCAAAAAGCATAAACGATTTCAAGAATTAGTGATTTTACTTAATGTCTTTTTATTGTATAAGAGTTTCGTTGTCTGAAATTCACCACTCCGACTAATTCGAATTGCACAGTAGACAACAATCATAGGGTTGACAGGTCTTGATAAAAAAAAAAACACTACGCGCAAACTCTGGTTACGAGAGAAGGAACCTTACCATTCTGCCATATTTCTTTGATGGTGGTTAAAGTTAGTCACCAAAAAGACTCTATTTTAGTTAATCAATTGTATTTTTTTATTAGTCTATTCCGAATTTTTTTTTCAATTTAAAAAGAATTAAATTTATATTTCTTATTTTACCATAATGGAAAAGTTTTATAGCCACATAAATATTATACTAGATATATAGAATCACAAGTTTCAAAAGTATTATAACGATACAAATGCTATGACATATTTAAGATTACACGTTTTAAAAGTTTTACTTTTTTTGTTAAAATGTCAGTCAAATAAATTCACATAAATTAAAGCATTAATCATATTTAACATAGAAACTGAAAATGTATGTCTCTTGGACTTTCTTAAAGAAAAGATGGGTACCACTGTGTCAAAAAAATAGAGACTATTTATTAGAGTACTTTTATCTCTTCTTTCCTTTTTCCAAAATCATAAATATATGTTCACATTGATGATCTCGGTTAAACTCTCTTTTTTTAATTTGTTTTCTGTAAAAAGTCAGTAGTGCTCTCTGCCAAACTCATCACACATATAGATTATCAATTTCTTTTTTCAAAAAGCATAAACGTTTTCAAGAATTAGTGATTTTACTTAATGTCTTTTTATTGTATAAGAGTTTCGTTGTCTGATATCACCACTCCGACTAATTCGAATTGCACAGTAGACAAAAAAACACTACGCGCAAACTCTGATTACGGGAGGAGGAACCTTACCATTCTGCCATATTTCTTTGGTGGTGGTTTAAGTTAGTCACCAAAAGGACTATTTTAGTTAATCAATCGTATTTTCTTTTTAGTCTATTCCGAAAAATAATTTTTTTCAATTTAAAGAGAATTAAATTTATATTTCTTATTTTACCATAATGGAAAAGTTTTATTGCCACATAAATATTACTGTAGATATATAGAACCACAAGTTTCAAAAGAATTATAAAGATACAAATATTATGACATATTTAAGATTACATGTTTTAGAAGTTTTACTTTTTTGTTAAACTGTCAGGAAACAAATCAGTAGAGGCAGATGATTTGTCTTGCGACTGTGAAATGCTGAAGAAGTGCTTGCCACTATGTCCAGCAGGAGCTTACTGCAGCCCTACGGGTGTCTGCACCTGTATCCCACCAAATATGATCTCCTCTCTGAAACTGTCAAAATTACTCAAACACCAATATGATCTTTGTACTGATCATAATCCATAGACATGCATGTACTTACAGTCTTATTTGCTTCCTTAGTTGAAGCAGAAGAAATTCAAGAATGGTATCTATAATGTACTATTTAAGCGAGCTGATGAGCAAAACATTTACTGAAAGTTTTGCTTTTATGTTTTATTTTAAAAAATTTACTGTGTAATTTTCATCTATTACTTCTTTTAAAATTGAATGCACATCCGTATAGTCCCATCCTTCTTCATCACAAATAACACTCATGCGCCCTAAGGCGACACAATAGGCCAAACAAACCCCTTCGGTAACAACTCCTCTAGCTGCTCCTTCAACTCTTTAGGAGCCATACAGTACAGTAGAATAGATATGGGCTGAGTGCCTGGAGCCAAATCAATACAGAAATCGATATCACAATCCAGAGGCATGCCAGGAAGATTAGAAGGAAAAACATCGGTGAACTCTCGGACCATTGACACTGAATCAATCATCGGAGACTCTATGGCGACGTCTCGAACAGAAGCTAGATAGGCCAAAAACCCTTTCCTGACCATGTGTCTAGCCGTTAGGAAAGAAATAACCCTGCTAGGCATATTAACTGTGGAACCCTTCTGCTCTAATCTCGGCGATCCTAGCATCACTAGTGGAACGATCTTGGCATGGCAATCAAGGATGGCGTGATATGGAGATAGCCAATCCATGCCCAGGACAACCTCAAAATCAATCATATCAAGCAACCGAAGATCTGCTCTAGTCTTGAAACCACAGAAAGTGACCACACAGCACTAGTGGATTCACAACCACAGAATCACCCACAAGAGTATATACATATACAGGAGTGCCCAAAGGCTCAGGAGAAATAACCAAGAAATGAGCAAACAAAGGTGATACATATGAGTATGTAGACCTCGGATCAAACAATATCGAAGTATCTCTACCAATGAAGGAAATAATACATGTGATGACGGTATCTAAGGTCAATGAATCTGGCTTGGCCGGAATAGCATAGAACCTAGCTGGAGCGTTGGCTGTCTGGCCTCAACCTGACTGAGTAGTAGCTGGCTAACCTCTCCCTGTCTGGCCTCCACCTCTAGGACGGCCTCTACCCGTCTGCACTCCACCTCTAGGTGCCTGGCCCACGGGTGCTGGCATCATAGGCTGTTGTCCTTGCTGCATTGCCTTGCCCCTAAGCCTGGGAAAGTATCTCCTTATGTGACCAGGGTCTCCGCACTCAAAATAAAGCAATGCTGTGACCTGTTGTCCGGATGGCTCACTCTGAAAAGCAGATGATCCACTAAAAGAAGCCTAAATATCCGGTGGGCGGTATGAACTCTCCGGCATAGCATTAAAATAAGAACCGGAAGAATTCAGAGGACCTGAATACCCATTGGATGAACCCTGAATAGCTGGCGGGCGATAAGAGCTCTTTGGCATGACAATAAAATAGGAGCATGTTGGAGTACCCTGAGCAGGTGGTGGTGCTGCAACTGTGGGCCTGCTGGGCTGACCCCTTCCAAACTGACCTCTACCTCAAGCTCGGGCACCTATGAACTCTCCAGAGAACCCGGCCTTCTCATCCTGTTGCATCTGCTCTCTACCCCTGAGACGATAACCCCAATCCTCTAGGAAATCTCAACCACTAGCTGATACCCTGTGCCCATCTTTACCTCTCGATTCATACCAGATCGGATAGAGGGGTGTAACCCCCCAACAAACATCTGTACTCTCTATGCCTCTGTGGGAAGTACCATGAGTTCTTGGTGAGGCAACTCAGAGAACCTTGCCTCATAATCGGTCACTAATATTTGACCCTGCTCTAAATGCTCAAACCGATACCGCAACTCTTCCTTTTTAGAGGGTGGAATGTATCGGTCCAAGAATAACTGTGTGAACTCACCCTAGGTGAGGGGAGGAGAACCCGCTGTCCTGCCAAGAACGTAGGACTGCCACCATCTACGGGCCCTGCCCTAAATCTAAAAAGTAGTAAAGTCAACTCCACGCGACTCCAGTATCCTAATATTGTGCAGTTTGTCTCCACACCTGTCAATGAAGACCTAGGCATCCTCATGATGCTCACGCCCGAAGACTGGAGGGCGAAGCCCGGTCCATCTGTCCAATAACTTCTACGGATCACCGTCCACAGCTAGCCTGGGCTGGGGTGCCACTGCAGCAACTGGCTGAACCCCATCTACGGGTAGTGAATCCGGAGTCTAATATACTTTAACTGCATGACCTAGAGCCTGAGAAGTAGGGGTGTGGGCTCCCCCTCCTGCATGTGAAGTAGCTGGGTCTGCTGAAAATAAACCAGCTTGAGTCATAGTGTCCATGAACCGTAGCGTGCGGCCCATGACCTCTTGAAATCCCGGCGCTGTCATGAAATCCACTGGGGTAGGATCAGCTACGGACGCCTCGCCCTGCTCCTCAATGATGAAATCCCTCGCATAACCTGCAGGTGGTGCATCTGGAACAGCTCTGGGGCGCCCTTGTCCCCTACCACGGGCCAGAGCTCTCCCCCGGTCTCTTCCTCGACCTCTAACAATGGGGGGATATAGCCCCTCCCAGGTCTGGAACGTCGCCGGTACGAGTCATCGCCATCTGTGAGAGAGTAGAAGAGGAAAATTTAGTACATTAACCACTGCACGATAGAAAATGAATAGAGAATGGCCTTTCCTAACACCTTGTAGCCTCTCGAAGATAAATAAAGACTTCTCCGTACCGATCAACAAGACTCTATTAGGTTTGCCCATAACTTGTGAGAGCTGTGTGAACCTGGCTCTAAAACCATGTTGTCATAACCCATTTTCATAATAGGTCATGATGACACCCGACACCTTTGCCAGGCAATCCAATGCGGGATATTCCCAACTCTTTATGTTAATCCTTGCAGAATTTAAGTGAAATAATTACCCGAATTTAGATCCAAAACCAAAAGTGATTGATGAAATAAATAACATATATAATACATAGTCCACGATGTACTTCATCCTCCACCACAAGTAATGCTGCCTGAAGTCACGATACATCTTCGTGGCACCCCGATGAATGGAGTACCTCAAACTCTGGGCCTCTTCTAGAATTCTCTCTCTTAAGCCATCAACATTAGGAATACATAGATGGCCCTAAAGCCATAACACACCATTCTCGCCAATAGAAACCTCCTTGGCATCTCCCTGAGGTAGTGTCTCTCTGAGAACTACCAAATGTGGATTATCAAACTGTCGGGCCTTGATCTTCCCCAATTATGAAGACTGAGCGACCACACATGCTAGAACTGGCTGGGCTCTGAAATGTCCAGTCGTACAAGTCTGTTAGCCAAGGATTGAATGTCCAAGGCTAATGGTCTCTCCTCTTCTAGAATGAATGCAAAACTACCCATATTCTGCACCTTTTTTCTCAAGGCATCCGCGACCACATTTGCCTTGCCCGGATAATAAAGAATGGTAATATCATACTCCATTAGTAACTCAAGCCACCTGCTCTGCCTCAAATTAAGATCCCTCTACTTGAAAAAATGCTGCAAGTTGCGATGGTCGGTGTAAACCTCACATGACACTCCATACAAATAATGCCTCCATATCTTAAGGGCATGAACAATCAACGCCAACTCCATATCGTGCACAGGGTAATTCTTCTCATGGACCTTTAGATGACGTGAAGCATATGCAATAACTCGTAGCTCCTGCATCAATATACATCCCAAGCCAACACGGGAAGACTCACAATATACCACATATATCCCTAAACCAGAAGGCAATACAAGAACTGGCGTCGTAGTCAAAGTTGTCTTGAGCTTCTAGAAGCTCTGATCGCAATCATCGAACTAACGGAGCGGAGCACGTTGGAGTACCCCAAGCGGGGTGGTGGTGCTGAAACTGGGGGCCTACTGGGCTGACCCCTCCCAAACTGACCTCTACCCCTAGCCGAGGCACCTCTGAACGCTCTAGAGAACCTATCCCTGTTAGCCTGTTGCATCTGCTCTCTACCCCTTAGACGATAACCCCCAATCCTCTAGGAAATCTCAACAACTAGCTCATACCCTGTGCCCATTTCTACCTCTCGAGCCATACCAGATCAGATAGAGGGGTGTAACCCCGCAACAAACCTCCATACTCTCTCCGCCTAAGTGGGAAGTATCATGAGTCATGGCGAGACAACTCAGAGAACCTTGCCTCATAATTGGTCACTGACATCTGACCCTGCTCTAAATGCTCGAACTGATACCACAACTCTTCCCTCTCAAAGGGTGGAATGTATCGGTCTACGAATAACTGTGTGAACTGACCCCAAGTGAGGGGAAGAGAACCTGCTGGCCTTCCAAGAGCGTAGGACTGCCACCATTTACGGGCCATGCCCTCAAGATGAAAAGTAGTGAAGTCAACTCTATGCGACTCCAATATCCTCATATTGTGTAGTCTGTCTCTACGCCTGTCAATGAAGTCCTAGGCATCCTCATGGCACTCACCCATGAAGACTGGAGGGCGAAGCTTGGTCCATCTGTCCAATAACTTCTGCAGATCACCGTCCACAGCTGGCCAGGGCTGGGGTGCCACTACAGCAACTGGCTGAGCCCCATCTTCAGGTACTGCAGATGCATGACCTGGAGCCTGAGTAGTAAGGGTCCGGGCTCCCCCTCCTACCTATGAAGCACTTGGGTCTACTGGAAATAAACCTGCCTAATTCATAGTCTCCATGAACCGTAGCATACGGTCCATGACCTCCTAAAATCCCGGCAATATTATGAAATCCACCAGGGTAGGATCAGCAGTGGGCGTCTCGCCTTGCTCCTCAACGATAGGATCCCTCGTAGGACCTACTGGTGGTGCATCTAGAACAGCTCTAGGGCGCCCTTGTCCCCTACCACGGGCTGGTTCTCTCCCCAAGTCTCTACCTCGGCCTCTAGAAATTTGGGGTGCAGCTTCTCCCAAGTCTGGAACATCGGCGGTACGAGTCTTCACCATCTGTGAGAGAGTATAAGAGGAAAATTTAGTACGCTAACCACTGCACGATAGGAAATGAATAAAGAGTAGACTTTTCTAACACATTGTAGCCTCTCGAAGATAAATAAAGATGTCTCTGTATCGATCAACAAGACTCAATTAGGTTTGCCCATAACTTGTGAGACCTACGTGAACCTGGCTCTGATACCATGTTGTCACGATCCATTTTCACTATAGGTCATAGTGACGCCCGACACCTTTGGCAGGCAAGCCAATATTCCCAACTCTTTATGTTAATCCCTGCAGAATTTGGGTGAAATAATTACACGAATTTGAATCCAAAATCAGAAGTGATAGATGAAATAAATAACATAATAATACAACCCAAAAAAAACTAGTCTACCAAAGTGTGTGCCAAGAACGGGTGCCACAAGTATGGGCATCTAGTAGAATATACAAAAGAATATCTCTATCCTACTGTCTGAGATAAAGAAAGACGAAGAGTCCATCCGGCTGCTGAGCGGCATAGGAAGGAAGTAGCTCGCCGTGGAAGTCTCTACCACAAAATCAAGAGCCAGCACCATACCGGTAACCGGATATATCTGCCTCAGATCCTGTACAATCAAGTACAGAAGTATATTATGAATATAAAAATAATATGTACCCAGTGAGTATCCCGTCTAATCTCGAAGAAGTAGAGACGAGAGGTCGACTTGATACTTACTAGGGTCAAGATAATATCATAATAATGTGTCATACTAAGCATGAAAGTCTCCAATAATTAATAGGTAATAATGAAAAACAACAATCATATTCTTGACCATATTTCAGTTGTTATTCAGAGTTCCAATACTTATCAAGTAAGCATGTCATGTCTAAGCTTTGTCATATATAAATATATCATGCGCAATCATGCCGAGATCGACGGTCCGCTCCAACAGAAAAATAAAGTATGCACTGCCAAGGGTCGAATGACACAAACCATAGATGCATCTATTTCACCGAGGCGATCGGCCCGATCTATAGATATCAATAAAACATCAAGAATTCACACAAAGTCTCATTTATATACATGAAATCTCTTACAGGGTCATATGTTCACTTTTTATTTTGTTCTTCTCAAGTCTCTAACATTTCATAAATGATCATGTTGGGAATTTAAGTAAAAGAAAATATCTCCAAATTAGGCATAATATGGGTCCTAATTACCCAAGAAATTAATATCATAGTAGCTACACTGACTCTCGTTACCTAGCACGTACATAGCCCCCCGTATTCAAATACTCTTTTATTATACCTATGGGGACAATTCCCTCTTACGAGGTTAGAAATGAGACTAGCCTCGCTCCAAAGCGCACTTCCAATATTAAGAACAAGCCCAAGCCCTCAATTCGGAGTCGAACAATCACAAACTGGTTAAATAAAGTAAGAACTAATCGATATAAGCTCACAAGATCGAATTCTAGCTATTCAAACCATTTCCAAACCATTTACATGGTTTCCTAAATTCCAACTCCAGGCCCACGTGCCCGGATTCCGAAAATTTTCGAAAGAAATTATTCTCTACAACCTAAGGATCAATAATATATTAATTCTAGTACATTTCATAACAAATTGCGTGGTTAAATCTTAGTTTTATTAGAACCCAGGGTATAGCTCTAACCCTTTGATTTTAACTGGTTTGTTATGTTTAATCTACCTAATATACATGTATTTAACTATGGATGAATAGGAATAACTTACTTCATAATGGTATGTTGAAATCCCCTCTTTGGAAGCTCTCAAATCGCCCAAGTATAAAATAGAAATGAAATAAATGCTTTAAGTCCCATTTTAAAAAAACTCTAACCAGTCCTATAATGACCCATTTACGACACCAGGCTCACAAATGCGAGGTCGCAATTACGACAAAAGATTCGCAAATGCGAACTAAACCCTAGCCTGCCTCGATTGCAAATGTGATGCACGGGTTGCAAATGTGGAACCTGCTGGGTTCGCAATTGGAAGAAATGGTTCGCAAATATGAACACTGCCCAGCCCAGCCTACTTCGCAAATGAGAAGAGTTTCTCACAATTGCAAGTTCGCAATTGCGATGGCCATCTCACAATTGCGAAAGCTACAGTAGCAGTAAAAATGCCAGCAAAACTGTTGTGTTTTTCTCACCTCTAACCTTGTCCGAATCTCACCCCAACCCTCGGGGCTCCGCTCCAAACACTAACGCAAGTCCTACGACAATGTGAAAACTTGCTTAAGCAACCAAATCGCCTAATTAACACCTAAAACCATGGATTTAATCCCAAAATCATGAAATCCTCAAGAATGCCCAAATTCCTATCTTTTCAACCAAACGTCCAAATCACGTAAAATCAGTCTCGTTTCCTACCAAATTTTACAAACAAGACTAACATGTTATACCGGACCTGCGTCGGGCTCCGGGACCAACATACGGGCCCATATCAATGTGATCCTCAAAATTTGATTTCACGCATACGCCCAGCTCACATATTTTTCTACGGACCTTACGAGACCGTCAAAGCACAAGTGGGGGTCCGTTTTCTCAAAAAGTTGACCGAAGTCAAACTTGGTCATTTAAGAGAATCTTAAGGAAACAATTAGACATATTCCACTCAAAACTCTTCCAACTCCCAAACTAACCGTCCCCGCAAGTCGTAAATTAGTTAAAGCAAGTACGAAAGGTTATATTTAGGGAAACGGGGTTTTAAAATGCAAAACTACCAGTTGGATCGTTACATTGGACTTTTCTGATTTATGCCTATTTTTGCTACTGTATTCATGAATATAATAGCGTAAATAGATCAAATACATCTTATAACTATATAAAATGTATCTATAATCTGTAATATACCAAATGGTATCTATAGATGGCTAATCACTACTAAAAGATAGTACTTTATGAAATTTTCCTATTTGATATGTATTAGACTTAACTAATTGCTTCAGTTATATTTATTTACGGAGTATATTTGTTTGGACTAATATATTGGGGGAAGTGCACGGTTAGCTACTAATAACATATCTATTTACTTTTAAGCCATTATTTGAAATGTCTTTAGTCTTTAGCTACTGCATTAATAAACTTTAACTGTCCGGACAAAATACCTTTCTGCTCATGTCCCTAACTTTTGAACTTAACTTCAAGACTTCAGGACTACATGTCCTTAAATTTTGAACTTGTAACTCTAAGTTCAGGACTGCATGTCTTAACTTTTGAACTTGGAATTCTAAGTTAAGGATTTCCAGACTACATGTCCTTAAGTTTTGAACTTAACTTCAGGACTATATGTCCTTAACTTTTGAACTGCAAACTATAAGTTCAGGACCAAGTATTCTTAACTTTTGAGCTTGTTAGTCTATGCTCAGGACCTATTGTCCTTAACTTTTTGGCTTCTTAGCCTAAGTTCGGGACCTATTATTCTTAACTTTTGAGCTTGTTAGTCTAAGTTGAGGATTTCAGGACGTATTGTCCTTAACTTTTGAACTTGTAACTGTTTTGTTGAGGACCTATTATCCTTAACTTTTGGTCTTCTTAGCGTAAGTTCAGGACCTATTGACTTTAACTTTTGAGCTTGTTAGTCTAAGTTCAGGACTTCAGAACATATTATCCTTAACTTTTGAACTTGTAACTGTAAATTCAACACCTATTATCCTTCATTTTTGAGCTTATTTTTGTTGGTTTGGTATATGGTAATTCGGCCTGTTTGGAAGAAGAGAGAATTTAATGCGTTGCATATCAAGTAGCACTTAAAACTCTTTACAACCGTTTTTCTACTTGGGTTGATAATAAGAAAAGTGATTACTACAAATGGGAAGGTGTAAAGTGTATTAAGAGTACTACCATGCAAGTAATTGAACTCTCTGTCAATGGTTTGACAGGCCCAAAACCGAATAGACGATATTTCAATGTGTCTATGTTTCTGCCAATTAAAAATTTTTATTGGCAAATCCGCCGCTTGCTTGCTTCTTATTTCACTGCAATAATAGCTCAAATTGTAGTAGGTTGCACTAACTTTTGCTTTTTTCTTTTTGTTTCTCTTTTTCTCTCAAATTGTACAGATTTACCATAGGATTAGTGATGCTATTTAAAGGTGTAAAGGCAAACGAGCACTGCAATTGGTTTCGTTATTTAAGTTGTTTGCGTACATCAAGAAGATGCTGTGATAACTAAGAGATTTTCCTTAACATGAAAGAGATAAAATAAAGGTAACATAATCTTTTTATATTAATTTTAATAGATAGATTAGTGGTAGTAGTAAGCATTAAAAATACTTGATAAAAGATAAATATCACTTTAAAAAGTGGCTAACCCATGAAAATTTTACTAATATATTAGTATTATATTTTGACATATAATTTAATTCAAATTTCTTAGGGATTAAAATCCAATGAAATTTAAATGCCAACTAGATCTTCTGCAGCAAAATTGTCGGGAGTTTTGCTGAATTAGATAATAGATAGGACACTGAAAAGTTGAACCCAATATATCTGTTTCCTCTTTTATATAGTAAGAGTTTTTCTGTCAAAAAATATACAAGTGATCATCCTCTCGCAGAGCAGACAAATCCTCCACTTGAGAGCCATCCGCCATGACAATAATGGTTCCTCTTTTCCCAAACTTTGTTTCTGCATCCACCATATAACATAGTCAGACAGGATTCTGAATACTGTCTTCAAAAATATCATAAGTTTCGTACGAGAAAACAACGAAATTGCTGAAGGGACGAATTCTACAATCTTTCAAAATTTGATCATCACCTGCTATACTTAGGAGATCTTCAACTGAATCAGGTAGATGGATTAATTTTCCTACATTTCCACCTTCGTTTGTTCTACGATTATCTGGATGATATCCGTGAATTATCACTCTCGTATGAAGTGTGTTTGACAGGAAAGGAGTTGTTGTATGTATTACTGCATGCAAAATGAGGGTTTAGAATCCTTCAAAGTTAACTGAATTACTGAGAATAAAAGTAGTAGTCACACCCATTCAGGGAAGAAATGGAACAGAAACGAAGGAACATTGAGTAAAATTTGATATGAAGTGCACACTTTTTGTCATCAGCATTTCCTTCTTAATTACTCCCTATGTGTTAATTGTGTAACAATTCTAAGTGAAGTGCGAGCTTACTGTTTTCTTGTTGAGCTTGTCCGGCTTGATCTTGTGTCCCGGTCTCAGTAACTGTGGCTTCCTGCAATTGAGTGAGGCAACATAAAATTTTTATTCTGAGGGAAAAGGGACCTTAGGGACTTTCATATGTCGGACAGTATAACATTAGCTTGCTCTGTATGTTAACTAAGAGGTCAGCTACAGTTGGTTCGGTCATTGCAAGTCATGAAATCTTTTCTGGACACAATTTTTTCCTGTTTCTGGACATTGACAAGGAGAAATTAAGCTCCTAGTTACCTCGCTATCTAAGTCATCAAGAAATTCTGATATGAGTGGCATCTCTGCTAGCTCCTCCATTTTCAATCCCTTCAGATGCTGATAAATACCGCAAAGATCAGGAAAAGATCAGGAAAAAGGGTGACGTAAGTAAACAAATTACTATATAACTTGTTACATGCTATTAAGAGCTGAATGCAGATATGTTAAACTGTCATTTAATTGGAAATGCCAGTATTTTTTTAAGGCTGACTCGATCGCAAATAGAGTGAGGTACAGGGAAAATGGATAAATTAAAGCTACCAAAGCATGCACCTGAACGAAATTGGAGAGAATTATCTTCCCGTCTTCTTTAAGGGGCTGTACAAGTTGCTTGAAATGATGATGACTAATCCGAACAACCTGAGAAAGCCTCTTACTTCTCACTGTGAAAGGTTGAGGGATATTAAATACCACACCTATGTCTCCAAACATTTCATGAGACCCCAACTTTGATAGAAACTGTCAGTAGCAAGATTTGAACTTTTTATCAGAAGAATTAATAGTCATATATATCCCGATTTGTTATGCTTTTGCATTAAGATTGTATTGATATGATAAATATATTTGATGGTTGGTATATAATGTAAATAGAGATAACAGAGATTCCTCTGGCTAGCATCAGCTTTAATACACATTTGACCTGAAAGTTCTATGTTTCTGTTGAGTTGTCATATTAATGTACATAATGTGTTGCAGTTCAATGTGATTTTAGCATTGTTGATTTTTTACTATTTAGCACCATTGAACAATGAGAAGATGAGATAATTTACCTGTTCTGTTCCATTCTTGTATGTTATAACATCCTGCAGCGGTCAGTAAGTTAGTAAGGTACTATCTGGTATACAAAGAGCAAATTAAAACTTGACTGGAATGAATGGCACATACTACAGCCCCAGATACAACTATGTAGAAATCTGTCGGTATCTCATTTTGAATGACGATATCCACTTTTGGGGGGAAATATTCTGCTTTTATCTCTGTTACCTGTATTGTTGAAAGTGAAAGCACATAGCTTAATTAGTTCTGTGGATAGCTGCAGTTGTTGAAGTTCAAGACAAGAACAACAACATGATTGCTCTTTGTTTCCTAGTAACTCTTCAAATTTTCATTAGATTATGCTGGTATTAACAATTTAGTTTTACATGTGCCTATAGAATAATTAGCTTCAGTGAGGTTAGGGATGAAAACATTACCAACTGGATTATAAAATCTTCGGAGACTCCTTTGAAAAGGTAGGTGTTTTCTAAGGTTGTACGAAAGAGATGCTTTGAAATGCTAGACCTTATAGCCTTGGGCAAGTCCTCTAATACTTGTTCTTGCTGTAGTTCTGCAGTCTTGAATTTCAGAGTCATATGTGCCAGCATTTGCTCTTTTAGTCCTTCAGGAAGTCTATTCTTGCTTGTATATCTCAGGATCTTATTGATCGCATTCCTCTGCAGGCAGTTCACAAGTAACTAGGCAAAATCTTGAAAAAAAGGTGAGAAAAGTACGTAATAAAGGAATATGATTATTACCATGGCAAAGGTTCGAACAGCAGTATGAACAATAAGGTTAGTCATGTTGCCAATTAAATAGGCAGTAAGTCCAATGTTGAAAAGCATGTAAAAGATGGTGAAAATCTTCTCTTCAGTATTCACAGCATGGAGATCGCCATAGCCAACTGTTGTGAGGGTGGTAATAGACCAATACATGGAGTAAGTGTATCCTAGCCAGATACTTCTTGTTGTGAAATTAGGAACATTTGTTCCAATCCAGGTAGAGTCTGCATTATGATAACGTGTTGCCAGCCAGAAATAGAAACACCCTGCTGAATGCACTGCAAATAATGTTACCTGTCGTTGAATATAACCATAAGAAGTTCAATACCATTTAAAGATGACATATATTCATCCCTATTTGTTATGGTCAGGTAAAAAGTAATGTAATGTGTAGCTAAGATGACAAGTATTTACACAAATAAGTTTACAGCATCTTGTCCAGAAGTAGCTGAATCGAGTGTCCTTCTCCAGCCTGGAAGGAATTAAGGGGAAGAGATTAGCCGATATTTATGGAACACATAATGGAATTTCATGGTTAAGCATTATGAGTACCTTGAGAAGAATTCACTAACACGACGCAGTCGCCACAGTCTTAGCAAGTTGAGAAAGCCAAAGACTGGTCCTCGGTTCATTTTTCCAGTGACGATCCGGTTTATGGTTTGAAATGGTAGAGTTGAAGCTACATCCATTGGGAACCATAGATGTGATATGTACCTTTTCAAATAGAAGAGAAATCCAACAACATCAATTCCCTAGTCAAGCCCCTTCAAACTTTCATTACACCAACAGTAACTAAGGGCTAGGGGTGGCAAATAAAATGGCTAAAAGAAAGCAGTTAATCACCCATATTATCCAATAAAAATGGATTGGATAATGAACTTTTAAAAACGCACTAGTCAATTATGGATAACCAATGGGTTTAAGTTTTACATACGTAAACCCTCAAATTGGAGGTTCCTCGAGATTGGGAGACTAGGAATTCTCCCAAAAGTGATAATATAGTTACCCATATTATTTGCCGGTTAACCCGTTTTTTATCCAATTAAATATGGATCGGGTCTGATAATTTATCAGTTCTTTCATTAGCCGATTTGGACCTGTCTCATATCTGACCAGACCTGCTCATTTGCCACTCCCAGTAAAGGCCTTCTCTCAAAGCTTTTTAACGTTTATTGTTACTCCCTCCGTCCCAATTTAGTATCATTGTTCAGATTTTGAGAGTCAAACGAATTTTATTTAACTACACGCTTTTCAATTCCTTTTAAATATTTTTAATTATTAATCATTATAACTTATAGTAGTTTTACATAGTTTTAAAATATATAAATCTTATTTCAAACAATTTAAAGATTTCATGTCTGAATTAAAATTTAAGTGTTTGACTCTCAAATCCAAACAGTGCTACATGAATTTGGACCTATCAAGGGTCTTGCGTAGACTAGTACCTCTCCATCTTCTGATCTATAAACGAAGACTTATCGTGTTACAAACTTGTCAACATGAAGGTAAAATAAACACTCCAAAACAAAGGTGGCAAAGTTAGTTATAACTAACTTTTGGATCCCCACAGTTGCTTATTCCCGCGCATGCTAGTCATGTGAAGTGTATCTAACTAACAAATTGTAATTAACTAACAATCAACTGCTAAAAGATTAACGACTAATCAACTATTACAATGAATTGAGCCGAATTGGAAAGAAGCTTCCTTTAGAATTGTAACACTACTCCCCCCTACAAATAATCCTTTTCTCAAGGATTGAATTGAGGAAATCGATGTTTGAGGTCATAGTATTCTTCCCATGTGCTATCCTTTGGGGCTGCATTAAACCACTTGACTAAAACTTGGGAAACATCTTTCCCATTCTTCTAAATCATCCTTCGATCAATTATGGCTTCAGGCTCTAGCAGTACTTGACCATTCTCTGAGGGGACCACAGGTAGAGTGACTAAGGCTGAGTGAGATCCTATCTTCCTCTTCAAGTGGGAGATGTGGAAAGTAGGGTGGATCTTGGTACCAGCAAGGAATCCAAGGTGTAAGCTATAGTCCCCACCCTAGAAAGGATTTGGAAAGGGCCAAAGTATTTGGAGGAGAGCTTTTGAAACCCATGATGTTTGAGAGAGAGTTGTCTGTAAGACTGGAGTTTAACATAGACCCAACCACCCACGGCATACGTCCTGTCAGTCCTATGTTTATCATCTTGAACCTTCATTATATTTTGCGCCTTCTCCAATTGAAAGTTCAACAATCGCATAGTAGCTTCTCTAGCTTAAAGACTTTTGTCAACTACATCCAGTTGAGAATCAAAACTTATATAGGGAAGCAAAGTAGGAGGTGTTTTGGCCATAAATTGCCTCATATGGAGTCATGTTTATGCTGGAATGATAAGTTGTGTTGTACTGCCATTCAACTAAAGGTAACCATTGGGACCAAGACTTGGGCTTCTCAAATGTCATGCATCTAAGGTAGCATTCCAAGCATCTATTAGCAACCTCATTTTGACCATCTGTCTGAGGGTGGTAAACAGTGGAAGTCAGTAGTTATACCTTCTGCAATCAAAATAACTCCTTCCACAATTTGCTTGTAAAGACAACATCTCTATCAGAGATTAAGGATTTAGGCATTCCATGTAGTTTGAACACCTGATCCATGAACAACTGAGCTACATCTAAGGCAGTATAAGGGTGTGTAAGGGCCATCAAATGAGCAGCCTTGCTCAATCTATCAACCACCACAAAGATCACCTCCTTTCCAGCAGCTTTTGAAAGTTCCTCAATAAAATCCATTGAGATGTCTTTCCATACCTTATCAGGTATGGGAAGAGGATGAAGGAGACCAAGGTAGGCTGCACTGTGACTTTTGCATTTTTGAGATATATCACATGCTCTTATATAAGCACAGACATCCTGCTTTATCTTTTTCCAGTAAAAATCATGTGTGAGCCTTTTTAAAGTTGTTGTGGTACCAGAATGACCACCAATAGAGCTATCATATTAAAAGGAAATGAGTTGGTTTCTGACTGTGGCATCAACTCCCACCATCGATTTCTTCTTCCTGCTTAGGATCCCATTATGGAACCTGTAATAAGGTTTGCTAGCATGTCTATCTTAAATATATTTGATAATGTGTTGAAGTGTAGGATCTTGACTCCATGATGCTTTAACTTTGTCTAAGAGGTCTGAATTGTCACCTGAGATGCTATAGAGTTGGATGGGCTCTTCTTTTCTGGATAAAGCATCTGCCACAATGTTCTCCTCGCCCTTCTTGTAAGATATAGAGTAATCATAGCCAAGTAACTTGACTAGCCACTTATGTTGACTAGGAGTGATAATTCTTTGCTGCAATAAGTATTTGAGACTGTGATAGCCTGTTTTGATGATGAAGGGTCTCCCAAGAAAATATGGCCTCCACTTTTGCATAGAAGAAACCAGTTCCAAAAGTTCCGTTTCATATACAGACAGTGCTTTATTCTTGTCTGATAACCCCTTACTGAAAAAGGCAATTGGTTTGTTGTCTTGTGCCAACATAGCTCTCATTCCTCCACCTGAAGCATCAGTTTCCACTGTGAATTATTTTGAAAAATTTGTAAGAGCTAACACAGGAGCTTAAGTGATAACTAGTTTCAGATCCTGGAATGTAGTAGTTGTTGCAGGGTTCCACTAAAAGTTTTCCTTTTTGAGTAGATCATTGAGTGGTCTAGCAATGATTCCATATCCCTTGATGAACCTCCTATAGTAGCCTATCAATCCTAGGAATCCTCTTAGCCCTTTAATAGAGGTAGGTGCCAATCTAACACTCCTTGAACCTTGTGCTGGTCCAATAGCTACACCATGCTCAGAAATGATGTGACCTAAATAGTTAATCTGTGTGACCCCAAAAGCACATTTACGGTGCTTAATTTATAAAGTGTTGGTTCTAAGGACCTTGAAAGCTTCCTCCAAATGTAATAGATGATCCTTCCAATTCTAACTATATACCAAGATGTCATCAAAAAAGACTAGATAAATTTTCTGAGGTAATCAGGAAAGATCTAGTTCATTAGGCTTTGAAAGGTAGATGGGGCATTTGTTAATCCAAAAGGCACAACCAAGAATTTATAATGGCCATGATGAGTTCTAATAGTAGTTTTAGGGATGTCTTATTCAAACATCCTAATTTGATGTTAACCTGACCTTAAATCCAACTTAGAAAAGTATTTGGAACCATGTAGTTCATCCAGCAATTCTTCAATCACAGGGATAGGTAATTTATCCTTTGTTGTGCAGCTGTTTAGTTTCCTGTAATCCACACATAAACGCCATGATCCATCCTTCTTCTTTACCATCACAATAGGAGAAGAATAGGGGCTAGTACTGGGCCTAATAATGCGAGAAGCTAACATCTCATTCACCATCTTCTCAATCTCATTTTTCTAAATATTAGGATACCTGTAGTGTTTGGTGTTAATAGGATAGAGCCTTTCCTTCAAGATAATCGTGTGGTCATGTGATCTAGAGAGAGGAAGTTATGTTGGTTCCTCAAACAAATCATTGTACCTTTGTAATATAACCTGAAGATCTCAGTTCATACTTGGCTCCATTTGTAGTCCTTCAAATGTAAATAAGCTGACCTCCACTCATTTTGGCTAGTAGTTTGTCCATGATGGTCTATAGTATCATCTTAGCTGCAGGAGGTTAGATCCCTCTCAATGATACTTTGTATCCCATGATGCTGAATTTCATCCTAAGCTTCTTGAAATTCCACATAATGTCACCTAGTGTGATCTGCCACTTGACTCCCAAAACTATACTACACCCCCCTATTGGTAGCACCAGCATATCAAAATCAAAAGAAACACCTTGCATTTTCAAGACCAATTTCTTACAGATATAGTTGCTTTGCACCCTTTTTCCATCAGCAACAGATACATCAAAAGGGGATATAGTTGCCAAGACACACCCTAACTTCTTGGTAGTGTTAAGGTCCAAGAAATTGTGGGTGCTACCAGTATCAATCAGAACCTGTACAACTTTGCCCTTAACTGATACAGTTACCCTCATGGTTCTAAAGTCATGTAATCCATTCATAGCATAGACTGAGACATGAGATAAAATGGACCCTTCAACATCAGTCTCTAATCATTGGCCTATCATAGTTAACAATTCTACTGGGTCTAGCACCACTTCCTCTTCCAATTATACCTCTTCTATTCCCTCCTCCACCTCCAAGGAAAACAATTGCCTCTTGTTCTTACATGCATGCCAAAAACTATACTTCTCATCACAATTGTAACATAGGCCTTTTCTCCTTCTCTCCTCCATTTCAGCAGGGGTCAATCTCTTAGCATTTATGTAGGTAGGTTTTAGGGATAAGAGTGTTTTATTTGAGGGTTGGCTGAATTTGGGAGGGGCATAGGGTTGAGAAAACTGAGAGTTATGTTTTTGGTTGAATATGATGGAACTGTGGTGGTCATAAAAACTTGTTTCTCAACTACCAAGGTCTGTTCGTGAATTTTAGCTACACTAATTGCCTTAGCTAAAGTCCTAGGTGCTAACATTTTAACGGGCAACCCAACTTCTAGTTTCAATCCCCTACAACATATTCCTCTGATAATTCCACTCTAGTTAGCAATTCATCAAACAAATCAACATAGTCTTGTACTAAACTTACCTATCTTAGATCCTTGAGATCTATCATGGGATCATCAAAAAGCTCAGATCCAAATCTGGCGTATAAGAAGGCTACATACTCAACCCAACGAGGCCAATCTCGAGTCACCCTTGCTTCATGTAGGATTGATGCCATTGTAGTGCCTGCCTTCTAGCTTGCACGAAACTGCTCACACCTTAGAATCCTCAAGTATTTCTTCATACGCAAAGATCTGCTCACATTTGTACAACCAATCTTTTAGCCCTACCCCATCGAAAACAGGAAACTCAGTGTGGTACTCACGATTTGGATAGTGATGGCCTCTAGGACGATGGCCTACCACATCTAGTCTTTCATTTTCCACAGGTTCTTCATGGTTTTGAACTCCCGTTGCAGTCAAGTTCCCCACTATCAACTTCCTAATCTCATCCATAGCCTGAGCTACTCGATTGTCCACGGATTTCTGTAATTCTGCTACAGAAGAAGTAACTGCTTCAATTGAACCTTTGAGGCTATCAACTTCCTTCCTCAATTTATGCATTTGAGTGTTGTGATCGCCTATATTCACATATCCAAGGGACCTTGCTTTGTTACGGTCCCAATAATTGAACCAAAAAGAGAAAAGAGTGAGCTCAACAAAAGAACAAATGCGATGAAATGTTCTTGAACAGCTTGCTCGAGCAGAGCTCAACAAAGTTCTGGAACAGAGAAGAGAGAGAGACGAGAAGAAGAACGATTTTTATTCCAAAATTATCTGATAATCCCCTAGTTGAGAGGAAATACACCATATATAGAAAATGTGGGAAAGTTAGTTATAACTAACTTTTGGATCCCCACAGTTGCTTATTCCCGCGCGTGCTAGTCACGTGAGGTGTAACTAACTAACAAATTGTAATTAACTAACAATCAACAGCTAACGATTAACGACTAATCAACTATTACAATGAATTGAGCTGAATTGGAAAGAAGCTTCCTTTAGAATCGTAACATAAAATGCCAGCACCTAAAAACTCACTTTCATCTTAATATTTTTATCAAATATTGAACCAAATGAGTGTATCGGGGTGGGGGGTGGGGGGGACGGTTACCTGAAAGCAATTTTCTTATGTTCTTCAACGAGCAAGTAAGTAGATTTGTCCAGATATGCAACGAAGAAAGTGAGAATAATGTCAATAGCAAAGAAGGCGTCCACCACTAAATCAACTGGCATAAGTCCTCCGGTCGCTGCCTTTTTGAATGCCAGTTCAAAGGGAGATGCCCAAGCTGAGTACACCACCAGTACCACCAGAAATGTTTGCCATAATCTGCATTTGCCATTAGGTTTTGAAAAAGAAAAAAGAAAATGGAGTGAAAATAAATGTTCCTTCCGTACATTAATTTACTTTGACCTACTTTTCATTTAGTTGGTTCAAAAGAAAATGATATCTTCCTTAAATAAATTCAAGACATAACATGTCCAATCAGTCAAACTAGCATATAAAGGTCCAGATTTATAGGTAATATTTTTAAGTTTATTTAAGTACTTTAGAATATTTATACATCTTCTAACCATTTCTTTTGTCCAGTTAAATAGTTCTATTTTGATTTAGCATTGAGGTTAAAATAAAAGTTGAAAACATAAGCTCAATTAGTGTTTTCTGCATGCGTTGGGGGAACGTAAATATATTTGATAATGAGAACAAATAAAGAGTAAGTTGTACAGAAGCTGACAGTAAAAGTGAATCTTGTAAAAGTATTATATAGTACCTTACTAATAATCAAAAGAAAGACATTACTTTGAGACATTTTAACAAGAAACGAAGTCAATATTTGGATCAATAAGAGTATTTGTTCAACATATATTTGAACAAAAATAGAATACATTATAATAGCTTATCAATTTCTCCTTATTTGTTTAAGCTCCGTATATTTATAGATAAATTATTTTATTATTAGTAAATTAAGAAATTTAAAGTTAAACTATTTATAAGTAGAGAAGTATGACAATTTTCTTGAACATACTAAAAAGGAAAATATAACACTTTAAATCTAATTTACGACCTTTTCTAGTAGTCCATTTAATGATCTCTACTTTCTAAAAAGGTAACTTTAATATGAAGTAAGTTTTGTCTCTTCAACCAGTAAGTATTAAAAGTCTCCACGAGATCTAATTAATGGGAGTGGGTTTTCATCAACATAAGGTGAAAGTACTCAGCCTTCATTAAAGGCCCTTAAATTTAGGCTATCCATATTGTCACGAAAGTCAGATTGGTTCTAAAGTTAAAAGGTGTAACAGTCTCACTCCATCTAATCCTCTAACTAACACATGCACAACTCAACAATGGCGTCAACAGTCAACCCCTCCCGGCTACAGGCGAATTTCGGATTTTAACCTTATGAATTCGAATATATTTTTAGTACAAATTTGATTTACTAGGTTGATTAGTTAGAGGTACTCATTCAATATATTTTTAATACATATGTATAAGGTTCGAGCAAAAACTTTTAGATTCAGATGTCTTAGAGTTTGTCTTAGATTTTTTTGTCATATTTGAACTTTACCTTCTTTTAAGGAAGGACAAAGCTTCTAACATAATTAATTTTACTTTTTTTAAGAGAAAAATATAAATCTTTTATATTTGGCCTAACCCTTAGAAAAATGACTTGAACTTTTATAAATTAAAAAAAAATTTCCGTCTCACACAATAACACATCACAATGTAGTCCTTATGACAGTTTATTAGGGCCTAGGGGAGAATTTATTCTTTTGATAATTTTTTCTCTCTTTTATATTACTTTATCCGGTCCATTTTATGTAAATCTATTCTTTTTTTAGTCTATTTAAAAAAGAATAACTCATTTCAAAATTTGGAAACAATTTAGCTTAAATTTTAATTTTATCCTGAGAAATTTTTATAATCACATAAATACTCTGAAATCTTTTGTGACTTGTTTAGGATTATAAATTCAAAAAGTATTTATTTTTTATTAAACTCTGTATTATTCAAACATCAAAGGGAGTAATAGATTGATATAGGTCAATTGACCCGATCAGATTGAACTATAATAACTTCTATGATATCTTTACCTTTTGTTGTCTAATTTATTCGCTAAGGTTTGTTTTGTAAGCTTTTGTTATTTCGATTCTAACGAGATGAACCAGTAGTTACATGCAAAGAAACTTATATAAACAGCTAACTAAAAAAAGGAAATTAAAGAGAAGAAATGTTGAAGGAAAGGGACTTACCTGTATCTACGATCATAAGGAGCAATAACAAATCTTTTAAGCTTAACCGAGTTTTCACCAATCACAGTTCCAAAAGCTGGCAATATGCTGCTGGAAACTGAGGCTATGTTTCGTATTTCACCACTGGAATGCCGCCGAAACAACAACGGCATCGGTGACCTTGTCTCTGATAACGGCACCGGCGATCTCGTCGTGTCCGAGTACGACATTTTTTTTTCTGGCTGAGATGAGATTGAAGGGAAAATTTGAGAGGGTTTTAAATAAATTAGGTGGAGTTTTTCTGGAGACTTAGTTTGTTTTTCTTCTTTTCTGATTTCCAATTTGCATATATACTATGAACATTTAAGGGAAGGGAAGGAAAGGTAGTGTTAAGCATTACCGTATAGGTATTACTTTTAATGGAAATAATTTTGTTTTTTTATAGTAAGGGGTAGAGACAAAGAGAGAGAAAAGTGTTGACTTATACATGTATAACTAAATAAACCTTATCTTTGATCTATAATAGAAGTACTAAATGGGAAAAGTTGACAAGTCGCAAAATAGTAGAATTATTATATAAAAGAATTCGAATAGAAATCTTCATACTTATACAACACCTTAATTTTATAATGAATATTTTGAACATGAAGATGGAAGAGTACGATCTTATATAGCGAAAAACAAGGTAGGAAGCATGAGCAGAGCTAGGGGCTCAAAATGATTTTATTTGAATTTCCTTTACCAAAAAATTATATTATATAAACAAGATTAATATTATTTTTCTTTGTATATATAGTAATATTGAATTTCCAATCATTAATATCTTGGTGTGCTTACTTCTATATATTTCAAAATTTCTTTAATGAAAATTTTGTCACTAGCAAAAGATGAAACTTGGTCCATGCATCCGAACTCTTAATTAATCAAGATTAGGGTTGAGTCGTTGACTTCATGTGGTGTGGCTTTCTAAAATCAGCACTGACTTGTATATCAATTAGTTGTTTGGAGTCATGTGAAATGAAATTAATGTACCCATCAGAATTGTTTAATCGGATGTCATCAAAGGCCATCTTTTAGACTATTTGCCCTCACAGCAATTGCAAACATCTCTATTTGTCTTTTAAGGACTTTTAAAGACTTTTTTTGCAAAATAACCTAAGACTTTTTCTGTCTTCCCCTTGAGTCTAAACTATTCGAAATAGGACAATTTTGTCATTTGATTCGCTTTTTGGCACCAAAATACCCTCACCATCAATCAAAATGAACTCGTAGTTAGCCAAGCATCTAAAAAATACCCTCGCTGTTAATCAGGTAGCTCAAATTTTCCCTCTTCACTAATAGTTGCTCCAATTAGATTGGCAAAAAATTAAAATAATAGTGAATTTCGGAGTAAGATAATTAATATATTTAACTTTGGTTGTGAGTTATGACAACCACTCTTTAATATTTTTAAATCTCACTAAAACCCTCTAACCTTTAATGGTTGAGAACACTATCTCCTTTACTTTTTATAAGACTGATAACCTCCTTGAGTAGATTTTCTGTGAGGTTTTAAATATTTAAACAATTATCCCATTTTTCTCCTTCTCATTTAAATATCCAATAAGAAAAGCATATGAATCATTATTTGACACAATAAAAAATCATAGTGTATTTTAGAATACGTAAATTTTATATAACACGGGCATACGACAAAAACAAAATTTTCCTGCAATGGGGATGCATTAATTTTTTGTTAAATCATTTTCTTTAAACTCTAAAGCTAGTCTTAATAAGAAATTGATGCCCAAGAAACGCATTTAATTCACATATTAGTGCTAATAGAATCATTCAATAGCAAAAAGAGGATCATCACGAAAGCCACCGAAACTCATTGTGAGAAGAAACTATTAAACTATGCTACCAAACATCGCAAGAAATTAATTCACAATCGAACAACTTAGTGTGTTGAAGCTAGTTTGATCAAGACATAAAAATTAGTGACTAATCGGATAACACTAAAAAATGCCAAATCTCTCCAAATCCAATTCTAAAAGACCCAAAAACTCAAGAACTACATTCCAACAAAAAATGATTGATTGCAACAATCTGAATTTCAATAGCATCATAACATCCCAAACATACAAGAGACAATTCAATCTATTTTAGTGTTTGTGTTCACTGGTGCAGACGTCAAGAAAACCCAAAAGACCAATCTAATTCTAATGAGGACGACTCAATTAATTTAGTGGCCTAAGCTAAATTTTAATAAGAGGCCTTATATTTTTTATGTTAATTAGGATTCATATATGTATACATGCATATATGCAAAAAAAAAAAAATAAGTGTTGCTATTTTTTTAATACTTGTGGTTTAAGTATAGTATTCTTAAATGATATAAAGCTTTTAACTTCACATAGTAATATTAATACTTATATTATTAAGGATTATTTAAATAGATAATATGTTAGACATGTATTTACAATATATTTCTTTTGATATTGTTGTAAAAACTTATATTTACTAATATAAATATTTATGTAGCTTAATTCAGGTTCCAAAATATTTTTACTATTAAAGAATACACAGTTTTTCTTTCTTTCTTTCTTTTTACAAAATTTGTGTACTTTTTAGTTTTTCTACAAATTTTAACATTATCTAAACTAAAATAAAATCATAAAATTCACTTTTAATTTTAGTATTGCCTCATAGTTTAAAGTTAAAATTGAATTACCAAAATATCCATCAAAAGCTAAAAGTTCATTTTACCCTTACTAAAAACTACTCTTAAATATATATATATATATATATATATATATATATATATATATATATATATATATATATATATATATATATATATATATATATATATATATATATATATATATATATATATATTGGTACTTAAAATCTTTGTAATATCTACCAATATAAATATTTACAAAGCAGTAGATCACTACGACCTACTTCCATATTAGATAAAAAAACAACCTAGTCTATATCTTCCCTACCTATTAATCTCCTTTATACATTTCTCTCTCAAGCTAACTACTCACTATTTATATTTTGTTAAAAAGACACGAGTATAATCTTGAACTCTAATGTTGCATATGCAGACCACTCTCTTCGCAAGGAAATCCCATGTTGTTCCTTTCTTCTCAAATATCCTTGTATTTTTCTCAATCCACATTGTGTGTATATTCTGCAAATACTAGTTTGAGTACCCTAGCTAGTTGAAATCGCCCCTTTGTTTTCTTTACAATCCAATTCTACCATTCAGACCATTATGTTGTAAAAGATTGTTGTAGATGTAACCATTGCATGAGTCTGAACAATATATTTCTACCATATGCACATTCTACAAAGAAGTGATCCCTTGTTTCTGGTGTTTGATTGCAAAAGTAGCATGTATCTTCCACCTGTATTCCCCAATTCTTTAACCTGTCAGTAGTGAACAGCCTTCCCTGAATTTGTAGCCATATTGTGACGATTGCTTTTAGTCGTGCTTTATTTTGATACATTAAACCTTTCCATGGGACTTTAGGTAGCTCTCCCTCGCCTCAATTTCATACCACACAACCCCCTTGCCTCCCTCTCCATGAATCTATAACCAATAACCATGACCGGATTTTGTCAAATATTAAATCAAAGAACTCGGTTCAAAACTAAACCTTTCCAAATCCAACCAAATTCACATAATGTAATGATCTTACCAAATCTCCAACTAATCTCGTTTAAATCCAACCAGAAGCCTTCGAATTTTCAAATTTAGGGTTCATACTCAAGGTCTAGAAGAATTTTTGCCTGGCTCAAGTGGCCAAAGGATTCCTGCAACCATAAGATAGGATAACATTTCTTGTGTGAGTAAAACTCAAAGACCATATTGGAACCAGTAAGTTTTTTTCTTAATCTTTTTCTTTCTTTCTGTTCTTCTTTTCTTGGTCATCATGAGTACTATTCGATTATTTTCAATTTTATTTGTAATTAAGTAGGTCCTACTCCCTTTTTCTTTTGATTATTAGTTTTAATGAAACCCCGGCATGTCTTAGGATTAATTTAGGGTTTTGATTGATTGTGATTACGTTTTGATTGTAACTATATGACTCATGTTCAATATTTAGTTAGTATTGAGGTCTTCAAGTTTGTCTCCATTAATCAGTTCGTGTGTGATAGTTTTGTTGGCTTTTTGATCTTGGGTAAAACAATTGGTGTAGTTTCAATCTCTTTTAAATCTAGTGTTTAGTTTATTCTAACATTTCAGCTCAAGTTAATTAGGATGTATTCCCAAATGATAATTAGATTGGGTTTGGTTATAGATTAATCATTCCTATTGCCTTGATTAATCAACTGTAGTCATATTCGTACCAACATGACAAGAATTTGAGTGTAATTGGCTAGGTTAGGTAATTGAGGGGAAAGAATAAGGGTAATATGGGTATTTGGATAATGAAACCTTGCAGTAAACCCCTGGAACCTTCTAGTTGGAGGTTCAAAAAATAAAATTCTGGTAATATGATGATAAGTCTTGAGTCACAGGCCAGAAAATGAGGGACTAAGTGAACAATTCTAAGAAAGAAGAAAAGGACTAAAGAGTAAACACAAAATAAAGGGGTTGCCCTAAGTTTGGTTTATAAATAGGCAAGTTAGTGCCTTCATTCAAAGGTCTGAAATCCCTGAAAAATCCCAAGTTTTTTATTCTAAAAATCCTAGAAAATTTCCTAAAAACTTCCAGAAGTTCCAGGCCTAAAAAATCCTAAAACTTCAGAGGTTTTTATTGTTCCATTAGGCCCTTTTCTTCAAGAGAATTCCAATTCTCAGCTACTAAATAGAATTTTAGCTATATAAGATGAAAATAACTTGAAATATGTGTGTTTATAGTGTTAGAACTTTCAGAAACTATTATGGGTTTGGTCTCAAGTTGGATTGTTGTTTGTTCAAGTTGTATTGGTTAAATTTTCTTGTGTTGTTGGTTTTAAAGTTTTTCCCGGTTTGTTTGATGCTATTTTCTGGGTTCACAAAAGACTTGAGCTGTAGATTTCTGTATTGTATTACTGTTGAACTTGCTGACCCTGCTACCTTCTTTCATCTTGCCTTGATTCCAGGTATTGCTTAATCTCAAAAGGCGCATAATCACTGGAAATGAATATTCAAGGATTGGATAATAAATTACTGCTTATCACCTGAAGATTTCATTTGTTTCATTTCGCTAAAAGTTTTATTTTAATATAATTGAAACCATATTCTTTTGCTTTGTACTAGTATTACCGTAGATTTATTTGTAATATGGACTGGACTGTTTGATATTTTGATGATTTTTCATCTAGTGTTAGCCTTAGTGTTACATAGCTTGATCATCATGTGTCCGCTTGATTTTTTTTTGTATGAAAAACTGTTGGGAGCCTGAGACTGATTTTGAAATCATAAATATGCATCTGTGGCTGATAATTTAATATTCAATCTGGCATGGGACTTTAGCAAGAACATCAATTTTAGTATGTTTAATTCAAGTATAGCTATCATATCCATGTTAGAGGTTAAATTCAGAAGGAGTCACTAATTTGAAGTTGGACTCAAAAAGAAAAATGAATTGCTTGTTCATATTAGTGTTAAATCAAATTTGCTTTATAATTCAAATGTTGAAATAGTTTCACTGCTCATTTAAGTCACATAATCATTGAAAATTCATAGGGACGTCAATAGTTGATTGTGGGCTCATATAAGCCAAACCGGGCAGCTCCGCGCTGAATCAAATCTGGGCAAAGAAGTTTGCATACCAAAGGCCCAACTACTTTGCTGGCTTTTAAATAATAGCAATTCGCAATGCCTAGATAGAAAATTATATTTCTTTTAGGTTGGCCTTCTAAAATAATGAAAACGAGGTGTGCCATGTCAAACGGAACCCATAAATCGCGTGGCCTATGTGAAATGTTTATATTAAATATTTAGAGATTCGGGACATGCCATTTAGCGAACTTTACGGCTTTCCGCAATGATAATAACACGTTAGTCGCTTTTAGGCGTGTCTCTAATAATTTTATCTTCCCAAGTACGAGTGTGCATTTATGTGACCCAAATCCAAATCCCGATGAAGTTGAAATATGTCAAAAACTACGTGCGTATTTATGTGACGTGGTTTGCGACAAGTTTCAGCGGCATCGCAAATTTCCTTAAAAGATATTAAAAGCAGCATAAGAAATCAGAATTGCATTTTTAGGATAAACATGTGTAAAATCAGGATTTTAGCCATTTATAATGGTTTAAGTGACTGTGCTAGAACCACGGGTTCCGGGGATGCCTAACACCTTCCCTCGGGTCAACATAATTCCTTACTTAGAATTTCTGGTTCGCAGACTCCATTTGGGCAGTCAAAAAATTTTGCTGGATTTGGGATTCAAAATAAACCAGTGACTAGGTACACCAAAAGCCAAACCTATCCAAAGTGGGGACTCTAATAAATAAATAATCTCATTTCGAATAATGTCACTTTAATTGAAAAAATTCCTTTATGCGTTTTTATCCTTTGGGGTGGCCGTGTAAAAAAGAAGATGTAACAATGCTTGATTACATTCCTTTGATTAGCTTGGCTATTGTTGATGCCATCAAGATCGCCCCTTGCTTTAAATATTTTCCTTACCATCAAAGATGCCTATTTTGGTGTTTTCATGATGGCAAAGATTTGATCCTTAATATAGTAGCTATGGATTCATTTGACCCAAAGCTTGTCTTTCTTATTTGCTAATTCCCAGCATAATTTAAGATTGCTGCCTTATTCCATAATGCCAAATTGATCAAGTTAAGTCCACATGCTCTAGGTGCACATATCATATACCCATGCTACTGAAGCTTTTTTAGTGATTATATTCTCCCTTTACCATCCATAGCTTCTGCAGTAGGCCTCTATTGCTTTGATAATTTTATCTAGTATGATGAAGATTTGTGCCCAATAAGCTTGAATACCAATGATTACATGTTGCACCAATTGGATTATGTCGGCATGTGAGAGCTTTTTTGTTGTCCAAGAGGATATCATAGTCATTATTTTATCAATGAGTGGCTACCATTTCATTACAAAGAGTTTCTTTATACCAAGTGGTATGCCTAGATATCTAAAAAGGGAGGGATCCTTGACTATTACCTAGTTTTTGTTGTATTTCATGCTTCACTTCTAGCTAACTCCTCCAGAGTAAATGGAGCTTTAGACTAGGTTAGCTTTATGACCTGATGCGGCCGAGAAAATATTACATTTGTCATATAGTAATGCTACAGATGTAGCATCTCCTCTTATAAATAGTAAGTGATCATCTGCAAAACTCAAGTTAGTTAAATCCAGCGTTGAACACATGGGATGATAATGGAATTCCTTTTCCAATACAAAGTCTTCAAATTTCTGCTCAAGACACCATTACTGTAGAAAACAAAAAAAGGGACATTGGATCCCCGTGCCTCAGCTCTCTAGCTGCATCAAATGGTTTAGTTGTTTCTCCATTGATGAGTATAGTATAGTTAACAGTTGTCATACATTCCATAATCCACTTAGTGAATTTGTTTGGGAAGCCTAAACCTTCTAGCATATGCTATAAATACCTCCAATCCACTATATCATAAGCTTTTTGGATATCCACCTTGATGAGACATCTTGGTGAAGTGTTCTTCCATGAATAATCCTTGACCAACTCATGAGAAAGAAAGACACTATCAGCCACCTTTCTACCTAGGATGAACCATGCTTGTGTATCTGAAATTATTAAAGCAATAACTTTCTAAATGTTGTTTGCCAATATTTCGGAAATGAGTTTATACAGTATTGTGTATCAAGATATTGGTATGTATACTTTGATACTTGAAGGGTTAGGAACTTTAGGAAGTATTGTGATAGTTGTGCAATTGGTTGCTCTATATAACTTCCCTACTTGAAAGAGTTCCTTACAGGAAACTTGTGGTGGAATGCAGTTGTCCAATGTAAAGAGGAAGCGAAGAAGGTGGCTTACCTAAAGTTAGTAGGGAGCACTGGCAAGGAGGAGAAGAGAGCGAACAATGAGAGATATAAGGTAGCTAGGAACGAGGCAAAGATGGCAGTAACAGAGGCCAAGGCGACAGCTTTTGCTCGTCTGTATGAGGAACTAGGGAACAAAAGTATGGAGAAAAATTTATTCCAACTCGCTAAGGTAAAAGAGAGGATGGCTCGGGATCTGGACCAAGTGATATGCATAAAGGATGAGGATGGAAAAGTTTTGATAGGGGATGACCAGATTAAGAGGAGATGACATACCTACTTTCATAAACTACTAAATGAAGACGGGGGTCAAGACATAGTACTAGGTGAATTTAGGGATGTTGATAGCCGCCATGAATTAAGTTATCGTATGGACATAGAGGTCGATGAGGTCATGGAGGGAATGCGTAAGATGAAAAGGGGCAGAGCTACCGGGCGAAACAAAATTCTGATTGAACTTTGGAGGTGTGTGGGTAGGGTACACTTGGAATGGCATACTAGGTTGTTTAATATTATATTCAAGACTAATAGGATAGAGTTGAGGTGGATTATAATGGTTCCTTTGTATAAGAACAAAGGCGATATCCAGAGCTGTAACAACTATAGGGGTATAAAATTACTGAGTCATACCATGAAAGTCTGGGAGAGAATGGTAGAAATGAGAGTGCAAAGAACGATGTTTATCTTAGACAACCACTTTGGGTTCATGCCGGGGTGATATACCACAGAAGCTATCCACCTTATTAGGAGGATGGTGGAACAATACAGGGATAAGAAAAAGGATCTCTACATGGTGTTTATCGTTCTAGAGAAAGTGTACGACAAGGTTCCTAGGAAGGTCTTATGGAGCTTCTTAGAGGTTAAAGGGGTCCCGGTTGCCTACATTAGGGTGACTAAATACATGTATGATGGAGCTAAGACTCGCGTTAGAATAGTAGGAGGCGACTCCGAGCATTTTTCGATTTTTACGGGGTTGCCCCAACGGTCTGCATTCAGTCCTTTCCTATTTGCCCTAGTGATGGATGCCATAACGCATCATATTCAAGGGGAGGTGCCATGGTGCATGTTATTTACTGATGACATATTATTAATTATTGAGACACGACGTGACGTCAATGAAAGGTTAGAGGTTTAGAAACATGCCCTTGAATCTAAAGGTTTCAGGTTGTGCAGGACGAAGACAGAATACCTTGAATGTAAATTTGGGGCTCAGTCGACGGAAGCGGGAGTGGAAGTGAGGCTTGACTCTCAGGTCATCCCAAACAGGGGTAGTTTCAAGTACCTTGGGTCAGCTATTCAGGGGATCAGGGAGATTGACGAGGATGTCACACACCGTATGGGGGTGGGGTGGATGAAGTGGAGGTTAGAGACGGGAGTCTTGTGTGACAAATTTTCCAAAGAAAGAAAATTTGGAATTTGATACAAAAATTTTCCATAAGTTTATTTTTGGAATAAACTTTTACCCTAGGAAAATTATTACCTTAACCAAATAGGAAAAGGGTTTGTAGGTGATACTATATAAAGGGTAATGGAGAAAATTTGTATGGTTCTTTTGTGTTTTTTTATTATTATTCTTGAGAAAAAAACCTACTTTGTGAAAGTGAGAGTTCAATACAAATCCAAGAGAGAAAATACAATTACAAGAAAAGTGCTGCCATTATTAAAAGGTAAGTTTTGTAGAGCACAGTGGTTAGGCCTGCCATGTTGTATGGGACCAAGTATTGGCCGGGTGAGAACTCACATACCCAGAAGATGAAAGTAGCAGAGATGAGGATGTTGAGGTGGATGTGCGAGCATACAACGATGGATAAGATTAAGAATGAAGATATTCGAGAGAAGGTGGTGTGGCCCCCATGGAGGACAAGATGCGGGAAGCTAGACTCAGATGGTTCGGTCACATTCAGAGGAGGAGCTCTGATGCACCTTGAGAAAGGTGTGAGCAACTGGCTATGGTGGGCATGAGGAGAGGTAGAGGGAGACCTAAGAAGTACTGGGGAGAGGTGATTAGGCAGGACATGGCGCATTTTAGGATTACTGAGGACATGGCCCTTCACAGGGAATTGTGGAGGTCGAGCATTAAGGTTGTAAGTTAGGCGAAAGTTGTGGATATTTCTACATCGCACTAGATTTGAACTAGCCAGTTTGGAATTAGTCTTAGGATGCTACTAATCAGCTACTGAAGAAGGCTTTAGCTGGTGGATATTAGTATATCTTCCATCTTTTTCGTATTTCATATATTTCTTATATTGTTGTTTTTTGTTATTTTGTATTATGTTATTTTATTATTAGTCTATTGATATTAATAATATATCGTCTCTTGTGCTTTCTTGAGCCGAGCATCTCCTAGAAATAGCCTCTCTGCCACTTGGGGTAAGGGTAAGGTCTGCGTACATATTACCATCCTCAGACCTCACTTGTGGGATTATATTGGATTGTTGTTTTTGTTGAAAGAGTTCCTTAACTCAATACTAGAGATTCGGCAAAAATCAACCAACTTTGGTCAGTTAGTAAACCAGCAAAAAATTGATCGAAGTTGGTTGATTTTTCAAAATGTTTTAATTTTTAATTTTTTATCAAACCAGCCAACTTTGGTGCAAAAAATGCGGGAAACTACTTTTTGACTCTCACTAAATTTATTTTTCAAGAATACGAACCAACATTGGTCGGTCTTTGCAATTAAAATAAATAAAAATTAATATTAAAGAACCGACAAACTTTGGTTGGTAATTTTATTTTTTAATAAATTCAACCAACTTTGGTTGATTATTTTCATGTGAAAAATAATTAAAGAGTATAAATAAAATAAAAGGACAATCTTATGAAAAAATGCACCAATGCTCTAGTGGTAGAATAGTATCCTGCCACAGTACACACCTCGGTTCGATTCTCAAATGATGAATATTTTGATTACATAATTAAAATACCAACCAACTTTGGTCGGTTTTTTTGTAATACTTTTTCTTAATTTAATTGACCGGTCAACGTTGGTCGGTCATTCTCTACAACCTTTGGTAGGTATATTAAAACGACCATCAAAATATCATCCAAGCGTATTTGGCCGCATTTTAGCCAGTAATTGGCCATAATCGACCAAAGTTGGTCGATTGTCTTTTATCGCTATTTACCAAATTTCTAGTAGTGACTGATTGACAAATTTCTGATTTTATAAGATGCCAAACTATCTTGAAGAATAAGGCATTATATCCATCTATCCCTGATTCTTTATCATCTCCAATAGCACACAATCCTTCATCTATTTCTTGGTTTGTAACTTCAACACAGAGACTGATCTACTGCATATAATTGAGCATCGGTCCAAGTGTCATCACAAGTTTTTTTATTGCAGATAATTGTGCTGCAACTGATCCTATCAGGAATTTATAAAAGGTAATGATCTCTTTTTGGATATGGTGATGGTCTATTAGTCTATCTCCAAAAGCATTGACAAGTTCTGTGATTACTATTATTTGTCTTCTTTCCTTTATAATTGCTGAAAAATACTTGGAGTTTGCATCTCCTATCTTATCCACTAAGCTCAAGCTTTTTGTTCAAGGATGTTTTCTTCTCTTAATGACCATTTTTCCAGATTCTCTAAGAGTTTCTCTTCAGCAACTAGTTCATCCGAGTAGCAGCTAACATTTTACCTTGTATCCCCTACAACTTATTTTGTAGTTTGCTCCAATCTTTCTTTGATACCTCGAAACTCTATGTTATTTAATTGCTTCGGTAATGGCCTTAGAGATTTCATCTTGTACCATACATTCTTCATAGGATCTGAATTATGATGTTCTTTCTATGCTTCTTCTACCAAAGCTAGGAAATTTGGATGGTCAGCCATACATTAAAGAATCTAATTGGAATATTACCACTTGGTTCTGCTCTCCTCATTGTTTTACCATTGAAGCATGATCTAAAATGAATGAAAGTCTTTATTCTACGTCTATGTGCCCAAATGTATGCATCCGGTCATTATTTCCTAAAGCTCTATCAATTTTGGCATATACTCAATCAACACCTTGTTGCTTGTTGGAGAAAGTGTAGAAATCTCTCTTTCAAGATGTGACGACCCAAAGGGTTATCACCTGCTTTTAATTAAATTCTATGTCTCCAAGGCCTTGAAAACCTCATTTAGAGTTGCCTCGAATTACTTGTGCAATTCGAGCGCGCAGCCGGAAAGCTTAATTATGATATTTTGTGAAAAATGCCAAGTTTTGATGTTAAAATGAATAAATTTGACTTTGGTCAACATTTTGAGCAAATGGACTCAGACCCATGATTTGATGATCCCGGAGGGTCCGTAGAAAAATATGGGACTTGGGCATATGCTCAGAATCGAATTCTATGGTCCCAAGCCCGAGAAATGAATTTTTGAAGGAAATTGTTTTTTATGAAATGTTTAAGAAAATTGGAAATGAAATTTGATTAGAAAGTGATAGTATCGGGCCCGTGTTTTGGTTCCAACACTAGGTACAGGCCTTATATATAATTGAGTCATTCCTGTGAGACTTGGTAAAAAATGAACATCGTTTGACGTGATCCGGACCTTGATTGGGAAATTTGATGTTTAAAAGAGTTTTGAGAAATTTCAATGATCTTGAGGTTTAATTTGATATTTATGATGTTATTTCAGTGATTTGACTACACGAATATGTTTGTAGAATATTTTTGAAGTTGTGTGTATATTTGGGTTGGAGTTTCGAGGGCTCGGGTGAGGTTCGGGTAGATTCCGAGATGCCTTAAGCTTGGAAATCAGATGTTGCAGGTTCAGGAAGTTGCAGGCCTCTGAACCCACTTGTGCAGTCCATAAGACATCGTGTACAGTCGCGGATGGGCCAATGCAGCCGCGGTCGCCTTTATGCGGTCCGTGGTAGAGGTTGTGCGGCAACAGTCACCTTTATACGGTCCGCCGTGGAGGCTGTGCGGCTGCGGTCTCCTTTGTGCAGTCCGCGGTGGGTGGTAAACCACAAGTCTTCTGGTAAGCATGTGCGGACGCGGTCCATGTAGTGTGGTCCACATAGGGGGTCTGCCAGGGGTATAAATAGATGGGACTTTCAGTTATTTTTTATTTTTGAAAACCCTAAAACATAAAGGCGATTTTTCAAGCAACCTTTCTTCTCCAAATCAATTGTAAGTCATATTTAACTAGTTTTCTTTAATCATTAACATCTTTTAACATGATTTCAACTTCAAATCAAAGACTTTTATGGAGGAAATTTGGTGTTTTGGGTAGAACCTAGATTTTTCAAAATTGGGGATTTGGACCTCAATTTGAGGTTTGATTTTAAAACAAATTATACATTTGGGTTCATGGGGGAATGGGTAATCATGTTTTGGTTCGAACCTCAGGTTTTGACCACGTGGGCCGAGGACGATTTTTTACTTTTTGGGTAGAACTTTGGAAAAACGCATTTTCATGCATTGGGGTTGATTCATTTAGCGTTTATTGATGTAAATAAGTGGTTTGTGACTAGATACGAATAAATTGGCAGTGAATCCAAGGGGAAAAGCTATATTTGAGACGCGAGTTATATTCAAGGCATTTAGGTAAGTGTTTGATCTAACCTTAGCTTGAGGGATTAGGAGTTGAGTCCTATTTGCTATGTGATAATTGTTGAGTATGACGTATAGGCATGGTAATGAGTATCTATGCATTGGTGTCTAGCATGACTGTGAGTCCTTATATTGTGAATATCATGATTTCATTGTTTCTTTCATGCCTTGGTGATGATTTCTATATGTTGTGAAAAGTTGGTGAAAGAAATTGTGACCTTTCAACATCGAGGGGAATTGGCTCGATTATATTACGAATTGTGAAAGTATATGAGGTAGCTGAACCCTTTGGAGCATTTGCTCAAGTGGTAAAACGAGTTGTGAAGCAAAAGTAAAAGAAAGAGAAAGTGTTATGAAATTGTTCCCTTGTCAGGATTTAATTATTAAATTGTGTTCCCTTGCTGGGATTCCTATTATTATTTGTTTACTCCCTTACCACTTGTTTGTATTTGTTGTTTGGGTGAGGAAGAGTGTTAAAGCACGAAGGGTGATGTCGTGCCGCATGATGTACCATTCTGTGCCGATTCTATTGATTATATGTAAAGAAAGAGTACGAGGAAGAGTGTTAAAGCACGATTGTATTGTTTGTTATTATGAGGAAAAAGATTTAAAGCACGAAGGGTGATGCTATGTCGCACGATGTACCATTCCGTGCCGATTCTATTGATTATATGTGAGGAAAGAGAGTAAAAGCACGAAAGGTGATACCGTGCACATTTTTATTATATCATCGCTTGGTGAGGATAAAAATAAAAGCACGATAGTGATGCCGTGCACATTTTTATTATATCATTGCTTGATGAGGATGAGAGTAAAAACACAAAGGGTAATGTCGTGCACATCTTTATTAAATTATTGCTTGGTGAGGATGAGAGTAAAAGCACGTAGGACGATGTTGTGCACTTAATGATTTCTGATTCTTTATTGATGTCTGCGTTATGTTGTTTTCTTCCTTATTTGATAATTTTATTCGGAGTTTTCATCTTTACCACAGCATCTACCTCTCTCTTATTGATTGTTCCCTTATTTATTCCATTGTGTGTGTGTGTGTGTGTGTGTGTGTGTATATATATATATAGTTGAACTGCACAAGTTTAGTTGGTAGTCTGGTCCTAGCCTCGATACTACTTCACCGAGGTTAGGTTAGACATTTACTAGCACATGGGGTCGATTGTGCTGATACTACACTCTGTGCTCTTTTGCACAGATCCAAGTACCAGACAACAGTTTAGTCGGAGGGCTTCCTTCAGTCCACCCGGAGATCCAAGGTAGACCTGCAGGCATACACAGGCCCTGGCGTCTGCCTCTATCTCTATTTCCTGTTTCATTTTCCTTATTCAGAAATAGTGTATTGTTATTTCTTAGACCTTGTACGTAGTAAATATTAGACATTCAGTGACACTAGATTTTGGATGGTTTAGACTTAAGCAACTATAATATTCGCAGGTTTCAGATGTTTAATGGTTATCTTTCGCTAAATCATCTAAAATTTCACAATTTTTATGTAATCGCCTTATTATTTAATTAAAGAAGTAATTTTATAATGAGATATGTGTTTAATATTTGGATTTCCTAGATCTCACTAGTAGGCACCATCACGACCCCAAGGGTGGGAAATTTGGGTCATGACAAGTTGGTATTAGAGCTCTAGGCTACATGGGTCTCACAGTTCACAGAGAAGCTTTGTAGAGTCTGAGGGATTGGTACAGAGACGTCTATATTTAAGTTAGGAAAAGTTTCACATGTGTTCTCTCTTGTCGTGCGGTTTGGTTTCTCAATGCTAATTGAATTTCTACTCTGTTCTCTCGTAGATGGCGAGAACATGCGCTTCCTCATCTACCAATTAGCCGATATAGCCCCAAGCAGTATCCCCCACTAGGGGAAAAGGACGAGGCCGAGGCCGAGGTAGAGGTAGAGCTCAGCCCCGAGTAGCAACACCAGTAGCGGAGCCTTAGGTTGATTTTTAGTAGGAGGTTCCAGCCCCAGCAGTTCCAGTGGGCCCAGCTCCGGTCCCGAGGGGCTTATTGCTACCCCTGTTCTTCAAGACACTCTAGTCTGATTGGAGGGCCTCATGGAGAGTGTCACCCGAGAAGGTTTGCTTCCTGTAGCACCAACCACTTCCCAGGCTGGGGGAGGGGCTCAGACTCCTGCTGCTCACACTCCAGAGCAGGTAGCTCCTAAAATTCAGAATCCTGCGATTCAGCCAGTTGGGGTAGTACAGCCGGGTATGGTAGCTTAGACCAGTGATGGAGCGGCTATATTCGCCAATGCTTTGTGGAGGCTGGACAGGTTCACCAAGCTCTTCACTTCTACATTCAGTGGTGCATATACTGAGGACCCCCAGGATTATCTGGATAGCTGTCACGAGGTCGAACATGATTATTGTTGAGACCAATGAGGTTTATTTTGCTACATTCTGCTTGTCTGGATCCGCCAAGACTTCATGGAGGGATTATTGCTTAGCTCGACCAGCAGGATCACCAGTTTTGACATGGGAGCAGTTTAAAGTATTTTTTTCTAGAGAATTTTCTCCCTGTTACTCAGCACGGGGCCTATCAGAGGCAGTTCGAGCATCTCCAGCTGGGATCCATGACGATCACCCAGTACAAGACCAGATTCATGATTAAGCTTGCCATGCCCTTATTATACCACCAACTAAGAGGGAGACAGTGAGACGATTTATTGATGGACTCATTCAACCGATTCGTCTTCAGATGGCCAGCGAGGCTGGGAGCGAGATATCTTTCCAGGAGGCAGCACATGTGGCCCCTAATTGAGATGATATTATCATATGGGGTGGTCACAGGGCAGACAAGAGACCCCATCAGTCAGGAAGGTTAGTGGTGCCTCGTCTAGTGGCATAGATTCGTATGATAGGGGTCATCCTCCTAGGACTTACTACTCAGCACTCCAGGTTTCTCGTGGTAATTCAAGTGGCCATGGTTCTCGCGTGCAGTATTCTTATCAACATTCCGACAGTATACCACCAGCTCCTATCAATGCACCATTTCTTTGGAGTTTCCAATGTGGTCATCTAGGTCGACAAGGACAGCAGTCTCAGCAGTTAAGGGCTTGTTACACATGTGGCGACACGATCCATATTGCTAGGTTTTTGCCTCGAGCACCGAATATCTCTCAGCATCAAGGTTCTTGTAATATGGTACAGGCACCAGATTTACACAACCCGCCCAGGCAGGTGGAGGTGGGGATAAAGGTGCTAGAGGTGGAGGTAGAGGTCCTAGAGGTGGATCTCAGGCCGCCAAAAGTGGAGGCTATCCAGCAACAGGCTGTTCCAAAAAGGTAGATCAGAGTGGTGGGGCCCAGTCCCGATGTTATGCTCATTAGGCCAGGCCCGAGGCATGGCCTTCAGATGCAGTTATTATAAGTACGGTTCTGGTTTGTGATAGAGGTGCTTCGGCATTGTTTGATCCAGGATCTACGTATTCGCATGTGTCATCTTATTTTGTCTCGTACTTGGTCTTGCCTAGTGATGCATTGGGTGTTCCTGTTTATGTATCTACACCGGTGGGTAATTCTATTGTGGTCGATCGAGTCCATTGTTCTTGTATTGTGGTGATTTGGGGTCTTGAGACTCGTCTAGTTTTATTACTTTTAGACATGGTTGACTTCGATATCATATTGGGGATGGACTGGTTATCACCTTACCGCGCTATCTTGGACTATCATGTCAAGACTGTAACCTTAGCTTTATCGGGTATGCCTCATTTAGAGTGGAGGGGGACTCCAGGTGATTAGACCGTAGCATTATCTCTTATGTGAAGGCTCAGCGTATGGTCGAGAAGGGGTGTTTGGCCTATTTGGCATACGTTTGCAATATTAGTGCCGAGGTTCCTTCTATTGATTATGTACTCATTGTTCATGAGTTCCCTGATATTTTTCCTTTAGACCTGCCGGATATGACACCCAACAGGGACATTGACTTTTGCATTGATGTGGCTCTGGGCACTCAGCCAAATTCTATCTCGCCATATCGTATGGCCTCTCCTGAGTTGAAAGAGTTAAAGGAATAGTTGTAGGACTTACTTGAGAAGGGTTTCATTAGACCCAGTGTGTCGCTTTGGGGTGCGTCGGTGTTGTTCGCTAAGAAAAAGGATGGTTCGATTAGAATTTGTATTGACTACCGGCAATTGAACAAGGTAACAATCAAGAAGAAGTATCCACTGTCAAGGATTGATGATTTGTTCGATCAGCTACAGGGTGCCAATGTATTTTCCAAGATTGACTTGAGATCTAGCTACCATCAGTTGAGGATTAGGGCATTCAATGTCCCTAAGACAGCTTTTCGCACTTTGAATGGGCATTATAAGTTCTTGGTTATGTCATTCGGGTTGACAAATGCCCCAGCAGCTTTTATGGATTTGATGAACCGAGTGTTCAATACATATTTGGATTCATTCGTGATAGTCTTTGATGATATTTTGATATATTCTCGTAGCCGGGAGAAGCACGAGCAGCATCTCATGGTAGTTCTTCAGACTTTTAGGGATAGTCAACTATATGCTAAATTTTCAAAGTGTGAGTTTTGGTTGAGTTCACTTGCATTCCTGGGTCATGTCGTATCAGCATAGGTATTCAGGTGAATCTGAAGAACATTGAGGCAGTCAATAAATGGCCTAGACCAGCATCAGCTATAGAGATTCAGAGTTTCTTGGGATTGGAAAGTTACTATCGTCGGTTCGTGAAGGGGTTCTCGTCTATCGCAGTCCCTATGACCAACTTGACCGAGAAGGTTTCCCAGTTTAGATGGTCAAATGAGTGTGAGGCAAGCTTCCAAAGGCTCAAGAAAGCTCTGACTATGGCACCGGTGTTGGTTTTTCCCACAGGTTTAGGACCTTATAAACGTGATGATTCCCGTACTAAACTTGGTGCAATGTTGATACAGGATGGCAAGGTCATTGCCTATGCTTTACAATAGTTGAAGATTCCTGAGAAAACTCTCCAGTTCATGACTTAGAGTTGGCAGCCATACACGTTGAAGATTTGGAGGCACTATCTGTATGGCGTGGCATGTGAGGTGTTCACTGACCACAAGAGTCTTCAGTACTTGTTTAAGCAAAAGGAGTTAAATTTGCGGCAGGGAGGTGGTTGGAGTTGTTTAAGGATTATGATATCACCATTTTGTATTATTCGGGGAAGGCTAATGTGGTGGACGATGCCTTGAGTAGGAAGTTAGCTAGTATGGGCAGCCTTGCTTACATTCTGGTCGGTGAGAGGCTGTTTGCTTTGGATATTCAGGATTTGGCCAATCAATTTGTACGGCTGGATACTTTTGAGCCTAGTCGAGTGTTAGCTTGCACGGTTTCTCGTTCTTTATTATTAGATCATATCCATGATTAGCAGTTTGATCAGATCACAATGGAATTTGTTACTGGGCTTTCCCAGACACGGAAAAAGTTTGACGCAGTTGGGTCATTGTTAATAGGCTGAACAATTCAGAACATTTCATTCCTATGGCAGTCTCCTATTCTTATGAGAGGTTAGCTAAGATCTATATTCAGGAGATTATTCACCTTCATGGTGTTCCCTTATCTATCATTTCGGACAGGGGTACACAATTTACCCCGCGCTTCTAAGGGCAGTTCAGCAAGAGTTGGGCACACGGGTTGAGTTGAGCACAATATTTCATCCTCAGACAGAAGGGCAGCCGAGCAAACTATTAAGATTTTGGAGGATATGCTCCAAGCTTGTATTATTGACTTTGGAGGTTCATGGGATTAGTATTTTTCCTTTAGTGGAGTTTTCCTACAACAACATCTACCAGTCGAGTATCTAGATGGCTCCTTATGAGGCTATATATGGTAGGCGGTATCGGTTTCCGATCGAATGGTTTGAGCCGAGAGAGGCTCAGTTGCTGAGTACGGATCTGGTTCAGAAGGCCTTGGACAAGGTGATAGGCTTCATACGACTCAGTCCAGGCAAAAGAGCTATGTAGACTATAAGGTTCGAGATTTTGGTGAGCAGGTATTGCTCCGCGTATCGCCTATGAAGGACGGAATGAGATTTGGGAAGAAGGTCAAGCTTAGCCCTAGGTTCATTAGTCTATTTGAGATTCTTGATCGAGTGGGAGAGGTGGCCTGTAGACTTGTATTGCCGCCGAGCTTGTCATCCGTGCATCCATTGTTTCATGTGTCCATGCTTCGGAGGTATCACGGTGATCCATCCCACGTGTTAGATTTCAGCACTTTCCAGTTGGACAAGGACTTATTTTACGAGGACGAGCCGGTGGCCATTCTAGACCAGCAGGTTGGATAGTTTATATCCAAGAGTTTTCCTTCTGTTCGTGTTCAGCGGAGAGGTCAGCCTCCTAAGGCAACGATCTGGGAGTCCGAGTCTGATATGCTAAGCCGTTATCCCGATCTATTTCCCTACTCAGGTACTTCCTTCTTCTATCCATTCGAGGACGAACAGTTGTTTTACATGAGGAGAATGTTACAACCCAAAGGGTCATCACCTATTTTTAATTAAATTTTGTGTCCACAAGGCCTTGAAAACCTCATTTAGAGTTTTCTTGAATTGCATGCAGAGTCTAGACACGTAGCAGGAAAGCATAAATGTGATATTCTGTGAGAAATACTAAGTTTTGATGTTAATATGAATAAATTTGACTTTTGGTAAATATTTTGGGCAAATGGACACGGGACCGTGATTTGACGATCCCGGAGGGTTCATAGAAAAATATGGAACTTGGGCATATGCTCAGAATCAAATTCCATGGTACCTAGCCCGAGAAATAAATTTTTAAAGGAAATTATTTTTTCTGAAACGTTTATGAAAATTACAAATGAGATCTAATTAGAAAGTGATGGTATCGGGCTCATGTTTTGGTTCTGGCACTCGGTACATGCATAATATATGACTTGAGTCATTCCAGTAAAATTTGGTTAAAAACGGACGTTTTTTTATGTGATCCGGATCTTGATTGGAAATTTGATTACATAAATATGTTTGTAAAATGTATTTGAAGTTGTGTGTATATTTAGGTTGGCGTTTCGAGGGCTCGGGTGAGTTTCGGGTAGGTTCTGGGATGTCTTAGGCTTAGAAATCAGATGTTAAAGGTTCAAGAAGTTGCAGGCCTCTGAACCCACTTATGCGGCCCGCCAGAAATCCCATGCCACCGCGGAAAGGCCAGCGTGGCCGCGGAGGGGCCAACGCGGCCGCGGTGGAGGTTGTGCAGCAGGGGTCGCCTTTGTGCAGTCCGCGGTGGAGGCTGTGCGGTCGCGGTCGCCTTCGTGCGGTCCATAGTGGGTGTTGAACCGCAGGTCTTCAGTTAAGCCTGTGTAGCCGCGGTCCATTTAGTGCGGTCCGCACAGGGGGTCTGTCAGGGGTTTAAATAAAAGGGATCTTCAGTTATTTTCCATTTTTAAAACTCTAAAACATAGAAGGCGATTTTCAAGAAACCTTTCTTCTCCAAATCAATTATATGTCGTTTTTAACAAGTTTTCTTCAATCATAAACATCTTTTAATGTGATTTCGACTTCAAATCAAATATTTTCATAAGGGAAATGGGATGTTTTAGGTAGTACCTAGGTTTTACAAAATTGGGGATTTGGACCTCAATTTGAGGTCCGATTTCAGAACAAATTATACATATAGGTTCATGGGGGAATGGGTAATAGGGTTTTGGTCCTAACCTCGGGTTTTGACCGTGTGAGCCCGGGCAAGATTTTTGACTTTTTGGATAAAACTTTGCAAAATCTCATTTTCATACATTGGGATTGATTCATTTAGCATTTATTGATGTAAATAAGTGATTTAGTATTAGATACGAACGAATTAGTGGTGGATACAAGGGGAAAAGTTATAACTGAGACGTGAGTTGTGTTCAAGGCATTTAGGTAGGTGTTTGGTATAACCTTAGCTTGAGAGATTAGGAGTTTAGTGTTTTTTGCTATGTAACAATTGTTGAGTACTACGTACAGGCATGGTGACTAGTATCTATTCGTTGGTGTCTAGCATGACCGTGAGACCTATATTGTGAATATCATGATTTCATTGTTTCTTTCATACCTTGGTGATGATTTCTATATGTTGTGAAAAGCTTGTGAAACAAATTGTGACCTTTGAACATCGAGGGGCATTGGCTCGAGTATATTACGAATATTGAAAGTATATGAGGTGACTGAACCCTTTGGAGCATTGGCTCAAGTGGTAAAACGAGTTGGGAAGCAAAGGCAAGAAAAAAAAAAGAGAAAGTGTTATGAAATTGTTCCCTTGTCGGGATTTCTATTATTATTTGTGTACTCCCTTACCCCTTGTTTGTGATTATTGTTTGTTTGAGGAAGAGTGTTAAAGCATGAAGGGTGATGTCGTGTATTGTTTGTTATTATAAGGAAAAAGATTTAAAGCACGAAGGGTGATGCTATGTCGCACGATGTACCATTCCGTGCCGATTCTATTGATTATATGTGAGGAAAGAGAGTAAAAGCATGAAGGGTGATACCGTGCACATTTTTATTATATCATCGCTTGGTGAGGATGAGAGTAAAAGCACGAAGGTGATGTCGTGCACATTTTTATTATATCATTGCTTTGTGAGGATGAAAGTAAAAGCACGAAGGGTTATGTCGTGTACATCTTTATTATATCATTGTTTGGTGAGGATGAGAGTAAAAGAACAAAGGGTGATTCCATGAACTTAATGATTTTTTATTCTTTCTTGATGTCTGAGTTATGTTATTTTCTTCCTTATTTGATGATTTTATTTGGAGTTGTCATCTTCCCCACAGCATGCTCCCCTCCCATATTGACTAGTTAATTCCTATATTTCTTTCATCGAGGTTAGGCTAGACACTTACCAATACATGGGGTCGGTTGTGCTGATTCTACACTTTATGCTATTTTGCACAGATCCAGGTACCAGACACCAGTTTTATCCAGAGGGCTTCCTTCAATCCACCCAGAGATCCAAGGTAGACCTGCAGGTGTCCGCAAGCCCTGGCATCTCTCTCTCTCTATTTCCGGTTCATTTTCCTTATTCAGAAACAGTGTACTGTTATTTCTTCAAACCTTGTATATAGTAAATCTTAGATAGTCTGTGATAATGTGACACCAGATTTTGGGTGGTTAGACTTAAGTAACTGTAATATTCATTGGTTTCAAATGTTTAATGATTATCTTCTGCATAATTATCTAAAATTCTGCAATTTTCATGTTATCGCCTTTTTATTTGATTAAAGAAGTAATTTGATAATGAGATATGTGGTTAAGGTTTGGCTTGCCTAGCTCTCATTAGTAGGCGCCATCCACGACCCTGGGGGTGGGAAATTTGGGTCCTGACACAAGGTAACTCATTCAAGTTTAACACATGCATACAGTCTAAAAATCTTGCAATTAATTACGTATGACTAGATTACAATTAAGCCTATCTTGTATTGTCAAAACCGAGCTAAAGTCTCTGCAGATGATCCATGATTTAGTGCTTTGTGGTGCTAAGGACTGTAACTGTTTCCACAATGTTTTCCTCTTACCATTGATGTTGAATCCATAGACTACTATCATGAAGCAGTTCATTGGTTTCTTTCTACCAACTATACTACAGTGCATTATTTTAGCAGATTGATCTTATGTCATAAAAGTTAGGATCACGTAACATCCAAATCCTCCCATTACCTACATGATCATAATCGTACCTTGTTTGTCATCCTGGTACGGGTAGGTGAGCTATATGGTCAACCTTATCCTTTTTAACTCCAGTTTCTACTATGCCAACTAACTTTATATTATTCTCTTTTTTATAAGTACACAACGGTTTTTGTTTGTGTCTCTTGTTGGTATCCCTTATGTTCCACAAACGTCCAAGACATCAGGCATGATGCTTGACCACCTATAACAGGTGGTTTCAAGTTAACCAACACAACTAAACTTGTTTGTTGTTGTGGCCCTTATTTCCCAGGAGATAGTATTTCTTTAGCATAAGTCATTGGAACCCCATTGATCTCAACTGCAAACTTGCCTTTTCTAACTATCTTTGTAGCCTTTCCTCTGATAGCTGCTTGTCCTCCTGATTCTCAGGTTGTTCAGAAGTAACCCTACTTCCTCGCTTGATTCTTCAACCTATTTTTGACTTTCCTTCGAAGCAGAAGCCATTGTTGCTTATTTAGTTTTCCATATCTTCTTCACTGGTGATGGTCTCCTTTTTCTGGGTTGTCAAACATGTTTAACTCCCTCTTTGGGATTTTTTCACAGTCATTCCTAGTTTTAAGACGCCTTTCATAGAACTCTAGCTTTCAATCATATTCAATAACCTGCTCAAATATAGCATCTAAGTCATCCATAACTGGTACCTTGCTTGGTAAGGGCTTGGTAACATTTACTTCAAGAAGATTCTAGCAAAGGAAATTATTGATTGTTTAGTAGTGTACTCATCTGTAAACATTGGAATTCCAATTGTCCTTGCAATTTTCTTAGTGAGTTTCCACTCCAACAGTTCGTAGGCAGCTTAAGAAACCTAACCCATAAAGGTACTTCTATCAAGAATCCTGAGCCAAAATCAAACTGTGGAGACCATTTTTTAATTACCAAAAGTCTATTGTTCACTGTGTATAGACCAACTGTAATGACCCAACCGGTTATTTTGAGCTCTAGCGCGTTGCTCATTTGATTGAGGCTGTGAGCAGCTTCGCTTTAGGTATTACGACTTGTATGCATGGTCGGAATTAAATTTTGGAAAGTTCAGAGTTAATTTGGAAAGAAAATTCTCATTGTGAAAGCTTTAAGTTAGAAGAATATACTAAGATTGGATGTAATGTAAACGACCTCGGAATCTCGATTCGATGATCCCAACAGGTTCATATAACGATTTTGGACTTGGGTGTATGTCTAGATCGGGTTTTGGATGACCTAGGAGCGTTTCAATATCTATTGTGGAAGTTAGCATTTTGGAAGAATTTCATAAATTTAGGTTGAAGTGAATTTCAATATCGTCGATGTTCGTTTGGGTTTCCAAGTCTGGAAATAGATTTGTATGGTGATTCTGGTATTGGGAGCACGTTCGAAAATGGATTCGGAGATCCATAGGTCATTTTAGGGTCACTTAGCGAAAGCTGGAAATTTAAAGGTTTTTTAGAAGTTTGATCGGAAGTGGATTTTTTGATATCGGGGTTAGATTTTGATTTCAGAAGTTGGAATAGATCTGTAATGTTGAATGTGACTTGTGTGTAAAATTTGACGTCAATCAGACATGATTTGATAGGTTTTGGCATCGAATATAGAAATTTGAAGTTATAAAGTTCATTAAGCTTGAATTAGAGTACGATTCATGGCTTTAGTATTGTTTGATATGATTAGAAGCTTCGAGCAAGTCCGCATTATGTTTTGGAATGCGTGAGTATAATTGGTTGGGGTCCCGAGGGCCTCGGATGGAATTCGGATGGCAAACGAATCGAGTTTGGACTTGGAAGAAGAGTTGAAGCAGTTGCCTTCTAGTGTAACTGCACATACGACATTTGAGCCGCAGAAGCGGCCAAGATGGGTGCATATGCGATTTTATGGGAAGGTGCCGAGACTGCAACTACGTCATCTTGCCGCAGAAGCGAGACCGCACCTGCGGAAGGAAAGGCGAAGAAGTAGAAGTGTGCAATTAGGGGATGACCGCAGAAGTGGAACATTTGATGCACCTGCGGAACCGCAAAAGCCGTCAAGTGACCATAGGTGCGAGAAGTCACTAGGCAGTGAGGTTTGTTTAAACGGGACTTGGCCCACTTTTCTCCCATTTTCATTTGGTTTTAGCAATTTTGGAGAGCTTCAAGGGGAGATTTTCATCAAGAAACTCAAGGTAAGTTATTCCCACCGATTCTGAGTTAAATACAAGGATTTTATATTAATTCAACCGTGAAAATTAGTAGAATTTGTGGTTTAAAAGAAAACCCTAGAATTTGAAATTTTTGGATTTTGACCACAAAATAGGGTATGGAATTGAGAATAAATTATAGATTTGAGTTCGTAAGGTGATGGGTAAAGTTTATCTTCGAAAATTTTCAAAATCCAGGCACGTGGGCCCGGGGATAATTTTATCGACTTTTCAAACGGAGTAGAAAATTATTGTAAATAGGATTATAATGAGTATTAGAGAATACATTTATGGATTTGATCACTTACTGACTAGTTTCGGAGTGTTGGGCATCGATTCGAGTTGTCGGAAGGGAATGGGAGCTGATCATGGAACTTCGGAGTGAGCTAAGTCTCCTTTCTAATCTTATCAGAAGGAACTAACCCCATAGATGAACTAAATTAATTCATGCTTCTATTTTAAGGGTCTACCTATACACGAGGTAACGAGAGTCCGTACATAGCTGCTAAATATGCCTATGTAGGGGTAGTTCTAGGCTTACACCATGTTTTGCTGATACGTCATTTCATCTTGTGTTATTTACTTGTCTTGAAGATATTTAGATCGAGATTGCTTATTAAATGCCTTGAAAAGAGTTGAAATTAAGGATTTCGGGATTTGAAAGTTTCATTTGGATTTCATATGGTGAAAAGAATTAAAGAACATTATAAAAACAATTATTTGATAGATACTATGTGCAACCGCGTCGCAATTATACTTCGCGAGCGAAGTGAATTTCCACTACTATGGGTATTGATCCATTCACCTCGACAGGATTATACATTTAACTCTTATGGGATCGGGCCATTCACCTCAGTGGATCTATGTACTACATTCTCATAGGAGCGGGTCATTCGCCTCGACAGGTTAATAGAAACATCTATGGTTCATGTAGCTCGACCCTCGACAGTGTACAGTTCAATTATTATGTTAGATAGGGTTGTATGCCTCGACATTGCCTATATTATATTCTCATAGAATTGTCTGTAATATTTGACAAGCAGTCAGTGTATTCGTGAGTCGTTCGGATTTGAATTTATGATAATCTACTTGATGAGGTCCACCACACCCTTATGCGTGCTCCGGTTAAGGAGGGAGTTTCTAATAGGAATCTTAAGTTCATTGTAAAGAGGGGAAATATGTATTACATATCTTTATGTTTATTTAATTCATTTGTTTACTCTTCTTCATATTTATTTACCTCTTTACTGTACTTGATATTATTGGATCACTAATAAGTGTCGGAGCTGACCTCTCGTCACTAATTCTTCAAGGTTAGACTGGATACTTACTAGTTACGCATTATTTTCGTACTCATACTACACTTATTGTACATTTTGTTGTACAAATACATACACATATAATGTCCTTGTGGGCGCAGCAGCGTGGTTGATGCGGGGGCATAGGTGAGCTACATCTTATGCTACAATCTGCAGCCAGTAAAGCCTCTTTCAGAGTGTTTATATTTTTCTTTCACGTTCAAATTTGTATTCGGGACAGATGATGTATTTTGTTTTATTTTTCCTAGTTGATTCTTATGCTCTTGTGATACTGGGTTCTGCAATGATAATGTGATATTCAGTATTGTAACTGGAAAATATTAATATTTATTCTATAAAGTTCATCTTTTACAAGTTAAATTGAAGGACATTTATGATTTTAAAAATATTAAAAAGAGAATTTAATTAACTATTTAGTGTTGGCCTGCCTGATAGTGGTGTCCGGCGCCATCACGACCTTTAATAGATTTTGGGTCATGACACCAACACATATATTTTCTTTTATATCGCCCATGCTATGCAACCTTAATATGTAATAACCTTGATCATGATAGTATAATTCAGGCATAGTCACAGTATTCCACATCTGATAAATGTATCGCTTCATATAATGGTATCCAGGTTTTTCACCAATAACATATACTATTATGGTAGACTTCCATTTTGATTTTTCCTTCTCAATTTAGGTTTCTTTATAAAATTTCAAGAGTTATGTATCTCAATGTCATACCATTAGCAACAGATCTATTACTTGTTAGTACTCCTGACCAAATAGACTCCTTATGCACCTCCGATAATGAAATAGTGACTCCTACATGTAAAGGAGCTTGAGATACAACTTCCTGCTCCTTGCACTTCAATACAACAGTAGCGACTTGAGAAAAGGGGGTGTGACACTACCCCTTAGGTCAACATGTATGGGGATTGGCTTTGATTTGCCTTTTTCTGTAGTTGACTAGCCGACCCCGAAGCATCTCCATGAAGGATCTGTGCGAGATTAATATATCTAGTGCAATACCCTATATATTAATAAGAGCATACAAGTCTTTAACTAAAGTTTTAAAAAAATAAATAGGACATTAGGCAAAAGCCCATAAGAACGAGAAATAGGAAAACAAAAGGGGAAAAGGGGAAAAAGGTAAAAGTTGGTGCTAAGTAACAGAAACTAAAACCAAACAAAGAAAGAAAAAAATGATACAGGAGGAAACAAAGGAGAAGAAGAAGAAGGCTAGAGCCAAACCTTGAAAACTTTTAAAAATGCACTGGTTCTTACGGGTAATACTCAAATTTCTCTTATGGGTTCCTATCTTTTGGTAATTATTTTTTTATATCAGTTTATATATTTGAAAGGTTCCACAAGATATCAGAAATTAAATACAAATAAGAGTTATTCTGGGCAATTATGCAATTGGAAGTTGATCAATGTAACTGCGGTATAAATTCACTTGGAAAGAGAAGGGTATTGATTTATTTGTACTTAAACTAGCCTCATTATATATGATCATTGTTAGTGTCACGACCCAAAATCCACTAAGGATCGTGGTGGCGTCGGACACCGCTGCCAAGCAAGCCAATCAAAACACTTAATTACATTCTAATTTTTGTATTGTCTAAAATTATTTTTTTCTTTGTACATTGAATAACGAATAATAAAATTTATAGAAATAACCGCATAGCTATTAACAAAAACTTAACATCTAAAAATCCAAAAAATCCTCCCAAAATCGGTGTCACAACTGCATGAGTAATTTCTAAGAAATAATGTAATACAACAATCGTCCGTAATACAATATTGGATAGAAACAAATATAGAGAACTGAGAGAGACTCTGCTGGCTGCGGGTTGCCTCGAGAAGTAGCTCACCTAAGTCTCTGTATCCACCGTGCTGCTACGCCCAGTAGGCCACCAGAGATGTATATGCTTGTGCAACAAAAATGCACAGAAGTGTAGTATGATTACGAAAAATAACTTGTACTCAATGAGTACCACGTCTAATCTCAAAGAAGTAGAGATGAGATGGTCAACTTTGACACTTATTAATGGTCCAATAATGATTTATCCGCAATATATAATAAGCCGCGGATTTTTTATTAACATGATTAAAATTCACTAGGTTGAAACAAATAAACAATTTTTCTTTAATAGGAAATCATTCTTTTTCATCATATATATATATATATATATATATATATTGACAAAAGAGGCAGCAAAAACTTCAATAAGTTTCAAGGCAAGAATACCTGCATGCGCAAATAACCACTGTGGCACGTACGTCCCGATCCAGCATAAAAGTAAATTGTGCACTACCGAGTGTCGAACGGCTTGAACCAAAGATGCATCTATTACCCCGCTCCCGAATCATCCATGCGACGTGATCAAATATAAAGAAACAACACACCACTCGTGAATCACCCATGCGACGCAGTCAGGTAGAAAAGAACAAACATCCCGCTCGCAAATCATACCTGCGACATGCGCACATATATATATATATACACACACACACACACACACACACACACATACACAGAGAGTCAAACAATCAATTAAGAATTTATCGGAAATGTTCACTTCAATAAAATCCAATTTTTCCTTTAATGATTTAAGAAAAATAAAGTTTAATCCTTTTGAAATTCATTTGGTGATTCGATGTGATTTAAGCAATTCAAGTTGTCAATATGTTTACGATTAATCCAAGAACAACATGCCTTTGGGTCCTAGACTACCGGACGATAGCGTAATAGTAGCTTCGCACGGACTCTCGTCACCTCATGCGTACATATCCCTCACAAATAGGAGCACATAACCAATTAATTCACCTATAGGGACATTTTCCTCTTACAAGGTTAGAAGGGGGACTCACCTCACTCCAAAGATCCATAACCAACATTCCATGCCCTTCTGAAGACTCGAATTGATGCACAATACTCCAAAACTAGCCAATAATTATGCAAATTTATTAATATATACTCAATTACTCATTATAATCTAATTTGTAGAAATTCCTAACCCCGATCGAAAAGTTAACAAAAATGCCCTCGAGCCCATGGTCTGGAATCCGAAATTTTTCGAAGATAAAGATTATCCATAGCCTCGCAAACTCAAATATATGATTTTCTCTAAATTCCATACCCAAAATCATGGTCGAATTCCAAGAATACTAATTTTCTAGGTTTTCCTTCAAACCCCAAGTTTTTTACAATTTTCCTAGTCTAAATCCATATATAAAGTTTATATATACTCAAAACTAGTAGAAATCACTTACCTCATGCTTGGTGATGAAAATGACACTCCAAAGTTGCTCCAAAATTGGCTCCCATAGAAGAAATAAAGTGAAAAATGAGCCTAAATCCAATTTTAAAAGAACACTGCCCAAGTGCCCCTTCTATGTGATCGCAATCAATACTCCGCGATCGCATATGCCAACTACGTTGCCCCCCCCCCCAAATCCTTTTGTGCAATCGCATGCAAGACAAACGCACACTGTGCGATCGCAACACTAACCCTGTGATCCCATAAGCCCAGCTTTTCCACCTCTGCGATCGCATTACACTTTCTGCGATTGCATAGGCCAAATTCCATCTCCCCAACTCCTTCTCTATGCGCTTGCAGAACCTCTCATGCGATCGCATAGAGTAAAAATCTGTTGCACTTATACGAGACAACCAGCAATCCTTACAACGCGAAAATCGATCTGTTTGCATCCGAAATGCGCCCGAGGCCCCCGGGACCCCAACCAATCATATCAACCAGTACGAAAATGCATTACGAACTAGCTCAAGGCTAAAAATAACATCAAACAACATTAAAATCATGAATCAACCTCAAATCCAAGCTTAATAAACTATAGAATTTCAAACTTCTACTTTCGATTTTTAAACCTATCAAATCGCGTCCCATTGACCTCAAGTTTTGCACACAAGTCATATTCGACAATACGGACCTACTCCAACTTTCAAAATCAGTTTCCGACCCCGATGTCAAAAGTCCACTTCCAGTCAAACTTCTCAAAAACCTTCAAATTTCTATCTTTAGCCAAAGGGATCCAAAATGACCTACGAACTTCCTATTTCACTTCCGATCGCGCTCCCAACTCCAAAATCACAATACGGAGCTGCTCCTAGACTCGAAATCCCAAGCGAACATCGATATCGCTGAAATGCATTTCAACCCAAACTTATGAAATTTCTTTTAAAATGCTACTTTCCACAACAAGCGTCAAAACGCCCCGAGTAAACCAAAACCCGATCCGTACATACGCCCAAGTCCAAAATCATCATAAAAAGCTGCTGGAACCTTCAGATCATGATTCCAATGTCGTTTACTCAAAATTCTAATCCTAGTTAATTCTTTTAACTTTAGGCTTCCGAAATGAGAATTCTCTTTCCAAATCAACTCTGAACTTCCCGAAACTTAATTCCGACCCCGCGTACAAGTCACAATACCTGAAATGAAGTTGTTCATGGTCTCAGATTGCTGAACGACGTGCTAGAGCTCAAAATGACCGATCGGGTTGTTGCAGTTAGGTGTAAATCAAGTTAGGGTGCAAGGATTGAGTTTTGGTATTTAACTGTATTGTAATGACAATATCGAATTCGGTTTTGAATATTATGAGTCTGGTATTGAGTACAAAATATATGTACCAATTAAGAACGAATATTATTGTAATGACTCAGCCGGTCATGTTGAGAAATTAAGCTCAGTTCGGTAGCATAAGATCCAGAACAACTTACGTGCATGGTTGAATATAGTTAAAGGATGATTCAGAGTAAAATTGGAAGAAGGAATCTAGTTTTGGATGTTTAAGCGGTGAAAATTTGACTGGTGTTTGAGTTTTGAGTAAACGCCTCTGAAATAGATTTTGGATGATCTCAACAGCTTTGTAGGGTGATTTTTGACTTAGGGCGCGTTTGTATTTATATTTGGAGGTTCGTATGGTAACTTGAGGCGTTTCGGCGAAAGTTGGAAAAGTTGAACTTTGGAAAATGAAGAATTTGGACCTATAGTTGACTTTTGTGATATCAAGGTCGGAATACGATTTTGAAAGTTAGAGCAGCTCATTTATGTCATTTTAGACTTGTCTGCAAAATTTGGCATCATTCTGGGCTGATTTGATAGGTTTCGGCACAAGTTTTGAAAGTTGGAATATTTGAAAGTTCCTAAGTTCGATTCATAGTGTCATTTGTCATTTCAGCATTGTTTGATGTAATTTAAGACCTCGAGCGAGTCTGCATTAGGTCATATGACTTGTTTGTGTGTTTAGACGGGGTTCTGGGCACCTTGGGTGTATTCTCAGTGGGCTACTGGTCATTTTTCCTAGTGTTGGAACTGTTGTTTTCTGCTTCTGGTATTCTCCTTTGCGATCATGAAAAGCCTTTCGCGCTCACGATATGTTGTTGCTGAATACCTTGAAATCCTTCTTTGTGATCGCGTTCAGCACTTCGCGTTCGCAAAGCCCTACATTTTTTGTCTTCGCGTTCGTGTAGGTTCCTATCTTTTGCGAGTTCATCGTCGCATTCGCAATGAGCAACCGGGGCAGCCTTTGTTTTTCTTCTTCGCAAATGGATCCTTCCTCCACATTTGCAATGCACAAATACCTGGGCGGATAGAATATATTCCCAAATCAAGGGTTTCACAATTTTCATCATATCTTGACTTGTAGAGCTCCGTTTTGAGTGATTCTTTGAGGGTGTTTCACACAAATCGATTGGATAAGTGTTCTTCGTCAAGATTCAAACATATGCCATCATTTTATCTTCATTTTCATCATTTAGTTTGTGTTTTGAGTTGAGAAAAATATTGGTTTTGAAAGAAAATTTCTAGATAAAAAATCGGCATTTGAGGGATCAAATTGTATCAAAATTTGATAATTTTTGTATAGTTGAACTCATATTGGAACGAGTATTCGATTTTTGTAAAATTTGCTGGGTTTCGAGGTGTGGCCCGGGGTGTTGACTTTTGGTTTGAGACTTTATGATTCGGAATAGTTTCTTATGTGTTTTATTTGTGCTTTGAAGTTAATTTGGCTAGAATTGAGCCATTCGGAGGTCTTTTCACCCGAGAAATGGATATTAGTCTATCATTCTATCGTTTTTTAGGTAAGTATCTTGCCTGACCTTGTGTGGGTGACTTTCCCTTAGGACTTGAGTCTTCTATGTTGATTGTAGTTTGTGTTAGGATATGACGAGTGCGTGCTCAAACTTATTTATGGAAAATTTGCCTTTTTATGTTTCTTAGATCTTTATATTCAACTGTGTATGAATGTTTCTTCACATAACTGATTTTCCTATTTATTAGTTCCACCTCTACATGTTTAATTGGAATTAATTGCTTCATGATTCACTCTTATTGCCTAATTAACTCCTAATTGAAGAATTTCGCCTCTCTTATTGTCATGCTATCTTTTCGTAGTTGTGTGTCCTATTTGGGAATTATTATTATCTCTCCTGTAGTGTTTAGTCTTAAGTGAAGCTAATATCATCCTTCCTTAATTTAATTGTCAAATATCCTCGTAATTATCCAACCTAAAAAGGAGTTTAGATAACCTACATCTTTGTTAACTCGCCTTTATTTGGGACTACTTGAATCATATTGATTTCCTTGTTATTGACTTGTATAGTGTGGGATCGTTGCTCCATGTTAGTTTTCCCTTTGTTGAACTATTCACTTTATTCCAGCATTCTTTTCTGTGGCTATTCCTTGTGAACTGATTCTACTGTTTCCTTCTGATTTACAGTTCTTGAGTTGATTTACTTGTCTTACCTTGTATTATTGTCATTGTTGTTGTTATACATATTGTGGTGATATACAAGTTTTCTGTTGTGCTGTAACTATTGTTTCTATTATTTGTGTTGCGTATTTACTTTGGGACTATGAAACGGTATTCTAGGAGATCCCCTTACATGTTTACTTTGGGACTACGGATTGGTATTTCGAAAGATCCCCCTATACATTTATAATTTGGACTATGAAATGATATCCTGGGAAATCCCCATGTACTGGATATTTGCTTTGGGACTACGGATCGGTATTCTGGGAGATTCTCCTACATATTTATGATTTGGAGTACGGGACTATATCACGGGAGATCCTTCGCATATTTACATTTGGGACTGCGGGACGATATCCTGGGAGATCCCCTGTTAAAATCATTGTGTTTAGAGATATTGTCTTCATTGATCCTATCCATGTGTAAATGTTATACTTGTTGACCATTCTATTATTTATACTTACTAGCTGGTATGAACTATGTTAGAACACTTGCACAAGCATATACGTGGCTAAGCGGATAAGAGGCTTCTTGGTATTGTCGAATATAACCGCACACCCTTGTTTATTTGTATTCCATGTGAGAATGTCTCTATTTGGTACGTGAGTTATTAGTATGATTATGTGGTGTTATGAGGGCACAGAGTGCCAAGTGTTAGGGTTCAGGTATTGAGACTCATATTGTACGATTATGAGATGATGTGTCACAGGGTGACTTACATTCGAAGGTTATTTATTTGAGAAGATTATACTCGAAAAGTATTTATTTTTTAAAGAATTATTTTTGAAAAGAACATTTATTTGAATGAAATATAGTTCGAAACTTTTTTATCACTTGAAGGATTTGACTAATCGATTGAAGTTGCTAGCTAAGACCAAATATGAAAATTGTCGTAATTGCTAAGTTATGACTTGTCTTTGATACATTTGTGATTTTAGATTTAGGTTGTACTTTTGTTCACTTTTTTGTGTTTTTATTATGGTGTTCCGTTGTCACTTGCTGTTTTCTTTCCTTATTGCAATTATTGTGTTGTTAGCCATATCACATAGACTTTATATAGATATTATGTTCTGTTTTTTCTATAGTTATACTTGTTCTGCTTATTAGAACAGCATGTGTCTTGACTGTTCCTCGTTAGTACTCCACCGAGGTTAGTCTTGATACTTACTGGGTACTGTTGTGATGTGTTTATAAGTACTTATTTCCATACAGTTGTGTTCAGAAATTGTAGCAAAACTCTGCAACGTTTATGACTTGTACTACCGGGTTTTGGAAATCATAAATTTTGTAGAGATTTCTGCTTCGAGACTGTTAAATTTCATTTATCATTGATGTCTTTTAGTATGAGCTAGGCTTACCTAATCCCCAAGACAGGTGCCATCACGATAGACAAACGGAGGGAAAGCTGAGTTGTGACAATTATAGAGAGCAAGGTTATTTCAGTTTTAGTTTATGCACATGATTAAGAAAATTGAACAGCATAGGGAATAAACCATATAAATACCTTTTTATTTACAAGATTTTGGATTAATTAAATTACTCATAGCATGGGTAAATATATTTTGACAGTTGATGATAAAATATAATACTCGGAGGATAGGGTATTCTAAATTAGTGATGGATTTAGCCTAAATGAGGAAATTAACACAAGATCGATATTGATGTGATTATATATTGATTGAAGAAAGCCGTACAGATTTCTCGAGGCGATGAGTTTAGTATTTCGCACGAATACTATGAGTATTAATCTTACCACAATTTATATTTCCATAACATGCATGGTTTATATATGATTTTAAAAATAAATGTATTACTGATGCTTTGAAATTGCATGTGGGACAAGTCTTTTACTTGATATGATACTGAACAGTTTACTTGAGATGTTTACCGATTGATCAAAATATTTCATCATTACTAGATATGTTTTACCGTACTTGAGATGTTACAGTTTTGAAGTATTCTCACTATTACTAGACATGTTTTGTTGTTACCTGAGACATGATTACTGTTACCGCAATAAAATTACAAGATTTGATAAGGAATTATATGCCCTTTATTATTTTAAAAATGCTTTTGTATGAGTATTTACTATTTACAAGAAAAAGTATAAAATCGAGGAGACTCTGAAGGATCCCGTAGCTAATAGCGGGTTCGTTAGACCTTGTGCCCCTTGTATTCACAGATTTACCGATTATCAATTACAGCTATAGGCCTCGCTAGTGGAAAAGTAAAACTAGCATACACTGTTTTCCCTCGAGCAGGGTCCTACAGTTATACTTGACTCCTTTTATGAAAGGGTACACACAGTGATATCGATTACATGACCCTTTTCTGACAACCTCTCAAATATAAGATTTTCTATGCCAAAATATTTACGAAGTTTATTACTGTATTGTTAAATTGATTTTGTTACGGGAAACACATAATGGGACTGATTATTATTACTGTTTTAAACGGGGCATTTTATTTTGTAACTATTATACAAGCATATTTTCTGACTTGTCCCCTATTAAAAAATAGGTTGCAGTTAAATATTATTACTCACTGAGCTAGAGACTCACTCCCCGTTGTTATTTTATAAAGACAGTAGTACACGCGGGCAAGAATTCCGTTAATTAAAGTAAAGTACACAAGTTGGCAGTTCCTGATGAGACCCGCATTTATTCGCATGGGCAAAGATTGTTATTTATTTGTTACAGTCACTTTCTTGAAACTCTTAAAGTCACTCCACAGTCCTTTTTATGAGTATTGTAAGTATTGTTTAGTTGATATAGATTTGTGATTCATATTAGACTTTACTATTGTATACTTGAAGATGAATTTAGTATTATTGTATTGGAAATATTTCGTGAATGAGGATTATAGCTTGTTTGGCCGATATAGGTTGGTTGTGTTGTTGATTTCTATGACAGGTTTATTTTTGGATAGTCCAAAAATAGGGAAAACTTTATTCAATTTTTTGTAAAATACTGATGAGGCTTACTTGGGAGTACTAGCTCCTGAATATCGGTCCGATCCTAAATTGGGTCATGACATCTAGCTTGCATCTTCGAAGCTCCAGAAATAGACTCCATAGCACCTGTTGAGTTCCTTCCTATGGTATTTAGCTTTGGAATTTTGTCATCCATTTTAATTTATTGCTTCTTAGGTGTATCTCGAGCATTCTTTCCAACCATAATCAAGATCGGTGCACATTAGTTTAACAAGCGCCGAAAGAAGTGAGGAAGAAGACAATTAGCTTCTTAATCATTCTTATAATATTTTGATATCAAATAAATAATCTTACCTATAATTGAGAGTTGAAAGTGTTTCCTTAACTTTAATGTACAATGTAATGTAAAGAAAAACATTTGGTAAATGAAATTTTTTATTAAGGACTAAATCTTATTCATTTTTCTTCTAATTACTCTTTGAATAGAAGAAAGTATATTCGGACCAAATCTAAGTTAGGTGATGCTTAGATTTTTATAGACGATTAAATACATGTAATTGAAGTTGATATCATTGGTTTCTCCAACTTAATTTCAACAAACATTCACAGGGTTTAATATAAAATACCATTTTTTATATTTTGTAGTCACCTTTTTTCATGAAGATTCAATTCTATGAGATGTAAAAAGTTACTATTGGTAATTATTATTATATTTTGATCAATCAACTACGGCCAACTTCAAATATGAAAGTCTTTTCTACAATACTGTAAACCCTTAGTTTTATACATGTTGTGGTTTTTAGTTTTTATTCCAGTTTTAACTTATTTTCTTGAAGTTATTGCTTTTTTAATTTGTTTAGCAGTTTAGAAACGGAAGAGTTCTCATCAGATTATGCGGTGGTGAATCTTATGTAAAGTTCAATATAATGAACAACCTCCAAGTTTGTAAAATGCAGTGTTTTATGTGTTTGAGCATGTTATGAAATATGATGTCGAGAGAATTTGATGATTTTCTATTGAGTACATTATTGAATATATACATACAACAGTCTACAACACACTATAGAATACTAGGGAGATAAGGTAATTAATAGAACAATCATATATCCTAAAATATAGCTAACAGAATATAGCTATCCTAACTAATAAAGATTTATATCCTAACTTATAGAGATTAGACAAAGGTTTAGTAAAAATGTTTGTCAATTGGTCCATGAAGGATATAAACTGTACAGATATATGACCAGCCTTGACTTGTTCTCTGACAAAGTGAAAATCAACTTTGACATGCTCCGTTCGAGCTTTAAAACATGGATTAACTATTAGATATGAAGCTCTAATGTTGTCACACCAGATGATTGTAGGGTTATGTATTGGTTGTTTGAGCTCTTGAAGAAGGGAACGAAGCCAAATTATTTCTACTGTGGTATTGGCAACAGATCGATACTCAGCCTCGGTCGATGATCGAGTAACTGTTGGTTGTTTCTTAGCTGACCAAGAAATTAAGTTTGGTCCAATATACATAGAAAAACCTCCTGTGGATCTCCTGTCCTCCGTGTTGCCCGCCCAATCAGCATCACAAGAAGCTGGAAGTTGTAAGCTGGTTGAATGAGTAGTGATTAATCCTTGATGCAAGGTGGCTTTGACATATCGAAGAACACGCTATTCACAGCAAAAGCCAAGTTTGGACGAGTTAAACAAGCATATTGTAATGCCCCATTGTTTTCCTGTAGATCTGCGGATCAACCAACAGTTCGCCTTCTTCAAGTTGCAGGTTACATGTGCTAGACAGTAGACTTGACAGATGTGGCATTTTCCATGTGAGTAATGGCGAGAAGATCCTGAAGGTATCTTCGTTGAGAAAGAATAATACCATTGCTAGAGATATCCAACTTCGATTCCCAGGAAGTAGTGAAGTCTTCCGAGATCTTGCAACTTAAATTCTTTGGACAAATGAGTAATGCATGTACAGACTGCATTTGAGTTACTCCCTGTGATAATAATATCATCGACATAGACAAGGATATAAAGAACATATCTGCTTTGTTGTTTGATGAAGAGCGAGGAGTCAGAATGAGAACCTGCAAAACCAATGGATAGAAGACAAGAATTGATCTGTGATACCAAGCCCGTGGGACTTGCTTAAGGCCATATATTGATTTCCTCAATTTGCACAAATAATCAGGACATCTTTGATCAGTAAAGCCTGGAGGTTGGTTGGGACATATATACATCCTCTTCTAAATTTCTATTGAGAAATGCGTTGGAGGTGTCCAATTGTTGAAGAGTCCATTTATTGGAGACTGCCAAGGAAAAAATAACTCGGATTGTCGTAGGCTTGATAAGCGGACTAAAAGTGGCATCATAATCTATTCCCTCAACTTGATTATAACCTTTGGCTTCCAAACGAGCCCTGCGTCGCTCTATGCTTCCATCATGATGGTATTTGAGGCGAAAAACCCATTTACATCCAACAATATTGGAATGTGATGGTTTAGGAACAAGTTCCTATGTTTGGTGTTGAATCAAAGGAGTGATTTCAGAGCTCATAGCCTCTCTCCATGGGGAACTTTGAGTGCTTTTGTGTAGCATGTTGGTTCTGAAAGAGCAACGGAGGAAGATTGAACTTTTATCACTCGAAACAGACATGAAAGCTAGTGTCTTCTTCTTGGGATTTTGTCATAGAACCATTGGATGAGTGCGCCCAGGTGGTTGTGATGGCTTGGTAGTTGGAAGGACATCCAGTTGCTGCTCCGAAGGAGAACTAATTCGATCTTGAGAAGCAATAGGAGATGACAAGCTAAAACCAAAATTATTGTTGGAAGAAGAATCAGTAGAATTGTATGAAAGTGCCGAAGAGGATGGTACATTTGAATCGGGCTGCGGTATTGACGCAATTAATGTGAACCAAGGAGCAGAATTAAATTGCTCTAGAGGGGTGCCTAGGATAGATGAATCAGATAAAGTTTTTCTCCTTATATAAAAAGCGGGTCTCATCAATACGAACATGCCTATTAAGATAAACTTTATTATCCTGAGGATTGAAGCACACATACCCGTGATGGTCCTTGGTGTATCCGAGAAAAACATAAGCTGGAGTTCTATAAGAGAACTTGTGTTGATTGTAGGGACGTAACAAAGGATAGACAATACAACCAAACATACGAAGAAATCCATAATCTAGTGAAGTGCCATGAAGTTTTACAAATGGTGAGATATGTTGAAGCCCTTGAGTAGGCAGTCTGTTAACTAAGTTAGCAGCAGTGTGCATAGCAAAGTTCCAAAATCTGGATGGAACTACAGAATGAGCGAGGAGAGTAAGGCATGTGTCCAATAGGTGTCAGATTTTCCTTTCAACTTGACCATTTTGCTGATGTGTATGTGGACAAGTAATGTGATGTTGAATACCATTTTTCTTCAGATAAGTATTGATCGTACGAAATTCACCACCCCAATCTGATTGAAACTTGATACTTTTGGTTTGAAACTGTTTTTCAACCAATCTATGGAATTCGACAAAAGTAGAGAGAACCTCATTTTTCTGTTTAATTGGAAATAGCCAACAGTACCGCGAGAAGTTATCCACAAATAGAACAAAAATTTTCTCCGTAAAAAGATAAGTTGGGAGTTGGTCCCCAAACATCTCCATGAATCAATTCTAATGGTTTACTAGCAGTAGAACCAGTAACACGTAAAGAAATCTGATTATGTTTGCCTAAGCAACAAGCTTCACAAAGACCAGATGATTTTATTGAATGACTAGGCAAACTGAATTTATTAATAATAAAAGAGACTGTTGATTGTTGAGGATGATCCAGCCGAGCATACCAATCTGGTGTAGCATTCCGAACAAATTTGAAAGCCTTGTTATTTCTTGCAATGACGTCTGATACAGCAATAGGAAGCCTGTAAACTCCGTCATCAGTTGGTCCCTTCAACAACACCTTTTTATTTATCTGATGCTTCACAGTAAATCCAACAGAGTCAAATTTAAAGGAGCATCGATTGTCTTTATCAAATTTATTAACAGACAACAATTATTGTTGAATGGCAGGCACATGTAAAATATTTTTTAAATGTAGTTGATTATTACCGGAAGATAGTGTAGTGTGACCAATATTTTTAATGTGCAGACCATGTCCATTACCTATAGTAACTTTGTCAGGCCATTTGTACTCCTCGGAGATTTCAAGTGCAAACAAATCAGGTTTCATATGATGGGAAGCCATAGAAACCAATCATTGGAAGAAGCATTAAGATTGGAGGGATTGGGAGTGATTTTATCAGTATTAGTATCATATCATTTGCGACACCACTTCGCTTGATGATTGTTGGGTCCACAGATCTGACAAAGATTAGGAAACCACTTCTTATTTCTTTTAGAGGAAGCACCATCGTTTCTGTTACCATTATTTTCTGGGAGCTTTGGTGGAATTGGCGAGCAGGTTAAGTGTGTTGTCGAGCAACATTGGCGACAGCAGAGATTGGTATGCGAGAGTTCTGCAATAGGATCTCATGAGCCATAAGCCTACCAGAAAGATCAGAAAATGATACTTGTGATTTTTCTGCAGATAGTGTTGCAATGACATGATGATAATTAGAAGGAAGTAACCGGAAGATGGTGGCATTGAATTCATCAGGAGATACTGGTGTTCCAGCAGCAGCAAGCACGTCAACGAAAGCTTTAGCTTTGCGTAGAAATTGAGCCATTGGTTTGTCATCAAGAGTCATGTTTTGCATGGTGATGTGCAATTGGACCCTTCTAGCGTTGTTGTTTATGTCAAATGCATTTGAGAGAGTATCCCAAGCTTTAAAGGCAGTATATAAACCAGCACATAAAAAAAATTTCGTCGATAAGATCCAACTCAGTAATAGTTGGTCTTCTTGTAACCACTTTAGATAATTAGAATTTGTTCTGACTTATTTGTTGTGGCATTTATGATAATAGAGGGAGACACTGGTGTACAATTGATATGATTGAAAAGATTATAGCATTTGATGATAGGAACATACTGAGTTTTTCAAGTCAGATAGTTTGTTGGTTTGAGTTTTATAGAAAAAGATAGTTGAGCATGAGGTAAAGAAGCAAAAAGACTTGGAGTGGTTAAGGTTATTGCAGCAGAGATGGTCGAATCTAAAAGTTGAGAAGTTGATACCATGGTAGGCTCTGGTACCATGTTATGAGATATGATGTTGAGAGAATTCGATGATTTTCTATTGAGTACATTATTGAATATATATACAACAGTCTATAATACACTATAGAAGGCTAGGAAGATAAGGTAACTAATAGAACAATCAAATATCCTACAATATAGCTAACAGAACATAGCTATCCTAACTAATAGAGATTTTTATCCTAACTTATAGAGATTGAATTTTATCTCTAATAGAGCGGTGAATTATTTGGTTGCTTATTTCAATATTTGATAATTCATGATCTTGTATAGTATAAAAGATATAAAATGGAGAATTATTTCTTCTGAGTTCTGATTTATGCCTTTTTGTGCTTCTAATAAACACAAGAAATAACTACGGATAGATATACTTTATATAGCTAGAGGAATAATTTAGTCTTTATATTATTTTTACATGTTATAACTTATAAATATCACTTGTAATTGTCAATATAAATCATTCAAGATAATTACTGTTTCAATAACTATTTGCTACTGGATTTTCTTTGCAAATTCCTGCATCAATATTCAATACTAACTACTTCTATTAAGAATATATTATATTTGTTGCCTGAGAGCCTTGAGCGATGCTTTTACCGCAACAATGATAATTCTTTCCAGTGATGCATGATACAATCATTAGTTTGCTTGCAATTTGTAATATCTATTTAAAAGTTTTTCCATTTCTCCAACGTTAGTTTCCAAGTCACCAGTTAATTTCTCCATGTTCTCATTGACAAAAATAAATTAGTTTTCCTGTGACTGTAAGAAACCAAGAAAATAGAACAAAAATTAAATAGAAAAGGACACTGAAAAGCTAAAAAAAGTTTCATCGAAAACAAAAAGACAGATGACATGAGAATGAGTATTGAAATATCTCCTTTTTAAATTCTTAGATAGATTCTTGTATTGACGACTTATTTTCTGGCAAAAAGTTGAATTGATTCTTCCCTTTTTTTTCCTATTTTCATTTGGAGGAGGGTGAGAAATGTTGGGGAACGTGGATCGATTGGACGTTGGTAAACACAAATTTGAGAAAAACAACCTATATTACTCACAAGAATAGATTACACGAGTATTTACAAAACTCATTAAAAAACTCTCAAAACTCACAAACGAGGATCACTCTCTAGGATCACTCTTGTTCTCACTCTTCTTGGTGATGAACACTCTAATTTTTGTGATGATTTACAATGAAGGCAGGCCCCTCTATTTATAGCAAAAATGGTGAGGGTTTTTTGTGGAAATTCCCGTGTGAATAAGGAAGCTTCCCATGGAGGCTATGGTTGCCTTCTTCAACCATTGTGGGCTACCCGTGTGAATAAGGAAGCTTCCCATGGAGGCTATGGTTGGCTTGTTCAACCATTGTGGGCTGCCCGTGTGAATAAGGAAGCTTCTCATTGAGGCTATGGTTGGCTTATTCAAACTTTGCTAGTTTGAACATCTAGAAGTACGGCTAGAAGTCATCAATTCCCCCCCCCCCAGCGTATCTGAAATAAACATCCCGGCTATGTCTCTGCATAACTCTAGCTTTGCTCATGTCACTACCTTTGTTAATATATCAGCTGGATTCTCCTTCGTATGGATCTTCACTAGTCTCAACAGTTGTCGATCCATCACCTCGCGTATCCAATGATAGCGAATATCAATATGTTTTGTACGGGAATGGTACATGGAGTTCTTGCTCAAATCCCAAGCACTCTGACTGTCACAATGTACCTTGTACTCCTTTTGTTTGATTCCAAACTCTTGGAGATAACGCTTTAGCCACAACATCTCTTTTCCAGCTTCAGCGGCAGCAATGTATTCTGCTTCGGTTGTGGATAAAGCAACACACTTCTGTAGCCTAGACTGCCATGAAACAGCTCCCCCTGCAAAAGTGTAAATGAATCCTGAAGTAGATTTTCTACTATCAAGATCTCCGGCCATATCTGCATCTGTATAGCCTTCCAAGATTGAATCAGCTCCCCCGTAACAAAGACATAATTTCATTGTGCCCTTCAGATACCTAAGAATCCACTTTACTACCTCCCAATGCTCTTTCCCGGGGTTGGAGAGAAACGACTCACCGTTCCCACTGCGTGAGCAATATTGGGCCTCGTACACACCATAGCATACATCAAACTTCCAACTACTGAAGAAGATGGTACTGACGACATCTCCCCAATCTCTTCCTTGGATAAGGGAAAGGAACTCTTGCTCACCTTGAAATTGTTGGCTAATGGAATGCTAACTAGTTTGGCATTGTTCATATTGAACCGTGCAAGCACTCGTTCAATATACTTCTCCTGAGATAGCCATAACCTCCGGTTCTTCCTGTCTCGGGTGATCTGCATTCCCAATATTTGTTGAGCCGGTCCTAAGTCTTTCATGTCAAAAGACTTAGAGATTTCCTTCTTCAGCTGGTTGATCTTCATTGCGTCTTTCCCCACTATCAGAATATCGTCTACATATAGTAGAAGAGCAACGAAATTCCCGTCTGAAAATTTCTGAATGTAGACACATTCATCTGCGGCAGTTTTCTTGTACCCTTGACTCACCATGCACGAGTCAAACTTATTGTACCACTGTCTTCGTGCCTGCTTCAAATCGTACAAACTCTTCTTCAGCTTGCACACGAGGTTATCTCCTGAAACCTCGAAACATTCGGGCTGCTGCATATAGATTTCTTCTTTTAAATCTCCATGAAGAAACGCTATCTTCAAATCCATTTGTTCAAGCTCCAAGTTCATACTTGCGACCAATCCAAGTATGGATCTGATTGAAGTCATCTTGACTACGGGTAAAAAAATCTCATCAAAGTCGATTCCCTTCTTCTACTGGAATCCTTTGACTACCAACCGTGCTATGTATTTCACCACTTTTCCACTGCCATCTTTCTTCAACTTGAACACCCATTTATTTTTCAGTGCCTTCTTCCGTTTTGGAAGTTCTGCGATCTCATAAGTCTGATTTTCTGCAGAGATTCCATCTCGTCCTGCATTGCGAGCAACCACTGTTCTTTGTCCTTATGAGATACTGCTTCATGGAAACTCTCTGGTTCTCCATCTTCAGTAAGTAGAAGATATTCGGATTCTGGATATCTTCTCGATGGAATCCAACCTCGTTCAGATCTACGAACTTCTGGAATATGAGGAGATCCACCATGATCTGAGTCTTGTGATGGTTCTGGAACATCTGGCAGAGCGGGTTGTGGCTCCCCCTGCTCAACACCGTCTTCTTCCTCATTGTCTTCTACTTCTGGAATATCTTCTGGCACTGTATCTTCATTTCTCATGAATGATTGTGTTGTTACCTCTGGCACCTGAGGAGCAATATTTGGCTTCTGAGATATTGTGGGCTTTTCAATATCTTCTATTGTCTGGTTTTCATGGAACACTACGTCCATACTTCTGATCACCTTTTTCTCCTTTGGATTCCATAATCTATATCCAAATTCTTCATCTCCATAGCCTATGAATATGCATAGAGGTCCTTGCATCTAGCTTCTGCCTGAGCTCCTTGGATACGTGTGCGTACGCCAAACATCCAAATATTCTCAAGTGAGAATATGATGGATCCTTTCCAGACCAAAGTTTCTTCGGAACTTCAAAATTCAACGGTACTGATGGAGATCGGTTGATCAAGTAACAGGCGGCTCTGACTGCTTCTCCCCAGAATGGCTTTGGCAGCTTAGCCATACTAAGCATGCTCCGAACACGTTCCATGATTGTTCGGTTCATTCTTTCAGCTACACCGTTGTGTTGAGGGGTGCGTGGGACCGTCTTCTCATGTCGAATGCTATATGATCTGCAGTAGGCATTGAACTGCCTGGAAGAGTATTCACCCCCATTGTCGGATCGAAGACACTTCAACTTCTTTCCTGTCTCACGTTCTACCATGATATGGAACAGTTTGAAGTAATCGAACAGATGGTCCTTCGTCCGTAAGAAATACACCCACACCTTTCGAGAAGCATCACCAATGAACGTTAGAAAGTATCAATTGCCGCCGAGTGATTCAACCTCTAGGGGACCGCAAACATCACAGTATACCAGACTGAGTAACTCTGATCTTCTCGTTGAAGAGGAATTAAATGAGACTCTATGCTGCTTACCAAACAGACAATAATTGCAAGGATTTAGTACAGCATCCTTGTCCACATTGATGAACTCCTTTTTTATTAGGGTAGACAACCCTTTCTCACTCATGTGGCCGAGTCTCCGGTGCCATAAATTTTGAGAAGCCTCCTTTTCTGCAACATTGAGGCTGTCTGTGCATATCTTCACATGAGTCTTGTATAGCGTGCCACAAATATGTCCTCGGGCGACTATCATAGCGCCTCTTGTTGACTTCCATGTGGCTTTACTGAACTGACTATCATAGCCCTGTATGTCAAGAGCTATTCCTGACAATAGATTTAGTCGAAGATCTGGCACATGGCGGACATCCTTCAAAGTGATTGTGCTCCCAGAACTTGTCTTTATCTGGACATCACCAATTCCGACAATCTCAGCGGAACTGGAATTTCCCATCTTCACAGCTCCAAAGTCACCGGCTTTGTATGTTGTGAAGTATTCCTTGTATGGAGTCATGTGGTAGGATGCTGCAGTATCTACCACCCATTCCGTGTCTTCTCGTGAGACGTGAAGGCATGTCTCATCTTGGGTTGAACAATAAGCTACATCATCAGAGATAGTGACTAACGTTTCTCCACCCTTGTTCTTCGGATGCAAACTGCTTTGGCCTTGCTCCTCTTTCCATTTGTAGCAGTTCTTCTTCATATGTCCCTCTATTCCACAATGATGGAACTTATATGTTGGTTTTCTGCCATCAGTGGACCTGCCCCTGTTCTTGCTTCTGCCTCTCCATTCGCTTTTGCTACTCGTTTGTTGCCTCCCCCGGTTCTCTGTGACAAAGACATTGGTCTGATCTGTGCCCATCTCTTTTCTCCTTGCCTCTTCACTGAATAGGGCATCCTTGACCATTGCATGGTAAGTTTGCCATTAGGGGCTGAGTTGCTGAGTGATACGACCAGTGTTTCCCAACTATCGGGAAGGTAACTGAGTAATAACAGCGCCTGAACTTCATCGCTAAGAGGCATCTCTACAGAAGACAACTGGTTGACCAGGTTTTGGAACTCTGGTATGCTCGGCAACTGAAATTTCATTTTTTAGCTTCCTGTTGACTAAGAGCCTCATCAATAGGGCCTTATTCCGAGCGGTCTTGGCCTGGTACATGTCATCCAACTTCTTCCAGAGGGCATATGCGTCTGCTTCTTGTGCAACATGGTGGAAGACACTATGATCAATCCATTGATGGATTTGACCAATAGTTTTTCGATTTGATTTCTTCCACTCTAACTCCTTGGCAGGATCAGGATTTTAACCCATCAATTCTATGGGATCAAACAAATCTTTACAGCTTAGGAGATCTTCCATCTGAAGTCTCCATAGCGTGTAATTTGTGGCAGTAAGTGTAATCATGGCTCCGAAAGATGATGTTGACTCTTCTGTAGACATAATCATCTTACAAAATAATTTTTCAACACGATCGGGTTTGAATCTTTAAACACAGAGTTCACCGTTGCGTTCAGAACGGTCGAAAAATGGTGGAATTGACACTTCGTGGCTAAAATTCCACTATATGGGCAAAACTGTAATTTTTTAAAGTTGAGGGACCAACCTACAATATCAGAGAGTTGACTGCTTCGCCACAGTTAACCGGTCGTCTTCTCCGGCGAGTTCCCGGCGAACCTCCGGCAAAGTTGACCAAACTTTAACCGCGATTTTCAGGCTCGTTTGAACTCCGATTAGGTCGTTGTTTGGTGCGTTACACTCCGTTCGACGAGACAAATCCAATAGTGCCGCCAGAATTGGATTTCGAGCAAAGCTCCAAAAAAAACCCAAATTTGGCCCGTCACCTAAAAACTCGACCAACGCCTCTAACCTTACTCTTATACCACTTGTTGGGGAATGTGGATCGATTGGGCGTTGGTAAACACAAATTTGAGAGAAAAACAACCTCTATTACTCACAAGAATAGATTACACGAGTATTTACAAAACTCATAAGAAAACTCTCAAAACTCACAAACGAGGATCACTCTCTAGGATCACTCTTGTTCTCACTCTTCTTGGTGATGAACACTCTAATTTTTGTGATGATTTACAATGAAGGCAAGAACCTCTATTTATAGCAAAAATGGTGAGGGTTTTTTGTGGAAATTCCCGTGTGAATAAGGAAGCTTCCCATGGAGGCTATGGTTGGCTTGTTCAACCATTGTGGGCTGCCCGTGTGAATAAGAAAGCTTCTCATGGAGGCTATGGTTGGCTTATTCAAACTTTGATAAATTGAACATCTAGAAGTACGGCTGGAAGTCATAAAGAAAGTCAGATGTCTATCCCAGCATGCACAACTCCTTGTATGCTTTCTTTAATTGTTTACTACTTTACAGATTCGGAGTACTTCATATTCATCTCTCTCGAGTTTATTTTCTTTTCTATTTCTTCTATTTTCACTCACTATTTTCATCACTAATGTCAACAGAATTGATATGCTTATTTTCTTATTTTATTTATGTATGAGTACGTTACAATTGAGGTCTTCGTTTCTTCTTTAATAGAGTCAGTTATATTATTAGAATATATTGTGTGTATCTTTTTATTATTGGTAGAATATTCTTTCATTATTGTACAGTCCTATAGTTGGTAAGATTTGATTTCTTTCATTATTGTACAGTCCTATTGTTGGTAGGATTTGATACCTTTCTGTACTCTATATATACTTGAAAGAAGAGAATTATCAATTCTCCCAAAACTCTCTACATTTGTATCAAACGCCAGTGGCTTATCGCCAAAGAAACCCTAATTCTTTCCTACTCGCGCCGCCGCCGCCGCTGCACTAATCGACAGCCCGCTGCCGCCGACCTTCTCGGTCCTCCTCCTCTCTCCGGTATCTTGCCGCGCCACCGCTGCACTAACCGGCATCCCTCTCTCTCTCGACGTCGTTCAGCGCCTCCTCTCTTTTGCCTCGCACTTCATGGCTGCTGCGACTTCAAATAATCTTCTCCAGCCGATTGCCATCAATGTATCTGCTCAGATCCCACTCAAATTGGATTCCATTAATTACCTGGCGTGGAAATTCCAATTCCGAACCCTTCTTACGGGTTACGACCTCCTCGGCTTCTTGGACGGATCGAAGCCGTGCCCACCAGCCACTATCGTCGACAAGGAGGTAACTTCCCCCAATCCAGCATATCCTTACTGGATTCGCCAGGACAATCTTATTCTCAGTGCCATCATCTCGTCGATCACACCGACGATCATCTCCTTTATTTCCGCTGCGGAAACCTCTAAAGAGGCCTGGGACATCCTCGCACGCACATACGGCACTGGTTCTCGTGGTCGTATCATGGCTCTCAAACAGCAGCTCCATAATCCGGTAAAAGGTTCTAAATCTGTTACTTATTTTATGCACGGTATTCGCGTGATTGTGGATGAATTATCTCTCCTGGGTGTTACTGTTGATTCTGAGGATCTTATCGTTAAGGTTCTCAATGGTCTTGATGATCCGTATATGGAGCTCTCTCATGCTATCCAAGCCCATGAATCTCCAATCTCTTTTCCTGAATTACATGACAAGTTGTTAAGCATGGAGGCTCAGATTACTGCTCGTGCGCCGGCCTCCTCCGCCGCATCTGATTTGGCTCCGTCAGCTGCCTTCATCGCCGGATAGCAGTCCGGCCGTAACCGCTTCGGTGGCCGCGGGCGCGGCCGTGGCAGCCGTGGTTCATCCTACAGTCGCGGTGGTTACTCCAACAATGTCCAATCTCGCAGGTGCAATGGGAAGTGCCAGCTCTGGAGTGAATTTGGCCACTCCGCGCGCCGCTGTCCGTGCTATCCTAGTTCCGGCGCCAATCAGCCCCCTTACGATGGACCACTGTCGCGGCCAGCATATGCTCCGTCATCTTATCCGGCTGCTCACACAGCTCATCACTCTCCGACAATTCCCTCTATATCTGATTGGATCCTGGACTCTGGTGCCTCTCATCACATAACTAATGATCTTGCCAACATGTCTCTTCACATTCTTTACACTGGTTTCGATGATGTGGTTATTGGTAACGGTGAAGGTTTAAAAATTACACATACTGGACAACTTTTCAGTTATTCCTCTCTTTTATTGCTTTGGGCTCTCTGTGTTCCACATATTCGTAAAAATATTATCTCTGTTTCTCAATTATGTCGTCACAATAATGTTAATGTTGTTTTTTCTGATACTGATTTTCAGGTGAAGGATCGTCGCACATGGGCAACACTCGTCAGAGACCCACGTAGGAACGATGCATACTACTGGCCGGCGGCTTCCCGTCTACCGTCCGCCCTCACGGCACAAAAGCTCCCTGCGTCATTGCGGCATTCTCGGTTTGGTCATCTGTCAGCTAAAATCCTGTGTCATTTAGTGTCTTCTAGCAGTATAGTGTCCAGTAGTGTGTCTGATTTTGCTTGTGTCTCTTGCAAACTTCATAAGTGTCATAAGTTACCTTTTTCTGAGTCAAGTTTATCTTTTACTGCTCCGCTGGAGCTTATTTTTCTGATGTATGGACCTCTCCAATTATTTCTAATGAAGGATTTAAATAATATGTCATTTTTGTTGATCATTTTTCTAAGTACGTTTGGTTTTTCCCTTTACGCCGTAAATCTGATGTCTTACAAACCTTCCCCACTTTTAAGTCCATAGAAGAAAAATATTTCTCTGCTAAAATCATTACTCTGTATACTGATAATGGGGGTGAATTCCTAGCTTTACGCTCCTTTCTTGCCTCCCATGGCATCTCACATCTCACTTCACCTCCTCATACACCTCAAAACAATGGCTATGCTGAACGCCGTCACCGTCATATTGTCGACACTGGTCTCACTCTCCTTCATTATGCCTCTGTACCTCTCATTTACTGGCCTTATGCCTTTGCCACAGCAGTCTATCTCATTAATCGTCTTCCCAAGACAAATCTCTCGATGCTCTCCTCCTTTGAGTCTCTCTTCCATAGGCGCCCCAACCTTGCCAAACTGCGTGTCTTCGGCTATCAATGCTTCCCTTGTCTTCGGCCCTACACCTCACACAAAATGGAACCCAGATCTCGTGCCTGTGTCCTCTTCGGCTACTCATCTACTCAAAGCGCATATCTATGCTTTGATCCCTCAACTAAAATCTTCGTCTCACATCATGTCACCTTCCATGAAGATATCATCTCGTTCTCCAAATTGTCTAACCCCGAGTCTCCACCCGTACCTATTCCGGTCACCCTAGAAGTCCTTCCGCTGCCTCCGCCAGTACCTGCCGCCGCTCCCACTAGCGATCCTTCACCGGACGCACCGCCGGCGCCATCACCCGATCCACCAGCGCCTCTTACGGCACCGCCAGCGGCCCCCGCCGCCGTTACACCCACTATTCTGCCACCTTCATCCTCTCAGGGTGGTCATCACATGCAAACTCGCAGCAAAAATAACATACTTACACCCAACAAGAAGTTTGGTATGTCTGTTGTAACCTCTCCAGCTGTTACAGAACCTCAGAATTTGTCTAGTGCTATGTCTGATGAGCGCTGGCGCACTGCTATGTCATTGGAGTTTGATGCTCTGCTACGGAATGGCACCTGGGATCTTGTTCCACCTGATTCTTGCCAGAATGTTGTGGGCTGCAAGTGGGTTTATCGTATCAAACGTAAGCCTGATGATACTGTGGATAAGTCCAAAGCCCGACTTGTTGCGAAAGGCTTTCATCAGCGACCAGGTGTCGACTTCCAGGAGACTTTCAGTTCGGTTATTAAGCCGGCAACTGTGCGTTTGGTTCTCAGTCTAGCTGTATCCAAGGGCTGGCCTCTTCGTCAAATGGATGTGAACAATGTCTTTCTCCACGGGAGGCTTACAGAGGATGTCTATATGGCACAACCACCGGGTTTTGTTGACAAAGCCTATCCATCTTATGTCTGTAAGTTACAGAAAGCTATTTATGGTCTCAAACAGGCACCCCGGGCATGGTACAGTGAGCTCCGCCAATGCCTTTTTGCCATGGGTTTCGTCAACACTACCTCTGACACTTTGCTCTTCGTCTTTAAGCATTCTGGTATTACAGCCTATTTTTTGGTATATGTTAATGATCTCATATTGACTGGTAATGACTCTGCCTTCTTGAACTGTGTGATTGACTCTCTTGGGACTAAATTTTCTCTTAAAGACATGGGTGATCTAAGCCACTTTCTTGGTGTTGAGGTTCTGCGCAGCTCCAAGGGGTGTTTTCTTTCTCAACGTAAGTATGTTGTTGATCTTTTGACTCGTCATAATATGCTGGAATCCAACCCTGTTCAGACGCCAACAGCGGCGTCCACCCCCCTTCATCTGGCCGACGGCTCGACTCCTGCCGACGCATCCGCCTATCGACAGGCCCTTGGGGGCCTCCAGTATCTCTCATTCACTCGTCCTAATATCTCCTTTGCTGTGAATAAACTCTCACAGTTCATGCACGCTCCTACTGTCACCCATTGGGGTGCGGTTAAGCGCCTCTTCCGGTACCTGAATGGGACGCGTGACTTCGGAGTCTGGTTGCGTCCTTCATCTGCTATACCTCTGCATTGTTTCTCCGATGCTGATTGGGGTGGAAACTGTGATGACCGCTCCTCAACTGGTGCCTATGTTGTCTTTCTGGGGCCTAATCCTATTTCATGGAGCTCCAAAAAGCAGTGTTCCGTTGCACGATCTTCTACTGAGGCTGAATATCGTGCCATTGCTTCTGCTGCCGCTGAAGTCCGTTGGCTTCATTCCCTGCTGCGCGAGCTTTATGTCCCTCTTCCGGCTGCTCCTGTCATTTACAGTGACAACATTGGCGCCACTTACCTCTGTGCCAACCCTGTGTTTCATTCGCGCATGAAACACTTCTCCATTGATTGTCACTTTGTTCGTCAATTGGTTCAGAATGGGTTTCTTCGTGTTGCTCATGTATCCTCTGCTGATCAGCTTGCTGATGCTCTCACCAAGCATTTATCTCGTCCTCGGCTTCTTCTGCTGATGTCCAAGATTGGCGTGTCCTCTGGCCCTCCATCTTGAGGGGGCGTATTAGAATATATTGTATGTATCTTTTTATTATTGGTAGAATATTCTTTCATTATTGTACAGTCCTATAGTTGGTAGGATTTGATTTCTTTCATTATTGTACAGTCCTATAGTTGGTAGGATTTGATACCTCTCTGTACATACTTTTGTGAGCAATACGAGAATTATCAATTCTCCCAAAACTCTCTACATATATTAGATAAAAATTTCCTCTTTGCATTCTTAAAAGGATGATACTTTTTTATTATTAAGAGTCAAACAAGTTGTTCTTTGACAGCGACATTTTCTCAGTCTTTCACAGTATCATTTTCTGAGACATAATTATTTTCTTTTAACTCTTTTTTTATATAGTTCAACATATATTCTTTAATTATTTATGCGGTTATTGAAAAGATTGTACTCATTGACGGGGGCGAAGCTACATTGTCCTAAAGGTGTCAGTTGATCAACATTTATCGAAAAATTACACTATGTATATAGGTAAGATATTATAGGGTTTTTAACAATATACATATATTGAACACTTTTTGTTGGAGAACTTTTTCACATCTTTCTCTTTGAACACCTTTGGAGAAATTTCTGGCTTCACTACTACTCACAGCAATACGCGCAACGCGCATGCCCAAAGCCTAGTTTAATTTTATGCATGGGGATAGATGGAATTTGATTAATCTAATCTCATTCTAAAATTTGTTCTACACTTGTGAATAAAACTATTAATGTTTGTACTCAAGATCCAGGGCATTCTTGAGTCAAAATTTGAGGAGGTTTTAGGACTAAAGAATCCTCAAGGTTCGCAGTGCATCATGTAGAGAATCAAAAGCTTCTGATGTTTAGGTAATCCCAACCAAAAACATGTTATGCACTTGTGAAGAGAACTATAAATGTTTGACAAGATTTAGGGGTTCACGAGTTTAGTAATTAAGAATGTTTGTAAGATTAAACAATCCTAGTGATTCGTTTTTTACCACTACATCATGTAAATAATCAAAAGCTTCCATATGTTTATGTCATGTCCGTTACTGACTGAATTGCTAAGGCATATAAAACCTGAATGCATGAAATTTTCCATAGAAAGTATCTGCCTTGAATCACAAAGTATCTGATTAGCGTACTAATAGCTGGCATCTTTTAAGTCTAAAAGTACAATTACACTTACTCAGGCTGAAAGCTTGCATACATTACTAAAGGATAAAAAAATTTGAAATATACAAAGAGCAGAAATCATAGTATTATTGTTCGTTACGCGAGCATATGTTAGTATAATTTCGCTGTATGATTCACAATTATAATTCATAAGTCATGCGGACCCTTAGCAGCCTACTCTGAGGAATTGCCATAACTTTCTCCCTTGCCTGAAGTTCTTGCGCAAGAAATTATAAGCAGGTGTTCACAAAAAATTTCTTCACGAATGACGAATCTTGTTTAGCCACCACTTCTGCTTCTCCCAAGAGATAGAACACCCCTTGCTCCTTAGCTTTTGTCACAAACTGCATCTCTTCTTCTTCCAAACTCGGGGACACCATTTGTATTCTAGTTGAATCTACTTGTTGCTGCAGCTCGTCCTCCATGTGGATCCTGGATGAGTTTTTCGATTGTATTTGGTCAGATAGTACTGGTTCAACTTCTCTGTCTTCGCCTTGATGATCATGCGCTCCACGAATCCAATGTTCATGTCGGATGAATTTGTTCAGGTCTTCCACCAATTGCTTTTCAAAGTTCTCTGTATTCCCAAGTTGATCTTTGTACTCTAACCTAACAACACATCGAAACACCTTGTATTCTCTAGGCTCAACTTGTGGAAACAAAAAACGTTCCTGAACTGCTACTTTACTAATAGGAATGGACTTTATTGACACCAGAACTATGATAGAGTGGACCAAAGGAATATTGGAGACGAAGTGAGGAAATATAGGGGAAATCCCCTGTACTATTTCAGAGTAAGAGTAATCCTATCCCGGGTACTCTTTTGATATCTGGAATCTTGGCCAACTCCCTAACGTAGTCGCTGGACACCTTGTTATTGAGCTCGAATTGGTATTGAAGTTTTTGAACATAGTGCCAAGTTCCCATCATGAGCACGAGCACGACTGAAAAGGCCAAGGGCAGATAACCACCTTGCACGAATTTTATCAGCTGAGCGATAGGTATGTAGATTCAATGGAAAGGTACACCACGTAGAATAGTGTAATCCACCAAATGCTGATTTCCCATATGACAAGCATTATTAATGTCACCATATGTGTAGTTATGATCTCAGCAATAACCACAGCTGTACCATAAGCATGTCCCAATTTTTCTGTGGTTTTGAAGCTGAGAGTAACTAGAACAACAAGCAACCATGAGGAAGTAATTGACTTTAGGGATATAAACCTGACCCTCATATTTGGCAGATGTGTGTATTACCTTCACCCTTGGGAAACAACCTAGACTTTGGGCCTGAGCCATAATAGAAAAGGCTCCAGATATCATTGCTTGACTTGCAATAATGGCCGCAGCAACAGCTATGACAAACCGTTGGCCAGTATAGTGGATCTGTAAGAAGCAGCATCATCAAATCAATTATATATGGTGTTTGATTTATATCATTACTATATTCAATGGCATTATCCATTACTTCAAAACATATGTTGGGAACTTGCCTGGAACGGAGTCATAAAAATTATTTTCAACATTTTCAGGGAATTTTGAGAGGTAAGCAGCTTGTCCACTATAAGCAGAGACCAAAGCTGGAAATACGAGGCAACTGAAGCTTATCGGCCATACATAAAATGCACATGGCGAGTTCACTTTGATTGCTCATAAAAAGTAGAGTATAAGAGATGGAAAAAAAATGAAGACTTGACTTACTTGAACAGACCGCACACTGAAGTGACCCAAATCAGCAAACATAGCTTCGGATCCTGAATGGTTTCATAATACAATCTTTCATATCAACACAGATGAGAAGTGGTGAAAGTAAGGAGATGATAGAGACTGCTGACAAAAGAGTGATAATCTATCAAGTTTAACCTTTATAAACTGAGTGAATAAATAATATACACAATCAGGTTATTCAAAAAGTGACTATGGGTTCTGTTTATTGTAAATGTAGACATGTAATACGAAAGTATGATAAGTAACATGCTATAATCAATTAAACTATACATTGATAAAGCGGGAAACGCAAGAAGGAAGGAATTGAGCTTGAGGACTTTCACAAATTGATGCCGAGACTAGATTCAGAACTAGACATGGATAAAGCTAGGTATTTCGTGCCCCTTGTATAGGGTTACAATGTCGCGCACCCTCAAAACTACAAGCTTTCTTTGAAGCTCCTACAACATTGAATATGTCAAAAATCCCTCTACGAATCTTTCTATTATATAAAAGAGAAGCTCTTTGTGCTTTCTTCCATTCCTTGAGTGCATCCCCTTTTTAAGGTTGGCAAATTACCTTTAGTATGTTCCTTATGACTACAATATAAATAACAGGCAGGACCGTCTTAACAAGATTGGTGGCCTGAAATCAAATTTCAGAAAGAGACCGTAAGTAAGAATATCAACGACAAATTTTCAACTAAAAAGTATAAAATAAAGGTAGAATAATAAATTCGGCTCAAGAATTTGATAAGTTGATATACAACAACATATCGAGTGAAAACCCACAAAGTGTGATTTAGGGAGGTAAAGTGTACACAGACCTTACCTCTACCTTGATAGGTGGAGAGATTGTTTCTGAAAGACCTTCGGCTCAAGAGAAAGCATGGAAAAAAAATGTCACTTAAGGACAATCAATTCAATGCAGTATGAAAATGAAAGTAACGAAAGCGAATAAGCCATGATAAAGCAGTCTAAAAAGGAGCAGTGGCTATCACAGATAAATAAGATAATCGAAGTACAAGAAACAATAGATAATAACAGAAATCAAAGGATAAGAAACTATAGAGCAAGATAAGTTGATATAATGATATCGAAAAGTATTGCATTGCTTCAATATAATGATTGCTTGCTGTAATGCTTGATATTTTGAAGAGACAACTTGTAAGCCGCAGTAAGTTAGATTGAGAGACTTTTCAATATCGAGAATAAGAATTGTAAAAAGGGAGAATGTAAAAAAATAAATATATAAATAATAATGTGGGCTCATATTAGTTGTTAGCATATAAATGAGTCAAAGAAATAACTACTCTACCCATGGAAGAAAATAATTCATTAAAAATTATTCCATTATCTTATATTACAACGATCCTCACATTAAAATTATTGTACTTTCGTTCCAAAAATTCTTTTTAAATTTAAATGTATACACATTTTTTTATATATATATATATATATATATATATATATATATATATATATATATATATATATATATATATATATATATATATATATATATATATATATATATATATATATATATATATATACACACGACATATTTAAGGAAAAAACAGGCCCCCAAAAAGTTGGGGCCCCAAGAAATTACTTTGCTGGCCTTATAGTCGAGCCACCCATGATAACAGGGCTCTAACAATCAAGAAAACAAATGCGTCTCAATAGAAATCTAACCTGTGATACAGAGACAAACACCACCAAGAAAGATCCATCCTTTTCTACCATTTCTTTTGAAGTAGTCAACAATGTATATGGGATTAAAGGCACGTAAGACGCTCACATCATACTTGTATAGACCGATACCACTTATGAATAGAAACCAAACGCAAATGGCTGGAGCAAATGAATATCACACTTTGTCTGTACCAAAACGTTGAACACAGAAGAGAGCTACCAGAATTGCAATGGAAATACCCACAACCGCATCTACACGTATATCATTAAAAAAGATATATTAAGAGAAAATAATTCATTTGCATCCTTTTAATTTCTGTACGGCTGAGAGAACACTGCATGCAAAAAACCACCATATTAGACAAGAATCGAACTTATATAAATTGACAGTGTAAATAAATTTTATATACTTGCAATGTATGTAACATAGAGTTTAGCTTATATACGTAGATGGTGTGAAGAAATTCTTACATTATATGGTCATCCAAATCATATATACAAGTAACCTCCATAAAAAAAGTGAAATTCGAAATCTTGAAAATAAGGCACTTTTATTACCTGCTACAACAGATAAATGTGATTGATAGTGTAAAAGTTTTTTACGTTATCAATGATCCTTAGTTAATCACTTTAAAATATCGTAGTGCTTATTTTCCAGATTACTAGTTCAGCGTATTATAGACAGTTGCTTATAGGTACGTAACTCTTTTAGATATTTACTGTCTGTACATAATTTAAACAGATTCAACAAAACTGCCCATACAATAGTTTGAAATGATAATCTAGCTAGGAGTAAAATGGAGAATATAAATTTGAAATTTAGAGACCTGAGATGCAAGGAGTGAGAACTCCATCTCCAATAACCATAGAAGTGCCGAGGATGGCGACGAAGTCGAGCAAAAATTTTGCAAATTTACTCTTCTCCAACTTATGTCTGATCTTCTGAGCCCGTCTAAATTGATAGGATAGTATGTCCAGATTGGACAAGAGGGGTTGCTCTTGATGGTAATCAACCTCACTTCCAACCGAGAGGTTGTGAGTTTGAGTCTCCCAAGAGCAAGGTGGGAAGTTCTTGGACGGAAGGATGACGGGGTCTATTGGGAAATAAGCTCTCTACCCAAGGGTAGGGGTAAGGTGTGCTTACATACTACTCTACCCAGACACCACTAAGTGGGATTATACTAGGTTATTGTTGTAGTATGTCCAAATTGTAATGGGAAAGTTCTCTGTCCTCTGGCTCCTGATTTGGGATAAGACTCACTTTTGCATATCGACAGATTAAGGAATACAACGCAAATGCTCCCCCTGCGCATCCACACATTAGAATTTGTAGGGTTAAACGTATCATAACATTGTTATAATTATAGAGCTTTTCGTTAAGAGTAAACAAAACTTTTAAAGTTAGGAAAAAGAAATTGAAGAAAAATGTCACTCTTTACGACACAAAGTAAAATTTAAAAAACAAATTAAATTTTGTATAAATGTGTAATGCAAAATGAAATAGGTGAAGTTAGGGGTATTTATGATTTTGCTTGGATCGATACTTATCTTAAAAAAATCGAACCAACAATATCAATTTTGAATATTGAAGAACCAAATCAGACCAACTAAATCGTTTTTTCATTAATTTATTTTTTTCGACTTCTTTCTTTGGTTTTTGTCAAATTTTTAGAAAGATTGATTGATTTGTTGAATAATGGTGCATCCTCTGGGAAGAGTTTGCTTAAGATGTCAAGGCGTTCCCAAAATATTAGGAGCTTCGACTTAGACAAGATGGTCGCCAAGATTAGAAGAAACAATTTATTAAATAGATACTATGTTGTCGTGGCAAAGCTAGAAACTTTTTTAAGGGTATTTAAACTTGAACAAGAAAAAAAATTTCAAAAAGTAGGTGCACTGAAAATTTAAATCAAATGACATGATATCGAGCTAAATTATAAAAATACAGGTAATAATACAAATAATTGAATAAATGCAAACTAATATAAAGAAAAGTCAAAAAGAGATTCTACTACTTTTTGGTAGATTGATTTTGAGAAGCCGAAGTTATTTTTGGTACTTTGTTGTAAAATTTCAACAAGTTCATTGCAACTTCAATTCCGTGAATGTATAACGTACCAATCAAGTACACCTCAATTCCATTCTAGCCGTGCATCTATATGAATATTTTGCAGTCGTTAAGCTCTATTTAAAATTAGGCTCATCTCATTCCAATTACTAAACTTTTGGCTTTTTATGGCAAATCATAATTCCCTAAAGTCTCACACTTATATCTACATGAACACAAATGTCTTTTCTCAATGAACCAGTTCATACACTTATACTAAATGGAAGCTGCTTAAAACAACTTCAAACTCTTGTTAAACTTGGATTCAATATATTTACTAATTTATTTTTCCAGATGATATGATTCAACAAACTTAGATTCAAAAAATTCTCTGGAGTCTCACAGTTATATCTATATGAACACACAAGTCTTTTCTCAATGAACCAGTTTATGCACTTATACTAAATGGAAGCTGCTTAAGACAACTTTGAACCCGTGATAAACTTGGATTCAACAAATTTACTAATTTATTTTTCCAAATGATAGGATTCAACAAACTTGGATTCAACAAATTCTCTGAAGTCTCACACTTATATCTACATGAACACACAAGTCTTTTTTCAATGAACCAGTTCATGCACTTATACTAAATGGAAGCTGCTTAAAACAACTTTGAACCCGTGTTAAACTTGGATTCAACAAATTTACTAATTTATTTTTCCAGATGATAGGATTCAACAAATTCTCTGAAGTCTCACACTTATATCTACATGAACACACAAGTCTTTTCTCAATGAACCAGTTCATGCACTTATACTAAATGGAAGTTGCTTAAAACAACTTCGAACCCGTGTTAAATTTGGATTCAACAAATTTACTAATTTATTTTTCCAAATGATAGGATTCAACAAACTTGGATTCAACAAATTCTCTTAAATCTCGCACTTATATCTATATGAACACACAAGTCTTTTCTCAATGAACCAGTTCATGCTCTTATACTAAGTGGAAGTTGCTTAAAATAACTTCGAACCCGTGTTAAACTTGGATTCAACAAATTCACTAATTTATTTTTCCATATTGATAGGATTAGCATAGTATTCTAAAACTGTTGCACAACAATCCCATGGACAGAAAGTGCCCCACTCCTATACCAAACAAAAAAAGAGATTTCAATCTATGTATCAATCAAGTACACCTAAACTAGCCGGGCGCTACATGAATATTCTATATCCATTAGTTTCTATTTAGGCTCAAATATCTTGAGTAAACTCTTTTTAATCACAATACCAAACCAAGAATCAAAAAGAGAAAACTCAAACTGTTGTGAATATTGAAAACTAAAACTTTGAAGCAAAACAAAAACTTTGAAACAAAAATAGAAAAGAAAAAACAATTAGACAAGAGTTTCTAAGTTCTAACCACAAAAATGGAGTAATATGTTATGATCTAAGATAATGGCTTCAGCTAGATTCGAAATGAAGAAGAGCAATAACAAAAATCAAGAAGAATAAAAATAATTCAAATGGACAGCTAGGATAGTTGAAGTTTTAATGGACCCCAAGGGCCACGATTTAGCCACATCAACTGTTGGTTGTTATAACCAACTCCATCAGAGAGAAGGAGCATCATTCAACATAAGTAATCCTTCTTCCTCCTTCGATTCTCCTTCTCTTTCTTCATTCTCGTCTCCTTCATAACAAAATCTTCTTCTCTTCTTCTTTCAGGTTCTGTAGCTATGAAGTCTAGATAAGAGTAGTCAATTTTATTCCGTTGTAATAGTTAGTTTCTTTATCAATATATCAGAAAATTGTCCCAAAAACAACACTTTATTTTCATTATTGTACTTTGATTTCCTTAATTCGAGTTGAGTTCATTGCAATTGGTATCAAAGCCTCGATTCTGCAACTGTGAGGAGGTGATGGTTGAAGGAAATAGACTGAAGGTTATGGATGATAAACTAGTTAGACACTAGGTTCTAAATGAAGTGATGACCACTTAGGAGGAACTCCGCAATATCAAAATGGTATACAGGGCACACTGGAACTGATATTTGAACGACTAACTAGTTTGGAGAGGGTTCCACCAAGAGCATAAGGAGAGAGGTCTCAAGGTGACAGATTACTACCCATTCCCGGTCAAAAAGTGAGGCAGCATCGACCTCCAGCAGTACAAGCTCCTGCGCCTAAATGGGAGCTACATTATCTTGAAGTTCATGTGCCTAAAGGGTGGATTAGAAAGTGCGAAAGGCATTTCAACTTATACAGGCCCCCAGATAACTGAAGGTGGAAGCAGTTGCTCTCTACTTGAATGGGCTGGCCAACATCTGGTACGACTCCTTAGTTCTAAGTAAAGGGGATGTAAGTTGGGCTGAATTTAAAGAAGAATTACTGATCATATTTGGAGAAGAATTAATGGGAGATAGTAGAAGAATTTAACAAGCTAAATCATACGGGGACAGTAGATGAATTCCTAGGTAAGTTTGAGGATTTGAAAGCCCAAATGTTGATCAGAAACCCTAACTTAGATGAGTCGCATTTTATATCTAGTTTTATTGGTGCCTTGAAGGAGGAAATTAGGTTTGAGGTGAAGTTATTCAAACCTACAACTCTAAGATTTACAGTGGAACAAGCTAGGTTACAGGAGAAATCTATAGAAGCTGCTCTCAAGCGTACAAAAATAGTAACTAAATCCTCCCAGATCACTGGCAACTCTAGCATCACTAAGGCACTTGTTGCAACTGCAGTCCATCCAACTTCATTCAGGCTTAGCCCGGAGGTTTTGAGTATAGGAAGAACAATATTATGTTACAAATACGGTGACAAGTATGCTCCAGGCCACCAATGCAAAAAGAAGCAATTGAATAGTATGATAGGGACAACAGAAATCCCTATTGAGATTGGTGAGATAGAAGAGGAACAGAAGTCTGTAAGGATGATCATTGAAGGAGAAGTGGAACAAGAAGTTATAGAGGCGGTATATTTAAATGCCCTATCTGGTGATAACAAATGAGTTAACACCACACTAGTGCGCGGAACTATAGGCAACAGGAAACTGACAATATTGATTGATTCAGGGAGTACCCACATTTTTATTGATGCCACCACAGTCAAGGAATCAGGGTACCAAGCCCAACCCTGTCCACTGGTGAGAGTGACAGTTGCTGATGGAAACTATGTTATGTGTGCTTCAATTTGCTTGAGTTATCAATGGAAGATGCAAGGCAGGCCATTCCAAGAAAATATATTGATTATTCCACTCGGAGTTTATGACATGGTTATGGGAAATGATTGGATAAAGAAGCATAACCGAACCAAATTTATCATGAGAAGACGTGTGTTACCATTGGCAAGAAGGGTAACAAGCTGGTATTGCAAGGCATCACTAATGAAGGTAAGCTGACTATGCTCACCAGTGGAACCATGGGCAAAATGTTAATGAAGGGCCAGGCTTTAATAGCTCACCTATTCATGATAAGTGCTGCTAATACTGAAGGGCAAGAACCAATTTGGGAAGCCATTGAAGGGGTACTGCAGCATTATTCAGATGTATTTGCTGAACTAAAGACCTTGCCTCCTGTCAGGACATTAGACCACAACGTACCCTTAAAACCAGGAGCTATGCCAGTAAGTTTAAGGCCCTGCAGATACAACTATTACCCGAAGGAAGAATTAGAAAGACAGGTTAAGAAGATGATTACTAATGGCATCATACAGCATAGTCAATCACCTTTTTTTTCACCAGCCTTACTTGTCAAGAAGAAAGATGGATTATGGAGATTTTGTGTAGGCTATAGAAGGCTGAATGACATCATAATTAAGGATAAGTATCCCATACCCATTGTAGATGATCTATTAGATGAGCTGAGTGGGTTTGTAATGTTTTCAAAGGTGGATTTACGGGCTTGATATCACCAAATCAGAATGAAGGTAGAAGATGTGTACAAGAATGTTTTCAAAACTCACATGGACCACTATGAGTTCAAGGTGATGCCCTTTGGGTTAACCAATGCCCCAGTCACCTTCCAGGCTTTGATGAACCAGGTTTTCCAACCATTCCTTCGAAAATTTGTGTTAGTTTTCTTTGATGACATATTGGTATACAGCCTACTTGAGAAGGAACATATAGCCCATTTGAGTGCAGTGTTTGACATCTTAAGGAAACACTCCTTATTTGCTAAAAGATCCAAGTGTTCATTTGGTCAGTCCAAATTTGAATATTTGGGGCATATAATAAATGTGGAAGGAGTAGCAACTGATCCTTCCAAAATCAAGGCCATGATTGAATGGCCTAAGACCAATTCTATGAAAGCTTTGAGAGGATTTTTGGGATTGACTGGCTATTACAGGAAGTTTGTTGCCAATTATGGAACCATTTGTAGACCCTTGACTGAATTGTTGAGAAAGGAAGCCTTTAAATGGAATGAGGAGGCAGATTTAGCATTTGAAAAGTTGAATAAATCTATGACTTCTTCACCTGTATTGGCACTACTTGACTACAACAAGGAGTTCATAGTGAAAATTGATGCTAGCCAAATGGGCATTAGGGTTGTACTAATGCAGGAAGGTAGGCCAATAGCTTATTTTAGCAAGGTCTTTGCCCAAGACACAGGGATAAATCTATCTACGAGAAGGTGTATACTGCTTTGATAGATGCAGCGGAAAAGTGGAGACATTACTTACAATACAAACATTTTGTAGTGAGATCTGGCCATCACAGCTTGAAATACCTCTTAGAGCAAAGGGTAACTACTGCTATACAACAAAAGGTATTAACTAAACTACTTGGGATGGACTGTAAGGTGCAGTACAAGAAGGGGGCTGAAAATAAGGTTGATGATGCCCTTACCAAATAGTAGGAAGGTTCTGTTGTTTCAAGAAACCAACTCCAGGGTGCATTGCAGACCATCAGTATCTTAGTTCCTGCATAGGTGCAGGAAATCACACACAGTTATGAAGGGGATCCTAAAGCTACAGAAATCATTAGCCAAATGGTTGTGACTCAACAAGGGCCCAGCATATGGCACTACACTGCCAGCATATGGCACTACACTGCAAGCATACTTAGGAAGAAGGGAAAAATTTACATTAGCACCAATGGTAGACTCAGAACTCAGTTGATATCAACCTTTCATGACTCTCATATAGGTGGACACTCAGACCAGCTGGGAACTGTAAGAAGACTATCATAATATTTTATTGTCCAAGGATGAAACAAATGGTCATTGATCATGTGGCCAGCTATGATGTATGTCTTGTGAGCAAAGATGACAACATGGCCTACCTAGTGTTGCTGCAACCATTGCCAATTCCTAACCAAGCTTGGAGCCTATTAGCATGGACTTTATAGAAGGGTTGCCCAAGTCCAAGAACAAGGAAATTATCCTTGTCATCGAATGCCTTGCCATGCCTTGTCTTGCTATGTCTTGCCCCTGCTTGACATAGCTTTGCCGCACAAGTGTGTTGTCCCGCCTTGTCCAAGTGAAATGCCCTTGAGTCCGTCCAAGGCGCATTTGTCATGCCCCGCATAGTCCGTCATGCCGAGCTGCCGTCATGATGATGCCCCAATTTTAAGGGTCGTGCAACAAGTCCATCATGCAAATCCTTGTCACAACCCGCATCTGCCGAGGATCAAAGTTAGGGGTCTAACAAACCACCCCCACCAGAAGAATTCGTCGCCCTCGACGAACTAGCTTCGGTTTTATGGAACACCCTCAAAGGATTCACATATACTTGTGTTTGCTCCTGATCTTCTTCTTCTTTTGTTTCTTCAGCAAACAACGCCGAAAGCTATTCAATTCTGGAGCAGTCCCTCGCCAGATGTGGCCCTTTGCTGAGAAAACAGCCACCAAATTTCCTGCTTCGCTCCTTGTTTGTCGAAGGTCCAGCCCCATGCTTTTCCTTCTCATAGCCGTTGCCCTCAACAGCATCGTCTTTGTCGTTCCCGGTTCTCCTCCACTCTTTTCCCTTGTCCTTGTTCCCATTTTTGGACATTGAAGTAGTAGAGAAATCAGAACACCCTTGTCCCAACCGGAAATCGCTCAATGCATCCGCAGCCGCAATGGCACTAGGAAGGTCTTTCACATTCTGCCTTCGGAGTTCCATATGCGCCCACGACTGCAACCCGTAAAGGAAATTATGCAACTTGTCTTCCTCAGACATGTTGCTAATATCCAGCATCAAAGAACTGAAGTCTTTAACGTATTCCCTCACTGATCCAGTTTGTTTCAGCTTCTTCAAACGGTCTCTAGCATTCCAGCCCGCATTGCTAGGAAAGAATTGATCCTTCAACTCTTTCTTGAGCCTTTCCCAAGAGTCGATCCTTGGCCTACCAGCACTTGCATCATCAGCCACCCGTGTTCGCCACCATAATTTTGCATCGTCAACCAAGTACATAGTTGTAATGGTGACCTTTTCCTCGTCACGAACTTTGGCAGCCTGAAAGTACTGCTCCATATCCCACAAGAAGTTTTCGAGTTGCTTGGCACTCCTTGTACCAGTGAACTCTTTCGGCTCCGGGATTCTGACCTTGGTCCGATCTGCCCCACGTTGAGTCTCATCACTGCCAACAGCCCGACGCAGCAGCCCATTTTCCGTTTTCAGTTCTGTACATTCCTGGCTCAGTCAGTTTAACTCGCCCTCAAGATAAGAAAGCCGAGTCATGATGGTCAGAAACTTATTCCCATCAGCTTGACCCACGAGTGCCTCGAGAGTGGAAAGCTTTTCCCTCAATTCCGCATTGCCACCAGCCATTCTTTCACAAACTTCAACCAAATGAAATTTGTGTCGTTGTCCCGAATCAACAGCGCTCTGATACCAGTTGTCACGGGGGCGATTCTGGCCACTTAGATCCTGGCCGAGGTTTCACCTCCGCGCGACAGTCAAGTTCCGAACTTGGCTCAGCCTTCCCAACACTTAGTTTTATTTAGGACGTTTTGAGATTAGAATGAAAAATAGGCAACAAAACAGTAAGACACACGAGATTACAGGAATCCCTAATCCCAACTTGTATTATTAGAGTGAATACAAGAACACTAAGATTTTCGGCCACACAATGACCAGGACAAAGACTCCCCTGACTCTCTGCCCCAATTACAAGTTCACAAAGCCAACCCTATGGCCAAGAAATCCCTAACTCTCTGCCCGAAATGAACTTGGAAGGAAAGAAAAGACTTCCTACCCCAAGGAAGCCAACTTAGACAGATTTGGCCCCTACTCAAATACAATAGGCTAAGTACAATACTCTTTCTCATGCCTTTCTTGTCTTAACATAGGCATCTATTTTTAGGCTACATCGGTTGACAAGCCCCAACCGATGGGTTATCATGCCTAAAACGTGGGCACACTTCATGGTCCATGATCAGCATGTTTCCCCCATGATCAGCATGTCTGCCCCATGATCAGCATGTTTGTAGTAGTGGCAGTAACCGCCGAACTGCTTCCATGTGCATTGCATGTGCGCCTTGGCCGAGCTGATCCGCGCCTAAGGCTGGCATTGCGCCCAGCCTTAGCCTTCAACACTGCTCTCACTCAATGTCATTGCTTCAGCTTATTGCCGCCGCCGCAGTTGTCCGTCATTGTCAGTCACTTTGGCTGAACAAGTCCGCCACTAGCCGATGCCGAGTTTGCCCACATTGCTTGTCATCGAATGCCTTGCCATACCTTGTCTTGCTATTTCTTTCCCCTGCTTGACATAGCTTTGCCGCACAAGTGTGTTGTCCCGCCTTGTCCAAGTGAAATACCCTTGAGTCTGTCCAAGGCGCATTTGTCATGCCCCGCATAGTCCGTCATGCCGAGCTGCCGTCATGATGATGCCCCAATTTTAAGGGTCGTGCAACAAGTCCATCATGCAAATCCTTGTCACAACCCGCATCTGCCGAGGATCAAAGTTACGGGTCTAACAAACCACCCCCACCAGAAGAATTCGTCGCCCTCGACGAACTAGCTTCGGTTTTATGGAGCACCCTCAAAGGATTCACATATACTTGTGTTTGCTCCTGATCTTCTTCTTCTTTTGTTTCTTCAGCAAACAACGCCGAAAGCTTTTCAATTCTAGAGCAGTCCCTCGCCAGATGTGGCCCTTTGCAGAGAAAACAGCCACCAAATTTCCTGTTTTGCTCCTTGTTTGTCGAAGGTCCAGCCCCATGCTTTTCCTTCTCATAGCCGTTGCCCTCAACAGCATCGTCTTTGTCGTTCCCGGTTCTCCTCCACTCTTTTCCCTTGTCCTTGTTCCCATTTTTGGACTTTGAAGTAGTAGAGAAATCAGAACACCCTTGTCCCAACCGGAAATCGCTCAATGCATCCGCAGCCGCAATGGCACTAGGAAGGTCTTTCACATTCTGCCTTCGGAGTTCCATATGCGCCCACGACTGCAACCCGTAAAAAAAATTATGCAACTTGTCTTCCTCAGACATGTTGCTAATATCCAGCATCAAAGAACTGAAGTCTTTGACGTATTCCCTCACTGATCCAGTTTGTTTCAGCTTCTTCAAACGGTCTCAAGCAATCCAGCCCCCATTGATAGGAAAGAATTGATCCTTCAACCCTTTCTTGAGCCTTTCCCAAGAGTCTATCCTTGGCCTACCAGCACTTGCATCATCAGCCACCCGTGTTCGCCACCATAATTTTGCATCGTCAACCAAGTACTTTCGAGACTTACTGTAAGGCTGCAATTTAAAGTACACCCAATCCCCAGCTTGAAATTCTCTGTCTATTCTCCTTTTATCAGCATAGTATTTCATCCTCTCTTGAGCATCCTTAACGAGGAGGGGGATCGTAACATAGAGCTAGGGGAGTTGTGGCATTCAGAGCAATATAGAGACCTTGGGTACTGCAGGCGCATTAGGGCGGAGGAGGTCATGGGGGCTTTGCGTAAGATGAGTAGGGGTCGAGCAACCGGGCCTGACGAGATCCTTGTGGAGTTCTGGAAGTGCATGGGTAGGTCAGGAGTGGAGTGGCTCTCCAGGTTGTTCAATGCGATCTTCAGGACCAAAAGGATGCCGGATGAGTGGAGGCGGAGTACAGTGGTGCCCTTGTACAAGAACAAAGGGGACATCCAGTGCTGCAACAACTATAGGGGTATCAAATTAATAAGTCACACCATGAAGGTCTGGTAGCGGGTGATCGAGACGAGGGTGAGGGAGATGACATCTATATCTGCGAACTAGTTCGGTTTCATGCCAGGGCGCTCCACTACAGAAGCTATCCACCTTGTTAGGAGGCTGGTGGAGCAGTTCTGGGATAAGAAGAAGGACATGCACATGGTGCTTATCGACTTGGAGAAGGCATATGACAAGGTCCCAATGGAGGTTCTATGGAGGTGCTTGGAGGCGAAGAGCGTACCGGAAGCCTGCATCAGAGTAATCAAGGACATGAACGATGGAGCTAAGACTAGGGTTAGGACGGTGGGTGGCGACTCAGTCCATTTTCCAGTGGTTATGGGACTCCATCAAGGATCAGCGCTTAGCCCTCTCTTGTTTGCCTTGGTGATGGATGCTCTAACCCGACATATTCAAGGGAATGTGCCTTGGTGTATGCTATTTGCTGATGCTATAGTCTTGATAGACGAGACGAGGGTCGGTGTTATTGAGAGGTTAGAGGTATGGAGACAGACTCTCGAGTCTAAGGGTTTCAAAATAAGCAGATCTAAGACAGAATACCTAGAGTGCAAATTTAGCGCTGAGCCGAGCGAAGTAGGCAGGGACGTGATGATTGGATCTCAAGTCATCGCCAAGAGGGACAGTGTCAGATATCTTAGGTCGGTGATTCAGGGGGACGGAGAGATTGACGGGGACGTCACTCATCATATAGGAACGGGGTGGTCGAAGTGGAGGCTTGCATCAGGAGTCCTGTGTGACAAGAAAGTTCCACAGAAACTCAAGGGGCAATTTTATAGAGCTGTGGTTGGACCTGCAATGTTGTATGGGGCGGAGTACTGGCCAGTGAAGAACTCTCATGTTCGGAGAATGAAGGTTGCGGAGATGAGGATGCTCAAGTGGATGTGTGGGCTCACCAGGTTAGATAGGATTAAGAATGAAGTTATTCGAGAGAAGGTGGGGGTGGCCCCGGTGGATGAGAAGATGCAAGAAGCGAGGCTGAGGTGGTTCGGGCATGTGTGGAGGAGGAGTCTTGATGTCCCGGTGAGGAGTTGTGAACGTCTAGCGATTGTTGGCGTCCGGCGAGGTAGAGGGAGGCCTAAGAGGTATTGGGGAGAGGTATTTGGGTTCTGTGAAAAAGACAACACGGAAAAGAAAAAAATCAGTCATTTCTTTCCAAATTGATCAAGCTGGAGTTTTAATATCATAATTTCCACCAAACAGAATTATCAGAAAAAGAAAAATGAAAATCGATATTTGTACTTGTTGGGTCTAGAGGGCGGTGCAGGTGATCGAGGAAAACCCTAAGATTAAGGAAGGGATCACTCAGAAATTTACCGACTATTTGCGCCAGGTGGAGAAGATCCGAGCTGCATTGGATGAGGTGGGACCGGGCCAGGTCAGAATGGAGGGGATGCGGCTGTGGCGACAAGACGAAAATGAAAACCAAGGATGCGAAGATGGGGAGGATTATTAGGCTAACCTTTTAATTAGTTTTAGGCTATAAAATGCATACTTTAATTTTGTGGCTAGGGTTGATATTAGTTTTTACTGACCGGCCATAAATGAAATTTGCTCTTATTTATCTCACTAAACCCCATTCGGCTGATCGGTAGGCCCAATTTAAATTTCCCATTCAAACGGGTCAAAAGCTAACATAATCCGTGTCAATGGCGTTTGAGCTAAAAATATCAACAGAAACATGAGATCAAGTAAAGAAAGCAAAAGGAAAAACAAGTATGCTTCATCCCCAACAAGAAGCCGACCCGTTAAACCCTCAGGACCCGACTCAAGACCTCCCTATTCCAGGCTATCTCCTCCACCATCAGCTGCTCTCCTTGAGAGTGAAATTGTCATTGATTCAGACTTGGCTTTGTTTGACAAGCTTGAAATTTCTTCTAATAACAATCCAAGAAGTTTCCCGTATAGTGTGAAGCAGCAGTGTTGGGAGAAAGCGGAGAAAGTGAAGGGTAGAGACCCGGACAGATGGCGCCGCGACCCGTTGGGGAACATACTGTTTCGGAAGCTTGTGGGTTGTCCTGGTTGTCTATGCCATGACTATGACCATATTATTCCCTATTCCAAGGTACTTTTCTTCCAAGTTCTCAATTTTTAACCCCTCGATTTCGTTTTGTGTGTGAATCTGTTTGGTTGGAAATCGAGTAAGAGGAAGAAAGAAAGATTTGACAGGTAAATAATATACCAAAATGCTCTTAGAATCTACTTCTTTCTCCATTTCAGTTAATGTGACTATAGTTTGGCTCGGCATAAGTTTAAGAAAAAATAAAGACTATTGAAACCTGTGGTCAAACTATATATGTTTGGCTATAAATTTTTTTTGACAAGTATGTGGCTATAAGATATTTGAAACATGTGGTTTGAAATATTCCATAACATAAAGTTTCTTATTAATATAAAATAGGTAAAATAGAAAGTTTAAAGTCAAAACTGTTTCTAAATGTAAAAATATGTTATTCTTTTTATGTTCTAATAAGGAAAGTGTCACATGACTTGAAACGGAGGGAATAGTTATTTTTGATGCCATGTAGTTTTTCTAGAAGTATGTCATTAATGTTAAAAAGGGAAGTTAGAATTAAAGTTTTCATAAATATAGAAAGCTGTCAATTTTTATAAATAGACCACATACAAAATGAAACAGATGGAGTATCTTTTAGATTTATTAGATGGACAAGTCTTGTGGCTATGCAAAGCATAAGTCGTTCAGGCTCAAGTCCCTATCTGGATAAAGTAGGAGAGTTGTGTAAAAACTATCTTGTGAACAGAGTGAACAGACCGTTATGAAAAATAAGTGTGGCATCACTAGTAAGGTCACCGGAGACAGATGTAGTGCCTTCGCAAGGATCACTTGGAGAAGAAAAATAAGTGTGGCATCACTAGTAAGGTCACCGGAGACAGATGTAGTGCCTTCGCAAGGATCACTTGGAGATCAGCACAGTACCGTCGGAGCTGGCACCGGAAATAGAAATGTTGCTGCTTGAATGGTAGGAGTTACTTAAACATTACCACAATTGTAGAGCCTCTGATACCATTTTTAGCAACAAGAGAAATAAAGAGATACATATATAACTTGATGATTGGTAAATATTATGCATCACTTTTTTCAATCAAAAGATACAGATGATATGTCCAGCGTGGGACATCTCAAAAAGAACTTTACATTTCTAACATTCTAAACTAACTCTTTAACATTCTAACAACCCATAAAAAATTCTCTTTACAAATTAGCTTCAGAGAAGTTTGGAGCTTCCGCTTGTCCTTTTTCTGGAAAAAGGAGAGGAAGGAAAACACATAGCGAGACAGGTGCTTAGGACCACTGCCAGATAAGTACAAGCTACCTGTGTCTCTATCGAGATAGTAGAGGTGGCGATACCATGTGGAAAAATAAGAGAATAGAGATAGTAGATGCAGGGGTACCATGTGAGAAATACGAGGGAATACTTGATCTTCTGATGAACACAGGACAGAGCTATTTATATGTGTTAACATAATATACATGATATTTGCACACTGCAAGAAAATATCTAACATCAAAATTGATCCTTTGAACATTATAGCATTTTAATAAAAACCCTTGACATTCTAACATATAAATTTACCAACTCAAAGCTCTGCACTAAAATTTTCCTTGTGGTACTTGTACCTCACTCCCGATGAAAGAAAAAGGAAAGTCAAAAATAGAAGTTACAACAATTCATAAAGACCTGATTTGGGGGTATGACCGTTCTTCCTTAGCTTGTATAACGAATCTCATTTCATTGGTAGGATTGTTAGAGTAATCTGTCAAAGACATTCTTCTCATGGACTGCATGATTAGAACTTGATAACGTTTCATGATTTTTTTTTCTAATCTCAGTTCTTTTGCATGTTCATTTTTCATTTTATCACACCTGTGATTGCAGATATATCCAAAACTAAGTCAAAATTCAAACAAGTAGTAGAAGTTTTCTTTTCTTCCCAAAAATTCTGCTCAGTCTTAATTGATTGGGACCTCGTTAAACTTTGCAAAAGCAAATAAGAAGATGAGGAAGAAGCAAAAGAAGAGTATATTGTATAGGAGGAATCGAGAGACATGTCTATACTTCTGGAAAAAAAGTACAAGATTGCTTAGGTTCATAGAATGCACATTGTATAAATGGCTAACAACTAGTAGTTTCCAACATCTTCATTTCTGTTCCTTTCTTCCTTTATTTCTTCTTCATGGGGTTTGCTACAGAAGGTGGGGCAAGTGCTAAACTTGCTAATGAAATTGTTTTGTATATTCTATTTTGTAATGCTCTATGATATGGCGTCTTCTAGCCTTAGCTTTGTGGCATCAACCGAAAAGCTTACATTATAAATGCCATATTTTCTAAACTGTTGTACTGATTATAAATGTCTGCTTCTTGAGAAGATGGAGTAGTCTTTTCTGGCCACTGTCTGTTATAGATGCTTTATTATTGGCCTTTTGTTGGACCGACAAAATTTAAAAAGTACACACTTTTTAAATTTTTGAGGTTATCTCTTTCAAATTTTTGCAGGGTGGACAAAGTACATTAGAGAATTGCCAGGTTCTGCAGGTGAGATTTTTTTTCCTGTAAAACATATCTGTTTGTGCTTTATGTGGAGTATCTTGAAACATATCTTAGTACTAAGTGCTGCTTAAGAAGACAATGTTTCATTAATGATTTGAAACATATTCTACTTTATCTGTTAGCTGCAAGTTCATCAGAAAAACAAGGAGTATTAAGACTATTTAGGGATTATAGTCACTTGCGTATCTTGTGCTTTTATCTCCTTATTTTTTTAGCTGCTTGGGTTCTCCATTTATATCCATGTTTTCTGGACTAGTTATTTGTTTGACTGCTCCTTTGTGATTGCTGGAAGTTTAAAATCTGGTACATTTCTTAGATCCAGTGCCAATCTCAATATTGAAATGGAACTTGGCTAGCCAACCTTCACTCCATCCCCCCTTCACCCAAAAAGAGGGGGGAAAAAGCCAAAGAGAAAAGAAAAGGTTATGATTATTTAGAGAGTGGGTAGAAAATGGTTTAGTGTGTCTAAGAGTTAACATAATTGATGGTACGACTCTCTTCCTGCAGGCGACAGTTAATCGATCCAAGGGGAATCGAACTGATATATCAAAAGCTGAACTTATTAAGAGAAGTTCTTATTGTCGGGTTTCAGGTAGATGTAGTCTTGTGTTGAAGTATTTATAGTTTATGATTTACCTCTGCCAATTAACCTTTTAAAACTACATCCAGGTCGTGACATGGATCTTCTTGAACTTTCTGCTTACGGCAATGTCCGTCATGGGCAAGATTCCGGGGGATGTAAAATTCAGTGAGTCATTAATTAGATAATTTCAGTATTACAATTTCTTTGTACAAGATACTCAAGAAAGACATTGATACACTTCTCTTCCTTAATCAAAGGAAAGGGTATCTGTTTGAATTTAGGCCTAATATTCGTGTATCAAATTGCCTGCAGTTGTTAACTCACAATTGTAGCTAGCTTCATGATCCTTGCTACTTGTATTTATTCTCTTTACAAATCAATTAAAGCTCTTCGCTATTTCCACTCTCACCTCGAATTTTCTTCTGTTTTTGGCTTCGCTTTTCTATTTTCCGTATGTTTATACGTGCAAGTTAATACCCTTCTTCTGTCCATTCTGGAGTAGACAAAGGAAGTGATTTGAAAAGTGGTATTACTGGCTAAAGAAAGCTCGAGGAATTTTATTGAGAACCTTTCAGCTTCATGTAAAGCACTTCTGACTTGTTTTTCATAGTTTGTGTTGGTGCAGCCACTGGGTTGTTGTTGTTGTGTAGGTGCAGATTAATTACCTCTGCAATCATGCATAGACCCTAAGAAGTCGTTGAGGGAGTTATTCTTGCTCACAACCCCTTAAGGTTTGCACTCACTCTCTTTCGATAGAAAAAGGAAGAACTACCTCAATTCTTTGAAAATTACGTCTGTTGTGTTTTATGGTTACCTTTAGGCTAGAGATTGATTACACTCAAGGCAGTTAGTCAGTAGCAATCAGGTAATTAGCACATTTTGAAGGCTGATGTTGATGATATTTTGTTTCATATTCTCATATTCTTAAGTATCCAGCACGTTGATAGTTGCCAATTTCACGAAGCTATCATTACAGTAGAGTGTTGCTGTTAAGAAAAGCTGAAGCAGTCAAAAGAGTGTAGCCGGTACCGGTCAAAGAATCTGGTGAAAAGCATGGTTTACTAGGTTCAAGTTCTAGCATTAGACAAATACCGCTAGGTAATTTCTTTCATATGCATTAACGTTGATGGACATAGTTATCCCATAACTGTGTTCATGAGAGGTAAGAGATAGTATTGATTAAAGATATCGATATCTGGCCAATATTCGGAGTTCAGGTCCTATAGGAATCACATTTGAGTTGACGCCAATTCCTAACTTTTTGGTGTCATTGGCTATCTGATGGTGATGTAGAGTTGGGTCTGCTGCAAAATCTCTCAAAGAAGAATCTTGAGCTGACATCTCTTTTCACATAGGAATAACTCCATAAACAGGGTAAACAAGCAATAAATTGAAAATAAATAAATAAACCATAGTAATGAAACTGCAGTACTTGGCTCAGTACAACGACCGTTGTTTGTATTGTTGCTAATCTCAAGCACCCGAATAATTAGCTGCAGAATTTGGTGCGAGAGAATGACAACGGTTGCCAAACTCTGAGGCCAGGAAAAAAGAAAAAGCCACACGAAATTGGTAAGACTTAAGAATCATATATATGTCATGCTTGACATCAAGATGGAAGATATTAGAGCCGTAGAGCATGTTGGAGTCAATGGTACTAAATAGATGAGAATCCTATAACTGGAATTTTGTGGTAGTTTAACTAGAACAAGACTTTTTTTATGATGGTATCCAGGGGAGCTTGTTCATATCTCAAATATTCTACCGAATACTTACTATCCCTAGCAATACAAGTATCGGGTAACTATGCTGATTTAAACTTAGGCATTTGAGAAGAAATTATACCCCAACTTTGGGTGTAATTTTATTTTTGGGATTTGGTTCTCCTCCCACTTTATTGACTATCACTACAACTTTCGGTGCTTGATATTGTAAGACACTTGTAACCAATTTGTCATTATGGAAGACCGATCAAAGATTTTTATTAGTAAGTTCAAAATATTATTACTCCCTATTCTTTTGCGACAATGAGTGTCCATGTAGTAATTGTATATTAAAAAAAAATCTAGTACATATAGAATATTATTCAACCGGATGACTTACATGCTGCTTAAGTTATACATCCTCCACTAGAAAAGGTAATTAAAGCATGCCCATTATCATGTTATACATGCCAAATTATGCATTGCAAAGTGCCAGCCAGGGATTTGGAGGCAGAGCTGGACAGGACGAGATGCGAGACGGTGTTAATGGAAGTTAGAGATTTGGAGGTAGACCCTAGAGTCTAAAGATTACAAGCTGAGCAGGACCAAGACAGAGTACTTGGAGTGCAAGTCCAGTGGGACGACTCAGGGTGGGGAAGAAGGAGTAAGGCTTGATTCTCAAGTCACTCCTAGGAGACAGTTTTAAATACTTTGTCTCAGTTATGCAAAGGAATAAGGAGACCAACGAGGATGTTACACATCATATTGGTGGCGGGATGAATAAAATGGAGGCTCGCTTCAGGTGTTTTATAAGATAAGAATATGTCACCTAAACTTAAAGGTAAGTTTTATAGAGTGGTGGAATTATATGGAGATGAGTGTTGGCCAATCAAGAACTCTCATTTTCAAAAGATGAAAGTAGCTGAAATGAGGATGTTGAGATGGATGTGCGAGCATACCAGACTGGATAAAATTAAAAGTGAAGTTATTTAGGATAAGGTGGGCGTGGCCTCTGTGGAGAACATGATATGGGAGGGGAGACTTAGATGGTTCGGACATGTGAAGAGGAGAGATGTAGATGCACTAGTGAGGAAGTGTGAGAGGTTGGCCCTGGAGAGCCTGAGGAGAGGTAAAGGTAGGCTGAAAAAATATTGGGGAGAGATGATTTGGCAAAATATGGCGTTGCTCCAGCTCACCAAGGACATGACCATGGATAGGAAGGCCTGGAGGTTGAGAATAAATGTAAAGGGCTAGAATAGGTTGCCTAGCGTTGTCCTTTTCTGTAACAGTAGCTTTAGTACATGGGTTAGGCAGTGTTTAGAAAAACGGTCGCTTCGTCGCTTTAAGCATGAAGCAACGCGACCCGGTGTCGCTTCTAGCTGCCTGAGGCGACTCGATCTTGGGAAGCACACGCTTCAATGGAAAGATCAACGAAGCGACTAAGCGAGGAAAGCCATGAAGCGTTCACTTCTGTATAAAAAGCACAGGGGGCCATTTTTTTAAAAGAAATTTTGGGTCTGTTTTTCTATTTTACAAAACAGACCCTAAATTGACCAAAAAGACTCCTTCCCCTTTGACAAACAACCTTCTTCGACAGAACAGAGCTCTTAAAACCTAGGGTTCCATCGACAAAATAGAGACCCTTTCTCTCTCGCTCGAGCTCGAACCCTTCTCCATTCTCGCTTGTGACTCGACCAGTCCAGGACCCAAGTGATTTCCTCTTCTCCTTTCTTCTTCAGTTCTTCTTGTTTTTTTCTTTTTTCTTTCTTCTCTTTTCTTCTTTCTTTCTCCAGTCCAAAATAAAGTATTTTTTTCCTTTCTTTTTCCTTCTCATTTTAGTGTATATTTAAGCATATAAATTATTTATTATATGTATTTTATTTTACTTTTATATAGCATATAAAATTAATTATATATATGTTATATTTTCAGTTTATTTGATTACTTTTATATATTTTTTAGTTTATTTGATTTTTAAGGTGTATTTCAGTTTTTAAAATTAATTATTATACATATTATATGTATTTTCAATTTATTTAATTATTTATTTTCTTATATCTTAATAGGAAAATTTCAAAATGTCTCAAAGTTCGAAAGAGAAAGACCCGGCTTGGCGATATGGCGATAGAGTTAATGAGAAGAATACAAATGTTGTATGCAAGTTTTGTAACAAAATGACAATGGGTGGAATTTATCGCTTTAAATACCATCTTATTGGTGGAGATAGAAATGTCACAAGTTGTGTGAAATGCCCACCGCAGATGAAGGAAGAAATAAAGAATTTTGTTGAGAAGAAGAAGGGGCAAAAAAATCAAATGGGTCATCAATCAATGGTGATCAATCTTGATGATGATGATGATGATGATATTGAAGAATTGTCACTTCCAACAAAACGGGAAAGAGATGCAATCTCTTCAAGCCATGTAGCATCGACTAAAGGTCCTAGAGATTGCTATTTCCCAAAGAAGCTGGAAGCAAAGAGCGGCGGAAAAGATGTACAAAAAATTGCTAAAGATATTTTGAGGGATTGTGCAGTTAGAGATTTTGCACGATGGGTGTATGATGTTGGGCTCCCCATCAATTGTGTTAACTATGACACTTTTGGGGACTTTATTGAGGGTGTTGATCACTACAGACCTAGAATGAAGCCTCCCACTTATCATGAAATCAGATGTCCTTATCTAAATAAGAAAGTGGAGGAGACTAATAAAATTGCCGAGGAGTATAAAGTTGTGTGGAACAAGTATGGCTTCTCCATTATGATAGATTAGTGGAAGACAAGAACTAGAAAAATGATTATTAATGTGTTGGTGAATTCTCCCAAGGAAGTTTTGTTTCTTGAGTCCATTACTGCTAGCGACTTATCCACATACCACATCAAAATATTCACCTTGTTTAAGAACACCATTGAAAGATTGGCCCAAGCAAAGTTGTTCTAGTGGTCACTGATAATGCGAGTGAAAATGTGAAAGCAGGTGGCATGATTGAAGGATCGTACGAGAATCTCTATTGGACTCCATGTGCAGCTCATTGTATTAACTTAATGTTCGGGGGAATTTTCAAGGAAAAACCCTTCTCTACAGTTTTTGGCCAGAGCAATAAGGTACATTCTTATAATTCTCAGTGGCCCTTTTATTGAATATGATGAGAAGATTCACCATGCAAAAAAAATTTGTGAAACCGGACAAGACAAGGTTCGCCACTGCTTTCTTGACTTTGCATTGTATCCACTTGCAAAAAGCAAATTTGAGAAAGGTATTCACTTCATATGAATGGAGCAAGAGTAAATTTGCAAAGGAAAGCGGGAGGAAAGATGTTGCACGCGTTATTCTTTCTTATTCTTTTTGAAATAATGTCCTTCATTCTTTTAAAATTGGAGGCCCTCTGGTTAAAGTACTCCAATTTATGGATGGGAGCAAAAATCACCAATAGGCTACCTCTATGAAGCTATGGATAGGGGCAAGGAGGCTATTCAAGCATCATTCACTGACGAGCAGAAATATGCAAAGGTCTTTCAGATCATTGATGCAAGATGGAATGAACAACTTCATAGACTTTTGCATGCAGCTGGACTTATTCTGAACTCGTCACTCTTTTATGATCAGCATGAGAATAATTCATTGGCTAAAGAAGTGTGGGCAGGATTACATCAGGTTGTTATCAAGTTGACCCCAAATAAATACTTGCAAGAAAAGATAGTAGATCAGCTTGCTATTTACAAGGCATCTAAAGGACTTTTTAAGCTCTGACTTGCTATTAAACAAAGAAAGACGAAGTCACCAGGTGACTGAGTGTTTCTATATTTTATAGCTCTAACTTTAATGTATTTTTTTGTTACTTATGAACTCTTGAACATTTTTTTGACTTCTATAGTTGAGTGGTGGGACCAATATGGTGTAGAGACTCTGAATTTACAGACTTTTTCCATCAAAGTTCTAAGTTTAACTTATAGCTCTTCCAGATGTAAAAGGAACTGGAGTGTTTTTGAACTCGTGAGAAATAAAAAAAATTTATTTCGTATTTTGAGATAAAGTAAATTATATCTCAATTGTCCCAACTCCTACTAATTAGTTGACACATCTTGTTTGCAGATTCATACAAAGAAGAGGAATCGATTAACCTTGAAGCGCCTCCATTATCTAGTGTTCATAAAATACAATAGAGCATTGAGGCGACACTACAATCACCGCAATATAATTGATCAAATTCTTTTGGACAATATTGATGAGGCTAATGAGTGGCTAACCGGAGTCCCCGAAAATTGTGAAGATGAAAAAGTATTTGAAGACAACTCTGATTTCACTTGGGGTGATGTTGTGGTTGGTAGTGGAGTTGGGGAGAATCCTTAATGGTTTAAGGAGGAATATTTCAAGTTCAAGCTCGATTGTGAAGGAAAACAGTGTGGCTACTACAAGTCGATCCTTATCCCTAATTGATAAAGAAGAAAATATCACTAAGAGGAGGAGGAAGAAGAAGATGATGAGCAATATGAAGATAATAGAGGAGTTCAAGATTTTGACAATCTTGAAGAAGAACAAGAAGAGTAGAAGAATGAGATGTTGATTCTAGTAATTTAATAGCTTTGATTTTGCTTGTCCTATAGTTTGTGGAGGATTTGGAGGTATCTAGTACCTATTTTTAGGTTTTTAAATTAAAGTTTTTGATTATTTACAATTTTATATTGTGTCTTTGCAAGATTTACATTATGTTTTTTAAGAATTACGCTTCACTTTAATAAAATGTGCGCTTCGCTTTTGAAGCGAGCGAGCCCTTGTCGCTTTTTTTTTTGCACTTCTCGCTCTTAAAAACCTTGGGTTAGCGTTATTTATATAATTTCGTATCACTTGATTTATGTAATTACTTGTCGTTCCTTTCATTTTAGACTTCTGATTACAGTACTCAGTTTTAGTTTTGTATTTTTGTATTTTTGCTTCGATTTTATTACTGGTGTGATTGATACTTTCCTTCTTTTTATCTTTCGTAAGTCGAAGTATTTTTAAAAATAATCTCTCTATCTTCTTGAAAATAAAGGTACGATTTACATAAATACCATTGCTCGTGAGATTACATTAGTCGGTTATTATTGTTGTTGGTGAAAGTGCCAACGGGACTAATTTCGTGTCAGCCTTCAACTAAGAAAAGTTCTACCAAGTCTCTGGATTTTGTTTAAGTTATCTTCTTATGGTTGCTAGTAAATAACATTTGACTTTTGGGTTAATGGGGCTAAGTGATAACGTTTGATTTACTTTTCCACCTCAATCTTTCATTTCTTGGCACTTATTGTCTCCACTTTGAAAAATAACATAAAGTTGAAGGTGGATGTTCAAGTAATTTTTCAATGGTTACTCAATTATTTTTAATTATTTTTTAAAGTTATTTTTTTGTTTGTAACAACAAAATTACTAAACTATACCTATTGCACTCAAAAAATCACTTAATTAAATTTTTTAAATTTTGAATTGCTAAATACTTATTTTACCATCTAAATTTAAGCATTTTATCTTCTTTTTATTTTTAAATTTTTTTTAATATAATAATTTTTCCCTTTTTGATTTATATTATGGACTTATCTATATAATAAATAAATATTATTTATAAATTAAAAAATAAAAAATATGTAAGCATATATAATACTGGAATAACAAAATAATGAGCATAGTAACATAATAATATAATTGAGCATAATTTTTAAATATATAATATATATTATAAAAATACCTTTATTTAAATAGTTATTCTTATATTACATGTAGAGAATATATATTTTATAACCTTTATTTTCCTTCTTTCTAAATTGTATAAATAAAATTTTGAACTTTTGTTGTTAATACTAAAATTTACGAACAAATTATTTAATTATTTTTTTATTATTCTCATTATTTTACAATAGTTTTTATTTTTTTAATTTATAATAATATTTTTTATTCTATAAGTAAATCCATAATATAAATTAAAAATAAGAGGGTAAAATAGGTATTTGGTAATCTAAATTTTAAAAAATCTAGTTAAGTGACTAAGTGAGTGTAATAAATATAATTCAGTAATTTTATTATTACAAATAAAAGAAAAATAACTTTAAAAAATAATTTAAAATAATTAAATAATCGTTTGAATAATCGACTCATTATTCTCACTTTTAGTTGCAGAGTGAAAGCTTCACATCCACACTTTCCTCAGGGATGCCATTTTCCGTATAAAATCATGTCCCTCTTTTCTGTCTTCTAGAAATTTCACCTAAGCCTGTCAAATTGACCTGCTACTGGACCGGCCTAGATCGGTTAAAATCGAAACTGGATTGACCCGATTCTTAAGGGGCCGGGTGGGTTGGATCGGGAGGTGGGAGGAAGTTGGACGGGTTAAAAAAAATTACTGGTTAATCGGACCGACGAAACCGGTAAGCACTGTTCATGCCTAATCTGTTAAATAGGTAAGGTTGAATTTACAAAATTAACCTTTTTTAAAACTATAAATACCCTCCCCCCCCCCCCCCCCTCCTCCTCGTCTTCATTTCTTCATTCAAAACTCAAAAGTCAAATCTCATTTCTCAATCTTAATTTCTCTCATTCTCCAATTTGCAAGACTTCAATTATCAATTTCAAATTCTCAATCCTCAATTTTTAAGTTAAATCATGCCTCGTACATATAGAGTGCGCTCATATATTTGGCAACACTTTGATGTGGTAGAAGAAAATGAAGAAGGTCAGAAATTAAAGTGTAAGAACTGTGGTCTAATCTTAAAATTTCATTCAGAGTGTGGCAGTGGCACAGGCAGTTTAAGGAGACATATAAAGTATTGTCTTGAGCGTTCTCCGGAAATTTGTATTTAAGATTTTTCGATAATTTGCGTTATTGTAAAATTATTAGATGTATTTATGCTTAATGTTTTAGTTTGTTAAATAAGTAAGAATTTTTGAAGTATTATTAATTTATTTATGCATGAAAATTTAGTTTTACTATTTTTTTGTTAATTTGCTTTTTAAATGAAAATTTTTAATTTTTGAATTTTGAAATAAATGTAGCACTTGCAATTTATAAGTGCAATTTTTTCTCATCTTCCTTGTATTCTTTAAATTAATATAAAGTATTAATATAACTTACAATAGTTATACAAAATTATAAAAAAAATCAAAAAAATACTAAACCCGGCCCGGCCCCCTCAACCCGTAACCCGTACGGTTCAATTTTTACCCGAATGAATCCAAACCCGTTAAACCCGTTAATGTCCAGCCCGTAATCGGCCTGAACCGTAACTCGTACGGGTCCAAAAAATACAGGCCCGACCCACCCGTTAAACACCTATAATTTCACCCATGCCGAACAAAAACCAAGAAAAAGTCTTACATCATTGCGTAGTCTACCTTAGGGGTGTTAATAAAAATTCGAAAATTCGAATCAAACCGAAAACTAAATCAAATCGATCAAAAAAAATTAATACTTTTTGGTTTGGTTTGGTTTTGGTTTTAAAATTTTTAAAAAGACCAAACCAAACTGAATATAGGAGTAGCTTTTTTTTGTAATTTATTATTACACACAACACACACACACACACACACACACACACACACACACACACACACACACACACACACACACACACACACACACACACATATATATATATATATATATATATATATATATATATATATATATATATATATATATATATGCAAAGTTTTAAAATTTTTATTGTAAATATTAAATTTTTGCACTTTTAGTACAGTTCTTTACCTTTACATTCTAGTTTAAATGGTAATTTTCTTTTGTTAAATATAAAATCTATTTTATGTTAAAATAATATATTTTTAATTGAGTCCTTAAATTATTCATCACTATTTGATTCAATTATCATCAATATATCTTGGTAAATAATAGATTTCTCAAAGGGCAATTCATTTGATAGTGTTATGTTGAAAATATGGTCGCCGAAATGTGTGTTTGGTAGTGCATATATTATATTTAAGAAAAAATCGACAAATAATAAAAAGAACGAAAAACCGACTTAATTGATTTGATTTGGTTCTAATATTTAAAAAATTAATTTACTTAATTTGATTTCTTTTTAAAAAATTAATCTAAATCGAACTATGAATACCCCTAGTCTACCTTTGTTTGTATTTGTATGCATGCTAATCGAGAGAGTTGTAATTTTCCTGCTAAGACAAGTTATTACGTACACCCTTCTTTCTTGGTCCTATCAATTTGTGCCATTTTAGGACGTTGACAGTTTCACCGGCTACGATTTTTTAGGACGTTGACTAGATTTTTTTCTTTTTACCTTTTATCAGAATATTTTAAAGATTTGTAAGGGCTTCAATAATTTATTATTGGTCTGATATGTATGTTGTGAAATGTTTTGGTTACTTGTCTTCTAGATGGTGAGCATTGCCAACAGAGTAATATATTCTTGCATAGATTTCATGTCTTTTTTTTTAATCCAAGATGTAAAATTTGCCTAGATTTGATGAAAAATTCTTAAATATCTTTTCTTGTGAAATGGTTTTCTTTCTTTTATGTCAAATAATATCATCAATTTTTTATAATCTCAAAAGAAAAGGAAATGGAATAATAGAAAGTAGATATGTTGAGAATTTGCATCAGCAGCTGTTTTGGAGCAACTCTCTTGCACATGTGAGTTGTAGGATTCATAGTTGGATTTATGGAAAAGGAATGGACTAGAAATGGATAAACCCTACCTTGAAAAGTTGATTTTGAATTATTAGTTGTCCAAGAAGCAGAAAGAATTATTAGTTGTCCAAGAAGCAGAAAAGGAAACACATTCATACAGGGAAAAGAATTGTTACTTATATTTAGGGTTTTACATAGGTCGAGTTAGTTCGAATTTTGCAATTACCAACTATACCATTAAATCAATTGTGTCTAGTTACTAAATCTAAAAACCAAATCAAACCAATAAAATTCGAGTTTTTCAGTATCAATTTTTCTCGAATTTTTGGGTTATTCGGGTTTTTTTCCAGTAAAATCTCCATAGAACAGAACATATAACTTGTGCTCAAAATAATACTCTAATCCTAGCAAGATACAACTCTATAAGGTATTTTATAAGAAAATAATATAAAATATAAGATGTGTCGTGACATTATCCTAAAATATTCGACAATAAAGACAATAGAATTATATAATATAAATAATGCTAATTAAAGCCATATTAAAAATAAACACAGTCTAAAAGTACTAAGTCATGCTAAAATAAATAGACTAATAAGGGAGTACTAATTACATGACTAAACGCTAAAGAAAAAAATAAAAATAGATTATTATTGAAATGAAAGGGCTTAAGGATGCATACAAGAAACTAGAAGGGAGTAAAGTGAAAATAATAGAAAGTAGTGTAGTAAAAATATTGTGATACGGAAGTAGTTGTTAAAAAAAACAGATTAAAACTGAAAAATCTAGAAGCTTCTTCTTCTTCCTCTGATCTTCTCTCTCGCTAGCTACTGTCCCATTGCAATGGCTAGTTGCATGCCTGAATTGTTGCTATCTTTGGTATAATCTAGATCGATTAACATGGTATCGGAGCCTCGATCTCAAATCTAGGGCTTAGATTTGAATTTCGACGGAAGGCAGTGAAATTTGGGATCCATATTTCTTCAATTGGAACAAAAATGGCCGAAAATGAAGTGAATTTACTTGAGCACAACATCTATTGTTTCTCCAGCCCCCCGATGCTCCAGGTCCAGTTTTAGTCCCAATTAAACTCACAGGGCCTGAATAGTATATCGTATGGAGCAGGGCAATGAAGCTAGCATTGAGAGGAAAGGGAAGCTTGGATTTGTGGATGGAACATGCGTCAAAAGCACATACAGAGGAGAACTTGCAGAACTGTAGGAAAAGTGTAATGCAATTGTATTATTATTGATCAGAAGCACTATTGCAGGTGAATTAATGCCTAGCATTGTATTTGCTTCAAATGCAAAGAAAGTAATGAGTGATTTCAAAGTAAAATTCGATAGATGTAGTTTAACAAGGATATATCACCTATGGACGGAAATTGCTAGTTTGAAACAGGGTACAGACTTTGTTTTTAGCTACTATACGAAGAGTGATATGTGGAGTGAGTTAGATGCGCTGGTCCCAACTTCTACTTGTGATTGTGGGGAGTCTAGACCATCCTTAGAACATTTAGCTCAATAGAGGTTATTACTGTTAGAATAATGATTCTAATTAAAATACAATATCCTTCATATCGAATAATTCGGAATTACAACTACATGAGCGAAATCTTACTTGAATCCATTTGTGGAAATCTTTGAACCTCCTTTGATGATTGTCCAAATGTCCTTATGAAGATTGCTCCTTGATCCTTCCTTCAAGATTGTCTTGAAGTTGATGTTTCCACAAGAATTCCTCACAAGACTAAAGTATGTGAATGGTTTCACAACAACAATAATATGACAATAACCAAATTGGTGTATGGCTTTCCACAAGAATTTGCAAGACAACAATGGAGTTTTTCTCTTGATTCAATGGGAGGAAGAAGAGATTATGTCTTGCAATAATGTGGGAACCATAACCCCCAATTTATAACAAATGAGTTACAAAACTCAAGAGTCACAAGCATGTAACCATGGTTACATATATGTAACCTTAGTTAGCCCATCATTAACTAAGGTTACCCTTTTGGGTATCTACACATTAGTCCTATACTTTTTATGACAATACAAGCCCCCTTAACATAATGTCCATAAGACCACTTATTTAGGCCAAACCAAAAGATAGCACATAACATATTATTTATCCATATATTGTTCATATGTATGTAGATATAAGTCCATATATCTTACAATCTCCCACTTGGACGAGATACATATACATATGTACAAACCTTAGCATTATATGTTACATTATAACCTTATGAGCTCAAAATTGCTATCACAATAAAATTGTCATGAACAATCTGGTCCATCAATCATACCAACATAGGAACTAAGAGCTCTTAGTTACTCTTGCATAACTAGAACCAACATAGATCACGTATATCAATATAACCAACGACATGGATCAAGTGTAGGTATGTAGCATGGAAATAATATAAAGTGTGGTCAATAGAATGTTTATTTCCAACTGGTTCTCTTTATTGAGATCAATCATAAACTGTAAGAGTACAAAAACTTTAAAACTGAATATCTGCGCAGATATAACTGAATTACTGAATGTAATGGACAATACATAATTGTATAATACAAACTCCCACTAAAATACATAATCCTTAATTGATTTGACACCCACACAAGTAATATGCTCAAGAAATACTTTTGGTGTCAATCCCTTAGTGAGCGGATCCGCAAGCATGGAGTTTGTACTGATGTGCTCAATGCACAACTGTCCATTCTGTACTCTTTCTTTAACAACCCGAAATTTGACGTCCATATGTTTTGCTTTCGTCAAACTACTGTTGTTATTAGCATAAAGGACTTCCGATCTGTTGTCGCATAATAGCCTAATTGGCTTTTTAATGCTATCAACAATCCGCAGTCCACCAATAAAATTCCGCAGCCATAATGCCTCATTGGATGCTTCATAACATGCCATAAATTCCGCTTCCATGGTGGAAGTGGCCGTAAGAGTTTGCTTGATGCTTCTCCAAGAGATAGCACCGTCTGCAAGCATGAAAATATAGCCTGAAGTAGACTTCAAACTATCCTGGCATCCAGCAAAATCGGAATCGGTATACCCAATGATCTCAAGCTGGTCCGATTTTCGATATGTAAGCATGTAATCCTTTGTTCTCTGTAAGTACCTCATGACCCGTTTGGCTGCCTTCCAATGGTCCATTCCTGGATTGCTTAGATATCTGCCTAACATCCCAACAATGTATGCTATATCAGGTCGTGTACATACCTGAGCATACATCAGACTACCTACAGCCGAAGCATAAGGCGTCTTCTGCATTTCCGAAATTTCATATTTATTATTTGGGCACTGTTTGAGACGAAACTTGTCTCCCTTAGCTACAGGGGTGTTGCCTGGTTTACAATCCTGCATGCCAAATCTTTTCAGAACCTTATCGATATAGCCCTTTTGTGACAGACCGAGAACACCTTTTGAGCGATCTCGTTGTATCTGAATTCCTAATACAAAAGAAGCTTCACCAAGATCTTTCATTTCAAATTTCTTTGAAAGAAATTTCTTAGTTTCATGCAATAATGCTATATCGTTACAGGCAAGTAGTATGTCATCGACATATAAAACCAGAAAAATATACTTACTCCCACTGAACTTATGGTATATGCAGTCATCAGCAACATTCGGTTCAAAACCAAAAGATGTAATGACTGCATGAAACTTATAATACCATTGACGGGAAGCCTGCTTGAGCCCATAGATGGATTTCTTTAATTTGCAAACCCTTTTCTCTGATTCATCCGAAACAAAGTTTTCAGGTTGCACCATATAAATTGTTTCCTCAATGTCACCATTGAGAAACGCTGTCTTAACATCCATCTGATGAAGCTCAAGATCAAAATGTGCTACTAATGCCATTATAGTCCTGAAAGAGTCTTTCGATGAACTGGAGAGAAAGTCTCTTTATAATCAATGCCTTCCTTCTGAGTGTAGCCTTTTGCGACAAGATGAGCTTTATACTTAATAACATTGCCCCCTGAATCCCTTTTGGTTTTAAAAATCCATTTACAACCAATAGGTTTAATTCCTTCGGGCAATGTAACAAGCTCCCAAACGTCATTATCGCTCATAGACTTCATCTCATCATTCATGGCATCAATCCACTTTTGAGAGTTAGAACCCTTAATGACTTGACGGAAGTTGATTGAATCATCTTCCTCAAGTCCAATATCACTTTCTTGTTCTTGGAGAAATACAACATAATCATCCGGAATTGCATTTCTCCTCTCTCTAGTGGATCTCCTTAATGGCATTTCAGTTTCTTGAGGTTGTTGAGTTTGATTTTCATTAGTAATTTCAGGATCCTGATTGGGGAGATTTTCGAGATTGTCTTGAACTGGAGTTGTGTGATCCGTGTCAGGAATGAGAACACCCTGACCAAGATCAACAACTTGAGGGAAAGACACATGTTCTTCCTCAAAGACAAAATCTTTAACAACTCTATCTCCCCACCCCCCAAACTCAATATCCTCAAAAAACCTAGCATTACCCGTCTCAAAAATAGTTCTAGAAGTGGGATCATAAAACTTAAAACCCCTGGACCTTTCAGAGTATCCAACAAAATAGCTACTAACCGTCTTAACATCCAGTTTCCTTTCATTCGGCCTGTAAGGCCTTGCCTCAGCTGGACAACCCCAAATGTGTAAATGCCTAATACTGGGTTTATGCCCAGTCCAAAGTTCATATGGAGTTTTGATTGTAGCTTTAGTTGGAACTCTATTAAGAATATAAGCTGCGGTTTTTAATGCTTCACCCCACAGTGAGTCTGGCAAAGTAGTACGACAAATCATACTTCTTACCATATCCTTAAGTGTCCGATTTCGTCTCTCAGCTACACCATTCATCGTAGGACTTCCTGGCATAGTATACTGAGGACGATCCCACACTCATCTAGAAATTTAGCAAATGGCCCTGGACGTTGTTCACCAGAACCATCATATCGACCATAGTATTCACCACCACGGTCAGATCTAACGGATTTAATTCTTTTGCTTAGTTGATTTTCAACTTCAGCCTTAAATGATTTGAACACGTCTATGGATTGGGACTTTTCATGAATAAGATATAGGTACCCATAACGAGAGTAATCGTCTATGAATGTGATAAAGTATTGTTGACCATTCCTACAAGGAGTAGGAAATGGCCCACAAATATCTGTATGTATCAATTCTAAGACGTCCGAAGCTCTCTTAGCACCTAATCTCGTCTTGTTTGTTTGTTTACCCTTGATACACTCAACACAAATATCCGAATTTGAGGAATCAAGAGAATCAAGAATTCCATCTGACACGAGTTTCTGAATTCTTTGAATGGATATGTGACCCAAACGTTTATGCCAGAGTGATATAGAATTCTCATTAGTTAATTTTCTTTTGGTACCACTTAAACTTGTATGCAACGTTTCATTAAGTGAGGTTATTGTGTCAACCAAATATAGGCTATCCAATGTTGATAAAAGACCAGTACCAATAAGATTTGAATTCTGAAAGAGACTAACTTTATTATCACCAAAAGAACATGAATAACCGGATATGTCCAATTTGGGAACAGAAATTAAATTCCGTCTAAAAGACGGTACAACAAAAGTCTCATCCAAATCTAAATGAAAACCGATCTTAAACAACAGCCTAAATTTGCCAATAGCCTCAACTGGCACCTTCTTGCCGTCACCCACATAGATGTATCTTTCACCATCATTTGGTTTTCGGCAGTTCAGGCAACCCTGCATAGGTATACTTATGTGAGTAGTAGCAGCAGAATCTACCCACCAAGTATCCTTAGGTACCGAAATTAAATTAACTTCAGAACAAACAAGAGAAAGAAATGTACCTTTTTTCGCACGCCAAGCGTGGTACTTGGTACAATCCTTCTTCACATGATTAGTCCCCTTACAGAAAAAGCAACCTAATTCAGTAATTTCAACCTTAGGTTCCTTATGTTGCTTAATCTTGGGCCTTGCAACCGCAACTTCCTTACCTTTCCTCTTCTTAGTTTCCTTAGAAGAGGATGTCAAATGAGCACTTTCAGTCTTATCTTGCTTTATCCTTTCCTCTTCTTGCACACAATGTGAAATGAGCTCATTAAGAGTCCATTTCTCCTTCAGGCAGTTGTAACTGACCTTAACTTGATTAAAGTGTGTAGGAAGAGATATCAAAACAAAGTACACAAGCAGTTCCTCAGGTAATACTAGCTTGAGTGACTTAAGTTTCGAAGCAAGAGGAGACATTTCCAAAATATACTCCCTAATGTTTCCCTTGCCCTTATACCTCATGGATGTTAGAAAATATGCTTAACGCTAGAGGGGGGGTGAATAGCGTTATAATAAAATTTAGCGTGAACTTACGGAAATTAAAAATTGCAGGAAATAAATAAGTGCGTTAAATAAACAAAAAGGAAAGAACGCCCTGATATATTCTGGTTCACCACAACACGTGGCTAGTCCAGTCCCCGAGAGACTCTCTCGAGATTTTCCACTAACTTGTTAAGCTTACGGGTGCTCAACAAACCTTTACAACTTAAGGACACAAGCCTTAACACCTTTGATCGGAGATACAACACTCCAAGACTTCAACCAAGAAAACACAAGTTCCTTACAACAAGAGAATCACAATTCTCTTACAAGTGTATAAAACACTAAACACTCAAACACAATACTCCTTAATGAGTAGATATGAGTAAAAGAAGTAAGCTCTAGATCACAACAACTTTGGACAAGAATATGGCTCTCAAAAGCTTTATGAAATTGAATATAAAATGATAAACAAAAGTATGCAAGCTTATAGCAATGTAATGATCAGTTGTAGTATGTTGTTGTGTTTAAAACACTGAAATGAAGCTGTATTTATAGTTGAAAAACTTGGCATTACCGTTGCCTACTTGCTAATTAAGAGTTGCTGATTTTACTCACTGACAATCGATTGTCAAACCCCAACAATCGATTGTCTGCCAGTCAGATCAAAATTCAATCCCAGATTTTACGCTTGATAATCGATTACTTACAATCCATAATCGATTACTGGCAACGTTCAAAAAATCCTTTCCAGATTTTACCACAAACAATCGATTGTCCTGAATCAACAATCAATTACTCAGCAACGTTCAAAAAATCTTTTCCGGATTTTAATCAAAACAATCGATTATACAGAATCAATAATCGATTACCTGACGGTACTTGAAAACTTTGCGACAACGGTCAGCTTCACAATCGATTGCACAAAGTCAACAATCGATTACTTATCAGTTTTTGAAAAACATTTTAGACACTGTCTCTTTGACAATCGATTGTCCAATGTAACAATCGATTATTTAATAAATTTGAAAATCACTGGAAGACACTGTCTCAACATAATCGATTACCATTAGTTCATAATCGATTATTCTGAGTTTTGAAAAACTTTGATGGACACTGCCTCAGTCACAATCGATTGTCATTAGTTCACAATCGATTGTCATGCAGGTTTGAAAAACCTGACGCACACTGTCTTACTCAAAATCGATTGTCATTAGTTCACAATCGATTGTCATGCAGTCTTGGCTTAAAACAATCGATTATCATAGGTACATAATCGATTATCTTAGTCCAGATTTTTAAGGCATGTCTAAAAATTATTTTGACTACTGTAAATATGCATGATTTAAAATCATTTGACATTAAATTAAATATGCATGATTTTGGAAAATAGTTTTATGAGAGAAGCCATGTTACGAGTCAAGTTGTAGGATCAAGATCACAATTAAGAATGACTCAATTAAACTATAAAACTTTGTCTTGAGCTTGAATCTCATTGTATATCAATTGTGCGCTTGTTTCTTGAACTTCGTCATATATCAATTTTCGCTTCGTTTGTCATTCATCGAAACCTATTCAAAAGAACACACGTTTTAGTATATTGCATTGAGAACGTGTTTCCAACAATTTCCCCCTTTTTGATAATGGCAAACATTAAGCGGGATATGCAAGACAAGCAATTTATATTGACGATTCAAGACAAGTATATACATGCAACAAGTATGCAATTTGTTCCCCCTCAATTTGAGAATTCCCCCTCAATTTAAGCTTATAACTTGAGAGTGCATCATACCCGTTATCTTCCCCCTTTTGTCATTAGCAAAAATATAATAAGATGCCAAAGATAAAATAAACCTTGTTTATTTATTGGAAAGAAGGTGTGATTATTTAAAGAGAGTATAATAGCTCAAATGATAGCATTACAATCGATTATTGATACGAGATAATCGATTATTAGATGAGGGAAACAGATTTTTCTGAAGAAGACTCGATTCTTGCGCGTCATGCTTTATAATTCCCCCTACTTTTAGGGTGATACCTGCAAAAAAGAATTAGACGTCTCCGACGCTCAAGTTAGAAATCATGTAAAAAAAAATAATAACTTAAACTAGTGTTGCCAAGTGACAACGTGAGCTCTTAAGAAGTGTGTCCTAAAGTGTTCTTAAGAGAGTTTCGGGTACTTACCTTTCCTCCGACGTCTCCAATTACCTGTTCAAGAGGGTGATCTTTGATCGTCCTCCACTCATTTGACACTTTTGTTTCTTTTTCCAATTGTGGTGCTTCTTCCGTTGGTTGTTCCTCAGTCTCATCTTTATTTTCCTTGGGTGGTTCCTCTTGTATTTTGTCTTTCAAGCTATCTAAGATACCTGCAAGATCAAAACCTGAATCCTTTCTCGCCAAGCGAGCATTATTTTCGGAAAATACAACATGAGGGGATTCCTCCACAATTTGGGTTCTTTTATTAAAGACCCTATATGCTTTACTACGTGAGGAATATCCAATGAAAATACCTTCATCCGACTTAGCATCAAATTTACCCAATTGGTCTTTGCCATTGTTATGAACAAAACATTTGCAACCAAAAACTCTAAAATAGGAAATATTTGGTTTTCTACCCTTATAAAGTTCATAGGGGGTTTTCATGAGTATCGGCCGAATTACTACTTTATTTAGAACATAGCAAGCGGTACTCACGGCGTCCGCCCAAAAATGTTTGGGTATCTTAGCTTCGTCGAGCATGGTTCTAGCCATCTCTTCGAGACACCTATTTTTCCTTTCCATTTTGTTGTGGTGTACGTGGAGCGGAAAAGGTATGCTCGATTCCGAGTTTGTCACAAAAGTCCGCAAAGAGATTGTGATCAAACTCTCCCCCATGATCACTTCTAATTGAAGTGACGGTTGTTTCTTTCTCATTTTGAACACGCTTAAGAAAATATTTAAAATTTTGAAAAGCATCACTTTCATTGGCAAGAAATAAAGTCCAAGTAAATCTCGAGTAATCATCAACAATCACAAAAGTATATTTATTTCTTCCTAGACTTTCAATGCGAGAGGGACCAAATAAATCCATATGAAGCAATTGCAATGGTCTAGAAGTTGAAACAATATTTTTAGATTTGAAAGATGCTTTTGTTTGCTTCCTCTTTTGACACGAGTCACAAATAGAGTCATTTTCAAATTTTAAATTGGGAAGACCAACAACTAAGTTTTGAGAAATCAATTTGTTCAAAAGATGCATATTGATATGTGCTACTCTACGATGCCATAGTCAAGTATCATCCTCTTTACTCATTAGACAATCAACATAATCGGGTGAGGAATTAGCAAGATCAACCATATAAATATTATCCACTCTAAAACCACGGAGGATAATTTTGAAATCACTACGTCTGAACACTAAGCATTCATCCGAATCAAATAAAGCAAGATTTCCCTTGTCACACAATTGGCTTATGCTCAAGAGATTATGCTTTAATCCTTTAGCAAGTAATATATGCTTAATAGAGGAATTTTCATCCTTACCGATCGAGCCGATGCCGATGATCTTTCCTTTATTGTTATCACCGAAGATAACACTTCCTCCTTCTTTGTGCTCTAATTGAAGGAATTTGGATTCATCTCCTGTCATATGCTTGGAGCATCCACTATCAAGTTACCATAGTACACTTGATCCCTTCACGCACACCTACTAAACAAATTAATGTTCTTTAGGTACCCATGCCATCTTGGGTCCTTGGAGGTTAGGCATACTATAATGATGCGATTGAGTAATATGTCTATGACGTGTAAAGCATGCAGGAGCAATATGACCAATACGTCTACAATAATGACAAGTCACATTTGGGTTATGCATCCTTCTAGGTTCATAGTAACTAGACGGATGAAAATTTCTTACTCTATTTTGAACACTATGACTATTTCGCATTTCATGAGAATTATTTCTCCTACTATGAGCTCTAGGATGGGCAGCATTTCTAGAGTGATTATTTCTCGGTTGAAGGCCATTTCTAGGTCTTCTCAAGGGTTCAACATTTGGCCTAAAATATGCATCATTTCTAGGGTAACTATTTCTAGGTGGTAAGTCATTTCTAGGTCTCCTAAAATGTTCAACATTTTGTCTAGCATGCATATTGGTTCTAGTATTGCTATTTCTAGGATAAGCATTTGTTTTATTAGTCCTAGGTTGAGCCTTAGGTGGTTGGGGTTTGGCTTCAACCTTTTCTTTAACCTCATTCTTAAATCCTATGCCATGCTTGGTTGATTTCAAATTTACAAGGACCTCATTCAAATTCTTGTGGGAAGAATTAAACTTATCTAAGGTACCTTTGAGTCTATCTACCTTATTTTTGAGATGCAAGCAAGAAGAACAATTTTTAGTAGAACTTTCGGGCTTATCGGCGCTTCTTTTTCCAAAAAACTTGTTTTCCTCTTTCAGCTTTTCATTTTCTAAAATCAGTTTTTCTAAATCCTTTTCTTTCAAAGAAAGCTGTTTTTGAAAATCCTTTTCTTTTAATGAAGCATTTTCTTTTATGCCCTTAACAGTTTTTGAAGCCTTAATAAACTCAGCATATAATTCATCAAAAGCAGTTCGCATTTCTTCAAGAGTAAAGAAGTTTTTAGACGAGATTTGACATACCTCATCTTTGTTGTCTTCTTGTGCCATAAGGCAAAGATTTGCTGCTTCGTCTTCTTCTCCTTCGCTTGACTCATCTCCGGAGTCGCCTCCCCAAGAAATCATGCACGTTGCTTTTTAAAAGGTTTCTTCTCCTTTTTGATGTTTGGGCAATTTGATTTGATGTGCCCGGTTTCACCACATTCATAGCACTTGATTTGTTCGCCTTGCTTTTTGCCCTTGCGTTCATACTCCTTGCGCATGAACTTTTGAAATCTTTTGATAACGAGTCCAAACTCGTTGTCTCCTTCCTCATCAATTTGCGGTTGGCTTGTGCTCGCCTTTAGAGCTATTCTTTGCCTCCTTTGATCATCAACAAAAGGGTTAAGAATAGTAGATTCATAGGTCTTAAGGTTACCTCTTAGTGCATCGATGGTGACGTTTGAAACGCCAATGGATTCTTGAATTGCATCGGCTTTTGATCTCCATGCCGGTGTGAGACTTCTAAGAATTTTTCGAACGAGCTCTCTATCCGTGAATGTTTTCTTGAGAGCATGTAGGTCATTTACGATTATTGAAAATCACTCAAACATTTCGTCCACCTTTTCACCTTCCTTCATGTGAAATAATTCATAAAAATGGGTTAGGAAATCAACTTTTGCTTACCTTACCTGGTCCGTACCTTCGTACGTAATTTCTAGCTTGTCCCACATCTCCTTTGCCGTTGTGCAACACGATATTTTCCTGTAATCGTCAGCATTAACAGCACAATATAATAAATTAATTGCTTTAGCATTATTTTGAACCTTTCGGATGTCATCCGCGTCATACTCATCCTCGGACTTGGGAACCCATTCGTTTTCCACCTTCTTTGTTGGAATTTGGTTTCCCTTCATTATCACCTTCCAAAGGTGAAAGCTGTTAGACAGAACGAAGATCTTCATCCTCTCCTTCCAGTACGTGTAATTTGTTCCGTTGAATAGAGGTGGTCGTGTGGAGCACTGTCCTTCATCAATTCCTACAAAAGAGTCACGAGTAGAAGCCATGGATGGTTCTCTCAAACTGTTTAGTCTTCAGAGAGTATGGCTCTGATACCAAATGTTAGAAAATACGCTTAATGCTAGAGGGGGGGTGAATAGCGTTATAATAAAATTTAGCGTGAACTTGCGGAAATTAAAATTTGCAGGAAATAAATAAGTGTGTTAAATAAATAAAAAGGAAAGAACGCACGGATATATTCTGGTTCACCACAACACGTGGCTAGTCCAGTCCCCGAGAGACTTTCTCGAGATTTTCCACTAACTTGTTAAGCTTACGGGTGCTCAACAAACCTTTAAAACTTAAGGACACAAGCCTTAACACCTTTGCTCGGAGATACAACACTCCAAGACTTCAACCAAGGAAACACAAGTTCCTTACAACAAGAGAATCACAATTCTCTTACAAGTGTATAAAACACTAAACACTCAAACACAATACTCCTTAATGAGTAGATATGAGTAAAAGAAGTAAGCTCTAGATCACAACAACTTTGGACAAGAATATGGCTCTCAAAAGCTTTATGAAATTGAATATAAAATGATAAACAAAAGTATGCAAGCATATAGCAATGTAATGATCAGTTGTAGTATGTTGTTGTGTTTAAAACACTGAAATGAAGCTGTATTTATAGTTGAAAAACTTGGCATTACTGTTGCCTAATTGCCAATTAAAAGTTGCTGATTTTACTCACTGACAATCGATTGTCAAACCCCAACAATCGATTGTCTGCCAGTCAGATCAAAATTCAATCCCAGATTTTACGCTTGATAATCGATTACTTACAATCCATAATCGATTACTGGCAACGTTAAAAAAATCCTTTCCTGATTTTACCACAAATAATCGATTGTCCAGAATCAACAATCGATTACTCAGCAACGTTCAAAAAATCTTTTTCGGATTTTAATCAAAACAATCGATTATACAGAATCAATAATCGATTACCTGACGGTATTTGAAAACTTTACGACAACGGTCAGCTTCACAATCGATTGCACAAAGTCAACAATCGATTACTTATCAGTTTTTGAAAAACATTTTAGACACTGTCTCTTTGACAATCGATTGTCCAATGTAACAATCGATTATTTAATAAATTTGAAAATCACTGGAAGACACTGTCTCAACATAATCGATTACCATTAGTTCATAATCGATTATTCTGAGTTTTGAAAAACTTTGATGGACACTGCCTCAGTCACAATCGATTGTCATTAGTTCACAATCGATTGTCATGCAGGTTTGAAAAACCTGATGCACACTGTCTTACTCAAAATCGATTGTCATTAGTTCACAATCGATTGTCATGCAGTCTTGGCTTAAAACAATCGATTATCATAGGTACATAATCGATTATCTTAGTCCAGATTTTTAAGGCATGTCTAAAAATTATTTTGACTACTGTAAATATGCATGATTTAAAATCATTTGACATTAAATTAAATATGCATGATTTTGGAAAATAGTTTTATGAGAGAAGCCATGTTACGAGTCAAGTTGTAGGATCAAGATCACAATTAAGAATGACTCAATTAAACTATAAAACTTTGTCTTGAGCTTGAATCTCGTTGTATATCAATTGTGCGCTTGTTTCTTGAACTTCGTCATATATCAATTTTCGCTTCGTTTGTCATTCATCGAAACCTATTCAAAAGAACACACGTTTTAGTATATTGCATTGAGAACGTGTTTCCAACAATTTCCCCCTTTTTGATAATGGCAAACATTAAGCGGGATATGCAAGACAAGCAATTTATATTGACGATTCAAGACAAGTATATACATGCAACAAGTATGCAATTTGTTCCCCCTCAATTTGAGAATTCCCCCTCAATTTAAGCTTATAACTTGAGAGTGAATCATACCCGTTATCTTCCCCCTTTTGTCATTAGCAAAAATATAATAAGATGCCAAAGATAAAATAAACCTTGTTTATTTATTGGAAAGAAGGTGTGATTATTTAAAGAGAGTATAATAGCTCAAATGATAGCATTACAATCGATTATTGATACGAGATAATCGATTATTAGATGAGGGAAACAGATTTTTCTGAAGAAGACTCAATTCTTGCGCGTCATGCTTTATAATTCCCCCTACTTTTAGGGTGATACCTGCAAAAAAGAATTAGACGTCTCCGACGCTCAAGTTAGAAATCATGTAAAAAAAATAATAACTTAAACTAGTGTTGCCAAGTGACAACGTGAGCTCTTAAGAAGTGTGTCCTAAAGTGTTCTTAAGAGAGTTTCGGGTACTTACCTTTCCTCCGACGTCTCCAATTACCTGTTCAAGAGGGTGATCTTTGATCGTCCTCCACTCATTTGGCACTTTTGTTTCTTTTTCCAATTGTGGTGCTTCTTCCGTTGGTTGTTCCTCAGTCTCATCTTTATTTTCCTTGGGTGGTTCCTCTTGTATTTTGTCTTTCAAGCTATCTAAGATACCTGCAAGATCAAAACCTGAATCCTTTCTCGCCAAGCGAGCATTATTTTCGGAAAATACAACATGAGGGGATTCCTCCACAATTTGGGTTCTTTTATTAAAGACCCTATATGCTTTACTACGTGAGGAATATCCAATGAAAATACCTTCATCCGACTTAGCATCAAATTTACCCAATTGGTCTTTGCCATTGTTATGAACAAAACATTTGCAACCAAAAACTCTAAAATAGGAAATATTTGGTTTTCTACCCTTATAAAGTTCATAGGGGGTTTTCATGAGTATCGGCCGAATTACTACTTTATTTAGAACATAGCAAGCGGTACTCACGGCGTCCGCCCAAAAATGTTTGGGTATCTTAGCTTCGTCGAGCATGGTTCTAGCCATCTCTTCGAGACACCTATTTTTCCTTTCCATTTTGTTGTGGTGTACGTGGAGCGGAAAAGGTATGCTCGATTCCGAGTTTGTCACAAAAGTCCGCAAAGAGATTGTGATCAAACTCTCCCCCATGATCACTTCTAATTGAAGTGACGGTTGTTTCTTTCTCATTTTGAACACGCTTAAGAAAATATTTAAAATTTTGAAAAGCATCACTTTCATTGGCAAGAAATAAAGTCCAAGTAAATCTCGAGTAATCATCAACAATCACAAAAGTATATTTATTTCTTCCTAGATTATCATAGGTACATAATCGATTATCTTAGTCCAGATTTTTAAGGCATGTCTAAAAATTATTTTGACTACTGTAAATATGCATGATTTAAAATCATTTGACATTAAATTAAATATGCATGATTTTGGAAAATAATTTTATGAGAGAAGCCATGTTACGAGTCAAGTTGTAGGATCAAGATCACAATTAAGAATGACTCAATTAAACTATAAAACTTTGTCTTGAGCTTGAATCTCGTTGTATATCAATTGTGCGCTTGTTTCTTGAACTTCGTCATATATCAATTCGCTTCGTTTGTCATTCATCAAAACCTATACAAAAGAACACACGTTTTAGTATATTGCACTGAGAACGTGTTTCCAACAATGGAAACAAGTTTACTCAATAGTGTACTTGTTTCCGCCTTTTCGTTTTGCATAAAACGCTTTTCAAGGTTTTCAAGGAAAACTTTGGCATTAGCTTCATCATTCATAGTGCCCCTGAATGATTCTGGAATTGCACGCTTCATGATCATTAGACTCATGTGATTCGAGCGTTCCCACTTCTCCATCTCCCTCCTTTCATCAGGAGAGGATGTATCCTGAAGAGAAGCAGGTTGCTCATTCCGAAGTGCAAGGTCAAGATCCATGCAACCGAGACCGATCATGATGTTCTTTTTCCATTCCTTAAAGATTGTGCCGTTAAGCACAGGGATGCAATTGATGTTGGCAGATATCGAAGCAGCAGAAGAATTAACTGAAAATAGAACAAAAGGATTACTTAATACATGCTTACAATTACTTAAACTTTAACATTACTTTATAGATTCAAAATAGGCAAATCCCATTACAAGATACCTAGCACAACATTGATTTTAGTCTTTGGAAAGAAAATCAACTTGTCAGTGGTACTCTTGGTGTAGTGATCAAATTTAGACAATAAACTCCTGTCAAATATCAAGCCTTCCTTTGGGCCGACTTAATATTCACATGGAAAACCAAATAATTGTCTCATATTTATCACCACAAGCATGTTCGAACTCCTGCCAAATAACAACCTTCCTTTGGGCCGTTGTTATACGCATGGAAGACTAACATCCACAGTCATCTTATACTTCAAGATCAATCAATCTACGCAATAGAGGTTACTTTGGCAACATAATGCTTCAATTGACTAATTTAAAATATTAGATGCTAAAAAACTTTAGTTCCTTAAGCCATATTATGAATCTTAACTTAATATGTTACATGTTTTGACATGCAACAACTGAATATTAATTGTTATATTCTTAGTTGGACAATTCCAAAATTTGAAAATTGATGGACTAAAACAATTAATATTCAAAACTTAAATATTAATGTATAATACATTAATAATATTAAAAACTTAATGTTAATTGACATATTATTAATATTCAATTAAAATCTGAAACTTAAAAGACTTGAAACGCTTTATTAATTTAAAAAAAATGTTTCAATCTTACTGGTCCAGGATAATCGATAATCTTAAACAGATAATCGATTATTCTGGCATTAGAAAAACGTTTCAACCTTACTGGTCCAGGATAATCGATTATCTTAAACAGATAATCGATTATTCTGGCATAAAAAAAATTTCAACCTTACTGGTCCAGGATAATCGATTATCTTAAACAGATAATCGATTATTCTGGCAGTCTTTCAACAAGAATATTAAACAAGAAAATATGTTGTTCATCAACCAAAATCATGCTAAATTCAATGTTTTAAATCAGGTAAAGATAACATAATATTAAAACATCAAATTTCATCAAAAACCATAACATTCATAAAATCATGCTACTTCATGGTACTAGAATTTCAAAAATAAAATTCTAACTTTACTTGAACATGAACCTAACATAACATAAATCTTATGAACATCCAAATTATCCAAATATGAAGGTGGCTCTGATACCAATTGTTAGAATAATGATTCCAATTAAAATACAATATCCTTCATATCGAATAATTCGGAATTACAACTACATGAGCGGAAGCTTACTTGAATCCATTTGTGGAAATCTTTGAACCTCCTTTGATGATTGTCCAAATGTCCTTATGAAGATTGCTCCTTGATCCTTCCTTCAAGATTGTCTTGAAGTTGATGTTTCCACAAGAATTCCTCACAAGACTAAAATATGTGAATGGTTTCACAACAACAATAATATGACAATAACCAAATTGGTGTATGGCTTTCCACAAGAATTTGCAAGAAAACAATGGAGTTTTTCTCTTGATTCAATGGAAGGAAGAAGAGATTATGTCTTGCAATAATGTGGGAACCATAACCTCCACGTTATAACAAATGAGTTATAAAACTCAAGAGTCACAAGCATGTAACCATGGTTACATATATGTAACCTTAGTTAGCCCATCATTAACTAAGGTTACCCTTTTGGGTATCTACACATTAGTCCTACACTTTTTATGACAGTATATTGGCCCCCTTAACATAATGTCCATAAGACCACTTATTTAGGCCAAACCAAAAGATAGTACATAACATATAATTTATCCATATATTGTTCATATGTATGTAGATATAAGTCCATATATCTTACAATTACAATTCCTAATAGGGGTGAATGAGACTTGCTGTAATGTAAGGAGCAATCTATTGCTAAGAAGGCATGTCGTTACCGTGAATGAGGCCTATGCTATTGTAATACAAGAAGAAAGCCAAAGGTCATTAGGAGTTGTCGACACAATCAGGGATCCTTTAACAATGATAGCAGGAAGAGGCCAAATTTTAAAACCAAAGAAGTTTGGGTTGATTTGTGATCATTGTGGATGCTAGGGACACTTAAAGGAAAACTGTTATGAGATCATTGGTTATCAAGCAGATTTTAAGAGCAAAAAGAAATTTCAAGGTGGAGGAGCTAGACCTTATGTGAATGCTGCAAGTGTTGAAGCAGGAGAAGGCTCAGGGAATCCATTTCAGGGTCATGTGTTGACAGAGGAGCAATACAAGCAATTGTAGGTCTTCTGAACAAGCCAACAACAGGAGATTGTTCTTCAAACATGGCAGGTATAGCCTCTCTATTATGTGGTACATCAGTAGAAGAATAGATAGTGGATTCAGGAGCAACACATCATATTACACATAATAAGAAAATCTTAAGCAACGTTAGAGAAATGACAGAACATAGTGGAGTTCAGCTGCCAACTGGGAAAAAATCAGACATAAAACATACAGGAAATACAGTGGTCCTAGGAAATAAAAGTGTAGACAATATTCTGCACGTGCCTGACTTTAAGTTCAACTTATTATCAGTTCAAAACTCACCAAACAACTTAGATGTTCAGTCAACTTTTATTCTGATTTCTGTCTGTTTCAAGAACTTTACAGTGACAAGGTACTGGAGATTGGTAGAGAATCAGGTGACTTGTATTTGTTGAAAGGAAGAGTGATAATATTGGCAGGTACAAATCTAAGAGATAAGACCGACAATACTCTATGGCATCACATATTAGTACATGCTTCCTTGAAGACTATACAACATCTGCCAACTTTACAAAATAAGATCAGTAGTAGTGATATTGAAGATTGTGATATTTGTCTCTGGCTAAGCAATGACTACAATTTTCTGTTAGCAATTCAAGATCAAGTAATGTTTTCCATCTTATGCATTTAGATATTTGGGGACCTTATAAGGTTCCCACTTATGTCAAAAAATAATATTTTATTACTATAGTAGATGACTTTAGCATATATACATGGGTATGTTTGATAAATACCAAAAGTGAAGTTGTAGTTGTGCTGAGGAACTTTATATCAATAATAAATAATCGATTTGCTATCACTGTGAAGTGTTTGAGATCTGACAATGTGAGTGAATTATTTAACTCCAAATGTAATGAACTGCTTGCTTCTCTGGGTAAAGTGCATCAAAGTAGTTACGCCTATACTCCACAACAAAATGGAGTTGTGGAGAGGATACATTGGCACATTCTTGAAATGGCTAGAGCATTGAAGTTTCAAAATGGCTACTACATTGGCATATGTGGAGCATATGGTGGTGCATTGTGGACAGAGTACTGGGAAGGTGATGTACGACTTTGAGGGTTTTGTGGAGAGAAGTAGGCGTTAGGGAGGATTATCTGGAGCATAGGGATATCCATGAGGTCGATATCGAGGCTGAAAGCGTTGAGTAGGAATGCCCACTGGATCCTGTCGTTGGCACGGCTCAACAACACCTTTTTACTTCTTTTTCTTCCATCCAAACTTACTGAGATGTTCTTAATGTCTTTTCTAGTGTCTTTCAATGCAAAATAACCCATGATTTTGCCTGACTTGATTTCCTCTTCTACCATCTCCCCCATTTTTACCACATCATTGAAAGGTTTATCCAAGGCCAGGATCACATGACTGAAGTAGGTGGGCCTCTGGGCTTGTAGGAAAAGCTCAATCATTTCTTCTTCACCAATCGCGGGCTGACCCAATTGCCTCAACCTTGAACCAAAAGATGTTTCAACAGTCTTATGAACATAGTAACAAAATAATGAAAGTTAGAAAATAACAGTATATTTCTTTGTATTGCGTCAATATCATCTGTTTTACAAATAACCAGACCTCCTTTATATAGTAGGGGAGTCCTACTCTTGATACAGTTCTATATGAGGTAAGAAATCTCATAACTAGCTAATTAATCGGCCTCTTCTCGGTACGTGTCGGTATTTCTGATGTGATCCTCGCCCGATTACAGATATTCTCACTTTCCATTATTTGGCTCGGTAAGTTTTCCTCGATCTTGTTAGATCTCTATCTTGCTTGGTCTCGATCTTAGCCGATTTCGATCTTGATCGGTCTCTTGGTCATGAACTTGACGATCTAACTTGGTACCACGGTTCGATATAACACGAGGTCGTACGTTGACCTATCGTATTCCAATCTCGATTAATCACAAAAAAAGCAAGTTCGATTTTGACCGCATACAGCTTAAATCATTCTAAGGTTGTAGCCAAGAAAGGAGAATGGCTTCCAGGGTTAGAATCTCCTACTTATCTCGATAACAGGTACGCACATTCTAAATCACATTTTTATTATACGGAGAAAAATGTATTCTATAAAAAATATTTTCTTGTTCTGTATGATTGAATATAAAAATATATGCTGATGTAATCGTTCAAAAATTGAGAATAGGGTAATATGATTGTGCTGGCGATATAGTTTCAGTATTAGCAACAATATATTTAAGTGTTAACAAAACAAGTGATATATAATAAAAGATAAATCTTTGTAAAGGAGCATAACTTCCACCCATAAGTAACAAAAGTTATTCTCCTATATATTATTGGAAAATACTTTCTATGAAGCAAACATTTTTTACAATTCAAGGTAAGCAAAATCAGAAATATAAGTTTCATTTTCGAGTACACATCAACGATAAAATTACGTCTTAGTCTCAAATTTCACGTGGGGGTCATGCAATATAAATTTTCACTGACCATATCATTCCATTCGTTGCCAAAAGTGTTTTCCAACAAAAAATATATATGTTGCACTATATATGCACCACCATCCAGGGATAATATTTTCCATTATATAAACTCTATTACAGAGCTACTTTTCCACTACTATGGAGTCCAACTCACAATAAGAATCAGCATTTGGCTTCTAATCATGTTAATCATGAAAATCAATTGGACAGGCAGATCATCAACATCTTTTTTTTTATTTACTTATTCTTCATCTTCTATGAGATTCGTTGGCAAGACATGAAGAATCCAGGAAGTGTCAACCAAGACCCTATCTTCAAGAATTACGGCTTACCCCTAATGTAGTAGGTTATCCAGGTAATGTTTTCAATCCCCTAAATTTTGCACCCATTTTGGAGGCTAAAGGAGATTGCTAATGCTAAGTCACTAATAAGCCTGTTTATTTCTTTATAAGACTTCGTAGGACTTAATAAGAAAAAGCTAGTGTCCTAGTGGATTTGCAGGGAGATTGGCAATGTTGGCATTTTTCGGATTTATAGTACAACACAATTTGACTGGAAGGATCTTTTGATAACCTGATGCAGCAGCTTTCAGACCCATGGCACAACTCCATTGTCCAAACCTTCGTGAAGCAGAAAACCTGTTTGATACTACACCAAAGATACTATTATCTTTCAATCATGAGTTAGTGGTTTTGATCAAGAATTGAGCTTTGTTATAAACAAGTGACCTCTAATGTACAAGACGACTAGAACTGCATGCATTCTTACTCGGATTATTTTCCTAGATCATCAAGAGAATATTTGCTTTCCAGATGGTCGAGAAACTTTTTTTTTGGGTTTCCCACCCAGTGTCCGGTATCAGCACTGGGGCCCGATTAAATCCGTATTCTCACTAGAAATCCCATATTGGGAGGTAAAGTGCTCCCTAAAAAAGGCGACTTCATACCTAGGGCTCGAACCCAAAACCTTCGGTTGAGAAGCTCACTGAAAGTTGATCTCAGTAAGAGAAAGTTTTTGCAGAAGATCTTAAATTTGCATCGAAACAAAATTGCAAAAGAATGTTGTCACACCTCTAAACTAGGGGAGGCACGACTGGCCATCGATACTGTATTTGACTGAGTTAGCCACTAAATATACTAGCTAACTAAATTGGGGGCCCGACAGATCGGGCAGCACAACATTTGAAATACTAAGCCTGGACCATTAAGGTCATGACCTGAATAACAATAAGCCATATCACAAAAAGTAGACGAGCCAAAATAATAAAGTACTAGCTGGCTGACGAGGTCATGATCGGAGACATACATGCCTACACACACACACACACACACACACACACACACACACACACACACACACACACATATATATATATATATATATATATATATATATATATATATATATATATATATATATATATATATATATATATATATATATATATATATACATGCCAAGCCTATGTGCTGGAGAGTGGAAACTGCAAAAAGAAACCCAGAATACTATGTCCACAATAGCCTCTAAAAGTGTCATAAGCACTGTCAAGACAAGGTCCCGACTATATCAAACTATAAAACAAAAGTAATCATCCTATGAAAGCTCCAGGAAGAGGTGGAGCTTACTAACTCACAACTGAACCTCGAAATTCTAGCGGAGGGGTTGATCAGAGCCCCTACCTGGACCTGCACGCACGAAACAAAAATGCAGTGTCCCTAGGCAATGGGACATCAGTATGAAAAAAATGTACTTGTATGTAAGGCAGGAAGTAGAATCATACATAGCTGATGTAAAAAACATAATAGAGATACCACCTGACACCAAAACTCTGATAGCCTCCATGGACGACATCTGACCTCATAGTAATCAAATATGCATGGTATGCTTGTGTAATCGTATGTCGTGAATACATATATATTGATGCAAAGGCATGACATAAATCTAGCAGTGGCGGTCTCTTCCGGTAGCTAACAGGTGTCATATTGCCAACCTGTGGCCATCTGTACAATATATAGTTTTTCAGGCAAATAGACCCCTTACCTCCGATTGTAGCTCAAAGTCCATGCATAATATGTCATGTATGATATGAACTTTGAATGCACATAACAGGCCATAACAAGAACTTAGACAATCTTAGCTCATAGGTACTCTTATTCTCATGATCCCATAATCACCTTCGTATCGCATACAATTGTCTCATGGAACCTCATATGTTTTTTTTCTTTTGAATAAACTCGAAAACTTAAATCGACTTTTAGAAAGATAACTTAACTTTGAAAATGATCATAAAAAACTTAAGGTGCTTCACTTAATCCTTATACCCAATTTCTTGATATTTAATAAAATAAAGTATTTAAAAAAATCAAGTGTTTTAGTAGTTTAAATAAAAATTTATATTTGAGATTACTGGAAATCGACATGTCAATTCAGAGATTTTAAAATACACTTTAGCAAGGAAGAAGGACTGATCGGAAATGCTAAATGCCTTTATTTTGTTTAGTCACACAACCCAAAGACGACTAAGAATTCATATATATAGACATATAGTTAAGAAAGCCGACAAATGACATATATAGATGTCGAATACCCTATTTCACCGAATGAGTGGAACATCAACCTAATAGTGTCATGAAAATACTCCATCTATGATACCAATGCTTTTTACAGAAAGTCTTTCTAGCAATAGAATAGTAAAATATCACATTTGATGTCTTAGGAATTTTCCAGAATTCGTGCTCAAAGGAAGGACGGAGCTTAGCCTTAACATACCTTTCCAACGAACGTCTGAAAGCCTGTAGTTCCTTCATGAAATTTTTTCCTTATGTCCTAAGCTTCACAAACATTATATATATGCAACTTATACACTCCTATAAACAATTCATAATTGATTTTAAATCGACAGATTTGCCATATGACCATAACTTGACGAAACGTCACGTAGAACTTTGTAAAAACGATCATAAAAGAGTCCACAGATGATTACCTTGGCAAACGAATAGAAAGCCTGAAGAACCAGCAAGAACAATAGATTCCTATATTCCAAGAATAGCTCCAAACACAGCTAATAGAAGGGGGAATGATTGCAAAGCGTAGAGATTGCGTTTCCATGCACGGGTGCAAATTTTAACTGTAGGAATCGTTAAAAACACACCTTAATCACTCAAGAATACCACACAACTCTCTCTTCAGCTTGATCACTATTTTGGGACTGAAAGGAAATGTTTTTAGGGATTCAAAGACGAGTTTGCCGACTTATGTCACTTGTTTGACTCGACCCTGTTCGCGACCCGATTTCAACCTGAAGAGTCTGGGGTAAAACAATCATAACTTTTTACTCCAACGTCCGTCTGATGTGAAGTTTTTTTGGTTGTAAACTAGACTTGTAGACCTTCGATTAGATAGGTTGTGATCTCATAACTCTTTGTATATTAGGAGAAATAATCTGATACATTTGACCCAAAATTTAGAAAATTTATTAAAGAAATTTATGATAACTTTTGCTGAACTTTATTTCGCAACTTTCTTGACTCCAAAACATAACATGTGACCAGTGTGATGTTATAACAAATCATATATACCTAATATAACCACTCCATTACGTATATTACATAAGAGAAGAGGAAAAAAACATGGGGTCTCATAGTCTCCCTCCCTTAAGAACATTCGTCCGCGAATGGGTCAAGTCAATTCCTTGGTTTCATTTTTTTTCTCTAATATGTTATTCTCGAGGATATATTTGTTTCCTTTGCAAAGCATAAATCAAATTCTGAATATTCCAACTACTAGGCTTCGTATATCTATCTCGCAATAAGAAATTTAAATTGCACTTTCAAGTCATTAAAAATCCAATTAAGTTGTTGTGAAGAAATAATTGCCAATTATTTAAATGCGACTCACCTAGTCGTAAATAGGTGGGGGTACTTCTTCCTCATTTCCTCCTCAGCTTCCTAGGTCATTTCCTCGATGTTGTTATTTCGCCATAACACTTTCATGGAAACCAATTCTTTAGTTCGAAGCTTTCTTACTTGCCAATCTAAAATAGCTACTGGTACTCTGCATAAGATAAGTCTTCAGCAATATGAATATCCTTAAAGGGTGTAATATGTGAAGGATCTCCAATGCACTTCCGCAACATAGATACATGAAACACATGATGGACTGCTTCCAATTCTGAAGGCAAGTCAAGCTCGTACACCACCCTACCAATCCTCCAAATAATCTTATACGGTCCAAAATACCTAGTGTTGAGCTTCCCTTTCTTTCCAAATCGCATGACGCCCTTCAAAGGTGATACTTTCAGGAAAACCCAACCTTCTACATCAAACTCTAAGTCTCGTCATCGAACATCTACATAGGACTTCTACCGACTTTGTGTTGTACGCAGCCGGTCTGTAATAGTTTTACCTTTTCCATTGATTACTGGACTAAAGTAGGACCTAGCAACTCTGCTTCCCCTACCTCAAACCAACTGATCGGTGACCTACACTTCCATCTGTATAGTGCTTCGTAAGGAGCCATCTGAATACTAGCTTGGAAGTTGTTATTATAAGAGAACTCAATAAGAGGTAGATGATCATCCCAACTTCCTTTAAAATCTAGCACGCAGGCACGTAATATATCCTCAACTGTCTGAATAGTACACTCTGCATGTCCATCAATTTGCGGATGAAAAGCGGTGCTAAGATATACCTGCGTGCCTAGCCCTTCTGAAAAGATTTCCCAACAATGTGCTATAAATTGAGCCCCTCGATCAGAGATAATAGATAATGGTACTCCGTGAAGGCAAAAATTCTCTTGAATGTAAAGCTTGGCATAATCCTCGGTTGAATATGTCATCCTGACTAGCAGGAAATGAGCAGATTTTGTAAGCCTATCAATAATTATCCATATAGAATCATACCTCCGTGGATTGAGAGGCAAACCAGTGATGAAGTCCATATTTATCATGTCTCATTTCCATAATGGAAGTTCAATATACTGTGTTAGGCCTCTAAGCCTTTGATGTTCGGCTTTAACTTGTTGGCAGTTGGGACATTGGTACATTAGGCTACCATCTCCGTGATATCTTTTTTCTTTCCATTCCACCAATAGATCTATCAAAGATCCCGATACATCTTTGTAGCTCTAGGGTGAACTGCATATCTAGAATAATGGGCCTCCGAATGAATCTTGGCGTGAAGCTCTCTGACTGTCGGTACACATAAGCGGCCCTGGTATCTAAGGACTCCATCTCATGTTAGCTCAAATAAAGGTTTTCTCTATTGTGGAATACTTTCTCTCGGTTTTATAATCTCAAAATGCTCGTGTTGTCGCTCTTTCATTTCAGTAACAAAAGAAGATTGTGTTGGAATTCTGAACGATAATGCGTCCACCCTCTGTGTCTACCAAACTCACCTGCAAATTAGCTAGCTAGCATAGATATTCAGTCATCTTGACCTTATCATCTTCAACATGGCTTAGACTGCCCATGGACTTCCGGCTAAGGGCATCAGCAACAATATTAGCTTTGTCGGGATGATATAAAATATCAACATCATAGTCTTTTAGTAATTCTCGCCATCTTCTTTGTCATAGGTTTAGCTCCCTCTGTTTAAATAAATACTGAAGGCTCTGGTGGTCGGTGGAAACATCAATATGAACCCCATATAGATAATGCCTCCAAATCTTTAGGGCGAAGACAACTGCGATTAACTCAAGATCGTGCGTAGGATAATTCTGTTTATGTTTCCGCAACTGTCTGGAGGCATACACAATAACCCTACCATGCTGCATAAGAACATACCCTAGGCCAATTCTCGAGGCATCACAATATATAACATAATCCTCGGTGCCAACCGAAAGAGTCAAGATAGGTCCCATCGTAAGCCTTTTCTTTAGCTCCTGAAAACTTTGTTCATATGCCTCAATCCATTGAAACTTAGCTCCCTTATGTGTCAGTTTTGTCAATGGTGCAGAGATAGAGGAAAATCTCTCCACAAACCTTCGGTAATATCCTGCCAAGCCTAAAAAGCTACGAACCTCTGTCGGATTCAAGGGCCTCGGCCAAGTAATTCAATCTTTTCACCATCAACCTTGATACCATTGCCGGTAAAAACATGACCAAGAAAAGCTACCGAAGTTAGCAAAAATTCACATTTAGAGAATTTAGCATATAACTTGTAGTCTTGGAGAGTCTGCAATACAGCTCGCAAGTGGTCTGCATGCTCGGCTTCCCATCGTGAATATATCAGGATGTCGTCAATAAACACAATCACAAATTCATCCAAGAATGGTTTGAATACCTCGTTCATAGATCCATAAAGGCGGTTGAGGCATTTGTAAGCGCAAAAGACATGACAAGGAATTCAAAATGGCCATAACTCGTCCTAAATGTTGTTTATGGGATATCAATATCCATGACTTTTAGCTGATGATAACTGGATCGTAAGTTGATCTTCAAAAAGCATTTTCCACCTTGTAACTGGTCGAACAAGTCATCAATTCATGGAAGAGGATACTTGTTCTTGATAGTGACTTTATTTAGTTGCCTATAGTCAATACACATTCGCAAGGAGCCATCTTTCTTTCGAACAAAGAGCACCGGAGCACCTCATGGATTTACTTGGCCTAATAAAGCCTTTATTGATCAAGTCCTTCAGTTTTTCTTTCAATTCCCTTAGTTCTGCATGAGCCATTGTGTAGGGAGGGATGTATATAGGATGCGTATCAGGAAGCAAATCTATAGTGAAACCGATTTCCCTTTCGGGGGGAATTCTTGGAAGCTCGTCATAGAATACCATCGGGAATTCATTCACTATAGGAACCGACTGAAGAGTTGATGGCTCCTTATCTATATCTCTAACATGAACCAAAAGGTATATATATCCTTTAGCAATAAACTTCCGAGCCCTAAGGTATGAAATAAACTTACCCTTGGGCGTGGCTGCATTGCCTTTCCATTCAAGGATAGGCTCACTAGGAAAATGAAATTGGACCAACTTTGCATGACAATCAATATTAGCATAATAAGCTGCCAACCAATTCATACCCATAATGACATCAAAGTCTAGCATAACCAATTCAACTAAATCAACAGAGGTTGGACGGTCATTAACTAACACTGTACAACCTTGATAGATATGATTAGCTACAATAGAGTCGCCAACTGGCGTAGACACCTCAATTGACTGTTGTAAAAACTCAGATCTCATGTCAAGCTTACCAGCAGTAAATGGAGTGATATATGAAAATGTCGACTGGGGATCTATCAATGCGTAAATGGCATGAGAATGTATTGTCAATATACATTTGACAACATCTGGGGATGCATCTGAATCTTGTTGGCCTATGAGTGCATAAAAGCAGTTCTGGCCACCACTCCTGAGGTGTCTCCTCCACCTCTCCCCCTACCACGGCCCTGAGTAGTCTGTGGACCTGTTCGGGAAGCACGGACTGAGGGTGAAGAGGCTGATGTGGATCTTGAAGGCTGAGTTGGTGCACCTCTGCCTAATCCCGGGCGCCGACTAATAAAATGTCTTGTCCATCCATAATGATAACATGCACTTGAACCATGTCTACACTGCCTGGTGTGTAGCTTACCACACTGAGTACATGGAGGAGTAGGTTGTATCATTTGTGAGGAGAGCTCCTGTCGACGGCCCTCAGGCTGGTCCGGTCCTGACTGAATATATCGATCAAACCGCTGGCCCTGCATTTGTGGTGGGAAAATACATGCTGAACGAGATTGATATCGATGGAGTGGGGCCTAAAATCACCCTATGGATCTCTATAAGACCCCATAGTATGAGCCCTTTTATTCTACTCCATATCCCTACGAGTATCACGAATCTGATGGGAAAGGTCCTTTATAGTTTGAGCGAAAGCCTGTATATGGGAAATATCTACATCAATCCGATAGGGATGCTACCCTACAGTCTCTAATCAGATGATCTGCCAAACCATCCATATAATGATGAAATCTTGCCCTCATGGTTCTTACGATATCTGGTGCATACCTCGCCAAAGAATTAAACTTATGGCTATGATCCTTCACACTCATATCCCCATGCGTCAGGCTAAGAAACTGGTCAAGACGGGCCTCCCGAACCTCCCGTGGCAAATAATGGGCTAAAAAAGCCTCAGAGAAGTCCTCTCACTGTGCTGGCGGAGCATCAGGGCCTCTAGATCCCTCCCATGCCTCATACCATAGGACGGCTACATCACGTAGTAGAAAAGAAGCCAACTCTACAGCCTCGGTGACGGAGGCATGCGTCACCCTCAATACTCTATACATTTGGTCTATAAAGTCCTTGGGATCCTTAGTGGAACTGTATCCTGTAAATATTGGAGGGGATAAGTGAAGAAACTCTCGTACTTTCGAGCTTTCTGTCCGATATCTCCGGGCATCTGCTCCTGACTCTAGCTATCGCTCATGGATAGAAACCATCCTAGTCAGCAACTAAACTGCCTCCCACATCCCCTGCTCCCTAGTCTCTGACGGGGGAACAACAGGTTCTAGAGGTCCTGTGTCTCTAGCTGCCTCAGGTACTAATGGAATTGGTGAGGCTCGGGGTACTGCATCTCCCTGGTCTCCAACAAGTGATGGGAAAGCTGAAGCTAGGGGTATTGGAGACTCATTGTGTTCCTCTAGGGGAAATCTATCCCTTTGACCCGTTGGGGAACGATTGCTACCTTCTCCCCAGGTCCATACCTATATCTCCATGTACCATCTCCTGAGCGTAGGTAGCCTATTAGATAAAAAAACAAAAAGCACGATTTTCATTTCATATGTTCTTATAACTTCGCTCTATAGCACGATCTATTAATTGAAAGAAACGTAACCATTCCTAAATGCATCATAGCCTCTTGATTATAAGTGTGGTGTACAACACACCCATAAGCAAGACTATATAGACACGACTTGTGGACTCCCTAGGATACGACCTGCTCCGATACCAAGTTTGTCTCACCCGAAACTAGGGGAGGCACGACTGGCCCTCGATACTATATTTGACCGAGTTATCCACTAAACATACTAGCTAACTGAACTGGGGGCCAACAGATCGGGCAACACAACATCTGAAATACTAAGCATGGACCATTAAGGTCATGACCTGAATAACAATAAGCCACATGACCAAAAGTAGACGAGCCAAAATAAAAAAGTACTAGTTGGCTGATGAGGCCGCGATTGGATATATACATGCCTACACACATATATATACATGCCAAGCCTATGGGCTGGAGACTGGAAGGTGCAAAAAGAAACTCAGAGTACTATGTCCACAATAGCCTCTAAGAGTTTTATAAGCACTGTCGAGACAAGGCCCCGACTATACCCAAAATGTACGACAAAAGTAATCATCCTATGAAAGCTCCAGGAAGAGGTGGAGCTTACTAACTCACAACTGAACCTCGAAATCCTAGCGGAGGGATCGAACTGAGTCCCTACCTGGATCTGCACGCACGAAACAAAAATGCAGTGTCCCCAGGCAACAGGACATCAGTACGAATAAAAATGTACTGGTATGTAAGAGAGGAAGTAGAATCATATATAGCTGATGTAAAAATAATAATAGAGATACCACCTGACACTGAAACTCTGACAGCGTCCATGGACGACATCCGACCTCATAGTAATCAAATACGCATGGTATGCTCGTGTAATCGTATGCCGTGAATACATATACATTGATGCAAATGCATGACATACCCAACCAAATGCTAGCAGTGGCAGTCTCTTCCGGTAGCTAACATGTATCATATTGCCAACATGTGGCCATCTGTACAATATATAGTTTTTCAGGCAAATAGACCCCTTACCTCCGATTGTAGCTCCAAGTCCATGCATAATATGTCATGTATGATATGAACTTTGAATGCACATAACAGGCCATAACAAGAACTTAGACAATCTTAGCTCATAGGTACTCTTATTCTCATGATCCCATGATCACCTTCGTATCGCATACAATTGTCTCGTGGAACATCATATGGTTTTCTTCTTTTGAATAAACTCGAAAACTTAACTCGACTTTTAGAAAGATAACTTAACTCTGAAGATTATCATAAAAAGCTTAAGGTTCTTCACTTAGTCCTTATACCTGATCTAATGATATTTAATAAAAGAAAGTATTTCAAAATATCAAGTGTTTTAGTAGTTTAAATAAAAATTTATATTTGAGATTACTGGAAATTGACATGTCACTTCAGAGATTTTAAAATACACTTTAACAAGAAAGAATTACTGATCGCAAATACTAAATGTCTTTATTTTTTCAGTCACACAACCCAAAGACGAATAAGAATTCATATATAGACATATATTTAAGAAAGCCGACAAATGACATATATAGATGTCAAATACCCTATTTAACCGAATGAGTGGAACATCAAACTACTAGCGTCATAAAAATACTCCAGCTATGATCCCAATGCCTTTCACAGAAGGTCTTTCTAGCAATAGAATAGTAAAATATCACATTTTGACGTCTTAGGAAGTTCCCCGAATTCTTCCTAAAAGGAAGGACGAGGCTTAGCTTTAACATACCTTTCCAACGAACGTCCGAATGCCTGTAGTTCCTTCATGAAAGTTGTTCCTTATGTCCTAAGCTTCGCAACACCATATATATGCAACTTATACACACCGATAAACAATTCATAATTGAGTTTAAATCGGGCAGATTTTCCATATGACCCTAACTTGACGGAACGTCCGTCGAACTTTGTAAAAACGATCATAAAATAGTCCACAGATGATTACCTTGGAATACCAAGTATAAAGCCTAAAGAGCCAGCAAGAACAATAGATTCCTATCTTCCAAGAATAGCTCCAAACACAGCTAATAGTAGGGGGAAACGATTGCAAAGCGTAGAGATAGCGTTTCTAGGCACGAGGGAAAATTTTAACGATAGAAATCGTTAAAAACACACCTTAGTCACTCAAGAACACGATGAAACCCTCTCTTCAGCCTGTTCACTGTTTTGGGACTGAATGAAATGTTTTGAGGGATTCAAAGTAGAGTTTACCGACTTATGCCACTTGTTTGACCCGACTCATTTCGCGACCTGGTTTCAGCCTGGACAATCCAGGGTAAAACAATCATAAATTTTTACTTCAATGTCCGTTTGATGTGAGGTTTTTTTGGTTGAAAACTAGACTCGTAGACCTTCGATTTGATAGGTTGTGGTCTCATAACTCTTTATATATTAGGAGAAATGATTTGATACATTTGACCCAAAAAATAGAAAATTTATTAGAGAAACTTAGTATAACTTTTGCCGACCTTTTTTTCGCAACTTGCTTGACTCCAAAACATAATATGTCACCAGTGTGATGTTATACCCAATCATATATACCTAATATATAACCACGCGGCGTTACTTATATTACGTAAGAGAACAGGAAAAAAACATGGGGTCTCACAAATGTTCCAATATCTTTTTTCCAGCAAGACTGAATCTATTTTTATAGTGTCGTATTCTTACATATTTGTTGTTGCACGTATCTTCACTTGTTCCCATGTCTACTTACCTATTGTTGCTATTACTGTTTGTTTATTGCTTCATCTTTATTTTTTTGAGCCGAGGATCTTTCGGAAACAATCTCTTAGGTAGGTTAAGGTCTGCATATACTTCACCCTCCCCAGGCCCTACTTGTGCAATTTCACTGGGCTTCTTCTTGTTGTTGTTATTGTTGTAATGTTTCACTGTTTTATTCAAATAAAGCAAGAAGTCACTCTTTTGTATCATTTCAATCTACGACTGTAGCTCATATTGTGCATGATGCTATTGTCACATTGGCAGTTAGACCCTAGACAAAGATGATCGACAAGCGGCGTGGCAGTGGCAAGAATTTGGTATGATGGCCTTGCCATTGGCCTATGTGCGGGGGAAATCAACATGCAAGACAATGCGAGTATTGTCAATAGCAACAAACTGTTGCAAGGGACAGACTACACTTCTATTTGGGGGCTAAGGTGTGACGGACTAAATTAAAGCATGAGTGGGTTGCATGCAAGCAAAGGCCAAGTCCTTGACGGAACTAGGCAGGTTGGATGGGAGCTTAACAAGGCAAAATGGGAAAGACCTAGGCGCTAAAATGAGGCAACTTAGTGCCAAAGGCATTGGCATTGGCAATATGATGTTGCCATGGATTAGGTACGCGGGCTGGCACCTAAGTAAGTTGTGGGCAAACGACTTAGCAGGGGAATGGCATCATGGCTTGGTGACCTTATGCTAAAATCAGCTTGGCATTGGCAAAAGGCAGATTTGATCAAGTAGGGGCGACTTGACAAGAACAAGCGACTGTGGGAGCGGGCGTGCTTGTGGCTAAGTCATGGGAGACAAGCTGTGGCAATGGCATTGGGGCGGAGTAGTGTCAAAGGCCAAGGCTGGGCGCAATGCCAATCTTAGGTGTGCAGCAACTGGCCAGAACGCGCACATGCAACGCACATGGAGCAATTAACGAGTGTGTTGTGCATATGTTGTGCAGTTGGGCGGTTCCAACAGTCATGTCCAAAGAGTTGTTGATTAGAGGGCTAAGTCTATGCACGTATTTAGACATGTTCTAGCATGACAAGCACATTTTGACCTGTCAGTTGGGGGTGTCAACTGAAATAGGAAAACTAAAAATGGGTTGACTACACTATATATATGTATGTTAGCAGCCCCAAAAACGGGCTAAGCACCTAGGGAGGAAAATTAGCACAAATGTAGTCATAGAGTTGTCTATGTCAAGGTTTGAGCATGGCAAAATATGTGTCATTGCGCTGCCAAACGAGCGGGCAACACGAGACGCCTTAGGCAGGGGCTTTTATAGGGTAAATTCGTACAAGTGTCGGCTATTTTTGTGACTCGGTGTCTGCCAAAGGTGGCAGCGAAAGAAAATCAGGTGAAGGCTGAACCAAGTGGAGCCTTGACTGCCGCACAGTGGACAGTGTTTTCAGCGGATAGAAAACGCCCTTGTGACAGCATGCAAGCCCCTGTGACAGCATGCATGGAGCGTGTGCTTGCTAACACAATAGCTATGATTATTAGAAAGCAAAACTTACCAATTAACAGGAAATGTACATTTGAAAATTTTCTCTTTCCTGGTAATGACTGAAGACTCATGGAACAAACTCATGGAATCAAAGTCTAGGCAACTCACATTTTGAAGCAAAGTCCTTTTGCTGCAAGAAATAAAGCAATAACCAAATGAAGGAGACAGAGATGGTCAGATTACAAACAGTATCTGTAAAGATGGTGGTTTGTCCTGTGAATTGATAACGTAAACGGTCAATCGATGTGCCTACAAACAAGGGCTTAATTATGCCCCCTGTAACGCACAATGGTAAAAGGTAGCACTTCCTCCTAGTATTTTTATCCGAGAAAGTAGCAACATGAATGAGTTGGAGGTAGGCAACCACAACCAGATTAGGAGCCCAATCCAACAAAAATACTCTCATGGAAAAAGGGATAATTATTCCTCAATAACCAATTAAGGTACATTGACATACAGTAGCACCTCAAGCGAAGGTCTTCTTATCTTGTAGCAGTTACAGTGACTGAAGTATGACATTCCCAGATTCAGACTCAAAACTTTCCTCCAGTTCTTGTTTTCCCAGCAGTCTAGAGGAGGGCATAAATTTCGTGTCATCAGGACAGTCATGTGATTGAAGCTCCAGAGAAGTCACAGAAAAGTGGCTGTCAAGTGCAGATATGGTTCTATTTATGAATTCTTGCCGAGATATGTATTCCTTCATGCGGCAGATAAAGTCTGAATGGTCTCTTGCCTGAATAACCAGTAAGCAAACTCTCCATCAGAGACTAAAGCAAGCAAATTACTAATGTTGAATGCAAAAGTAACTTATACAAATAAAAAAGTAAGTGAAGTATCTCATGAGCCAAAATGGCATATTGTCAGGTATGAAGTAACAAATGAGAGTAAAATAGGAACAAGGCTTCAGCATGAGAATATTTAACTCACTAGAAGTTCACACATAAAGACACCCTTCAAGCCAAAGAACATAGGTGTAATTATCATGCTGCAGTCTTGCTCAGCTATAAGTTGGTCATGACATGCATATTCCATGGAGAAACCATAGCAAGACTTCACCATGAGAATATTTTATACTCAACTTGAAGTTCAAGCATAAAAGATCCCTTCAAGCCAAAGAACTTACGTGTAATTATCATGTTGCAGTCTCTCTCAGCTATAAGACTTCCATGGCATGCATAATTCGACTGAAAAACACTAGTAAATACTAAGAAGTTCAAGTTCGCAAAGCCATCTAAAAAGCATGTAGAGGCATTAAAGTGTAATAAGCTGGAAAAGTACTATAAGCAGAAATGAGAGCAGGGTTGAGAGACATCAAATGACAGTTAAGAGTACAGTAAGGAAGCTCATGAAAGAAACAACTTTTTGTTACTTTGATACTCTGTGGAATACTTTACCAAAGAAAGCACTGACTGTCGCTAGGATTGGGAATATGTTACGTCCTTTCGAAGAGGTGAAAGCAAGAGCATGATACGGATGTTGGAGAATGTTCAGACACATCAGATTGCGTTGACTACCATTTCTGAAAAAATGACTGATCAAGATCGAACTGGGAATAGGTTTTATCACCAGTTGCTGATACCCGACTAAATGTTCTCTACGTCCAGAAGTCGAGACAGTGGCTTAGGAGGCCTCCAGGGATGAATCTGGCAAGAAACCTTCAAGCAACAGAATACTCAGGCTCCTAGTGAGTTAACAGTGTTAGAGCCTAGAGTGAATGCACCATAGAGATGACCAGGAGGCTCCAAACATAACAGGCAAACAAGAGCTCCTCCATATTTACTTTAGCTACTAGAACCTCAAAAGGCATTGTTTGGACACGGCATTCCATAAGATAAGATCATGGATAGCTTTAGTTATCTTGCACATAAGGAACTCATCAACTTACCAATCGAGACCTTGGTACAGGCACAAGTAGGCTCTGACCCCAGTGGATCTCATATAATAAGTAGAAGTTATCTTCCTGTTTTCCCTTAATAATATTTGTTACAATTATATGATTATACTTTAGATTGAGTTAACTGGATTTATAAAAAATTCTTATTTAAATGACATTCAGACATTTAGAATTTACGAAAAAGAATACAGATAAATGTAAGTTTTCCAACTCTGAAGAAAATTATTGTGAGAATTATTAGCCAAAGATTATATCACATGAATATCAGAAAGAAAAATAGGACAAGCACTCCATGAGAGGGAGTAAATGAATCAGTGATAAGCACAAATGGATCCCCACTACTGTGGATCTCATCTAGTTGATAAGTTATGAATAACACGTCAATAAATAAGTTTACTAGTTTAGTTTGGTAAAAAAGATATAATGGTACTACAAAGAACCGTATTCAACATATACTATAACCCTATTTGTAGGTGTCAGACTCAACATATATAAAGATTTGTCAATGTGTGAGAATATCCAACTAAAGAACTTAATTCTTTCAAAATTCTAATTCTAACACTCTAACACTGGCACTTAACATTCTCACATGCCCGCTAAGGTTGAAAACCAGTGTGAGTTTATTTATGGTTAAAAACATAAAAAAATTCAATAGGAATCACAAAACTTGCTGAAATAGTCAGAAAAGTTTGGTCACTTGGAATTTATTGAAAAAGTGGCTGTTGGAAAATGACCCGAAAGAGGTGATATTGCCAGGAACTATCGCTAGAAAAGAGAGCACGGTGCAGTCAAGGCAGGGAGCCTGAACAGAATGTTTTGGTCCCATAGCATGTCCATCACATGCTCCCCCTCCAGTACCAAACACAGAGCATGCGACGCATGCTCATCGCGAGGGAGGTCTGGTTTCAGCTCATCACAACAGCATGCAGTTATTGGAACTTGGATTCCTGATACGGACATGACTCCAGGCAAAAATTCAGAATAATGAAATAGTTGGGTTCTTGATTGCCCACGTGAGCACTTGAAAAGAGGATAGTTTCATATGTGGACCTAAAGCAAGAGGTTAGTTAAGAGGACACGAGTGTATGTTACACTCAAGATTATGATATATTAGGTGATATGCAGGCAGGAAATTGGAAGACCACAAAGGCGTAAAAGACAAACTTGGAAATTTCATATGTGAGTAAATGACGATGCATGTACCACAGACTTCAACATTGTGGCTGCTTGCAAACTGAGATTAACTAGCTTTACCTTTTCAGCCAAGCCAACTACCAAGTATACTTGATAGTAAAGAACTTCTTAGGCTCACTGCCACAAGTCCACAACCATAGTTTCAGGGACGATTTGTTCAGAACACATGAAAGAGCCTTTCAGTAAATTTATCTTATAACCACATTGGGACAGTCCTTAACAGTGACATGAGCCAATTTTTGCAGATTTTCCGAAGTAATTAATCCCAGTACCCATTCCTCAAGCTAAGTGAAATAGAGAAGACTACCCATGCTTCATCTTTTCACCATGATGTCAGCACCAACTTAGAGGGCTTCACACCATCAGCTTAGAAGAGTATGCATGCAGTGCAAGCACCACCATGACTATTTTCTATATGAAAATGCTTTATCTATTCTCTGTACCTAAATGTACTATATTAGAGGGAAGAGAAAAATATGTACGGTTATGAAATTATTCAATAATAATGTAATTCTATTAATTATATAGTTGTTCCATATGTTGCAGTGTATGAGAATGCAATTTTGTATCGATCTTGAACACGATTAAGCTTATTCTGCCAACAACTTAAATCGGTGTTTCCAGAAACAGAGTGTTCAAAAATCAGCTGCATCAAGTTCATAAAAAAGGCTCACAAGACTATTTACCAAGCAGAACAAAGAACTTGAAAATTTTGCAAACCTGTCGATAGTCAGGAGCTCGTTTTGGAAGTTTGAGATAAGCCATGTTCATCATCTCATAATCCCAAAGAAAGGATGTATGATGGATCCAACGGCCTTTTGTGATAGATTGAGCATTTCCCCCAAACTTGCGGTTGCCAAAAACGTAGTCTGTGATCATGTAAAAAACAATATGAAGTGGGATGTCTTAGAAAGCTGGTGAGCAAGACATAAAACAAGGATTTTCTCAAGTCATATCTCCGTGTGAGCAAAAGAGAAAGAACAAAAAAATAAAGGACAAAACAAGCAGTCAGACGGATATCAAGACAGGGCAAGAGAATGGGGGAGATAGTATTCATAATTCTTTTAAGGCCAAGCAACACAATATACATAGAAATGGGAACCAACTGCACAGAGAAGAAAGAATACATATTGCTAATAAGAAGAAAAGAAAACAGAAAAGGAAACATCCAATCCAATGAATGGCACTATTCTTGTCAGGAAGTTAGTTAGAAAGTGTGTGAACCTTATCTACGACAAATAATTAAATCCACATAAAAGGAAGCTCCCTTGATGAGTGCAGCGTAATAGCATTATTAGTCTGACACTCAACCTTGGTTTTTAGCACCAGTACATGCATAAATACATTGTCAGCCAATTGAAACTTCTATTTTTGTTTTTTGATTAGTCAAATAAATTTCAACAATATCAAACTAACTCGGTGTCACAAATATATAGATAGAGAAATATATAGTGCAAAAATACCATACAGCAAGTATTTCCTCCATAACAAAGTTTAAAAGCAAGTCCCTTTGTTTGACATAAAAGCAAGGTTACACTTTTTTTTTCGGGGGTGGGGGGTGGGGGGTGGGGTTGGTTCCTGAAGAAAACCTGCAGCTCTTCCTGCAAAAAGCCGGACAGTCAACAATGAAATAATCCTGGAGCAGAAAAGTACCATTTTCACGAAGAGAGAAATCTCCAACTCCTTGAAACACCTTGCTATAGAGTTGGCTGCTCCATGACATGATGGGCCTAGGATATGGTTGTACAGTAGGGACAGCATCCTTATTGCATATGAAGGAGATGAAAACTGTCCTGTGATCGACTATTACAGTGCCCCCTCCAGTAAACCTCTTTACTACTGGAATCTTGTCTTGCAAAACATAACCGACTTCAAGAAGTTCAGCTGGTTTTCTGTGACAATGGTTAATGTTGTTATACAATTAACTCAATTAGAGACATACAACAAAAAATGTCCGATCATTACGGCCATGGCATATATCAAGTACTCGTAACTTCTTGTATCAATTGTAAGCTGATAGATCAGAACTTGAACAACAGCAGTGCAGTTAATACTGATAGCTTAGCTCCAAAGAATATACAGCCTAAACAATATCAGAAAGTGGAAAAACTGGCCTCGTTATCAGTGTCTTTATGACACACTTATGTTAAATTGCTTTAGGTTCGTATTTTTCGAATCCCCTTCCTGACTCCACCATTTCCCACAAGCACTATATAGTTTAAAGATGGTGAAAGATTAATTAGTGAAGCAGAAGGGAAGTGCAAATCCAATCGTCAAAACAAGTTGTATAATGAACCCGCCAATAAAAACAATCAAGAAACAATTCTAGCAAAAGTACTACTATGGAAAAAGAGTCGTACCATAAAAAGGGTGAAAATTGATAGCTCACCCTGAAATACCCATGACAATTGTGGGTTCATTGGTTCCATCATTTACAATGCACCAGTTTTGAGGTGAAGTCCTGAGCAACCGTTCCTCCAAATGCAATTGCTGCAGAATTGGCACTCCCTTAAATTTAACAATATTCATCAATGGCAGCCGCCCTACATTTCCTGAACTCATCGCAACTAAAACAATCTGTACGCTAACAGCTGAACCGGGTCTTTGACTCTTTTCCCAATTTCACCAGAAAACCTACAATTGTGAACGTTCTCGACAATTTCAAGGATCACTGTTATCCACGAGTGTCACCACGAACCCACTCAAGGAATTCATAAATCTCCCTCTTCTTCTCTTTTCAAAGACCAGCCTCCTCTCTGTATCTCGCACTTCTTCTTTGCCCGAAAACACGTGTCCAAAACTATTATTTCACCTAAAATGACCAGTAATTGATTTCGAGCTATAAGGTGGGAAAGCAATAGCTGAGGTAGATATGATCAACGGGCAGAGGGAGGTGATGCGATCCAGCTTTGTTGGAGGAGTTGGGAAATAAAGGAGCAGCCAAAACAGGAACCTACAAAAGAATAGAAGCAGGCCTACCATATTTATTTTGGCATTGAATACAAACGGCCAATGGGAGGACTTGACAATTTTGGATTAGAGTTCTATATGTAATAAGAGAAATTAAAAAAAGGTAAAAAGTCCAAATATGCCCATGAATTATGGGAAATAGGACAAACACGTCTGTCGTTATTAGTTCGGTCCAAATATGTCTAGACCGAAGGGCATATATGCACAACTTTTGAACGGTTTGGACATATTTGGGCCGAAACAATAGACGTGCCTTTGTGCCCAAAAGACCGCCAGAAATATATACATCCACAATAAGTGCAGAAGTGTAGCATCAGTACATAAATCAGCGTGTACCCAATAAGTATCTATCCTAACTCTAGAGAAGTAGTGACGAGGGGTCGACATCGACACTTACTAGTAGTCCAGTAAATCAAGTACAATAGAAAGTAAACAAGTACGAGGCATGCCAAATAAACAAAGTAAGCAAATATAGTTACGTGATACGATAATCCTATGAACGGTAAACACTAGATCTCAATTATCAGATACATTCTCAACTGGAGTGTGTGTGTGTATATAATGGTCCCCACCAGATAAGACGTCACAACTCAAATCGGGAAAACTCACAGATACATTGGCTTCTTGTCAAATATTACGCACTATTTTACCGAGGTGAACGACCCGATCCCATAAGAGTGTTTCATAAAGTTGTTGAGGCAAACGGCTTGGTCAAATAAGAGTATTTCATAGAAATGTCGAGGTAAACGACCTGATCCTATAAGAATATGATATTGCCACGGTGAATGTCCCGATCCCATAAGAATATCGTAACATCGAGGCAATGGCCTGATCCCATAAGAATATAATACTGTCGATTCGAATTTCCCGATCCTATAAGGATATGATACTTCCGAGGTGAACGGCCCAATCCTATAAGAATATGGTACTAGAATGATGCCAAACTTTATGTGCAAGTCACAAATCATTATATGAACCTATTCCAAGGCTCAAAATTCCGAACAAGCATTGATAAAACCAAAATTCACTTCAAATCAAACTTAAGAAATTCTTAAACTTTAAAAATGCCAACTTTCCATAACAAGCGCTGAAATGCTCCCCGACTACCCGATACTCAACTCGAACATAAAACCAGGTCTGAAATCATCATACGAACCTATTGGAACCTTCAAATCCCGATTTCAAGGTCGCTTACTCAAAAGTAAAACTTTAGTCAACTTCCAACTTAAAGCTTCCGAATTGAGAATTTTCCTTCCGAAACAACTTTGAACTTCCCGAAATTCAATTCTAAAGAAACGTACAAGTCATAATGCATAAAGTTAAGCTAATCAAGGCCTCAAAGCATCTAACAACACATTAGAGATCGAAATGACCTACCGGGTCGTTACATTGGATTGCATATGCATCAAGGTAGTTGAAGGTTCATGAGAGTAATTACCATGTTCATAACTTAGAGTAGGCAGCCATTTTTCAATGCTGAAGATTTGGAGGAACTATCTTTAATGCGTGTCGTATATGGTATTCACGGATCATCGGAGTCTACGGTATTTGTTCAAGTAGAAGGATCTCAACTTGAGGCAGAAAAGGTTGTTGGAGCTGTCAAAAGACTATGATATCACCATTTTGTATTATCTTAGAAAGGCCAATGTGGTAGTCGATGCCTTGAGTAGAAAGGCTGTAATTATAGGTAGCCATGTGTATACTACAGTTGGGGACAGACCATTAGCATTAGATGTTCAAGCGTTGCCCAACCAGTTGATAAGGTTAGATGTTTCAGAACCCAATTGTGTTCTAGCTTGCACGGTCTCCTGGTCTTCTTTTTATGAGCACATCAGAGAGCATCAGTATGGTGACCCCTATTTGCTCGTCCTTATGGACACGGTGTGGCACGATGGTACCAAGAAGGTTATTATTTGAGATGACGGAGTTTTGCGGATGGAGGGTCGGATTTATATGCCTAGTGTGGATGGGCTTCGTGAGTTGATTCCTAAGGAGGCCCACAATTTTCGGTATTTTATTCATTTGGATGCCACCAAGGTATCAGGATTAGGGATGTCAATGGTTCGGTTCGGGAAGTTATTTTATAAAATTTGTACCATACTATTTTTTTTTTATTCTATTATATATAACCAAAGCTAGACTTTTAAAAACCTTACCAATCATGGCGACTTCTCTTTGGTATTGGTACTATTCTCGGTTAATTTTTGTTATTTTTTAAATGTCATTTAAAAGTCTCTAGTAGAAGCAGAATGCAATAACATACGTACTTTTACAGGACTTAGCAAAACTTTCTAGACACTTTTACTATTTAAAGGGTGATGAAGTAATAAAATATAAAAGATGTCATGTGTATAGATCTATCAATTATTCTACAACACTGTAAAAGAAAGTAAGCATAGATAAAGAAAATATAAATCACACGAGTGGAAACACATTAAGCAAGTTGAGACTCGAGAATAAAATCTATAGAAGATTAAATATTTAAAAACTTAAATTTAAATTATATGAAAGGAAATATATTCAATATATTGTAATTTTCCACTCATAATCGCTAGAATGCCTTGTATGTTGCTAGTCAATACATTGAAATAATTTAGTTTCAATAGGAGTAGTATAATAGGCTAGGGAATTAGGATTTTGAGTTTAATTAATTGTTGTCTTGTAACTATTTTTATAATTTCAAGGCCCAAGAAAAAATTCAATGCTTTATTATTTTTTAACTTAATATATAAATATAATTTTTCCATGTAAATTTATTCGGTATGGTTCGGTATTTTTTTAGTTTATTTTCATACAATAAAGAATCTATCCTAATTGTCGATATAGTTATAGATTTATACAAAAACATATAGTTTTATTAAAAGAAACCTAAAAATCGCTTCGATACAGTACAATTTAGTAGGTTTTAAAATATTCATTGACACCCCTAATAAGGATTTACGGCAGCATTATTGATGGAGAATAATGAAGAAGAATATAGTTGCATATGTAGCTCGACGTCTGAATTGTCAGCAAGTAAATTACGAGCATTAGAGGCCTGGTGGTTTGTTTTAGAGGATGGAGCATATTACCATGGATTTTGTTGTTGGGCTCCCATGGACTCAAAAGAAGTTTGGCATGATGGTCATTGTGGGCAGGTTGACCAAGTCGGCACATTTCATTCCACTGTTAGTTAACCATTCTTCAGAGTGGTTAGCTGAGATCTACATCTGTGAGATCGTTTGTCTTCATAATGTGCCCGTGTCCATTATTTCTAATCCAGGTATGCAGTTCATCCTCGCACTTATGGAGGGTCGTACATCGGGAGTTGGGCCCACGGGTTGAGTTGAGTACAGTATTTCACCCCCAAATAGACGGACAGTCTGAGCATACCATTTAGATATTAGAGGATCTTCTCGCTTGCATTATGGATTTTGGGGCTTCTTTGGATCAACTATTTCTGCTTGCGGAGTTCGCCGACAATAATAGCTACCAATCGAGTATTTAGATGGCTCCTTATGAGGCATTGTACGAGAGGAGATTTTGTTCGCCAGTTGGATGGTTTGAGCGGGAAGAGGCTCGGTTGTTGGGTACTGATTGGTTCAGGATTCCTTGGAAAAGGTCAAGATTATTCAGGATCAACTTCACACAACTAAATGTAGACAAAAGAGTCATTCCAATCGTAGACTTCGTGATGTTCATTCATGGTTGGGGAGATGGTATTGCTTCAAGTGTCACCCATAAAGGGTGTGATGAGGTTCGGAAAGAAGAGCAGGTTTATCCCTAAGTATATCAGACCTTTTGAGATTCTTGAGAGAGTGAGTGAGGTGACCTATAGATTGGCATGGCCACCTAGTCTATCAGCAGTCTATCTCGTATTTCATGTGTCCATGCTCTAGAAGTATCAAGGTAATCCATCCCATGTGTTAGATTTCAACTCAGTTTAATTGGACAAGGATTTGACTTATGAGGGAGAGTTAGTGGACATTTTATTCCAGCAAGTAGGAAAGTTGAGGTCTAAGAGTTATTCGTCAGTTCAAGTGTAGTGGAGACGTTAGTCGATTGAGGAAGCCATATGGAAGTCCGAGTCGGACATGCGGAGTATGTATCCACACCTTTTCACCAGTCTAGGTACCTTTTTATGTCCGTTCAAGAATGAAAAAATATTTTAGAGGTGAAGAATGTGATGACTTGATAGATCATTTTCAATTTTAGCCTTCATTTTGTGTTTAAATACCTCGAATAGCTCTATTTAGTGTTTCTCAATTTGCGTGCATAGTCCGTGTCTTGTTCCAGAAAGTTTTTATATGGAAAATCTAAGAAAATGTGAAATTTTTCTTCTAGAAATATTTGGGTTGACTATGATCCACGTTTTGTGTAAATGGACATGGATCAGCGTTTTGACGGTTCTGGTGGATTCATGTCGTGATTTGGGACTTGGGAGTATGCTCATAATCGAATTCAAAAGTCCTAACTTGATTTAACGTAATTTGTTAAAAACTATTAATTTGAAGGTTTAAAAGAACGCATAAGTTTGATTGTTGGTTGACTTTGTTTCTACCAGATTTGGATTTTTTTTCTAGAACTTGGAATAGGTTTATTTTACCATTTATGACTTGTCTGCAAATTTAGGTGCAAAATAGAATTGTTTTGACGTGATTCGAACGTCTCGTTGTAAATTTGCATGTTCTTGAGTTTCTTTGCCAATTTTTATACATTTTGATGTCTGATTCATAAATTGGATGTTATTTTGGTGTTTTCATCATGAGATCAAGTTCGTACAATATTATTATACTTGTGTGCATGTGTGGTTTGGAGCCCAAGAGGCTCAGGTGAGTTTCAGATAGCCTACGGAGTGATTTTGAACTTAGAAGAATGTTGGTGCAATGTTATTTTTGGTGCTGGACTACAGATCTCACATTTGCGAGGTCTGGCTCGCTTTTTTAATCACCTTATTGCATTTGAGAGCATGAACTGGGGACTGGGGTTCTCTTATTTACGAGGAAAGAGTTGCATTTTTGATAAGACCAGAATCTGAAACAGATATTGGATGAAGAATTGCTTTTTCTTTAGCAGGAACGACGCCACCTTTTTAATTAGCAACTGCCTCCCCACTTAATAGGAATAGGACGTCTTATCGACCGGTGAAAGGAAAGAGCAAGGTCAGCCATCAACAAAAGAATACCGAACTCTACCCGTGTGAGGCCTCGTAGCCAGGGAGACCATAGAATCAGAAGGTTATATTAGAAAATTGGTGGATGTGTCATGTGCCTGCATTTTCGACTCTATCATTGCAGTTGTGATACTATGTAGAGTTTGGGCATCTTTGCATTTGCGAAGAATTTGGTCGTCTTTGCAAAGAAGGGCAGTTCGCATTTGCGATCAACTTGTTGTAATTGCGATTTCTTGCTTCGGAGGCGTAATTCGCATTTGCGACCAGTGATTCACATTTGCGATGTTCATAATTGCAAACAAGATATCTCAATTGTGACATTCGCAGCTGGTAAGGAAAAATTTGGAATTTATCTCATTTCTCAAAAACCGCTCAACCTTAAACACCTTAAAGGCGATTTTTAAGAGAATTTTCTTCCCAAAAACATTGGTGAGCAACTTTAATCTATCTATTTTCAGTTACCCCTTACTTTCCAAGTGTTTTCAACATTAAATCTAGGATTTTCATAGTAGAAATTAAGGGTTTGGATAGAAATTGAGGATTTTATAAAATTGAGATTTAGATCTGAAATTGAGGTCAGATTTCGAAAGTAATCACATAATCCTGTTCAGGGGTGAACAGGTACTTGAGTTTTGGTCCGAATCTCGAGTTTTTACCAAGCGAGCCCGATATTGACTTTTATTGAGTTTTTAGAAAAAGGGTAAAGATCTTTGCTTTATCTATTTTAATTGGTTACTCTAGTATTGTTTGATGATATTAAAGTGATTTTGGTTACATTCGATTGGTTTGGAGGCGGATTTTAGAGAAAAAGCCCCGTGTGAGTTTTGATTTGGTTGCGGAGCGAGGTAACTATTGGGTTTAACCTTGATTTGAGGGAACTAGGAACTCTTGAGCTATATATAATGTGAATTGTGTATGTAACAAAGGATATGCGAGGTGACGAGTGTATATACACCGTCAAAAAAGTTGTTTCCACCTTTTTTCCATATTTTATGAATTATCTTATTCCATGTCTTAACTGCTACATGCTTTAATTGCTTTCTATGACGTAACTTGTTACTTGTCATTAATTATTCTTATATTGAAATATTCATTCCTTTCGTGATTCTATGATTAATTTCTACTTAACCTAATTGCCATATTTGTACACTTTAACTCTCATATATTTGGCTTGCCTTATTATTTTTGCATTAATGGTAGTATTCCTTGATTTTGATATGAGATTCCTTTATTGCTTTGCTTTCATATTCTTTAATCATAAAGATTCTCGTGAATTGAGTTACTGGATTGATTACATTTATTGAACTTATTTATGGATCAGGTTGTATGCCGTAATGATTGCGATATGGTAGAATAAGAGAAGATTTTGATATTGATATGGTGGGATCAGGTTGTGTGTCACAATAGATTTTATAATGATGATGATATTTATTAAGGGAAGATTTTGATATTAATAAAGTGAGATTGGGTTGCACGCCATAATAGATTTTATATATGATTTTGATACAGATGTTGACAAATAAAGGAGGATTGTGTATGTACGCTAGGATCAGATTGCGCACCGCAACAATTTTTTTTTTTGTGTGTGTTATATTTATTGTTATTGTGGAGTTGATTACCCGTGTTGTTACATGAAAGTGAGATCGGTTGTTCCAATTCTCTGATTGCAAGAATTGAGTTTTTTCCATAAGTTTGTTGCTTTACTTTTGCTATTTTCCTTTCTTATTATAATAATAATACTACATACAGGTTAATATAAGTGACCCGCTTTAGCCTCTTCACTATTTCGTCGAGGTTAGGATCGACACTTACAGAGTACATGGGGTCGTATATACTCGGACTACACTCTGCATCCCTTGTGCAGATTTTGGAGTCGGTCCTAGCAAATGTTAGCAGATTGATCGGATCCGCAGCTTGATAGAGACTTGAGGTACAACTGCACATCGTTTGGAGCCTTGAAGTCCCCTCCTACTATTCTAGCTGTTTATTTCATTTCAGACAGTTATGCTTCATTCAAACTTTTATTTGTAGTATCGTAGTCACTCGGGTACTTGTGATACCAGTTTTGGGATTGTATCTCGATATCCCTGTTATTTTAGTTTATACAGTTTATTGGCTTTCATTTAAATTGAATTGTTAAAAATGGTTAATGACTATATCTAACGTTGGCTTGCCTAGTGAGTGAAATGTTAGACGCCATCACGGTCCCGAGGTTGGAAATTCTGGGTAATGACAATCTTATCTTTCAATATTGCTACTGTATGAGCATATTCGAGGCGTGAAAAGTGGTGAATGTTTTTTCTAACATATATCAGTAATATTATCACCATATAATTTCAATTGAGAAATAACTCTGAATATCGCATAATTATACTCAATAATATATTTAAAATATTGTAGCCTTAAATGAGTCCAATTATACTATGCCTGTGGAAGAACGACCGTCATCACGTGGTCATGCCTATCTTTCAAATTATTCCATAATATGACTAGATCTTTAACGGTAAGACATTCCATTTCAAGCCCTAATCAAGGTGATGGCATATGATATCATTGCTTTGGCACGGTCTTGGTTTGATTCTTGCTTTTCGTCCTTGTGATGTCTGCTAGGCCCATCACATCAAGATGAATTTTAGCATCAAGCACCCAAGACATGTAGCTTTTGCCCGATATATCCATGGCTACAAATTTGAGTATAGAAAGATTTGACATTATTTAGAAAAAAGGAAGTTCATATCTTTGATTCTTTCAAAGTATTTGCTCGATATGGCATAGTCTCGTGCTAATAACGTATTATAAAATGCAGGCTGTCAAGTAAAGACAAGCGCGGAGAGAAACTGATATATTATTCAACTTCAAACTAATATACATAATGAACTGAAATCTTTTCTATTTATAAAATAAATGAAGCTGCTACTACAAAATGCTTCGTAAGCTGCTACTTCAAGCTGCTGTGTAAGCTTCTTGTAAGCGTTATTATACCAAATATATATAATCTTCTAACGGAGGTAATATTTATCTGTAACAGAGCATCAAAATGATAAGCTTTTCCATAAGGCTTATTTTCAATAGAGTACTAAATAGATAAATATATTTACATCGAAATTCCATATTTATTTACAGCAAAGTACTAAATAAATATCTATAATATTATATATTTATAATATAATAATTGTTTTGAGTTCATTTATGAATTTACGAAGTTGGTAAAACAGTCCAAAAACAACGTAACATCTCAAATGGTCCACACTTACCCTCCTATCCCTCTATCTCACAAACCCCAATTTAAAACCTCTGTTTTTCTCGCCCCACTACCCTTACACCTCCAATAAAGAACTATGGCCCTGCAGCTATGGGGAAACTTGAAATATTCCATCTTCGACTACACAGGTCTTTCCCCTACAACTTTTTTCACAGTCGTTGCTTTGGGTTTTGCTTTGTACTATGTTTTCTCAGGGTTTTTCAGCTCACCTGATCATGTTCACCCGCAAAGGTCTAGAAATTTTGAGGAACAAATGGAGCCTCTTCCTCCTCCTGTTCAGCTTGGTGAAATATCTGAAGAGGAGTTGAAACAGTATGGTGGGTCTGATTCAAAGAAGCCTTTGTTGATGGCTATCAAAGGTCAGATCTATGATGTTTCTCAAAGCAGGTATATTTCTTTGGTATTCTATATTTTATGCTAATTTTTGAAGGTGTTTGATTATTTTGGAGTTTGTATTTGGATTTAGATAAATTTTTTGTATTTTTGAGTTTTTTGGATTCTTTGGCTTTTTTTTACTGTGGAAGTTTTTGTTCTTTGATTGTTCATTTAATTGCTTTTCTTGACCAATTGTGGAAAGGCTTTTATTTGACTTGGCAGAGTAAAAAGGTATCTGTAAAAGAATAAAGGGTAGAATCAATCTCCCTTTTTCTGTTCTTTCAAGTAACTGTGAATTGCTTTTTCTTGTCCTTTGGAGGAAAAGGTGTGAACTTTTTCTTATAAAAAAATTTGTCTTAACTTTACTGAAGTCCTTAGACACTCTAATCTGCTTATTACACAACGTGGAATTGGAAATTTGTTGAATAAAGGAGGTAATTAGGAGTTAGTGGTGTAGGTGCGTCACTCTATATGCTTTCCTTCTTAGCTTGCTTTCTCTATCCAACACCGTAGAGCAAAACGTCTATTTTAAAGATTTCCTTTTGCAAGGATACCTCTATTGGCTGTTTAAGTATGTAATTTGCTAACCTAGGTCCATAAGGATTGAGGTCTAATCTAAGGCCGTAAGACCCTCTTTAATTTTATTATGATAAAGACTTTTGAATCTTAATATACATACGAATATAAAGATCTTGCATTTTAATATGAGGATTGAATAATTAAGGCTATTTGATTTTTTAGCATTTGAATGTGGATAATATATTTGTATTTAAAAACTAACAAATATAGAATTCAGTAAGTTACTACCAATAAATATTATATCCACAAAATATTGGAGAAAAGCTTAATTAAATGGTGCTATATAATTTGTTTCTTTGATGAATCACACTCTAAAAGTTACCCGTGGTGATTGATGGTGGTGGTGGTTGACAATAATAGTTGTAAGGTGGTGGCTATAGTCGCCGTGGCTATATGAAGGAGGTTGGCAATGGTGGTTGTACGGTGGTGGTCAGAGGTTATGGATGTGGGTAAGTTGGCAATAGAGATGGTTGGTGGTACTTACTAATTGTGAAGGTGGTTGTTGTTGGTGACTGCACTGTAGAAGCTAGTGGTAGAGGCAGTTGCTAGTGTAACTAGTGATGAAGGTGGTCATTGTTGGTGGATGGGAATGGTGGTTTTCCGGTGGAGGTGGTTGTTGTTTGTGGCTAGATTCAGTAGCGGAGTCGTTGGGGCTGGAGGTGGTTGGTGGTTTGATGGTAGTGGTTGATGGGTGTGGATGTAGCAGGTGGTGGAGATGGTTGTGGGTTGGTGGTTGGCCGTGATAATAAATATAATTGTGGTAAACGGTCACATTCACATGGATTCTAAGTGAACCTCCTAATGGTATTAAGATTGCTAATAAACGGTTGTGAAACAAAGAAGCGAATGCACTTAATAGGCTGACATTGTTTTAATTAGACCTATACCTCCATTAAGTTCAAACAAATAGGACCTTTTTGATTGAATGAATTTAAAATTTAGAAAAAACTAAAAATGAAGCATAATAAAGCAAAAATATATTGTAAGCAGAAATACTAGTTCTTTTTTTAAGTTAATAAGTTTTTTTCTGCTACTACTTTTTTTTCTTTGATAACCGTGGTATCCGGGTCAACTTACGAGCATTTCGACTAATTTTAGGGATATCTGCCACTTCTTACTAGCAACAGATATATTGGTAAGTTTATCCACCCATGCTTCGATAGATGGTAAGAAATTATCTATTGCTTTTTGCCTCAACTGAAATGTGAACGTGAGACCTCATGGTTCTAGCTCACTTGATACTAACCACTGTCATACCCTTGGGTGCCTTTTGCTACTTTCTTAATCTTATGTCAAGTTCTCTTTTGTTTATACAATGTTATAATTTAGTACTGCAATACGTACATTCAAATATTATAAAAATAAAAAATATTAGTATACGTACATTCAAATGTTAAATTTTTTAAAAATTACTTAAGTTGAGTAGCAGTATTTAAAAGGTTCAAGAAAATGTATGTTACTTTAAAACATAACTCTTCTCTTTTTTGAATCCTTTTTACATTCTCTACCTGACTTAGCTCAAAATTTTATTTAATCTGATATTTCAATTAATAATAAGAATACATCACATTTATGTTAATTTCAGTATTTTCATTCCAAAATGACAACACATATCTCCTCGAAACTGCAAGCGTCGAGTCAAGCTCTCGACCATGAACATGCACGGTTTTGATGAGCTTTCCCTTTGACAAATGAATCCGCTGTCATGTGCAAGAAGTGCACATAGGAAAACAATCATATTGTTGTACTAAATATTGATGAGAAAATTTACTATAAATCTAATCAAAACTTTAAAATGTTAAATGCATACCTAGTTAGAGTCTAACATGAGAAGACATATAATAAAATTCAAATATTTTATAATTTCATTTAATATATTAAGTGAATTATGTTATGTTGAATAGAATATGTTAGTAGCCATACTAAATTTGTAATGCAATATGGATTGATTCTAACATGCATCATCCAAGAAAAAGAGGATAGAAAATTATGAAATCTCATTCCTTCCTCTGTCCCATTTTATGTCACACACTTCACTTTTCAGTCTGTACAAAAAAAATTATTACTTTCTATATTTAAAATTAATTAACTTTAAAATTTTAATTTTACCTTTATTGAGATGATTTATAATCACATAAATATCCATAACTTGTTTTAGATCACAAGCTTCAAAACTCTTCCTTTCCACATAGATTTAGATTAGGATGGAGGGAGTACTTTTCATTTTTGTAATGAAGCATCTCGTTACTTTTTGATTGGGTCAACTGTGAAGACCAATTTACAAAACTAATTATATCGTCCATCTTTTACGTGTGCATTTGTTGACAAATCACATTCATTTACCATTACACTTTGTAAAATTATTATTGAAGTCCAAAAATTGAGTAATTATCACGAACATGGTCGATGTGTAATTACTCATTCACAAAAATAGTTTTAAAAAGTATACTTATAAGTGCTTGTGACTTGTCAACAAGTACACATGAGACAAATTAAAGCTGGAAGAATAGTTTGGTATATACATCACTTTTCGAAGTTGACCCAAATACAAAAATGACGAGCTGTCTTGATTTGGATATTCTTAATGAATGTGATTTTATCAATCCACATCATTTTTGCAATATTAATATGGTTATATTCTATTAGACATCAAATAGTTCACTTTACTAAATGAAATTGTACACAAGTTGGTTATTATAATAGGCATTTTCATGTTGGGAGTATAATTAGGTAGAAATTTTGGTATTTAAATTTTTGGCGAACTTAGTAATGTTTCTCATTAGTATTTAGCACGTTGACCTGCATAAATGCATACTACTGGTGATCCTTTGTTTTCATCTCGGTAGGTAATCAAGCTATGCATTAATCAGAAACTTTCTACTAGAATCGTAAAGGAATCGATTGAGGTAGCTATACCAATGTTAGGCTGACATATTTTAAGATGTTTGATCATTTTACTTGTCCACTTGTTACACAAAATAGAGAAGATTCATATCAACGTTATGGACATGGAGAAAATAGTCAACTTAACGTGCTTGTTGCATGGAAGAAAGTTTAAATTCACGCTTGGACTATGAAGGAGATGGGTTGTGAAATTGAAAAGAACGTCTCATTAACTTCATTAATAATGTACAAGAGGTGCTCCTTATATATAAGTCCTAGATTATATATAATATGATAGGTGATGTGAGGAGTCCGAAACTAAAATGTGGTTCTTTTGGATTCAAAGAACTAAAATGTGTGAAAAAAATTAGGAAACAAAATCTATATAGCGCCCTAACTTAAGGCGCTATACGTCAACGACCGTTTGCCCAATTAAGTATGGCGCCTTAAGCTATATATAACGCCCTAGCTTATCGCGATATATATATTTTTTGGGCCCACCAATAATTTTTCTGGGCTTAACTGACAGAACAATAATTCAACTGGTATAACGCCCATATGTAATGCGCTATTATTTAACCTCTTTAAATAAGGCAAAAACCAATTCCTGGGGTACAATTATTTGAAGTATGCGCCTTACATATGGACGCTATACCCAGTTGAACTATTGTTACGTCAGTTAAGCCCAAAAGAATTATTGGTGGGTCCACGTAATATATATGGGGCGGTAAGCTGTATAAAGCCCTAGCTTAAGGCGCTATACTTAACTGAGCAAACGGCGGTTAAGGTATACGTCGTTAAGGTATACGCCTTAACTGGGCAACATCCATTAAGGTATACGCCTTAAGCTAGGATGTTATATATATTTTTGTTCCAGTTTTTTTCCACACAATTTGGTTCTTTGAGTCCAAATGAACCACATTTTGGTTCTGGACTCGTAATTTGAGGTAACAAGGGACTTTTATGTGATCTTAGGAGCTCAAGTTGTGCAGTTATAATTCAAGTGGTTTGGAACATTGTAGATTGATATTTGAATTGTATTCTGATAATCTCCTGGGTTTAACTTAGGCAAATGTTGTCTTTATTGATTTTCTGTATATTATTAAATCATGTCAAGCTGAAGCTAATTGCTTCAGATTTAACTCTTTTCTAGAGATGGTAATGGGACGGGACGGTTGCGGGGCGGGCTGAACTTTAACCCACAAAGATTTCAACCCGCCTCGCATAACAAGTTTTTCTATTTTCAGCCCGCCCCACCCCATACAACATTTTTTTTTGTGAGGAGTAATTCGGTGGCAAATCATTTTCTAACTTGAGACATCATTCAGCTCCATTCTTTAGATATTTTTCTAAAAATAATTTAAGCTTCAGACAGTGAAATGCTAATTAATATACTCACCTTTTCCCTTCTCAACATTTATTTTTGCTTTGTATATAAAATATAGTAGTATTTACTTAGAGAGAGACTTTTATATGCAATGTTATTGCTGTTTCTTTCAGTGCTGTTTTTCTTTCGCGGGATGATTTTAGCTTTGTCTTCGAAATTTATGATCCTGTAATTTATTTAGCTAAATTGTAGGCTTCAGACTCTTATATTAATAATATAAATAGTAAGAATACTCCAAAACAAAATGAAACTAACAATTATCCAATACATATTTATTTTGCAAAACTTTTTTTTCTCTCAATAGTACATTGGGAAAATTATATATTTAGATTCTAGATTATTGTCATAAGATTTGTAGTAATAATTAGTAACCAAGTACCAAAAATTGTTTGTTCAAGAATTAAATGTGTAGAAGATAACACTTTCAGTTGCAAATCCTTAACTTAGCTACTTATTTTGATCTATTACGCAGCCCGCAACAAACCCGCAACAAAACCCGTAACCGCTTTAAACATTTTTTAAAAATCTGAACCTGCCCCGCCCCCCGCCCAGCACCTGCATAACCTTAAAGCTGCCCCGCCCCGCCCCTTTGCCATCCCTACAGTCTTTTCTTTTGTTTGAACTATTTAGTGTTCTCCTAGTTATGATATCATTTTCAGGGCTTCAATATCTTTTGATTTGGAAATGTTCACTTGGTAACTTCTTTTTTTCATCAAACAGAATCTTAAAAGTTCTCATACGAGAATTCTGAGGTCAAATTGTTTCTTCATAATTCTGTCAATCCGATTATAGACTGAATTCATCAAGGACAGAGTCCCTGGAATCAAATATCAGATATGAGTTTTAAATAATTGGGAGGATTTTTGGTTTTTGTAATAGTTTTCCTACAATAGGTGTTGTCACCACATGTTTGTGTCTAAATCTGTGTCTATGCAGAATGTTCTATGGACCTGGGGGACCTTATGCATTGTTTGCTGGAAAGGATGCTAGTAGAGCTCTTGCCAAGATGTCCTTCGAGGAAAAAGATCTCACTGGTGATATATCTGGGCTTGGTGCATTTGAGCTTGACGCGTTACAGGATTGGGAGTACAAGTTCATGAGCAAATATGTTAAGGTTGGGACTGTCAGGCAGACAGCAGAGCCTGTAAGCAACGGGACAGCTAATAGTGAACATGTTGAAGCAAATAATCACGATGCTAAACCAGCAGAAGATGGTGCTTCAGAGAGTGTCAAGCCATCAGAAAATGCTGATCTTCGTAATGAGGCTTCATCAGGTAGTATTCCAGCTGAAACTGTGAACAAGTTTGATGGTGATGCTGACAAGTAGGAATAATTATGAACAATTTTCATGAGCAAGCCGAGAACTGGAGATAACAGCTTACCGTAAAAGCATGACGGTTGGTGCATGTGTATTATCTTTTATCAGATGGATGTTGATTCTAGCGCACGAAACTTCTTAGATAGTCAGATTTTAGTTGACATGGCTATTATGTTGTATAAACAAGCACTTAGCAAGATAATGATTATAAATAAATTTTACTTCCAACATTGGTATGATTCTATGGAGGTTATACTTGAGTTGCACTCAGCAACAATTGACTTACATGTTCCCAAGCATTGGGAATTCCCGTTGTCTCGTCTAAAGTAAACAAGGGCAACCCTACATCCAAAACCCTTGTGCCTTGTCCCTTTGTTTATGTGACGATCCAAAGAGTCATCACCTGTTTGCTTATCAAATTCTATACTTTCGAGGCCTTGAAAACTTTATTTAGAGTCGCTTCGATTTGCATGCGTAGTTCGGGCACATGGCCAAAAATTTTAAATGTGAAATTTTGTGAAAAATACTTCGTTTTGATGTTAAAATGAATAAATTTGACTTCGGTCAACATTTCGGGTAAACGGACCCCGGAGGGTACGTAGGAAAATATGGGACTTGGGCATATGCTCGAAATCAAATTCCGAGGTCCCAAGCTGGCGACGTGAACTTCTAAAGGAAATTGTTTTTATGAAATGTTTAAGAAAATTTGAAATGGAATCTGATTAAAAAGCGATGGTAGGGGGTCCGTATTTTGGTTCTGGCCCCCGGTACAAGTCTTGTATATGACGCGAGTTATTCCTGTAATATTTGGTTATAAACGGACGTCGTTTGACGTGATCCGGACCTTAATTGGGAAATTTGATTTTGAAAGGAGTTTTGAGAAATTTCAGTGATCTTGAGGTTTAATTCGATGTTCGTGATGTTATCTTGGTAACTTGATTACACGAATATGTTCGTAAAATGTTTTTGAAGTTGGATGTATATTTGGATTGGAGTTTCGAGGGCTCGAGTGTGTTTCGGGTAGGTTCCGTGATGCCTTAGGCTTTGGAATCAGATGTTGCAGGTTCAGGAAGTTGCAAGCCTCTGAACCCTCTTGTCCGGCTCGCGAGAAATCGCCCGCGGAGGGGTCGGTGCGACCGCTGTTGCCTTTATGCGGTCCGCGGTAGGTGCTGAACCGCAGGTCTGCAGCTAAGCCTATGCAGCCGCGGTCCATTTAGTGCGGTCCGCACAGGGAGTCTGCCAGAGGTATAAATAGACGAGAATTTCAGTAATTTTTTATTTTTCAAAACCCTAAAAACATAAGAGGCGATTTTTCAAGCAACCTTTTTTCTCCAAATCAATTGTAAGTCATTTTTAGCTAGTTTTCTTTAATCATTAACATCTTTTTACATGATTTCAATTTAGAATCAAAGATTTTCCTGGGGGAATTAGGTGTTTTGAGTAGAACTTAGGTTTTTTTCAAAAATAAGTGATTTGGTCCTCAATTTTACGTCCGATTTCAAAATAAATTGCATATTTGAGTTCATGGGGGAATGGGTAACCGGGTTTTGGTTCGAACCTCGGTTTTTAACCACGTGGCCCTGGGGGCAATTTTTGACTTTTTGGGTAAAACTTTGAAGAACACATTTTGATGTATTGAGGTTGGTTCATTTAGCATTTATTGATGTAATCAAGTAAATTGTGGATAGGTACAAACGTATTGGTGGTGGAATCAAGGGGTAAAACTATAATTGAGGCATGAGTGATGTTCAAGGCATTGAGGAAAGTTTTCGGTCTAACCTTAGCTTGAGGGATTAGGGGTTGAGTTATATGTGCTATTTGCTCCTTGTTGAGTACGGCGTATAGGGGTGGTGACGAGTATCTATACGTTGGTGTCAAGCATAACCGTGAGTCTTAAATTGAAAGTTGTTGTATTCTTAAATGACATCACGTATGCCTTAACTAATGATTTACCATATCGAGCAAAGATTATTTTATCCTCGTAGATCCTATTTATGATTTAGTATCTTCATTAATCAAATTGAGTTAAGGTTGGTTATAGCTGATTCTCCCTTGCCGGGATGATTATTTTATATTGTTGTTCCCTTACCGGGAAGTTATTATATTACTTTGTTCCATTGCAGGGATTTCTTGTAATTATATGATAAAATTGAATGGGATCGGGTGGTATGCCTACCACGAGATATAAATGAAATGGGAGCGGGTTGTACACCTACCACGAGATATGATGAAATGGGAGCGGATGGTACGCCTACCACGAGATGTAATAAAATGAGAGCGGGTGGTATGCCTACCACGAGATGTAATGAAATAGGAGCGAGTGGTACGCCTACCACGAGATGTAATGAAATGAGAGCGGATGCTACACCTACCACGAGATGTAATGAAATGGAAGCGGTGGTACGCCTACCACGAGATATGATGAAATGAGATCGGGTGGTACGCCTATCACGAGATATGATGAAATGGTATCGGGTGGTACGCCTACCGCGAGATATGATGAAATGGGAGCAGGTGCTACACCTACCACGAGATATGAGAAATGAGATTGGGTTGCACGCCTGCAACAACATTGAAACTGAAAGTGGAAGTTGTCTTTACTTCTTTTTATCCGTGTTAGAAGTTAAATTACAGTTTCTTTTAGTGTTCTTGATATTCTGTTTATCTGCCAACCCCGAAGCATGTTCCCCTTCCCCAGCTTTAAGTGCTTATTACTTGTTTATTTTTCCACCATATGTTATATAACTGTATAGGTTTATCTGGAGTCTAGTCCTAGCCTTGTCACTACCTCGCTGGGGTTAGGCCAGACACTTACCAGCACATGGGGTCAGTTGTGCTGGTGCTACACTCTGCACTTATGTGTAGATACCAGAGCAGTGTTTGGGCTGCAACATTTGTTCGGGAGCTAGCCTTCACGCCATCGAGACTCTGAGGTAGCCTTCCAGGCATCCGCATGCCCGATGTTTCGTCTATGTTATGTTTCATTCTAATATCTCATGTATTCGAGACAAACAATATTTTATTTCTTTCAAACGGTTGTATTTAGCACTCTTAGTAGTCAGTGGATGTTGTGACATCGGGTGCTGGGTAGAGATTTGTATTGGTTTTCTAGACATTTGTTTCTATATTCATCTAAGACTTCCACTAAATTTATTTTCCGTTGTTCTTTAAATGCTTATTCATTGCTAATTTAATTGGTTAAAACTAAACTAAAATGAAAAAGGTTAATAGCTTCCAAGGTTTATGGCTTGCGTAGCTTCCACGAGTAGGCGCCATCACAACTCCCGAGGGTGGGAACTCCGGGTCGTGACAAGTTCGTATTAGAGATCTAGGTTGCATAGGTCTCACAACTCATGGACAAGCTCTGTAGAGTCTGAGGGATCGATACGTAGACGTCTGTATTTAACCCATAGGCTACAGAGTTAGGAAAATTTCACATCTGTTCTTTAGTGTCGTGCGGATCAGTTTCTCAATGCTAATTGGATTTCTACTCTTTTCTTTTGCAAATAGTGAGAAGACACGCTTCCTCATCTACCGGACAGTAGCCCGAGGCCCCAGCAGCAGCTTCCACTAGGGGAAGGGGGCGAGGCCGAGGCCGTGCTAGAGGTCGAGGTTGGGGCAGAGCTCATGCCCGAGCAGCAACATCAGTGGTGGAGCCTCAGGTTGATTTTGAGGAGGAGGTTCCGGCCCCAGCAGTTCCGATGGGCCCAACTCAGGTCCCTGAGAGGTTTATTGCTAACCTAGTTCTTCAAGACGCTCTGGTCCGATTGGTGGGCCTCATAGAGAGTGTCACCCGAGCGCGTTTGCTTCCTATAACACCAACCACTTCTCGGGCTGGAGGAGGAGCTCAGACTCCTGCTACTTGCACTTCGGAGCAGGTAGCTCCCAGATTCAGACTCTAGCGATTTATCCAGTTGAAATAGTTCAGCCGGGTGTAGTGGCTCAACCCGGCAATGGAACGGCGGTGTTTGCCAGTGCTTTGATGAGGCTGGATAGGTTCACCAAGCTCTTCACTACTACCTTCAACAGTGCTTCTTCAGAGGATCCCCGGGATTTCCTATATAGCTGCCACGAGGTTCTCAGGAACATGGGCATTGTTGAGACCAATGGGGTTGATTTTGCTACATTCCGCTTATCAGGATCCGCCAAGACTTGGTGGAGGGATTATTGCTTAGCTAGACCAGCCGGATCGGCCAATGTGGCCCACAAAGTTGAGATGGTTTTGTCATAAGGAGGTGGTCATGGGTCAGACAAGAGGCGCCGTCATTCAGGCAAATTTTGTGGTACCTTGTATGGAGGTAGAGATTCATGTGGTAGAGGCCATCCTCCTAGGCCCTTCAGTCAGCCCTTCAGGTTTTTCATGGTGCTTCAGGTAGCTGTGGTTCTCAGATGTAGTTTCCCGATCAGCAGTCCTTTAGTGCACCACCAACACCTATTAGTGCACCACCGCTTCAGAGTTTTTAGGGCCGACAGCCGAGGGCTTATTTTACTTATGGTGACACGGGGCACATTGCTAGTTATTGCCTCGAGCTTCGAGAAATACTCCACACCATGGTTGACATTGATATCATATTGGGGATAGACTGATTATCACCTTACCATGCTATCTTGGATTTCCATGCCATGACTGTGACCTTAGCTTTACTGGGTATGCCTCGTTTAGAATGGAGAGGGACTCTTGATCATTCTACCCGTAGTGTTATCTCTTATGTGAAGGCTCAGCAATGGTCGGAAAGGTGTGTTTGGCCTATTTGGCATATGTTCGTAATTCTAGTGCCGATGTCCCTGCTATTTATTCAGTGCCCGTTGTTCGTGAGTTTCCTGATATTTTTCCTTCAAACCTGCCGGGTGTACCGCCTAATAGGGATATCGACTTTTACATTGATGTGGCCCCGGGCACTCAGCCCATTTCAATCCTGCCATATCGTATAGCCCTGCCTGAGTTGAAAGAGTTAAAGGAACAGTTGCAAGATTTGCTTGAGAAAGGTTTCATTGGACCTAGTGTATTGCCTTAGGGTGCGGTGGGGTTGTTCGTTAAGAAGAAGGATGGTTCGATGAGAATGTGCATTGATTACTTGCAGTTGAGCAAGGTAACAATCAAGAATAAGTATCCACTGCCGATGATTGATGATTTGTTCGATCAGCTTCAGGATGCCAAGGTATTTTCCAAGATTGACTTGAGACATGGCTATAATTAGTTGAGGATTAGGGCATCTAATGTCCCTAAGACAACATTCCGCACTCGGTACAGGCATTTTGAGTTCTTGGTTATGTCATTCCGGTTGATAAATGCCCCAGCAGCTTTTATGGATTTGATGAACCGAGTGTTCAGGCCTTATTTGGACTCGTTCGTGATAGTTTTCGTTGATGATATTTTGATATATTTCCGCAGCCTGGAGGAGCACGAGCAACATATCAGGGTGGTTCTTCAGAATTTGAGGAATATTCAGCATACCATGTGGGCTTAGGACCACCATGGGCCGGTTCCACCCATTGGGACCGTGAGACCAGGACAGTTTGACCCGGGACCGCCCAGGACCGGCCCGCCTCAAGCCTGGGACCGCCAGGACTGGCCCATTTTTTGGTGGTACGCCTACCACAAGATGTAATCAAATGAGCGAGTGGTATGCCTACCACGAGATGTAATGAAATGGGATCGGGTGGTACGCCTACCACGACATATGATGAAATGGGATCGGGTGGTACGCCTACCACAAGATATGATGAAATGGGATCGGATGTTACGCCTATCACGAGATATGAGAAATGGGATCGGGTTGTATGGCTGCAACAAGATTGAAACTGAAAGTGGAAGCTGTATTTACTTCTCTTTATCCGTGTTGGAAGTTATTACAGTTATCTTTGGTGTTCTTGATATTCTTTTTATCTTCCATCCCCGCAGCATGTTCCCCTTTCCCAGATTTAAGTGCTTATTACTTGTTTGCTTTTCCTCTATATATTATATAACGATACATGTTTATCAGGAGTCTGGTCCTAGCCTTGTCACTACCTCGCTGGGGTTAGGCCAGACACTTACCAGCACATGGGGTCGGTTGTGCTGGTGCTACACTCTACACTTATGTGCAGATACCGGAGCAGTGTTTGGGCAACAGTATTAGTTCGGGAGCTTGCCTTCAGTCCATCGAGAATGCGAGGTAGCCTTGCAGGCGTCCGCAGGCCCGGCGTCTCCTCTATCTTATGTTTCATTCGGACATCTCATGTATTCAAGACAAATAATATTTTATTTCTTTCAAATAGTTGTATTTAGCACTCTTAGTAGTCCGTGGATGTTGCGACACCGGGTGCTAGGTAGAGATTTGGATTGATTTTCTAGATATTTATTTCTATATTCATCTAAGACTTCCGCTAAATTTACTTTCCGATGTTCTTTAAATGCGTATTCATTTCTAATATAATTGGTTAAAAGTGAACTAAAATGAAAAGGGTTAGTAGCTTCTAAGGTTTATGACTTGCCTTGTTTCCATAAGTAAGCGCCATCACGATTCTCGAAGGTGGGACCTCCAGATCGTGACAGTTTACATGTTGTATTTGTGGCACTCAAACGATTTCCTCTGAAAGAGAAGTGGTGAATTTTGGTGTTAGAACCGAATTGAAGGATCGTGCATATTGATTTTGTTTTTCAGTATGCTCATCACAGTAAGAAAACTTTTACCATTACCATATGCTGCAGTTGGTATTATTGTGCTACTGATGATTGCTGCTGGTTTATCGGATCAACAAAGCTGCAAAGTTGTCCTAGACCAAATGGAACAATGACTTCAATCTTTTAGCAATGGGGTTAGCTGTTTGTTATAGATGGATAATTACCAAAACAGGTCTTAGTTAATCCCTATTACTACTAATAATTGTTTGAACAAAACATCTATTTAAGATTAATGCAACAAATGCGACGGATGCGTGAGTAGCCTATGTAATTTCAAGTATTGCATTTGTTTTCGATTTCTTTTTCTTGATTGGGAGCAATCCTCACCGGTAGCAGGAGCCCTTCTATGCATTTTTACTACAGCCAACAATATTACTACTGCTGCTAGTAATTCCTAAGGGGACTCCTTCTGCTCGATTCGATGAACTTGCATATGACATTGAACATTTACATACTACCAGCAACATGATTTATTCACTTACTTCTATGTCTCTTGCTTTTAATTCTCTCGACTATAGTAGTCTGTTTGAGGAACGCTATCAAGGTGAGGTAAAGATGGTCTTGTGTCGTTTGTTATGCAGACAAGTTATGTTGCGATTAGTTATGTTGAGATTAGTTATATTGGAATTAGCTATTTTGGTATTATTTTTTATTGACTATTTGGCATGTTATATCAATCATGAGATTGCCAATTTACTGTTTTATCATGCGATAACTTATTCTGGGATTATTATTTCACTCTTTGGTAGATATAAATTATTTTGGTATTATGTTAGTACTGAGATAATTTATCCCAGAAGTAGTAATCAAGCAAGAGATAAGAGGGGACTAAACTTTTATCTCAGAATTGTACTTGTCCAAATTTGGCCGATCGCGACCAGCGATGAAGTACCACAAACGACCAGGTATCATCGAGTCGACGTTTCGAAGGAAAAGACCTTAAGGCAAAAGAAGAAACTGTGTGTACCATGTAATAGTGTAAACCCATTAGGGAACATTAGGAATATTCCGTCGAATATTCCTTGCATTTTTTTCTTTCAATTTAGAAGAGTTTCTCTCTAGTATAAAAGGGGGATAGTAACCTTGTAAGGCAAGGGGAAAAACTCTAGAAAAGTCACTATTTGAGAACGGAAAGAAACATATTAAAATCATCTGTTTATCTATTACTTCTTCTAGAGATTATTATATTCAACTAAGATTTACCCTTCATTCTTTGATTCATTAAATCTAACAATTTGGCATCATTTGTGGGAATTTCTATAGCTGAAATTATAGTTTCTATCTAGATTCTTGAAAACAATAATCGCTTTTTCTTTAGCTTAACAACCAGTGATGACGGGAAAGGTAGAAGCAGGGCTAAATGCAATAGTGGATGTCATGAACAACCTCCTGAATTCCCTCAATGAACGTGGAAAAGATAATGAGAATGCAAAAATAAGTGTTACACCGGAGGGGGAGATATCACCTACTCCTCACGGGGATCTTACAATCTTACACGAGAAGGGAACCTCAACCTCTACAGCAGGAGAAACACCACCAGCAGTCAAAAGGTTACTGAAAGAATGGTTAACGAGTGCCTTGAGCAACATGCTCGAGAAGCCCCTCCAGAGAGCATTGAAAATGTGCTACCCGCATAAATCACAGCTGCTGCCAATGAGCCAAATGCTACACGAAAAAGTAATACACGCACTATTACTGATGCAGGTGATGCCGCACTTATGGCTATATTAAGAAAAATGGAAGAGATGGAAAATGAGAACAAAGCACTCCATGACTAAATGAAGGAACATCAGGAAAGAGTCGATAAAATACCAGCTGCTCCGAAGATATTACCAAAACTCGATGTGGGCTGATTCGTCGAACAACCTTATAGCAAAGACGCTGCCCCCCATTCTATTCTGAAAACCTTCAAAATGCCGCCATACTTGAAAATATACGACGGGACCACGGACCATTTAATCAACCACATTATCGCAATAAAGGGTAACGATCTATCAAAAGAACAAGTACCGTCTGTACTGCTAAATTTTTTGGCGAAACTCTCACGGGGTGGGAGGGGGGAGCATTGACATGGTATTCCCAACTACTGGCACCCATCGATAACGATGTTCTTGGAGATGGAAAATAAATTTGCTACCACTCACCCGGGAGCAAAGAAGGATGAAGCTAGGATTAATGATATCTTCGCTGTCAGGCAAATAACATGCGAGACAGTTCAGGATTTCCTAGCACGATTCAACCGAGTAAAGATTAGCCTACCGAACGTGTAAGAAGAAATGGCAGTAACAACCTTCCAAAATGGGTTAAACAGGAACAGATCAAAGGCAACCAAGAAACTACTCAGTAGACTCATGAAGTATCCCCCCACTATGTGGGAAGAAATCGACACCGCCTATTGTGCCGAAGTGAGGGCAAACGAAGATGACATGAACGGCCTGCTTCAGCGATAAACATTCGTCCATTCCGAAACAAGGAGAGATTGATGCCATGATGGGCGAAGAGATCAATTACCATGTTTCAACCGAGAACCGCATCAACCCTATATCTGAGCATCCAATCCTTCACCGCCCCTTCGACATGCAGACATTGCGCCTCGGCATATCTCATCCTCCCAAAATGAAAAAGATATGCCTCCGTTACTATTGGCTTATAATTTTAGCATTTCCCCCTCAGAAATCGTGTACGCACTAGAGAAGCTCGGCAAGAAGGTGCATTAGCCGGAAAAGATGAAATTGTACCCAAACAGAAGGAGGTCAAACGTCTTGTGTGAGTTCCACTAGCAAAGGGGACACAAGACCGAGGACTGCTAGGTCTGCGGTAGGAAGTAGCATGGATGTTAAATCAGGGATACCTGAAAGAACTGCTGAGCGACAAAGGACGAGCCAACTTCGCTCGAGGGCGCGATCAATCTCAACGACCTCCAAAGCTACCATCACCAGCTCATACCATACAAATGATCATTGGCAGCAGCAACGACGCGGTAATCAACCATATGAAATTCATCACCACCCATATGCTCAAACGGACAGTCACCCACGAATGGTACGACAACCTCGAAGATAGTATCATCTTTGATAAGTCAGATGCCGGAGATTTGTCTTTCCCTCACTATGATGATTTAGTTATAACTTTACACATTATGGATACCGACGTAAAAAGAATAATGGTGGATGACGGAATCAACGCATGTATTATTCAAGCATGAGTTCATATGCAAATGAGTAGTGAGGATAAAATAATTTCGCGTTGCATAACAGTGACAAGTTTTAATAATGCAGTAAAGCAGACATCTGGAAAATAGTGCTATCTGTCCTGGCAGGAGGGGTTACCCTGAAAAACATTCCACGTCATAACCAGGAAACGACCAACAATGCTATCATAGAACGACCATGGATACATGCCATGCGACCTGTCCCTTCAAGCTTCTACCAAGTAATTAAATTTTCCACCTATGAGGGATATTTAACATCCTAGGCGAGCCACATACAGCCCAAGAATTCTACCGGATCTCCCAAGTTAAACATACACCAAACAACTAAAAGGGGAAAGTGAGGAAGCATAGCAATCAGCAAGGTCAGGAACCAAACCTGACGCGCAAGCAGAGGCCATCAAAGAACCGGACGTCGTAGAAGCTTGCAAGGCAACCATAGAAGATCTTGATCCTGTCCAATTAGATGACACCGACAACACAAAAAAGGCTTATGTTGGACACAACCTCTCAAAGCCAGGTAAGTATCGAGAGTTTTTGACTAATAACGCTGATTCATTTTCTTTTTCACACTCAGATATGCTAGGAATCCCAAGGGATATTGCCACGCGTAGGATGAATGTCGATCCAGTCTATCCGTCAGTATGGAAAATGAGGAGGAAGTTCAATGCCACGATAAATAAGGGGGTCAGCGAGAAGGTTGACAAGTTACTTGCCAACGGTTCCATCAGAGAATCGAAATACCCCCAGTGGGTCGCCAATGTGGTCATGGTAAAAATGAAGAATGGGAAATGGCGAATATGTGTCGACTTTACCGATCTAAAAAAAGCATGCCCAAAGGAATCTATCCGAGTACCTCACATCGACCAACTTATCAATACAACAACATGGCACGAATTGCTGAGCTTCCTGGATGCCTACTTCAGTTACAACCAAATTCTAATGGTTGAAAAAGATCAAGAAAAGGACACTTTTATCACCAATCGAGGAACGTACTACTCTAAGGTGATTCCGTTCACGCTTAAAAATGCAGGGTCATGTACCAAAGGTTAGTCACCAAAATGTTCAAAGAACAACTCGGTAAGACAATGGAGGTTTACATCTATGGCATACTAGTGAAGTCAACAAATAAAGAGGATCACATTGGTCAATTGAAGGAATCTTTCAAGATATTAAGGCAGTACGGGATGAAATTAAATCCCGAAAAGTGCATCTTCGGTGTAACTTCAGGAAAGTTCCTCGGTTTTCTAGTGTCACAAAGGGTAATCGAGGTCAACCCAGTCCAAATTAGGGCCATCATGCAATACCGGAGATATTGACCAGCAAAAAGCAGGTGCAAAAATTAACATGGAGAATAGCCGACTTTTCAAGGTTCATTTCACGATCCTAGGATAGATGCCACAAATTCTTCAATGTGCAAAAGAAAGACCATGGGCTGCAATGAAACAAAGAATGCGTCGACGCCCTTAGAAAATTGCAAATGTATATATCGTCGCCACCACTACTCATCAAAGAAGCCCCAGGTGAATGTCTACTTGTGTATCTAGTAGTTTTCGAAGTTGCAGTAGATGCGGCATTGGTCCGTGAGAATAAAGGTACGCGATATCCAATTTACTATATCAGCAAAACTCTAATCGATGCTGAAACAAGGTACCCTCACCTTGAAAACTAGCTCTGGCATTGGTCGTAGCTTTACGAAAGCTTAGATCGTACGTTCAATGTCATCCCATAAAGGTGGTGACAACCTTCCCCCTAAGAGGTATCCTACACAAACCTGAACTATCGGGTAGACTAGACAAGTGGTCTATAGAACTAAGCGAGCACGACATAACGTACCAACCGCGAACTGCCATTCAGTTGCGAGTGTTTGCTGACTTTGTCGTTGATTTCATCACCTAGTATTGCCCGAGGTTGAACAGGAAGCACTCCGCGCTTCGTCACATACTGGCATCTGGGTCCTCTACACTGATGGTGCCTCTAATGCCTCGGGATAGGGTATGGAACTCGTCCTCGAGTTCCCTACAGGTGAAGTAATTTGCCACTCCATATGATGCCCCGAGATGACTAACAATGAGGCCGAATATGAAGCTGTGATTGCTGGTTTGAAGTTAGCCCTTAAATATGGCGCTCGACGACTCATCCTCCACTGTGACTCTCAACTCGTAGTGAACCAAGTCACCGGGACTTTCCAAATCAAAGAGCAAAGACTATAATTATGCCAGTCTAAAATCCACAAACTATTGCTAGGTTTATAAGAATGCCACTTCAACCAAGTACCTAGGGCACAAAATATAGAAACGGATGGCATCGCTAAACTAGCTACATCCACCAAGAATATCAACATGGAGAATATTGTCACCCTCTTCATTCCTCAATAGACCACGTTGAGGTACACTCAATAAACTTAACTTGGGACTGGCATAGCCGCATCGTAGCCTATTTGCATGATGGAATTCTCCTGCAAGATAAAAAAGAAGCCAAAAAACTCCCGGTGCAGGTAGCGAATACAGTCTAGTAAACGGTGATCTCTACAAATAACATTCAGCGGCCCCTTCGCTAAATGTCTTGGGCCACATTAAACAAGGATATTACGGGAAGAAGTACACGAAGGGAACTATGGTGCCCGCATGGGAAACCGCACCCTCGCCCGATACCTTATCCACGTCGGGTACTACTAGCGCACAATGAAAAAAGAAGCTGCCGATTATGTCCTAAGATGTGAAAAATGTAAAAAATTACGCCCCTATGATACATTAAGCAGGGATACTCCTTCATTCCGTCACTTCACCATGGCCATTCATAAAGTAGGGAATGGACATAGTCAGCCCCCTCCCAGCAGGACGAGGTAAGGTACGCTTCCTTTTGGTTCTAACTAATTACTTTTCAATATGGGTTGAAGCAGGCGCCTACACTCAGATACGTGAGTACGAGGTCATCACATTCATATGGAAAAACATCATATGCCATTTTGGCATCCCCAAAGAAACAACTGCCACAACGAACCTTAGTTCATTGGGAAAGAGAACGACTGAGTTTTTCAAAAAAAGGTATATCAAACGAATACTAGCGATGCGGTATCACCCTGCTGCCAATGGTCAAGCCAAATCCTCCAACAAAGTAATACTGAATATATTGAAAGAAGCTTGAGGATGCTAAAGGGCTATGGTCTGAACTGCTACCGGAAGTGTTATAGGTGTACCACACTACTCCAAAAAGTAACAAAAGAGAAACGCCATATTCACTGGTCTACGTGACTGACACAGTTATACCTGTCGAGGTTAGGGAACCCAGTTTGAGGTACTCCAATGAAAGCGGACCAAGCAATGAAGAAAGTAGGCCACAAGATCTGGTTGAAAGAAGAAAAGAGAGACATGGCCCACATAATAATGGTAGCTCAGAAGCAGCAAGTAGAAAGATACTAATACAAGAGAGCCAAGGTGCGACCCCTTAAAGTAGGAGACTACGTCCTCAAGGCTAAAACACAAGCATCAAAAGACCCTAATGAGGGAAAACTGGGGATAAATTGGGACGGACCATACAAAATCATAGCTGCAGCAAATAAATGAACATTCCAGTTAGAAACAATGGAGGGAAAGCACTCCAAAACAAGTGGAACATTGCCCACCTCAAGTACTTCCACTTATAAAAGGCATCACCTAAGTCATACTCTTTTTCCCTTACCCAGGTTTTGTCCAAATCGGGTTTTTCCGGGGAGGTTTTTAATGAGGCGGAAAGGGAGACACCTCAAGGGCCTAATTACCTCGACCCGTCGATATAATTCTCGGAGCAAATTAATGAAAGGACTACATATAGATAATCAATCTCCATTGTATATACTGAATCAAATATCCATTGTATATACAGAATCAAATCTCCATCGTATGTGTAGAACCAAATCTCCATTATATGTGCAGAACAAAATCTCCATTAGTCGACATGTGACGTCTTCCTACAGAACGCGATCGGATCTCAAAAAAATGGCCAAGGCCATCGACGAAAAAATAAGTTCAACCTCGTTCGAACTACGATGAGATCCTACTTCAATGATATTTCGAAGCAACATCCCTATGGCCAAGGCCATCAATGACTGAATGAGTTCAATCACGTTTGAACTACGATAGGGTCCTACTTCGAAGACAGTTCGAAGCAACATTCCAATGGCCAAGGCCATCGAAGACAAAATGAGTTCAACCTTGTTTGAACTACGATGGGATCCTACTTCGACGATAGTCGAAGCAACATCCTAGTCGCCAAGGCCATCGATGACAAAATGAGTTTGATCTTGTTCAAACTATGACAGGATTGTACTTCGATGACCGTTTGAAGCAACATCCCAATGGACAAGGCCATCGATGACAAAATGAGTTCGACCTCGTTTGAACTACGTCGGGATCCGACTTCGTCAACAGTTCGAAGCAACATCCTAATGGCCAAGGCCATCGATGATAAAATCTATTCGACCTTCTTTGAACTACGACGGGATCTCACTTCGATGACAGTTCGAAGCAACATCCCAATGGCCAAGGCCATCGGTGAAAAAATGAGTTTGGCTTTTTTAAAACTATGTCGGGATCCTACTTCGACGACAGTTCGAAGCAGCATTCCAATGGACAAGGATATCGATGATAAAATGAGTTTGACCTCGTTCGAACTACAATGGGATCTCACTTCGATGACAGTTCGAAGCAACATCCCCATGGCCAAGGCTATTCAACAACAAACAAGTTCGACCTCATCCGAATTACAACAGGATCTTACTTTGACGACATCTCGAAGCAACACACCAATGGCCTAAGCTATCGACGAGTAACCCAGTATCATAAACATTGCAAAGAAGAGCAAACCAAAAAAAATATATTTTTATATTGCATCAAAATATTATGGGCTTAAGGATTCCCTCTACAACAATCCCAAAATAAAAGCAAAAACAAGTGAAGACTACACATCATTCCCGATAGGATGAACGTTTTAGTACCATGAGTCTGAGGCTAAATGATTTGCGTTATCGGAATTGATGTCGCCCCCATCAGGTGTATTGGGGTCGTAACTGTAAGCCTCATAAGCCGCACGAGCTGCGGTATGCATGGCCTAAAGCTCCACTTCAGTCACCCTTCCTTCGTCATGAAAAGCCTTGTACATATCTAGCCTAGCCTCAGCATGGACCCACAGCTCATATAAATAATGAGGCACGAGATGTAGAAGGGTGAGAACGTTGGGTTGCATCTTTTGCCCTCAACGAGGCCACTTGCCCATTCAGTGCAGATAGCTCTGCCTCAAAGACTTTAACACGCCCTTTAAGACTTGTAACTTTAAGGTTAGAGGACTCCATCTCCCAACCAACTCCGACCTATAAATACGAAGGGTATCTTCCAAAGACATTGACTCAGAAATAGCCACTGCAAGCTTATCAACACTAATGTCCAGCTCACCCCTAAGCCCTTCAATCTCCGCTGCCTTAACACTTAACTCAATGGTCAAGTTGGCCCTTCGCCTGCAAATCGGCATTCTCAGCCATCATCTTTTTTGTAAGGACCTGATCAGCTGTTTTGAGCTATAGCACATCATTCAAATGTCTGAGGCTATGAACAACTTCATTTAAGGTATTATGACTTGTACGCATGGTCGAAATTTAGTTTCGGAAAGTTCAGAATTGATTTGGAAAGAGAATTCTCATTTACGAAGCTTAAAGTTGAAAAAATTAATTAGGATTGGAACTTTGAGTCAATGACCTCGGAATCAGGATCTAAAGGTTCTACCAGGTTTGTATGATGATTTCGGACTTGGGCGTATGCCCAGATTCGGTTTTGGACTACCCGGGAGCATTTTGGCGGCTATTATGGAAAGTAGCATTTTGAAAGAAATTTCATAAGTTTGAGTTGAAGGGCATTTCAGTTATATGGATGTCCGTTTGGGATTTCAAGTTTGGGAGCAGCTCCGTATTACGATTCTGGAGTTGGGAGCATGATCAGAATTGAATTCGGAGGTCCATAGGTCATTTTGGAGCTATTTGGCTAAAGATAAAAATTTGAAGGTTTTTGAGAAATTTGATAGAAAGTGGACTTCTTGATATCAGGGTCCGTATCCAATTTCGAAGGTTGGAATAGGTCCGTTATGTCAAATATGACTTGTGTGCAAAATTTGAGGTCAATCAGACATGATTTGATAGGTTTAAGCATCGAAAGTAGAAGCTGGAAGTTTTATAGTTCATAAAGCTTGGATTGGGGGTTGATTCATGATTTTTGCATTGTTTGATGTGATTTGAGGCCTCGAGCGAGTCTGTGTTATGTTTTTGGACTTGTGCGGGTGTTTGGTTTGAAGCCCGGAGGGCTCGGGTGAGATTCCGGAAAGCTTCGGAGTGATTTGCCAAGAATAGGAATTTCTGGTTCAGGTATGATTGCAATTGCGATGTATTGGATCGCAATTGTGAACTTGCATTTGCAAGCTTGGGCTGCTGCGTGGAGGATTGCATTTGCGATGCGTTGGCAGCAAATACGACTTCGCATTTGCGAGTCCCATCTCGCATTTGCGAACCCGAGCTGCTGAGTGGGGAATCGCATTTGCGAATGGGCCATCGCTCATGTGATGCTGTCCTTTTTGCATTTGCGAGGAATTCTGTCGCAAATGCGACTTTGTCAGGGAAGGTCGGGCTTCGCATTTGCGAAGATTTTGTCGCAAATGGAACATCGCAATTGCGAGCTTGGAGTCGCAAATGCAACTTTTCCGTCTGGAGCTGTGGCTTTTTAATTCGAAACTTAGCCTATTTTCCTCCTTTCCCACTTGGCCTTAGGCGATTTTTGAGAGCATTTGAGGAGGGATTCCATCATCATCAAATATGTAAGTAATTTCTATGCATCTTAAGTTAAATGCAATGGTTATGGGTAGATTAACATGTAAAAACTAAGGAAAATCAAAGGGTTTATATGAAAACCTAGAAAATTGATATTCTTGAAATTTGACCACGATTTTAGACATGGAATTGAGCGTACATCATATATTTGAGTTCGTGAGGTTATGAGCATACTTATTCTTTGAAAATTTTGATAATCCAGGCACGTGGGCCTGAGGGCATTTTTGTCAACTTTTCGATCGGGGTAAGGAATTGTTGTAAATTGGGTTGTAATGAATAATTGAGTATATATTAATGGATCGGTATCATTATTGGCTAGCTTTGGCACTTTTTTCATTAATTAGAGTCTTCGGAAGGGCGTGGAATGCCGGTTATGGATCTTCGGAGTGAGGTGAGTCTCCTTTCTAACCTTGTAAGAGGGAATTGTCCTCATAGGTGAGTTAATTGGTTATGTGCTCCTATCAGTGGGGGCTACGTACGCACGAGGTGATGAGAGTCCGTGCATAGATACTATTATGCTATTGTCCAGGCAGTCTAGGACCCAAAAGTATACTATACTTGGATTAATTATAAACTTATTGACATTTGAGTTGCTTAAATCACCTCGAGTTAGTACATGAATTTCCACAAATGATTAAACTTCATTTTCAAAAAAATCTTTAAAAGAGAATTGGCTTTTCTGTGGATGATTGTTCCTTGTTGACTAATTGATTGACCTTCTGTGTGTGTTCAATTTTTGAACGGGCGGAACGCCTCGGCAGATTAAGTAGATGCATCTATATGCACGCCGTCGACCCTCGGCAAGTGCACAGTTTATTTTCTGTTGGAGCGAGCCGTACAGCATGATTTGCGCATGCTTGTATGGTGCCTTGAACTTATTAAAGTTGTGATTTCCTCTTCATGACTTGAGAATATTTGGAAAATAAAAAAAAATAAAAAATAAATTTTGGAAATTTCCAATTAAAGGAATAATTATTTAGTTGTTTCCTTCTATTTAGTAAAAACTATGTTTGTAGAAATTCAAGATTTAAGGTATTATTGACATCATTATTGGACCACCATTAAGGGTCAAAGTTGACCATCTCGTCTCTACCTTTTCGAGATTAGACGGGATACTCATTGAGTTACGTGGTTTACGTACTCATACTACACTTTGTGCATTTTTGTTGCACAAGTATATGTAACTCTAGCAGCCTACTGGGCATAGCAGCACGGATGATTCTGGGACTAGGTGAGTTGCATTATTTGAGATGGCCGCAGCTAGTACAGTCGCTTCTAGTATACTGTATTTACTTCCTGTCCATTGTATTCCGGAAGGATGTTGTATTTTATTTCCTTAGCAGTAGATGCTCATACACTTGTGAAACCGGGTTCTTGGAGGATTTTTTGGTTATTAAATGTTTAGTTTGTTAAAGATTTCATGGTTGTTTCTGTAAATTTTATTATTCGTTATTTAATGTGTAAAGAAAAATGATTTTAGACAATACAAAAATTGGAATTTAATTAACTATTTTGGTTGGCTTGCCTGACAGTGGTGTCCGGCTCCACCACGACCTTTTGTGGATTTTGGGTCGTGACAACGTGGTATTAGAGCACTAGGTTCCTAGGGTCTCTCGAGTCATGAGCAAGTCTAGTAGAGTCTCGCAGATCGGTACGGAGACGTATGTACTTATCCTCGGGAGGCTGTAGGACTGTTAGGAGTACTTCCTATCTTGATTCCTTATCGTCTAGCTTAACTTCCTGTGAGGCTTATTCATTTGTTTCTTTCCTACTCAATCTTATGCTATGCGAAGCGCTTGACATAAATCTAGAATGGAAGAATTGTAATGGCACTATGAATGTGGTGCAGTTGTTTCTCCCTGCGGGGTTATTAGAGCTATTACCATCGCCTTGTGGAAGGAGATTCTATTGATTCGGCTCAGTAGCGGTACTTCGGAGAGCTCTAAGGTTAGGCACTAGTTGTCGTGATACTTATGAACGATTATTCTGCAGTATCAATATGATGGTAGGATGTTTTCCTACGTGTCAAGGTAGTGAATGATTTGAAGGGAGGTTTACTCAGTGCCTGATGTAAAGATTTGATATTTTATTCCCGAAAAGGGGAAGGCAATGGGGCTAAGAATGTTCAGATGTGGGTTGAGGGGGTAACAAGACCTGGTATTTGCGAGCGTGGTAGAATTTTCATCTACAATGTAGTGTCATCGTCCTCGATTGAATGTGTTAAGTTCGCCGGTGTTATGGTTTTCTGCAATTCGCCTTGGGATAAGGCCCTGTAAAATAATATTGGAAAGACAATAGTAAATGTCGCGGAGTGTGATTGTTCAGATTGAATCGGTGTTTCTAATGTTGATGGCTCGAGAAAGGCGATCTTTATAAAAGTTTAATGGTTAGTAGCGATTCATGGGTTCAAGTGCTATAAAGAGGGATTTACTAAAGGCAACAACTGAACGACAAACGATGAGGAAAGACATGTTGGAAGTGACGCGGTGGCTGAAAATTCTATAAGGCCGAGTATAAGGGGCCAAGGATCGAGTAGTCGATTAAAGGGATGAGTTCCGTCAAAGTGGGAGAGTGGTGGAGTTGCATATAGGCATTGTTGTAGGATGACTATGCACTTTAAATAAGAGTTTGGAGTGATTTTGGGGAATTTTAGTGATCGGTGGATTGGGGTCTACGATCTTAATTAGAAGCATGGGCTATTATGCGGCAGGAGACTTGGTGTAACGGAAAGGAGCTACTTGAAATGAAGAAGGATACAATATAATTTGAATTGGAAGGATGTTTCCGCACATTTAATTGATGTACACGAGGGTTGAAAGGACTCATGCAGCTTGAGGGATTAACTTGGACTCAGGATGGGTTATTGATGTCATGGTGATTGTACCCCGTGCAGCAACGTTGGAAGATGTCGAAATGTGATTTCTATAGGTGGGTTATTCCTTGTGAGCAGGTTAGCCGTCACATACTTGGCGAGGCTTCTGCGAAGAATTCTAATGGTTATACAGCAAAGGGATCGGTCATGCGAATGTTCTTGATGATTCAGAGTATAAAAAGGGGGTTTCCACAGTAAGATATCGAGAATTTTTGTCGTTGATTGCACAAGGTTATGTCAATATGAGATTACGAATTCTGGTAAATTCCAGAGTTGTGTAATAGTGGCTTCGAGCTAACTGGGAGAGTCCCGCCACCAATGATGGGGTTGTATGGTTGATTACTCACGGGATTTCTGATTATTAGCATATTTATGGTTATCTCAGCTACGAGAAACGAACATAGGTGGTAGATTGAGCAAAGGAATTATTAAATGTAGGGTATCATTGGCCTTATTGGCCCATGTTCAGATTTGGGGAAGGGTTCAAGATTGTGCTTTGTAAAGATGCGGATTCTAAGGAAATGATTATGCCAGGTGCTTCAACAATGGGGTATTCATGTGCTAGAAGATTTTTTCGAATTGATTATATTCGGGGCCAATTCAAAGCGGGTGTCTCTCAACAATGGTCCTAGTGAGTTCAAAAGATAAAGTGTGATGCCTAATGATTTAGAGCCTATGGGTATGGTTAAGAATCAATCTTGATAGTAGCCTGTAAGAAGAGGCATAGAATGTTCTATGACGTTTTGACTTGTGATGTAGCAATTGGGAGGTATAAAATGGTTCGTGGGATTTGAGACAGCATGGTCTCGTGATTCATGGTCCCTCGGGAAGAGTGCAGATGGAGCGTTTTAAGTGTTGAATGGGGTTATCATTGTCTGTATGGAAATCAAGGAAAAATTAGAAGAAAATGGATTGGTTAGCCATAGTCGAATTGGCATGTTGCTGGCAATGATCAGTTCTTTCAGCGTGAACAAGTTATGCAAGTGAATTGTGACGGTGCGTGCAAGGCTTGTCGGCCGCTGTAGTTAGTGTTATATAGAAAGTATTCTACCGTTGTGGCCTATTATGTAGAGGTGGATCCCGGAAAAGATATGGTGGTTTGGATCACTACTTAGAGATTTGAAAATTCTACGACTATAAAACTTACATGTGCGTTGCTATGGTTATCCTGAAGCGAGTTAAGTGAAAAGCTTTTACATGATAAAGTGTTATAATAGTGGTTCCGAAGCAATGATGAAAAGCGTGTTCTACCGTATTTGGCATGTTAAGTGCATGAGTGGTATGGAACTTGAAAGTGAGAATCAAGGTTGGTATTGGCTTCAACATCACCTGAGATTGGTGTTTTGCAAGGAAGGCCTTGTATCCTGGTGAAGGAATTCTTGATCACTTTTCAGCGTTAGTGCGACCGATGGTTTGGGTGTACAGACCTGTTATGTGTTTAGGAAGGTTGTGGGAGCGTGTCCCACATGAAGGTTTTATAAGTATGTCATGTAGTCACTTGATTGATTTAAGATTTAAACCAAGTATGAGGATTGTGGTAATATCATTAATTTGAGAATTTATGCCAGGAGGGCACTTAGTTTATTGGGTTATGGACTGTGGAGGTTTGCTCCGTTTATGATGGTGGTGCTTATGTATTTTTAGAAAAGGGGGTGAGTATAGACCTTTGAAAGGTTATTGGCCTAGTTTGATACGATCAGGATTGACTTGAGGTCGGTGGATGGATTTAAATATGAATATGGGCTCTATGTCAGGCTAGTTGTGTTCATTTAAGTAAAACGCTCCTTAGGGAGGAGTAGTAGGGGTGTTATTTTGTCATCAACTATTCCGGGTAATGATGTATTGCCTCGTATGAGTTTTGAGACGGCTTGGTAATTTCTTATGTGTTGAGGTTCCGTGTGGAAATGATATTATATGAGCAGGATGGTTCTTGAGATTCAGATCATGTATCACACCTCAGCTGTGCTTGAGTTTTGTAGCCCATAGTGCTGTATGTTTCCCTCAGGGATGGTATTATGCACCTAGCGTGTTTCTGACCAATATTCGGTATTTTGTTGCAATGAGCAATTTAGCTTGATGTATATCTCCTTATGAGAGCTCTAGGTGTGGATCGGGTGGCACGCCGCCATGGGTATGTTGTTTGGATCGGGTTGCGCTTCGCAACAACGTGATGTTCAACACAGTTCCTTATATCTATTTTATGTGTTTTGTTTCCTATCTTATGAGGAAAGTTCGTATTAGCTGAGAGCCCGCGTCGCATATATGATTCGCGAGCGGGGTGTTTGTTTAGTATGTTACCCACGTCGCATGTATGATTCGCGAGCGGGGTAATTGTATCCCTTTTTCAGAGTTTCTGATTGGTAGCCTATTGGCACATGGTAGCCCCATATGAGAATTTTTTTCATTCCGTGGTGGCTTATTGATTGAGCAGTTCGTACTAGGTGAGACGAGATTATTGGATTTAGGATCAGTGCAATCTGATTACGTGAAATATATTAAGGAGAAAAGGTCATTATTTGGTTCAGCATGAGGTAATGTTTTTTGTCACAAGTATAGACTCAAAGATTGGTTGACTCGGAAGTTGATTATGAATTTCTGCACATCTCTTCTGTTGTGACGGCATTGTAAGAGTTATAGTAAGACCTGCGTATGTCATGGAGTGCAATGAGAGCATCAGATTCGTGGAATTTGCCTAAGTTGATCAAAAAATGTTATTACAGTCCGGTGAGTAAAGTGATGCTAGCTGTGAATTCAGAAAAGTTATGCAACCATGTTTGGGTACAACGTGTAGTGATTGATATGGTAATCTTATGTTGGAAACAACTGGGGCATAGAATTCCGGATGTTGGAGTTGGGTTCTAAGGCTAATTTTCTTGAATAAAAGGGAATATCTTCATAATTGAACGAGCTGATGTGCTCAAATAAGTTGTGGTAGCAAGGGAAGGTGCATGAGAAGTTAAATAGTGATTTTAGACTACTTCAGTGTAGTTCTCAGCACGTTCTAGGACGAACGTATGTCTAAGTGGAAGAGAATGTAATGACCCGATCGGCCGTTTTGAGCTCTAGCATGTCGTTCAGTAGTCTGAGGCCATGAAGAACTTCATTTAATGTATTATGACTTGTATGCATGGTTAGAATTTAGTTTTGGGAAGTTCAGAGTTGATTTGGAAAGAGAATTCTCATTTTGAAAGCTTAAAATCGAAAGAATTAACTAGGATTGGAATTTTGAGTAAACGACCTCGGAATGGGAATCTAAAGGTTCTTGCAGGTTCGTATGATGATTTCGGACTTGGGCGTATGCCCAGATCGGGTTTTGGATGATCCGGGAGCGTTTTGGCGCCTATTATGGAAAGTAACATGTTGAAAGAAATTTCACAAGTTTTTCTTGAAGTGCATTTCAGTGATATCGATGTCCGTTTGGGATTCTGAGTCTGGGAGCAGCTCTGTATTGTGATTTTGGAGTTGGGAGCGTGATTGAAAGTAAATTCGAAGGTCCGTAGGTCATTTTGGAGCCATTTGGCTAAAGATATAAATTTGAAGGTTTTTGAGAAGTTTTACCAGAAGTGGAGTTTTTGATATCGGGGTCAAAATCCGATTAAAAGGTTGAAATAGATCCGTAATGTCAAATATGAATTGTGTACAAAATTTGAGGTCAATCGGACGTGATTTGACAGGTTTAATGATCGAAAGTAGAAGTTGGAAGTTCTAAAGTTCATGAAGCTTGGATTGGGGGTTGATTCATGTTTTTAGCATTGTTTGATGTGATTTGAGGCCTCGAGTGCGTGTTATGTTTTGGGACTTGTGTGGGTGTTTGGTTTGATGCCCCGGGGGCTCGGGTGAGATCCGGGATAGCTTTGGAGTGATTTGCCAAGAATAGGAATTTCTGGTGCTGGTATTATCGCAATTGCGATGTACTGGATCGCAATTGCGACCTTGCATTTGCGAGCTTGGGTTGCTGCGTGGAGGATCGCATTTGTAATGCATTTGTTGCAAATGCGAAGTCCCATCTCGCATTTGTGAACCTGGGCTGCTGAGTGGGGAATCGCATTTACGAAGGGGCCATCGCTTTTGCGATGCTGTCCTCTTCGTATTTGTGAGGAATTTTGACACAAATGCGACTTTTTCAGGGAAGGCCAGACTTCGCATTTGCGAACCTTTTGTCGCAAATGCGAAATCGCAATTGCGAGCCTGGAGTCGCAAATGCTACTTCTGCATCTGGAGCTGTGGATTTTTAATTCGGAATTAGCCCATTTCCCTCATTTTCCACTTGGCCTTAGGCGATTTTTAGAGCATTTGAGGAGGGATTCCGTCATCATAAAAAAGGTAAGTAATTCTACGCATCTTAAGTTAAATGCATTAATTATGTGTAGATTAACATGTAAAAACTAAGGAAAATCAAGGGGTTTAGATTAAAACCAAGAAAATGGATGTTCTTGGAATTTGACCACAATTTTGGGCAGGGAATGGAGAGTAAATCATATATTTGAGTTCGTGAGGTTATGGATAAACTTAATCTTCAAAATTTTTCGAAATCCAGGCACGTGGGCCCAAGGGAATTTTCATCAACTTTTCGATCAGGGTTAGGAATTATTGTAAATTGGGTTGTAATGAATAATTGAGTATATATTAATGGATAGGTATCATTATTAGCTAGGTTTGAAGCTTTGTTCATCAATTAGAGTTTTCAGAAGGGTGTGGAATGCCAATTATGGATCTTCGGAGCGAGGTAATTCTCCTATCTAACCTTGTAAGATGGAATTGTCCCCATAGGTGAGTTAATTGGTTATGTGCTCCTATTTGTGGGGGCTACGTATGCACGAGGTGGCTAGAGTCCGTGCGTAGCTGCTATTATGTTATTGTCTGGGTAGTCTAGGACCCAAAAGCATGCTATACTTGGATTAATTGTAAACTTATCGACATTTGAATTGCTTAAATCACCTCGAGTTAGTAAATGAACTTCCACAAAAGATTAAACTTCATTGTCAAAAAAAATCTTTAATGGAGAATTGGCTTTTCTGTGGATGATTGTTCCTTATTGACTAATTGATTGACCATCTATGTGTGTTCAATTATGGAATGGGACAAACTCCTCGGTAGATTAAGTAGATGCATCTATATGCGAGTCGTCGACCCTCGGCAAGTGCACGGTTTATTTTCTGTTGGAGCGGGCCGTACGCCTCGGCATGATTTGCGCATGCTTGTATTGCTGCCTTGAACTTCTTAAAGTTGGTATTGCCTCTTCATGGCTTGAGAATATTTGGAAAAAAATAAAAAAAGAAATTTTGGAAATTTCCTATTAAAGGAATAATTGTTTGCTTGTTTCCTTCTATTTGGTAAAAATCATGTTTGTAGAAATTCACGATTTAAGGTATTATTGACATCATTATTGGACCACCAGTAAGTGTCGAAGTTGACCATCTCTCTCTACTTCTTCGAGATTAGACGAGATACTCATTGAGTACACGTGGTTTACGTACTCATACTACACTTCTGTGTAATTTTGTTGCACATGTATATGTAACTCTAGCGGCATACTGGGCATAGCAGCACAAATGATTCTGGGACTAGGTGAGTTGCATTATTCGAGATGGCCATAGCTAGTACAGTCCCTTTTAGTATACTGTATTTACTTCCTGTCCATTGTATTCTGGACGGATGTTGTATTTTATTTTCTTATCAGTAGATGCTCATGCACTTGTGACACAGGGTTCTGGGAGGATTTTTGGGTTATTAAATGTTAAGTTTGTTAAAGATTTTGCGGTTGTTTCTGTAAATTTTATTATTCGTTATTTTATATGTAAAGAAAAATGATTTTAGACAATGCAAAAATTTAAATTTAATTGAGTATTTTAGTTGACTTGCCCGACAGAGGTGATCGGCGCCACCACGACCCTTTGTGGATTTCGGGTCGTGACACGCTTGCTCAACTCGACCTCATCCTTCTTCGTCATAAGAGAGTCCTCCAGCTCACTACTATGGGCAACAACCCTCATGAGCTCCTCATCCCTCTACTTTTACTCTTCAACCTTGCGTACCAATTGGTCCTCCCGCTGCTTATTCCCATTGCGAAATACTTGGAACTCGGGGTCCAGATGATAGATGTCGGCCATCGCCCGATGCTTAGCATGATACTGCTGATATTTCGACCATATCTTCTTATAAAAGCCCGTACTCCTCCTCTTTTGGCGCTCTCTCTCATCCTCTATGACGAGGGTCTGGAAACAAAATGCAAAACGATGTTCACCGCATAAATCCAACAACGAAAAGGGAAGAAAAGGCACCTACCTGCAAGGCCATATCGACGACCTTTTGAGACAACTCCATGTCAGTCATCGCCCCAAGCATATCGCTTTCAGGAGTAGCATATAGAGGAGCTAGAGCAGCAACTTGCTCTCTATTTAGCAGCAAGTTGTAGGTTCCCACAATGACTATATGACTGTCAGATCCATCTATTCTAACCTCCACACGAGTATGGCGACCCAAGAACTCATTGACATCCTCTGGGTTGATGTCCGAACCTGAGCCATCACCCTCGATATGACGCCTTCCAATGTTGGACGACGTACCACCTTCAATAGAGAGCACCGAGCTGGCTCTTAGAAAAACTACTTCTACTTGGAGAGATCTCTCCGATAAACTGACTTCAGCTATAAAAAGAGGCACAACACCTGTATGCGATGCCCTGCTTCTATCAGCGTCTATGGACACGCCTTTCCCATGTTCCAGCCTACGTCTTTTTCTCGACAATGGCTCATCACCATTAGAAGATTCATCCAAAGGGTGTGAGGCCGAGATCGAAGAAGCCTTTTTCCTCACGGCCAGGACTTGATACGGGCCTTCCAATTGGATAGATTGAGGGCGACCCTCTCAAACAGACTTGCTCAAAAATTGCATATCTGCAATAGCAACGACTTGACAAAAGGCAGGAACTGGCGCCCTTTTCGTGGAAGCAACTCGACCTGTCATCACAAAGGGTCGTATTATGAAATAAGTTCGTACTACCAAGAAAATTGTAAGGGAAACATTTATATGAGGGGACTCTAGGGCCGTATCGCTTCACGAAGACGGGCCAATCTTGAATCTCTACTGCATGAAGCAATAAACAAGCCACCCAATCCCTGATACCCGCAATAAGGCGAGTTAGACGTCCCATAATTGCAAATAAAAATAATTCAACTTTATAATAAATACAGAGGGAGGAAGAGTGAAACGAGTGGCAACACTTACAAGCTCTATTCCATCGTTCCGAAAATCTGGTGGTATCATAATGGCATGCTCGATTTTGACAAAGAAATACTTGTGCCAAAATTGTGATTTGCATGGTCATCAGTCACGACCACTAGCCCCTTCGTACCACGGAGTCGTAAGAGCACCCTGGTACCTCTGTAAAACCCGAGCGTGAACAAATGCAAAAGATGGTGGACAAAAACGTCACACTCTTCCAATTCTACATACTTGGTCAGTAGCAGAAGTACCTTAAGTGTATACGGTGAAAGCTGCGCCGGACAAACTTAGTAAAATCTACATAATTCTTCCGCTAAAGAAAAAAGAGGAAAATTATAATCGATCATGAAAGGGTACTCATAGAAGGCACAATACCCAGGTCCATGAACATTTACGTAGTCTCCCCTTGCCGGGACCATCTCTACGTGAGCAGGGATGCCGTACTTCAAATGAAGAACATCGATATGAAGTGCTCTGTCTCAGAGTATACGAGGGTTTGAGTAGGAGGAGGATCTTTACAGAAGTTGCTTCAAGACATTGGATGTCTCGGTAGTAGCTCCTTCACCGTGGGAAAGCTGTCACCCTCCTCTACCACCATTTCATCACCACCACGAGGAGGTGCCATAGATAATGCAGTAGCCTCAATAACTTCCTCGTGAAAACAATGAGACTTTAACATGATATTATTCAAAGGGATATCAACATAGAATAAAAAAGGAAGAAGAAGCTTCAAACGAAGAACGTAAGAAGGAACAGAGGGATATAAGAGCAAATGAGGAGGGGTGAAAGAAGTTATCAAGAGTTAAATGGCTAAAGATTTTTGGAAAAAAAACCCTTTACCTATTTATAGGGTTGGGTGCTACATACATGCATATATATATGTGTCGAAATTGGACTTGTGACATTTAAGAGGACAACTCATTCACTTTTAAGAATTGGATTTTTGATTTGAAGAGTCGCCACCTAATGATTAAGTGCATTAGGACACTAAGAAGGGTTTGAGTTTATGAAACTAGAGTTTGGGTAAGGGCTAGAAATTATCTCAAGGGAAAGGTGTTAGGCACCCCTCAAGATCCACTAGTGTGGTTCCCGACCGTGTTATAATTGTGACTTCATGTAATCAAATAAGCAATTAGGGCTAAAATAGGGGGACTTGCATATAATATTGCAAATAAGTTGAAACTATGAGGAAAAGTAAAGAAGGCACGGATTTATGAAAGGTTCCAGCAATTTTAAAGAAAGTGGATAAAAGCAAGTAAAAGGGAGGGGAGTCCTAGGTTTATGATTAATATGGATCACGTCAATGCAATATACATTAATCACTCCTCGAAAGAGGGGCTACATGAGACATTAGCACATCGGTCAGCATCTCTATATATACCCTTCCCACCCGTTAGGTATTAAAACGCAAAATGGTATCGTTGCTTATTGAATGCTATTACCCGTTCCAGTCCTATCAGTCTCGGAGGCATTGAGACTACTAATCCTAAAGGGAAAGAAATTGGGGCTTTTCAGAGTTTTCAAAAAAGGACAAAAGTCTAAGCGACAAACAATAACAAATAGCACTTAAGAGGGAAACAAATATCAATTTGGGCTCAGATAAGCCTCTTCATTCAATACAACAAATCGATTCGTATGTCTTACAAGTACTGGTTTGCTTTTACTTCAAGTGCCAAGTACGAGTCCTAAACGTCCAGGCACTAAAGGCAGCTTTTACTAACAATGTTAGGGAAATCCTGAGAAGAGGTACGTAAGATCCGCGGATTCTATCGAAGTAAGGACGGTTCAAAAGCAAATACGACCAGTTCGACACCTACGCTTATTGAGGTAAGCGCTTTCTTTAGCAGTGATGTAAGAAATCCGGTAGTACTTATATCAAATATCAAAGAGAAAACTCATATTAAGCACTGCCCCAGCATCAACTGGTAGAAGTCTAGATTTAATTAAGGCGTATGAAAGGCAGATTCATCACATATTTCTCAGATGAGAAGTTCAAATTAGCCTTGTCTAGATGTAGTTGCCAAAGACTAGCACAACTGATTAATTACCTAACGATTTGCCTAAGTGAGCGTAATTCTGAGGAAAAAGTTAATAATTATAAAGAAGGAATCAGCAGATTTTTAGACTGATTTTAGACTCAAATTTGATTTGGTAAATTTGCTCCTATAGGCATGATCTCAGTGTCATTGGTTTGAAAACAATTATATAAATACGAGAGTCCTATAGGCATAGCGTCTAGAATGAATTGATTATTATTAAGCGTAAGATTGTTTGCCTAATGGCGTGTATATGCACAAGTGCAGAAAATCCCTAAGATCATGATTCCTATATGCAGAACCTATAGGCATAATCTCTAAGATGTAGAAATGTGGAACTTATAAGTATGAATTCTAAAATGCAGAAATATAGAAATCAACTATAGGCAAGTTTTCTAAATGCAGAAATGCAGAAGTGCAGAAAGACTTATTGGCACGTTTTCTAAAATGTAGAAATGCAAAATCATAAAGGTCTTATAGGCAGGTTTTTTGAGTGCAAAATGGAGAATTATGAAAGTCCCTATAGGCATGTTTTCTACCCCTTCACATGCATTCATTCCCCACCCCTTTCCACTATCCACCCCAATAGTTATTACAAAAAGTTATTACAGACCGAATGAATCAGAAACGAAGAATAGTAAAAATTACATCAGAAGCTCCAACTACATCCAAACAGGCTAATTCGGACTCAAAGTCCAACAATATGAGATAAATCAACTTTCAGGATCAGATTTCCAAAAGACCTTCTCATATCTGGAGTGTGTCAAAGTTCCCAAGAGTCTCAAAGGGACTCCGGGGATTGCTTAAACCCCAAAAACATTTTAGAATCAAGAACATAGTGCAGTGTGGAAAAAGCCAGCTCTCAGATGTCTAAGTTCAGAGGGAACTCAAGGTCCCAAAGTAAGGCTTAAAATAGAGGGGCAAAACTTAACGTTCTAGGAACAGGTGGAGTGCACAAAGGGGAAGGGAATCAAGGAGAGACAGGGCAAGCTAGTGGTCATGCCCAGCAATTGGGCACTGGCACACCCGTGACCAGCCTGCTACTCAAGCACTGAGAGTTAGGATCCATTGTCGATCAGGTATTGGCCTGGGAAGTAATTTAGATACTATCAGGCCAAGACCTTAACTCAAACATATATAAAGGAATAGGGATGGGGATTCACAACAGAAACAGATACGAGCAAATTAGCATAGTTCATTGAACATGAACAGAAAAGCAATTACGAGTGCCAGAAGTGTAAAGTAAACACATATGGATGAGGCAGAATGTTTAAAAAAAAGACATACCAGTTGAAAGACATGCCAGAACGACAGTAGCCTTGAAAGAGCCAAGTTGTAGTTCCAAAAGATCTCAAGCAAAGCAAAGTGTCGAAAACAGTATTGCAAGTATGTAATTAGAAGAGTTTTTGTTCGTGTGTCTTTTTTCATTGTTTGTAAAGAGGGAAGATATGTCCTTATATAGCTTTGGAGAACAAGCAGTACATAGGAAATGTGTGCACAAACATGTAAGTAACAATCAATTAGTGTCAACTAAGACAACCGGAATCCTTTAATTAAGCAGTCTAGTTCAAACGGTTAGTCCAGAACAAGGAAAAGAAGTTATTTCAATAAGGCCGATTAGGGCGAAGAAACCTCATAGTGCATATATAAGGTCAAATGCATAGAGGTAATTAAGGAAAGTAGTTTATTTATAAAGTAAAATAGTTCATCAATTCAACAATCAACCAAGAGGATCCCATATCTAATCATAATCACAAAGAATCCCAAGTAATTAAGGAAAGAGTCATATATGTATAGAAATATTTCAAATATTGGTATAGAATCACAGAAGATCATGTATTTAAGGAAATCATCACAAGCATATAATTTTTACACAAGGGATCAAAATAAGGAGGTACAATTGAAAGAAATTAGCAGGGAATCATTAGCTTGATTAAAGGGATTTCAGAAAATCGATCCTCAGGTTGGGGAAACCTTGTTAAAGAGTAGCTTTTATCATATATAAAGCACACAGGTCAAACAAAAGAGTCGATTACTATATAAAAAGAGTTCAACACTGAAAGTCTTATAGTTACAAGCAAACAGGATTTCAGGTTCAACTACAAACTCTCAGTGAGTCTGAAAGCCTAGGGTTCCAAAGTGGAACCCTAGTACCACCTGTCAAATGCACGATCTTGAGTTAGCCGCAGTGGTCTTCGGTGAAAATTTAATAGAAGTTTCATTTCCCCCGCCCTTGGAAACTGGGGCAGAATTTTGAGGAAGACCCTTAAAATTCTGAAGTTGATTTTCCGTCATTCATCGCATCAAGCCGTCAGAAGCACCAGCCCATTAAACTGGGGTAGAATTTTGAGGAGGACCCTCAAAATTCCGGAGCGAGAGAGGTTGCGATGTCTTGAACCACGTCGCAGTCGTCAGTTCGTCTAAAAGAAACTATTTTCAATTATGGATTTACGTTACATTTTCTACTAAATCATGCATGATTATTATTGAAATTGCTTTGTTAGCGACGCTACCCCAATAAAACACCGCGTCAACCAGGCCAAACAAAGTCCACGGGAAGACAACAAACCTTCCCCCTTTTTTACAAACTCACGATTTTTCTTGAGATGCAGGCACCCAAGACGTAAGTCATCATATATGATTATGCACTCATACTTCTTCAGAAATACAACTCTCAGAATCATCACCTATTTACAATTTCTATTCGTATGCGACATCTCCAGCAGCCACAATACATGAATCAGCTATTGGCTCCCCTATATGAGCTAAGAGATTTTATTGCTATGCGCCTTTACATATCTGCATTGCATAAGGTTACTTTTCTGCATTCCGAGGTTAAGCTCTACCTCCATCTGCATCTTCTGCATTGCACAAGGCTACTTTTCTACTTTCCGAGGTTAACCTCTACCTACATCTGCATTTTTGCATTACATAAGGCTACTTTTCTGCCTTCCGAGGTTAAGCTCTACCTCCATGTGCATTTCTGCATTGCATATGGCTACTTTTCTGCCTTCCGAGGTTAAGCTCTACCTTTATCTGCATCTCCTACATTGTATAAGGATACTTTTCTACCTTCCGAGGTTAAGCTCTACCTCCATCTGTATTTCTGCATTGCATAAGGCTACTTTTCTGCCTTCCGAGGTTAATCTCTACCTCCATCTACATCTTCTGCATTGCATGAGGCTACTATTCTGCCTTCCGAGGTTAAGCTCTACCTCCATCTGCATCTCCTGCATTGCATAAGGCTACTTTTCTGCCTTCCGAGACTAAGCACTGTCTCCATCTGCATTTCTGCATTGCATAAGACTACTTTTCTGCCTTCCGTGGTTAAGCTCTACCTCCATCTGTATCTTCGCATTGCATAAGGCTACTTTTCTGCCTTCCGAGACTAAGCACTATTTCCATCTGCATAAGGCTACTTTTCTGCCTTCCGAGGTTAAGCTCTAGCTCCATCTGCATCTTTGCATTGCATAAGGCTACTTTTCTGCCTTCTGAGGTTAGGCTCTACCTCCATCTATATTTTGGCATTGCATAAAGCTAATTTTCTACCTTATGAGGTTAAGATATACCTCCATATGCATCTTTGCATTGCATAAGGCTACTTTTCTGCCTTCTGAGGTTATGCTCTACCTCCATCTGCATCTTTTATTACATATGACTACTTTTCTACCTTCCGAGACTAAGCATTGTCTCTATCCTGCACAGCTTAAATAGCACCACCTTATTTTGCATGGCTGAAAAATCACCACTTCATTTTACATTTTGCACTGGCTGAAACATCACCACCTTTTGTATTTCATGGGCTGAAAGATCGCCAAACTGTCCGAAGGCGTCATTGCTCGGAGAAACAATCTTCATTGCACGAGAACGCCATGCCATTGTCTGAGGACCCCATTTTATATTTTGCATATCATCATTCAAAGGCATCATGGTTTGGAGGCATCATCCTCATAGCTCGAGAACATCATTTCATAGCCTGTGAATCCTTAATCATACACTTTATGGCCCAGGATGTCATGGTCTGAGGATATTATCCTAGCAGTCCGAAGACATCATTCATGGTCCAACAGGAACTTGCATCACGTTTAAATTTATGCAGAATATGTGTTTGAATTGCTCATTTCGAGGTACACCGGCAAACAACGACCGTCTCAGCAAGAGCAATCCCGCTCAAGTTCCCGCAACCTATCAGACTCTGACTACCTTTCTCAATCAAAAAACATCGCATCCATTCTTTTAGAAAATCTCCATCGGCATGTTCCGTCAATGGATCCTGAACTACACATGGCCTAATTCCTGTAAGACCAGGTATATGTAGGTAGCTCAGAAACCAGAGCTCAGGTCAAAATTCTTTGCAAATCACCTTTTTCAATCCAAATTGGCCATCATATCTTTACCCAATAACTCTTTCATCATTCCCGGGTAAAGAGGGGCAGCTGTTGATACCCAATTTTTTTCTATGTATTTTTATGTTCAAAACATTTTCAAAATAGCGTGTGTATGCATATATAAGAATGCCTAAGAATTTTGGTATTTTACCCAATTTTCAAGAATTTTAAAATCAATTTATTATTTATTTTAACAGTACAAAATCTAATAATTATTTTCAAAATTATCATTTTGGTGAACAATTTATTTCCATCCTCGTATTTACACCAAAATATAATTTAGGTGATTTTGCATTTTTTAAATTTTTTTTATTTAATATGTTTTAAGCTAAGTTGCGCAAAACTGCAATTATAGCCTATATGACAATTAATAGCGTTTTACAATTATAAAATTATTTCCAGAATTGTTGGATTAATATTTATGTATTATTAATTATATCAGTGCCTTTAATTTGTTTTTAATCATTAATTACTATTTTTTTAAAATGAAAAGAGGAAAATTAGCTATCTTAAATTTAGCCTACTTCTATTGCAATTACAGCCACATTTCCTTTCAATTGGAACCCTAGAATTGACCCAATTTATGCCCAAATTAAACCCAACCCACGACCCGATTTCGGATGACCCAATCCGTTACCCACATACCCACTTAAATCTAGACTGTTGATCACTCAAGATCAGCGGCCAAAACCCACCGTTACCATTTTTAACTCATGAACGACTACCCTAATCTCCCTCATTCTCACTTGACCAGCTGCCTTGAAACCCGTTGTCTCTCAAAACACTTACAAGCTCTCCGAAACCCTAGCAGTCTCCTGCCTTATTCTATCACAATTCCACCGAAATCCACGGTGTTCCAAGCCATGAATGACTTATGCTCGCCCTCTCTCACCATCAAACTCAAGTTGTTCAATGATTTGAAGCCCGACTCTAATGGTTCCCTTTAGATCTGTCTCAGATCTGCAAGATCTATGGCCTCTCCGGCCATTTTCCAGCGTGTTCAGAGCAAGATGAGTCTCTTCGACTCAGGATCCGATTTTCTTCAAGACCTTCTCATGCTAGGGTCTTCTTTTTCATTTTTAAGGTTCTTCACTTGTCTATTTCTTTCAGATTTGTGACATATTTAGTCTTTACTTGACGATTTAATGGTTTTTCCCTAAATTCCTTTATAAAGTCATTCGAATTTGATTTTAGGTTTCTGAAAAAGGATTTCTTCAAATGCACGATCTTGAGTTAGCCACAATTGTCTTCGCTCTGAAGATTTGGCGGCATTATCTATATGGGGTTCATATTGATGTTTTGCCCGAAAAACTATACATTGTACAGATGGCCACAGGTTGGCAATATGATACCGGTTAGCTACCCGAAGAGACTGCTACTACTAGCATTTGGTTGGGTATGTCATGCATTTGTATCACTATATATGTATTCACGACATACAAGTACACGAGCATACCGTACATATTTGATTACTATGGAGTCGGATTTCGTCCATGGAGGCTATCAGAGTTTCAGTGTCAGGTGGTATCTCTATTTTTTTACATCAGCTATGTATGATTCTAGTTTATGCCTTACATACTAATACATTTTTATTCGTACCGATGTCCCGTTGCTTAGGGACACTGTATTTCTGTTTCGTGCGTACATGTCCAGGTAGGGACTCTGATCGACCCCTCCGCTAGGATTTCGAGGTTCAGCTGTGAGTTAGTAAACTTCACCTCTTCCTGGAGCTTTCATAGGATGGTTACTTTTGTTGTACAGTTTGGGTATAGTCGGGGCCTTGTCTCGGCAGTGCCTATGACACTCTTAGAGGCTATTGTGGACATAGTATTCTGGGTTTCTTTTTGCAGCATCCAATCTCCATCCCATAGGCTTGGCATGTATATATGTGTGTATAGGCATGTATATCTCCAATAGCGGCCTCGTTAACCAGCTCGTACTTTATTATTTTGGCTCGTCTACTTTTGATTTTATGGCTTATTATTATTCAGGTCATGACCTTAGTGGTCCATTCTTAGTATTTCAGATGTTGTGCTGCTCAGATATGTTGGCCCCCAGTTTAGTTAGCTAGTATGTTTAGTGGCTAATTCGGTCTAATACAGTATTGAGGCCAGTCATGCCTCCCCTAGTTTTAGGCGTGACAACACATAGTTCACAAGTTCCTAATTCGCTCAAGTCAAAGGTTAGATCCAATACTTATCTTGCTTCACAATCAAATTAAAGCTCAATCGGGGCCTTTCCTCTAAAATTCACCTCCAAACCAATCAAATCTAACCAAATGTAATTCAAACAATTCAAAATAAGCTTTAGAAACTACCCACGAGTGAAAAAGATTTAATCTTTAATAATTCTAGAAAAAGTCAACAAAAGCCAATCCCGAGCCTACTTGATTAAAATCCGATATTGCGATCAAAACACAATTGCCCATTCACTCCCAAACCCGATCATGTGATTAGTTTCGAAATCCGACCTTAATTTGAGGTCTAAATATCCAAATTCTAAAAATCCCCACTTTCTACCTAAATCCCTAGTTTCTCCATAAAACGCATAGCTTAAAGGTTGGAAATCAATGGATGTTGATGGAAATGAAAGAAAACGAGTTAAAATCTACTAATCTAAGAAGTTGGGATGAAATTTCTCTTTAAAATCGCCTCTAGGTCGAGCTCAAACTTGGAAATGGTGAAAAATGAGTTAAATCCCGATTTTTAGATGTTTTAAAGATTGGGCGTCAGGTGTTCATCGCGTTCGCGAGACACCTGATGCGGCCGCAAAGCAGCAGCAGCCAAAGGCCGCCATGTTCGCGAGCCACTCTTCGCGCTCACGAAGGCTTACTCTCACCAGCCTTCGCGTTCATGGTCGTGATGTTGCGTATGCAGAGTAATGGCTAAGCTCCTATCCCAAGCCCCTTAACCCTACGCGTTCGCAAAGCGTAAACCCCCAGGACTTCGCGTTCGCGATGAAGAAGGTCTACCCCCTTCGCGATCGCGAACCACGAAATGGTATACACCAGCAACAGCAAAACCAATAGGTATCTAAGTCCAAAAGTTAATTTGTAGCCTATCCAAAACTCACCCGAGCCCTTCGGGCTCTAAAAATATGCACACATGTGTAATAACATCATATGAACTTGCTCGTACGATCAAAACACCTAGAACCAAGAATCAAACATCAAAATGCAAGAAATTTTTAAAGAAACTTAAGAACATTAAAATTTACAACCAGACATGCGAATCATGTTAAATCAAATCCATTGTGTACTAAATTAAAGAGACAAGTCATAAATAGTAAAATGGACTTATTCCAAGTTTCGGAACAACAATCCGAACCCGCTAGCAACAAAGACAACCTACGATCGAACTTAGGAACTCTTTAAACCTTTAAACTACTAGTTTTCAACAAATCAAGTTAGGGACTTCCGAATTCAATTTTGAGCATACGCGCAAGTCCTAATTAACGACATGGACCACCGAGACCGTCAAAATACTGATCTGGGTCCATTTACACAAAATATTGACCGTTATCAACTCAAATCATTTTAAGACAAAAAATCACAATTTCTTCAATTTTGACATAAAGACTTCACGAAATAAGGCGCGGACTGTGCACAAAATTGAGAAACGGTAAACGGAGCTAATCGAGTCCTCGAAATACATAAATAAAGGCTAACTCAAAATGACTTATCGAATCATCACATAATAAAACTCAAAATCCTAATTCCAAACCTATTATGCTACTCCTATTGAAATTAAATTATTTTCAGCATATTTACTAGCAAAATATAAAATATTTTAGCGATTATGAGTAGCAAACTACAATGTACTATTGAATATGTTTCTTTGCATATGATTATAATGGTTCTTTTTTAATATTTAATCTTCTATAGACTTTATTCTTGAGTCACAACTTGGTTAATATCTATTCCTCGTGTGATTTATATTTTTTTACTTTTGCTTAGTTTCTTTTACACTGCTATAGTGTTGATAAATCTATACTATCATATTCTTTCATGTTTTCTTAATTCATCACCCTTTAAATAGTAAAAATGTCTAGAAAATTTTGCGAAGTCCTATTAAAATACATATGTTATTGTATTTTATTTCGACTAGTAACTTATATATGACACTAAAAAAATATCAAAAAATATTTGAGCCATACCAATATCGAAGACAAACGAATATGACTGGGATAATTTTGGAAAATTAGTATGATACCAATTTCATAAAATATCCGGCCGAGCGTTGGCACCCCTAGTTGTAGCACTAGCAATATGGCACCAAACAGTTGTCATCTAAACTAGTCAGATAGTCTTTCATACATTGTCTAATGCATCCATTTTCACTCTCCTTTTCCTATTTTTGGCAAGAAATAGAATCATTTATGACTACGTCATTTGAGAATAATGGGCATTATACCATACAAAACAATGCATTGATTGATTTAGAGCTATAATGAGGAAACGATGCCATTTGAGAAGAATGCAGCGCCGCAGAAGCTGCAGTCATACGTAGGGGTGTGCATTCGATTTATCGATTCGATTCTTATCCTTATCGATAATTACTTATCGGTTATCGATTTTTACATATGCTTATCGTTATCGTTTCAATAAGGTTTCGATTTTTTCGATTTCGATTTATCGATTTTTGGGGCTTATCGATTCGATTATCGATAACACCAATAAGGCACCCTTTCCATTTTAGTCCATACCGAAAGAATATTACATTATATATTTCAAGACAATAATTGTAAACTTCTCATTTTACTCTTAATAACATACTTTTTATAACTACATAAATGTCATGGCATGTTTAAGGCAACAAGATTTTAAAGTTTTCTTTCTTAAACTCTGTATCAGATATATCTGAAACACATAGTGTCACGGAGATCGTAAATTCACAAATTCAGATATATCTGGCTGAGTACTTGAAGAATGTGATTAAGATGGTATTAGAGAAGAAGTGACGGAAGTAGAAGAAATTAAGGTATCTCTGACTAATTGTGCCATAAATTTCAGACAATTTACCTGACTGGATTGATCCATGCCGAGAACTTGCGGAATGAAAGAATACTCTGCAAATGACATGCAGTTGGTCAGTACTTAAATGGTGAAAAAAAATTATAATGAACGTATACAAGCAGCAACTCAAGCAAGCAAGACTAGTTGTAAGAAATATGAGAGAAGACAAGGAAGCAGGATGAGTGGCGTTGAAGTGGAGAACGAATTCTCAGAACAATTGTCTTAAAATGCAGAGCTCTACAACGCGGATGCTGCAACATGAGGTCCCCAGACCATCTAAAAGCTGCTGGCCACAATAACAATTATTTGGACCGTATGGATTACCTGTAATGCTCCAGCAAAAGAGGCAGCAAGAAGTAAGGGAGTAACATAGCCCGTTGTGTATGTCAACAGCAAGCTGCCCCAATAACTGGATCCTGTTATAGAAGATTATTAAGAAGCTAATTATACTGGTTGCTAGTACTGGTGTACTGCCTGGTGACGCAGCTAAGGCAAATGTAAGACCAGCCAAATAAGCTTGAACACCTAGACAATCAAATGTATAAAATGTCAAACTATAATATCTAGCTTACTGCAAGCATTCCCATACCCAAACTAACTGAGATTATGTCCTAACAAGAATGAAGGATAAAAGTTATAGCCCATTACTTGAAGGAAAGCTAGCAGCTGCTGATCGAGGATCAAAGTTGTCGAAAAATGAGGGAAGTTGTAACTCTATTACCTTCAGCATTGTTATTGAAGGAAGACCATAAGTAAATGCATATAAGCACTGAACCAATAACACAAACTGAAAACTAGCAAATAATGCTTCTTTTGTACCGTTTATATTTGTTTTCATAAAGCTCGATGAAAAATTCATTCAGTTCTTGCTACTAGTTAAACGTTAAAACATAAAACATGCTAATATAAAGCTCCCCGAATTCTAGTGAATTGACTTGCCCTTTTGATTATAGAGGGAAGAGTATGGAACATGTTAATTGCTGGTATGAAACTTAATTATGAACTTCAGTAGGAGCATATACGTTATAAGAGTTAGAAAGATAGTCTCAAGACTAGGACTAATTCCAAACCAATCATTAATATGACTTGTACCTATATTCGCATATTTTGCGTCTAAGAAACCTCTGAACAGTAAAAGCATAATTTTGGCTAAATTCAAAAAAACAATTGTAATTAGATCTGATGGTATTACCCACAATTTTCACTATCCAGGTACCAAAACTATTAGTCATCATTTCATTCAAACGCCAACACATATCACAGTATCACACTGTCTTTTCCTACACAAGTTCTCATTAGAATAAAGGTGACGTGGGAACATCTGGTATTGCATAAGAATATCAACTTTTTTTTTGACTGATACTTATTTATGCAAGCAAAAAATATCAATATATTAAACTAATAAGCCTTTACTGGGTATGTTGCTGTTGATTAAACTAATAAGCCCTAATGCCTTAATAGGACAAAGCTCTGAAGATCAGGCAAAACAAAAATGCAACCATGGTTTCAATAAAGATTAAAAACAATAGTATTCAAATGATACTTAAAATAAAAGGATATTACCACACTATTTAAACATTCAACATATGTAGTTACCTCTAACAGGTTTAAACCCATAACAATAGCTAAAAAAGAAGCAGCCACAGGCAGCCTTGTCCTATTTGCCCATATGCCTTTCCAGTAAATGCAGCTGCAATGCCCAGCAGTGCTAGCGTGGTTGCTTCCCAGGGAAAATGCAATTGAATCCCCAACAACCTTTCCACGAGGATAGCCCAAGTGAAAACAATGAAATTTGAACTAGCACTATGCCATAGTAGGTTGTCAGGTTGAAAATGCAGAATCGTGCAAAACTCTGTTCAAAGAGGAAGAAGATCGAAGAAGAAGGCGAAGCTGCGCAGGTTAGGGTTAGCCAAAGTTTTCTGAAACTAATGTATTGTATAGCAGTAGCCAGTATATATGCGAAGGGCAGTGACCACAGGTAGGGTAGTAATATTATTATAACATAAGGGTATATTTGTCTTTTTAATATATCTTATCGATTTATCGATAAACCGATAAATCGAATGGCCAAAATCGAAATCGAATCGATAAACCGATAAGGAAAATTTTCGAAATCGAAATCGAATCGATAAACCGATAAACCAATATCAATAAACCGATAACAAATAATCGATTCGATTTATCGATAAACCGATTCGAATGCACACCCCTAGTCATACGTCTAGAAAGAGGAATAATGGCCTTTTTACCAGAAATAGCAAAGTTATGAAACGTGTCAATTTTAGTGAATAAAGCAAAAAAGATTGAGTAATTGAGAATGAAAGTGGGGATCAAGAATATAGGGAAAGCTTTACTTTGCTGAGAAATACTACCACTTTTGTAATTGTGGCTTCCCCAGAAACTAAAAGACGTGGCATCACAGGGGAGAATTCCTAATTCTATACTTAAAAAGAGAAGAATCGAGACACCATCTGCTATTTCTGCTACTGTTTGACACTTAAATGGAAAATTTTATTTTGTATTTTTATAATTGACATTAGTTGTATAAAGTAACTTTTTTTATTTTATAATTTTATGAATTTAAATTTTTATTAACGCAAAAGTATAAGATTAGAATCTATAAATTTATAAAACAAAAAAAAAATTCAATTATATGAGATATAAAAGAAAACAGAAAGCATCAGAGGTTTTAATGCTCTTTGTCTACTTTCATTAGAGTCCTTCCTCTCAGAACGAAAAATGGCACAATTTTACTGTATTGGTTCTATTTTATGCGGTAATATTTTTTTATTAATATATTTTTAAAAAATAATATATTTATATATTTAAAAATTATTTAATCTTAGATTTCTTTATTTATATGACGTGCTCTTATAATCATAAAAAATAATATATTTAAGATTTTATGTTTTAGAAATACTTTTTGTATAATTAGAAAAGTTCTTTCTTCGTTAAATTCTGCCTTTTAGATGAATACTGCCATATGAATTGAAACACATACGGTACTAAGTACCTCTGCAAATGAAGTACGATTACATGCACTCTCTCGAATTTGAGCCTTCAGATTGAAAGACCTCATGAGCGCTTCACTTTCTAATGAATTATCCAATACGATTTGGGATTAATTGCACTAAAAGCCAAAATAAGATTCGAAAAATGAGAAAGGTTCTATTGGGCTCAACCAGCACGAAGATATATATTATTAAAATAATATGATATTATTCGTTTTGAATTAAACCGGTACATTTCTCAAAAGACTCCATACCATTAAGAAATATTTTAAGTTACTAATATTGGATTTTGTTCATACACCCAAATAATTTCCTTCTCCAACTAAGTTCCTTGTGGCCCATTACCAAAATTCACTTATTAATAGCAACAGAAGTCTGCAATAAGAGAGCTCGCCCGAATATACTTTTAATATATGATATATTATTATCCGTTGGGATTTTTACATTCCTATACTACATGAAACTTTATTATTTTCAATGTTTAATGTTTGTGTTAATTACATTTCAGTATACCAAATTATCATTTATATATCATAATTCAAATTAGAGATATAATTAAGGTGCATTTATATTAGGCATAATTATAGGACCATATCTTCTCACTTCTCTCACCTCCCCCCCCCCCCCTCCCCCTCTTTACCTTTACTCATAACCCCCCTTCCACGTTTCTGTTTTGAATTCCACCATTGACCCTCAATTAAAAAGATTTGAAGCTTTGAATTCAAATTGGAGTTTTAAAAATCGTTATTTGTTTTGATTGGGTGTTGTTGTAAATAATTCGGAATATGTTTAGGAGTTTATATCTCAATTTGAGGGGTTATGGTGAAGATTTAGACTTAGTTTTAGCTGAATTTCAGATTGAAACTCGAAGAAGAAGAAGAAGAAGAAGAAGAAGAAGAAGAAGAAGAAGACATATTTCAAGAATTTGTAGACAAATTGCAGTCAAATTAGAAAAATTGTAGATAAAATGTAGACTGTTTTTGCAGAAGATTTTGTAGAAGCTTTAGTCATTTTGGATTTGTGAAAATAGAAAACAATGCATCTACAATCAGAATACAAATAATCTAGAATTTTTCTACAAGATATCTACAAACTGGATACATTGAATTATAAATATCCCAATTCTCATTTCAACTGTAGCATAATTGGCATTTTTCGACATAATTTTAGAAGATTTGTAGAAGTTTTAGTCTTCCCAATCTACAATTTCTGGAAATATGTCTTGTTCTTCGAGTTTCAATCTGAAATTCAGTCAAAACCAAGTCTAATCTTCACCAAAACCCCTCAAAATTGAGATATAAACTCCAAACCATATTCTCGATTATTTTTAAAACACCATATCCAAACAAATAATGATTTTTAAAAACTCAAATTTGAATTCAAAGCTTTCAAGCTTTTTAATGGCTATCAATTGTGGAAAATATATGGAAGAACAGATGAAGATGAAGATGAAGAACATAAATCTCCTTTCCGTTCCAAAATTATGCAGCTTCCAAATCTCCTTTCCGTTTCAATTTCGAATTTAATGTGGAATAAATCGATTCTGGATTTTACGTCACTTTTGCGCGCTATAAATGGCAAATTCTGCCTAATTAATAACTGGTATATAAATTGTAGTTAAAGTGTGGACTGGACGGGTAATATACAAAGTATGCACATTTTTAATAATAATGTTTCATATATGGTAAAGTTAGGAAAAAATCCCTTATCCGTTTTGGGCCAAACTCACATAATTTTTTTAAAAGGTCTTGAATCATTAAGAAATATATATATTTTATATGTATGTTTCCAATTTTTTCAGCTACCAATGTGATGTTTTGTTTGCACATCCAACAAATTCCCATTAGATATTGCAATATTCTTTTGGCTGTTACTTGGAATTGTTGGCTCCAGTCACCTTAAGTTTTAAAGAAAAGGCGTTTCTTTCGTCTTTTATCGTTCGGATATAGTGTTGGATACTATAACAGTATATTATCCATAATGTTAGCATCAATCTAAGGAATACACAAAATTCTTTAATACTTTCAACCAGTTTATTAACGATATACCTTCAATCCAATCAATTGAAAAGTGTGGATCACTCTAATACTTGTACACTGTATTTACTTACAACAACAACGACTATCCAGTATATTCCCACCAGGTGGTGTCTCGGGAACTGTATTTACTTCAAATCAAATAATTTATCCTTAGCATGAACGGGTAATATCCGTCTAAATTAAACATTTTGTTACACTTTATAGTTTAGTTTGTTTAATTATTACAGATTCTTTTTCATGCTAAAACACGGCTACCGAATTAACAAAATAATAAGTGATGTCTATTCAAGCACACTAATTAAACAGTTACAAATTATGTTTCATGTTTCATTAGAGTAGGCAAAAATATTTAAGGACATGCTTTACAACCACATCCCCCCTATGTAAATGGGGCCAAGAGTTTGTATAAGATGCCTTGTTATTACCAAATCTAACAAAGGATTCTTGCTGAGGGAACATATAAGTTGTACTTTTGCTTCCACAAAAGATGCATTTTCCATTCCTTATTTGTACACAACACAAGAATCTCAAAAGCTGAATGCCCATTTGTCTAAAAATATTATTTTCACATTCGAAAGGCTGTATTCCTCATTCTAATAACCAACGGACCCAAGGCACCAGAAGTCTCATGCTTGTATTTAAGGTAATTAAAATATATGGTATAAAATACTAGTAAGATATAACAGAATTCAGGCTCCGCAAATTCGAGGGAAATTTACTTAGTTACAGGGGTGTTTATGGTTCGGTTTGGATCGATTTTTCTCTAAAAAAAATCAAATTAAGTAAGTCGGTTAATCAAGTAAGTCGGTTTTCAATATTAGAACCACAACTAATTAAGTCGGGTTTTTTCGATTCGGTTTATGTCGGTTTTTGATTTTTTGGTTATTTGTCGATTTTTTCTTAAATATAAGATATATATTACCAAACACATATTCCAACGATCATATTTTCAATGTAACACTATCAAATCAATTGCCTTGAGAAATCTATTATTTACTAAACTATATTGATGATAATTGAATAAAATAGTGATGAATAATTTAAGGACTCAATTAAAAATATATTATTTTAACACGAAATGGATTCTTACACTAAACAAAAGAAAACTACCAATCAAACTGGAATATAAAGGTAAAATACTATATTAAAAGTGCAAACTATTAACATTTACCATAAATTTTTGAAACTTTATATAACAATATACATGTATATAGGTGTAATAATAAATTTGACATAGTTGCTCTCATAGACGGTTTGGTTCGATTTTTTTCTTATTAAAACCAAAACCAAACTAAATTTGATCGGTTTTTAAAATTCAAAACCAAAACCAAACCAAACCAAAAAGTATCGATTTTTTAGGTCGGTTTGGTTCGATTTTTTCAGATTTTTATGATTACCCCTACCTAATTATACTATAATAGAAACTTATTTATCACTTTTCATTAGGTTCTTTAAAAATTATATTCTTTATCTATATTTACTATTTATATACAAAACTTTAATAAGAGAGCATTCTTAAAACTAGAATGTAACTGATACATCTATTTCCTCTCCCATGTCACCCCCCCCCCCCCCCCCCCCCTCCTTCCCAATGTATATAAGTAACACAGAGACCCTAAAATGGCCCTTTCATTTCATTTTCAAAAAGATTTTAAAATACTTTCCTTTTATACAAATTAATCCAAATTTCATCTTTCTTCACACAAATTCATCGATATTATCTCTAAAATTGACGTAGCAAAGAGTTTTTCATGGACAACCATTAAAATTTTAGAAGCTTTGAATTCAATATTTTGGTTTTACAGATTTGTGATATTTTCTCATCCCTCTTCATACAAATTCATCGACATTATCTGTAAAATTGCAATAACATAAAGTTCTCCATTGACAACCATTAAAAAGTTTTGAAATTTTGGATTCAACATTTGGGTTTTACAAGTTAGTGATTTGCTTGGATTGGGTGCACCTACACGATTGAGAATATAACTTGGAGTTTATATCTCGATTTTGAGGAAGATTGGTTAAGTTTAGAGTTCTTTTTAGGTAAAATTTTATATTGAAATTCGAAAAAGAAAAGTTTCTGAATTGTATCACGATTGTATGACAATTGCATCATAATTATTTCTAGTTGTATCACAATCGTATCAAAGTTGTATTTGACTTGTATCTGATATATTAATATCTAAAATAATACCTAATACAATACTAATACAATAATATTACAGTATTGTATCAGAATTTAATTTTAATGTTGTGATTGAAACTTGAAGAAGATAAAGATCAAAAATTATTACAGTTGTATCATAATTATATTTGTATCATAATTGTTGCAGAAATTGTATCACAACTACATGATAATTGTATATGGTGACGAGCAATTATACGTTTGTGACCAATTTCACCTTTGGATTGTACATAAGCCATTATCCTATTAGTAACAATTTTGCTAGAGTTTAACAATTTTTGAATTGTTAAAGAGACTTTTAGCAACTAATTCTTTTTTGTCATTTCATGACATTTTATGTCGTATGTATAGATTTCTAACTGCAGTATCTTTTTGTGCTAGAATAGAAATCAGTTCTGTATTATTAGATTTGTTAGATTAGGTCTCACTTTCCTAACACTATAAGGATAATAGGAACATAAAATATGTAGTTTGGTATTATATCTATTTGAAGGTTCCAATTAAAATCATTCAACAATTGAAGCAAAATTACCAGCTTCTTGTTGAAGACATGCAACTATCGAAGAGAGAGAAGAGGAGATTTTTTTTAGCTTCTAGTCTGATATATTGTTGCCTTGATAGGAAAATCTGGATAGATCATGATTGACCCAGACGTTCCAGGTCCTAGTGATCCTTACTTGAGGAAACACCTCCACTGGTAATCGTATTATATATGCTATCTTTGATCAAAGAGCATGTAAAACAAATCTTTTGCATCAGTTATGGGTATCACATTCACGTTAATCGGCTTTCGCATTTGTTTTGGATTTTCAGGATTGTTACATATATTCCTGGTTCTACTGATGCCTCTTTTGGTAAGCAAATTAAATTGACTATTCGTTATCATGGTAGCTCGAAATGATTAAGTCTGAGACCATTCTATCTAAAAGATTGAAGTTATTAAAGAAAAGACACTTTTTATGTATTTAATGTAGAGAGTTTTGGGAGAATTGATTTTCTCGTATTGCTCACAAAAGTATATATAGAGTATAGAGAGGAATCAAATCCTACCAACTATAGGACTGTACAATAATGAAAGAAATCAAATCCTACCAACTATAGGACTGTACAATAATGAAAGAATATTCTACCAATAATAAAAAGATACACACAATATATTCTAATACACCCCCTCAAGATGGAGGGCTGGAGGACACGCCAATCTTGGACATCAGCAGAAGAAGCCGAGGACGAGATAAGTGCTTGGTGAGAGCATCAGCAAGCTGATCAGCAGAGGATGCGTGAGCAACACGAAGAGACCCATTCTTAACCAATTGACGAACAAAGTGATAATCAATGGAGATGTGTTCCATACGCGAATGAAACACAGGGTTGGCACAGAGGTAAGTGGCGCCAATGTTGTCGCTTAAATGACAGGAGCAGCCGGAAGAGGGACATGAAGCTCGCGCAGCAGTGAATGAAGCCAATGGACTTCAGCGGCAGCAGAAGCAATGGCACGATATTCAGCCTCAGTAGAAGATCGTGCAACGGAACGCTGCTTTTTGGAGCTCCGGGAAATAGGATTAGGCCCCAGAAAGACAACATAGGCACCAGTTGAGGAGCGGTCATCACAGTTTCCACCCCAATCAGCATCAGAGAAACAATCAGAGGTATAGCAGATGAAGGACGCAGCCAGACTCCGAAGCCACGCGTCCCATTCAGATACCGGAAGAGGCGCTTAACTGCACCCCAATGAGTGACAGTAGGAGCGTGCATGAACTGTGAGAGTTTATTCACAGCAAAGGAGATATCAGGACGAGTGAAGGAGAGATACTGGAGGCCCCCAAGGGCCTGTCGATAGGCGGATGCGTCGCAGGAGCCGAGCCGCCGGCCAGATGAAGGCGGGTGGACGCCGCTGTTGGCGTCTGAACAGGGTTAGATTCCAACATATTATGACGAGTCAAAAGATCAACAACATACTTACGCTGAGAAAGAAAACACCCCTTGGAGCTGTGCAGAACCTCAACAGCAAGAAAGTAGCGTAGATCACCCATGTCTTTAAGAGAAAATTTAGTCCCAAGAGAGTCAATCACACGGTTCAAGAAGGCAGAGTCATTACCAGTCAATATGAGATCATCAACATATACCAAAAAATAGGCTGTAATACCAGAATGCTGAAAGACGAAGAGTGAAGTGTCAGAGGTAGTGTTGACGAAACCCATGGCCAAAAGGCATTGGCGGAGCTCACTGTATCATGCCCGGGGTGCCTGTTTGAGACCATAAATAGCTTTCTATAACTTACAGACATAAGATGGATAGCTTTGTTAACAAAACCCGGTGGCTGTGCCATATAGACATCCTCTGTAAGCCTCTCGTGGAGAAAGGCATTGTTCAAATCCATTTGACGAAGAGGCCAGCCCTTAGATACAGCTAGACTGAGAACCAAACGCACAGTTGCCGGCTTAATAACCGGATTGAAAGTCTCCTGGAAGTCGACACCTGGTCGCTGATGAAAGCCTTTCGCAACAAGTCGAGCTTTGAACTTATCCACATTTCCGTCAGGCTTTCGTTTGATACGATAAACCCACTTGCAGCCCACAACATTCTGTGAAGAATAAGGTGGAATAAGATCCCAGGTGCCATTCCGTAGCAGAGCATCAAACTCCAATGACATAGCAGCGCGCCAGCGCTCATCAGACATAGCAATAGACAAAGTCTGAGGTTCTGTAACAGCTGGAGAGGATACAGCAGACATACCAAACTTCTTGTTGGGCGTAAAGATGTTATTTTTTTGCTGCAAGTTTGCATGTGATGACCACCCTGAGAGGATGAAGGTGGCGGCATAGTGGGTGTAACGGCAGTGGGGGCCGCTGGCGATGCCGTAAGAGGCGCTGGTGGCTCGGGCGTTGGCGCCGGCAGTGCGTCTGGTAAAGGATCGCTAGTGGGAGCGGCGGCAGGTACCGGCGGAGGCAGCGGAAGGACTTCTAGGGTGAGCGGAATGGGTACGGGTGGAGACTCGGGGTTAGACAATTTGGAGAATGGGAAGATATCTTCATGGAAGGTGACATGACGCGAGACGAAGATTTTAGACGTTGAGGGATCAAAGCATAGATATGCGCTTTGAGTAGATGAGTAGCCGAAGAGGACACATGCACGAGATCTGGGTTCCATTTTGTGTGAGGTGTAGGGCCGAAGCCAAGGGAAGCATTGACAGCCGAAGACACGCAGTTTGGCAAGGTTGGGGCGCCTATGGAAGAGAGACTCAAAGGAGGAGAGCATCGAGAGATTTGTCTTGGGAAGGCGATTAATGAGATAGACTGCTGTGGCAAAGGCATAATGCCAGTAAATGAGAGGGACAGAGGCATAATGAAGGAGAGTGAGACCAGTATCGACAATATGACGGTGACGACGTTCAGCATAGCCATTGTGTTGAGGTGTATGAGGAGGTCAAGTGAGATGTGAGATGCCATGGGAGGAAAAAAAAGAGCGTAAAGCTAGGAATTCACCCCCATTATCAGTATATAGAGTAATGATTTTAGTAGAGAAGTATTTTTCGACATTGGACTTAAAAGTGGGGAAGGTTTGTAAGACATCAGATTTACAGCGTAAAGGGAAAAACCAATCGTCTTAGAAAAATGATCAACAAAAATGACATAATATTTAAATCCTTCATTAGAAATAATTGGAGAGGTCCATACATCAGAAAAAATAAGCTCCTGCGGAGCAGTAGAAGATAAACTTGACTCAGAGAAAGGTAACTTATGACACTTATGAAGCTTGCAAGAGACACAAGAAAAATCAGACACACTACAGGACGCTATACTGCTAGAAGACACTAAATGACGTAGGATTTTAGCTGACGGATGACCAAACCGAGAATGCCACAATGACGCAGGGAGCTTTTGTGCCGTGAGGGCGGACGGTAGACAGGAAGCCGCCGGCCAGTAGTAGGCATCGTTCCTACGTGGGCCGCTGACGAGTGTTGCCCACGTGCGACGATCCTTCACCTGAAAATCAGTATCAGAAAAAACAACATTAACATTATTGTGACGACATAATTGAGCAACAGAGATCAAATTTTTACGAATATGTGGAACACAGAGAAGCCCAGGCAATAAAAGAGATGAATAACTGAAAAGTTGGCATGTATGTGTAATTTTTAAACCTTCACCATTACCAATAACCATATCATCGAAACCAGTGTAAGGACTGTGAAGAGACATGTTAGCAAGATCATTGGTTTTGTGATGAGTGGCACCAGAGTCCAGGATCCAATCAGATGGAGAGTGATGGGCTGTGTGAGCAGCCGGATAAGATGACGCAGCGTATGCTGGTCGCGGCAGTGGTTCACCGTAAGGGGGCTGATTTGCGCCAGAAATAGGATAGGACGGACAGCGGCGCGCGGAGTGGCCAAATTCACTGCAGAGCTGGCACTTCCCATTGTACCCGCGAGATTGGCCATTGTTGGAGTAACCACCGCGGCCTGAGGATAAACCACAGCTGCCACGGTCGCGCCCGCAGCCACCAAAGCGGTTACGGCTGGACTGCTATCCGGCGACGAAGGCAGCCGACGGAGCCAAATCAGATGCGGTGGAGGTGGCCGGCGCACGGGCAGTAATCTAAGCCTCCATGCTTAACAGCTTGTCATGTAATTCAGCAAAAGAGATTGGAGATTCACGGGCTTGGATAGCATGAGAGAGCTCCATATATGGATCATCAAGACCATTTAGAACCTTAACGACAAGATCCTCAGAATCAACAGTAACACCCAGGAGAGATAATTCATCCACAATCATGTGAAAACCGTGAATAAAATCAGTGACAGATTTAGAATCTTTTACCGGATTATGGAGCTGCTGTTTGAGAGCCATGATACGACCACGAGAAGCAGTGTCGTATGTGCGCGCGAGGATGTCCCAGGCCACTTTAGAGGTTTCCGCAGCGGCAATAAAGGAGATGATCTTCGGTGTGATCGACGAGATGATGGCACTGAGAATGAGATTGTCCTGGCGAATCCAGTAAGGATATGCTGGATTGGGGGAAGTTACCTCCTTGTCGACGATAGTGGCTGGCGGGCACACCTTCGATCCGTCCAAGAAGCCGAGGAGGTCGTAACCATTAAGAAGGGTTCGGAATTAAAATTTCCACGCCAGGTAATTAGTGGAATCCAATTTAAGTGGGATCTGAGCCAATGCATTGATGGCAATCGGCTGGAGAAGATCGTTGGATGTCGTAGCGGCCATGAAGCGCGAGGCAGAGGTGGCGCTTATCGACGTCGAGAGAGAGAGAGGGCTGCCGGTTAGTGCAGCGGTGGCGCGGCAAGACGCCAGAGAGAGGTGGTGGAGCGGCGGCGGGCTGCTGATTAGTGCAGCGCGGCGGCGGTGCGGGTAGGGAAGAATTAGGGTTTATTTGGTAATAAGCCACTGGCGTATAATATCATGTAGAGAGTTTTGGGAGAATTGATTTTCTCGTATTGCTCACAAAAGTATATATAGAGTACAGAGAGGTATCAAATCCTACCAAGTATAGGACTGTACAATAATGAAAGAAATTACCAACTATAGGACTGTACAATAATGAAAGAATATTCTACCAATAATTAAAAGATACACACAATATATTCTAATACTTAATAAGTATGTTTTCAATAACAATAACAACAACCCAGTATAATCCCACTTAGTAGGGTCTGGGGAGGGTAGTATTTACGCAGACCTTACCCCTACCCTGGGGTAGAGAGGCTGTTTCCAAATAGACCCCGTCATCCTTCCCTCCAAGAACTTCCCTCCTTGCTCTTAGGGAGACTCGAACTCACAACCTCTCGGTTGGAAGTGGGGGTTGCTTACCATCAGAGCAACCCCTCTTGTCTTAATAAGTATGTTTTCGAGAAATTATATAACGTTAGATCAAATTAAACTGTACAGGAAGAGAAATAGTGAGCTACGAGAGTCCAAAACCAGTGATTGGGATTCACCGATATGTGTTCTTATTGTATAAACAAAGCGGAAGGCAAACAGTGAAACCAGCAGCAACACGAGACCATTTCAACACTCGAAGGTATACGGCAGAGAATGGTTTGGGAAGCCCAGTTGCCGCTGTCTACTTCAATGCCCAAAGAGAAACTGCTGCCAGAAGAAGATGAATTAAACCAGCCAATTACGTACTACATCATAATAGATATAAACATGCAAATAATCAAATAGTAACTCCTTTAATAATATATTAATTACTCTATCGATCTGTGTATTAATTAAAATACGTGATTTAAATAAGGTCTGCACTTTGCAGAGTGACACCCTTATCTTGCACTAGTACTCATGTGTATAACTCTAGTAAGTATACAGTAGTACACAACTTTGTACTTACCAGAAAAGTAGGTGAATGATTAAGCGTAGAGTGTCAATCTTCATGCATCATGCAGTTGCCCTTCTGTTTCATTTGTTTGTGACTTCTACTCGTAGTACTTCATATTAGTTGTTTGATGTATCAAATTGAAATAAAATGCATATATCAAATTCCGTATTGATGATGCTATATAACTTATGTTTGGTTGTTATTTTAAGAGTTTAAGTTTAAGCGCACGTAATTGTTTTTTCTAAAAGCTAAGGTCCTACATATATTGCTTATCTTGCTGACCATTTCTTATTATTCCGTTTGTTTCTAATGATTATTGTCATTTTAATTTTAAATTTTTAATGAGGGACTTCAACTGGATTTTTCATATTTAGAAGAAAATTATATTAATCACTTTATCTTATGTCTTAGTTAACCATAATAAATTTATTTTCAAAGTGTTACTATTTACTAGTAATAAAGATTGATATTTAATAGTTTTATCACATATGATAAGAGAACTAATTAACTTATGGTTCTTAACACAACTATTTCAATCATTTGAGTATAGAGAGCAAATATTGAATAACTCGCTATCCTTTGCTAACAAATATTAAGCTGAATAATGTGATTTTTATAAGTCAATGCGATGTTAATTGAAACCAATGTTTATCTAATTACAATTAAATATTTCTTTTGGATTATTCACGCTAGAAAACGATTTAATATATGATTCATCATATATGCTGTTTGATATTTGGTTTGGTTGTAGGTCGGTGGGCGCGTACCCGTTTAGATTGGCTTTAAAAAGTTGTTTTCAACATAAATAAATTTTAAGTCAAAAAGGAATAAGTTGGTGTTGCCCAACTTATTGCTTTTGGCTTGTTTTAACGTTTTTAACTTATAAGCATTTTATAACTTTATCAAATACTAGAAAACAAAATTTAAAAACTATTTAACTAGCTTAAAAGCCAATTCAAATGCCCTTTTAGATTGTTACTATCTGCAAAAACTTATAGAAAATGCTTTTAAAAAGTGAAGTAGTTAAGTTTTTTCTCATAATTATTATTTCTCCTGTCCAAAGAAGACCCAAGCGATTTCTTCATCACTTCTTTAAACAGACAAATTCTTTTTGTTTCTTTTTGCTAGAACTTTGTTTACAAGAAAAATGAAGGATACTTTTGGTAACTATTATTGTAGCAATTTAATGGTTTTCATTGCATGAAAAAGGTACACTACAATTGGTAATTTTTGCTTCGTAGTTTAGTTTCGTTGGTGTCAGAGCATGATTTGGATTATTGCACGAAGTTTTGACGGATAATTTTTCTTTATAATGCCGGTTCTACAATACTCAGTTGCATAGCAGGTACACAATTTCACGTCATATGATTTATTCTTTTATATGTAGTAATAGATCATATTGTCATCCATAATGACTTTTTAAGGTAATAAATGCCTATATTATTACAATATCTATTCCATTTATATGATATTATTACTATTTGAAAAGTCAAACAATATTTTATTACTTACTTTTCAAGTATTGTATAAATATGAAAGCTTTTGAGTTTTGGGTATGAAGTCGCCTTTGTTAGAGTATGCTTTACCTCCTAATATGAGAATTTCCAGCGAGAATCTGAATTTACTCAAATCCCAATCTGAGTACCAGACACAGAATAAAAAATCAGAAAAATATATTGTATAAATATGAGTATAAGGAGTTATGAGCGAGTCCTTTTATATTTAGTTATCTAAACTTTATTTCGAAATATGACTTAAGTAACGTCTGAATTGAGATCAAACATTTAAAACTTTGGCTCTCAGCACTCTAGACCCTCTCATTTGTACGTTTCGAAACAAGGGGGATTATCTTAGTGGTGAACCAAAGATTCCTTAATAATGATATCAATATAGTTATCTTTAATTACGAAAATATACATGCAACTTGTCTTCGTTGTCATTTATAGTGAGTACTATATAACTGTTTCTATGGCAATGCGTGGTAGTGGGTGAATATGGGTGGGGTGGTCCTGCTTTCAGACTTCATTTTGGTCTCAAACGTTAAATGGTACTTCTAATTTGTAAAGTGCGCCAGATTTTGGCCCCAAAATATTTACTAGTTCTAGTTTTAAGAGAACAGTATTTCATCAAAAATTGGTAATTATCACCGGATATGATGTCCACGATTTAGATTTATGATTTTGACATAAGGTTTTTAACAATCAATTTATTATATATTTGAAGTTATGAGTTTATATCTATTATTTTTTATAATTTAAATTAAAATTTTTATATAAATTTATATTTTATATTTAAAAATTATGAGCTCAATTAAACCGTAAATATTATATAATATTACATTCGCCCCTGATTATCACCACCCTCCCGGTTGTTTTCACCAAATTATGAAAGAACCACATGTGTTATTTTTACCAAGGCATTAGAAATCAACTTACAATCATGGGAAATAAGAACAGAATTTCAAATTATCATCATAAAGAGCGCCCCACAAAAGAAAAAAAAATATCCCTTCCGTTTCTAAACGTTTGGTGTAGTTCGGAGCAGGAGTGTAAATCGAATCAGAAAATCGCATCAAATTGAAAAGTTAAATCCAACCAATTAAAATTTTGATTACATTTGAATTGATTTATTTGGTATTGAATAAAAAAATCTAAATCAAACCGATATATAAATATATAATTTGTATATATACTTTTAAGAATTTATATAGAATTTTTTTAAAAATGATTAAAAATATTTGGAATTCTCTTGCGTGATATACTATTAATAGTAGATGAAGTGCTCCATATTTGTTAACCTTAAATAATGAGTTGCATGATCACTTTCTCATCAAGTGTTATTGAAATACGTTAATCTCTTTGTTTTTCCATATTTATATCATATGTTAAAATCTATTAAACTCTTATATCTTTTTTGAATGTGAGGTGATTATTATTATTTAGGTATCATATTAATTTTTATATTTAATTACTAAATTCGGTTTGGAAGTGTACATCAATGAAAATTATAGTCAAACGGACTAAAAAAATAATTATTATGTGTTACTAAGAAAATGCTCACATAAGAATATTTTAATAGATAATATGTTTGTCAATTTTTTATGTTTTTACTGTATATATTTAATTATAAAAAATTTAACAAAGTAAGATTGAAATAATATTTAAGTTATAAAAAATCCCAAAAACGCGAAAAGTCTGATAAAAATCGAACCAATCCAAACCGATATAGTTGGTTTAATTTGATTTTGATAAAAATCTAACCAATCCGGTCCATGTATACCCATAATACTTAAGTTTGACTGTGATTTTGACATGGATTCTTCAACTTTTTAAAAAAATTATTTTTAGAAACTACATAAAAGTATTATAAGTCATAATAATTCATAATTAAAATATTTTTAAAAGAATAGGTCAAAGTACATTCTCGTGCCAATCTTTTTTATACAGATTGATTGCAAAACTATGATATTATTCGTTGGTTTTGGCATGCCAAAAGCAGCAGATGTAGGAAATTAGAGTAAAAATGATACGACCTGGAATTCCCATCTTCATGAGTCGTGATTGCGCCTTACTCGCGAAAGCTAGGTAAACCTTAAAATTCAGAAATCTTTAACTCCTTTGTTTTAAGCTTTTTTTTACAACTTGCATTTAACATGTGATAAACAATTAAATAATAGAGGAATATAAAATTTAGCGGAAGTTTAGATAAATAGAAAACTAAAACGTACAAAAGCCCAAACATGTCTTTACCCAGCACCTGGTGTCACAACATACACAGACTATCTAAGAGTGCTAAATACAAGGGTTTGAACAATGAAATAAAATTTTGTCCCGGTAAAAAAGGAAACAGTGCATAAAATAGATAAAAGAGATGTCGGGCCTGCGGATGCTTGCAGAACTAACTCGGGATCCCGTGGACTGAAGGATGGCTCCCTGGCTACTGTTGTGCACCGTAAGCTGCTCCGGAATCTGCACATAAGTGCTGAGTGTAGCATCAATATAATCGACCCCATGTGTTGGTAAGTGTCTGTCCTAACCCCGGCGAGGTAGTGACGAGGCTAGGACCATACTCCAAATAAACCTGTGTAGTTGTACAATATATGGCGGAAATAAACAAGTAATAAGCAGCAAAAATGAGGGTACATGCTTCTGGGGGGGGGGGGGGGGAAACAAGTTAACTAGCAGAAAACAATAAATATGAAGGTTCAGTACAATATCTAAAACAACATAACATACTACTGTTGCGGCGATTAACCCGATCCATATTATATAAAACTGTTGCGGTGTGCAATCCGATCCAATAAATATAATATATTTCTTGCGGCATGCAACCTGATCCAATATAATAATTGTTGTGGCGTGCAACCCGATCCTATATAATATCTATTGCAGCGTGCAATCCGATCCAACATAATATATGTTGCGAAGTGCAACCCGATCCAATATAATATCTGTTGCGGCGTGCAATCCGAACCAGATATATATATATATATATATATATATATATATATATATATTCATTAATAAAAATATTGCAGCGCGCAACCCGTTCCAAATGTACAATTTGCAGTGATCACAATAATAGTCCCGACAAGGGATTAACTACAAATTGCACTATCCAGGCACGGGAACTCAACAGCTCAAGTATATATGTCCCGGCAAGGAAAATCAGCTATAACCAATCTCAATTCAACTTCTAACATCTCTATTATCATCACTTTTAACTCATAATTAACTTTCACGAAAATATACTAAGCTTTTGCTCAATACCATAGATTTACTCATTATTTCAACCATAGCATTATTCAAGAATTTAACAAGTGCCAATTTAAGACTCACGGTCATGCTCGACACCAACGTATAGATACTCATCACCATGCCTATACGTCATACTCAACAAGAAACAAGTAGAAAATATGACTCAACTCCTAATCTCTCAAACTAAAGTTAGACTGAACACTTACCTCGAACTTGCACGGCCAATTCAATCATTAATTACCAATTTTCCTCTCGAATTTAGCTCCAAATCCATTGTGTCTATTCATAAATGACTTCAATACATCAATAAATTCTAAACAATGTGAACCCAATGGCTAATAATAGCTTTCCAAGAATTCTTCCCAAAAATCCAAAAAACGACCCCAGGGAAGTTGCTCAAAACACGAGGTTCAGACTAAAATAAAATCACATATTCATCCACGAGCCTAAATATATAATTGGTTTTTAAATTCGACCCCAAAACGAGGTCTAAATCTAGAAAAATCAAAAGCCCTAATTCTATCCAAATTCCTAAATTTTTTACCCTTAATCATATATTTTAGGCCTATAAATTCATTAAATGATGATGAAAGTGGAAGAAAACGAGTTGGAGGTAACTTATCCAAGAATATTTGGTGAAAAAGTGCTTCAAGAATCGCCTGGGGTCTTTGGAGAAGAAGAAGTTTTGTAAAAATTTTTGAAATCGCGTAATGGGTTCTGTTTTTGGAACTTAAAATAAATGGGTGAAATTCTTCTTCACGTTTGCGACAGACTCAACGTGTTAGCAATGAGTCAGGTCCACAGACTTTCGTATTCGTGTAATGGGGCCCGCATTCGCAGAGAGTAACCTCCTCGAGCCTGTCGCTCGTGTGCAAAGAATCACATTCGCGATGAACAAACTGGAGGCCTTTCCCCTGTACCCTACGGGTTCGCAAATGGAAGGATGCGTTCATGAAGGGACTTCCCCCAGAGCTTCATGTTCGCGTCTCAATTTCCACATTCGCGAAGAAGCCAAAATGACACTTGGTATATTTGCCATACGCGTTTGCGAGAGGGACCACGCAAACGCAAAGGGTAAAATCCCTGGGCACTACAACAGAAAACCTGTAACACTCCATAAGCCAAAAACCGTTATGAAACACCTTCAAAGCACTCCCGAGCCCTCGGGGCTCCTAGCCAAACACATATACTAACCCAACAGCATCATACGATCTTATCTGTGCGATCAAATCGCCTAAATAACCTCAAAACAATGAATCAAACCTCAAAACCATGAATTTTTTCTCAAACTTCATCAAGTTTCAAATTTATAAATTCAAGTCCGAATCATATCAAACGACGTCCGTTTTCAGCGAAATTTTACATAAAAGACCTAAAACATATATAAGAACTATACCGAGCACCGGAACCAAAATACGGGCCCGATACCTTCGGTTTCTAACAAGATTTCATTTTAATTATTCTTAAATATTTTCAGAAAATAATTTTACAGAAAAATTTATTTCTCGGGCTTCGGACCTTGGAATTTGATTCCAGGCGCCGCCCAAGTCCCATATTTTTCTACGGACCCTCTAGGGCTATCAAATCACGGGTCCGGGTCCATTTAGTAAAAATGTTGACCAAATTCAAAGTTATTCATTATAAAATCAAAACTTGGCATTTTTAACAGAATTTCATATTTAAGATTTCCGGCTACGCACCTGGACTGTGTACGTAAATTGAGGCGGGTCTAAATAAGGTTTTAAAGGCTTCGAAAGCATAGAATTTGATACAAAAATAGGTGATAACACTTTGGATCGTCACATTCTCCACCTCTAAAACAATCGTTCGTCCTCGAATGGACAGAAGAAGGAAGTACCTGAGTCGGAAAAAGATGAGGATAACGGTTCCGCATATCGGACTCGGACTCCCAGGTTGATACCTTAGGAGGTTGACCTCTCCACTAAACACGGACAAAATGGAAACTCTTGATCTCAACTGACAAACTTGGCGATCTAGAATGGTCACTGGCTCCTCCTCATAAGATAAGTCCTAGTCCAACTAGACGGTGCTGAAATCTAACACGCGGGCTGGATTGCCGTGATACCTCCGAAGCATAGACACATAAAATACTGGATACACTGCTGATAAGCTCGGCGGCAAATTAAGTCTATAAGCCATCTCTCTCACTCGGTCGAGAATCTCAAACGGGCCAATGAACCTAGGGCTAAGCTTTCCCTTCTTCCCAATCCTCATCACGCCCTTCATAGGCGACACTCTGAGCAATACCCGCTCACCAACCATAAAAGACATATCTCGAATCTTGCAGTCTGCATAGCTCTTTTGCCTGGACTGAGCTGTACGAAGCCTATAATGAATGAACTTGATCTTGTCCAAGGCCTCCTGAACTAGATTCGTACGCAACAACCGATCCTCTCCTGGCTCAAACCATCTAACCGTAGACCGATACTTCCTACCATATATAGCCTCATAAGGAGCCATCTGTGTGCTCGACTGGTAGCTGTTGTTGTAGGCAAACTCTGCTAAAGGAAAAAACTGATCACATGAGCATCCAAAGTCTATGACACCAGCTCGGATCATATCCTCCAAAATCTAAATAGTACACTCAGACTGACCGTCCATCCGGGGATGAAATGTTGTGCTCAACTCAACCTGTATGTCATACTCTCGTTGAACTGCTCTCTAGAAGCGCAAGGTAAACTGTTTACTCAAATCCGAAATGATAGATACAGCCATACCATGAAGGTGAAAAATCTCTCGAATATATATCTCAGCTAACCTCTCAGGAGACTGCCAAAGCAATGAAATGCGCTGACTTGGTCAGCCTATCAACAGTGACCCAAACTCCGTCGAACTTCTTCCGAGTCTGCGGGAGTGGTAATGAAGTCCATAGTGATCCGCTCCCACTTCTACTCGGGAAGCTAAATCCTCTGAAACAAATAACTAGGGCTCTGATGCTCATATATAACCTTCTGACAATTCAAACATTGAGCCACGTATGCAAAAATATCCTTCTTCATTCTATGCCACCAATAATGCTGCCGCAAGTCTTGATACATCTTTGCGGCGCTCGGATGCTGGTCTAGGCCAGTTCTTGACTGCCTCAATCTTCTTTAGGTCCACATGAATACCCTCTGCTAATACAACATGACCCAGAAATGCAACTGAACCCAACCAGAATTCACACTTTGAGAACTTAGCATATAACCGGTCATCCACATTTTTAAATATTTCATGTTATAGGTTTATAAACCCTCTACAATTCATACGGAGTTTTTCCAGTTCTTCTATGTGGTATTCTATTTTGTAAATGACATGTAGATAAAATTGTTTCACCCCATAAATTATCAGGATCATTAGAACTAACTGACATAGAGTTCATCATCCTTTTTAATGTTCTATTTTTTCTTTCAGCTACTCCATTTTACTTGGGTGAATAAGGTGGAGTTACTTCATGAATTATTCCTTGTTTTTCATAAAAATCATTTAAAGATAAATATTTTCCACCTCTATTAGATCTAGTTCTCTTGATTTTTCTACAACATTGATTTTCAACTTCATTTTTATAAGAAGAAATAAAAGCATTAAATACATTATTTTTATTTCTAAGAAAATACAACTTAGTATATCTAGAATAATCAGCAATGAATGTCACATAATACCTTTTAGCACCTCTAGTCATGGTTTGTTTTAAATCGCCTAAGTCAATATGAATCAAGGATAATAATTTAGTTTCTCTATTTACAGAAAAATAAGTCTTTTTGGTACTTTTAGCTTCAACATATATTTTACATTTGTCAATATTGTTTGATTCTAAACCAGATATTAACTCTAATGATTTTATTTTCTTTTTATATGCAACATTAACATGTCCTATTCTAGAATGCCATAAAGAAATAAACTCAACCACATAAGCAGAAGCATATGCATTTCCACTGATAATATCAAAAATATTAAGTACAAAGAGTCTTTAGTTATAATAGCCCTTTTCCACAAACACATTATTTTTGGCATTTTAGTCTTATCAGATTCAAATGAAATTTTCACTCTGGCTCTTCCCAACAAAGATACAGAGGTCAAGTTTCCCTTATATTGTAAGAAAGAGTCCTTGGTTACAGTAGCCCTTTAACACATTATTTTTGGCATATTAGTCTTATCAGATTCAAATGACATTTTCGCTCCGGCTCTTCCAAACAAGGATACAGAGGTCAAGTTTTTCCTCATAGTAGGAACATGCAGTACATCGACAAAGGGCTAAAAAAATTTTCGAAGTGAGTTTCAGGTGAACTTTACTCTTACTCAAGACTTTGGTATTACTTGAATCTCCAAGATAGACCTCTTCTCTATCATTCTCTACAGGAGTGCAACAGGAAAATGCCTCTCGATTTGCATAAATGTGCCGAGTAGCCCTAGAGTCTACCATCCAATCTTTTGTATGTGCGGAAATGTTTAATTGAGAAATGACAGTTGCGATATTATCACCTTGTTCAGCTAAGTTAGCTTTATGAGTATTAGTTTTTCCTTTGTCATTTCCTGCTTTGTACCTGCATTGTGAGACATGATGGTATAGTTTTTCACAAACAAAACAAGAGCTTTTTATTTTAATGTTAGGATTAGGCTTGAAATTATTCTCGTACCTTTTGCGGTTGTTGTTGCTGTTTTGCACTAAATTTGCTTTAAGAGCTGTTATCCTAGCTTTGGCAGATTTTTTTCTGTTGGAATCTTAAATTAGGATGTGGGTCACAATTTTCCTAATGGTGAAATTTTTCTATTTGTGCTTTAAGTTATTTTTGTAGTCACTCCATGAGTCTGGCAACTACTCAATCAGCACTCTATCAACAAACTTTTCTAGTAATGATATCCCCCCGGCCTTCAAGTCTTTTAGCAATTTTTGATATTTGTTGATTTTCACGTTCATCTCTTTATCATCTCTCCTCTGTCATTGATAAAATTTTCCTACTATAAATTTTTATTTTGTAGCATCTTCAGTAGTGAATTTTTTAATTAAGGCCTCCCAAATAGCTTTTGCCTTCTTATAACTACAATTAGGGGTGTACAAACGAAACCGGCCCGATAATTCGAGTCAAATCGAGAAAAAAATTCGACTATAATTTGGTTTGACTTGGATTGGTGTTGGAAAATAAATTCGACCATAATTGGTTCGGTTTGGTTTTAACTAAAGAAAATCAAACCGAAACCAAACCAACCCGACATTACATATATAAAATTTTTAGATATATTATATAAACATACTTATTGTGATTTAATTTATAAATATTTTTTAAATTTTTTCATAATGTTATCTTTTAAGGTATTATTATTTAGAGATTAGACTTAGAACTTTTGAATATTCCAATAAGTTTTATATTCATTAATATTAGTAACTTACATAATGCTAACCAAGGACCAAACTAAAATCAAATTATACTAATGTTAACAAAAGACATTCAATTCAATACTAGGAACGGCAATGTATTGAATACCTTTTTTTGTATGTTGCAATAATTTAGATAAAAATGCACAACATATTTTTATTTTTTCTTTAGCGTTTAGTCATATAGTTAATACTCCCTTATTAGTCTACTTAGTTTAGCATGACTTAGTATTTAGTTTTTTTTGTTGAATATTTTAGGATAATGCAATGACACATCTCATATTTTGTATTATTTTTTTGAAAAATACCTTATATAGTTGTATCTTACTATGATTAAAGAAATATTTTGAGCACAAGTTATATGTTTTGTACTACGAAGGTTTTACCGGAAAAAATCTTAATAACTCGAAAATCCGAGAAAAATCGAGATTGAAAAATTCGAGTTTTATTGGTTTGGTTTGGTCTTTAAATTTAATAATCCGACGCAATTGGTTTGATTTGGTAATTGAAAAACCCGAACCAACCCGACCTATGTACACCCCTAACTGCAATACACGTCAAACAGTTCATTTGAAATAGTTGGTAATATAGTATGACGGCATACATTGTTGGCATGTTACCATGATTCCACTATTTTATTATTAGTGTCTGGATTAGGTTGTGGATGCAGTTGTGCATGTGCAACACTTTGGACATCAAGCAGTGAGAAAATACGTTCTTGCCAACGCTTGAAACATTGGCGAAAATTTCAATTTTTGACACATCTGAAAATAGCCGGGCATATGATAGTCCAACTGGAACTAGGGCACCAGAGGTAGCGCCAGTATTGGTAGTATCATAATATTCTCAGCATCAGTGATGTTTGCCACAGTTACTTAGTTTGTAGGAAATAAGAGCAAAAGTTTCAATAATAACGCTGTAATATTAATATTAATAAATACACATATTGGCTTGAACCATATTAGGTACTGTCCTAATAAACTATTTCAGCAGAGTAAAATGGTTTTTCAGAATTAAACAAACATACCTCTATTTAGGAGAATATAAGAATCAACAAAATATTAAATTACAATCCAATTCAAAAGAGGGGAACAAAAAAAGTAGACTACAAAAGTTTAAGGAAGATATTAAAGAAAAAGAAGCCGAAGAGGAACAAAAAAGACAAAGGATGCCTATTTATACCATTTAAGTAAAGTTTAGAGCATGAAAAGTGTATACTTATCTTCAATTTCCATGTAAAAACAGCACGTGGAAGGACATTTGTCCATTTTTGGGAAATATCACAACAGTAGAAACAACTTCCGATTTCCTAAAGCATGCCAGAAGTTGGGCAAGAAGTCAAGAACTCGTACAATTTCATAGATTTTGTTTGATTCATTGATTGGCGGATACTAGCTGCCTATGTTCCGGTATTAGTGAGGCAATACATTGACAAACTAAGAAAAACATCGTAAATAATTTGCATGCTCATGTGTTTGTTTTATTGATTTCATATGACAATACAAACTCTTTCCTGACATGATCTGTGATAGAACAGAGGAGTGAAGACATTAGCATAAAGGGCGGAAAAAGGATAAAAAAAAAGGATAGAAGGGACAAAGTACATTTATTGATTTTAGTACTACGATATTATTCGCCCAGTGATCGGGAACTGGTAGGCATGGACCCCATCAAACTCAGTTTGCTGCAAAGACACAGAATTCAAGTCAGTAGACAGTAGTAGAAATGTAACATAATCTTGATTACTGTAAGCTTCTTTTTATAGTACTAGTCTAATAATGCAATAATAAAATTGGTGAATACTGACCAGCACAAGTGAGGGGAGGAAGGTTGCACTGAGAGGGAAGGCGGGCGGAAATGCGCATAGTGTTGCACATGCAGTCATTATCAATTGATCGGAGTGCAGCACAACACTCAGCGCTTGCATTAGGTGCCCCTGGCACCACGAATGGCGCGCACACGTTCAGGTTCCCAAGTGATGCCGAGCATGTCTGCCCCTGCTGACACTCAATCACTCCGCTTTGCAGCACAATCACCAGCATACCCAACAGCAATAGTGAAACAACTGATTTCATGGTAGCCATATTTGGTCAAATAGTTCTTACTCAAAAATGACTGTCGCAAGAAAATTGAAGTAGCTGACTTGCTTTTCCTGTTCCCAATAGAGAAGTATAGAGGCATCTATTTATAGTTGATGATCACAGAGCTAAACTTGTTTGGAAGATGAGACCCTTTGCGTGAACTACCTAATTGAAGATATGGGCAAGTCAGTTTTCTTGTGTCTTTGCCTTTGCCCCCACATTGTAGTTGGATCATGATATATTACACCCTTCATTTCAACTTGTTTGGCACTGTTATTATACGGCGGGGAGATAAATTCTTAGTAGTATTATATCTATGTAGTTCTTAATTATAAATTTATTTCTTTACAATATGTACATCACGGCTGATATTTGGCCCTTTTTTCTCATAATCTTTTATTCTCTCTTCTTGTTTCTCCATGTTAGCAGAGTAAGTTGCTAGTTAAAAAGGAGAAAGAAGACAAAAATGAAAAAATGTTATAAAATAAAAGCAATTTGGTAAAACATGAATAAGAAATATAAACAATTTAGTGAAACATGAACAAGAAATGTAGATAGAGAGAAGGAAGAGATTTTCTTCTTCAATTGTGTGTTCAATTCCATTGCAATTACATGGCCTTTTATAGGCATAAAAAGTAAAGATGATGAACATAAAATAAGAGATTTAATCTTTAAGATATTCACAATATGGGCATCCAATGTAGCATCCAATGTAGTATCCAATCCAATATACAAATTATTCATAATACTCCCCTTGGATGTCCATAGATAATGTGTATCGATAAAACCTTACTAGGAAAAAACCTTATGGGAAAACAAATCTAGTAAAGGAAAAAAAGTACACATGTATAGAAATATGCCGTTTGTTGCCTCGTTAAAAACCTTGCAAGGAAATCAAGTGGGATAAAACCTTGTAAGGGAAAAAGAGTGCAACGCGCATAACTCCCCCTGATCAGAGCATCAATTTAAGCATTGGGCCTTCGCATCCCGATCTTGTACACTAGCTTCTTGAAGGTTGACGTTGGTAGAGATTTTATTTTATTTTATTTTGGACAATCATTTATCTGTCCAAATTTCATGACAGATTTGAGCTCAAGATCCTCATCAATATTAATAGTATTGAGCGCTACATTATATTAACAATATCGTCAACGATCACTTTATGTCAGTTCCATTATTACCTAATAAAGACATAACTTATTGAGAACTCTTTATCTCATTATTTCAGCTACCTGAGCCTCTCCCATGAGGTCTTATGAAGTTTTATGTCGTGGTGCTCTTCTAGAGCATTTGCCTCCTTATTATGACCATTTTGAATATTTGCCCCTCTCATTCTTCAAGGAGTTTATCTTTGGAACCGATTGGTCTGTTATGCTTTATGCATGACATAGACTCTGTCCCCCATGGACTTTTTTCTATTTGGAGCATTAGCAGCTGAAATATGACATTTAGCTTTGGGTCAGCAAATGTGTCTGGCAATAATTTGTAAATAAATGATCAATCGAACTTCAAGTTCGTATTTTCTTGTACGAGGATCTATATGTATTCATAATAATTCATTTCACGTATTATTTTCTCTACCGCCATTTTCTCCCCCTATTGTTGGGATCACCAACACATTTCACAACCTTCCGTGTGAATCCATCTTTGTGCATTGTGGTGGCATAATTAAATCATATAGCGCATACATATTTCTATATATAAATTATTTGGTTTCTGACCCTGAACCGATTGTGATAGGGGAAATTGTTATGACTTGGCTAGATGCGAGCAAGTGCTGCTGTATATTAAATAATACATCTCATACAAAATTTCGTTTTTGAAAGTTTTGTTCTCATAACCAATGATTTAGCTATAATTGGAGGCATAGACCTTTTGCTAAACCAACTTGGATTTAAACCAGTACTATTAAAATAAATCATCATAATTTATATTCTGGAACTGTGTTCTAATAATTTGAGCAAGCAATCTTGCAAAAACCAAACTGCAAGTTGATACAAATGCACATGCGACCATAGAATAGATGCATCTATTAAAATCATATAATAGTAAACAGTCCACATGGCAGGTGACTGGGCCCATATATTTATCACCTTTTATTCGTTTCAGAAATCAAGGGATTCAATCCCAACCTTAACTGGTATATCATGAGAATTAGCAGCACAAGAGAATTCTTGAAGAATCTTCTATTTCTTCAATATACGCCATTGGAATTCTCAATTAATTTTTCGCATCATAATTGAACCGGGATGGTCAACCGGTTATGCACACTAATATTTATTTTAGTAAACCTCTAGTTTACTTGTGGCATATGTTTCAAGCATTATGCTTATATTTGTGTAGTATAAATATAAAGAAAACCGGGTAACATTTCATATTTACCAGGTATGATTATAGAAATGTGAAGATATTCAATATTCCTTTCATTTATTGTCTCAACATGTCAACCACTTTGACTTATACATTTGAAACTCAAAAAGTTTCTTTTGAGACTTTTCAATATTAATATCATGAATAATTTTATTCATCAGGAAGTAACAAATTAGTTCTTTCGGATCTTTTAATAAATTTGTACTACAAGATCTTTTATCATATCATTCATATGGTAAATGTCTCATTCAGGGAGAAACTTATATAATAATAAATTGTCATGGTTAAAATCATCATAAGAAAAATCCTTTCTTGCTTTAATTTTTCCTTTAATAACTTTTATACGGCATGGCAAAATATTTTGGCATATCACTTGTACTAGACCAATGACATATTCATGTAACCACACAATTATATTTATTCTTTTTATTTCACTCAAACCTCTCTTAGAGGTGAGTTGCTTTTATAACATCTTGCCACATTCAACTGTAGGAATGGGTCTGCATTTTCAATGCTTATCACAATTCACATTTTCTTTAAGGAATGGATCATAATCAGTGACGTACTTTATTAGTTTCATACCAAATTGATAGTAAATATTGCCTTCACATTTTGAAGGACTATTTTGATAATCTTTATTGTTCTCCTTTTATAATCATAGTGATGATTATTATTGTTTTGATCTTTGGAACGCTCACGTTCATCGTTCAACAACTTCTCTTTATTCAGACTTATTATGCATCATTGTCACATTCACTTCAAGAATGGAGCAAATCAAGTGGGACAATCTTCATGCCTTTAATGAAAAATATATTATTTTTCTTTAGTCATCAATATATCATTAATATGGTACAGTGGGACTCAAACCCAATGTCTTACCAATATAAAGGCATATTAGGTCATAATGAATTGGGACGCATACCCAACTCTTATTATTATGCCGCATCAGGATTTAATCCCGATGTCTTACCCTCAATCAATAGTATTATATGTTAAACGATATTGAGATTCATTTTCAAGCCTTAATTTCAATCACATGCTAAGAAAGTTGTACACAAGTAATTTGCAACTTAACAAATCAAATTTGCTTTCTTAAATAAGTAAAATCTCAAATCATTGTAAAGCTTTATCAATTATTTGTAGCATCTATAAAAAAACGTTTGTATGTCTAGTTAGTGCATGCATCATTAAAATATTCAAGTTAATTAGCATTACTTAAAGTGTATTAAATACATGTAGGACAATACTGGCTAATATGAATACCCTTATTGCACTAAGATCTTTATCAAGCAATATTAGTAATAATTTGGTTAAGTGATTTGACATGCTACATAACTAGTATTGTTACTTATCTAGATTGACCATATAAAAGAATTATATGTGCACCTAATGAATATAAAAATTTTAATATCGTAAAATCTGTACCTACATATCATCTCCATGTATACTAATATTCTGTATTTAGGCTTGTCAAAATAAATAGTTAAATGTAGCTAGTGTAGTATATCATGTTATACTACACAATAATGTATAATCACGCATTATGTTAGGTGTACCAAAGTACTTAAGCATGTAACTAGATATACTTGAATTCAATAAGAAAATAGAGTTGAAAAGAAAAACAATTTCAAGTAACCTCATTATTACTAACATATTTTATTTCTACAGAGAAGAAGATGAATAATCAATAAAAACTTCTTGGATTTAGTTAAAGTAGGATGTAATATTTTTAATGATGCAAACACTATTTATATTCATATTTTGGATACGTACTACTATTAAGGAAATATTCTTGTTATCTAAGTTTATTGTTGATTACTTCTATTTATATTTTAATAATGCAAATCAATTAAGATGCAGTTTATTAAAATCATTACATCTTTATTCATAAATAAAGAGATCATGGTGAAATATGAGTATCTTTCTCTTTCTATTTTTTGTTTTTAAACATAATTGAGAAAAACTAAGTATACAACAAAACATATCATTATTCTTACAAAAGAGAGAAATATGTTGTACTTCATAATTTTAAATGAGAACTTTAAAAGAAGATAACCTACCGTGATGGTTAGAGACTCGTGCTGATAAAGTGTTATAAAATGAAAGCAATTTAGTAAAACATGAACAAGAAATATAAACAACTTAGTGAAACATGAACAAGAAATGTAGATAGAGAGAAGGAAGAGATTTTCTTCTTCAATTGTGTGTTCAATTCCATTGCAATTACATGACCTTTTATAGGCATAAAAAATAAAGATAATGAACATAAAATAGGAGATTTTATCTTTAAAATATTCACAATATGAACATCCAATGTAGGATTCAATGTAGTATCCAATGTACAAATTATTCATAATAAAAATCAAATAAGAGTTTGATCGGTATTTTTCGAGCTAAACAAATCTATTAGTCATATCAAGGGACAAATAGAATTGGTTTACAAACTTTTAAAAGCTTAGACAGACTAGCCTATACAAAATTTTATAAAAAGAGTAAAATGTTGCACTTTACTCAAAAAAAAAAAGGGAAAAAAGCAGATGAACAAGAGATTAGGGTAATTTAAACAAAAAATTGGGATGGAGAAATTAGAACATCCTTGGGTTGGTGGAGGTGTTACTAGAATCTTGAGTAGCTGGAGCAGTCCAATAAGACTTGACTGCAAAGAGAAGCTTCTCTCTCTCCATTGGCCCATCTTCATGATCCACAATTAGAGTATCCCACTTCAGCCCATCTGCTATCTTCTTTACTTCAACCAATATATCTACGTCTTCTCGAATTATTACACTTCCTTCTGGCCTTAATATCCTATCCATTTCTAGTAATATGTCCTCCATTTCACATCTACATATCATATGATAACAAACACTCTCAGAATTCACAATTACAATGCCGTCTTTGTTTGGGAAATAAGACGTTAGAATTTAAAATAATATAATACAATTAATTACCTGTCTTTATACATCGTAAATATTGAATCAGCATGAATAAGATCGTATGTTCTTGGGTAAGTTGACATGGCCTCACACCTACAACTAAAATTTCGTTTTAAATACAAATATACCAAAGCCTCAATGCTAGACTAAGTTACATGAGTCGTTCGCAGGTATATATCCTGATATTGTTAACATGTAGTCAGGGTACATATAGTGGCGAAGCCAGTAATTTTGCCAAAGAGTGTTCAAATTTGAAAGAAGTAAAAAAGAATCCCGACAAAGGGTGTTCAATATATGTTATATACATCTAAAACCTAATATTTTACCTATATACGCAACATAATTTTCTGACGAAGGGTGTTCAATTGACCACCCTTACTAGAGTGTAGCTTTGCCCCTGGGTACATCTTTGATAAATCTTTAGTGTACTTTAAAGACAACAACAACAACAACCCAGTATAATCGCACGTAGTGGGGTCTGGGGAGGATAGTATGTACGCAGACCTTACCCCTACCCTGGGGTAGAGAGGCTGATTCCAAATAGACCCCCGCCATCCTTCCCTCCAAGAACTTCCCACCTTGCTCTTGGGGAGACTCGAACTCATAACCTCTCGGTTGGAAGTGGGGGTTGCTTACCATCAGAGCAACCCCTCTTGTCTTTTAGTGTACTTTAAAGAATTCCCATAAAATGCTCACAACCTTATCCCGCTCGTTCAACTACAAGTACCTAAAAAATATCAATGCTACAAGTTTTTTTGGGGGGAGGCAGGAGGGGACAAGAGTCTAAGCGTCTGTACGCCTATCAGCCATGAAGTATGCATAAGGAGGAATAAGGCAGCATCTAGAGGGCATGTCTTCGACCGGTCATAACTAAAACAATTAGGTTAGAGCTTTGACCTTAGACCACTATTTAATAAAGGGGAGCATGTCGATCTTTCTCTATTCGAATTCATAAAAATAATCATATGAGAAATCGTTTTATAGTAGAAATGGACCTAGGAATAACTTACCAGTTTTGATATGTTCCAACCAATCCTCTTTCATAAATGACACCAAGAGTATTGACCTCAGCCTCAACAGGAACAACATTCATTACCCAAACAGGGTCATCAACCCAACTAGCAGCAAAACCACCTAAGTAAGCATTCATATCTAAAAGATTTCTGTATCTCCCTGGTTGGTTGAACTTGTTATCTACGCTCTTGTAATAAGAAACTCTTTTCTGCCATAGCTCTGAATCCTTCTCAAAAGATTCAGCCGTAACTCCATTAACAGTTCCACTGCTAATCCTTGGTGGTATTGCGTGTAATCTTTTAGGCCATTTTTCCAATTGTCCACCAGCTACCTCTTCTTCACTTGAAACTTGAGGCAACGGAGTTATGCACATCGAAAGCTCCGTATACCTGCAAATGGTGAATTTAACACGAAACAAGATTAATGCTGACAAAAGAATATTCTGATACTCAATCTATTTCATTTGATATGACTCTTTATCCTTTTGATTCTATTTCAGAAACGTCGTTCCTTAGTCAAACAGCGCCATGTAAAATAAAACAGAAGGAATAGTATTAAAACTGTGAGGAGTTGAAATGCACAAACCAGGATTTATCGGGATCTTGGGCAGGACAAATTAACTTGTTCTTTTCTTGTTTGCATTGGAAATGATTATATGGCTTCTGCCAAATGGCAATGTCATCCTTTTCAACAAACTTTTTCCAACAAAGTTTCTTAGCAACCTCCTCTATTCTGGTTTGTTCACCATTTAGGTCATCCCTTGTTCTTTCCCAGCCTTTCCAGTATTTACTCCAGCGGATTGGTGGGCCGGAGAGTATCCAATATCCACCAGGCCTAAGCACTCTATCAACTTCCATTAAGTATTCTCCATCTGATGAAAATGCAAATGTACCAACAAATTTAGATTCATATGAAAGAATTATTGAATTACGTTATTATCTAGAACACACTTTTATTTACTTAATCAATTCTACTTACCATACTGGTCCCAGGGAATAAGGCAACGAGAGCAATGGGCCATGTCAAAAGCTCTAGATGGATAGGGAAGTCTCTTGGACGCGAGCACTCCAATCAAAGCAGGAACGCCTCGTTCAAGAGCAAATTGAACCTGCGCTTCGTGTGTATCCCTCGGTGCAAATGACATCGCTAGGATATCCCGCGACAAAAGATAAGCTCCCCAACTTGCCACCTGCATATGGAGATTGTCACAACTTGTTTAGATAAATGGGATCCTACAACTCGTCTAGCTATTAATAAGAAAAAGGGAAAATTACCCCACAACCGGTATCAATAGCGGTCCTAATGGAACCATCTTTAAGATTGATCAATTTGTCAATGTCGTCAACATAGGCATCAGCACCATTAGGGAACATAGTCCCTCCACCGGGGAATCTGAACTTGTCTCCTTCTTTTCGGATCCAATTCTGAACGGCCTTTTCCACAGTCAATTCCTTGTGTGGCACATTGGCGTACCATGCCAGATCCCTGCTCTTAGGCCACTTGAACGGCTTCTTGTAACCGTAGGGCGCGGGGATACGGCATTTCAACAATTGGCTCTTGTCAGGGCAATGCCTCTCCCTATAAATCAATCTGTTCCTCTTGAACTTCAACGATCTTTGAGGGTCCTCACACGGAGTATACTCACTGTACTTGATGTCACATGCCGGGTAAACATTGACACTATCATCAGGCGCTACGCCTTCACCTTCGTCGTCACCTTGGTTGGCACTGAAGTCGAGTTGTGACGACGTAGAAGAAGAAGAAGACGACGATGATATTTTGGAGTTATTGGAAGCGGCAGCAGTGGATGTTATTTTCAAGGGAATGCAAGGGATGGTAGCTGCAACACTAGAAACGGGAGAGGTGGAAATGGATCCTCTGCCAAAGAAATAAGTAATAGAGCAGAGGAACGTAATGGCTATAGCCAATGTATAAACATTAATTCTTATAGAGTAAGGAGAAGAAGGAAAGTTGGGTGCATTGGGCTTGTAAGTTGGGCTATAATATGGGGGAGTTCTAGGACCGGCCATTGCAGAATTACAACTCAATGTTGCACTCCAATTTTTCTATGTTTACAAGATGAAATAGCTAGCTAAAGAAATCCAACTGAATTGATTCTATATATAATATGATGGTGTTGCAGTTGGATCGGCATTTACAAACAGAAAACGTAGAGCCGGATCCAACACGTAAATTAAGTTAGTGGGTGCGAGTATTCATTCACCCGCTACACTTTTCTCACAATTGTTGGAAACTAAGTAAGACGTATGTAAATTTCAATTATACATATAGTTGGAGAGTGTCTGTAACAGCTGCTGAAGGTTAGATCTACCAAGAAAAACATGTGAAGAATAAGGAGAGAGGGTTTGATGGAGTCAGAAAAATAGGAAATAGAGTTTACCAATTGGATTATGCATAACGACTCTGTCAGTTGTCATTCCTTGTATTAGGTTGGATTGGAAATAATCTCAGCCGTGAATGGAGGATTAAATGCTCACCATGATTTACTTTAGCTAACTGTTTCAGTTAATTTTACGTATTTGTTACAAATGTTCGTGGATTAATTAAGAGGATATAGTAGAGGTCATTTGCCCATTTCTTATCTAACTATCTAGCTACTCCTCCTGTCCAAAATAAGTGATTTTTTAAAATATTTTCATACAGATTAAGAAATTCACCTTTTAATATTAATTAGTAATGGAATTGATCATATTAACATTTACTATCTCACATAAACATTTCCAACACATATTCCAACACTATTTACTCCAAGGACAATCTAGAGAAAAAGAATTAATTCATTCTTGAAATCTGAAAAAATTACTTATATTAGACCACAAAAAAAAAGTACTTATTTTAGACCGAAAAAAGTAACTTTATTCAAATAACTAAAGTTGAAGTAGGTGGACAAGTTCACCATGTAGATGGTAAGAACACCTTCTTATGTGGCGCTATTACTATCAGGGGATTGATTGTTCTTTGATAGCAAAATTCTTAAATATATTTTAAATATTTTGAATTATTTACTATGCTGGCGGTTACGGAAGCTAAAAATGCGGTGTTTGGTCGTATTTACGAGGAACTAGGGGAGAGTGGCGGGGACAGGAAGTTATTCCGGTTAGCTAAAGTAAGGGAAAGGAAGGCGCGTGATCTTGACCAAGTTAGGTACATCAAGGGCGAGGATGGTAGAGTTCTGATGGGAGAGTCTCAAGTCAAGCAGAGGTGGCAGGCGTACTTTCGAGACTTACTTAACGAGGAGGGGGATCGTAACATAGAGCTAGGTGAGTTGGGGCATTCAGAGCAACATAGAGACCTTGGGTATTGCAGACGCATTAGGGCGGAGGAGGTCATGGGGGCTTTGCGCAAGATGAGTAGGGGTCGAGCGACCGGGCCTGACGAGATACCAGTGAAGTTCTGGAAGTGCATGGGTAGGTCAGGAGTGGAGTGGCTCTCCAGGTTGTTCAATGCAATCTTCAGGACAAAAAGGATGCCGGATGAGTGGAGGTGGAGTATAGTGGTGCCCTTGTACAAGAACAAAGGGGACATCCAGTGCTGCAACAACTATATGGGTATCAAATTAATAAGTCACACCATGAAGGTCTGGGAGCGGGTGATCGAGGCGAGGGTGAGGGAGATGACATCTATATCTGTGAACCAGTTCGGTTTCATGCCGGGTCGCTCCACTACAGAAGCTATCGACCTTGTCAGGAGGCTGGTGGAGCAGTTCAGGGATAAGAAGAAAGACCTGCACATAGTGTTTATCGACTTGGAGAAGGCGTATGACAAGGTCCCAATGGAGGTGCTATGGAGGTGCTTGGAGGTGGAGTGCATGCCGGAAGCCTACATCAGAGTAATCAAGGACATGTACGATGGAGCTAAGACTAGGGTTAGGACAGTGGGTGGCGACTCAGACCATTTTCCAGTGGTTATGGTGCTCCATCAAGGATCGACGCTTAGCCCTCTCTTGTTTTCCTTGGTGATGGATGCTCTAACCCGACATATTCAAGGGAATGTGCCTTGGTGTATGCTATTTGCTGATGATATAGTCTTGATAGACGAGATGAGGGTCGGTGTTATTGAGAGGTTAGAGGTATGGAGACAGACTCTCGAGTCTAAGGGTTTCAAAATAAGTAGATCTAAGATAGAATACCTATAGTGCAAGTTTAGCGCCGAGCCGAGCGCAGTAGGCAGGGACGTGATGATTGGATCTCAGGTCATCGCCAAAAGGGACAGTGTCAGATATCTTGGGTCGGTGATTCAGGGGGATGGAGAGATTGACGGGGACGCCACTCATCGTATGGGAGCGGGGTGGCCAAAGTGGAGGCTTGCATCAGGAGTCCTGTGTGACAAGAAAGTTCCACAGAAACTCAAGCGAAAATTTTATAGAGCTGTGGTTAGACCTGCAATGTTGTATGGGGCAGAGTTTTGGCCAGTGAAGAACTCTCATGTTCAGAGAATGAAGGTAGCGAAGATGAGGATGCTCAGGTGGATGTGCGGGCTCACCAGGTTAGATAAGATTAAGAATGAAGTTATTCGAGAGAAGGTGGGGGTGGCCCCAGTGGATGAGAAGATGCGAGAAGCGAGGCTGAGGTGGTTCGGGCATGTGCGGAGGAGAAGTCCTGATGCCCCGGTGAGGAGTTGTGAACGACTGGCGATGGTCGGCGTTCCGCGAGGCAGAGGGGGGCCTAAGAGGTATTGGGGAGAGGTGATTAGGCATGATATGGCTAGTATGCAGGTTTCCGAGGACATGGCCCTTGATAGGAAAGCCTGGAGGTCTAGTTTCAAGGTTGTAGTATATGGGCCCCTAGAGTTTTTCGTACTTCTCACCCGAAGTTGGGTGAGACTTGACAGGACTATCCATAGATATTTTGTTTTGGATTGTGTCTCCCTTATGGTAGTTATTTATGGTAGTTGCGGTATGATATTATTGCATGCTATTTATTTATGGTTCTTATGTTTAAATAGTTATTTATGTTATTTATGTTGGACTTACTAATGCTTTTTTGTTTTTGTTTTTGTTTTTTCTCTCCTTCACTGAGCCGAGGGTCGATTGGAAACAATCTCTCTGCCCTTTCGGGTAGGGGTTAGGCTCGTCTACATATTACCCTCCCCAGACCCCACTTTCTGGGACATTACTTGATAGTTGTTGTTGTTGTTGTTTTATTTCTATGCTGACTGTAGTACTCTTTGTTTCAATTTATCTGACAAACTGATAATTTTCATTTTTAAATCAATTCCCAAAAAAAGGTGAAATACATAACAGTCTCTTTAAGTTATTCTTAATGATCAAATAAATACCTTAACTAATCCATTTATCATTTAGATATTTTGAGTGGTTATTAAGCATATCAAGCAAACACATGATTCTGATGTGTATATGCGTATTTGCAAATAAAGTCTTGGGTGCATGAAATTATTTTTTCAGCCTAATTCTTTTTTTCTTTGTAACAAGAAAATCAAGAAACCTTAGAGCGGCATAGTAGCTAGCTGAAGCAACTACAACTTAGCATCTCTTCTTCCTTTCTTTTTAACTAAACCACCTCAACCTACCATGAAATCACCATAGTGGTCAGGAAAGCAATCACTAAAGCTCGAACTAAGTCGCTGTAAACTATCAGAAAGTACCACCTTTCACCACAAAACTATACTGTCTGTAACCTTTGGAGTTCCGCCTAATTTCATCAACCCAAAATCAGTCTCAAACCCAGCTGAAAGAAGCAGCAAAATGCAGCAACAAGTGATGTGAAAAACTACCAAATTTTTTTCTCAGTAGTCCTGCCACCCTCGTCTCCACCATAAGAATACAATTTGTAACACTCCTAAAATCTATAAAGGTTTCAAGAAACGCTAAATATATAATTTAATATTGATTTACTCTTAAATTATAGTTCTATTATGGATTTAAACTCTTGTGATTGACTTTTGAGTTTCTTCTTTATTTATAAATAACTGGATATACAAATTAGGGAAATATTATTAATTGTTAAAAATGAGTATTATTAAATTCTTCTTAAGTTATTAAAAAAAAGAAAAAAGAAGAAGCAAAGTAAGTCATTTAAGAATTTGGGCTTAAAGCCCATATAGTACTCTGTTCTAGCGACCAAAGCAAAGGCATAAAGCCTTGGACAAAATTCAAAGCAACCAAAACATACAAAAACACAGAATTAAATAGTTACAAACTAAGGCTGTATCCGGTTCCGGTTCTGGGTCTATTTGGGTCTGCCAGTTCCGGTTCTGGCGGTTCCGGTTCCGCGGTTCTGGCGGTTCTGGCGGTTCCGGAGCCGGAACTGCTACCATACGGTTCCGGAACCGCCCGGTACCGGTTCTGGCGGTTCCGGAACCGCGGGTCTGGCAGTTCCAGGCGGTTCCCGGCGGTTCCGACTTAAATTTTTTTTTTTTATATCAATATCTTGAATAGTAGTGATTAGTATATTGTCCAATATATTTTTATATGGTGTACTATGTTCCTAGTATAGTATATATTGTGTTTGAAAATTAGTATATATTGTGTATAAGTAGTGTATAGTTTGTATATTGTGTAGTAGTTAGTAATTAGTATAAATTTTATATAAGTGGTACATATTAATAAAAGAATATTGTCGTTAGTATTATGTGTTGTATGTTATATATTATATGTTATATAAATATTCAAGGATTGATATATAAGTAAAGACAAATAAATATTGAGACAAATATATTCAAGGATATGATAAAAAGCGTATTTATTGACCAAAATGGCATATCTTTCTTAGTCTTCCTTCTCCCAATGGAATGAGCACAACATGGTACTAATACCACCATTAAAAGGAAAAAAAAACTAAAAGAAGACATGCCAATGTACAAGTTACATGATAATTTATGTATTATTTCTAACAAATCTCATAAAACCTTCAAGGTTTGGAGGTGGTTGTGTTGGCGGTGGTGGAAATGAAGCTTGTTCATCACCACTTCCGGGTGAAGTTGCTTCCTGAGCAAGTTCTGCTAGCATTTCTTCATAGCACTCATCTATTTCGGGTTGAGATTCAGCTAGCCCAAAGTTCCTCCTTTCAGAGCGGATGCAATCTCGGAAGAGCACTGATTTTTCCAAGCTGTCCCGCATCGACGCTCTATGATCTCCTATTTGTAATCTGGCTTGACTAAATACGCTCTCCGATGCAACAGTTGACGCTTGAATGGATAGAACATCCCGAGCCATCCTTGCAAGAACGGAAAAATGCTTTTCCCTTGTCTTCCACCAATCCAAAAGGTCGAAAGATCCGTCTGGATTATCATTCTCTAGCCCCTGCGACAAATAAACTTGAAGTTCGTTTACATGGGAAATATCATCTAAATTCTCACCTTGAGTACCCCTGAACTGCGTCCACGATTTAAGAGCTGTTAAGCCAGCAACTTTTTTAGACGCTTGTGATGTGGACGAAGTAGGGGTTGGAATAGTAGGCCTAGCATGCTCTAACGCCTGTTTATAAGCATTATAAACAGTTTGAGCATTCACTGTAATTGATGCTTTCGCATCAGATAGTGTTGCCTTTTCTTCTGGTGAAAGATCTAAAGATTGATAAATACTATTATACCAAAAGTTAGGACCTCCTGCTTTCATAGTAGGATTTAACATAGCAGCCACACCAAAAATAGGAGGGATTGGAAAAAAATATTTTTTAAATTTCTTTTTCATTTCAAATATTGCATTTTCATAAATTTCCCCTCCCTCGTTAAAATCAGCAAATAAATTAGCAAGTGCGGCAATATATACTAAACAGTTTGAAATTGTAGGATAATATTGGCCAGATAAAGCAGTTGTAACCACACTAAAATGTTCTAAAAAATCTAAAAGAATCTTAACGTTATTCCAATCTTGATTAGTTAGCATGTCATTATCTTCATCCTCACAATCCCTAGAATTATAAGTAGCATTTATTGGGTTTCTATATTCGTGCGCCACTACTAAGCTTTCATACATGTAGTTCCATCTAGTGGGGCAAGGTTTAGGAACCTTTCTTTCTCCAAGGCCATATTCGTCACATTTTTTATAATATTCTCTAAGTCTACTTCTACGGTTTGAATAAAAAAGCCAATTAAGAGCAAATTTAACTTTTTCAATTTCTATGTTTAAAATTCCCATACCATCTCCAACAATTAAATGATAAATATGGCATGTACATCTAACATGAAAAATATTTGTAAAAGCAGGATTTAGTTTTCTAGTTAAAATACCTATTGCAGTAGTGTTGCTACTAGCGTTATCCATGGAAATTGACATTATTTTATCACTAAAACAAAAATATCTACATACATCTGAAACAGTACTAGCAATAAACTTACCTGTGTGCCGTGAATTAATTATTCTATATGCTATAATGCGTTTTTGCATGGTCCAGTCTTCGTCTATCCAATGACTGGTCACGGTTAGATAATCACAGTCATTTCCACTTCTACCAATATCAGTTGTAATAGACATACGATTACTTATATGAGTAAATAAATAGCGCAAGTATTGTTCATATTCATGCTTATATTTATAAATGTCGGCCTTAACTGTGGCGCGAGGCCAACCTTTATATGTAGGATTAAATACTCGTCTTATATAATGAATCCAAGCAGGATTAGAAGCAAAAGAATAAGGTAAACACATAACAGTAATCATTTTAGCTAATTCTTCACGATCCTTATTTGGATCGTAATACAATATACCTCCGGTGACTGTGTTTATTCCTGGTTGAAGCATGTTAGAACCAGTACTTTGGTTAATTGTAGTATCAGGACTTGCCCTCCCCTCTTGTTGCGCTTTCAATTGGATATATCTAGCCTTATCGCTAGGGTGTAATTTTATATGTTTAACTAAACTACCTGTGCCGCTATGATCTCCAGTATACCTATGCACAAGTAATTTCCCACAAGATTTACACTTAGCCTTATTCTGTTCTCTTAGTTGAATAAAAAATTGCCAAACTAATGAAGTTTCTGAACGTTTAGGAGGTTGTCTACTAAAAGTGGGAGTTTGTACGGGTGGGTGTTCCGGTTCATTAGTAGCAGGACTAGTAGGTGTATCATCTAAATCTACGGGAGCTTGGGTTTCGTCATCATCATCATCCTCATTTTCCTCTATTATAGGTGCATTAGGATAAAGCATATTCATAATATCATCGTCTATTCTATCACCTACTGCTACATCATGTAGAAAATCAACATCGCTAAATTGAAAACATGGGTGATTACTATCAAGTATTCCGAAATTTTCATTAGTATTTCTAGGTTGGCTACTAGTTTCAACTTGTTTATCTTTTCTAGGTCGGGAGCCGGGGGAGGGGTAGGATTTTGGCGACTACTTTCACCTGATTTAGATTTACCTTTTCCGAACATGTTTTTCAATGAAAATGACATAATAATTATAATTAAGCAAAATAACAACACACAACAAATATTCTTAGCACGTAAACGAGTTTACCGGATTGACGAACAACTTCTAGAAAATTGAAAATCGTTGTAATTGAACACTTGAAAACTTCAATTCAACAACTTCACAATGTTTCACGAATTTGCAACAAAAATTTAAGCACTTGCACTAGAAAGACTGAAAGAGAGCTTGAGAGAGATTGATAAATTGGTGAATTAAAATGAAAGAATGAGGGGGTATTTATAGTTGAGAAATGGGAAATTGTGTAATTATATAAAGTTTGGGGTTAAATTAAATTTGAGGGGTCAAATGGCTAAATTTTAAAAATGCCAAACGGCTATTTCTGCAAGAGAGCCGTTCTGATTTTCAGATTTTTAAAATTTTTTTTTTTGTAAATCAGCCCGTTGGGAACCGGATAGAACCGGAACCGGACTGGTTCAGGCGGTTCCATCCGGTTCCAAACGGTTCCGCCAACGGTCCGAATTTAAAATTTTTTTTTAAAAATATCGGACCGTTGGCGGAACCGTTTGGAACCGCCTGAACCGGTCCGATTCCGGTTCCGGTTCTGGCGGTTTCGGTTCCACGGTTCTAATGGGTGGAACCGCGACATCACGGTTCCGGGGAACTGCTAGGCCTGGAACCGCGAAACCGGATCCGCCGGAACCGCCAGAACCGCGGTTCCGGTCCGGTTCCGGTTCCAGAATCGCCCAACTTCCAGCCTTATTACAAACAGAATTGAATAGAAAACACACGGGAATTAGAAACAAAGGCACCAAACAGTTAACGCAGTCAACAAAAAATCTAGGGTTCTTTACAAATTATTTATTCTTGAACTCAGGTATATAAAATTTCCTATTGTCAATTATCCTACAGTAGTAATAGGTAAGAATTAAATAGTTAATTCCGTTCTTCCTCTGTATCAACAGTAAGTTCCATGCACTGATTGTAATAGAATCAATTGTTTGACGAGTATAAATTGGACTGGGCCATGAGTATTGGCTCAAAGAGTTTTGAGGTGAATTGATATAACCCTTCACTAAAGTGGTTTAACTCACAAAAGCACACATACAAGGTGTTTGATTAATTGCTTAAAAGAGTTTATATGTACTTAATTAGAGCGACTGAGTACCTATTAACTTAGAATTTTTCTAGCTAAAGTTTAGATATTTTATTACGGTATATGTGCATAAATGTTTAGATTTTTGTATTATTCTTATATGCCATTTTCATGTTGAAAATTCATGAAGGAGCAAGAATCTTTAGATATACTTTTGAATATTTATTTCATTCTTATGCCATGCTTTACATTTAAGAGTACCAGTATGAGTATATATAGTATGTTTCGGAGAAGATTTAAACTTAAAAAGTCACAAGAAGAAGTTTAGAAAGAAAAGACTTTTGGGAGTATCGTTTGTTCTGAGAAGGGGTCATTGTCCAGGCTGAGGGTCCTGATTAAGGTGTTGATTTCCTGAAACTACTTGTAATAAAGTAGAGAGCACACGAGCCGATGGTCTCGTTACTGAGAATTTGCCAAGCCAAGCTAAGGTATGGTACATGAGCGCTGAGAACCATAAAGTGAGTGGCACCTCATGGATTGGGCCTATTAGATTAGGTTGGGATCGAACTTATGCCGATCACACGATGACTGAGACAAAATTAACTCAGGATAGTTGAAACTCCCAAAATATAAAATGAAGTATTTTTCTAAAAGAAATAAAAAGAAAAGAATTCTTTTAGGATATTCATAAACTGCTATTATGCAATTATTTTGGAATTGTTCTTATAAGATTTATGGTTTACATGTATTTAGAATCGTTGCTCGTAATATATATGTTACTAAAGTTCGTCTCCTATCATTGAGACTCACTAAGTACAATGGATGATACTAGCATTCTCTTTTGGGAACCTACGTTGGCCTGTGCTACAACGTAGAAACCGATTTTGCAGGCGAGCAGGCTATAGGTTTGGACTTCCCTCACTTCCAGTGCTATTGGTGAGCTCCGTTTTTGTTCGTGGAGTACTCCTTTGAGTCATCCTTATTTACCAATTACTTTGTTTACGTGGAGAACTGGCCTGTAGCTCTCATGTCCTAAGCAGTGCGTTAGTTTATCAGTAGAACCTTCATACACATAGTTGTTGGGTTAAGATTAAGATATTTTTGATAATAACTTAGCAGTATTTCAGCAGTTACTATGAATAAAGGTTTGGAGTTAGTTTGTTTTAGATATTTATATAAATTAAAAATATTTGGTTAAAGTATTGCTTTATCGCACATAAAGTTTGAAGTTATAATAGATTTGTTAAGCACAGATGATTCGCTCGGTCATGTTAAGTGATCGGATGCCGGTCACGGCTTGTTCCGAAAAAAGAGTTGTGACAAACTTGGTATCAGAGCCTCAGGTATGGAGTCCTAGGGGTCTATGAAACCATGTTAGTAGAATAATGTTTATGGGTATGAAGCGCACCATATTTATAAACGGGTGACTATAAGCATTTCGGAAAAGTCTCATTTATTTCATACTTTAGATCATGTAGTAGATCCTACCTCTAAAAAAACTATCTAATGTATTCGTTTCTCCAAAACTCGCAGAAATGGCTCGTACTCGCAACTCTGACACCGAAACTCAGGATGTTGCTTAAGAAACTATTGCTATTATTGTGGCCCAAGGTAAAACTAAGAAGGCTTCAACTCAGATAAGGAAAAGTAAATCCACAAGGGGGGTTCAAGTACCCCGAGTTGAGAATGAAAAAGGGGTGGAGCATGATGATCTAGTACTTCAGGATCCAGTGTCGCCCCCAACAACAGCTCTGGCTCAGAAAGCTATATCTCTAAAGGCGGGTCAAATGTTTAATGTTGTCAACAGTGCTATGAAAATCTTTAAAGCCTTTGTGTCCAACCAGAACGAGAGAAGAGATGAGATTCCACCTCAATCAAATAGACAGAGTGAATGAATTTTGAAGTTAAATCCTCTATTTTTCCGTAGTTTTGTAGCTGATAAAGATCCAATGTTTTGGATGGGTGGTGTTAAGAAAGCCCACCGAGCGATGAAGGCATTTGGTGATGAAGTTATGGAGATAGCTGCTTACCATGTTAGAGATGTGGAGGCACTTGGCTTTAGATGTGGGAAAAGGAAAGAGGTGAAGATGATGGTTTGCCTACTTGCGAAGAATTTGAAGAGGCTTTCATCGCTAACTTATCCCTGAAGAGGATAAGAAGCTAAGGCTACAGAGTTTGAACAGCTCAATCAATGGAATAAAAGTGTGCAAGAGTACTACATAGAATTCATAAGGTTATCTAAGCATGCTCCTCACATGGTTATGACAGAAAAAGCAAAGGTACGCATTTGTTGGCGGTTTGACTTACCACATAAAGGATATGACATTAGCAGCAGCGATAGAAATGCCAGCTTTCTCCTCTATCGTTGGATTTGCCAAGTAACTAGAAAAAGATATACAACAAAAGATAGAAGAAAAATAACATAACAAAGTAAGCCCGGGCAGCGAGCAGGTTTAATGGTATATCCAACGGAGGTGTAAGGGGTTCCTCTGATAAGGAGTCATCGGCAGTAGATCAGTCCAGTCATCAGTCAGGTGGTGGGTCTTCCTTCTGACATACTCGAAGTTATGGAAACTAGTCTCGCCAGAATCAGAATTTTAGGACATCATCCTCATATAGCCAGAGTCATGCTGAGAAACATTCACACCAACAAGATATTTGTGGAATATGTTAGAGGAAACATTCAGGTCAGTGCAAGCTCGGGTTTCAGGGTTGCTATTATTAAGGAGACATTGGTCATATAAAGGCCAACTGCCCAAACTTGCAACATAATTTCAGTGGTGGATCAACTCGTCCTTATAGTTCCTCAGCTACTGCAGTTGCACCACCTCAGGCTCGTGGTTCTCATAATCAGACTGGGCATGGGGCAGGAAGAGGTGGAGATCGAGTATCAGGGAAGGGGAGAACCTTGTTTGTTTTCTAAACTTGATCGTCAGAGTGCATAAGAAATCTGCAGAAGTTATTACAGGTATACTTCTAGTCTGCTCACATAATGCTTATGCCATAATGGATCCAAGTTCAATGTTTTCATCTATGACTCCATACTTTTCAATTAACCTCGGGCTAGAACCGGAACAACTTAGTGAGCCATTCCTAGTATCTACTCCAGTTGGCGAGTCAGTGAAAGTCACAAGAGTCTATAGACATTGTATAGTTTTAGTCCCAAGGTCGCAGCACTAAGGCCAATCTCATAAAGTTAGAAATGGTGTATTTCGATGTGATTATGGGTATGGATTGGTTGTCTTCCATCTATGCCATGTTAGATTATCGTGCCAATATAGTCAGGTTCCAATTTTCAAAGAAAGAAGTCTTAGAGTGGAATGGTAGTTCAACATCAAATTTTAGGTAAGTTTATTTCTTACCTTAAGACACGACAAATGATCAGCAAGGGGTATCTCGCCTATTTGGATCACATCATTAATCCAAAATCAGAACCAACAGCTCTTCAGTCTACGCCATTTGTTAGAGAAGTTTAGGAAGTTTTCCCAAATGACCTTCCTAGACTTCTGTCACACCTCCTTTTTCCTACACCCCGCGAATGGCGTACACAAGTGAGTTTTTTCCAATTTAAGTGACAATCGAAATGAGATTATTTATTTATTATAATTTAGAGTCACCACTTGGGAGATTTATGGTGTCCCAAGTCACTGGTTTAAATCTCCTATCGAAGAAAGGGTGGACTCTGTATTACAGTCTGCGAACCAGAAATCCAGATAAGGAATTCTATTAACCCGAGAGAAGGTGTTAGGATTTTCCGAGTTTCGTGGTTCTAGCACGGTCATTCAACTGTTATTATTGGCCTAATTATCTGATTTTAAAACATGTTTAAATCTATGTGCATTTTAACTTTTAACCGCTTTATGTGATTATTTTTAAGAAATGTTGCAACGTTGTTAAAACACGTCTTGGACCACATCACATAAATGCACCTGCGGTCTTCGATATATTTTAACAAACGTTGCCATTTGGATTTGGGTCACATAAATGCGCACCCGAGTTTAGGAAGGTAATATTATTAAAAGGACGCTCCTAAAGCAACTACGCGTTAGCAACTTTACGTGGGCATAAAAATTCGCTAAATAACGCACCTCGAATTCTAAGGATAAAACAAAAATTAAAATGAGGGCCATGCAATTGTGATTTTTATTTGGCACGGAGCGCCTCGATTTATTTTAGTCAAAAGGTTCCTAAACAAAATTATAAGGGCCATACACTATTTGATCTCATTTGCTTAATGCACACCTCAATTTCAATTGGAAAGCCTATTTAATTAAAAAAGAAAAGTTATCAAGCTTTGGACCTAAACATTGAGCTTACTTTATATCAACACATTCATCGTGAGATGGGACTCCCTGGACTCCAATCACTAACCCTACATATAAAGGGAAGTAACCATTTCCAACTCAGGCCCAATCCTAGGCCCAAGCCTTTGGGTCAACTTGGTCATCAGCGGAAAACAGGACCATATATTGAGTCCCTACCCTTGCATGTATTGAATTATTTAAAGATAAACAAAGTGAGTCCCATTCCCACATTTTACAAACTAATCTAAAGTCGCTCATGCCGCTACTTGACCAATTAATCCATTTGGCCCAAACAATATTGAATATACGCATGAATTCACAAAGCTTGAATTAAATGCCTAAACTACCCAGTAGATAACTACAATCCAATTTAAATCAAACAATGATTCCTACTTGAACAATACATAACTTATGCTGGGCTTTCCCTTCAAAAGTCATTGTGTAAATAACCAGACCAAATTTCATTTAAAACAAATACACAAGCTCATTCATGCTACGTCTCCACATATTTGCTCCAGTTAAGATAGTAACCACGAAACCTCAATCCCTGAACTAATTAATTAACCTTTTCTACTAAATACGCCCCCCACCTTTAAAAATCAATATGGCAGATTGAGAATATAAAAGGAATAATAGAAATTTTTACCAGATCTTCTAGCTTCTACGAAAAAGAAAGACTACAAAAATTAGCAAGACTCGAATTTCCAATTAATACTAAAGTTTGAGAATCAAAAAGAAAACAAAGGAGGATCACTCTAGTTGAACACACGATCCATATGAAATTTAGGATGCTATTTTTAGGCTTAATGCTCATTAACAACTTAAACGCATGTGAGTTTCAGATTCTCACATAGCAGGCTTGATATACCTTGAACAACACTATTTCAAAGTTTAAAGCAGTCCGATCATTTATATAGAGTTCGAACAATATTACAAACCCAGTATTCTGAAATTATACACTAGATCTAAGCAACTACATAACACTAAGTTATTAACATGAACCAACAGTCAACAAACCATAAGTTTAGTTAAACGAAAGTAAGCATTCAATCACATATAATGGTAAGAATTAACAGTAAATACATCAGAATTTAAGATGTCCATGCAAATTTCAACTTGAACTTCCGAAGCTTCATACATGTTACTCAATAATCAATTCCATGATAAGGTTTGATAGTGTACCTAGAGATTAAAGGAAAAAGGGGAGGAATCAGCACAACAATAGCAATAGCTTTAGCACAATGGATCCCCAGCTTTTGACACTTAAAACCCAGATACTTCACTCAGAGAAAAACCAAGAAAAGATCCACCCATGACTAGCTTGAATCAAACTTTGATAACCTTTTCCAATATAAAAATCAGAGTTTGCCTTCATTTATAGAAATGAAGCAAAGCGAATCTTTGAAAATCTAATGGAACAGTAGACTACTACAAAAAATTTTGTTGTTTCGACTTTAATGCCCCTTTTTTAGCTCTCAAAAATCTGATTTTAGCTTAAGGTTCAATGCCTTTATAGGCAAGCAATTAGGGTAACTACCAGATTTTGATTTTAATCTTTAGTCCGTTTTTAATTCCCTTTCTTGCTACTTAATTCTTCATTTTATGACTTGTTGGTCAAGTTATAGTCTAAAAAGTTTATCAAAACCCCCTACTAGAAGGTTCTAAATTAGTTACCCACAAGATTTCCCTACTTTATTACCCTAACTACCCTCCTAAACCCCAAAAATTACTACCCTTGAAACCATGACCCGAAGTCTTGGACTAACCAGACTTAGGGTATGGGTTGTGCACCCCAAATGGGCCCAATGTTACGACAAAATGGGCTCAAATTGAAGCTACATAGACTTCCTTTAGGATGTGGTCCAGATTAACTTCTGAGCCCAAATAACAAATATGACAATCAAATTCAGAAAACTTAGGCCAAACGAATTACACAATTAATGGTTTCAATTAATCTTATTGAACTAAACTAAGTTACTAACAGAAGTTCCAACAAAATTCCTAGGACTTAGGAAAATCATAAATAAATTTTTGAGAAGAAAGAACCAAATGACACATAGATGAATGACTTATCGACTAAAATCAACATTGGAGCTCTGGTTTGACCCAAAAAAATCCCTTAAAAACAACTTGTATAAGGATTCTGACTTGGGCTCTTAGGACTCGTTTTCTTTTATCTAATATTCGACGAGTTCCAAGCAGATTCGAAGGAAGTTGGTTTGGGATTTGGGGAGAGGGGGTCAAGGCAGACCTATGGTGTATTTTTGGGATCCATTGGAGGCGGCGCCACTGGCTGCAGCGAAGGATCTGATGATGACGCCCTAGGGTTTCGAAGTTTCAATGAATCTTAGTGGGACTCGAGGGGTATAGAGGGTGGTATGGGTATGAGGGGGAAGAGGTGGAGATTTGGTGTAAGTCTGGTGGCCATTGGAGACTTGCCGCCACCGTGGGGCGATTTTTGGCAGCAGTGGGCGGTGGCATTACATGGAAGGAGAGAGACAAGGGTAAGGGGTATGTGTTTGGACACTTATATATCAAGGAGACCCGACTTCTGAACCGTTAGATTAAAACAACATCGACGGATATGATTGATTTCATGTAAAACATGGTCTTTTTGTGTGGGGGGGCTTGGACCGGGTATTGGGACGAGTTTGGGCCGGTAAGGGGTGGTTTGGACCGATATTTAGCCCAAATTTAGTATTTCAGCCTTCTATTTCTATTAAACCAAAATTCTGTTTTTCTTTTTTTTTCATTTTCAACCTTTGTTAAATGATTCTTAAATTAAAAAAAAAAAAAAACAAACCCAAATTATCCTAATTAAATATAAATAATGCCTACTACACCTAATTAAACCCAAATTAAAAGAAATGCTATCCAAAATTCTAAACTAAAATTAAAAGTGTGAAAAATAAACCATTTTGTGTGATTTTCCTTTTTGTACAACAAATACTTACTAAAAAAATCCTATACCGCTAAATTAAATCCTAAACACCAATGCACATATTTTTTGTACTTTTTCACAAATTAAAATGCGCAGACAAAAATGCACACAATTAACAGAAAATGCCACGAAAATTTACAAAATTGTAACTAATGAAAAGAAACCATTTTTGTTTTAAAATTGTGGGAGTAATTCATATAGGCAAATAATCACGTGCTCACAACTTCCTTCTGAAAGAATCATAGATTTTGGTACGATCTCATGCCAGACACTCAACACATATATATACATCCTTATTGGATGGCTCAAGCAGTACTCAATGAGTTGAGAGAATAGTTGAAAGTCCTTCTTGGCAAGGGCTTCATCAGGCCGTGGGGTTCCCCCATCCTGTTTGTCAAGAAAAAATATGGTTCCTTTAGAATGTGCATCGACTATTGGCAGTTGAATAAGGTTACCATTATGAACAAGTACCCACTACCAAGAATTGATAATTTATTTGATCAACTTCAGGTTGCAAAGTACTTTTCAAATATAGACCTAAGGTCGAGGTACCACCGGTTAATAATAAGAGAAGAGGATATATTTAATACAACCTTTAGAACTCCAGCTGAATTCATGAACCTCATGAACAGAGTTTTCAAGCCATTCCTTGATACTTTTATTATCGTGTTTATAGACGATATTTTGGTGTACTCTAAGAGCAAGGATGAGCATGTCGAACACCTCGGGATAGACTTTTAGACCTTCAAAGAGAATGATCTTTATGCTAAGTTTTCAAAATGTGAGTTCTTGTTGTAGCCAGTGGCATTCTTAGGCTACGTGGTATCTAGTGAAGGCATAAAAGTAGTTCCTCGAAAGACAGAAGCAGTCAAGAAACGGCCAAGGCCAATAATGCCAACCAAAATCAGGAGTTTCTTGGGATTAGTTGGCTACTATAGAAGGTTTTTAGAGGGATTTTCCCCACTTGTAGCTCCATTAACTAAGTTGACCAAACGCTTGTGAGCAGAGTTTTCAAGAGTTAAAAAGAGGTTCACTACTACACCTGTGTTAACCTTGCCGACGGGTTCAGGGGAATTCAGAATGTATTGTGATGCCTCTAGATTGGGTATTGGTTGTGTTATTATGCAAAATGGAAAAGTTATTGCTTTTGCTTCTAGGCAGTTAAAGAATCATGAGAAGAACTACCCCAGACACGACTTGGAGCTTGCAGCAGAGGTCTTTGCATTAAAGATATGGTGACACTACCTTTATGGCGAGCATGATGAAGTGTTTACAGATCACAAAAGCCTTCAGTACATTTTCAAGCAAAAAGAGTTAAATTTGAGACAAAGAAAGTGGCTCGATCTATTGAAAGATTATGACACCAATATCCTTTATCACCCGAGCAAAGCTAATATGGTAGTAGACGCAGTTAGTAGGAAGTCAATGGGTGTCTTGGCCCATCTTGCAGTACAAAGGTGATCTTTAAGTCGAGAAATTCAAAAATTGGCAAATGATGGAGTTAGATTGGACGAGACCGAGGAAAGATGTATAACTGCTAATGCCTTATCGCAATTCTCCCTTGTTGTGCATGTTAAGGCTAAGAAAGATGAGGATCCGTACTTAGAGAAGTTAAAAGAAGGATTCAGAAAAAAAGTAATTACTGCTTTAACTCTAGGAAGTGAAGGGGTTTTGAAGTTGACCGATCGATTATGTGTGCATGATGTAGATGGTCTGAGAAAGACCATAATGGAAGAAGCTCACAGCTCGAGGTACTTTATCCACCCAGGTGATACCAAAATGTATATGGACTTGAAAGAGTTGTACTGGTAGAAAAGGCATGAAGAAGCAAGTAACAAATCATGTGGCTAGATGTTTGAATTTCCAGCAAGTCAAAGCCGAGCATCAGAGGCCTGGTGTCCTAGCTCATGATATAAAGATACCACAATGAAAATGGGAGATGATTAATATGGATTTTGTAGTAAGTCTACCTCGCACATACCATAATCATGATTCAATTTGGGTTATTGTAGAACGACTCACAAAGTCCGCTCATTTCCTACATGTATAGATGACAGATTCTACAGAGCAGTATTCACAGTTGTACATCAAAGAAATAGTCAGATTGCTTGGCACTCCAGTTTTAATCATATCTAATAGAGGCCCTCAATTCACAGGGCATTTCTAGCAGGCATTTTAGAAAAGATTAGGTACGAAGGTCAATTTGACAACCACTTTCCATCCACAGACCGATGTTCAGGCAGAAAGGACCATTCAGACACTCAAAGATATGCTGCGAGCATGTGTTATAGATTTTGAAAGTAATTGGGATGATCACTTTCCACTTATAAAATTTTCTTACAATAACAACTATCAGTCCAGCATTGGTATGGCTCTTTATGAAGAATTGTATAAAGTGTTGTATGGGAGAAGATGTAGGTTTCCAATGGGTTGGTTTGAACCAACAGAGGTACCGTTGATTGGTCGAGGATGTGTTTGTGAGGCCTTAGAGAAAGTTCAATTAACCAGAGAAAGACTGAAAGCAGCTCAGAGTCGTCAAAAGTCCTATTTGAAAAAAAGCATCGAGACTTAGAGTTCATGGTTGGTGAGGTGTTTTTGAAAGTATCACCAATGAAAGGAGTTATGAGGTTTGGTAAGGAAGGGAAACTTAGTCCTAGATTTATCGGACCTTATGAAATTATAGAAAAGAAAAGAAATGTGGCTTATGAGCTAGCATTGCACATCAAGTTGTCCTCTGTTCATCCTGTCTTTCATATGTCTATGCTTAGAAAGTACATTCATTATGTATCACATATAATATATGCCGATACCATAGATATCAAAGAAAGCTTGACATATGAAGAGGTACCAATAGAAATTCTTGATAGGCAAGTAAGAAAGTTGAGAACAAAAGAAATAGCATCAGTAAAAGTTTTATGGATTAATCATGAGTCAAAAGAGCTACGTGAGAGGTCGAGGAAGAAATATCCATATTTATTTGAGGAAAAAAGTAGGTGAACCTAGGTTTGGTTTGGCATTTATATTTTATTTATTAAATACAAGTTAGCATGTGTTTATGTCCTTGTTAGATTATACTTAGTTATTGAAGTAACTTAGTTTCTGCCAGAGTATATTTAGTTATATAATAATTTAGTGTCATGCCATAGTATATTAATACATTAAAGCTAGTAACTTTTGCAGAAGTGTTGTGCTTTAGGTTTTGGTTGGTTATTGTGGTACCTCCTTGCCGGAGTGTGAGTAATTAGTCTATGAGTTGTGTATGGTGCCTATGAATAGCCTGTTATGGTATATTTAGTTGTCTAGCGTAGTTGTGATATTGGTGACAGAGATATTTTTTTGGATAGTCCAATTTAGAAGGGAGACTATGTTGAAATTATTGAAAATTTTGAGAATTGGCCAAAATTTTGAGTCCCTTGTGAAAGTAAGTACTGCTAAGAAATTTAAGAAGTTCAAGGACCTAAGGAATGATTGTTATCTTAATAATAAGGCCCTACCAACATTTGAGGATGAATATTTTTAAGGAGGGACGATTATAACACTCCTCAAATCTATAAAAGTTTCAAGACACACTAAATATAGAATTTAATATTTTTTTATTCTTAAATTATACTTTTATTACGGATTTAAACTTTTGTGATTGACTTTTGAGTTACTTCTCTATTTATAAATAACTTGATACACAAATTAGGGGAATATTAATAATTTTAGTACTATTAATTATTAAAAGTGAGTATCATTAAATTCTTGTTAAGTCATAAAAAAGAAGCAAAGTAAGTCATTTAAGAATTTGGGCTTAAAGACCATACAGTCTGGTTCTAGCGACCAAAAGCAAAGGCATAAAGCCTCGGACAAAAGTCAAAGCAACCAAAACACACAAAAATACAAAATTGAATAGTTACGAATAGAATTGAATAAAGAAAAGCACGGTAATTAGAAACAACGGCAGCAAACAATTCACGCAGTCAGCGGAAAATCTAGGGTTCTTTAAAAGTCACTTATTCTTGAACTCAAGTATATAAAATTTCCTATTATCAATTATACTATAGTAGTAATAGGTAAGAATTGAATATTTAATTTCTTTCTTCCTCTGTATCAATAATAAGTTTCATGTTTAGGTATCAAACTTTGAAACTAATTCAAATACATTGTTTGTTGTAGAATCAATTGTTTGATGGGTATAAATTGGACTGGGCTATTTGAGGTGAGTTGGTATCAGGATCCTAAAATTGATGCGGTCGTGATGACGCCTATCGTGTAAGTAGGCCAGCCGAAATAAACCCAAAACCAACCAGAAAATCATAAAAAGTCATTTAAAGCCACTAATAACTAAAATCCATAGTATAAGTTTAAACAAGCAATGCGAAAATAAAATAGAAGCCCGACATCAGGGTGTCACCGGTCATGAGCAACTACAACTTGTCTAGGAACAAGAAAGGGCAACATAGTCCAAAACTAAAATACTAAGACAATCTGAATAAGATAAGAGGGCGAAGCACAGGGCCGCAAACGCCAAGCAACTACCTAGTCAACTCTGGAGACCTGCTGGAAGACTGATCAACACTTATTATTGCAACCTGAGACTCCTGGATTTGCACACAAGGTCAAGGGAGTAATGTGATTACGCTGACCGAGTGAGTAATAAAAGTAAAAGCAGTTGAGCAGTAAACAGGTAATTTCACGTCATAGCACCACAACAAAACAATGTATGTCCAGAACAATACAGTAAATCAATAAAACTCGTAAAAACAACTCAGTTTAGTATAACCTTTTTAAAACATCTTCCAATAGTTTCAAACAAGTGATGAAATCAATGAGAAAAAGGATAGAAACGTAAATAGCCCCTCATGCAAACATGTACCACAAGCTCCCCTCGGGCAAAATATAAACAGAACCAGCACCTCGGGCTACCTCACAATCACTCGTAATCATCCTCTTGGGCCACAACATTAAACATCATCAGCCCCTCTGGTATAACACATCTCTCACACTGGGTACTTGTGCTCTTGGGTGTGTTTAGACTCAAAAGAGGCTCCTACAACTGAAGCACAATCACAAGTCATCTCGTGGCATAAAAAATTAGGCCCTCAACCTCTCACATATCACAAATTAGTCCACATGTTGTGAAGCGCAGCGCGATCCCATGATATCCTCACAATACAGGCCCTTGGACTCACTCAGTCAGAAATCTCTCAAGCCACTCGGGCAACAATAAAACATGATGCTTAGCCCAAAATATCATTTAAGGTATCAAAATAGAGTAAAAACGGGAGAGTTATGAGAACAATATATACAACATGACTAAGTATAGATATTAAATCAAAATAGTGAGGAATAGTACTAAAAGCCCCAATGGGTCAAAAATATTGGCACGAGGCTCAATATAGGATTTATCACAAAACATGGTAATACTTTCTAAAACGCAATGATATCAAACAGTTTACAATCAAATACACCACTTAACAGTCGTACGGGACAGACCAAGTCATAATACCCAATGATGCACGATCCTATGCCCGTCATCTAGCGTGTGCGTCACCTCAAAGTAACCGAAGATGTGAAATCTGGGGTTTCATACCCTGAGGACAGCATTCACAATTATTACTTACCTCAATCCAGTACAAACTCTAGACTGTGATGCTTTTGTCCCTCGAACCGACCTCTAATTGCTCCAAATCTAATCAAAATCAGTATCATACCATTAATACATGATAATGGAACAAAGCCCAAGCGAAAATAACCAAATTAACTGAAAAATCTCAAAATTGGCCAAACCCGACCCCGGGGCCCATGTCTTGGATTTCAATAAAAAATCACATCACTAGAATCCTTATCCTCCCATGAGTCCATACATACCAAGAATATCAAAATTGGACCCTAAATGGCCTCTCAAATTCCCAATTTACACTCTCCAATTTCAAGTTCTAATTCCCCAATTTAACCCTTAATTTCCATTAATTTCAAGCCTAATCAGTGAAATAATGCATGGAATCGAGTATTGAGTTCGAAAATCTTACCTCCAAGTGTTTCCCTTCGATTCCCTCTTCAATCCCTCCCAAAAAGCTTCAAAATCGCTGAAAAATGCTGGAAAATAGACCAAAAATCGCAAAAACAACTATTTAAATATTCGGCCCATGGATTAATTCCATATTCGCGGACGCGAGTCCTTCCACAGGAACACGAAGCTTCATCTTCCCAAGACTTCCGAACGCGATGAATACTACTAGGACCCCCAGCTGCTCCAACTCCCCGACGCGAACGCGGGACCTACATCACGTTCGTGATGCACACTCAGAATCACCCTTCGCGAATGCGGGACCAACGTCGCGAACACAAAGAGAAATTCTCCTACCTCACTTCACATGCCTTCGCGAAGGACAAATCTCTGCAACAGAAACCTGAAGAAATCTGCAACTTCCCAAAATACGAATTTGATCTGTTAACAACCCCACACTTAATCGAGGCCCTCAAGACCTCAACCAAACATGCAAACTCATCCCATAACATCATTCAAACTTATTATAACCTTCGAAAAACTCACGCTTTCGATCAAAAAGTCTTCCAATCCTCGTCCGGATGACCTAAAATTCTGCGCAAATGTCTCAAATGACACAATGGACTTACTCTAATTACCGGAATTCTATTTCGACCTCTATATCAAAATTTCCTCTATCAACCAGAAAAAACCAAAATTTCAATTTTCCCAATTCAAGCCTAATTCTACTACGGACCACCAAAATACATTCTGATCATGCTCCTAAGTCCTAAGTCACCTAACAAAGCTATCTGAACCACCGGGATTCACATCCGAGACCTTTTTCACATAAGCCAACATTTGGTTGACCTTTCCAACTTAAGCTTACTCAAAAGAGACTAAGTGTCTCATTCCTTTCCGAAACCACTCTCAACCCCGACCAACTAACCTGATACCATATAATACAACTGAACAAGACGTAAAGAAGCAAAAATAGGGGAAACGGAGCGGTAACTAATACAATGGCCGGCTGGGTTGTTACATCCTCCCTCTCTTAAAACAATATTTATCCTTGAACACAAAAACTTACCCTGGAACAAGTCAAGAAACATACCGAAGCCTCAAATAGCTAAGGATATCTTCTCCGCATCTCCTGCTCGGTCTCCTAGGTAGCATCCTTCATGGGCCGACCTGTTCACTGCACTTTCGCTGAAGCTATATCCTTTGATCTCAACTTCTGAACTTGATGCTACAAAATGGCAACTAGATCCACAACATAAGTCAAATCACCATCTAACTGAACCGTGTTGAATCCAAAACATGAGATGGTTCACCAATATACTTCCGGAGCATAGGAACATGAAATACCGGATGCACACTCGACAAGTTGGGTGGCAAAGCAAGCTCATAAGCCACATCCCCAATCCTACGAAGCACCTCAAAAGGCCCAATGAACTGAGGACTGAATTTACCCTTCTTCCCAAATCTCATAATACCCTTCATGGGTGAAATCTTCAGTAAAACCTTCTCCACAACCATGTACGACACATTACGAATATTTCTGTCAGCATAACTCTTTTGTCTCGACTACGATGTACGAAGGCGCTCCTGGATCACCTTGACCTTTTCCAAAGCACCCTGCACCAAGTCTGTACCCAAAATCCTAGACTCACCCGGATCAAACAACCAACTGGAGATCTACATTGTCTCCCATAAAAAGCCTCATATGGAGCTGTCTCAATATCCGACTGATAACTGTTGTTATATGCAAACTCCGCGAGCGGTAGAAACTGATAGAAACTGGGACACCATGCAAGCGAACAATCCCTCTGATAAAGATCTCTACCAACCACTCTGAAGAATAGGTAGTACATATAGGAATGAAGTGTGCAGGCTTGGTCAACTCATCCATACTCACCCAAATAGCATCAACTTCTTCAAAGTCCGTGGGACTAAGAAATTTATGGTGATCCTCTCCCACTTCCACTCTGTACTATCCATCTGCTGAAGCAAGTCACCCCATCTCTGATGCTTGTATTTCATCTGCTGACAATTGAGACACCGGGCTACAAATCCCACAATATCCTTCTTCATTCTCCTTCACCAATAATGTAATCCCAGATATGATACATCTTTGCGACACTCGGATGGATGGAATATCGTGATCTATGGGCCTCCTCCAGAGTCAACTCTAGAAGCCCATATACATTGGGCACACATATCCGGCCCTGCATTCTCAATACTCCTTCATCATCAATAGTCACATCTTTGGCATCGTCATGCTGAATTATGTCCTTAAGGACAATCAAATGAAGATCATCATATTGGCGCTCTATGATTCGATCAAACAAGGAAGACCAAGAAATCACAAAAGCTAAGACCCGACTAGGATCTGAAATATCCAACCTCACAAACCAATTGGCCAAGGCTTGAACATCAACTCCAAGAGGTCTCTTTCCAACAAGAATATATGCCAAACCGACCATACTCACCGCCTTCCTACTCAAAACATCAACCACCACGTTGGCCTTTATCGGATGGTACAAGATAGTGATATCATAGTCATTTAGCAGCTCCAACAATCTCCACTGCCACAAATTGAGATCTTTCTGCTTGAACAAGTGCTGGAGGCTATAATGATCCGTAAACATCTCACAAGACACACTATATAAATAATGTCTCCAAATCTTCAATGTGTGAACAATGGCAGCTAGCTCTTGACCGTGAATAGGGTAGTTCTTCTCATGGGGCTTCAACTGTCGAGAAGCATAAGCAATAACTCTACCCTCCTGCATCAACAGACACCCATTACCCACTCCTGAAGCATAACAATACACTGTATATGGACCTAAAACGGATATAAAAATTAAGACTTGAGATGTGGTCAAGGTAGTCTTGAGCTTTCGCCTCACACTCATCCGACCACATGAATAGAGCACCCTTTTGAGTCAATTTGTCCAAGGTGTGTTATAGATTAAAATCCCTAAATGAACTAACAGTAATAGCCCGCCAAACCAAGAAAGCTATGAATCTTTGTGGCTGAGGACAGTCTGGGCTAACTATGAACTACCTTTATCTTCTTTAGATCAACCTGAATACCCTCACTGGACACCATGTGACCCAAGAAAGCCACTGAACTAAGACAAAAATCACATTTAGAGAACTTTGCAAAAAACTTCTCTTCCCTCAATCTCTGCAACAAAAATCTCAAATGTTGCATTTATCCTCTTGTCTACGGGAGTACGCCAAAATATCATTAGTGAAAACAATCACAAACGAGTCGAGATAAGGCTGAAACACGTTGTTCATCAAAGCATGAAAGTTGTTGGGGAATTGATCATCCCAAAAGACATCATAAGTAACACATAATGATCATATCGGATCCTAAAAGTTGTCTAAAGAATATATCCGATTACCTTATCTTCAATAGGTGATACCTTGAGCCGAGATTAATCTCGGAGAACACTCTCGCTCACTGAAGCTGGTCCAATAAATCATCGATACGTGGAAAAAGATACTTGTTCTTGATTTTAACTTTGCTCAACTGCCTATAATCATGCGCATCCTCATCGTGTCATCCTTCTTCTTCAAAAATAGAATAGTCGTACCCCAAGGTGATACACTAGGCCGAACGAACCCGTTATCAAGGAGTCCTGAAACTTCTCCTTCAACTCATTCAACTCTGTTGGTTCCATATGATATAGTGGAATAGAAATGGGCTCGGTACTCGGCACCATATCAATACCAAAATCAATATCCCTATCCGGTGGCAGGCCCGATAAATTTTTAGAAAACACATCTAAAAGCCCCTCACTACCGGGACCAAATCTATGGTAGGACTCTGTGCACTGACATCCCTCACAAAAGCTAAGTATGAAAGACAACCTTTCCCAACCATCCACTGGGCTTTCAGAAATGAAATCACCCTACTGGGAACAAAATAAGTAGAACCTCACCACTCAATCCTTGGCACACCCAGCATAGCCAACATCACTGTCTTAGCATGACAGTCCAAAATAGCACAACATGGAGATAGCCAATCCATGCCTAATATCACATCAAATTCCACCATACAAAGTAAGAGAAGGTCCACTCGGGTCTCCAAACCCCTCAATAGTCACCACACATGACCGATATATGCCGTCCACAATCATAGTATCACCCACCGGAGTAGATACATGAGCACATGAAATAAGAGACTCATGGGGCATGCCTAAATAACGAGCAAAATATGATGAAACATATAAAAAAGTGTAACCAGGATCAAATAACACAGAAGCATCTCTATGAAAAACTGAGACAATACGTGTAATCACAACATCTGAAGCAATAGCATCGGGTCTAGCTAGGAGTGCATAGAAATGGGCTTGGCCGACCTCCCCCTCTGTGGAAACCCGTAGCTGACTATCCTCCACCCCTAGCTGGGTGGGTAGGTGGTGAAGTAACTGGTGCTTAAGGTGATGGTTGACTCATCTGCTGAGGTTGAACCCCTAGACGACGAGGACACTACCTCCACATGTGTCATAACTCTTCATACTAATAACAACCCCCTGATGCTGGAGACGAGGACGGAAGGGAACTCCTAGCATTAGGATGACTAGCAAAATAACCTGGCATAGAAGAGCCCTGAACTGATGGAGCACGGGACGAACTCTGGGCTGGAAGGGCATTGAGCGAGGAATGACCCTGATGAGAACTGTGAGAACCATGGACCAATGATGCCCCATGATAACCTGGGCGAGCTGACTAAGCATTCCTGAATGGACAACCTCTAACGTGCTGAAACTGACCTCCGTGTGGAGTACTACTTAATCCACCCTGACCACGAGGCCTCTTAGCCTCCCGCTCAAACCTTTCCTGACCACGAACCATGTCAATCTGTCGAGCTATGTCAACAACCTCATCAAAGGTAGAAACCAGATACTCTCTCCCTCTTTGGTCATAAGCAACCGAAGCTGAAATCTGCGGTCATCTATAAACCTCCTGATCCTCTCTCGAACTGTGAGAAACAAGTGTTGGAAACACGTTCTTAAAGAATTATACTAAAACGTGTGTTCATATGTGTAGGTTTTGATGAATGACAAACAAGCGCAAATTGACAGATGACGAAGCTCAAGTACAAGCGCACAATTGATATATAACGAGATTCAAGCACAAGACCAAGTTATATAGTTTTACATGAGTCATTCTTAATTGTGATCTTGATCCGATAACTTGACTCATGACATAGCTTCTCTCGTAAAATTACTTTTACAAAATCATGCATATTTAATTTAATGATAAATGATTTTAAATCATGCATATTTACTTTAGTCAAAATGATTTTTAAACATGCCTCAAAAATCTGGACTAAGATAATCGATTATGTACTTATGATAATCGATTATGTTAAGCCAAGACTGCATGACAATCGATTGTGAACTAATGACAATCGATTGTGTTAAGGAAGTGAGCATCAGGTTTTCAAACCTGCATGACAATCGATTGTGAACCTTATGACAATCGATTGTGATGAGGCAGTGTCCATCAAAGTTTTTCAACGCTCAAAATAATCGATTGTGAAGTTAATGACAATCGATTGTGATGAGGCAGTATCCATCAAAGTTTTTCAACGCTCAAAATAATCGATTGTGAACATATGACAATCGATTGTGTTGAGACAGTGTCTTCCAGACTTTTTCAAAGTTATTAAATAATCGATTGTGAGTATATAACAATCGATTGTCACGAGGCATTGTCTAAATTGATTTTTCAAGATTGATAAATAATCGATTGTTAACATTGCACAATCGATTGTGAAGCTAACCGTTGTCGTAAAGTTTTCAAATACCGTCAGGTAATCGATTGTTGATTTTGTACAATCGATTGTTGAAATTAAAATCTGGAAATGATTTTTTGAACGTTGCCAATAATCGATTGTTGATCTTGAATAATCGATTGTTAAGCGTAAAATCTGGGATTGATTTTTGGAACGATTGGCAAACAATCGATTGTGGATTCTTGACAATCGATTGTCACAGAGTAAAATCAGCAGTTCTTAATTGGCAATTAGGCAACGGTAATGCCAAGTTTTTCAACTATAAATACAGCTTAAATTCAGTCTTTTGAGTGCACAATAACACACAACAACTGATCATTCAATTGCTAAAGCTTGCATACTCTATTGCTTATTATTTTATATTCATTACATAAGTTTTTGAGAGCCAAAATATTGTTCAAAGTTGTTGTGATCTTGAGCGTATTCTTTTACTCATCTCTACTCATTAAGGAGTGTCTTTTTTGAGTGCTTAGTGTATTGTACACTTGAAGAGAATTGTTATTCTCTTGTTGTAAGAAGGAACTTGTGTTTTTCCTTGGTTGAAGTCTTGGAGTGTTGTATCTCCGAGCAAAGGTGTTGAGGCTTGTATCCTCAAGTTGTAAAGGTTTGTTAAGCACCCGGAAGCTTGACAAGTTAGTGGAAATCTCGAGAGAGTCTCTTGGGGACTGGACTAGCCACGGGTTGTGGTGAACCAGAATACTTCGGTGTGTTCTTTCTTATTTATCGCACTTATTTATTTCCTGCAAATTTTAAATTCCGCAAGTTTACGCTAATTTTTATTATAACGCTATTGACCCCCCCTCTAGAGTTAAGCGTATTATCTAACAATTGGTATCAGAGCCCAACTCTCTGAAGACTTAACAGTTTGAGAGAAACTTCCATGGCTTCTACTCGTGACTCTTTTGCAGGAATAGAGGAAGGACAGTGCTCCACCCGACCACCTCTATTCAACGGTACAAACTATACGTACTGGAAGGAGAGGATGAAAATCTTTGTTCAAGCAAACAATTTTCATCTTTGGAAAGTGATAACAAAGGGAAATCAAATTCCAACCAAAACGGTTGAAAACGAATGGGTTCCCAAGTCCGAAGAAGAATATGACGCGGATGATGTCCGAAAGGTGCAAAATAATGCTAAAGCAATTAATTTATTATATTGTGCTGTAAATGCCGACGATTACAGGAAAGTATCGTGTTGCACAACGGCGAAGGAAATGTGGGACAAGCTGGAAATTACGTACGAAGGTACGGACCAGGTAAGGGAAGCCAAAATTGATTTCCTAACCCATACTTATGAATTATTTCACATGAAGGAAGGTGAAAAGGTAGATGAAATGTTTGAACGATTTTCAATAATCGTAAATGACCTACATGCTCTCAAGAAGACTTTCACGGATAGGAAACTTGTCCGAAAAATCCTTAGAAGTCTCACTCCGGCATGGCGATCAAAGGCCGACGCGATTCAAGAGTCCATTGGCGTCTCAATGTTACCATCGACACATTAAGAGGTAATCTTAAGACTTATGAATCTACTATACTTAACCCTCTTGTTGATGATCAAAGGAGGCAAAGAATCACTCTAAAGGCAAGCACAAGCCAACCGCAAGTTGATGAGGACGGAGACAACGAGTTTGGACTCGTTATCAAAAGATTTCAAAAGTTCATGCGAAAAGAGTATGAACGAAAGGGCAAAAAGCAAGGAGAACAAATAAAGTGCTATGAATGCGGAGAAACCGGGCACATCAAATCAAATTGCCCAAACATCAAAAAGGAAAAGAAACCTTTCAAAAAGCAACGTGCATATATATCTTGGGGAGGAGACTCCGGAGATGAGTCAAGCGAAGGAGAAGAAGAGAAAATCGCAAACCTTTGTCTTATGGCACAAGAAGACAAGCAAGATGAGGTATGTCAAATCTCTTCTAAAAATTTCTTTTCCCTTGAAGAAATGCAAAATGCTTTTGATGAGTTATATAGTGAATTTATTAAAGCTTCAAAAACTGTTATATGCATAAAGGAAAATGCTTCTTCAAAAGAAAAAGATTTTCAAAAACAACTCTCATTGAAAGAAAAGGATTTGGAAAAATTGGTTTTAGAAAATGAGAAGTTGAAAGAGGAAAACAAGTTTTTCGGAAAAAGAAGCGCCGACAAGCCCGAAAGCTCTATTAGAAATTGTACTTCTTGCATGCATCTCAAAAATGAAGTAGAAAGGCTTAAGGGCACCTTAGATAAGTTTAATTCTTCTCACAAAAATTTGAATGAGGTCCTTGTTAGTTTGAAGTCAACCAAGCATGGCATAGGTTTTAAGAATGAGCCTAAAGAAAAGGTTGAAGCCAAACCCCAACCCCCTAAGGCTCAACCTAGGATTAATAAAACAAATGCTCATCCTAGAAATAACAACCCTAGAACCAATATGCATGCTACCAAATGTTGAACACCTTAGAAGACCTAGAAATGACTTACCACCTAGAAATAACTACTCTAGAAATGATGCATATTCTAGGCCACACACTAGAAGGAAGTTTGAACCTTTTAGAACACCTAGAAATGGCCCTCAACCTAGAAATAATTATTCTAGAAATGCTGTACATCCTAGAACAAATAGTAGGAGAAATGATTTTTATGAAATGCGCAATAATCATAGTGTCGAAAATAGAGTAAACAATTTTCGTCCATCCAATTACTATGAACCTAGAAGGATGCATAATCCTAACGTGACCTGTCATTATTGTAGACGAATTGGTCATATTGCTCCTGCCTGTTTTACACGACATAGACATATCACTCAATTGCATCACTATGATATGCCTAACCCCCAAGGACCCAAAATGGCGTGGGTACCAAAAGATCATTAATCTCTTTTGCAGGTGTGCTTGAAGGCTACAATATTGTAGTAGATGCACCAAGCACAATACCTTATCGCATCAAGGGGGAATTTCGGTTAGTTATCCTTTTTGACAAAAATCGAATTGATAATATATGCAAGCAACCGATATTAACATATGTGTTGTTAATTTGGCCTTATATTGTTAAAAATTTTGATGTGCTTAATCATAATAGTTGATATGTGTTGAGATATCCTTGTTAATAATTAATAATCAATTATCCTGGATGCATATGTTGAAAATTCGTTGTTAAACAACAATTGGTATATTAGCTTGCTTCTAATAAAAACATTTCATTTATGATTTGATAACTGTTATTTGTGGTTTAAATAAATGTTAGTATATATCAGAAAAATTATTTCCTCTGGTGTGTATTAACTGTTAGCATATTTTTGGCAAAAACATTTTACTCATGATTTTGATAAATGCTATTTTTGGTTTGAAAAATAATTGATATATTCCTGAAATAAATGATTCATAAAAGTATTTCTGTTAAAAATCGACTCTTGATGAATGTATCTTTTGGCCTGAATAATGGTCGGTATATTCGACTTTTGGTTGACTTGTTATATATTAATGTTTGATATTTTTTAATATGTTTTCTAAAAATAACATTTAGTATCACTGTTAATAAAATAACATTTGATACATTTGTTATGTTTGCCAACAAATGATTTTATCACTATTTTATAACAATTGGTATATCTATGGTTTGTTGGTATGTTTTGATAAACTTCTCATTAAGGAGGAATAGATTGCATGAATTTTATCTTGAAGACATTATTGTTGTATTTCAAAACAACTTTCCATATTGGTAATATCATTCTTCAAAATTATGTTGATAACTTTTATGCTATTAATATTTTGCATTCCAAAACATGTTGAAAATGCTATTGTATTTTTTTGAGCAACTAATGAGTTTTACGCAAGGAGTCTCTAAAATTTCATTTGAGATGTCCATAATGGACAAGCGAAATTTCCTCTCGGAGCTGCAAGTTAAGCAAATGAAAGTGGGAACTTTCACTTGTCAAACTAACTATTGCAAGAAATTGCTGAATCAATATTGAAAAGAGCAACACCAAAGCAATGATCACCTCAATGAATTTATATGACCATCGTGCCAGAAAAGTGAAAGGTAAGAAGAACAATACCAAGAACTACAGAGGTATGATCGTTCCTTACTTTACCTTATTGCTAGTAGACTTGATATAATATTTAGCGTTTATTGATGTGCTAAATACAAATCATGTCCAAATGAAGTGTCTAATGCGGGTAAGCGTTGATCTAAATGCATACTTTCTAGGTTGCTTTTATATATTGAATATTACTGATTTGAGCGTCGGAGACGCGTATTTCCTTTTGCAGGTATCGCCCTAAAGGTAGGGGGAATTATAAAGAAATGGCATAGAACAATCGATTGTTACAGCAAATAATCGATTATTTTACTGTGCAGAAAATCGATTAGCAAGTATCACTAATCGATTATTTATGGTTCATGCTTATTATGCAGTTTTGTTTAACAATCGATTTTTTAATTGTTTAATCGATTACCGTCTCAGCCATTCAGTACTGCTTTTCTAAGACAATCGATTGTTTCATATATATAATCGATTATTTTCCGAGTCAGAAAATCACTGTGCGCACTATGTCACAACAATCGATTACCATAATTTGACAATCGATTATTTCATGTCAGTAATTCAAAAATTTGTTACCGTTTGGTCCTGAAATCGATTTGTGTCAGTTCCGAGATTCAGTCAAATCCTCATAACAATCGATTATTTCATTCCAATAATCGATTGTCTAACAGTCAGTGCAATTTATTTTCACCGTTTCTGACCGTTTTGGCTTTCAATTTTCTGCAGATTTTCACCATCAATGAAAAGCCACTATCCCCATTATAAATAGGCACCTCATATCTTCATTTCATTCACTCAAGCATCAATTTTAGCTCTCAAACTATCAAAACTCTCTTAAGTTTCTTGCAAAGCTCATTACTTCCTATTGAAAATGTCGGGCCGTCACTCTAAACGTTCCCGTTCACCTAGGCATGGTGCATCCTCCTCTGCTGCCCCACCTCCTCCAAATTACCCTTATCAAGATGGGTCCATTTTACAATTTAATTCTGACACCGAGCTTACTCAGTTCTTGACAAAATTTGAAAAGCGCGACATTCTTCCTCCCCGCTTTTCAACAAGCAAGTATCTTGAATCATACGCCCCTGCTGCCAATATGCTTAAAGAATGTCAACTTCTTGACTTCTTATTTCTTACCTACCCTTACATTAATCCTCCATTGATTCAAGCGTTTTATTCAAACCTTCATGAGGATGATGATGGTGAGCTTGTGACAAATGTTAATGGTGTTCAAATTCTTTTATCCGATGAAAACCTTCCTTCCATTGCCCGTCTTCCTCAAAGTGGTGAAGACATTTTTCGGTACATTAGAGAGGCCGGCGCTTTATTTGATGAAAAAGCTCTCCTAAACCAAATAGGTATTACATCTTATGATCCTAATCTATCCACTCGGCGTCCTACTATCACGGGAATGCTCCCCGACTATCGTTTGATTTTCTATTTCATCACCCGAGTCCTCAAACCTCGGAAGCATAATCACACCACTCTTTCCCAAGAAGACGCTAAGCTCAAGCATGCAATTATAACCGGAGCTCACATCAATTGGTGTAAGTTCGTCAAGATTCACATGCGTGACGCCATCGGAGATAATAGACCTCTTCCCTATGCCCTCCTTATTATGAATTTTCTTGAAGCTTCCGGATTCAACATTTCCATCGGTCCTCTCAAAAAGAGCACCAAGAAGTGGGAAATTTCAGAATCCTCCTTTCCCCATGACGGCAATCATGTAGCTCCTGCTCCTCTTCCAACTTGTCGGTCGCGTCAGCCTCAAGAACCTTCTCTTCAATCCATTTCCGACCAAATTGCTTCATTGACCACCTCTGTCGGTCAATGAGATCCATGGATATTTTGACCATGTTCATTATCCATATGCCGGTCTTGTTCCCTATGAAGCAGTGCCGGATGATGAGGCGGGAAATGATGATGAATAATTTCTTTATTTGTTTTTCTATTTTATTGTTCTATGTTTTATTGTTCCCATTATGTACCCGTTTTATTTTCAATAAACAAGTTTTTTTTCAATCCTTGCCATCTTATTACATTTTTTTGCTAATGGCAAAAGGGGGAAGATAACGGTATCAGCATAAATTGAGGGGGAATTCATATATTGAGGGGGAACTAATTGCAAACTTGTTGCATATCCTTTCTTGTCTTGAATCGTCATTATGAATTGCATAATATGCATATCCCGCTTAAAGTTTACCATTATCAAAAAGGGGAAAATTGTTGGAAACACGTTCTCAAAGCATTATACTAAAACGTGTGTTCATATGTGTAGGTTTTGATGAATGACAAACAAGCGCAAATTGACAGATGACGAAGCTCAAGTACAAGCGCACAATTGATATATAACGAGATTCAAGCACAAGACCAAGTTTTATAGTTTTACATGAGTCGTTCTTAATTTTGATCTTGATCCGACAACTTGACTCATGACATGGCTTCTCTCGTAAAATTATTTTTACAAAATCATGCATATTTAATTTAATGATAAATGATTTTAAATCATGCATATTTACTTTAGTCAAAATGATTTTTAAACATGCCTCAAAAATCTGGACTAAGATAATCGATTATGTACTTATGATAATCGATTATGTTAAGCCAAGACTGCATGACAATCGATTGTGAACTAATGACAATCGATTGTGTTAAGGCAGTGAGCATCAGGTTTTTCAAACCTGCATGACAATCGATTGTGAACCTTATGACAATCGATTGTGATGAGGCAGTGTCCATCAAAGTTTTTCAACGCTCAAAATAATCGATTGTGAAGTTAATGACAACCGATTGTGATGAGGCAGTGTCCATCAAAGTTTTTCAACGCTCAAAATAATCGATTGTGAACATATGACAATCGATTGTGTTGAGACAGTGTCTTCCAGACTTTTTCAAAGTTATTAAATAATCGATTGTGAGTATATAACAATCGATTGTCACGAGGCAGTGTCTAAATTAATTTTTCAAGACTGATAAATAATCGATTGTTAACATTGCACAATCGATTGTGAAGCTAACCGTTGTCGCAAAGTTTTCAAATACCGTCAGGTAATCGATTGTTTATTTTGTACAATCGATTGTTGAAATTAAAATCTGAAAATGATTTTTTGAACGTTGCCAATAATCGATTTTTGATCTTGAATAATCGATTGTTAAGCGTAAAATCTGGGATTGATTTTTGGAACGATTGGCAAACAATCGATTGTGGATTCTTGACAATCGATTGTCACAGAGTAAAATCAGCAGTTCTTAATTGGCAATTAGGCAACGGTAATGCCAAGTTTTTCAACTATAAATACAGCTTAAATTCAGTCTTTTGAGTACACAATAACACACAACAACTGATCATTCAATTGCTAAAGCTTGCATACTCTATTGCTTATTATTTTATATTCATTACATAAGTTTTTGAGAGCCAAAATATTGTTCAAAGTTGTTGTGATCTTGAGCGTATTCTCTTACTCATTAAGGAGTGTCTTGTTTGAATGCTTAGTGTATTGTACACTTGAAGAGAATTGTTATTCTCTTGTTGTAAGAAGGAACTTGTGTTTCCTTGGTTGAAGTCTTGGAGTGTTGTATCTCCGAGCAAAGGTGTTGAGGCTTGTGTCCTCAAGTTGTAAAGGTTTGTTAAGCACCCGGAAGCTTGACAAGTTAGTGGAAATCTCGAGAGAGTCTCTCGGGGACTGGACTAGCCACGGGTTGTGGTGAACCAGAATACTTTGGTGTGTTCTTTCTTATTTATCGCACTTATTTATTTCCTGCAAATTTTAAATTCCGCAAGTTTACGCTAATTTTTATTATAACGCTATTCACCCCCCTCTAGCGTCAAGCGTATTATCTACAACAAGCAGACCGCATTACGAGCCAACTCAGAGAACCATATCTCATACTGTGTAACAGATCTGTCACCCTGACAAAGCTGCTTGAACTACCTGCGCAGCTCCTATCGATTAGACTCAGGCACAAACTTCTTCATGAAGAGAATTGAGAACTACTACCAAGAAAGGAGTGTTGCCTCAACCAGCCTACGCCTCTTATATGCCTTTCACTATCTAAGTGCAGCCCTTGAGAATTGGAAAGTAGTGAACGAGACCTCATTGGTCTCCAAAATACTTGCAGTCCGAAGCATCCTCTGACACTTGTCCATGAAACCTTGGGATTCCTCTCCCTCTACACCACTTAAAGGTGGAGGCTGAAGTCTATCAAACCTCTCCAATCTGCATTGCTCGTCCTCTTGCATGATAGTAGCTACATAGTCTTATGCAGCTGCAACCGGCTGGGATTGATGTTTCCCCGGTGTCTGAAGTCCCTACACGACCTGCTCAGTTGGGTGAGCAGCGGGAGTCTTAGTGCCTCCCCCGACCTAAGAAGTAGTTGTGGATATAGTAACTAAGACCACCTGAGCTAGGCCACTGCATACTGATAGATTCAAAGCCAAGGCCTCTTGAAGATCTGGAATCACAATAGGCACAGCCGGTGCCTGAGCTGGTGCTGCTGGAGCATCCACAATTGGGACCTGATCATGAATTGGAGCGGCTGGTGGATATGCAGGTGCTGCCCTAGCTGTTGTGCAGCCTACACCCCTTCCCGTACCATGGCCTCGACCGCGTCATCGGACTCTAATGTCTCCAGCTGGTGGCAGTGGTGGTCGTTCATCCTGCTCGGTAGCACGTGTTCTCACCATCTATGAGAGAATAGAATAATAGAAGTTTATTACTAAAATTAACAGATTCGCACAATAGGAATTCAAGAATATGAAGCTTTTCCTAAAAGATTCTGCAGCCTCCCGAGGATTAGTACAGACATCTCCGTATCGATCCACGAGACTCTACCTAACCCGCTCATGACTCGTGAGATCTATATAACCTAGGCTCCAATACTAACTCTTCACGAACCTAAAATCAAACTGGTCGTGGTGGAACCTATCGTGAAACTAGGCTAGCCAACACAAACCCAAAACCAACAAGAAAATCATACGAAGTCATTTAAAGCCATTAATTAACTAAAATCCCATAATATAAGTTTAAACAAGCAGTGGAGAAATAAAATACAAGCTTGATTTCGAGGCGTCACCAGTCATGAGCAACTACAACTCGTCTAGGAACAAGAAAGGACAACATAGTAAAAAATAAAATACTAAGACAATCTAAATAAGATAAGAGTGAGAAGCACAGGGCGGCGAACGCCAAACAACTACCTAGTCAACTCCAGAGACTTGCTGGAACACTGATCAGCACTCACTATCGCGACCAAAAAATCCTTGATCAGCACACAAGGTACAGGGAGTAATGTGAGTACGCAAACCCAGTAAGTAATAAAAGTAAAAGCAGCTGTGCAGAAAAAAATAGGCAATTTCACGTCATAAAACCACAACAAAATAGTGTACGTCCAGAACAATACAGTATATCAATAAAACTCGTAAAACAACTCAGTTTAGTAAAACCTTTTTAAAACAGCTTTCAATAGTTTCAAACGAGTGATGAAATTAGTGAGAAAAAAGTATAGAAATATAAAAATCCCCTCCGGAAAAACATGTACCACAGCCGCCCCTCGAGAAAATATCAACAGAACAAGCCCCTCGGGCTACCTCACAATCACTCGTAATCAATCCATTGGGCAACAACATGAAACAACATCAGCCTCTCGGGCAAAAACACATCTCTCACACTGGGTACCTACGCTCACTGGGGGTGTTCAGACTCCGGAGGGGCTCCTACAGACCAAGATCTATCACAAGCCATCTCGTGGCATAACAAATCAGGCCCTCGGCCTCTCATGTATCACAAATAAATGGACATGTCATGGCGCGCAGCCCAATTCTATGATATCCTTAAAATACAGGCCCTCAGCCTAACTCAGCTAGAAATCTCTCAAGCCACTCGGGCAACAATAAAACATGATGCTCAGGCCAAAATATCATTTAAAATATCAAAATGGAGTAAATATGCTTGAGTTATGGAAACAATAGAATATAGTTTTCAATCAAAATTGGCACGAGGCCAAGATATGGCATTCAGCCCAAAACATGGTAATATTTTCAAAAATGCAATGATATCAAATAATTTTCAATCAAATGTGCGACTTAACAGTCATACGGGATGAACCAAGTCACAATCCCCAACGTTGCACGACCCCACGCTCGTCATCTAGCATATGCATCACCTCAAAGTAGCACAACAATGTGAAATCTGGGCTTTCATACCCTCATGTCAAAATTTACAATCATTACTTACCTCAATCTGGTCCAAACTCTAGCTCGCAATGCCTTTGCCGCTTGAATCGACCTCCAATTGCTCCAAATCTAACTAAAATTAGTATCATACCATTAATACACTCTAATGGAACAAATGCCAAGCAAAAATAACCAAATTAACTCAAAAATCTCAAAATTGGCCGAACTCGACCCTTGGGCCCACTTCTTAGATTTTTATAAAAATCACATCACTAGAATCCAAGAACATCAAAATCGGACTCCAAATGGCCACTCAAATTCCCAATTTACACTCTCCAATTTCAATCCCTAATTCCCCAATTTTAATCCTTAGTTTCCATTAATTTTAAGCCTGATCAGTGAAGTAATGCCATACAATCGAGTATTGAGTTCAAAAATCTTACCTCCAAGTGTTTCCCTTTGATTTCCTCTTCAATCCCTCTAAAAAATCTTCAAAGCCGCTCAGCAATGGTGAAATATAGACTAAAAATCACGAAGGCAACTATTTAAACATTTTGCCCAGGGATTAATTCCTTCTTCACGAATGCGGCATCTTCCTCGCGTTTGTAAAGCACAAAATTCCATTGTCGAAAAATTCCTCTTACGTGAACGCGAGTCCTTCCATGCGACCGCAAAGCTTCAGCTGATCAAGCCTTCAAAAATGCTACCCTACTTACGAGCGCGATGAACAACTACTCGAGGCCCCAGATGCTCCAACTCCCCTACGCGAATGCGGGACCTACATTGCCTTCACGATGCATACTCATCCTCACCCTTCGCGAACGCGGGACCAACATCGTGAATACGAAGAGAAATTCTCCTAACTCACTTCACATCTTCTCACAAACACGAGAGCCCTCTCACAAACGCGGAGGACAAATCTCTGCAACAGAAACCTGAAGAAATCTGCAACTTCCCAAAACAAGAATTTGATCCGTTAACCCCCCGAAACTCACCCGAGGCCCTCGGGACCTCAACCAAACATGGCAGAATATCCCATAACATAATTAAAACTTGTTCAGACCTTAAAAAAAACTCTAAACAACATCATATATCAAATCACCCTAGGATTCAAGCATAAGAATTCCAAATTCCGCTTTCGATCAAAACATATATCAAACCTCGTTTGAATGACCTAAAATTTTGTGCACACGTCCCAAATGGCAGAACGGACCTACTTCAAATTCTGAAATCTCATTACGGCCCCTATATCAAAATTTCCACTACCAACCAGAAAATACCAAAATTCCAATTTCGCCAATTCAAGTCTAAATCTACTCCGAATCTCCAAAATATATTCTGATCATGCTCCTAAATCCCAAATCACCTAGCAAAGCTATACGGACCATCCAAATTCACATCCAAGACCTTTTTTACCTTATGTCAATATCCAGTTGACTTTTCCAACTTAAACTTACTCAAAAGAGACTAAGTGTCTCATTCCATTCAAAAATCACTCCGAACACAAATCAACCAACTCGATACCACATAATACAACTTGATAAGACGTAAAGATGATGAAATGGGGGAAACGGAGTGGTATCTCATGAAATGACCTGCCATGGCGTTACAACCCCCCCCCCCCCCCCCCCAATCTTAAGTAAACATTCTTCCTCGAACGACTCAAAAAACATAACTGAACCCTCAAATAGGTGAGGATGTCTGCTCCCCTTCTCCCGCTCAGTCTCCCAGGTAGCCTCCTACGCGGGCCGACTTATCTACTGCACTTTCACTAAAGCTACATACTTTGATCTCAACTTTCGAACCTGACGTTCCAAAATGGCCATTGGCTCCACATTATAAGTCAAATCACCATCTAACTGAACCATGATGAAATCTAAAACATGAGACATGTCACCAATATACTTTAGAATCATAGAAACATAAAATACCAAATGCACACTCGACAAGTTGGGTGGCATAGCAAGCTTATAAGCCACCTTCCCAATCCTCCGAAGCACCTCAAAAGGTCCAATGACCCAAGGACACAATTTAATCTTCTTCCCACATCTCATAACACCCTTCATGGGTGAAACCTTCAGTAGAACCTTTTCCCCAAACATGTACGAAACCTCACAGACATTCCTGTCAGCATAATGTCTTTTTCTCGATTACACTATATGAAGCCGATGTTGAATCACCTTGACCTTGTCCAAAGCATCCTGCACAAGTATGCACCCAAAATCCTATCCTCATCCGGTTCAAACCAACCAACTAAAGATCTACACTTTCTCCCATACAAAGCCTCATTGGAGCCATCTGAATATTCAACAGATAACTGTTTTCATGTTCAAACTCCACGAGCGGTAGAAATTGATCCCATAAACCACCGAAGTCAATGACATAAGCACGCAAATTGTCCTCCAATATCTGAATACTACGCTGGACCCGTTTGTCTGAGTGTGAAAAGTTGTGCTCAACTCAACCTGAGTACCCAACTCTCTCTGCACGGCCCTCCAAAACTTAATAGTAAACTAAGTACCTCTATCTGAAGTTTGGAAATTAGGACACCATGCAAGCAAACAATCCCTCTAATATAGATCTCTGCCAACCGCTCCGAAGAATAGGCATTACACATAGAAATGAAGTGTACAAACTTGGTCAGCAATCCACAATCACCCCAATAGGATCTAACTTCTTCAAAGCCTATGGGAGTCCAACTACAAAATCCATGGTGATTCGCTTCCACTTTCACTCTGGAAGATCCATTTGCTGAAGCAAGCCACAGTCTTTGATGCTCATATTTCACCTGCTGATAATTGAGACACCGAGCTAAAAATCCCACAAGATCTTTCTTTATTGTCCTCAACCAATAATGTCGTCTCAGATCCTCATACATCTTCGCGGCACCCGGAATGGATGGAATACCGCGAGCTATGGGCCTCCTCCAGAATCAATTCCCGAAGCCCATCCACATTGGGCACACATATCCGGCCCTGCATCCTCAATACTCTATCATCACCAATAGTCATATCTCTAGCATCGTCGTGATGAACTCTATCCTTAAGGACAAGCAAATGAGAATCATCATACTGGCACTCTCTGATGTGATCAAACAAGAAAGACCGAGAAAATCGCACAAGCTAAGACCCGACTGGGCTCTGAAATATCCAACCTCACAAATATATTGGCCAAGGACTTAACATCAACAGCAAAAGGTCTCTCTCCAATAGGAATATAGGCCAAACTGCCCATACTCACCGCCTTCCTACTCAAAGCATCGACCACCACATTGGCCTTTCTCGGATAGTACAAGACAGTGATATCATAGTCATTTAGAAGCTCCAACCATTTCCACTGCCACAAATTGATATCCTTCTTCTTGAACAAGTGCTGGAGGCTATGGTGATCCGTAAACACCTCACAAGACACACCATACAAATAATGCCTCCAAATCTTCAACGCGTGAACAATGGCAGCCAACTCTAGATCATGAATAGGGTATTTCTTCTCATGGGGCTTCAACTGTCGAGAAGCATAAACAATAACTCTACCCTCCTACATCAACACACACCCAATATCGACTCTCGAAGCATCACAATCCATTGTATATGAACCTGAAGATGATGGCAAAACTAACACTGGAGATGTGCTCAAGGTAGTCTTGAGCTTTTGAAATCTCGCCTCACACTCATCCGATCACATGAATGAAGCACCCTTTTGAGTCAATTTGTTCAAGGCTAATGTTATAGATGAAAATCCCAGAACGAACGAACGGTAATAGCCCGCCAAACCAAGAAATCTGTGAATCTCTATGGCTGAGGATGGTCTGGGCCAACTCTGAATTGCCTTTATCTTCTTTAGAACAACCTGAATACCCTCACTGGACACTACGTGCCCCAAGAAAGCCACTGAATTAAGCCAAAACTCACATTTGGAGAACTTTTCATAAAGATTCTCCTCCCTCAATCTCTGCAACACAAGTCTCAAATGCTCCACGTGCTCCTCCTTACTACACGAGTACACCAGAATATCATCAATGAAAACAATCACAAACGAGTTGAGATAAGGCCCAAACACGTTGTTCATCAAATGCATGAACATTGCTGGGGAGTTGGTCAACCTAAAAGACACTACAAGGAACTCATAATGACCATATCGGGTCTTGAAAGTAGTCTTAAGAATATCTAAGTCTGTGATCTTCAACTGGTGATACCTTGAGCAGAGATCAATCTTGGAGAACACTTTCACTCTCTGAAGTTGGACGAAGAAATCATCGATACAAGGCAAAGGATACTTGTTCTTGATTGTAGCTTTGTTCAACCGAATTAATCAATGCATATCCTCATCATGCCATCATTCTACTTCATAAATAGAATAGGTGTACTCTAATGTGACACACTAGGCCAAATAAAACCCTTATCAAGGAATTCTTGAAGCTGCTCCTTCAACTCCTTGAACTCCGTTGGTGCCATACGATAAGGTGGAATAGAAATGGGTTGAGTGCCCAGCACCAAATCAATACCAAAATCAATATCCCTATTCGGTGGCATGCCCAACAAGTCTGCAAAAAAATATTTGGAAAGTCCCTCACCACCGGTACCAAATCAATAGTAGGGTCCTCTGCACAAACATCCCATACAAAAGCTAAGTATGAAAGACAACCTTTCCCAACCATCCGTTGGGCTTTCAGAAATTAAATCACCCCACTGGGAACAAAAAAAATCGAACCTCGCCGCTCAATCTATGGCATACCAGGCATTGCTAACGTCATTAACTTAACATGACAGTCTAAAATAGCACAACACTGAGATAGCCAATCCATGCCTCATATCACATCAAAGTCCATCATACAAAGTAACAGAATGTCCACTCGGGTCTCCAACCCCCAATAGTCACCACATACGACCGATATATGCGATCCACAACAATAATACTGCCTACCGCAGTAGATACACGAACAATTGAAATAACAGACTAACGGGGCGTATCCATATACGAGCAAAATATGATGACACATATGAAAAAGTGGAACCAAGATCAAATAACACAGAAGCATCTTTGTGGCAAACTGAGACAATACATGTAATCACAGCATCTGAAGTAATAACATTGGGTCTAGCTGGGAATGCATAGAAACGCGCCTGACCACCACTTAATCGACCTCCCCCTCTGGGGAGACCCCTAGCATACTGTCCTCCACCTCTAGCTAACCAGGTGGGTGGTGAAGTAACTAGTGTTGAAGTTGATATTGACTCATCTGCTGAGGTGGAACCCTAAGATGACGAGGACACTGCCTCTATATGCGCCCCAACTCTCTACACTCACAACAACCCCTAGTGTCAAAGACGGGGACTAATGAAAACCCTTTGCACCAGGATGACTAGCAGAAGAACTTGGCAGAGAAGAGCTCTAAACGAATGGAGCACGGGATGAACTTTGGGCCGGAAGGTCACTGAGCAAGGAATGACACTGATGAGAACTAAGAGAACCATGGCCCGATGATGCCCCACGATAACTTAGGCGAGCTAACTGAGCATGCATGAATGGACGGCCTCTGTCATGCTTAAACTAACCTCTATGAGGAGTACCACTGAATCCACCCTGACCACGATGGCGCCTATCGTGAAACTAGGTCTATCGACACAAACCCAAAACCAACCAGAAAATCATACAAAGTCATTTAAAGCCATTAATTAACTAAATTCTCATAATATAAGTTTAAACAAGAAGTGCGGAAATAAAACACAAACTCAACATCGGTGTGTCACCAGTCATGATAAACTACAACTCGTCTAGGAAAAAGAAAGGACAACATAGTCCAAAAATAAAATACTAAGATATTCTAAATAAGATAAAAGGGAGATGCACAGGGCTGCGGACGCAAGCAGCTACCTAGACAACTCCAGAAGACCTGCTGGAAGAGTGACCAGCACTCACTATCACGACCCCAGACTCTTGGATCTACACACAAGGTGCAGGGAATAAAGTGAGTATGCCAACCCAGTAAGTAATAAAAGTAAAAGCAGCTGAGCAGTAAGAAAACAGGTAATTTCACGTCATAGCACCACATCAAAATAGTGTATGTCCAAAACAATACAGTTAATCAATAAAACTCATAAAAACAACTCAGTTGAGTAAAACCTTATTAAAATTTCTTTCAATAGTTTCAAACGATCAGTGAGAAAAAGGATAGAAACATAAACAGCCCCGAGGGAAAAACATGTACCACAACTGCCCCTTGGGCAAAATATCAACAGAACCATCCCCTTAGGCTACCTCACAATCACTAATAATCAGTCCCTCAGGCAATAACATATCTCTCACACTGAGTACCCGCGCTCGATAGGGGTATTCAGACTCCAAAGGGGCTTCTACAGCCCAAGAGCTATCACAAGTCATCTCGTAGCATGACAAATCAGACCCTCGGCCTTACTCATGCTGCGGCGCCCAGCCTGGTCCTATGATATCCTAACAATACAGGCCCTCGGCCTCACTAAGTCAGAAATCTCACAAGCCACTCGGGCAACAATAAAACATAATGCTCAGCCCAAAATATCATTTATAATATCAAAATGGAGTAAAATGGCTGAGTTATGAAAACGGTAGAATACAACATGACTGAGTACATATATTAAATCAAAATAGTGATGAATAGTAGTAAATAGCCCCTAAGGGTCAAAAATAGGTTGTACGAGGCCCAAATATGTCATTCAGCCCAAAACATGGTAATACTTTCCAAAACTCAATGAAATCAAATATTTTTCAATCAAATACCCGACTTAACAGTCGTACAGGACGGACCAAGTCATAATCCCTAACGGTGCACGAATTCATGCTCGTCATCTAGTATGTGCATCACTTCAAAGTAGCACAACGATGTGAAATCTGGGGTTTCATACCCTTGGGACCACATTTACAATCATTACTTATCTTAATTCGGTCCAAACTCTAGCCCGCGATGCCTTTACCCCTCAAATCGACCTCCAATTGCTCCAAATTTAACCAAAATCAGTATCATGCCATTAATACGTGCTAATGGAACAAATCCCAAACAAAAATAACCATATTAACTCAAAAATCCCGAAATTGGCCGGACCCGATCCCCGGGACCACTTCTCGCATTTTGATAAAAATCACATCACTAGAATCCTTATCCTCCCACGTGTCCATACAAACCAAGAACATCTAAATTGGACCCAAAATAGCCCCTCAAATTTCCAATTTACACTTTTCAATTTCAAGCCCTAATTCCCCAATTTTAACGCTTAATTTCCATTAATTTCAAGCCTAATCAGTGAAATAATACCATAGAATCGAGTATTGAATTTAAAAATCTTACCTCCAAGTGTTTTCCTTCGATTCCTTCTTCAATCCCTCTCAAAAAGCTTCAAACCCACTCAACAATGGTGGAAAATAGACAAGAAATAGCGAAGGCAACTATTTAAACATTCTGCCCAGGGATTAATTCCTTCTTAGCGAACGCGGTAGCTTCCTCGCGTTTGCAAAGCACAAAATTCACTGTCCCAAAAGTCCTCTTACGAGAACGCGAGTCTTTCTACACAAATGTGAAGCTTCAGCAGCCCAAGCCTTCACGAACGCGACCCTACCTACACGAATGCAATGAACAACTACTAGGACCCCCAGCTACTCAAACTCCCCGACGCGAATGCAGGACCTACATTGCGTTCGCGATGCGCACTCAGCCGCACCCTTCAAAAATGTGGGCCCAAGATTACGAATGCAAAGAGAAATTCTCCTGCCTCACTTTACATCCCTTCTGGAACGCGAGAACCCTCTTGTAAACACGAAGGACAAATCTCTGCAACAGAAACCTAAAGAATTCTGCAACTTCCCAAAACAAGAATTTTATCCGTTAACCACCTAAAACTCACCCAAGGCCCTCGGGAACTCAACCAAACATGCCGACACATCCCATAATATCATTCAAACTTGTTCCAACCTTCGTAACACTCAAAACATCAAACCACCCTCGAATTCAAGCCTAAGAATTCCAAAACCTCCAAATTCTACTTTCAATCAAAAAGTCTATCAAACCTCATCTGAATAACCTGAAATTCTGCACGAATGTCGAAAATGACACAATGGACCTACTACAATTTCCAGAATCCCATTCCAACCCCTATATCAAACTTTCCATTACCAACCAGAAAATGCTAAAATTCCAACTTCGCCTATTCAAGCCTAAATCTTCTCCGGACCTCCAAAATACATTCCAATCACGCTCCGAAGTCCCAAATCACCTGATAAGCTATCCAAACCATCAGAATTCACATCCGAGACCTTTTTTACATAAGTCAACATCTAGTTGGCTTTTCCAACTTAAGCCTACTAAAAAGAGACTAAGTGCCTCATTCCTTTCCAAAACAACTCCGAACTCGAACCAACCGCCCCGATACCATATAATACAGTTGAACAAGATGTAAAGAAGTAGAAATGGGGAAAATAGAGTGGTAACTCATAAAATGGTTGGCTGGGTCGGTACAGTTGATATAAACATTTACTAAAGTAGTGTAACTCACAAAAGCACGCATAAAAGAGTTTATATGTACTTAATTGGAGCGAATGAGTACCTATTAAATAATAACTGTTTTACCTAAATTTATAATAATTTATTATGATATATGTGCATAAATATTCAGATTTTGTGTTATTCTTATATGTCATTTTCATGTTGAAAAATCATGAAGGAGCAAGAATCTTTAGGTATACTTTTAAATATTTATTTCATTCTTATGTCATGCTTTACATATAAGGATACCAATATGAGTATGTATAGGATTTTTCACATAAGATCTAGATTTTCACATAAGATCTAGACTTGTAAAGTCACAAGCAGAAGTTTTGAAAGAAAAGATTTTTGGAAGCATCTTGTATTCTGAGAAGGGGTGATCGTCCAGGCCGAGGGTCTTGATCAAGGCATTGACTTCCTGAAACTACTTGTGCCAAAGTAGGGAGCAGACAAGCCAAGGGTCTCTACTGAGACTCTGCCAAGAAAAGCTAAGATACGGTACATGAGCGCTGAGAACAATGAAGCGAGTGGCACCTCGTAGATTGGGCCTACTCGATCGAGTTGGGATCAAACTCGTGCCGATCACACGCTGACTGAGACAGAATTAAGTCCGGATAGTTGAAACTCTCAAAGTATAAAATGAAGTGTTTTTTTACAAGAAAGAAGAAGAAAAGAATTTCTTTTAGAATATTCATAAATTGCTGTTATGCAATTATTTTAGAATTGTTCTTATAAGCTTTATATTTTAATTGCATTTAGAAACTTTGCTCGTAATATATATGTTATTAAAGTTTGTCTTCTATCATTGAAACTCTCTGAGTATAACAGATGGTATTGACGTTCTCTTTTAGGAACCTACGTTGGTTTGTGGTTCAATGTAGGAACATGTTTTGCAGGAGAGCATGCTACAGGTTAAGACTTCCCTCACTTCCTATCACGACCTAAAACCATAAGTCGTGATGGAACCTAATTCAACCCACTAGGTAAGCCAATTAATAGAAAAAGTACAACTCAACTGAGATTATAATAGAAAAGGGAATAGATAACTGCTCATTTACAAATTTACCCAAGACGTGGTAGTATGAATCACGAACTTCTAAGACTTGGAATTTCAAAGCTGATACGAACAAATACACATTCTATTTGAAGGCTACAGAAAATATTAGCAATAACTAAAGCTACCAAGGACAAGTGGCAGCTATATCCAAACACAAGAACGTCTTCCGAATCAGCACCCGACGTCACCAGTAGCTCCACTTCAAAATTTGCACGCAATGTGCGTAAGTGCAGTAACAGTACAACTGACCCCATGTAATGGTAAGTGTTTTGTCTAACCTCAGCAAAGTAGTGACGAGGCTTTTAGTTGAAAGATACTATTTTTATAACCTGTACATTAGAGGCAGTTCAAAATATATAAAACAAAAGTACCATGTACAACTATGTGAGACATTCAACAATTACTAGGAGGAATTACATTAGAAGGTTTATAATCTTTCCTATTATAAGAAGTGTATCCAAGATATCAAGTCACATGGTATGGTAACACCCGCTATGTTTCTATCTCATCCTCACCATGTATAAATAAATTTATGTAACAATTTAATTAGCACGGGAACACCCTTCGTACGTTCAACTCATCATTCCAAATGTACGTATAACATAACCAACCATATGACAGAAACACAATAACAGGAATTACAAAGTAAGAAATACGCAAGTAACAACAATGGACAAGGATATACATGTGCGCTTAGTAAAGGACTAAACTGAAAGCACATGAGTAATAGAAACAATTGGAAGGCAAGGAATGTCAACTTCAATTAACTAGAGTATTGGAGGCCTAAGTACGAATATAAAAAATAAGACGGAAATACATAATCTTTACAAGTTGACAAATAAGGGCATGAATGGCTAGCATGGTAGAAGGCTTATACTAAAGTGCAACAGGATAGATACAACATGAATGTAATTACAAAAGCTGGAAATATGGATGGTATTTGCAGGATAAGCAAGTAAAGACATGGATAGTGAAATAATTGAGATAGAGTTCAAGTACAAGACAATAACAAGAAGTCACACAAAATATGTAAATACAACAATAACAGCTCAAGGTAAGGGCACAAACATATACACGGGAAACAAATACCACATCATAATACATATCCCTCATCCTCACTTGCACGAAAATACCCTTCTTGTCATGATTTCACAATATTAAAAGCATAAAAATATAAATAAAATGTCACGGTATCACCCTTCGTGCTTTACACTCTTCCTCACATGATAATGTATATGAAATGGCACGGCATCACCCTTCGTGATTTACATACTTCCTCACATAATAATGTATATGAAATGGCACGGCATCACCCTTCGTGATTTACACTCTACCTCACATGATAATGTATATGAAATGGCACGGCATCACCCTTTCTGTTTTAAAATCTTTCTTACCAAGCATATGATATCAATAAAATGACAAAGCAGGAAGTATAAGTAACATCGAGGAGATTGTTCAAACGAATATTCCAACAAATTCTCAATAACAGAATTTTCAAGCCACCAATGATTCAATAAGACCTCAAAGGACGTATAATTCAAGTACTTCCACAAATCTCACAATTTATCAGCAACACAAGTACAGAATCCAGCATCTCAAAATATCGACCATAGCAATGTAGTAGTGATTATGCATATAGATGATCAAACTAGACACATCAATGTATTCTCAGAATTCTATAAAATTTGATCAAGTTATATTAGGCTAAGTCTTGATTACTAACATTTTATACTATGTTCTTAATATCGGTAAATCAAGAGAGGCATGAAGCAAGGATGTTACGTAATTCTACAAGACAGAATTATAGCACAATCAACCCCCGAGCATGATTAACCCCGCCATATATATATACGTTCATTACCTCATACATGTATCATCCCCACATGTAGCAAACAATGACAATAGGAAGAAAAGTTACCTCAACAAAGTTAGGCAAAGCACTTACCTCGATTCGGCTAACTCATCACTTAATTTAGCCTTTCCCTCTACAAATTTGCCTTGGCTCGACTCAATCTAGCCAATGACGACTTGAATTCATCACATAGTGCAAGAAAAATAATTCCAATTAATAAAGCTGTGATTTTTATCCAAAATTTCAAAAAAGTCAACAAAAGTCGAACCTAGGGCCCGCCAAGTCAAAACGCGGGTCCAATGGTAGGTCTTGACTATCCATAGCCTCACAAGTCCAAATATGTGTTTTGTTTTCAAATCCGAGTCCTTTTCGACTCTCAAATCTCAAATTTTCATTTTTTAAAACTTTGACAAAATTCCCAAATTTTTCCATGGATTTTTCATGAATTTGATGTTAACTCTTGTATAAAATCATGAAACATAGTTGGAAATTGATTAAAGATACATATGCAATATTTTGGCATGAAAATCCTCTCTCAAAAATCACCTCACCTCGAAGCTAGGGTTCAAAATATGAAAATGAAGAAAAAACTCAGAATTCTTAGCACTTAGCAGGTTGCAGATGTCGCAATTGCAACAAGGGGTCGCAAATGTGAACCATGCAAATGCGAAAAACTCATCGATGAGCGAACATGAAAACTTCCCTGTTAAGGTCGCATTTGTGACCAAAAGTTCACAAATGCAAAAATTTCCTAGCCGCCCAAGCTTCGCAAATGCGAGGTTTCTTCGCAAATGTAATAGCCGCATTTGCAACCAGAACATCACAAATGTGAAGAAACCAGAACCAACAATCAACATTTAAGAAAAAAAATTCTAAAACCCATCTGAAACTTACCCAAGCCATCGGGGCTCCAAACCAAATATTCACACAAGTCTAAAAACAATACGAACTCGTTCGCACCTAAAACCGCGAATTGGATATTAAAACTCATGAAAATCAAACTAAACTTCAAGAATTTCTAGAATCGCAATCGAGCGTCCGAACCGTATCAAATCAACTCCTGAATGGTGCAAAACTTGTAGACAAGTTCTATATGACAAAACAAGCCTACTCCAAGCTTCAAATGACGCATCACAACCTCAAAACGATGAATCACACCTCAAGTCAAAATCAATGAGCTTTAAAACTTCAACTTCTACATCTGATGTCGAAACCTAGCAAATCATCTCCGATTGACCTTAAATTTTGCACACAAGTCACCTTTACCATTGCGGACCTATTCCGACTTTTGGAATCGAAACCCGACCTCGATATCAAAAATTCCACTCCCGATCAAACTTCTAAAAAATCCAACTTTCTTCATTTCAAGACGCATTCAACTACAGACCTCTAAATTACAATCCGGACGTACTCCTAATTCCAAAATCACCCAAGAGAGCTAACGGAACGTTTGAACTCCATTTCGAGGTCACATGGTAAAAAGTCAAACTTGGTCAATTCTTCCAACTTAAAACTTAAATCTTGAGTTCATTCTTCCAAATCGATTCCGGATAACTTGAAAACCAACATCGATGATTTATGGAAGTCATAATACATCATGCAGAGATGCTCGAACCTCAAAATAGCGAGCGAAGTGCAGATACTCAAAATAACCTGTCGGGTCGTTACACTTCCAGTGCTATTGGTGAGCTCCGCTTTTATTCGCGGAGTACTCCTTTAAGTCATCATTATTTACCTATTTCTTTGTTTACATGGAGAACTGGCCATGAAATATCATATTTTGAGAAGTGCGTCAATTTATCATAGAATCTTCATAGACATAGTCGTTGGGTTAAGATTCAGATGTTTTTGATAATAACTTAACAGTATTTTAGCGGTTACTACGAATAAAGGTTTGGAGTTGATTTGTTTTAGATATTTACACTAATTAAAAGTATTTAGTTAAAGTATCGCCTTGTAGCATGTAAAGTTTGAAGTTATAATAGATTTGATAAGCGCAGATGGTTTGCTCGATCATGTTTAGTGTCGGGTGCCGGTCACGGATTTTTCAAAAAATGGGGTGTGATACAATTTCTCCACCCTACATAGAAAATTTTAAGGACAATTTTACACAAAAAACAACAAATTAAAGAAAAAAGTAATGCAAGCCCAAATTTATAATGAGCTTGGAGAACAAATTTTCAGTGATAGAGGTCGCATAATGAGCTTTTCCGGCAAGATCCATTAATGATCCCTTAGTAGGTTCTTTATTTGGTTATTCTACGTTGTTCCATATTTGTATGAGTTTTATTAATTTGTTGGGTGAATTTAAGAAAAGGAGATAGGTGAATAGGATGATAGGGAGGGGGAAAGGGGGAGGGGGAGAGGTAGTGGTGGTTTTGATAAAAGTAAAGGACAAGGGTTTCTTTTTCTTCTTTAGATTATTTTCTTTTTTGTTAATTATGTGTCAATTTTTTATCACAATTTACATGCCGTTCTTTACTTGGCTCATTTGATATGTCATTGGTAAGTGTAGCTCACGCACATGGTCTTCTGCACTCGAGTGTTTACTTGATACACTGAATAATTACTTGAAGTATCTAAATAGTAAATGGGTCAATTGAGGTGTCTATTTGATCGTTGTGGACAACTTAAAGAGCACATTTATGTATTCGCCCAAAAGAATAACAACTTTCTAAATCTAAAAACAATTTTACTTAAACTTTGCGTTTAACCCTTAATATAAATTTTTATAACCACATAAATTTTACTAAATGTTTAGACCATAAGTTTCAAAAGTCTTAATAGCAACATAAAATTTTATGGCATGTCTTGTGAAAACCTTAAACTATAGTATGAACTTAGCAATGAATCAACTTCCACAAAGCTAGCCATACATTACATGCTATGTACCGATAATGTAACAACGATGAGCATTAATCTACAAACTCGGTAAGAAAGGAAAATGGCTCCGATATGTTGTATTTCAACAATTCTTAGTTTACAAAAGTATACAAGCTAGTATGCATTCAGGCACCCTGCTTGTGGCTTCGAAGTATTCTGTTTCAACAACAATTATATAGTTTACAAATTATACAACCTCGTCTAATTTCAGGAAACTCGGCACAAGTAGAAAAGAAAAGGCCCAAAGCTGTCACAAACTTACTACTCTCATGACTCTTGACTCCCAGATAACTGAGAGCAGATTCAGTAATCAAACAGGTCAACAATGACAACTATGAAACAACAGTATGACAGTCGAAAATCTCGGTTTGTGATTTCACAATATTTTCCAGCGGAAAGTTATGGCAGCCACCGAATGGAAGATGTTCATCCCATGCGTGAACTTGAAACCACCTATATACAACTTACAAGCAAAAGTGAACATATCAAAAACAAAACGCTGGGTTGTAATAACAACCTTCTTGGAAATACGATGATATTAATAATATACTTTTTCAGGACGATCCATATTCAATTGGCTGGGACAGAGGACTATTTGGAACCGTCTGTGCTTCCTTCTGCAATGTCAATGCCCTTAACAGCAGCCATCAATGACGATGATGTATTACACCTCCCATCCCTTTCCTCAAGATTCCCAATCTCATCATCAGATTCTTCTTCAAGAGAGGAGCCCGTTCGATGCAGTTCTTTGATTTTTCTATATTCGTCATAGTGTGCTCGCCTGTGCTCCCTAAAGCTCTCGCTCCTTTCTGAACCTGAATCTGTTTGTAGAGAAAAAATAAAGACCAGGTAATAGTTGGTTGTGAATAAAGTGTACAAGACATACTAGAATAATTGAAGTCATTGATGCAACCCGACCCAGCCCACTTATCCAAATAAACTCAGAGAAAAAAAATAGCAGAAGTCGCTGATCCAAAAGAACTGAAAGTGCAAGCAGTTGATAACCAAAAAAACTAGGCATGATCGCAACCGAATCTGATTACAAAATATTATAGCATAATGTTTTATCACTGAAGCCCACAGGAAATGAGAAAACACAAAAAGAGTGTCAAAAGATGGCTTTGACGATTTTATTTTTACATGAACATACTATAGTTGTGGAATAGTATCTACTAGAAAGTTCTGTAAAATGAGAATAAGAAATATGAACCACGAGACATAAAGGACAGATAAAATTATACCTTCGCCATCTTGGTCCATAATATCAGCCTCATCCTCCGAAGATGTCCAGCCAGACTGCCTGGATTTATTTCCACTGGAAGAAGCCATGTCACCCAATTCACTGGATATGACTTCCGAGTGTATTGCATCACCATTGGCCTCCTCAAAACTATCCCACAGAGAAGACAGAGATCCTACAGTATCATTGTAATCAGAATTAAACTGGAAAAGCAATTCGAACAAAAATTATAGTTCTATTCCTGTTACATTAACATGATTTTCACATTTAACCTTAAAAGTATACACATTATAATATAACAATATTTGACAATAAAATACCAAGTTTCAAATCAAACCAATAGCAAAGAAAGCCAAACTGATTTCAGAAAATAGCAAAAACTTACAATAATTTATTTGTACGTGAAATAAATTAGATACGCGTAAGAACCTCATGCTTACATACTTACCTTTATGATATCATTTAAAAGAAAATCTATGAGTAGAGAGAAAAAATGGCATATAATGTCCCATATGATACCGAATTCAGTTAATAACATGTGAAAAGCAAGGCATACTGTGGATTGGGCTTAAAGACCACGTCTAGAGGGATGAGTTAAAGCCTATAACCTAATATATCTCAGCACTAACATGTGGTCAAGACCACTATATATATATATATATATATATATATATATATATATATATATATATATATATATATATATATATATATATATATATATATATATATAAAAATAAAAGGTCACGTGCTTATTAAAGTTTTCCTTAAATCAAGTGTCATCAATGTATTTTGAGAATTCAAAGGTAAACACTTCCTAGAAGACAGCTGCTTAAGTCGAACACTTTCCTTTCTGAAATTTTGAAGATCTCAGTTTACATAATATAATTGACTGTTGTAGACCAATAACCTAATATATCGTCAAGCATCAAATTTGCTATGCTGATTCATAGCAAGAAAGTTCTACTATGAAGACTAGGCATGAGAAAACTAATAGAAATTGCATGAACATACCATCGTCACCATCGGTCATGCGGTGATATGGTGTCTTTGGTTCAGTTATTTTCTGCCTCACTGGTTTATTTGCCTCAATTTCTCCCAAATTCGCCTCATCCCATTGTACACGTGCCCCCCTGACACCAATGAATAAATTTCAGAAGCACTTAAATAACATCACTAAAAATACAAATTGCACAAGCAAAACTCAGATAGGTTAAACTTCTTCTAAAAAGAGTAGGTCAAACAATTGGACCCCATTTTGTTTACCTTTTTACAAGGATTTCTTTAATAATTAAATTCTTCGAGCTAGAGAGAATTTTATAGAAGAAGTTACCCCTTCAAATTTCCAGATATAAAGGTAGGTCAATGCAATTAACTTTTTTTTTTGGAAGTTTTTCTATTACTAGGGGAACGGGGGAACGGGGCAGCAGAAAGAGAACAGTGAGAATTGAACCAGCACCTACTATGTTGGAAACTCCCACTGGAACCAATAAGTTATAAAGCTTGATGGTGGGCAAAATAATTTGAACTCAAACTTAGGGGGCTTCAGCAAATACATAATGATCCGCCTTGACAAAGTCGTCCTTTTAAGGACTGCAGTATTTCCAGGTGAAACTTGCTAAGAGACTATAATCTACTTTCCTAGTGAACACACATTTCAGTATTTGAGTTCTGAACAGCACATTAAGTCAACAGCAAGCTACTTATACCAAAAACACCATATTCCAACAGAATTTCCTTTCTTAATCTTGTCCATGAAACGAACATCAGCTACTGAATTTGACCATAAGTAACACCAAGACCTAACTAAAATATAATCTATAAAGATTGAAGACAGTACATTTTCCCAGTATGATCAAATCTCGTTCAGTTGTTGTAGTCTAAACCGATTATCCTGAAAAACAAAACATACCTTTGTCAGATAATATAGGCAAACCAAAACAGAAAAAAGACCGATTAGATTTGATAAGTATAAAAAGGATATGTCAGGTATGCAGAGATTGTCAATGAAATCATTTTCATTGCGAAAATATTGTTACCCATCAAATGAGGAATCAGTGATTACTTCATACCACTCTAAACTTGCTTCCTTTCTTGCTTTCATGAAGCCGACCTTAACAGACATCTCTTCCATTTTCGTAGATGGAAGATCCGGTGAATCAATTCAATTAGATTATTAACCAACACTTAAGACATTATCATCAACTATCAGAAATATCAATAAAACAACATTCTTAAACTCTAGCATTCAACTTGTACAATTACTTTCAGACCTAATCAGCGTTGTTAAAAGCTCGCTGAAAGAGCGCTTAGACGTTGAAACTAGGTGAAGCTCAGGTTGTGCACTTCGCTTGGCTTAATTAGGCTTTGGTATAAGGCGTATGCACCTTCACCGCTGAGTTTTGTTTTTGCGTCTCATCATATACTCGCTGAAAGAGCGCTTAGACGTTGAAACTAGGTGAAGCTCAGGTTGTGCACTTCGCTTGGCTTAATTAGGCTTCGGTATAAGGCGTATGCACCTTCACCGCGGAGTTTTGTTTTTGCGTCTCATCATATATATACATATTTTTTTTTTATTATAATGTCCATTCTTTGGTTAAATAATCTTTGTTTGCATATCCAGTTTCATTTTCTTGCATTACATCTCTATTTTTTAATTTTTCTTCAGTGGCGCTTTTCTTTGCTAAAGCCTACTGACACGTCTCGCGTCCATTCAGCCCCAAATCTGCGCGCAGGCCTGTCCAACACACGCCAGTGGCAGCGTCCAGCGCCTACGCCCAGCGCCCGCGCCCTGTCGGCCAACGGCTATAATCTGCCAGCATGCCCAACGACTAGGCAGACAGTTGTGCCCCAACAGCCAGAAATGGCTACCCAAACGGCTAGTGCCCCTCTTGTGAATGTTAGGGACTTGTATAAATAGCTTAGCACTTAGCCATTGTTAGGCATCAAGGCATTCAGCCAGGCAATCACATATTTCTGCACATATACAATGTATAGCATTCTCAAAGGCAATACAAGCTCATTTCCCTCTATACTTTATGTATTTGCTGACCAACGTCCCTTAGTACGATTTTAGGCAACAAGGCTTACTAGACTGCCATAATTTCGCAGGCAGAATCATCTAGCGCCGTACGACACTTAGCTTGAGTTCTAAGGCCGTAACAACGTGGTATCAGAGCAGGTTCTAAGGATAAACAATGGCCGGCGACGGAGAAGTTTTTGCATCCTGCAGTGCCGAAGTCCTTGCAAACGTTACTAGAAGGTCCAAGAGTAAAAAGACAACCAAGAAGGTAAGAAAAATGCCAGCAGATATTGTCCCAAGCGATACTGTCAACCTTCCAACAGCAGAAGTGAGTGATTGGGAACGAGAAGAGTTACCCACAAATATCACTCCAGAGTTGGAATTGGTTACCAGGGTCGAGAGTGCCCACAGATCAGCCGAAGTGCTGGGCCATCGCTTCAACAAGTTCGAAGGCAACTATGAATCCTTCAAAGAGTCTTTACTCGAGGAAAACGATAACATCCGCAAAGACATCGACGAGCTGCGGGAAGCACAAGAAGGAGCGCAAGCTTCCATCGAAAAATTTACGAATCTGGTAGAAGCCTTGAGCGCCAGATTGAATAAACTCGAGGAAGCTGCACGCCAAGAGAGACACGCTACTCCGATCATAGAGTGCGAAGTAAGGATCGACGCTCCCAAGCCACCCATCTTTAAAGGCGTCCGTGATGCCCAAGAAGTTGAGAGTTTCCTGTGGCACCTTGAAAATTATTTCAAGTGCAGCAGGATAGGCACCGACGAGATGAAGATCCAAACTGCCGTGATCTACTTGACGGAGAACGTGGTGGAGACGTATGGATGCAGACATCGGTAAGGGACTTTGCACGATCAGCACATGGGAGCAGTTCAAAGCAGAGTTCAAAAAGATGTTCTTTCCCAGCAATGTCTTCGATGAAGCCATGAGGAGGTTACGAGAATTGAAGCACACGGGTTCCAAAAAGGCCTACATAAGGGAATTCACTACCCTTACGCTTCAAATTCCCGAACTCACTCCCAGAGACTTGTTGTTCTATTTCAAAGATGGACTACAAGGCTGGGCCAAAACTGAGTTGGAACGCCGACAGGTTTCCACTCTTAATGAGGCTATCTCACAAGCTGAGAGTCTAACTGACTTCAAGCAGGACCGCGGCACGGCGAAGGAGATAAGAGGTGACCATGCTAAGCGGGGGAGAACGCGAACGGAGCAGAGACTCCCGCTTTCCCAGGAAGTCACTTAGACAAGGGCTAGCCGAGAAGGCAAGTCAGCCACACCAGCAGCGCAAGGAGACAAACTGCTACATTTGCGGAGGGTCGCATTGGTACGCAAAATGCCCTCAGATGAAGAGCACTGGTGCCATCATTAAGGACCACCAACAGAAGGAGGTCAAGGAACAAGGTAACAGTTCCGAAGACTCCGCACATGTAGGCATGATCGGACTTTGCGCTACTACAACCAATAATGCCGGACAACTGAAGGCTTTCCCCACGCAATACGTGGACATGACCATCAATGGCAAATCAGTACGTGCCTTGGTGGACAGTGGAGCAGAAGCCAACGTTATGACCCAGACGGCAGCAACAAAATTGGGTCTTAGATATAGCCCAAGCGAGATTCAGCTTAAAACGGTCAATGCCCCACCTACGCCAATAAACGGTATAGCCAGCGGCCTAGACATCACTTTAGGCAACTGGCGAGGCAAGACCAATTTTGCCGTGGCTCCCTTGGACATTTTCGAGATTGTACTTGGTCAGGAGTTTTTCCCAATGCCCTTCAATTAGATCCCCCTACTTCCAGAAATTGTTTGTAATGAAAAAGGGAGAGTCGTGTGAGGTGCCATTGGTCGACATGCCCAAGACAGCACAACTTATCTAGCCACCATCGAGAGTTTGAATGAAAACGATGGTGCCCCAGAACCCATACCGCCTTGCATTAACAGGGTACTGGACGATTGTGAAGACGTCATGCCCGAGGAGTTACCAAGGCAACTTCCACCAAGGAGAGAGGTGGATCACCGGGTCGAGTTAGAGCCGGGCAAAAGCAATATGGTGGCTGACACCATAAAATCATCCAAATGCGAGCCAACCGGAAGAACACCGAAAGAGCTTGCTACGGGCCAACAACCGCACACTCCCCACAACCAGCCAACGGTATTTGAAGGGAGGAGTTTGGGTGCCCATCACTTTGCCAAAGGATTCGAGGAGCAGTTAAACACTGCAAAGTCTCGCTTAGCCAAAGCGGCCAAGCAGATGAAATTTACCGACCGGTCGCGACGCTCAACAAGTCACAGAGCTGGAGACGTGGTGTTGGTGAAATTCAACTCGAGGCAGTTTAAGGCACTAAGGGGCTTAAATCCCAATCTAGTTCGCAAGTACGAGGGACCTTTCCGAATTCTAGCCAAGGTTGGCAAGATCTCTTATCGGTTAAAGCTACCTCCAGTTCTCAAGATTCATCCGGTCTTCCATGCAAGTGTTCTCAAGCCGTATTTTGAGGACAAAGAGGATCCGACTAGGCACGAAGACCTATGGCAGTTTCGGGACAAAATAAAGGAGCTCAGACGGATGCAATGTGCGCCAAGGTCTTCGCATCATCAGGCGGGGGAGCATGACACGTCCCCCGCCGAGTTCAGACGGATGCAGTATGCGCCGAGGTCGTCGCATCATCAGGCGGGGAGCATGACACGTCCCGCGTCCATTCTGCCCCAACACACGCCAGTGCCAGCGCCCAGCACGCGCCTACGCCCAGCGCCCGCGCCCAGCACGGGCGTGCCCTGTCGGCCAACGGCTATAATCTGCCAGCCATGCCCAACGGCTAGGCAGACAGCTGTGCCCCAACGGCTAGCCTGCCAGCAACGGTCTAGACTGCCCCAACAGCCAGAAACGGCTACCCAAACGGCTAGTGCCCCTCTTGTGAATATTAGGGACTTGTATAAATAGCGTAGCACTTAGCCATTGTTAGGCATCAACGCATTCAGCCAGGCAATCCACATATTTCTGCACATATACATTGTATAGCATTCTCAAAGGCAATACAAGCTCATTTCCCTCTATACTTTCTGTGTTTGCTGACCAACGTCCATTAGTACGATTTTGGGCAACAAGGCTTACTAGACTGCCATAATTCCGCAGGCAGAATCATCTAGCGCCGTATGACACTTAGCTTGAGTTCTAAGTCCGTAACACTACGCTTTAATTGTATGTTGCGCTTAAAGCTCCAATAGCCTTTGGTGCTTTTTTGCACTTTTTGCTTTTGACTGCAATGGACCTAAGTCCTAACCAAACCATTGGAAAATGATCCAGATTTCTCAATGAAAAATATTTTCCACCTAAAAAGAACATTTTTGTTCAAATCAAACACACCTAAGAATATGAATATTCCAGCTATTACAAACTGAGAACAGTGGTGGATCTGGAACAATTCAGAAGGTTCAACTGTGCCCATTAATATCAGCTCAACACATGTATAATAATAATTTATTACACTTATTTTGAACCAATTGACTTTAAATCCTGGATTTTCCTAGAATGCATATTAAGCCACAGAATACAAAAAGATCAAAATATCTATAGAGAGAAAGAGATGAACCTAGACTGGGAATTCGCAGATCGCAATGTTGGGAGAAAGTTGACTGGTCGTCTGCTCGTCGTTCAATCCACTTTTGACAAAATGAACTCCGCCGTCATATATTGAAAAAAATGGCGGTGTTTGGGTCTGAATTTGGAAACCTTCAATTTGTTGTCAACCGAACATGTAAAGGGACTGGACTAGAAAAGATTTGGGCTTGTTTGACCAAATGCCGAGAAAATGACAAAAACGGTCCCTTATTCTTAGAGTAGGTTTAAAGTAGTCCTTTAACTATATTCTTAAGCAGTTTCAGTCCTTTTAGTTTATCAAAAATAACATTTTTTATTTTGTCTAAGGATACAATAATATACTCACCGTGATCCCACAATTAAGGTTTGCGGAAGATAAAATACATGCAAGCCTTACCTCTACTTCGTGTGAGGTAGAGACATTATTTATAATAGACCTTTTAAAATAATTTGAAAAATACAGCAGGAATAAGATCTAAGATGAAAATACTTAAGAAAAAAAGTATTAACAACAAAAATAATAAAAGTAACCAAAGTAAAAAGATAACAGCAGTAATAAGATTAAAGATTACTACGACGACAACAATAACGACGACGACAACAACAACAACAACAACAACAATAACAATAACAACAACAATGATGATGATGATGATGAGACGAAGAGGGGGCAGGTAATGTGCTCCAAACTAGAATCATATTCTCCCACAAAAAAAATGAAAAAACAATGGCTTCACTACTTACTAATCTTTTACCATAATCTTCTACCTTCACGCTCTTCTACTTAGGGTGATGTCTTTGGTGAGTTGAAGATATGTCATGTCTTATCTATTCATCTCTCTCCAATTCTTCATCGGTCTACCTCTAACTCTCCTTAGACCGATCGATGTCAACTTATCGTACCTCCTCCCTAGGCATTTATGTTTCTCCTCTTTACATATTCAAATCATCTCAGCCTTGTTTATCGCATCTTTTCCATCATGGAGGTCACTCCCACCTTGTACAATACACATTCGTTCCTAAACTTATCTTTCTAAGCATGCGCAAGCATCCATCTAAGCATGTTCATTCTTAACTGACCAACATTTTGTCCTCATACAACATATTGGCCTAACAATTATTCTATAAAATTACCTTTAAGTCTTGGTGACATATTCTTATCACATAATACATCAGATGCGAGTCTTCAATTTATTCATCTTGTACAAAAACGATGTTTGACATTATCATCGATCTCCCTACTTTCTTGGATTATTTTTGTCAAAGTATGTTAAATATTTATTAATTTGTTAAATTATTACTTATGTATTATGGAGAAATGGTACAACTTATCTTCATCAATTATTTATATTGATGAAATTCCAAGGTACAATTAGGGGTGGATCTACCATAAGAGATAGGAGCAGTACGATAACCACACACTTCGGCTAAAATTTTGAAAACAAATCTATATATCTAGTACAAAATGTATATTTAAAATAAGTGCCACCCCCAATACAAAAAACAGAGTCGGGTGACGCTGCTATATCTCCGTCTCTATTGTTCCTTTTTCCTCTGCTTCTTCTTTTCTTTTTATTTTTTATTTTTTTCATTAACTTGCTTTTTTTTTAGTAATTAAATCTTGTTGTATTAATCACCAAAGAATATTTCTTTACAAAATCATAGTCCAGCTATACACAGCTGACTATCACCAAACAGAGACCTAGCTAACATCTACATTTACTATACCTATATTTCTAATTACAGAAGAGAATGCGGAAGATGTAGGCTAACTTTAGGGGGACTCCTAACATGACATGTATATGCAATATTTCTAAGCAGTTGTCCACTGAAACAAGAGATGTTCTTGAACAGCCTTGAATTCCTCTCTAACCAGATGTTATAACACATTTCAGCAAAGATCAGTTTGATGATTTGAGCTCGACTAGTCTTCCCTTTAGTCTTGGCTATGATCCACTGAATGTATTGCTCCCAGTTTTGATAATTGGCCTGAGTTACTCCAATCCATTGCAATGTTTGGTGTCTCAGTAAGGTAGATAATGGACAAGAGAAGAAGAGATGATCTCTAGTCTCCCTGTCTTGTTGACATAATGCGCATGTGTTATCCACACTGAGATTCCACTGTTCCAATCTATCCTTAGTAGGTAGCCTATCCTGTAATATCAGCCAAAGGTTGAAGACAGCCTTGGGTCTGGCATAGTTTTGGATGGTTAGATTCTTCCACACCACTCTAGGCAATTGTCCAATTTGTTGTAGGTATAGCATCTTTATAGAACAAACTAATTGGTGCATCAACTGGGATTGCTGCAATGTAACAGTAACTTCAATGATCTTCCTGACCATCCAACTGGCTTGGTTAGGAATGATTAAGGACTGTAATTGTTGCTGTTTTATGTATACAGAATGAATCCATTTTACCCATAGCACATCTTTCTTGTGGGCCAAATCCCACCCAAGTTTGGTGATTGCAGCTCTGTTCCATATTAGCAGGTTCATAACATTTAGCCCCCCAGCAGACTTAGGTAGACATACCTTATCCCAGGCTATATATGATTTCTTTGATATGTTGCCTGATCCTGTCCAGACAAAAGATCTACAGACTGCATCAAGCATCATTAGAATTTTTGAAGGGATAAAAAAAAAGCTGAGCCCAGTATGCTTGTATACCAAAAATGACTGACTGCACCAGTTGTACTCTACCTGCATAAAATAGTTTCCTAGCAGCCCAGGATGTGATCTTGGCAGTAACCTTATCCACTAATGGTTGCCATTGTAGCAAGGACATTTTCTTGGTAGATAGAGGAACTCCCAAATATTTGAAAGGTAGCTCCCCATATACATAGCCAAGATGATTTACAATTTGCTGCTGTATATCAGGAGGAACACCACCAAAGTAGACAGAACTTTTACTCAGATTAGCTGTCATACCAGAAGCCTCAGTGAATTGAGAGAAGTATTTGAACATGGTTGTTACAGCCTTAAGGTCTCCTCTGACAAATAACAGAAGGTCATCTGCAAAGCTAAGATGAGTAATATTTAATCTTTTTGCAACCAGGGTGGAATAAGAAGCCTGGATCCTTCTTTAGTTCAACAAGGACTCTGGTAAGGTATTCCATCACTATAACAAATAGGAAGGGGGAGACTGGGTCACCTTGCCTCAAACCTTCATTAACTTGCTTTTCTTCTCTACATATACTTCAGAAGCAATTTCTTTTAATAAGTCATTTCAATTTATTTTAGTTAATATATAGTATTCTTTTTTTAGATGGACATTATTTTATATATATTGGATTATAAATGAGCAATATGACTAGTTTTTTTAGAAAATTAAAAGGCTTGAGTTGTAGAGATTTTTGAGTTAATTCTCATAAATTGAAAATTTGAAGCTTTTGCTTTACAATGACTTACTATACAAACTTGGGATTTAAGATTAAAAAAAATAAACTCGAGAATACGAAAGGTAAATTAATCTAGTTAAACAAACAATTCGTAGTAGTTAAGCTATTTTAAGCACATTTTATAATAGGGGGTGCTTTAATTTTTTTGTGTGCATTTTTCTTTCATTGTATAATTTAAATTTAAGATTGAAAATAAAGTAATTAGACAACAATCGAACTTATTTGTTTATGTACGTGTATAAAAAGCTTAATCAACCTAACCAGAGTATTAAAAAATTTATCAAATAGATCCACCTTTTTTTATTCAGTCTTTGTGGCTAGAGGTAGATATACGGCTTACATAAAGATTAATACTCATAACCTCTAAATCATTGATATACGGGAAAACGTGTTGGACCACGTGAAAACCCCACGTTAAAGAATTAAAAGGGGTGCTAAAAATGCCGTTAAGGAATAAACTAATGAGGCAATTGGTCCAAAGCTGACATTTTGTTACCAATGAGTTTTCATCATTCTTTTGCAGTGCTGTTTTCATTTGCCGTGCTTTCATATTGTTTATGTCAGAAAATCACGTATGTACCAAGATAATTAATTATTACTTACCTTTTTAGGATAATAATATTCGACTAGTTTGCACGAGTATTTGTAATCTCCCCATCAATACACCTATCAAATAACTTTAATTTGCCCACTATAAATTAAGCAAATGACGAAAAAATCATCCAACTTTCTTTGTCTTCATTGAATTATGAATCATAATCTCAACTTAATTTCACTCATTTTGACTAATCGGTGATACCTTTAGTTGAGATAACTGTGTATTTATTGTTATCAATACATGGTGATTCACGTTATTCTATATTTTCTTCTTTTATTTTATATCATCAATTAGGGTAGGCGGTTGGATATTCCAATTCTTCCCTTGGATTGGGAGGGAAGGATAAAAGAGCTAAAAAGTTGGACTCTGTATCTTTGTATGTATTCAATAAAGAGAGAATCTTTATAGAAAATTTCAATGATGTTCTTTACAAAAATATTCGATGACTAAAGCTCTTCCTATTAATTTGAGTACGCGGGCCACAAAACCCTAAATTGTACAATGGAAAGTAATATTTACTAGAATATTCTCTAGAGAATCTAAATCTTTAAACTAGCCATTACTGTGTGTCGAAGATGGATGCTCGTCCTCGTTTTCTATTAAGCCACCTCAACCTCAACAATAATTTGCCTTCTTCACATGACCTTGACCTTTTGGGGTTAGGTTGATACGTTATAACGTCGACACGTCACCGCTTTCAAAAACTTTATCTTTGTTGACCTGGTCTAATGCATGACATGAAGTTTTTTGCCTATTTTGATCCTAACTAGTGAACACGGCTTCCCAATCTATTATTAACCTACTAAATTTAATCCAATTAGAATATTTGACTGTGCTAAAATAATTCTTGGGCGTATACTGAAATATTTAGGCACTAAAGGTAGAAGAAAGACGCCGACATATGATAGAAATATAAAAAATAAAGGAAGGGAATTAAAGAGCTGGAAATAGCGCAAGAAATCAAGTGGTAATTAATAGATGACAATAGCTGTTGATGTGCAACTCCAGTGGCTACAAGGCTTTTATAAAGACAATAAAAAAATGCTTCCATTTGAATCAAGAACGATGAGAAGAGAACTACAACTCCATTGAGCAGTGATATTCCTTGAGCTTATTACATCTTTGAAAAATCAAAAAGTGAAGTACCGTTATGAAATCTCCTATTTAAGGTGAATGTTATAATTAGAAAGATTTTAGAGTTCTATTCTTGGTAGATAAATCATCCCCCTCCCTATAAATAAAGGGGTCTTCTACCATTGTAAACTACTCCTAACATTCTCTCAGTATCAATAAGAAGAACTCTCTCTACTCTTCTCTCTATTTGCTCTTGTTCTTGAGTTATTGTTCTTGTCTTTTATATTATTTCATAACACGTTATCAGCACGAGTCTCTAACCAATTGAAATTTTCGATTATTTTAACTTTTGTTTGTGTAGGGTTTTTGCTTCATAGCCGATTCGGCTCTCTCAACTCAATCGCCGCCTTTTTCTAATTTCTATACGGAAAAATAGAAGAGATGGTATCATCATAAGGTAATGCAACGGGAAGGAAACTCAAGAGGTATATTTGATGTCACAATATTTATTGGTATACCTTAAAGGTAAGTAATTTACTTTTCCCTTTCAAATTCTTGAAATTCTACGATTTGATTTTATATACAAACAAAGACAACAAAGTTTGATTATAACTCTAATGGAGTTCGTAAGAAATTACACTCACATGAAGTGGTAAAATTTCTATGCCTTGCCATGATCAAATTCATGTATGATTGTGGACGTGGCAAAGAATTAAAATTCCGTCCAAATGAATTTGCTCCATTCCCTTTAGAGAATGTGGTAGCAGTATGTCATAAGTCTGAAAGAAGACTAATTACCGTAAAGGTATCAGTGGACGTGGACATGGCAATAGACGAAGTTATAATCGTCATTATTGTGGTAATGAGAACAATAAGGATTCTCAAAATAATCTTTCACTTTATGAAAGTAATATTTGACATGAGATTGTGTAAAGCACATGATTTTGATCCATTCCCTGAAGTGAATGTGATAATTGTAATAGAGCCCGTAAGTATGAACACGCTCTTGATGTAATTTTGGTTTATGTCTGACATTATGAAAAGAAAGTTTGTTGCCCTTGAAATTTCGGGCAAGAACTATATGATATGGGTGTTGGATACTTAAATCCATTTTGGATGCTATGGGTCTTGGAGACGCCATTAAAGACAAAAATAATGCATCCACCCAAAACTATGCTAAGGCCTTGATTTTCTTGCGCCATCACCTTGATGAAGGTTTGAAACTATGCTAAGGCCTTGATTTTCTTGCGCCATCACCTTGATGAAGGTTTGAAACTATGCTAAGGCCTTGATTTTCTTGCGCCATCACCTTGATGAAGGTTTGAAGATTGAATATCTCACCGTCAAAGATCCACCTATCTTGTGGAATGGCTTAAAGAAGAGATATGACAACCTGAAGTTGGTCACTCTGCCACAAGCACGATACGATAAGAACCCAAAAGCAAATAGTTTATAAAGTATATATTATCGTTGCGGTGAAAACGGGCACTGGTCAAAGGCTTGCCGTATACCATGATTTTTGGTTGACCTTTATCAAGCATCTCGAAAGAGTAAACGCCCTGAAACGAATTTTGTCTCTGACGACAACTTTGACATCACCCACTTGGATGTGGCAGACTTCTTTGAGCAACCCGAGGGGAAGATAGACCACCTAATCGGTGATGGTTCTGTGATGAAAGAAGATGGAGCTATTTGATTTTATTTTACTTGTTTGTATTAGTGAATGAATAAACTAATAGCCATTAGTATTAGTTCGTATTAGTTAGTTCATGACATAATGTTAGTATTAGTTCTTTAGAATGTATCAATATGCTAAAATATCAATAATATTTTTACTTTCCAGTAGAGGTAATCGACTAACCTGAAAAACTAGTCGGTTATCTCATATTTCGCATAAAAACTGCAAAACAATCGATTGTTGATCATCAACAATCGATTGTCTTTAAAACAGTGTTCTGGAATTTTTCAAAAATAATCCACAATCGATTGTCTTTGTCTAACAATCGATTGTCGTTAAGACAGTGTAATCTGGAATTTTTCAAAAATCATCCACAATCGATTGTCTTTGTCTAACAATCGATTGTCGTTAAGACAGTGTAATCTGGAATTTTTCAAAATAGCCAACAATCGATTGTCCATGCATAACAATCGATTGTCTTGAAACAGAGGTCTGGAATTTTTCAAAATAGCCAACAATCGATTGTCTATGTTTAACAATCGATTGTCTTAAAACAGTGATCTGGAAATTTTCAAAAATTGTCAACAATCGATTGTCTATGCATAACAATCGATTGTCTTGAAACAGTGCTCTGAAATTTTTCAAAAATAGCCAACAATCGATTGTCTATGCATAACAATCGATTGTCTTAAGACAGTGTGATCTGAAGTTTTTCAAAATAGCAAATAATCGATTGTGTGTATTTAACAATCGATTGTCAATGTTCAACAATCGATTGTCTGTAAGTAACAATCGATTGTTTGAAGAAAATGTTTAAACTGAAATTTTCAAACTGCAAAGTAATGGATAACATATCTGATTTATTTTAGTCAATGACATCAGCAGATTTTGAAAATATTAGGTAACACAAACGAATTGAACTTATTTATTCTTATGTTCGTGTATATGTCAAACCATGGGAAGTAAATTGATTGAAGGCTCCGGAAGAGCAACTGTAACTCTGCCCAAAAGGCATGACGTTTATCTTAGAGAATGCAATATTCTCCTCCAAGTCTAAGAAGAACTTGTTGAGTTTTAAAGATATCATTCAAAATGGATATCATATTGAGTCAATAGATGAGAATAATCTTGAATTCTTCATGAAAACGAGGCTGCCCATTTCGGTTTGGGTTCACGCCATTTTGCATGCAGCAATGCTAGTTCGTCGGCTGCCCACTTTGGTTTGGGTTCACGCCATTTTGCATGCAGCAATACTAGTTCGTAGGCTGCCCACTTCGGTTTGGGGTCACGCCATTTTGCATACAGCAATGCTAGTTCGTCTCTGACTGACGAATTAACACAAATATTCCCCGTTGCAATTGGTTTTGGGTCATGGACCCAATATATCCCATTTAAGAATCTTTGGATGCGCAGTATATGTGCCTGTAGCACCGCCATCCCGCACTAAAATGGGTCTGCAAAGAAGGTTAGGAATATATGTTGAGGTTGAATCGCCCTCCATTATTCGCTACCTCGAAACATTGACAGGAGATTTGTTCACTGCACGATTTGCAGACTGTCAATTTGATGAGACACTTTTCCCAAAATTAGGGGGAGAAGTTGGTGAAACCAAACGGGAAATTTTGTGGAAAAATGCATCATTATCTCATCTTGATCCACATACCTCTATTTGTGAAAGAGGCACAAAAGATTATCCATTTGCAAAGAATAGCAAATCAAATGCCTGACGCATTTATAGATTTGAAAAGGATAACAAAATCACATATCCTCGAAGTGAATGTGACAACATTTGATTCACGAATACATATTCATTATTGGAAGAATATGAACATGAAATTGGTATTAAATATACCACACTCACCCCTAGAAGGAGGTTTGAGATGATATATGGCATGAATGATCGTTGGTCACGTACCTATTGTACGCCAAAGTATTTTGGAAATATGACTATTAAAGGACAACGATAATGCAAGAAACATATCTTGCATATAAGTTTGACATGACCATAATGGTATAACTTTCTCTTTAAGAAAGATATTCACCACATGGATGTTGATGAATCTGTGGTAGTACAAAATTAATTGAGAGCTCTAGAAGAGCCAATTATTACTATGTTGAAGAAACACAATTGAGTATTGTGCTGTAGTAAGTCTCAAAGAAACTTATTCAGTTTCCAAAGTACACGCGAAAGCGATTGATTATATTGAGACTATAAATAAAGGAACGCTTTGATATCTCCTATTACTACAACTTGTAGCGGGGTAATTTGTATATGAAAAGCTACCCGCTTTATTCTCCAGTTTGTACTACACAAACGAAATAATGCCACAATAAAGTGGATATCTATTGGTATAAAACTCATGTCATAATAAACCCGAAGTTTATTGATAAGTGCACATGTCATGGTGTAAATTTGAAGTTTACCAATATTGATAATTTATTCAGTTGACATTCGTGTTAGCCATCTTATTTTATGTATGATGTGCAAATTCACATAGGTGAATATCAAAGAACTAGAAAGTTCTTTACGAATTCTCTTGTATCACTTGTTCTCATTAATGAACTGACCAACTAAAGAGTTCGGGTTGAAGCCCATAAATTCTGGAAATATCAAAGGTGAATATGGGCCCATTCACCTGCCATGTATACCACATATGATGCATCTATGAAATAGTTACATGCGCAATTGTTATTAACCCGCAGCCTGGCCGGTGCTTGCGAGGTAAATTGCTCAGTAATCTAACTTCGAGCATAATTTCCAGATTTCCTACTCAAGATAGTTCATCTTGATAAGTTGGTTTATATCAAAGTTGGTTTAGCAAGATAATTATTGAGTGCTTCCACTTAATAGCTAAACTGTTTCTTATGAGAACAAAGTTATATATATCAGTTTGATATAAGTTGTATACGAGAGTATATTCTCCCCTCACAAGTGGTTCAAGGTCAGGAACCAAATAATCTCATCTTATTATTAATGTGTTGTGTATATTGACATGATAATGCACAAAGATGATTTCCCAAAGTTGAGGAAACAAGTTAGCTTTTCTAACATGAGGGGGAGACATGATAAACACTTGAGAAAAGGTTACATGGGATGATTTATCATTTGTATATGTATATCCCCGAATATCATGATATGAACCTGAAGTTCATAAAAGGGATAATTCAATTGCAACATATTGCAAAGCATGCTATACGCATTTGCTGACCCAAAGAAAGTAACTAAATGGAAGAGATTCAATTCAAGAAGAATTGATTCCATATGAAAGACATGTAGTTTTGAACCTATAGTTCAAATGCTTGAAAGTATAAAGTCAAAGGTATGTATAGTCAGTTTTCGATATCTTATTTGTCTAGCATGACATGGAAAACTTGATATGCATCTAAAGTCTATTATATGGCTTATATGACTTAACTTGAAAGATTTAAGTTGCTTGAAGCATATGCAATTCTTGGTCTTGAAGTACCACATCCCAAGTACAATTTGTGTACATATGAATCTTGCTATAACTATAAGCATGATGGCATTAAGAATGCATCTATGGAGATATTGAAGAGTTATTCCACGACATTATATGAAGATGTTCATATCTATCAAGAATGATGATTTCAAGGTGCGGAATATTTATTCAAGTCAATATGGTTGATTTATTTATCAAATCTCTATCAAAGATCGTTTTGAAGATGATGCACAAGATTGGAATGCAAATGCTCAAGGATATAAATTGATGTACTCATTAGGGGGAGTTAATGCGCGTTGCACTCTTTTTCCCTTACAAGGTTTTGTCCCACCAGGTTTTCCTTGCGAGGTTTTTAACGAGGCAACCAATAGGCGCATATTCAAACATGTGTACTCTTTTTCCTTTCTTTAATTTTTCCCATTGGGTTTTGGTTTTAAGGTTTTAACGAGGCACATTGTTGAATAGACATTCAAGGGGGAGTGTTATGAAATCTCCTATTTAAGGTGAATGTCTATAATTAGAGAGATTCTAGAGTTCTATTCTTGGTAGATAAATCATCCCCCTCCCTATAAATAAAGGGGTCTTCTACCATTGTAAACTACTCCTAACATTCTCTAAGTATCAATAAGAAGAACTCTCTCTGCTCTTCTCTCTATTTGCTCTTGTTCTTGAGTTATTGTTCTTGTCTTTTATATTATTTCATAACAAGTACTTTGATCTTATAATAAGTGTCCATTCTATTCACGCTATATAGAGCATTCACAGAGTGGTACAGCCTACATGATAATTAATAACGTAACCAATCTTATAATTAATAGCCAGATTCTATTACAGCTTCTTCCAAAGATCTAGCTTTAAAGTGAGGGAACGTGTAGCAACTTAGCTTGTTAACTTTAATTTCCATCACTTGTTCGGTGGTGGTGAGCTAGTGAAAATATTGTTTAAAATATTGATAGTAAACGTGTTTAAAACATACATTTGTGTTTATCTTGGGAAAACTAGTTGTTTCTTGTATCGGACAAAAAATAAGATGTTGAATAGTAAAAATAGTCAAAAATTTATGCGTTGATGGTGCATCATGAAGCCATTTAAAAGGGACTTGCAGGTTACTTAAAAGATATTGCAGGTAATTCTATTTAATAAACATGCATCAATAACAAGGTTAGGACGGTACGATGTACGATGTAGCTAAGACTAGGGTTAGGACGGTGGATGGTGACTCAGACCATTTTCCAGTGGTTATGGGGCTCCATCAAGGATCGACGCTTAGCCTTCTCTTGTTTGCCTTGGTGATGGATGCTCTAACCCGACATATTCAAGGGGATGTGCCTTGGTATATGTTATTTGCTGATGGCATAGTCTTGATAGATGAGACGATGGTCGATGTTATTGAGAGGTTAGAGGTATGGAGACAGATTCTCGAGTCTAAGAGTTTCAAAATAAGCAAATCTAAGACAGAATACCTGGAGTGCAAGTTTAGCGCCGAGCCGAACGAAATAGGTAGGGACGTGATGATTGGATCTCAGGTCATCGCCAAGAGGGACTGTGTCAAATATCTTGGGTAGGTGATTCAGGGGGACGAAGAGATTGACGGGGACGTCACTCATCGTATAGGAGGCGGGTGGTCAAAGTGGATGCTTGAATCAGGAGTCCTGTGTTACAAGAAAGTTCCACAGAAACTCAAGGGGAAACTAGAGCTGTGGTTCGACCTGCCATGTTGTATGGGGCAGAGTGCTGGCCAGTGAAGAACTCTCATGTTCAGAGAATGAAGGTCGCGGAGATGGGGATGCTCAGGTGGATGTGCGGGCTCACCAGGTTAGACAAGATTAAGAATGAAGTTATTCGAGAGAAGGTGGGGGTGGCCCCGGTGGATGAGAAGATGCGAGAAGCGGGGCTGAGGTGGTTCGGACATGTGCGGAGGAGAAGTCCTGATGCCTTGGTGATGAGTTGTGAGCGGCTGGTGATGGTCGGCGTACGGCGAGGCAGAGGGAGGCCTAAGAGGTATTGGGGAGAGGTGATTAGGCATGACATGGCTAGAATGCGGGTTTCCGAGGACATGACCCTTGATAGGAGAGTCTGGAGGTCTAGTATCAGGGTTGTAGGATATGGGCTCCTAGATTTTTTCGTACTCCTCACCCGGGGTCGGGTGAGGCTTGGCAGGGCTATCCATAGATGATTTGTGTATTGGATTGCGTCTCCCTTATGGTAGTTATTTATGGTAGTTACTGTCTTATATAATTGCATGCTATTTTATTTATGGTTCTTATGTTTAGATAATTATTTACGTTATTTCTGCTAGAGTTACTAATGCTCTTTTGTTTTTATTCTTGTTTTTGTTTTTCCTTTCCTTCACTGAGCCGAGGGTCGATTAGAAACAACCTCTCTGCCCTTTCGGGTAGGGGTAAGGCCCGTCTACATATTACCCTTCTCAGACTCCAATTTATGGGATTATACTGGGTTATTGTTGTTATTGCAAACATGCATCAATAACCAACAACAAATTGAATAGTAAGTAATCTGCTATAGCAGGTTAAATTGCACTGATAATACTGAGTTGGGATTTAATGTTGAGTTAGGCCTAACCATGATAAATTAAATCTCTCTTCTTTTTCTTTTTGGATTGGAGCATTATTTTTTTTTCTTGCATTAGAACGACCTTTAGTTGATGTGCCCTTCTTTCACTTCTATCACTGAATTAATAAACATGTAATGAAATATCAGCTGTACAAGCTTTCATCAACAGAATCTATCCAATTTAATTATTTTCCATGCACTTTCACTTTCTCAAGTTTGATACATCAATCAAGCACAACTAGCTTTCGATACTCTTTCCCAGAAATTGCTGCTTCCATTATAGCTTCAGGATATGTTCCCTTTCTTTCAAGAATAGTTTCAGCAAATTCTTTGAAAACTCACTCACTAGTGCAACTCCTTTCTGGTTTGCAACCACAGGTGTAGCTATTGAGTCCCTCAAATTCCAAAACATAATCTGCGGCACACAGTTCCCATAACCTTCTCCCTAAATTTTCTAACAATAGCTTCATAATCTGTCTCCCATGGATTAGCAGAGGCCTTATCCTCCTTTAGTATCCCATCCAAAGCTACTTGTAGTATTAGATCAAACACCTTTTGAAATCTGTGTTCATTCTCCAATCCATTTTTCTCACAATCCTAACCTTTGTTGGGGTGAAGTGTATAGAAGAAGATATTAGATTGTTAGAGTAGGAAAATGTTATGGGAATAACTTTGAATGCTTCTTCTTCTTCCATTACAAATGATGGATTACATGGCTATTTATAGACTTGTTGGATAGTTCTAGATTATTCCACATACATGAGATATTTATCAAGCTCTACATTATTCTAGACTCTAGATATTTTGCTTATACAGATATTTTTCCCAACATTTTCTCTAGTATTCTAGAGAACTCCATGATTTGATATTATACTCATATATCTAGAGACTTTTAGCTAATACAAATTACAAATTACATATTATACTTTAATACCCACTCTTAATTTGTAATTCGTAACTTATCTCTGAAGTGAGTAAATTTGTCTACTGGAAGTGCTTTTGTGAAGATGTCCGCCAGCTACTCATTGGTGTTGATAAACTTCAGCTCAATCTCTCCGTCTTCAACCAATTCTCTAATGAAGTGGTGACGAATTTCTATATGCTTGCTTCTTGCGTGAAACACAGGATTCTTTCTCATAGCAATTGCCGACATGTTATCACAATAAATTGTTGTATGACCATCTTGTCCTTGCTCCAAGTTAAGGAGTATTCTTCTAAGCCACACTGCTTCACATGTCGCATTAGCGGCTGAGATGTACTCTGCTTCCGCTGAAGATAATGCCACGGTTTGTTGTTTCTTTGATGACCAAGAGATTATTTTTGATCCCAAAGCAAAGACATATCCTGAAGTGCTTCTACGATCATCAACGCATCCTGCCCAATTAGTGTCGGTGTAGCCAACAAGAGAATTGTTTTCCTCTGCAGCATATTTTATTCCAAGCGTCTTTGTGCCTTTCAAATATCTAAGAACTCTTTTTGCTGATGCGTAGTGTAGCTTGCTTGGATTGCTCATAAATCTAGATAGCACGCGTACTGCATATATTATATCGGGTCTAGTGTTTTTGAGATAAATCAATGATCCAATCAGTCTTCTGTACATTGATGGATCCACCTTTTGTGCCTCATCGTTGAGAGATAACTTCTCATTCAAAGCAGCTAGTGTAGCAACTGGTTTACTGTTTGTCATATCAAATTTCTTTAATAAATCGTCACAATATTTTTCTTGGCTTATAAATATTCTCCTTCACGTTGTTTTACTTGGATGCCAAGAAAATATCTCATGAGGCCTAAATCTGTCATCTCAAATTCTTGCATTATTGCCTTCTTGAAGTCTTCTACCAACTTTATATTCGTGCCACAATAAATAAGATCATCAGCATAAAGGCAACTAATAAGAAAATCTGCACCTTGCTTCTTGAGATATAAAGATGTCTCACTTGGACTTCGTTCAAAACCGTGTTTGTGAAAGTGACTATCAATCTTGCTATACCATGCTCGAGGCGCCTGCTTGAGTCCATATAGAGCCTTACGAAGACGATACACTTATCTTTCTTGCCCTTTGACACTATAGCCTTGCAGTTTCTCGACGTACACTTCTTCTTTGAGATCTCCGTTCAAAAACACACATTTAACATCTAGTTGATACACCTTCAATTTTAATTGAGCAGCAAGTGCTAACACAGTTCTTACCGTCTCCATTCGAGAAACAGGGGAAAATGTTTCATTGAAATCAATGCTCGGTTGCTGTGAATAGCCTTTTGCAACTAGCCGAGCTTTTAGCTTATGTATCGTGCCGTCTTCGTTGTACTTGGTCTTATAAACACATTTAAGACCAATGACCTCCTTATTTTGTGGAAGATCCACCAACTCCCATGTTTTATTCTTCTTAATCATAGAGATTTCTTCGTCCATGGCTTTTTTTCCAACCTTCATCTTTTATAGCCTCTTCTAATTTCTCTGGTTCACAAGAGAAAAATACCACATCACATGAATCATAAATATCTCGTAAAGAACGTATCTTTCTTGGTGGTGAGTCTGTATCAGAAGATTCCTCCCTGCTTGGTCCTTCATTTGTAGGAGATTCTTTATCTTCTTTTTCAAGGATGTTTGGAGCCGTATCTTGACTTTCCTCCCATTTCCATGATGCTGCTTCATCGAAAATGACATCTCTTGAAATCACCAGCCTGTTAGTGTTAGGATCAAAGAATCTGTAGGCTTTGGATTCATTACTATAGCCAATAAAAATGTATTTTTCACCTTTCTCATCAAATTTTTCATTTTTGGTCTGCACTGGAACATGAGCATAGGCAATACATCCAAATACTTTGAAGAAATCTACATTTGCTTTTCTTTGATGCCATACCTCGTAGGGGGTCTTGTTAGGAACAGCTTTTGTGGGTGAACGATTTAAGATGTAGACCGTTGTAGAGATCGCTTCAGCCCAAAATTTGTTAGGAAGATGCTTACCTTTTAACATACTCCGTGCCATCTCTACTATGGAGCGATTTCTCCGTTCTGCAACCCCGTTTTGTAGAGGAGTATATCTCATAAGTCAATTCTTTCTTTATTCCTTCGGCCTTGCAATATTCATTGAATTCTTTTGAAACAAATTCTCCTCCTCTGTCAGTCCGCAGTATCTTTAACCCACTTTGCTTTTCCACAAAATCTTTAAACTCAACAAATTTTGAGAAAACTTCAGACTTTTCTTTTAGAAAATAAACCCACATCATTCTAGAATAATCATCCACAAAAAGTAAGAAATATCTTTTATTATTTAATGATGGAGTCTTAGTTGGGCCACATACGTCAGCATGCACCAATTCTAAAGGGCGTCTAGCTCTCCATGATGTTTTTGTGAAGGGTAATCTATGCATTTTCCCATATATACAACCTTCACAAATTTTTCCTTTCTTATTTATGTGTGGGAGCCCATTCACCATGTTTTTCTTTTTGAGTAAATCAAGACTTCTATAATTCAAGTGACCAAATCTTAGATGCCATAGTAGAGATTGATCATTTTCAACATCTGATTTTAGTGCAAGAGTCTCCATGGACAGGTTAAGTGGAAAAACTTTACTTGGACATTTTAATTTTGGTCAACTTGATTGCCCTTTTCTTCAATAATTATACTTTCATCTTTGATAAAATTTACTCTATATCCTTTTTGCGACAATTGTCCCATACTAAATAAATTTTGTGTAAGGCCCGGAACATACAGAACATCAGAAATAAACTTGATCTTACTTCTCGTGGTTTTTACAGCTATCACTCCCTTACCTGCAACCTTATGAATTTTTCCATCTCCAAGCTTTACTTGAGAGTCTATGTCTTCGTTTAACTTGACGAAGCTATTCTTGTTCCCTGTCATATGGTTACTACAACCACTATCCAAATACCAAATATCTTTTGCATCCGAATCAACATTAAAACATGAATAGAATAGATTATCTGTTTCCGTAAAGTTAGCTTCGTCAGGTTTATTATACCAACAATCTCTTTGGGAGTGATTAGCATTTTTACACCTTTTGCATTTAAATCTACAATCTTGCGTATTGTGATTTGATTTCCCACAAATACGACATTGGGAGGAAGACGTACCTTTTGAGAAATTAATTTTAACAAACCTTCCTTTTGGGCTTTGATTTTTATTTCTAAACCTCCTTTGTTGAAAGTTGCGATTTTGCTGGAATTTATTCTTTTGATCTCCCTTCTCCGATTCTCCAACCTTTTCATTTGAAAGAGTAACCTTTGATTGAAATGCCTGCTCCACCTCTTGAATTTAAAATTTGTTCATTCTAAGCTCGTGTGTCTCCAAAAGAGCCATTAGTTCATGAAAACTTAAAGAGGATAAATCTTTAGACTCTTCAATCGCAACAACAACATGATCCCATTTTGCAGGAAGACTACGTAATATTATTTCAACAATTTTCTTCTCTTTAATTTCATCTCCATAACTTTTAATTTGATTAACTAGTGCGGTAACTCTATCAAAAAATACCTTCATTGATTCATCATTCTTCATTGATATATTATCAAATTCTCTCCATAAAGATTGAAGTTTGATAGAGATTATCTTAGAGGAGCCTTGAAATTCCATTCGAAGAATATCCCAAGCCTGTTTTGAACTTGTGGCTGCCATAATACGAGGGAAGATAGTTTTACTTACCCCTTGTTGAATAAAGAGAAGTGCCTTTGCATCCTTCTTTTTGTTTTCCTTGAACTCCTTTTGCTTGGACGCCGTCCATGTTACAAGCGTAGCCAAGTCATCGGGTCCATCATAGCCATCTTGTACAAGCTCCCAAAGATCTTGAGAAATAAAAAGAGTTTCATTTGGGGGATCCAATAATCATAGTTATCTCCATTAAAAATGGGGACAAGATTTTGTGAATAGTTGAACACGGATGGTGATGATGTTGCCATGTTGAAGAACTAGTGTTGGGACTCAAGGCTAACCATGCTTTGATACCAAATTTGTTGGGGTGAAGTGTATGGAAGAAGATATTAGATTGTTAGAGTAGGAAAATGTTATGAGAATAACTTTGAATGCTTTTTCTTCTTCCATTACAAATGATGGATTACATGACTATTTATAGACTTGTTGGATTGTTCTAGATTTTTCCACATACATGAGATATTTCTCAAGCTCTACATTATTCTAGACTCTAGATATTTTACTTATATAGATATTTTTCCAAACATTTTCTCTAGTATTCTAGAGAACTCCATAATTTGATATTATACTCATATATCTAGAGACTTCTAGCTAATACAAATTACAAATTACATATTATACTTTAATAACCTTGGACCTCAAATAATCCCCCTCAACTAGTTGAAGCTTCGGGTTCTTGCTGAATGTTATCAACTTCCCTTTCCAGGGCTCGACACTTAATTCTGAAACGAGAATGCCTAGCGCCACTGAAACCTCGATTAGACTACCCCACATGCTGGCCGAGACATCACAAAGAGCAAGACAATTTTTCAGTTTCCCCTTCTGGGACGAAGTCATCTACCATTCTCTTCCATTGCAGCTCAGCAACTTGCTCGTCCTTGCACTTCCATGGACCAAAAAATTTCTTTATTATCTGATGAGGCAGCAGTGCACCTGCAGCAATCTTGTCCTTCCCCGTTTTACTTTCTCAAGATACCGTTCAAATCTATATCTATCATGTTTCAAAAAATTGTCTTTGTGCAATTCCATAGCAACTGATGCCACCCTATTGTAAGGAATCCAATCCCAATCATTTTGCCCAATATAAACCTCAGGCAACTCCAGATCTTCCTCACTCTATACACGTAATGTGCATCCTCAATTCCTTCACATGAATCTCTTGGAAATACCTTCCTTGCAATGGTTTCGCATAAAAGTGTTCTCTTATCAAAAGGCGAATGTATTTAGCGTATAGATTGTTCTTATACAGTTTGGCATACATCTACTGCTGTTCGATATTATATGTATTAGGATTATAAAATCCATATATATTAGGTCTTTTTGTGCTTTAGTTTATATTATTTTAAAATGTGAAATGTAAACCCTGGCTAAAAATTAATAATTAAAAAAAAAACTAGCAAAATGGGCGGTTGTTGAACCTCTACACAAATGAGCAAGGAGCCACTAATGTTATAATAACGTATTCTAGAATTGTATAAAGATTTTACAACGAATCAATCCAACATTGATAGCATAGCAAAAATTAAGTTTATAGAATATTTCAACAGCTAAAATATCCATAAAGCTGTATCTAACATTATTTTATTGTCAATTTTCTACTTTTTGATTAGATATAAACTCACTACCTCTGATAATGGCACAAAGTACAAAATAATTCATTCGAATAGTGTTTTAACTTGAACAGTTTTGATATTGTAACAAGAAGATCACATCTTAAGAAAGCTCGAAATACAGAAGCCAAATAGTTGATCACAATTATTACTTTTGCCAAAGAGCTAGGGATGCATTCTTCAGATAACAACTGGACAAAATTACTAACAATAGAAGTGTTTCGTGCATATGTAATATATATATATATATATATAAGAGAGGAGTCTGCTGACATTTTTATGAAATCCACAATCAGTAGCAATTTGACAAACCAATAATTTTTGGTAGCAGCCAGCCAGCCAACTAGAAGCATCTATAGCACTCCTCCAAGAGACAGCAACAACAAAGAGTAGCCAAACTGCAGAAACGATCAGCTTTTAAAAGATCAGTATAAACAACATGAACAGATAAGATGTAACGAACAAGAAACATATATACTCCCGGTGTGTGCGTGTCATGGTTTTCTTCATCTTTTATGAAGTATCATTTTATTACTTTGTTTTGTTCCTCTATCTTGCATTTGAGATGTTCACACTTTCTTAGCCAACGTCTCATTTATCTTCTATGTTTCGGCTTGTATGCTCTCACACTCTCAAAAAGCAACAACCCAGAAACTCTTAAGAGATCGAGGCCAAGCATTGCATTAGCTTATGCAAATTCACTTCGGTGTAAAGTTTGTCGAGGTTGCTCACAGGTTGAGATGTAATAAACAAAAGAAATGATTTGAAGTTAAACCCTGAAAATGCACTTGGATAGCACCTCTTTCTAGAAGGGCAACATTAGAAACTCTCCATAATGCAATCTTTTGCTGATTAAATACTTCTCTTACTCCTTGGAATTAAGAGTCATGCATATCAAAAAAGAGTTAAACAAATAGATCGGATAACAATAATCGTGAAGCTGAAATTTGCAACAGAATAGGGAGAAGGGAAATAGAGGCCCCTCACAGGTTCACAAAGAATTTATGAGCAGCAGAAACTAGATGCAGCTTTAAGCCACAAGAAGAAAGAATTTGAATAGAAATAAAAGCCTCTTGTGGTTTCACTGAAAATTAAGGAGGGGCAAACTAATTGGTGCTACAAGATGAACGAATGGCTAAGTTATTCATGCACAAACACGGGAATGACATTCTTCATGTATATCCCAGTGCAATTAAAAAAGTCTTAAGTATGGGCATTAGAGTTGAAGGATGAGGAAAATGGTTCTCTAGCAATAATGGCCATTTTAAGTAGCTCCCAGGGTTTTGGTCTAGTGGCAAGAACAAAACAGTGTGCAAGTGTGGGTTAGGCGCATCTACCTCCTACAAAAAACCTAATATTTTAGTGAAGAAGGGCAGAGAACAAAAGGTCCATATCCTCCGATTGCAGAGTATGAGGCAGTGATTGCAGGTCTAGAATTGACACGAGAACTTGACATATATCAGATTATAATCAAGAGTGATTCACAACTCGTGGTTAACAAATGCTGGGGACTTATACAGCCAGGAAAACAAGGATGCATCAATACCTAGAAAAGGTACGGGAATTTATAAAACATTTTAATGGAGGGTTTAAATTAATATACCCTCCATTATCATACCAGAGAACTGCTAAATCCCGTAGCCGAAAAGAAGCCAACTCTACTGCCTCTGTGTCACTAACATGCATAACCCACAGTGTACGATGAACCTGGTCAATAAAAGTCTGCAGGTCCTCCTTGGAGTCTGATCCGATAAACACTGGAGGGTCTAAATTAATAAAATCACGAACTCTCATACTAACAGGTTTATTAGCAGCACTTGTATTCTGCCTCTAAGCCTGAGCAGCTACCAAGCTAGTCAATAACTGCAAAGCACTCCGCATATCCTGGTTTGTAGTGCCAGACGCAGGAACTGGAGGTGCTGGGTGCCTCCTAATAACCTCTGGAGGAGACATAGTAGATGAGGTATAAGACAACATCTCACTTTGGCCTGATCTGGCTTGGGGAACCTGACTGGTACCCTCTCCCGAAGCTATATCAAGCCGTCTACTAATTGTTTACTTCCTAGTCGAAGGCATCGCTGAAAGAAAACAAGGTGAATATTAGGGACGAACACTTACGACTCAACTCTACGCACAATCTAGATTCAGGAAGAAGGTAAAAACCCTAGATATCATGTAGCCTCCTGATTATAAATGTGGCATGCTACACATTTATAATGGAGACTCTACTAGACACAGCTCATAGACAATCCCTAGGAAAAACTTGTGATACAAAGTTTGTCACGACCCAAACTGGATGGCCATGACTAGCATTGGACCATACTTGCCGAGCACCAACGTACATTTTATCTAACCTTCTTTATTATCTTTTAGGAATGAAGAGATCAAAAAAAATGGTAGACATGAATCATGGAAAACCAGTAATAAAATATAATGGTATGAACATACATAACATGGGATGACCAGACAATCAAAAAACTATATATATATATATATATATATATATATATATATATATATGGTACGAGCTACCACGTGACCATGAAAGACTATACAACAAAAACAAGCCGACAAGGCATACCAAACTATACATGAGTCGACACCTGCCTATGAGCCTCTAAAGGAACATAAGCGCTGCAACATAGCCGGAACAGGGCCCTGACATATCCAAAATGTCTATAACAAAAATGCATACCAAAACCACGATAAGTCCGGAGAAGGGATCTCGCCATACGCTGAACTGGACAGTCTACTGTGGTGGGGGAGCTACATCTGCCTCTATTAGGACCTACAGCACAACATGCAGCATCCTCAAATAAAAAGACGTCAATACGAATAAAGTACTGAGTATATAAGGCAGGGAACCATAAATATGAACAGTAATGTAAGCAATGATAGAGAATATACAACCTATAACATCTAAATACCTCTGTGGGCTACTAACATGTAATGCATGTTAGGATTTATGCCCGTCACTAGAGGGGGGGTGAATAGTGCGGCACGAGAATATTGATAAATATTGCGGAATTAAAATTGCAGGAGTAAAGTAAATGCAGTAATTAAAAGATTAAGGAAAGGACACACCGAATTTATACTGGTTCACCACAACGTGTGGTTAGTCCAGTCCCCGAGAGACTCTCTCGAGTTTCCACTAACTCCGTTAAGCTTACGGGTGCCTAACAAACCGTTACACTTGCTCGTAGATGTACACTCTACAAGACTTCAACTTGCTCGAGGATACCTCACCTCAAGACTTCACCTTGCTCGTGGATACCGCACCACAAGACTTCACACACTAAGATTGAGGGTACTTAGCAAATCCGACAATCAATGAGAAGATATGGTCTTCTCAAACACCTTTCTCTTTTACAACAAGAACTCTCTAAAAAGAGTAGATAAAGAGATACAATATTAGCTCTATGAACAACTCAAAGTTGTCTCTCAATTGGCTCAACAAAAGCTCTAAAATGATGCACAAATAATATCAATATGTATATGAATAATGAGAGGTGTTGTGTATTTCAAATCAGCTCAAAAGACCTCTATTTATAGGTGGTAGAAGTAGTATGTCCGTTGCTTAATTGGCAATCAATTATGCTGATTTTATGCCAAGATAATCGACTATCAGATTCAAATCAGCTCAAAAGACCTCTATTTATAGGTGGTAGAAGCTGATTTTGTGCTAGAATAATCGATTATTGGATTTGCATAATCGATTATCTGCCTGTCGTTCAAAAACTTTGGCAACGAATACAAGATAATCGATTATGCCCAAGTGTATAATCGATTATCCTACTCTGCGGAAATTTCCAATAAATGGGATTTCCCAGAATAATCGATTATCACTTTTGCATAATCGATTATTCACCTATGCTGTCCAGAATTGAAAACTTACTTCAAAAAGCATTTTGGTTAAAATGAAAACGTTAAAATTATTTTGTTTGAAGTATTTGAAATATGTTTATGATAAATATGATTTGATAGAAAGATTTTATGCATATTTATGATGACCTATGTTGAGCCAAAAGACGAGATAACTTAAACGTTGCTCTTACATTGGTTCTACCTAACGACCTACGCCTTGGGTCTTTGGTCTTGAACTTTTGAGCTCGTCTTTAGCTTTTCCATGCAATCCATTCATCAATATGCTTCTCGGCATTCAATCTTAATTGTTTGTCATATAATAACGTTGTTTGACACTTGACTTCATTGTTTGTCATTCATCAAAACCTATACCTGAAAATCATGCTAATACAACCAAAGCACACATATCATGGATAGAATGATTTTCTACAATGCATGATACATATGTATAAATACATAAACTTTAAAAGCATACGCCTATGTGGGTATCATCATCATATCGTACCCGACCATAATATGCTCGGTAAAAAAAACATACCCGGCCATCAAAAGGCTTGGTAGAATCGTACCCGACCACGTGGAGCTCGGTAAAACCCAACTGATCAGTGGTTGCATAATAGGTGCCGTACTCGGCCTACTATAGCGCGTCTCAGTAGAGGAAAATAGACACATATATATAATGCATGTTCAACTCATGGAATCACATTCTAAACCTTTTGGAGTGACGTGACATCGGTATCCTCTGTACACGTAATTGGGACTACCTCTACACCATGAACCTTATAAGAATCAATAAGTACCAACAACATTGATAACATAAGAAAAATAGAGGCAACATCAACATAAATCATTTCATAAGAGGAAAACAATGTAAGTACTACTAGATTCTAAGACTAGAGTATCTATGGAAGCTCGTTCGTTACATTATTTACAATCGGAGTCGAGCAAAAGAAGGAAATGGATAGCCTCGCAAACCTTGTATATACTGCCCCTATCTCAAGCTATGCAATTTTCACAACTCCTTAGTCTACAATAAGAGAAACAATACTATCGTTATCATTTAAGCGTCATAACTATTATGTATCGTTCACAACCTATTTTACGATGAAACAGACATCACCTCCCCTATATATATTACTTCACACGTTCAAACATCCCAATCAACATCAATAATAAACATACTGAGCCTCCCAAAATAGTCCACATGCAACCTAATTACATCATACATACGACGACCACTGTAGTCGTGTGAAACAATCCGTAAATGTTACGAATAACTATTAGCCCACAACCCTACATATATATGGTGTTTCTCCACACCCTTCCACCTCCAAAACTCCACAAAATAATAGTAAAATATGCAGCCCAACAGCAACACAAAACATTCCACAAAACAGTCCGCTACAAGTGAATAACTCGAACTCACGGCTTCCGATCGACGTTCCGTGAGTTCTTACATGTATAGAACGTATTACCATGAATTCACAGCAGAGAAAAATGTATGAAAGATGTCTGTAACTTACCTTGTTTGTTGGATAACTCAGCCCTTCCCTTGGTTCTTCAAACTCTAGGTTTTACCTTCAAATATAACTTGAAAGAGAGGAAAAACCGATTAGGGTTTGTGTGGGATTGTTGGGAAGGAGTTGCAGGGGTTAACTTTGGTTTTGAGGGTCTGAAATATGAATGAAATAACTGAGTTCATAACCCCTTAAAAATCCTCTCTTGGCCGACTTAGGTCTTTTAATTTTTGCCTATCATTTTGGCAAGTAGGTGACGCACCTACTTGTCATCTACCAATCTGCGCAGGCTTGCGAAAATATGAATATCTCTATACTCCAAAATCGTATTGATAAACGGTTTAAATTATTGGAAACTAGACTTATAGATCTTTAATTTGGTAGGTAGATCAACCCGTAATTCTTTATAAATTGAGAGAAAAGCTTTGAAACATTTGATTTAATGTTTAAGTAAAATTATGAACCTAAGTTGCGAGAATTTTTGTCGACTTTTGTTTCATAACTGGTTTGACTTCAAGACTTATGATATAGATATTATATGATTCAAATACCTTGATACATGACCTCTTGAGTGTATTAAGCACCTCTAGATTTACCTGAAAATACGAGTTAAAACATCCTTGATTCGTTTAACTTCTAATACTTGTTAATAACCCTTATACACTTTTGTATTACGTAAGACCATTACGATTAACTTCTTATCATCTCAAGGATAATTCCTTCTTGAATTTATGTTAACTAATATATGGCATGAACTAGGATTGTAACAATGTTGAATTCGAAAAAAAGATATTTTTTGCATATTCCATATGAGATGAATTCTAGATAAAAAAAGAAAAAGATAAAAAACTTGGGGAAAGGGGGGAGAGAACGAGTATTTCCTCGTTTCAAGAGAAATGTTACTTTTATAAATATTTAGTAAGTTTTTTATTTTAATATTCCTACTTACCGCTAATGACACTTTCTTATAGGAATGACATAATATTTCTAAGACCAGCAAGTTCATAAAATATTATATGCACCTTTATTCGAGCACAAAAGTCAAAAATCTTCTAATATTCTGAAATGTCGTGCATCGTCAAATAAGACTATTTCACTAGAAATATGATTCAAGTAAAGCATTTGATATTTCAGCACTAATTCATGTACTGAAGTTCAACGCAAGAAATGTTATCGGCCAAATGAATATTTAAAGATACTAAATTTCGAAATTTATAAATACTGGAATATTATTTATGACCAAAAAAGTCAACGCTAGCGGCTAGCCAAATGAGTACATGGCTTGGAAGACCACGAGAAAGCCAAGCAATATTTTTTGGTACAAATACAGTGCAAACTGGCAACATAGGAAATTTCCTAAATGCGAGCCATTTCTTAACCGACTAGACTACCCAGAAAATATAAAAGAATAATCAGTTTGAATCCAATGATAACCAGTTGATCCTTCCTTGTTTCTCGTTTGTTATGCAGAAAAAGAAAAATTTTATTTTGTTTCTCACTCAATTCATAATAATTGTGTAAAACTTTGTTTTATGGATCCAGATATATAAAATATTGGTTCATAAATGTCTGAGATAAAAGATGCATCACACAATTAAAGTTAATTATGTGAGACACAAAATAAATTCGCTACCAAAAAAAGCTAGAAATTGGAACCAAACACATAACATTACTAAATAAACCTCTAATTTAAAATTACTAAATTAAGGTGTGTTGCAAAATATTTGTGGGAGAAAATCTTGTATAATTAGCTTTACCTCTACTTGTTTGATGTCTCTTTCAGCTGATGATGTTCTCTAGCTAACTGCTTTTTAATTTGCAGCATAATCTTCAGAACAAAGCAAAAGAAAACGCGTTGGCATTTACAGAATATATCCTATCTCTCATCTTCTTCAATTCTTAATATAAAAGCATAGTCCATTACCATTTCTCCATTCTACTAAAGCAGATTCTCAGCAGAATCTTTACCATATGAGACAGTATAAACTTTTTCTTTGACCGATCGATTATGACAAGCACAGCAGAGAATAACCAAATACCAGCTAAAGCTAAAGAACCAGAACCCCACGAAACATTGTCCACTGCAGCTCCTTCATCAACTTCAGGATCACAAGATTTATCACCTGATATGGGTCGGGCAAAATTGGGTACCCATATTATGGGTCCTCCAGCAGTTCCAACTACACATCCAGACAACCAGAAGGCTGCCTTATGGAGAGCTGATCAGGATCCCCGCCAAGATTTTCAACCGCAGCCTTACCTTGTGTATTCTCCTGTTCAAAGGCCGAGCAACAATCCTCTTGATCCTGTTGTTCATATGCTCAATTCTTGGAGTAATAGAGCTGAGACCACCGCCCGCAACGTCTGGCATAACCGTGAGTTCTAACTGTTTGTTGAATTGCGTGATTGCCTAATCTAAAATATTAGTACCTCATTCGTGTCAGTTGATGTGACTCCTGTTTAGTCTGTTAAAAAAATTGACATCTTTATAAATTTGGAAAGAATTAACTTAAATTTCCCATTTAATCTTAATGACAATATAAAAACCAAGCTTTTATAGTCACATAAATATTACGGCACTAAAGTGCAAAAGTTCTATAATCGTACAAATGTAATTCAGAGCATGAGGTTGATCTAGTTATTCACTTCTTTCTTCAACTCTGTTTCCAGTCAAAATGTTCACATAGAATGAAGCAAATGGGGTTATTCGTTTTAGAAGATGTACTTTTCATTCATTTAGTTATACATTCAACATCCTTTATTTCAAATGCGCCATTGATTCTTTTTCGTGAGACAAGTGCACGTGAAAACTTATTCTATCCGAGGTGGCAATGAGTCTTATGTTGTCGTATTACCTCATCGAAAAGCTTAAACTGCAAGGGATACAAAATATTGATTTACTCCTATTTGATTATTGTCTATTTCACCAACTTATACCAGGCAAATATATTTATAAATGTCAAATTAATAACTGTTGATAGATCTAGCTTGTTCTTCTTGTTGTAGTGAAAACTGGGCCATCAGTGTCCGAAGCTGCATGCGGAAAGCTTAAATTGACAGCTAAGGCTTTAACTGAGGGAGGATTTGAGCCACTGTACAAGCAGAATTTTGCTACAGATCCTAATGAGCAGTTGAAGAAAACATTTGCTTGTTACCTCTCTACAACAACTGGCCCTGTTGCTGGAACTCTGTATCTCTCATCTACTAAAGTGGCTTTCTGTAGTGATCGTCCCTTATCTTTCGGAGCTCCATCTGGACAGGAAGCTTGGAGCTACTATAAGGTATTTAAGTCGTGAAAATTTACACTATAGATTCACTGAATGCCAATTCATTATACTACGTATTTTTTGATGAGTCAATATATCGTACTATAAATGCACCAGAAAAGGGTACACTTGTATTAAGTTCTCCCTGAAAGTGCTAACCCTGGGGCAGAGTTAGGTGGATGAAAAAGGTTTAATTGAATCTCCTTCTCATCGAAACATATACTGTGCGAGTAGGGCAATAACGATTAATTTTTTTATTGTATATAAACTATTGAACCCTCTAAACATAACGGGATTATCTAGTATAGTGTTAAGGGGGCTCAAAAGTTGCTCTAGCTCTCATGTTTGAATCTCAACTATGACATTTTGGTTTTTTGTCAAATTCTTTTGTATAATTTCTTGGCTCTGCCACTATCTATTTGTGATACTTATCGGCGATGTAAATGAATAAGAGAAGAGAAACTAAACACATGGGAGAATATACATACAATTGCGTGTTAAAACTACTACTGATGTTGCTCCTTTAGTTAACGAGTGCTTTTGGCTTGTATATAGGTTGCAATACCATTGGCAAACATTGGCACTATCAACCCTGTAGTGATGAGAGAAAATCCATCAGAAAGGTACATTCAGATTGTCACCATTGATGGTCATGACTTTTGGTTTATGGGATTAATCAGTTTTGAGAAAGCAAAGCATCATCTTCTGGAGACTTTATCGATGTTTAGAGGGCAACCTTTTGGTGGACATGGCAATGTGCCAGTGGCACAACCGGCTGTTAATTACTAGGTAATGATATCTTCCGCTAGGGACATTTTCTTGGACTACACATTTGTTTTTCAGATAGTTTGTTCCCTTTGTATTTGGAAGAGATATTGTATCATTACTAGTATGTTTCGGGACACATAGATTGGGGTGCTTTATATGTGTTCAATGAAATAGCTGTTATCCTTTTCTTTCTTTTGTTTGAGTACATAAATGAGGTTGCGTTGGACTGTAGTATGTTATGTTGCTTTCACTATATTGGTTTTATTGCTTTACTTCCTGTCTCAAATTAATTTTTATTTTATATTATTTTCAACTGATAACGGCATATTGTGTCAACAATAGAAAAATATATTTACATACATATGATGAATTTTTTCTTATTTTTGCATCCAAAAGCTTGTGGTTGAATTTCCCGTAAAAATTGTACGGGGCGCTTTATTGGTGGCCCCCATTAAACCTGTACCTATTTTTTTAAAAAGTTTTAACTTGTACTCACTTTTAAAATAACTTCAGCCTTCTTTCATCTTCTCCTCCTTCTCCTCCTCCTCCTCCTCCTTCTTCTCCTTCTCCTTCTCTTTCTCCTTCTTCTTTCTTTCTTTCTTTCTTATGCTACTGTTGGTGCTGCTATGAAACTTCAGTTCATGGGATGATTCTTATAAGTATGTTTATTACATTATTTAAAAATAAATTATAAATAATTATGGAAGTTAGTAGATAATAATTTGTGAATATTTTCACGTACGAGAAGTAGGTCTCACTTAGTGATTCTTTTCATGATAATTCTGTTCTTTCACGTTTATTGTTTCAAAAATTTATGATTTAGATACTGTTGGCAATCTGATTATTTTATAGTAGTAATACACAATGAAAGAAAATGTCGATTATTTATCTAGTAAAGCTTTTTCAAAAACTTCAGCTTATTTAGTGCTAAATTTTTTACAAATGAACTAAATAACTTCAGCATCACAAAACTACAACTACTAGAATGCTTAAGTTCAGCAATTACAAATAAAAACTTCAGCAAATAGAGAATAAAACTTCAGCAGTAGAATGTTTAAGTTTAGAAATTATAAATAAAAATTTCAGCGCACTTGGTTCAGCAAATTTTGCTATTTCACGTTCATCTACTAGAATGATGAAGTTTGCGTAATTGCCTTTGCTATTTCAGGCTCTTATGCTGAAGTTACGCGAAAAAATGGGTATGCTTGTAATTTTTTTGTAAAGCGGATAGAAGTTAAAACGTGACCGAAAAACGAGTATAAATGCAAATAAATTGAATTTCCCACCGTCTCTCCTTTTTGGTTATGTTTGCACCTGTCAAATTGGGCTGATTTAGGTTGACTAATTTTGCTTCAGACCGAAGACTAAAAATTTGGACTTGCTACTTATTTTGTCATTTATTAAAGGAGTTTTTACATTCCTATGCCACATAGGAAACCTTATTACCCTCGATGTTTAAGGTTTGACTTAATTACATTTAATATACCAAATTATCAATTCTATATCATAACTAATTAAGGGTATAATTAATTATACATTTTTAGTCGTTAATTAAAGGAATATGTATATCCCAATATCCCCATTCATCCCATATTCTCTCTCCTAACCCCTCAACCCCACTCACGTTTTACCCGTACCCACGTTCTTTTTATCATTTTTCATCTTCTGAAACCAAATTCTCCCTCAATATTCACAGAAAATTGAAGAACTCTTCAATAAAGTTGGTTCCCCATTTTACTTCAGTTGAAGTTCATCAATGCAGAACAACAAAGCTTCGAAACAAAGTCCTAAAAAATAAGCAGTAAGTGATGTGCCCTTATTTGATTTGGGTGTGTTATAACCACAATCACCCAAAAACAAAGGCAAATCTCCACATGCAATTGCAGAGATTACTCATAGTTCCTCTCCCTGACAAATCAGAGCCGAGATAAGAACCAAACAAAAACATGATGTAGATGCTGGAGAAACTTCTACACCAGGAAAACAAGCCAAACGAAAAGGAAAAGAGATTTTGGTAGACGACGACTTTTTAGAAGAGGTCCCTAATCTGCGAACAGGAAAGAAAGCAAAGGTGTCCCTTGGTTCGAAAAATTCAAAAATGAAGAAATATTCAAAAAAATACCCTAAAGGGGTTTCTTACCCCCGCCTCCAACAAAGGTAGAACACTGGGTATTGCCGAATCTGCTTCGTATTAGGGTGGACAACTTCCAAATAACCAACGTGATGCTTACGCTCTTGGAATAAAGGGGTTTCTTTACTAGATCTCCGCAATAAAATGCCTACAAGCATCTCAATGGTTTTGTTTATACATGCTGGGGGAGCAAGCAAACTAACATTACTGAGGATGCATTGAGATTAAGGCTTTTCCATTCTCTCTAAGGGGGAAGGCTTTGGATTGTCTTGAAAGGTTTCCCAACCATTCCATTACCACTTGGGATAAGTTGGCCGAGAAATTGATAGCAAAGTTCTTCTCAGGGGGACATATGGCGACACTGAGAGATGGGATCCTTGCCTTTCAACAAGATCCAAATGAACCGCTTCATGAGATTTGGGAAAGGTATCGAATGATGGTTAAAGAACATTCCAACAATGATAACCAAAGCCATGATCTAACAAACATTCTATCGTAGCATATACTACCAACCAGTGTGTAGTTAACCAACTCGCCGGGGGAAACTTCATGAACAAACCTTATGTCGAGGCGTGTGATATATTTGATGAGATGGAAGATACTTCCTCGGCGTGGAAAAGTCAAGCTAATGTGCCACAAGGTGATCCCAATGTCATTCACCTACACAAAGAGCTCCATGACCACGACCAAGTAATAGCCGAGTTAACTGTGACCATGAACCAGTTGGCCAAAGCTCAATCGCAACACGTTCAAGGGCAAAAACAAGTGAATTCCTAAAGGGGTAAATCTAATGGTCAACAAGAGGAGGCAAAGAGGTCAACAAAGTCAAGGAAATCCTGATCAATTTGAGAAAGGAGGTAGTTGTTTACAATCAAGATGATATGTATGATGAACAAAGTGAAGAGGTTTAGTATGTGAACAACTACCAAAGACAAGGGGGCAATGATCCAAATCAACAACAACAGTGGATATCCCAAGGAAATTGGAGAAATAAAAATTAACAAGGAAATTGGAACAGTGGAAACAACAACAACCAAAGCAACTGAGGGAACAACAATCAAAATTGGAGCAACCAAAGTAACCAGGGCAACTGGGGTGGCAATAACAATGGCAATTAGGGAGGCAATAACAACCAAGGTGGTTGGAATAATAATCAAGAAAATCGGAGGCCAAGCTTTCAAAGGCCTCCGATGTTTCATCAACCTAACAACCCTCTACATATCCATCAGAAGGTCCTATATCGTCCAATAATAAGATGAGATAGATTGAGAAAATGTTTGAGTAAATAGTGAAGAAAAACACAGACTCTGATGCCCAATTGGCATCCCACAATACTCCTATTTGCAACTTGGAGGTCCAACTTGGCTAAGTTTCTCAAGCTTTGAATACTCACCCTAAGGGGGCACTACCTAGTGACATTGTAGAAAACCTGAAGGGAGGGAAAAATATGGGACATGCTATGCAAGTAACTGTAAAGAGTAGTAGAGGTTGAGTTTCTAGTACCTCTAATGCAAGAAAGGTTGTAAGTGATGATGTGTTGGTGCAAGATGATGAGGTGCAAAGCAATGATCTGCAAGTGAATGATGAGAATGTCAATGAAGAAGTGAGAATTGACATTGATGATAGTGTAGGAGACACAAAATTATGTAAACCCGTCTAGGGAACACGTGATAGAAACACCAGAAATGGTAATGCCCAAATCCAAGGCTCCTTTAACAAGGCCTCATCCACCATCTGAAAGGCTTGCAAAACAAAACAATGAGAACCAGTTCAAGAAATTTATTGATATGATGAAAAGTTTGTCCATAAATATGCCTTAGGTAGAAGCTCTAGAACAAATTCCAGGATATGCCAAGTTTATGAAAGACTTGGTAACAAAGAAGAGATCCATGAATTTTGAAACAATCAAGATGACACATCAAGTGAGTACCATTGTACATTTCATAGCACTAAAGCTAGAAAATCCCATGCTTTTACAATCCCATAAACTATTTGTAGTGCTGATTTTTCCAAAGCTTTGTGTAATTGGGGCTGAGCATTAGCTTTATACCATATTGTGTATTTAAGTCATTGGGGATTAGGAAGCCAAGTCTCAAGTCCATGAGGTTGGAAATGACGGATAGGACAATAAAGAGGCCAATGGGGATCATAGATGATGTGCTGGTTTGGGTCGATAAGTTCCTACTTCCCGCGGATTTTGTGATACGTAACTGCGAGGTTGACTATGAGGTGCAAATCATATTAGGGATACCTTTCCTAGCTATAGGGAAGTTTTTAGTTAATGTGGAGTCAGGGGATCTCATCTTTCGAATGGGTGATGAAAAAATTGCGTTCCATGTCTGCAAGTCAATAAGGCAGCTCAATGGCCATGAAGTATGTTCATTTATGGATCTTATGGCAGGATGATTGTTGAAGACACCAATACTGTGATTAATGTGGAGGACCCTTTGGAAGCTATGTTGGTGAACCATGATGTGACTGAGGATTAAGGCTTGGTAGAATATGTCAATGCTTTGCAAGGGGTTCATACACATATGAGCCCGAGAAACTTTCCTTGGATCTTGAGAACTGAAAGACTCCACTAACAAAGCCCTCAATCGAGGAACCTTCTGCATTGGAGTTGAAGCCTTTGCCTTCACATCTCGGGTATGAATTCTTGGGCCCTTGTTTAACTTTACCTGTTATTCTTTCTTCTTGCTTAACAAACGAGAAAGTAGATGCTACCCTTGCGGTGCTCCAAAGAAGAAAGAAGGCGATTGGATGGAATTTGGCTAACATTCAGGGTATAAGCCCCGCCTTTTGGATGCACAAAAATTTTACTAGAGAATGATTCCAAACCCTTCATGGAACATCAAAGGAGGTTGAATGAGGCCATGAAAGAGGTCGTCATGAAGGAAATTATCAACTGGCTAGATGCAGGGGTTATGTACCTCATTTTGGATAGTTCACGGACTTCGCCGGTAAAATGTGTGCTTGAGAAGGGGGTATGACTGTGATAAAAAATGAGCAAAATGAGTTGATCCCTACTAGGACTGTCATTAGATAGAGAGTATGCATGGATCAAAAGTTGAACAAAGTTATCCGCCAAGACCAGTTCCTATTGCCCTTTTTTGATCAAATGCTGGATAGAATTGCCAGGCGTGCCTACTATTTCTTTTTAAGTGGGTACTCAGGTTACAAAAAATTTTGATTACACCATAAGACCAATAGAAAACCACCTTCACATATTCGTATGACACCTTTTTATTCTCACGGATGTCGTTTGGTTTGTGTAATACACCGACTACCTTTAGCAGTGTATGATGAAAATATTTACGGATATGGTGGAGGACTATCTCGAAGTGCTCGTTGGTAATTTTAGTGGGTGACTTCTTTGAAGAATGCTTGAATAATCTTGACAAAGTGTTGGCCCGATGTGAAGAGACTGGTTTAGTACTTAATTGGGAAAAGTGCCACATTATGGTTGAGGAAGGCATTGTCTTCAGCCATAAGATCTCAAAGAACGATATTGAACTCGACAAAGTGAAGATTGAAGTGATTTCAAAACTCTCTCCTCCTACTTCCGTCAAAGGAGTGAGGAGCTTTCTAGGGCATGTGGGGTTCTACTGTCGGTTCATCAAGGATTTCTCAAAGGTGGTGAATCCCTTGTGCAACTTGTTGGAAAATGATGCAAAGTTTGTGTTCAAAGATGATTGCATGAAATCTTTTGAGCTTCTCAAGTATAGATTGACTACCACTCCCATCATTACCGCACACAATTAGAGCTTCTCGTTTGAGCTCATGTGCGATGCTCGTTGTAGTATGAGCAGTTTATAGGCATAAGATCAACAAGATATTTCATCCAGTCTATTATACAAGCAAACAATGAATAACGCCCAAGTTAATTATACGGTGACCGAGAAAGAGTTGCTAGCCATTATCTTCGCCATGGAAAAGTTTAAGCCATATCTCATGGGTACCAAAGTGATTGTGCATGCCAATAATGTGGCACTCCGTTACTTGATAACAAAAAAAGGACTCTAAAGCTAGGTTGCTGAGATGGGTTCTACTGCTTCAAGAGTTTGACCTTGAAATTATTGCCTGAAAAGGTGTGAAAATCAAGTGGCGGACCACGTGTCCCTCTTGGAAGATGAGGGGAGGCACCATGATGGCCTCAAAATAATGATTCGTTTTTGGATGAATAACTCCTTTCTGTGTCTTTGAATAGTAATTCTTGGTATGCCTATGTTTCTAACTTTCTTGTATCCATTGTTGTCCTGAGTGATCTCTCTTCTAACCAAAGGAAGAAGCTTAAATAGGACAGCTTGGATTATTACTGGGCCAAGCCTTATCTTTTCCATATTTGTAATGAGGGTGAGATTCGGAAATGTGTTCTTGAAGAGGAGCAAATGAGTATTCTTGATGCTTGCCATTCTGCGCCCTGCAGTGGTCATCATGGTGGGGCAAGAACTACTTCAAAGGTTTGTAGATGTGCATTTATTGGCCTACCCTATATAAAGAGACTAGTGAGCTTGTTAAGAGATGTAATGACTGTCAGCGAGCTGGTGGAATTTACAAGAAGGATGAAATGCCCCTCACCACTATTCTTGAGATTGATATTTTTGATGTATGGGGTATCGACTTTATGGGTCAATTTGTGAGTTCATGTGGGACACCTATATTCTAGTTGCTGTGGATTATGCTCCAAATGGGTTGAACCTGTGGCTTTGCCCAATAATGAAGCACAGAGTGTGGTGGATTTCTTAAAGAAAAACATATTCGTAAAGTTTGGCACTCCAAGGGAGATCATCAATGATGGGGGTTCTCATTTTTGTAACAAAGCCTTTGACACTTTACTTTCCAAGTATGGTGTCACTCACAAGGTGTCAACTCCTTATCATCCCCAAGCAAGTGGACAGGTTGAGGTCTCCAACAGGGAGAGTAAGAGTATTCTTTCCAAGACTGTCAATGCAAACCGGACTGATTGGTCAAGGAAACTTGACGATGATTTATGGGCTTATAGAAAAGCTTACAAGACTCCAACTGGTATGTACCCGTATCAATTGGTATTTGGGAAAGCATGTCACCTTTCTGTGGAATTAAAGCACAAGGCCATGTCGGCGGTGAAGAAGTTAAACCTTGAATGGCATTTAGTTGCAAATCTCCGAGTAGAGAAACTGAATGAACTTGATGAGTTCCAGCTTCGTGCTTATTCCTGCTCGTCCTTGTATAAGGACAAGATAAAGTACATACATGACAAACATGCCTAGAACAAGGAATTCGAGGAGGGTGATTTGGTTTTCCTATTCAACTCTTGGTTACGATTGTTCCCGGAAAAGCCTAAGTCAAAATGGAGTGGCCCTTTTGAAGTGGTGCATGTAACTCCATTTGGTGCACTTGATTTGAAAAACAAAAATGGCAAAATATTCAGAGTTAATGGGCACCGAGTGAAGCACTATCTTTTCAAGTTTGATGATAGCCATGTGGTAGCATTGACCTATTTTAAGTGAAAGATTGTAATACACGTCGTGCCGCAACGTTAAATCAGGCTCTTTTTGAGAGCCAATCAATGTTTCTTCTTAATTTAGTATTAGTGTTGGACTAACTAGTTGTACAGTTTGTGTAGGAATTATTTGTGCAGTGTATGACTTTGGCTAGAAAAATTTGCTCAATTTGACGGTCCAAGATAGCATTTCACGGGGGCACAATATGATTGCAGACGCAGACTTGAAAATTCCAAAATATCAACTCACTAATGTTGTATTCACGTCCACCGTCAGAATTTCACAGTCCGCAACAATGTCACGCGGCCGTACATGTTTTTCCTCTCTCCGCAAACGTGTTTCTGAAAAGGCTCTTCATTAGGTAAAAAGAACACGGACCTCGGTAGAAATTTGTTTTCCACATTCTTGTGAGTTTGGGGTCCCCATTTTGTTAGTATATATAGAACATCGTTTGAACTATTACCCTTTTTCGACCCTCGAACTCTCAAAGCAATCAGAATATTCACCCTCTTCTACTTTGAACTTCAATCTCATATCATTAAGCAAAAGTTAGTTTCTACCACAAATCACACAAGTGGTATGTTCAAATTTTTGTATTTATTTTATTCCTTTCTTTTCTTATATTTAGTTTTAATTTTTCTTTTTAACTAGGTTTAATACATGAAAAAATCAAAATCATGCTTAATTAATGATTATATTCATGTGGGTAATTGTTTTTCATGCCTAAAAGAGGATAGGGTTGTTCACTATACCTGTTGATTGCTTTTATTTTTGCACTAAGTAAAATCCTAGGTCTAAGAGAAGTCAGCACTGCCCGGCTGGTTTAAATTTTGCGAATAGCGGTCCGAATTATGTTGTCCACATTCATGATTTTGTGAGGATGAAAGGTGACCAACGGGTGGGCCGGGCCGGGTCCGGGTCCAATTTTTCTGACCCGTCCGGGTCCGGGCCGGTCCGGTCCGGGTTCAATTAGAGGTGGGTTGTTAACGGGCTGGGTTGATCCGGGTCGGGCCGGGCCGGGCGGTTTTTTTTTTTTTTTGGAATTACGTATAGTATAAATATTAAGTTATATTAATACTTTGTAATAATTGAATGAACACAACAAAAGATGGGGAAAATTACGATTTCCAAATAAGAAATTACGATAAATTAAATTCGGGAAAATAAAGACAATAAAATTATGAAAGTAGAATATGAATTCTTGAAAATTGAAGAGAAGAGAGTGATTGATATTTGCTAATTTGAGAATTGAGAGAGAGATAGATAATTTTGAGTGAGGAAATGAAGAAGAGGGGAGGGTATTTATAGATTTTAAGAAGGGTTAATAATGTAATTTAAAAAAAACAAAAAAAAACTCAAAATTGGCCAAAAATGCAAAAAGTCCCGTTGGGCAACGGTGCTGGACCGTTGCCAACGGTCAAGTGGGCCCCATGTTTTCAGAAAATTTTTTTTTTTTAAAAAAAAAAAAAAGTTTTACCTTGGGAACCGGTCCGGGCCGGTCCGGGTTGACCGGTTCGCCCGGAATTTTCCTTCCCGGGCCGGTCCGGTCCGGGTCAATTGGACGGAATCGCCTAACGTCCTAACCCCTTTCCTCCCCCTAACCCAGCCCGGCCCCCCCGCTATAAACCGGTCCGGTCTGGGCCGGGTTTGACCGGGCCGGTCCGTGCCGGTCCCGGGTCAACCCGGCCCGGTTGACACCTCTAGGATGAATTCCATATAAGTTCGCAGAAGCGATGATTTTTCCGCAGCCCACGGTTGAATTTACGTGGCCGCATCTATAATTTCATGGTCTACATTAATGAACTTCAGAAAGTTTGCAAATTGCCTCAGTGGCTGCATTCTTTTTTATGCGGTCCGCGTTTGATATTTTGCGCTTGCGCCCATTAATTCACGGTCCACGAAATTCCCTTTTCAGAAAGTTGGTAGTCTGATCCTAACTCTTTCGCGACCACTCTTTTTCTTATGCATACATCGAAGTACTTTCCTCGGTCGTGCTCATTTTTCGCGGTCCGTGGTGCCTAGTTTTGGGAAGCAGTTCTGTATTTCAACTACAATGTTTTAACTCACTCGAAGCTTTTTTCTGACTGATGTGCTTGCTTGTCTACTACAAAAAATGGTCCGATCTAGAAGTGGAAGCGATAAACCTAAAGGGAGGGTAAAATCCTCCCGAGGTAGAGAAAAGGAAAGATCAAGTTACCACAAGTAGTCCAAAAGTCCATTGGGAAGATGCGAGCTACCATCAAAGCTGCGGATAGAGTAGCGGGCCACTCAGATATGAGTGAATATGTCCCTTCCCGAGAAGCTTTGGAAGGTGACTTTGTGCCCACTCATGTCCCCATAGATTTCCCGGGGAAATACCAGTTGAGAGATGAAACGACCCCTCCTTGCGAGTCATCTGATGGATCAGACGAAGGTAGTGAAGCTTCGAGATTATCTTCCCCACTTGTTACAACTCCGGCCTCACCAGATGTCCCTGCCCCTGCCCCTATTGATGTTGATAATGAAGAGGTCTCGGATGATGGGAGAGGGGTTTATTCTTTTGTTATGGGTTTCGAAAGGTCAAGAAAATCAGAGGTGTTACATCTTTGATTTGTCAGTGAAAAAGCCTACCACCAATTTCCGGAATGGTGGCCACAAAAGGTCTCTCACCCTCAAGAGGCAACTCATAGAAAGAGATGTTCTACCCCACAATCCTAGTGTGAAGAAACACTGATGAAATAGTGGGGTGGAAATTCTTTTCTAGCACGATGATGGAGGCCAATGAGCACTTATTCAAAGAATTCTCCAATGTTTCCGACATAAAAAAGGGCACCTATGTGACCAAGGTATGAAACTGGAATATCAGATTTGATGGGAAGACACTGAACACATATGTCCGGTTTGATGATGTGGATGAATCCCTGCACTTAGAGAAAATGGCATTAGATGAGGCAGCCCGTCCATGGGTTGCGGAGGTGATAGCCATCCCCGGGACAACACCGTCTTGGCTTACACCTGGTGTCCAAATAGCTTGAAACACTTTGAGCTTTGAAGCAAAAGGCTGGTGTACATTTGTCTGCAGTCGGCTAGACCCATCCCAACATGACAGTGATATCCCAGTCTTCCAAGTAATTATTATGTCTTCTATTATGGTGGGGTACCCAATAAATGTCGGAAATCTCTTGTCAAGAATCATCACCAAGGCTATCAGGAAGGATGAAAGATCATACCCTTTTCCCAACTTCCTCACCATGTATTTAGAGGACCAAGAGGTAGAAGGGAGGGATTTTGACATAAAAGGGAAGCTGAAAAGGCCATTCTCTTGCTACAACCTTTAGGGAGCAGAAAATATGTAGTCCAAAGGCAAAGACACTACCTCCACAGGCTAGTTTGAAGAGCCAAGGGTAGTGGCCACTGTGTCCGAGCCTTCCGTAGGTGAAGGTTCTTCTACTGCTATGCCACCTCCTTTATCTAGGCCTTTTGTCTTTGCCCCATTATCTATGACTTCCTCCTCGAATTACCCTCAGACTGCACTATGCTTTGTCCAGCATCAATAAATAGATAGAGGTAGCTACATCAAAGCTATCTACCTTATCCAGTGCAGTCACAGCACATACACTCCAACGCAACTTCAGTTGCCTCCATTAGTGAAGGATTCATTGAAAGAGCTTCTGGACAATTAGAAGAAACTTCTGGACTACCAATAGAAAATTCATGAGACTTTTTATACTCATGGGAAGGCGATCAAGGAGCTGGGTAAGCAAGTCAAGAAGCTGAAAAACCTCAGGCCACAAAGGAGGCAATGGAGAGCATAATGAATGATGTTGCTGAGCTCACTTCTTCCATAGACCTTCCGCTTGACTTACTCATGGAGGAGACTGTTCCAGTAGCTCAGGCAGCACAGGAACTAGAGCATGAGGATGATAGAGAGCTTGTGAGAGGATTTGTGGATCCCCGATCCGAGGATTTATAGATATAATTGGAGGATCCGGATGGAGCTGATGACCCCATGTAGAGAGAGACCACATAGAGAGTTAATAAAACTCTCTATCCATTCCTTTATCTTATTTTTTCTTTTAACATTAAGGACAATCCTAACTTTTATTTGGGGGGGGGGGGGGGGGTGTCATATTATGATTTGATGATTGGCATGTAATAATATTGATAATATTTTTCTTTATTTTTACTTATCGTTATTTTTAAATTTCGTTATTTTTCACTTTTGGTATGTATAATTTTACTATTCCATGTATATATTCATTCCCATTTTGTATATATTCATTTCATTCCATTATTATACATATTTATTTTACTTTCCGTAGTTTACTTTATAACTTCTTGTGTTCTTTTTCCTTAATAGCTTAGCTTTTACTTCCTTTAGTAGCTTTTTTTGAGTTCTTATCTTCGTGATCAATAAGCATTTGATTTTCTTAATGCCAGAGTTCTTTCCAAAGGTGGATATTGTGTGAATCGAGTGGCTCTTCCCGATGTTGGATGGTCTAACAACCTTCTTAAGGGTCTTAGTTCATTTTTTTTATGTTTTTGTGTAAATATTAGCAATGAATAAAAGTGTCTCAAGGAATCTACACTTGGGCCTAACACATTTACCATTGACCTAATGGTTGGAAACAAGTTGATTGAATTTAAGTAGTTCTAGTTGTGACCTTTTGACTGTTGTGTTGACTAAACAATCATCAAGTGGCTTCTTGGAGCCATTTGTGTTGCTACGTCTTAGCTAGGATTGTTGTGGGCCTTAGACGCTATTCTCTTTAGCAATCCAATAGCTTGTAAGGTGACGTATTGATTTACAAGTCCATGTCCCGTGCCAATAAGCCTAGAACTTGCCCTGAATGATTGTCTAGGAGAGAAACTCTAAGTGTGGCTCGGCTTGAGAAATGAGTATAGGCTCTCCTTGATCCAACTTCAAATTTGAAAACATCCATATCCCACCAAATATGACATCCCTAGTCAACCCCATTGTGCCAAAGACCTTGTTCTTTCAGTAACTATGATACAAGCCTTTATCCACTCTATAATAACCCTCTCTTGGCACCCGATCTTTCCTTAGCATTCACGATTGGCAAAATCATAAGTTTGGGGGAAGATACGAGGAATGTGGAATTGATGAAAAGCACAAAATGAAGAAAATGGATCTCAAAAGAACACAAAGGAAAAGCCAAAAATTCAAAAAAAAAAAAAGTTAATAGAGTAGAAAAATGAAGGGATTCAATGAAAGCAATGATGAAAGGATGGGAATGTTTAGAAAAGGAGAAATATGATTGCATAAACAAGAAAGAGTGACAGTGTGTCTCTCTAGTTCCCCTAAGGAAGAAGAAAATGATTCAAAGTCTCAAGAAAGTGTGATCCGAAATAAGAAAATGAAGTGCTTGAGGAAAGATAAAACCTTCATAGGCCGATATATCCTACTTTGATCCAAAAGCCTTCATTACATTCCTGCAAAATCCCTATAGGATTTCGAGTTGATTTAGCTTACATTAGTGATGATTCAAAAAGAAGGCAAGCTTATGGTACTTAAAGCCGGACTTGTGACATTCCCTTGTGAGAGATGAGTGTATTTCTTCACAACCCTTGTTTTGAGTTTTTCAATTCTTAAGTGAGATTTTCTTATGGAGAGTAGAGGAGAAAGAGTTTGGGTTCCACAACGACCTATGTAATAAAGCGGGCTTCCTGGGTGAATTCAGTCAATTCTTGATGCTCTAGTGTTGCATTAGAAATATGTTACTCAAAAGGTTGTGTGTTGTTGATAATGCATTTGTGTTAAAGGTAATTGTTAGTCCCAATTGATGGATGATGAAGTCACCTTAGAACAGCTGAATTTTCCTTTCTTTTTCTTGTGGAGGTTGTAATTACTTTGCTTGCTTGAGGACAAACAAAAGCTTAAGTTTTGGGAAGTTAATAACTAGGGATTCAGCCTAATATATCCTCTTTTTTGCTTAGGTTTTGGGTCAAAAACGCGTAAAAGTATTCTCGAAAACTGACTTAATGTGCTTGCTTGTAAGGTTTGGTCAAAATGAGGCAAAGAAGCCATAATCAACTCATGAAAGTGTCAAACTTGCATAAATCCAAGGCTTTTGACTGAAGCGCTGACTGTTGTAGAAAAGAGCAACCGAGTAAGGACCACCGCTGAGGCGACCAATATTATGCGGAGTGCGAAAGTGAGATTCAGAGAGGTTGTGCTTGAACTCAAGAACCAACACTGACCACGATGGGAAAATGCGGTCGCGAAATCAATGGCGCGGCCGCTGATGGATTTTTGTTGAGAGCTTGTATCAAGGTCCACAGATTCTACATTTTTGGCTTAAGTGAAAACGCAATCCGCGTCCAAATTATGCAGTCGCATCTGTTTCTTACAGGGACATGATTGAAAATGTGTTGTCCGCAAATTCAAGCTCTACCCAAGCCCAATTATGAAAAAATTCAAACCTCGCTCATTATTACGCAGCCGAGGAAGCTCAAGTGTGGATGCTGTCAGAATTACGCGTCCGCGGATTATCCGCAGAGGCATTTTTGTCCAAAAGGTTTAGCTTTAGTATAAGTAGGACCTTTTGTCAATTTTCGGTTAAGTATTGTAGGGAGAACACGTGAACGGATAGTTTTTACCTTTTAAGTAATTTTAGAGTAGATTTATCTTCAATCTTTAGATTTTCATCTTGTATTTGAATATTATGGCTTATATTTTATCTTCGTCTTTGATTTATGATGTTTTCATGAGTAGCTAGACCTCATAGCTAGAGTTGTGACCCAACCCAAGTGTGGGTATTTATGGGCCTTGAATTTTAGGGCTTAATTGTTTATAGGTTAGTGATATTTAGCCTAATTCATGCTTTAATTCTTGAATTGGTTGTTGCAAACGCTGATTCGTGCCTTTATGACATAGACTCTTCTTGAGAAAGAGTGACTAAGTCTAGAACAATTACGCTAAAAAGGAACTGGGATGAATTCAAGAGATTGAAAGCCCCAATTAAAGGGTTAAACCTAGAGATAGTAACACCCGACTTGAGCCAATATCATTTATTATACATGAACACCCATTCAGACTTGAGAAAGCCAAATTGAGCAAAGTTACTCAAACTACCGAGAGGTATAGAGTGAGAACTTATGTGTGCACAGTTATATCACGACCCCAATAATAACTAGCTTGCCCTTAATTCTCGTTACCATTTAGATATCCACCTAGGTGGATATGAATACTAGAACGTTCAAAATATCTGAAGATATGTAGTGGAATCCTAGAAGGGATAAATATTTACTTTAGTATGACACTTGCCCTTAGTAAAAAGAGAACAATAGGCGACCTGAAGAGCCAGTGAGATGAAGCAACGGAAGATAAAAGTGAAAGAATATTTTGTTGAAGTTTTTAGAATAAAGTAATAAACAGATATATTAGCAGTAGAATTAGAAGAGAGTAAAGGAAGTGTTATGAGTAAGATATGATAAAATCGTTGTAAAGGTAAATCATAATATTATAGGATGACACAATCTATAGTCAAGTGAAGGAAAAGAGAAGAGGTGACAGGCCTTGAGACAATAAAAGATTATAAGCCATAAAGCCATATCTTTATTTCAAAAAAATGAGTTGGTGACTCCAACATAATTAACAGAAGACTAAGTTAGACCCCCTCCCCTCAAGTAATAGAAATCAACATAGGCCAGTAAATAAGATAAATTGAACATCAATGAGGGATCAAAGGATTTAATAATAGTCAACATCATGAGATCTTCAGAGAACATGTTCCGATAAAAATAGAATGTAAAATGGAAGAATGACCTTTAAAGGTCATTCAGGAAGATGCTTACCTAAAGCAAGCAATATGAGCAGATTATGCTTAAAGGACTAAGAGTGCAGTTACGCTAGGTGTCATCCTCGTGCGTAAGAAATTCAGTTATCCCTGGTATAGAAGGGTCACCACAAGGCGAGTAAGAGTCAGTGAAGATGTGAAAAAATGCCAAAGACGAAGAGGTAAAACATAAGATAAATCACATTGGGATTTTATGAAATACAGTTATTGAAGTATAGTATTTTCCCTAAATGGATCAAGAAAATAACCTCAGATGTTCCCCAATGAGACGTGAGCCCTTGTGATAATATATTACATAAGAGTTTCAAGTTATCAATGGTAGATTATAGATCAACATTAAGGTGAATCAACAATAGTTGGATAAAAGTTTCAAAGTATGAGATGAGATTTGCTTGTCATTCTTAAGATGAGTAGTAATGAGAAAGCATTAAAGGACTTAGATCTATACATATAAGATAAACAGCGTGAGAGTAACTTGGAGTTTGGTAGCAGGCCTCGGTAATAATAAATCAAAGCATGTGTTATTGTATAGTATGACCTACCTAGATGCAGTAAAGCAATAAGGATAGATATCCGAGGCTATGAAACAAGATATAGTAATAGTCATAAGTTCGACAAAGTACCTACCAAAGGACTTCGGGATATAACTATAGATGACTAGAGGGACAACTTGCCATAGTTTTGTATATGTTCCCAAAGTGAGGCCTAGAGATTAGCTAAAATCCGGAGGAAAAAGGATAGAAGAGTCGCATAGGTTGCACATACAAGGACAAAGTCATAAAGGCTACATGATAGAAGGTCGCAACAGTTATGAGATTGGAAGAATTCTGACAACAAGTCGTGGTGTGAGAAAGAGGCCTACAGGGGGAATGCCCTGACCTTCAGATTTATTCACAAAATAGTTGCCTAGATGTCAAGAACATTACTAAATTATTACTATGAGCGATAGGTTATAAAACTGATAAGGGCATCAGTCAACATTCGAGGACAAATTTACCAAAGGGGGAATGATGTTACACCCCATAGTTTTGTATGTGAGAGTACGTCGTAAGTCAATTGAACAAATTAACTTGGAAGTTAAAAATATTTATGATCATGGACTACAAGTACCAAGAGGTTTCCAAGGCTTCGAAGCTAAACCAATTGAAGAAAATAAGTTTCGAGGAAAGTCGACAGGTTGGGAATGTTATTGTACTTGTGGGTGAAAATAGGGTGCTTAAAATGATAAGGAGGTTATGTTATGAGTTATTGTTGTCTTACGACAGTAGTGTGTTATGTTTTGAATTCAAGTGAGTTGTGAAATAAAAGTTCGCAAAGATCATCACAAGTTACATTCATAAATATGCTGAAATTTAGGTCAAATGTAGCTACGCTTTTATCCCAATATACTTTTAATTAGGGAGTGATTTATCGACCAAGTTTAATATATACGTGTATATTTTCGAACACATTAAATTGTTCATCGATATGACATAGGATTAGAGAGATATTTTCTATTTTGAGAGACTGCGCAGAATGCATATGTGACAAGTAGGTATGCCACTAAAGCTTTTTGAGCAATACATTTTGTGTGTTATATGAGCTCTTTTACGGACACATTATATATCAAATTTAAGATCTTGAAATTTAAATTTTAAAATTCTTAACCGTTCATTCATACGACATCCAAATAAAATGATATAAGCGTCTAAAGATATGGCAATAATAGGGTGCCAAGCTAGAACCTCTTTGACTTTTCAAAAATGGATATATATATATATATATATATATATATATATATATATATATATATATATATATATATATATATATATATAAATATATATATATATATATATATATATAAGCCTTATGTCGTCTTTTTCTTCATTTTTCAACATACCGTGACCAGAATATCACCCCTAATCTTATTCTCAAGCTCTCCACAAGGGTTTCCAAGAGTGTTAACATCTCGGGTACGAAATCAAGAAGCGATAACACGAGAATGATCCCTCACGACGTAAGTATCGTTATATCGCCTTTATTTTTCTTTGTAGTTTGAGTTTCTAAAGGTACTTCATAGTTAAAAAAGTTATTTATTTAAGCTTTAAATATCGAGGAATGTTGATAAATTTTATTTCCTAATTTCTAGAACTCACGGGAAGGTAATCGGAGGCTGTGAGTTCGAGTTATTTGACTTGTAGTGGACTATTTTGTGGGTTGTTTCGTGTTGCTTTTGGGATGTATATTTTGCTGATATTTTATGGAGTTTTGGAGGATAACAATTGTGGAGAAACACCACATAATGATGTAATGGTGGCTGATCGTTCGTCGTTACGTTTTTAGGTTGTTTGACACTACTTTTGTTGTTATGTATGAAATGATTAGGGTGTGTGGGATGTTTTGTGATATATTATTATGGAGATAAGGTTGAAAAGTAATCCATACATGTTATTATTGTTTTTTTCATGGTGTTTTTGGTATATCGTATTGGAGGAGGTCCTTGTTACATGGGAGGTGTTGCCCAAATTTACGTAAACGAGCTACTAGTTTAAGTTGCAAACTTAGCCTTTACTCAACACTGATTTTGAATCTCCTTGTATTGTGATAGATTGAGTTGATTTGTTTGAATCATTTCTTGGAAGGTATTAAGGACTCTACAGAGTTAAGGTATGATAAGGCTAACCTTTCATTCATTTTAGCATTATCTAGTAATTACATGTGTTTGATAACGAGACATAAAGACAAATTCACATTACTGGATTTATGTACATTTTCCTAGTCTCATAAGTTACAAAATTCTCCCTTATCGGGACTTCATATTCAATTTAGTTTTGTATTATGTCAGCCAAGAGAGCATAGAATCTACATACATACAGTATTATAAACCACCATCAAGCTATAATCGATGGGCAAGACGCTATTGGGAAATCCCTGATTAGACGGTGAGTTATATACCGAGCCTACTGTGGCCGAGCGCCTATGAGCGATCCTAGAATGGCCGAAATATAGAGCCTAGTATGGTTGAGTGCCTATGAGCGAGCCTACTACGGCAGAGTAGTTACATATACCGAGTCTTATAAGATTGGACAACTATTTTACTTACTATATTAAGAGAGTCGAGTTAGTATCAGTAGGTAAGCATATCTTTAGATTATCTTTGACTCCTAGTTACTTTCAATTATTATATTATCAGTTCAGTTTCAGCTTTCAGTTATTTTGTTGCCCTACATACTCGGTACATTATTTTGTACTAACGTCTCTTTTACCAGGGATGCTACATTTCATGCCTAACAGTTGGACAGACCCTCCCAGCAGACAGAGCCAAACATCAGGTTGGTTGGTAAGATCTACTCCCTCCGAGTTACCAGATCTAGACCTTGGAGTCCATTTTATATGTACAGATTTGATGGGGAGGTTGAGGCCCTATCACCACCATGGAACAGTTCAATTATCTCTGGAGGCTTGTCGGCGAGTTTTGTACATTTTGTATATCAATAAATGGTCATGGCGGCTTCATCGGTCTGCACAATTATATATATCAGCTTTTGGGTATGTTTACCCAACAGATGAGAGAGGCACTAAATTAGGACAATCTAAAATACGGCCTCATCGGCCTAAGTTGAGAGTTACCCCTCTAGAGTTTATAGTTACAGAGTTGTACGCTCGTGCCAAATATGGCACTGTGGGCCGGCCACGCCTCTTCGGGTTCGGGGCATGATAGATACAAGTTAGTGTGCAAAAAAAGGGCACCCAATGTCGGTAGGGGTTTCAAGTTGACCCTAACTTTTCATGGCGATCCATGCTTCAAAATAAAAACTCTCAAAAGAAGGAAATCAAATTGAAGTGCCTACAAGGGACAAATGAAGTCGAAAAGGTTAAGTCCCAAGTGGCTAACTGTCTTGGAAAAGTTTGAAGAGTTAAAGATTCCCTAAAGCTCTGAAGATAAAACCTGAAGAAAAAAAAGAGATAAGATTGAAATACCCACGAAGGAAAAATAAAGTTGAAAAATGATAAGTCCCAAGTGAAAAACCATCATGGCAAGGTTTGGAATAGTCAAAGGTTTTTCCAGGGCCAGAAAGGAAATGGGTCTTCAAGAAACAACCAGTCGTAGTTAAAAGTATCAATCAAAGGAGCCATGTCGAGATCAAGTTACTGAAATAATCAAGGCCGCAAAACCAACAACCATAAAAAACAAGAAACGGGTGCAATCCAAATGCAACCTCGCAAAAGCAAGAGAAATCAAAAGAAACTGTGCGAAGACTAAAATAGCTCTGCAAGAACAACCACTCCAAAAAGGGAAGTCTTCTTCAAATTCTTTCCCTAATTTTTCTCATTCTCTAAATAAAAATATGAAAATAAAGAAAATTAAAAATCATGGTAGTATAGGGTCTCTGATCCCTAGCTTCAATTTTCCAATATAGGGTCTTCACTCCCTAGTTGATTTTATTTTAGACATAGAGTCTCCACTCCCTAGTTGATTTCTAATATAAGGTCTCCACTCCCTAGTTGATTTCCAATATAAGGTCTCCACTCCCTAGTTGATTTCATTTTAGACATAGGGTCTCCACTCCATAGTCTCTTTTCCAACATAGGGTCTCCACTTCCTAGTTGACTTTATTTTTAGACGTAGGGTCTCCACTCCCTAGTTGTTTTTCCAACATAGGATCTCCACTCCCTAGTTGGCCGTAGCTGCAATTTTCCAATATAGGGTCTTCACCCCCTAGTTGATTTCATTTCAGACATAGGGTCTCCACTCCCTAGTCTCTTTTCCAACTTAGGGTCTCCACTCCCCAGTTGACTTTATTTTTAGAGGTAGGGTCTCCACTCCCTAGTCGTTTTTCCAACATAGGATCTCCATTCCCTAGTTGACTTTATTTTTCGATGCATGGTCTCCACTCCTTAGTAGATTTTCCAACACAAGGTCTCCACTCCCTAGTTGATATTTTTTTTTTATGTATAGAGTCTCCACTGCCTAGTCTCTTTTCCAACATGTGGCCTCCATTTCCTAGTTGACTTTATTTTTAGACATAGGGTCTCCACTCTCTAATTGACTTTATTTTTAGATATAGGATCTCTGCTCCCAAGTATCATTTCCAACATAGGTTCTCCACTCCCTGGTTGATTTTATTTTTTGACATATAGTCTCCATTCCCTAGTCTTTTTTCCAACATAGGGTCTTCACTCCCCAGTTAATATTTATTCTAGACATAGGGTATCCACTCCCTACTTTATTTTCTAACATAAGGTCTCCACTCCCTAGTTGACTTTATTTTTAGATGTAGGGGTCTCCACTCCCTAATTGACTTTATTTTTAGACATAAGGTTTCCGCTACCTAATTGCTTTCCTGACATAGGGTATCCACTCCCTAGTTGATCTTTATTTTAGAAATTTGGTCTCCACTCCCTAGTCTTTTTTCCAACATAGGGTCTCCATTCCCTAGTTGACTTTATTTTTAGACATAAGGTATCCACTCCACTCCCTAGTTGATTTTATTTTCAGACATAGGGTCTCTACTTCCTAGTCTCTTTTCCAACATAGGGTATCTATTCCCTAGTTGATGTTTATTTTAAACATAGGGTCTTCACTCCCTTGTCTCTTTTCCAACATAGGGTCTCCAATCCCTAGTTGACTTTATTTTTAGACATAGGGTCTCCACTCCCTAGTTGACATTATTATTAGACATAGGGTCTCCACTCCCTAGTATCTTTTTCAACATAGGGTTTTCACTCCCTAGTTTTCGTTTATTTTATACATAGGGTCTCTATTCCCTAGCCTCTTTTCCAACATAGATTCTCCACTTCCTAGTTGACTTTATTTTTATACATAGGTTCTCCATTCCCTTGTCCCTTTTTCCAATATAAGATCTACATTGCCTAGTTTACGTTATTTCAGATATAGGGTCTCCATTCCCTAGTTCTCCCTAGTTGATTTTATTTTAGACATAGGAACTCCATTCGCTAGTCTCTTTTCCAACATAGGGTTTTCACTACCCAGTTGATTTTATTTTGTACATAGGGTCTCCATTTCCTAGTTGTTTCTCCAACATAGGTTCTACATTCCCTAGTTGATTTTGTTTTAGACGTAAGGTCTCCAATCCCTAGTTTGTTTTCCAACATAGGGTCTCCACTCTCTAGTTGAATTTATTTTAGACATAGGGTCTCCACTCCCTAGTTGATGTTTATTTTAGACATAGGGTCTCTATTCCCTAGCCTCTTTTCCAACATAGAGTCTCCACTTCCTAGTTGTCTTTAGTTTTAGACATAGGTTCTCCACTCCCTTGTCCCTTTTTCCAATATAAGATCTACATTGCCTAGTTTACGTTATTTCAGATATAGGGTCTCCATTCCCTAGTTCTCCCTAGTTGATTTTATTTTAGACATAGGAACTCCATTCCCTAGTCTCTTTTCCAACATAGGGTTTTCACTACCTAGTTGATTTTATTTTGTACATAGGGTCTCCATTCCCTAGTTGTTTCTCCAAGATAGGTTCTCCATTCCCTAGTTGATTTTGTTTTTAACATAAGGTCTCCACTCCCTAAGTTGTTTTCCAACATAGGGTCTCCACTCTCTAGTTGAATTTATTTAGACATAGGGTCTCCACTTCCTAGTGATTTTCCTACATGGGATCTCCATTCCCTAGTTGCTATAATTTTGGACATAGGATCTCCACTCTCTAGTCTTTATTTTCACAGGGTACTCCTATTTCGACCTTTTATATTCTTTCAATAATAAAATAGTATAGAGTTTTGTTATAACGAAATTTTCCTAATGAAAATTGGGGCAAAAAATTTCTTTTGTTCTTTTATATTTGTGTCAGCACAAGTTTTACCTCGAGGCTCAGGGTTCAAGATGACCTAAAGAAGACATCTCAATCCAAAATAAAGAAAGGAAAAGACAAGAAGTGAATTCAAGGTACAAAAACGGAGAAAAGATGTGGACTACTCAAGACATGACTGAAGTCACAAGCTTTGCTTGTCCTGTCTTGATTCGAAAATGACGAAGAAGAATGAACTAGACTTCCAGCTAGCAAGCATCAATGTTCACATAGAGTCTGTATGAAGAACCAACTAAAACTCAATATCAAGTTTCAGAAGACTTAGAGATAGGAATCTTGTAACTCGTAGCCGATAGGCTTAGTTAGTTTTTTTTTCATTTCAACTTTGACGTAATAAGTAGTTCATCAGGCAGTAGCAACATTGAAATCACACTTTTCGGAAGTCCCAGCTCTTTCTAGAACTACACTGACTTAATTCCTTTATATTTAAGGATATGTAGGCAACCTCCGAAGCAAGGTTCGGTCAAAGATTTTCAAAATGCTTCCCATGGAGTATCCAATGGGCAAAAATTATTTCTAATTCCTCACATTATCTTTGCCTGAAAACTCTTCATGTTTCCGAGCAAAGAGGGACAACTGTGAGCACGTAATGTTTGCCCAATGAAAAACACTCCAATAAAATCCACTAAAATAGATTTTTTCTAATTGATTTAATTTTTCATAGAATATCTTGTTAATTTTTGTTTGAATTTAGTTGCATATTTAAAATGTAAGGCCCTAAAAATTTTCGATGTGTGTAATTTAAGGTTTTGTGGTGCCGAGTTAGGCTAAAGAAGGCACTAAGGTGTTGAGACCTTTTTGGCAGAAGAATGTAATTCTGTGGTCTGATTTGAGGCCGCAGAATCAATATGTGGACCGCACTCCCATTGCAAAGTGAAGCAAAAGTCGAGCTTAGTTGAAAAACCTTATACAGTGCATTATGTGATGGCAGAACAGGTCTGGGGTGCACTTTGTGACCACAGAAAATATCTATGGGCCGCAGTCCTGCAGCAAATCCATCTCGAAATATCCCAGTTCTGAGAATCAATTGTGCGACCATTTTGCGGGCCACAAATCTATCGTGGGGCCACTTCTGCGATCGCAAACCCGAGTCGGAGGGTTAATTTTTCTACTCTTTTAACCCGACCCAATTTTGATAAATAGCATTTGAAGCTTCATTTGAGATGATTTTCTGGAGAGTTTATAGAGTGGTAGAAGCATTCTTAAGAGAGAAGGAGGGAACCTAGCATTCTTATCATCCATTCTTGCCCAAGTCTTCAAGAGTCAAAGAAGCTAGCCACTAGATTATCATCTATCTGGGTAAGTCCTACCCCTAAGCTTTCATGGAAGAGGTTATAAGTCCAAATATATTATGGGGTTGGAAATAGGGCATGCATGTGGCACCAAGTTGTAGTATGTGGGATTAATGAACTATTTGGGTACTTTCTTATTGAAATTGGTTAAGGGAAGAAGGGATTTTCATTATAAAACCTCGTAGTTTATTTCACAAGTTTGGTGTTTGATAAAATTCCTAAAATAGGAATCTTTCTAATTATTTACCAATTTCCACTATCTTCCTACATATTATTATTATTGCTAAAGGTGTTGGTGCGTTCTAGTAACTTAAGGAAAGCTAAACAACATATGTTGGCTAAACTATCTCTCTCGGAATTGAATTCCATAATATTTTCATAAGTTTAAGTATGGTCTGCTCAAAATTCTTAATTTTCATATTTCGGATCATCCGGATTTCCGAATGAGCCTTACATCGAAAGATAGATGTTCAAAGTACGGTTTCTTATTAAAATGGTATAACTTTGAGAAGTATATTTATATGAAAATTAGTATATCAATTGGGTGAGAAAAACTCGATATGCTTAATACTTCTAATTGCTCTTGCGTGTACCTAAGGTATTGATTGAGTATGTCTGGCTGTTGATAATCTATAAATATATTTAAAAATAAAATAATTTAACTGGGGAGATAGAGTGTGGCTAACGTGCCAAGAATATAAGTTATAATTTTGACTAGTGGTACCAAGGAAATGCGTAGAGCTAATAAGGATTATGAAATGATCCTCTACTCAACTGTTTTAAATTGACTTCGATAATACAATTTCCTAAAAGCTTTTGATACCCAATTCATACCCATAAGTGACTAATTTTAATTAATGCATTACCTTATAAATACATCCAGTGTGACTCGAGTTCATACATACTCCGGTGTTGAAATTATATATTGTAGTGATTGGAAAAGAATAATTATGTGTTCGCTTGTTTATGACTTTGATGTGTGTCTCTACTGTTGCTTGGCATTTTCCCTCCTTTGGAAGAATCCTTTGTGTTTAACGTTCCATTACTACGAACTTGAGGTATTTAATTTATTAAATACTCTATATGCTGGTAATTAGTGATGACCCTTAAAATTAAATGAAGTGAAAGTATGGAATATTAAACGCAACCATCGTGCCATGAATAAAGTACCTTGTAAAAGGCTCAAAGAGCCAAGAAGATATTGTTAATATGAGTGGATGAAAATACTAATAAAGATCAATACAATATGAAAGATTCTGAGATAAATACATTTCTATTTATATTACCTTTGTGTGCAAATCAAACTAAAAATATTTTTAGGAGTATCATTAGCAAAATCAAGGAAGGGTGGGTCATATGGCCCACACTTGAAACTACACGTGCCTATGTAGGGATCGATTGTGATTATTCCCCTTATTTGGGATGAAATTAGAATATTTATGAAGACATGATTATTCCCCTAAATTGGATGAAACTGGTACCTGTGAATTGAAAAAGAAAAAGCCAACCCACACGGCATATGTGAGAAGGCAGCTAGCAGATCGGGTGGAGATCGGATGCCATGTTGCGCATATGGAGGTACTACTCTTGTAACTATGTCAAACTACATTGTCAGTGGGGAGATGGCCTAGATTATCGGACGTGGTCAGACTCCGTGCTAACAAAGACGATGGTATATCGGTGCAAATGATCTCGCAACAAAAATATATATTATTTTCGTACTTTAAAAATCATCAAGTTTCAATTGGACATTTGGATATAATATATTGAGGCTTGTTGTTTCTATGGTTTCTTTTTATTATATGGTTATTCTATTTTGTAAGAGGATGTTTATCTATACATATTAGTGCTATTTGACGACACTAATGTCCGTTTTTCTAGGGCGTTGTATCTTTAATTTATACATGTGGTTCCACAGCAGGCGGCATCATGGTGATAGCGATGTACTCTTTTCAGCTGGCTTGATGAACCCAACTTCAATTCGGGGTCATGTAAAATTTTTTCCTCAATATCTTTTGTTCATTTTCTTATCATGTTTTGAGGTCTAGCCAGAAAATTATTGCCGGCATTTTCTTATTTCTCTTCAGTTGTGCTTAGAGACTTCATAAACAGTTTGTAGGTAGTGCTTGGTTTTGAGAATGGAACTAGAAATTTTGGTATTTGGAAAGACATATTTTTTATTAAATATGTAAACTTATAATATTTTGGAAATTATGGATGAAGTTTTTAATAGAAATGAAATGGAAGTCGTAATAAAATAATTTCAGCATTTGATTAATGAAGTACATCTCCTCTTTATTCATGAATATTTGGGTAGAATGAAATATTGGGCTTGTCCATCCGGGTTTACTCGATTGAGCGTCGGTCACGCTATGTGATTTTGAGGCATGACATAAAATATATGAAAACATCATAAAATGTCCAAAATCTTAATTGCATAGTATTTTAGGTTTTATTTGTATTTTTAGGATTTAATTACGTTATTAGTTCCATTATAAAATGAAAATCACAAAAATACCGTGGTCATTTTATATTTTTAGCTTTTAGTCCTAAATTATTTATTTTTATCATTAGTTTTAAGTTAATTAATTATTTAAATAGTACGTAGGTTAATTTTATGATTTAGAATTAATTTAGGATTTAGTTAGGAATTTAAATTAATTTTATAGAATTTAAAATCAAAGAAAACAGTTCAAGCGTGGTAATTTACTTATTAACCAGAATCAAGTCATTTCCGGATGAGCTTAAAACAATCACTTTGTTCCAAATTGTTTTAAAATGACAAACCTTAGAATTGAGCAATGGACCAATATCACATTTAGCCCAATCTATGAGAATACTATAACATCCCAACTGATCGTTTTGCCTTCTAGAACCATGTTCTCCTAGGTATGACTTCTCGTACATGTTTTCATTGCTTTATGACTTGCGAGAATGGATAGTTCGGGATTTGAAAAGGTTCGAGCTGAAATCAGAATACTTGGTTCCTTAAGGTTGGTTTAAATGTCAAGTTTTAATTCAGTCAATATTTTGAGTAAAACGATATCGAAATTAGGATTTGGCAGTTCCAATAGGTTTGTATGATGATTTTGTACATGGGCATGTGTTCGAATCGGGTTTTAGACGATCGGGTAGCGTTTCGGTGCCTAATAGTGAAAATTGGCATTTTGAGCAAATTCCATAAGTTTTGGTTGAAAATGGATTTTTACATTCTAGACGTCCATTTGAGATTTCGAGCCCGGGAATAGTTGGTTATTTTGGACTTAGGAGCGCGTCCAAAAGTGGATTCTAAAGTTGTTTCAGATCCATTTGGCGAAAGTTAGACAATTTGCAGCTTTTGGAAAGTTTGATCAAGGGTGGACGTTTTAGTATCGAATTGGGATTCCAGTTTCGGAAGATGGAGTAGGTATGTAATGTCATTTAAGACTTGCACGCTAAATATGGAGTCATTCAAGTTGATTTGATGGGAATCGGACGCTAGGGAGTGTGTTTAGAAGTTTTTGAGTTCATGAGTGAATTCATGCGTATTGGCATCCAATTCGTGGTTTTTTTATGTTATTTCAATGTTTCAATTGTGCGAGCAAGTTTATATGATGTTGTTAGACTCGTATGGGTGTTTAGCGTGGAGCCCTGAGGGTTCGGGTGAGTTTTGGACATTCGGAATGGATGAAAAAAACTCCAGATTTCTTGTGTTTCTTGGCATCAATTGCAGGTCACGCAAATGTGATAGATAGTTCGTAAATGCGAAGATCGCATTTGAGAGGAGAGATTCACAATTGTGAAGAATTTTGACTGGGGCATAATTTATACTTGCGACACCTGAGCCGCATTTGCGACACCTGAGCCGCTTTTACGACCTCAGGAATGTGGCATTTGGGACCCCTATGTCGCATTTGCTACCTTAGCTGTTGAAGCTAGTCTTCACATTTGCGACAGATTTATCTCTTTTGCGAACCTGGTGTCACAAATGGATTACTTCATATCTTGGGCGATTTTTGGAGCTTTTGGAAGAGGTTTTTCCCCTAACACTTCGAGGTAACTAATGTCTACACAACATGAGTTAAATACATAGATTATGGGTAGATAAACATGTAAAAATTAGTGAAAATCAAGGGTTTAGATAAAATCCGGGTTTTTTATAAAAATGAGATTTGCCACAAAATTGATTATGGAACTTAGTAAAAATCATATATTCATGTTCTTAAGGTTATGGATAACAACTTTCTTCAAAATTTCCGAAATTTGGGCATGAGGGTCCGTCGATGAATTTTAAGAATCTTGCATTTTGGGTTGCGAAATCACTTTAGTAGTGAGGATATGAACATTTTGCATAGATTGATTAATTTATGTGATTGTTTCCAGTCATTTGACATAATTTGGAGGTTTGGGCGCATTCTTGAATCGGGAAGTAGTCTTTAAGACGAGGTAAGTATATTTTCGAACCATGCAAGAAGGACTTTACCCCATAGGTGAACTAAATTAATGTGTAGTTAATTTTGGGGGCTACATATGTAAGATGTGACGCGAGTCCGTACGTAGCTACTATTCGTAATATGTTCGGATAGATTTAGCTTACACCATTCTTTGTGGACACCGTTATATGATTATATTTGTTAATTGTAACAAATGGAACTAAGTTGAGGATTTTTAAAGAATTTCCTTTATTCGAAAAGAATCGAGAAAGTTTATGATATATTGATAAATGCATATTTGGCCGCTTCGCAAGTATATTCTACAAGCAGGGTTATTCTTTCCACTATTCTCATGGGAGTGGGCCGTTCGCCTCAGCAAGTTAATAGATGCAACTATGTCTCTTGCCATTCGACTTGCAGCAGTGCACAATTTATATTTATGATGGATCGGATCGAACATTCTCGGTAGAATTCGTGCGAGATAATAAAATTGGAGGTCCCTTTTATAATTGTATAAAATTCATTGTTTGAGATATCATTTGATTAAAATGAAGTAAATGATTTGAGTTCTTAAATATGGTGAAATAAGTTATTTCTTGTTCTGAGTTTTATTGTTATCTCTATATATCATGCTTTATTAGAATTTCATATTTTCATATTGTTGGCCCTTAGTAAGTGTCGTAGTCGATCCATCGTCACTACTTCTTCAAGGTTAGACTAGATACTTACTGGTTACATATTTTAATATACGCACGCTACACTTCTGTACTATATTATACAGGATTAGAGGCAGGTGCATCTAGTCACCAGTCTGGCACAGATTTGATCCCCGTTTTGAGACTTCATGGTGAGATGACTTCTGATCCGTTCTTCAGCCACTAGAGTCTTCTTTATGATATATTTTTCTGCATATTTCCTTTCAGACAGTATATTAGTAATAATACAATTAGATCCGCTCTTCATAGACAAACTTGGGATTTGTGATCCCAAGTAAGATTGATTTAGGATCATGGGATCCTTTTCTATCAAATATGAAGGGTTGTAGCACAAAATGTACTTCTAAGTAATTACCCGATAGATCATATATCTATCTATGTGAAGAAGAAATCATGTAACAAAGGAGATTCTTATTTGTACAAATGGTACTTCGAGCTTGGAACGAGCATGAAGAGATTAACGATACTTCTTTATCTGTTGATTTGTTCTGCTGGATCGTTTGCTCAAGATCTTTGATCTTTCTTTTGTATATTCTAATAGAATCTCCATATACTTGTGACACCAGGTCTTGGCACACACACTAGTAGACTTATGATTTTTGATTTGTTTACATGATTACGATTTGTACTCATTGCTTCCGTTGTTTATGTTACACTAGAAAATTTCTAAATCTTTTTTACGATAGATTTCATGTCAGCACCAAGCTTTCAGGAGGTCATGGGTTGTATGTTGTGGCTCATGGATTCTATGACCCAGACTTGTTTATTCCCAACAGACCCGGCCATATCTCAGGCGGGGGGAGGGAGGGGGGAGCACAGACCCCTAGTGCTCAGGCTCCTAGGCGTGCAACTACAGTATATCAGTCTTTAGGTACACTACCCATGGGTGGAGCCCAACCAGTTGCAGTGGTTGTACCTGAGCCTAGACCATGTGCGACTGGCTAGCTGTAGAAGCTTTTGGCAGATAGACTATTCTACAACCTCCTGTCTTCGGAGGTGACCGACATGAGGATCCCCAGAACTTTATTGATAGGTGCAGGAATAGACTACACAACATGAGGGATATTAGAGTCCATGGGGGTGGATTCACTACTTTCCAGTTTGAGGGCAAGGCCCATAGATGGTGGCAGTCTTATCTTCTCGACAGGCCAATGGGTTCTCCTCCTATGATTTAGGACCAATTTACACAGCTTTTCTTGTATAGGTATATTCCACCCTCCTAGAGAGAATAGTTGCAGTGTCAATTTGAGCATCTCGAGTAGAGTCAGATGTCAGTGATTGATTATGAGGCGATATTCTATGAATTGTCTAGCAGTACTTATGATACTTCCTGCTAACGTAGAGAGAGTGCAGATATTTCTTGCGGGGTTGTACCCCAATATTTGGTCTATTATGTCCTGGAAGGTTGAGATGGGTACTGATTATCACCTAGTAGTGGAGATTGCTCGGAGGATTGAGGGATACCGCTAGAGGGGTAGAGAGTAGATGCAACAGGACAAGAGGACTAGTTTCTCTAGAGAGTTTAGAGGTGTTCAGCTAGGGGCAGAGGTAAGTTTGTAAGTGTTAAGCCTAGTAAACCCATATATCAAGCACCACCACCACCTCAAGGTAATCCAGAACGACCCTATTTTAGTGCTATGCAAGAGAGTTCTTACCGCCCACCAGCTCATCAAGGTTCTTCTAGTGCCTATTTCAGTGCCATGTCAGAGATTTCATACCGCCCCTCAGCCATCCAGGGTTCTTCTAGTGGCTATTCAGTCCATCAGGGTAAGAGCTCGGGGCAGCAGTTTATGGTACCGAGGGGTTGTTACAGTGTGGAGATCCGGGTCACATGAAACATTTTGTCTCAAACTTCGGGGCAAGGTAGTACAGTAGGTTCATAAGCCCATGATTGCAACACCATACATTCGACTACCTAGAGGTGGGGAAGGAGGTTAGGGGCCGTCCTAGCGATGGAGTCCAGGTAGGGGGATGTCAACCAGCTATTTTTCAGTCAGGTGAAGGCCAGCCACCTGACACTCCAACTAGATTCTATGCTTTTCCGGCTAGACCAGATGTAGTGGGCTCAGATGTCGTGATACAAGTATTATTTTTTTCTATTGTAGGAAAGCTTCAGTGTTATTTGATCCAGGATCAACCTATTTATATGTGTCATCTCTGTTGCTCATTATTTGGATATTTCTTGTGAGTCCTAGGGTACCCCTATTTATGTGACCATTCCTGGGGGTGATTTTGTGGTTGTGGATCGGATCTATCGATCCTGTATGGTCATATTTTGTGGTTACAATACTAGAACAGACCTTCTGTTATTTGATATAAACGACTTTGAGGTCAGCTTGAGCATGGACTAATTATCGCCATATCAAGCAATCCTTGAATGCCATTCCAAAACTATTAACTTAGCAATGCTAGAGTTACCTAGATTGGAATGGAAGGGTTCGTCTGTCAATACATCCAGTCTGGTTATCTCTTTTCTGAAGGCTCGACATATGGTCGAGAAGGGTTGTTTGGCTTATCTAGCCTATGTTCGGGATACCACCATAGAGTCTCCGATAATTGATTCAGTGCCAGTAGTCTGGGCATTTGCCAATGCGTTTCCTTTGACCCTCCACGTATGCCATTTGATCGTGCTATTGATTTCTGAATTGACTTGGCTCCTGGTACCCAGCCTATATCTATTCCACCGTATTGTATGGCTCCAAAAGAGTTGAAGGAGTTGAAGGAGAAACTTGAAGATTTGTTATCAAAGGAGTTTATTAGACTAAGTGTGTATCACCTTGGGGTGAGCCAGAGTTATTTGAAGAAGAAGGATGGAACTATGCGGATGTGTATTGATTACTGTCAGTTGAACAAAGTTACCATCAAGAACAAGTACCTATTGCGGCGCATCGATGATTCGTTTGCCTAGTTGCAAGGTTCTATATTGTTCTCTATGATCGTCTTGAGATCAAGGTATCATCAGTTGAAGATTCGGGACTCAGATGTTTTAAAGACTGCTTTTCGTACTAGATACAGTCATTATGAGTTTCTAGTGATGTCCTTCGACTTAACTAATGCCCTAACAACATTTATGGATTTGATGAATAGATTTTTCAGGCCTTATATTGATTTTTTTTTTCATGGAATTCATTGATGACATCTTGATATACTCATGTATCCTGGGGGAGCACGAGCAACATTTTAGAGTTGTGTTCCAGACTTTGGGGGAACAGAAACTATATTTCTAAGTTTTCCAAATGTGAGTTTTGGTTAGATTTTGTGGAGTTCTTAGGGCATATTCTATCAGGCGAGAATATTAAGGTGGATCCCAAGAAGATAGAGGCAGTTTAGAGTTGGCCTCAACCTACTTCGGCGACTGAGATTAGGAGTTTCTTAGGGCTAGCAGGTTATTATCTCCAATTTGTGAAGGGCTTCTCATCCATTACATCACCTTTGACTAGACTGACCCAGAAGGGTGCTCCATTCAATTGGTTCGGTGATGATGATGGTGAGCTTTCAGAAGCTCAAGATGGCCTTGACTACAACATTGGTTCTAGTGTTGCCTTTCGGATCATGGATATATGTTGTGTATTGCGACTCGTCACACATAGTCTTTGGTTGCGTGCTGATGCAGGGGGCGAGTTATTGCATATGCTTCACATCAGTTGAAGCCCAATGAGAAGAATTATTATGTTCACAATTTGGAGTTGGCTGCAATTGTTCATGCTCTTAAGATCTGGAGGCATTATCTTTATGGGGTGTCATGTGAAGTTTACATTGATCACCGTAGTTTACAGTATGTTTTCAAGCAAAGGGATCCAAATTTGAGGTAGTTCAGATGGCTTGAGTTACTGAAGGATTATGACATCATCATTCTTTATCATCCAGGCAAGGCAAATGTACTCGCGGATGCCTTGAGCAGAAAGGCGGAGAGCATAGATAGCTTGGCATTCATTTCAGTAGAGGAGAGGCCACTAGCTTTGGACATTCAGTACTTGGATAATAGACTTGTGAGGTGGGATATTTCAGAGTCGAGCTGAGTTCTTGCATGTTTTTTGCCCATTCCTTACTATTAAAGTAGATCAAGGCTCGACAATTTGATGGTTTTCACTTGGAAGTTCTCATAGAGACGGTACTATAGGGTGGTGCCAAGGAGGTTTCTATTGGCGAGGATGGTGTCCTACGACTCCTGGGTTGTCTATGTGTTCCTAATGTCGATGGCTTGAGGGAGAGGATTCTAGATGAGGCATGTAGTTTTCTGTATTTTTTCATACAGGTGCTATAAAGATGTATCGGGACCTGAGACAGCATTATTTGTGGAGGCGGATGAAGAAAGACATAGTTGAGTATGTAGCTAGGTGCCTAAATTGCCAGCAAGTTAAGTACGAACACCAGAGGCTAGGTGGCTTACTCCGGCAGATGACTATACCAGAGTGGAAATGCGAGCGCATTACTATGGACTTCGTACTAAGGTAAACCCTCAGTTCACTTTGCATTTCTAGAGAGCCGTACAAATTGAGTTGGTGACCCATGTAGAGCTCAGCACTACGCTTCATCCATAGACCAATAGCTGTCAGAGCGGATAGTTCAGATCTTAGAAGACCTACTCAGAGCATGTGTATTGACTTTGGGGGACAATGGGATCAGTTCTTGCCTTTGGCCGAGTTTGCTTACAATAACAGTTATTAGTCCAGGATTGAGATGACTCAGTTTGAGTCTTTAATGGTCAGCGATGTCATTCTCCTATCGGGCGGTTTAAGCCTGGCGAGGCTAAGTTATATGTTACTGATTTAGTAAAGGATGCCTTGGAAAAAGGTAAAATATATTCAAGAACGTCTTCGCACAGCACAGTCCAGATAGAAGAGTTACGCGGACCAGAAGGTCATGATGTGTCATTTATGGTAGGCGAGATGGTTCTCTTGAAAGTCTCGCCAATGAAAGATATTACAAGATTCGAGGAGAAGGTCATGCTAATCCCCAGGTTTATAGGCCCATCAGGAGTTCATCCAGTTTTTCACATGTCTATGCTCCGGAGGTACCAGGTGACTTATCCCATGCGTTAGACTTCAGCACTATACAATTAGATGAGAGCCTAGTGTCACGGGATGAGTATTTTGCGCAGCTAACCCGTGCAGCACTTAGACAACTTGCCAAAGGTTGCTAAGTAAGCCTAGAGCTTCTCGAACTAGAAAAGAAAGCAATGAAGCCAAATGAAGAACTTGTATTGCACTAAAGAGAGATTTACAAGGCTTGAGTTGCTAGTAGTATTCTTGTTGTTGTGTATTCTTAAATTCCAAATGACATCCCATATTTATAGGGGAGGCTTACAAGCTCTAGAGGTTCTAGAGAGTTCTATAGCCTTCTAGCTATGTACATGTCCTAGACATCTATGGAGAGTTCTACTACATTCTAGGTAGATACATGTGCTAGAATTCTATGGAGAATTCTAGAATGTTCTATAGAGTTCTAGAGAGTTCTAGAGAGTTCTAGAATATTTACAAGCTCCAATGTGCTAGAGTTGTCTAGAATGTTCCGGAGTTGGGCCAAGCTAGGACTCTTGGCCTTGTGTTGAATCTCTAGCCCAAGATTGTGGATGATTGGGCTATCAACTTGGGCGGTCCGCAACACTAGGCTACAAGGAGGAGCCAGTTGCCATTGTTGTTAGATATGATTGCAAGTTAAGGTCCAAGAGCATTTCTACATTAAAGGTTTAGTGGAAGGCCAGCCAGTAGAGGAGGCGACTTAGGAGTCCTATGAGGACATGCAGAGCAGATATCCATACTTATTCAGCACTTCAGGTATGAATCTAAACCCATTCGAGGATGAACGTTTGCTTAAGAGGTGGAGAATGTAACAATCCAACAGGCCGTTTTGCCTTCTAGAATCTCGTTCCCATAAGTAAGACTTACCGTACATGCTTTTACTGTTTAATGACTCGCGGGTTGGATAGTTCGATATTTGGAAGGGTTCGAGACGACCAGAACACTTGGTTCCTTAAGGTTGGCTTAAAGGCCAAGTTTGACTTCAGTTAACATTTAGAGTAAATGACCTCGAAATCAGAATTTGCCGTTTTTAATAGGTTCGTATGATGATTTCGGACTTGGGCGTATGTTTGGATCGCATTTTGGAAGACCCGGGAGTGTTTTGGTGTCTAATAATAAAAGTTGGCATTTTGAGAAAATTCCATAAGTTTGGGTTGAAATAGATTTTTACATCTCCGACGTCCGTTTGAGATTCCAAGCCTGGGGAAGCTCTATATGGTGATTTTAAATTTATGAGCGTTTTCGGAAGTGGATTCGAAGGTCCGTATGTCATTTTGAAGCCATTTGACGGAAGTTAGAAAACTTGAAGTTTTTAGAAAGTTTGACCGAGGGTTTACTTTTTGATATCAGGTTCAGATTCCACTTTCGGAAGTTGGAGTAGGTCCGTAATATCATTTAAGGCTTTCACATAAAATTTGGCGTCATTATTAGTTGATTTGATAGGAATCAAACGCGCGGGGTGTTTTTAGAAGTTTTTGAGTTCATGAGCGCATGCGTATTGATCGGATCGGACTTAGCACATTTTGGATTCGAATTTTGGATTTTGAATTCTAGAAAATGCAATCCGAGTTATATCGGATCGGATCAAATTTTAAAGTTTTGATATGATCGGATTCCAGATCGTATTATTATGCCTTGAAGTTGCAAACTAATATGTATATTTCTTTGTAAAAGAGGCAATACATTAACAAAAATTCATGTTTATGCAATTATGAGAGTATTATGGTATCAATATAGCTAAATCCAGCAATTGTAAAGGTAATAGTTCGGAGGAAGATGGAAAAGAAGTACTGACTATCCGAAATTAAAGTTTAGCATTTATACATGCGCTAATAATTTTGGATTTCGGATCGGATCGAATTAAAATATATCAATCTGAATCCGATACGAAATTCGAAATATTAATAAACACAATTCAAAATCCGATCCAATCCAAAATTCGAAATTGAATGGATCGGTTCGGATTTAGGATATTCGATCTGAATGAACATTCCTACATTCTTGAATCGGGAAGTAAGCTTTGAGACGAGGTAAGTCTCTTTTCTAATTATGTAAGAGGGATTTTACCCCATAGGTGAACTAAATTAATATGTGTTGGTAATTATGGGGGCTATATACGTACAAAGTGACGAGAGTCCGTACATCGCTACTGTTCCAGTTATGTCCGAGTAGATTTAGACTTACACCATGCTTTGTGGGAATCGTTATTTGATTATATTTGGTAATCGTAACAAATGGAACTAAGTTGAGGAATTTTAAGAATTCAAAAGCTACATGTTGAATTTCCTTTATTTGAAAAGAATCTAGAAAGTTTATGATTTATTGATAAATGCATGTTTGATCGCTTCGCAAGTATATTCCACGACCGGGATGATTATTTCCACTACTCTCATGGAAGAGGTACATTCGCCTCGGCATGTTATAGATGGATCTATGGTTCGTGTTGTTAGACCCGCGGGAGTGCACAATGTACATTCATGTTGGATTGGGCAAATGTCCTCAGTGGAATTCATGCGTGATAATAAAACTAGAGGTCCCTTTTATAATTTATATAAATTCATTATTTGAGAGATTATTTGTTTAAAATTAAGGAAATGATTTGGGTTCTTAAATATGGTGAAATAATTAGAATTTCATATATTGTTGGCCTTAGTAAGTGTCGGAGTCGACCCCTCGTCACTACTTCTCCGAGGTTAGACTAGATACTTATTGGGAATATATTTTTATGTACTCAAGCTACACTTCTGTACTTAATTGTATAGTATTTAAGGCAAGTGCATCTGGTCACCAGTCCGGCACACACATTTGATCCCTGTTTCAAGACTTTACGGTGAGCTGCCTTCTGAGTCGTGCTGCAGTAATTGGAGTCTTCTTTATGATATATTTTCTGTCTATTTTCTTTCGGAGAGTAGACTAGTATTCTTTTGTATATTCTACTAGAATGCCCATATACTTATGACATTTCTTGGCACACACACTAGCAGACTTATGATTTTGGATTTATTTACATGATTATGATTTGTATTCATTACTTCCCTTATTTATGTTACATTGGCAAATTTTTAAATCTTTTTGACAAATAAAGAAATGTTATCCACTTAGTAATTCATTTAAAGAGGAAACCATTAGTTTAATCAGTGTTAGCTTTCCTAACAATGGTGTCGGGCGCCATTACAATCTATATTAGAATTGGACCATGATAAAGACTATCTTCGAATCAATAAAGGCCTAACACCAGCCTAAGAATTTATTAGCCTGCCCACCCATACACTCCCAAAACATATCCATAATCCATGATGTTTTCCGTAAATATCCCCAAACATTATTTAAAAAAAGAGTTTAACTTTGAATATTATAGCTTGCTTTAGGCGAGATTAATAATAAATCATCATGCATATGGGTATGATTCCTGTGATATAGTCATGATACATAAATACAACTCGAGAACGCATGACTTGATGACAACGTCAACTAATAATGACGTGATTCGCAATGTGTACAAAAATAATAAGTGCGCGACATCGCGACTTATTTAAATAAATTCTAAATCCTAAAGACAATTAAAAGTCTATTAAAAGCGGTCAAGGGTAAATTACACAATAGGTTTAAAGCATATAATAAACCAGATAATTAGGCCAATTATTAATAGTTGAGCGATCGTGTTAAAATTACAAAATTCGAGAGTGCCTCGCACTTTCTCCCGGATTAAATAGAATTCCTTACCCGGTCTTTTGATTTTCGCAGACTTTAAACAGCGTCAAATTTCCTTGATTTAGAATTTAAAATAAACAGGTGACTTGGGACACCGTAAATTATTCCATGTGCCGACCCTAAATTAAATAAATTATCCTATTTCGATTAGTATTATTTTAATTGGAAAAACTCCATATTCCTCGGAAAAAGGAGGTGTAACACCGGTTATATCATTTTATTATATATATATATATATATATATATATATATATATATATATATATATATATATATATATATATATATATATATATATATATATATATATATATATATATATATATATATATATATATATATATATATATATATATATATATATATATATATATCTCCGCACGTGTGTTGCACGTGGAAGCTGAGTCTTATGGTACATTTGTAAAATAAATATTGAAATATTAAAATAAAACTTTGAGTAATACATGAAAAAATAGAATATAAATTTTTCTAAATAAGTCGAATATACATCGCGACTTATTTAAATAAATTCTAAATCCTAAAGAAAAACTAAGTTGGAATAACTAATAATTATTTTACATACTGTCAAAATATATTTAGTTTCCTTAACCTACAGGATAAAAATAAAGAACATAAGATTAAAGAAATATTTCATAAATATTTTAGAAATCATACAGTAGATGAAAAAGATATAAAGTTTTTCATTGATATTGTTTATAAATATACTCTAGAAAAATTAACTATGGATGAAAAATGTGAAGATAAATTAGTAGAAGAACATATTGAAATACTATATAATATTATAGAAAATATGGAACATATAGATGACACCACTACCTCAGTATCTACTGAAGACTATCTAAGTGATGATTAAAATGGAAGCCATTAATAATAAAATGGAAATAATAAATAATAATATTTTGGAATCAAATAAAGTAATATTAGAACAGATAAAAGAAAATATAGAGACAGAAATTAAAAATATAAAGTTAAGAATACTACAAAAGAAAAAGAACCTATAAATAAAACTGGCTATGTCAATATACCAGGATTAGGATGGATGCCAATTAAAGTGTCAATAACTACTGAAAAAATAAAAGAAGAGTTATGAAAAGAGGAGAATAAGTAAAAATTAAATATATGGAAAATAACAAAATAAAAGAAATGTCAAATTTGAATAGAATATTTATTAAGCTAAATGATAATTATAGACTTATGCAAAAACAAGATAATACTATAGAATCACCTTTAGAACAAATAGTAAGATTAACCAAAGAAAATAATGAGGAAAACAATAACGAATCATGTAGTAATAATAGTGATAGTAGTACAATTAGTTATGACATCACTAAAAGAAAGAACATGAGAAAGAAAAAGATAACCCTGAAAGATATTTATGATAAATTAGATAAAATGTAAAAAAAGAGTACAAAAATTAGAAAAACGTGTATTTAAAAAGAAAAAACGAACAATAAATTCTGACCCTTAAGTATCTAAAAATAGACTAGATTCAGATACAACGACATATATAAGCTCAGAAGAAGAAAAAGATGATAAGAAATTAGTAGAAGTAATAGATAAAATAGAAAATAATTCAGATATTAATATGGACGAAGATAACAATTCAGACACCTCTACTGACTTGATAAAGAAAACAACTAAATTACATATAGAAACTAATGAATTAAAAGATACAATTAAAGATGAAGATATAATAACAAATCATATAAATATGACTAAACCAGATAGCCTAGAAAATAGAAAAGAATTTTATACAACTTTCGCAACAGGAAGAGATAAAGGTTATAAAAAAAGAGGTTATTATGAAAAAACAGATTATTCAAAACAACATAGGAATGATAAAATATGGGGATCAAGATTAATAAGAGGAATAGCAGAAATAGTAAAAACAACTACATGAGAAAATACTAACTCTTTTTTAGACTTAGACTACTCTGAAGATATAACTAAAGAAATACAAAAATGGTCAGCAAAAACAGAGAAAACGATTTTAGAAACAAAATTACCCATAGAAAAAGTAGGACAATATATTGTAACCACCATAGTAGGAAATGTTAAAGGATGGTATGAAAATTTAGGAGAAGAAATGATAAAAGCATTACATGCAGCTACAGATGCTAATGCACAGCCTACAACAGATGTAAGTAAAATACTTCAAAAATTTGTAATATCAATTACAGCCGAATTTAGTACGCCAGGAGCAGAAAATTCAATGATTCGTAAAAATATAGAAAAAATAAGAAATAATCTATTAAATTTAGTTATTTGTGATTTATGCTACTATGAAGAATATGTATGTGAATTTAGTAATTATTTTCATAAAGGAAGATTTAATAATAATGAGAAACCTATGATCTTAGACTTATTCCTACATAAATTACCATATCCAACTAATTTATTAGCATTTAAAGACTATAAAATAGAAGCTAAATCAATAGACACCTTAGGAACTAGGATAGAATATGTAAGAAATTGGATAAATGATAGATGTACTCAAGCGACAAATCTTAGAAATTTATTACAATCAGATATACATTTATGTTGTACAAAATATAAACCAAGTAAATACGGATGTAGTAAAAAATATCCTAAACAAATAAGAAAACACTATAAGAAAAGAAATAAGAAATACATTAGAAGAAATTACAATTTAAGGAATTTTACAAATAATAATAAAAAACGAAGATATATAAATAAAATAAAATATAGAAATTACTTCAAAAAGAATCCTAAAAATGTAAATATTATAATTGTGGAAAAATAGGACACATATCCACAGAATGCAAAGAACCTATACAAAAACAAATAAAAGAAATCCAGTTAGATAATGATGAATTTATAGATATAGATATAGTTAAGCAAGAAATAGATACAGACAACTTTTCTAGTGAAGATGAAATAATTGAATCAGATATAACAAGTGAAGAAGAAGATGAATCAGACTGAAATAGGAGAAACAAGTGATAAAGATATAATAATAAACTATACACAAGACATAGATTATGAGAAACAACAGATAATATTTGATGAAAAAATTTATGATAAAATTAGGAAAGAAGAATTAGACCTTACACCAGACTTAGTTTTTAAAAATCAATTCTGGAATAAAACCTTAAAAATTAAAAAAACAAAATTATTATATAATCACTAAAAAGAATTTGTATTAGACATAAAACATTTAAATGGAAAAACAATGATACCTTTAGTATATAAACATCTAATTGAAGAAGAAACTAAAAATATTAAAAATAAACATGACCTAAGATACTGCTATTTCGGAGGAATACAGATTATGTTATATGCACATAAAGAAGGTATAGATACACCAATAGAAATATATTAAGCAGATGATAGAATAACTCATCCTATAGAACAATCCATATTAACACATTTAACAGGAAATCTAATATACCAAAAAGCTAAATTCTTATTTAAACCTGATTTTAATATAAGTATGACAGAACAAAATATAGACAAAGCATTGACGATTTATTGGAAAATTAATGGAATAGAAATGTTACCAGGAAGTAAAGTACTAACTATCAAAGCAAAACAATTATACGTATTAAGCAATAAACCAGGAATAAATAAAAATAAAAGAAAAGGATTAACATATATAAGTATAATCTTTGAACCTATCCTAAAAGAAATACCTAGGAAAGAACAATTATATATACTACCTAACCAAAACCAAGACTTAGAATTAGTAACTCATAATTTAGAGCAACGAAGAAATCTTCTTAATAGAAGTATGAGCAAAAGGAATCTAAACATAATACCTAGAATTAGGAAAAATATATCAGACCAATGTTACGAAAATCGATATTATATAAAATGAAGAATAATAAGAAATGGAATAAGAATACTAGTACCAATCTTAATTGCTACTAATGCAGGAGAAAACTATATAGCTGAACAACTAATAAGTGAGATTGATAAGATAGAAGAAAGTAATCACACATATACAAATTTTATTACACAACAAGAAGTAACAAGTATGGGAAAAATAAATAGCCCAATAGAAATAGGAGGATTATTATTCAACATAAAAGTAGAAGTAATGGATAATGAACCAAAAATTATACTAGGAATTAAATGGTTAAATATGGTAGAACCATGGAATCTAACAGAATCAGAATTAGAAATAACAGTTAATACAATGATAATTAAGATAAAAAGAGAAACAATTAATGCTATAAATATAATAAAAGAAAATATATGAGTCATGAAGAAATACATATCTTAATTAAAGTAAAATGTGAAGGATATAACAGTAGATATTATACAGCATATATAGATACATGAGCTGGAACTAATATATGTAGAAGAAAAGTATTACCAGAAGAATATTGGAAGGAATTAAAAAATTCAATTATAATTGCTCGATTTAACCAAGAAGGAAATCTAGTCAGACACAAAGCTATAAATATAACAATACAAATATGGGATAAAGAACTAGTACTAAATGAATTATACCCATGTGATGAAATATTTCATGATATAATATTAGGTTATAAAAGATTCTTAAAATATTATGAAATTACAACTACAAGGAATTATTTATTATTAACTACCCCTTGCAAGCAGAAAATAGTAGCTAAAAGAACCTTGGAAAAACAAAGTGAACTAATACCTTGGATTAAAGGAGATAGTAAAATTAAACAATCACTACCTTGTAAAAGTAAAGACAATAAATTACAAGTAAGTGAGATTAGTATTGAAGAAGAAATAACTAACGAATTTAAAGAAGTATTTAGTGAAGACCCATTACAAAATTGGCAAAAATACAAAACCCAAATACCTATTAAATTACTAAAAGAGGACGATTTAGTTTATAAAAAACCTATGAAATATACTGAAGAGGATATGATTCAATTTAAATTACATATAACAGAATTATTAAAAGGAAATTTTATTAGATCTAGTGAATCTAAACATAGTAGTCGGCATTCATAGTAATGAAACACATTGAACAAAAAAGAGGAAAATCTAGAATGGTAATAGACTATAAAGACTTAAATAAAAAGACAGAAACATTAAATTATCCAATACCAAATAAAGCAGTAATATTAAACAAAGTTAAAGGTTAGGAATGGTTCAATAAATTTGATTGTAAATCAGGATTCTATCATATTAAAATAATAGAAGAACATAGGCATTTAACAGCTTTCTCAATACCCAGTGGATTTTATGAATGGAATGTATTACCTTTTGGATTTAAAAATTCCCCAGGATATTTCCAAAAATTTATGGATACATATCTTGGAAATATAGATGGAATTATTGTATATATAGATGATATATTATTATTCACTAAAACGAAGGAAGATCATATAAAATTATTAAAAAGATATAAGAAAATAATAAAAGACGCAGGAATAGCTCTAAGTGAAAAGAAAGCAGAAATATTAAGGAATAAAAAAGAATTATTAGGTATAAAGATAGATAGAAATGGCGTAGAGATGCAAGAACATATATTAAAAAAGATTGCAGAACACATGGAAGAATTAAAAGAAAAGAAACAATTACAAAGTTTTTTAGGATTAGTAAATCAAATTAGAAATTATGTACCTCATTTAAGTGAAAAATTAGTACCGCTACAAAAGAAATTAAAAACAAAAACAACAGTATTTGAATGGACTATAGAAGATAAAGAAAACCTAAAAAGAGTAAAGGAATATTGTAAGAAATTACCCAAATTACAAATCCCAGAAATAAATGAAAAAATAAAATGGATAATTTATACAGATGCATCAGATTATGCTTTTGGAAGTATGTTAACATATGTAAATATGAAAAATAACACACAACATATTACATCATTCAACTCAGGAACTTTTAAAGAAAATGAAATAAAATAGGAAATAAATAGAAAGGAATTATTAAGCGTATTAAAAGCATTATTATACTATGAGATATATATAGCACATACACATTTTATATTAAGAACAGATAATACCCAAGTTAAATTTTGGTTAACAAAGGATTTAATGAATCAATCAATTACTACCAGAAATATTAGAAATATAGTATGTCAAATATCTTTATTTAATTTTGATATTTAACTAATCAGTACTAAAGATAATTTTATTGCAGATTTTTTATCTAGACATATGATGCAGGGATAGCTATAAGCTTATAAAGAAGCATTTTATTATGATTGACAGGTACAACCTGAACAAGGGGAAATAGTACAAAATCTATTACAAGACATATTACAAAAATTACAAGGAATGGAGAAAAATATTGAAAAGATGGAAAGCAGAATTAGCCATATGCAAGATGGCAAAAAAGAGCAAGAAATAGACCTACAAGAATTTAAAGAGATAACAATTAGCCAAGAAAAATATGACAAAAAAGATAAAGGAAAAGTGATAGAAGTTACTACTCACCAAGCCAAAAAACTCAAACCTTTCAATATCCAACTTAGACCAAAGCAACCCATACCTAAAAGGACAGATTTTATTTACCAATTACCAAAACCTCAGACAAATACTTACAGTGAAATCACCAAAAAACCTACACAAAATCTATTCGTGCAAAGAATACACAACTACCTGAACCAATTCATACAAGTCGCCAACTACCTAAACAAGAACATACAATCACCAGACTATAACCCAGAAACTTATTGGATGGCAAACCAAACCTTTGAAGGGATATAACAAATTGGTAGCATTAAACAAGACAGACCCAAAACTCATACAGACCATGTATAATTATGAACTATTGCATGCGGTATAGACGTAAAATGGAGATAATCTATAACATATCCCGGAGCTATATCAAGTAGTAAAGAAATACTTGGGAATTACCAAAGCAAATTTAATATTTATTCGGATTTATTCAGCACCCTGTGAAGTAACACGGCATGAAATATACCATTCTATCACAGCAGTGAAGATACGACTGACGAGAATAATTATGTGTGAAGAGCCTATAGAACAACCTGATCTAACTGTTCATGAAATAGTAGAATTTCTACAAAACAAAAGAGCTATTATGATCAAAGTTATTATTCAAGAGTTAATAAACAGTTATGAAGAAGGAGGAAAATGGATCTACAACAGCAAAAATAGTACAATTATTTATTCAAATGCCAAGACGTCAAAGGACATAGAAGAACTACCTAGATGGATTACTACCCTCGGAAATTGAGAAATTACGCCAACAACTAATGCATTGAGGACATATCCGAAACAGATGACGGAAAAGACAAAATACCTATTATGTCAACAATTGAAGGACTTATTCAACTTACACCATTGCAATTATTGCAACCAAAAAGAAGATATTCCTAAAGTTTATCTTCCACCTACTATGGAAAAAGACAAAGAAGAAGAAAACAAAGAGCAAAATGAAGACTAAAAGAATTTTCGTAAAGAGTCTTGTTAGTAATTTTCAAGAAAAGTATAGTATTTTTAGGCTAGACTTGTTAGGCTAGCATTTTTCAAAGTCTTTGTTTTGTTAGGCTAGCATTTTTCAAGAAAAATGTAGTCTTTTAGTCTTGTTTTTTAGTCTTGTATTTTTCAAGAAAAGTTTTTTAGTCTTGTTAGGCTAGTATTTTTCTTTTGCTAGGAAAAGTCTTGTAAATAGTAGTTATGTAACGTGTCCTAGTCTTGTAAAAAGTAGGCAAAGTCTTTATGTAAAGATGTAACGTGTCCTAGTGAGGCAGCAAAGAGATAAGAAGGAATAATTTGGGTGGATGATGGGCCCAATGAGCACCCACATTCTAATTATTACCCTCAATCCTTTGCCTATATATATAGGACTTTGTAAATTCAAGAGGAGGCATCAGCTCCAACCCTTGTATAATAAAATCTCTTTGAAAAACTTTCTCTCATATACTCTTACTCTCTCAAAAATATCAAAAGATCTAGCATCAACTAAGGAACTAATGGAGCAAAATAAGGTACGCAATTCTATGGCAAGCTAAACTTTCTTTGGCAAGGTTTTAGGAAAGTAGTAATAATACTAAAATGATAATGATCCTGTGAACACCGAATGAACAACGAAAAAGGGCCAAAAATATTCCTTTCCTATTAGATTTTGGCTTTAAAATACCCTTGTTCCACAATTAACTAACGGGCAATATAAGCTTTTATAAAAATCTGTGGCACTCTTCTGTTGGTCCATGTGGAAGAGTATTAACTTTTTAAAAAATAATTAAAATGAGCACGTTGAGTGCAATTAGCAAGAGAGATGATCAAAAAGAAAAGGTGGCCATGGTGACGATGGAGGGGAGAGGTATATGTAGACAAAAATAAAAGGGTAGTGTTATGAAATAATATAAGAACAAGAACAATAATACAAGAACAAGAATAATATAGATAGAATAGGGAGAGGAGTATTCTTATTGATACTTTGGGGATGGTTTACAATGGAATAGAAGCCCTATATTTATAGGGAGGTGGTGACTTAGCGACCAAGTAGTAAACCCTAGAATCTCTCTAATTATAGACATTCACCTAAAATAGGAGATTTTATAACACTCCCCCTTGAATGTCTATTCAATAGTGTGCCTCGTTAAAACCTTAACTAAAACAAAACCCAATGGGAAAAAAGTTATAGAAAAGAAAAAGAGTACACATATTTGAATATGCGCCTATTGGTTGCCTCGTTAAAAACCTCGCAAGGAAAACCCAGTTGGGACAAAACCTTGTAAGGGAAAAAGAGAGCAACGCGCATTAACTCCCCCTGAATAGAGCATCAATTCACATCCTTGAGCATTTGCATTCCAATCTTGTGCACCATCTTCAAAATGATCTTTGATAGATATTTGATAAATAAATCAACCATATTGACTTGAATAAATATTCTGCACCTTGAAATTATCATTCTTGATAGATATGAACATCTTCATATAATGTAGTGGATGACTCTTCAATATCTCCATAGATGTATTCTCAATGCCATCATGCTTATAGTTATAGCAAGATACATATTTACACAAATTGTACTTAGGATGTGGTACTTCAGGACCAAGAATTGTATATGCTTCAAGCAACTTCAATCTTTGACTTTATACTTTCAAGTATTTGAACTATATGTCCAAATCTACATGTCTTTCATATGGAATCAAGTATTTGTCTATACGCTTTAAGCGTATCAAAGACTTTGTCCTTCTGGGACTTAATATGAGCATTTGTAGTGAGAATATAGTCACTTTCTTTGGGTCAGCAAATGCGTATAGCATGCTTTGCAATATGTTGCAATTGAATTATCCCTTTTATGAACTTCAGGTTCATATCATGATATTCGGGGATTTACATATACAAATGATAATTCATCCCATGTAACCTTTTCTTAAGTGTTTATCATGTCTCCCCCTCATGTTAGAAAAGCTAACTTGTTTCCTCAACTTTGGGAAATCATCTTTGTGCATTATCATGTCAATATACACAGCACATTAATAATAAGATGAAATTATTTGGTTCCTGACCCTGAACCACTTGTGAGGGGAGAATATAATATACTCTCGTATACAACGTATATCAAACTGATATATATAACTTTGTTCTCATAAGAAACAGTTTAACTATTAAGTGGAAGCACTCAATAATTATCTTGCTAAACCAACTTTGATATAAACCAACTTATCAAGATGAACTATCTTGAGTAGAGAATCTGGAAATTATGCTCGAAGTTAGATTATTGAGCAATTTACCTCGCAAGCACCGGCCAGGCTGCGGGTTAATAACAATTGCGCATGTAACCATTTCATAGATGCATCATATGTGGAATACATGGCAGGTGAATGGGCCCATATTCACCTTTGATATTTCCAGAATTTATGGGCTTCAACCCGAACTCTTTAGTTGGTCAGTTCATTAATGAGAACAAGTGATACAAGAGAATTCGTACAGAACTTTCTAGTTCTTTAATATTCACCTATGTAAATTTGCACATCATACTTAAAATGAGATGGCTAACACGAATGCCAACTGAATAAATTATCAATATTGGTAAACTTCAAATTTACACCATGACATGTGCACTTATCAATAAACTTCAGGTTTATTATGACATGGGTTTTATACCAATAGATATCCACTTTATTGTGGCATTCTTTCGTTTGTGTAGTACAAACTGGAGAACAAAGCGGGTAGCTTTTCATATACAAATTACCCCGCTACAAGTTGTAGTAATAGGAGATATCAAATCCTTCCTTTATTTATATTCTCAATATAATCAATCGCTTTCGCGTGTACTTTGGAAACTGAATAAGTTTCTTTGAGACTTACTACAGCACAATACTCAATTGTATTTCTCCAACATAGTAATAATTGGCTCTCTAGAGCTCTCAATTAATTTTGTACTACCACAGATTCATCAACATCCATGTGGTGAATATCTTTCTTAAAGAGAAAGTTATACCATTATGGTCATGTCAAACTTATATGCAAGATATGATTCTTGCATTATCGTTGTCCTTTAATAGTCATATTTCAGAAATACTTTGGCGCACAATAGGTACGTGACCAACGATCATTCATGCCATATATATAGCCAACAGGCTTGACACCATTAGGTGTTTCAACTATAGGGCCAAAAACTTCACGTTTTGCCAGCGAATTCAATTCTGATTGAATTGCTTCTTGCCACTTTGGCCAATCATGTCTTTTTCGACATTCTTCAACAGATTGAGGTTCGAGATCCTCACATTCTTGCATAATGCTAGATGCGACATTATAAGCAAAGACATTATCCACCACTATATCCACTCGATTAATATTTGCCTTAATATTGATTGGATTTATGGATAGTTCCATATTTTCCAGAGCCTCGGGCTTAATGGATTCTTCATGAATCTCAGAATTTGTTAAATCATGAATTTCCTCATGAGATTCTTTCGTAGTGTCATTTTGATCATTTGCTTTCCTCTTTCTAGGATTTCGATTTTTTGAACCTAATGGTCTGCCACACTTCAGGCGTGCATTTGACTCATTGGATATGACACTAGATGATTGTCCAACAGGGACATCAATACGGATTGGAAATTTTCCGCGGGGATGTGGGATTTCGTTATCCTTTTCAAGTCCGTAAATGCGTCAGGCATTTGATTTGCTATTCTTTGCAAATGGATAATCTTTTGTACCTCTCTTTCACAAATAGAGGTATGTGGATCAAGATGAGATAATGATGCATTTTTCCACAAAATTTCCCGTTTGGTTTCACCAACTTCTCCCCCTAATTTTGGGAAAAGTATCTCATCAAATTGATAGTCTGCAAATCGTGCAAATCTCCTGTCAATGTTTCGAGGTAGCGAATTAATGGAGGGCGATTCAAACTCAACATATATTCCTAACCTTCTTTGCGGACCCATTTTGGTGCGGGATGGCGGTGCTATAGGCACATATACTGCGCATCCAAAGATTCTTAAATGGGATATATTAGGTTCATGACCCAAAACCAATTGCAATGGGGAATATTTGTGTCAATTCGTCAGTCAGAGACGAACTAGCATTGCTGCATTCAAATTGGCGTGACCCCAAACCGAAGTGGGCAGCCGACGAACTAGCATTATTGTATGCAAAATGGCGTGACCCCAAACCGAAGTGGGCAGCCTCGTTTTCATGAGTAAATGAGGTATTCAAGATTATACTCATGTATTGTCTCAATCTGATATCCATTTTGAATGATATCTCTAAAACTCAACAAGTTCCTTTTAGGCTTGGAGGAGAACATTTTGACTGATATCATTAAAACTCAACAAGTTCCTCTTAGACTTGGAGGAGAACATTGCATTCTCTAAAATATAGTTCATTTAGGCAGAGTTATAGTTGTTTTTCAGGAGCCTTCAATCAATTTAATTCTCATGGTTTGACATACAAAAGAAAATATATGAACATGAGGATATACAAATCTGTTTGCTTCATATTTAAACAATATTTTCAAAATCTGCTGAGGTCCGTTGACTAACCAAATCAGATAGTCGATTATATGTTTTCCATAATCGTTTACTTTGCAGTTTGAAAATTTCAGTTTAAGCATTTTCTTAAAACAATCGATTGTTAAACACACACAATCGATTGTTGAACATTGACAATCGATTGTTAAACATAGACAATCGATTATTTGCTATTTTGAAAAATTCCAGATCACACTGTCTTACGACAATCGATTGCAAAACATAGACAATCGATTGTTGAACATTGACAATCGATTGTTGACCATTGACAATCGATTATTTTGCTATTTTTGAAAAAATCCAGATCACACTGTTTTAAGACAATCGATTGTTAAACATAAACAATCGATTATTTGTTATTTTGAAAAATTCCAGATCACACTGTTTTAAGACAATCGATTGTTGACTATTTTGAAAAAATTCCAGATCACACTGTCTCACGACAATCGATTGTTGGCTATTTTGAAAAATTCCGGAGCACATTGTCTTAAGACAATCGATTGTTAAATATATACAATCGATTGTTGAACATTGACAATCGATTGTTGGACATTGACAATCGATTGTTTGCAGTTTTTAATGCGAAATATTAGATAATCGACTAACTGTTAGGTTAGTCGATTACCGCTACTGGAAAATAAAAATATTATTGAAATCTGAGCATATTGAAACATTCTAAAGAACTAATACTAACATTATATCATAAACTAACTAATACGAGCTGATAATAATGACTATTAGTTTATTCACTAACTATTACAAATAAGTGAAATAAAATCAAACAACTCCATCTTCTTTCATCACAGATCCATCACCGATTAGGTGGTCTATTTTTCCCTCAGGGTGCTCAAAGAAGTCTGCCACATTCAAGTGGGTAATGTCAAAATTGTCGTCAGAGACAAAATTTATTTCAGGGCATTTACTCTTTAGAGATGCTTTGACAAGGCTCAACCAAATGTCTTGGTACACGGCAAATTTTCGCCTAGTGCCCTTTTCCACCGCAACGATAACATATAGTTTATGAACTATTTGCTTTTGGATTCTCATCGTATCGTGCTTGTGGCAGAGTGACCAAATTCAGGTTGTCATATCTCTCCTTTAAGCCATTCCACAAGATAGGTGGATCTTTGACTGTGATATATTCAATTTTCAAACCTTCATCAAGGTGATGGCGCAAGTAAATCAAGGCCTTAGCACAGTTTCAAACCTTCATCAAGGCGATGGCGCAAGAAAATCAAGGCCTTAGCATAGTCTTGGGTGGATGCATTATTTCTGTCTTTAATGGCGTCTCCAAGACCCATAGCATCTAAGTGGATTTCAGCATCCAACACCCATGCCATATAGTTCTTGCCCGAAATTTCAAGGGCAACGAACTTTTCTTTTCATAATGTCAGACATAAAACAAAATTACATCAAGAGCGTGTTCATACTTACGGGCTCTATTACAATTATCACATTCACTTCAGGGAATGGATCATAATCATGTGCTTTACACAATCTCATGTCAAATATTACTTTCATAAAGTGAAAGATTATTTTGAGAATCTTTATTATTCTCATTATCACAATAATGACGATTATAATTTCGTCTATTGCCACGTCCACATCCATTGATACCTTTACGGTAATAATTTTGTCTTCTTTCAGACTTATCACATACTGCTACCACATTCTCTAAAGGGAATGGAGCAAATTCAATGGGACGGATTTTCAATTCTTTGCCCACAATCATACATGAATTTAATCATGGCAGGACATAGAGATTTTACCACTTCACGTGGTTATAATTTCTTACAAACTCCATTAGAGTTATAATCAAACTTTGTTGTCTTTGTTTGTATATAAAATCAAATCGTAGAATTTCAAGAATTTGAAAGGGAAAAGTAAATTACTTACCTTTAAGGTATACCAATTATATTTTCAATGTTTTCTTCTTTCGTTCCTTCTGTTTTCTTTTCAACGTTTTTCTTCTATTTTCCGTATAGAAGATTTTGGGATTTGGTTGCGGCAGAACCTCATGTGAAACCCTACACAAACAAAAGTTAAGACAATCGAAAATTTCAATTGGTTAGAGACTCGTGCTGATAACGTGTTATGAAATAATATAAGAACAAGAACAATAATACAAGAACAAGAACAATATAGATAGAATAGGGAGAGGAGTATTCTTATTGATACTTTGGGGATGATTTACAATGGAATAGAAGCTCTATATTTATAGGGAGGTGGTGACTTAGCCACCAAGTAGTAAACCCTAAAATCTCTCTAATTATAGACATTCACCTAAAATAGGAGATTTTATAACAGGTAGAATATAAACTTAGCAAAAAACTTAATTTCATTGACCTCAAAACAACAACAACGACGACTACCCAGTATGACCTCAAAAAAGAAAGAAAATATAAAACTCAGTTTCAACATCATAATCCCTTTCTTTTCTTTCCTGCAGTAACTTCACTTCCATTTTCTTGTTGTTCTTGTTTTCCTTCTTTGGAGTCTGTTATTTTTCTTTACTTTTTCTGGTAAGCCAAAGTGTGACTATCAATTTTGGATTTTCATTTGGTGATTACGTTAATGATTTGCTGGTTAGAAGCTGATCAAAGGAGACCCGAGGAAGAGTTTTCCAATGGCGGATCTCGGGTAATGGCAGCATGTATAGGCACTCAGCTTGCTCATTTTAATGTTTTTTTAAATCATATTTCTTCCACATGGACCAATAGAAGAGTGCTACGTGGATCTTTATAAAGGCTTACATAGTCAGAAAGCCAAACTGTTAGTTTTGGGGGTAATTTTGAGCCAAAATATAATGGTTAAGACATTTATGAATCGTAGGTGGATAAAGGATATTTTTAAGCCCGTTAGAATAGGAGATTTGTTGGCCCGTTTCCGAATGAACAATTAGAGTTTAATTAACAGTGAGAGATTAATTAGACAACATGATTTTAATAAAGGCAATTCCCAACCGATTGGAATTGTTCAAAGCATTTTCTTGTATTATTTTGTTGTTATGGTTTCTCCATTTTATCCTAATAAAGTTCTTTGTTTTCTTATCTGTTGTACGTCTTCCTTGATTCAACACTTTTATAATGTCTCTTTAGCAACCCCAGCTCTCCATCCTCCTTTAATTTGCTTTATTGTCTCCATAGTCGTAAGAGAAGAAATTAAAAGATAAAGAAACGAAAAGATGCTAAGAAGAATCATGTTAGAAATACTACCGTAACCTTCCCATGTATAATCTTGAAGGAGTTTCAAGTATTCTAAGGATACTATTTCTCTTCAAATTTGTGTTTCAGTTGCTTAAAAAAACTACGTGCCAGTGAAAGTCATTTTCATATTTTTTATAGATGAAATTAGAATTGTCCTTACGTAGCAAATGATATGGGAACAAAAATGCCTCTTTCGAAAGTAAATATCGTTTCGAATTCGACGTCTTCTAGGAAATGGCATATATGAATTTTTATAATACTATGACATCCTTGGCAAAGTTGAAGCACATTTTACATAGTTGCCAACAGCCATTTAGTTGGTGCTAATAACGTCAACAATCACTAATCACAACTCATCATTTTGGATTTTTCAAGGTTTTTTTAATATATAAGATATTTATGTAAATAATTTAAATTTTTCATTTTTAATACAATAGAAATATAGATATGAATTTAATTAACGCATGCCCGATGTATATGTCCAACAACTCAATAAGTATAATCTTTTTAACTAAACACATAAATAGTATTAAAAATATATTTGAAAAATAGATAAATTTAAAGACGGAAGTCTAAGTACAAAAAATTAGGATAATCTCCAATTCATTCAAAAAACACAAATTCTTATTTTATCGGCTCCAGAAATGCAGAAGCAGAAAGCTCCTGAGGAAAAACTTTCAAGGAAGAATACATTGAAAACATTCAATTAAAAATTTTTCTTGTGGAAAATTTCCAGTATTGGAGTACTCTGTACAGTAGAAAATTTTCTATTATTGGTTTCCTTTAAAAAAAATGACTTCCCTAACCTAGGGGCCAAAAGCTATGTTCTTTCCGAAGTTCATATGACTTACTTATCGATATTCATACATTGTTTTGAACATTTATAGTAAAAAATATGGGAATGACTGTGACGATCTGTCCAGTCGTCTCATAAGTTACCGTTTTATTTTTATCATTTCTACTTTTTATTGTTTTGTTTATCAGTTCTATGTGTGAGTAGGTTGATTGGCTCAGGTTAGGAGAGGATTTGGTAAGGTTTGAGACACTTAGTCTCTTTTTAGGAAGCTTAAGTTGGAATAGTCAACCAGATATTGACTTATGTGTTAGGGGCCTCGGATGTGAGCTTCGATGGTTCGGATAGCTTCGGGAGGTGATTTGGGAATTAGAAACATGATCGGAATGAGTTTTGGAGGTTCAGAGTAGATTTAGTCTTGAATTGGCGAAGTTGGTATTTTGGTGATTTCTGGTTGGTAGGTGAGATTTTGATATAGGGGTCGGAATGGAATTTTGAGAGTTGCAGTAGTTCTATTGTGTCATTTGGGATGTGTGTGCAAAATTTCATGTCTTTGGACGTGGTTTGGTTGGAGTTTTTATCAAAAGCAAAATTCGTAAGATTTTAGGAACTTAGGCTTGAATCTGATGTGTTTTGATTGATTCGATATTCTTTGAGGTGTTTTGAAGATTGGTATAAGTTTGAATAAGGTTATGGGATATCTTTGTGCTTTTGGTTAAGGTCCTGGGGGCCTAGGGGTGGTTTCGGATGGTTGATAGGGAGTTTGGAATTTTTGAAGAAGCTGCAGATTTTTCTGCTTCTAGAATGTCTGCACCTGCGGATTGGGGACTGCAGATACCAAATCCTCTCAGAGACAAAATTGAACCAAGAACTACCCCATATGTTTTTATAGGATAACCTTTTATCACAAAAGGGTACAAGACACTAAGTTTGACCACTAAGAAAATGCATATCTCTAAAGATATTTCATTGTATGAGTCAATATTCCCCTTCACTTTCAACCCTATTATAAACAACATTCCACCTATCTTCCCTAATGCACCACTCACTGGTAATTCACCTGATCACATTGATGCTTGTATATCCTACAATAGCAGTGATCAGGAGAACACCGACTCCCTAAATCCTGATGCATCACTTGTTACCTCCTCAACTATATCTTCCTCATATGAGACACAAGTTCCAGTGGAAAACCTTCAAGAGATGACTTCACCTCAACAATCATTAGAGGAACCACTGGTTTTTTAGAAAGTCTCACAGGGAGCACAAACTCCCTTCACATCTAAATGATTATGTTTGCAATATACCAAACCTAAAATCTAACTCTAACGTCTCCCTACATGCCATGTTTTCCGATAATAACCATATTTCTTCCAATGCCCTACATCCTAATAGTCAGCACATTGTAAAGAACATCTATAATGATATATAACCAACTTCATATGAAGAAACGACTATGTGAGTTGCTTGGCAGAATGCCATCACATACGAGTTTGAAGCTTTGTATGCTAATAACATATGGAACCTAGTCCCTTTACCTAAAAAAACAGGTCATTGAGATACAAAAAAGCGTTAGTTGTTAAGTGTTATACTTAACAAGCTGGTATAGACTACATAGTGTCTTTCTCTCCAGTATTTATGATGGCCACTGTGAGGTCCCTCATTACCATATCAGCAAAGAAAAATGACAAATCTCACAACTGAATGTGAACAATACATTTCTTCATAGGGACCTGCATGAGGAGGTGTATATGCAAGCTCCTCCGGGTCTCGAAATATACTCTCCAGGGTTAGTATGCAAGCTGAACAAGTCTCTTTATGGACTGAAATAGAAAAGCAGACAATAGTATGATAAGTTTACTGAAGTCCTATATTCAAGATGGTACACACATTTCATGTATGGCTATTCTTTATTCCACAGAAAATAGGGTTCTTCCAATATTTTTGTATTAGTATATGTAGATGATGTGTTGCTCATAGGGACTGACTCTGAAGAAGCCAACCATCTCAAGTCCTTCCTACATGACAAGTTCAAAATTAAAGACTTGGGGTAGTTACATTACTTCCTAGGACTAGAAATCATTTACAAATTAGATGGCATTATCATTTTACAAAAAAAAATATTTTGGACTTGTTGAAGGAATATATGTCTTTATTCCCCAGCCTTGACTTCTCCCATTGATCCTATAGTAAAGTTGAAAGAAAAAGTGGGGGCTCCATAGTCTGATCCTACCTTCTACAGACAGTTGGTTGGAAAATTGAACTTTCTCACTAACACTATATTAGACATAGCATATGGAGTCCGACATCTCAGCTAGTTTATGCAAGATTCTAGGGAGCCCCACTTAAAGGTAGCCTATCATATGCTGAGGTACTTGAAAAAGAATTCTATTGTGGATCTATATTTCAGCAATACAGATGATTCTCACTAGTTGCCTATTGTGACTCTGATTGGGCAGCCTGCCCAGATTCTAGAAGATCGGTGTCTGGTTATGTTGTGTTCTTAGATGGAAGCCCCATCAGTTGGAAATCCAAGAAGAAAGAAACCATATCTATCTCTTCAAGAGAAGCAGAATACATAGCTCTTAGGAAAGTCGTTGGTGAACTTGTTTGGGTACTAAGACTGCTTGAGGAACTCATTGTGCCAATTTGTTTGCCAATATCCGCGTACTGTGATAGCCTCTCTGCTATGCACATTGCTAGAAACCATGTGTTTCATGAAAGGACTAAGCACATTGAAGTAGATTGTCACTTTGTAAAACTTTAATGAGTCATTCCTTTGAACCACATTGGTACTGGCCAGTAGCTTGCAGATGTGCTTATCAAAGCTCTCACTAGGATCAAGCACTGCTCTGTTCTTGGCAAGTTGGGTGTGATTTTCCTCACATCTAACTTGAGGGGGGTATTAAGACTAATACTTGTATTTATCTTCTTGCAGTTATGTAATTGTGTTGAGTCAGCATTAGTTAGTAGTGTTAGTTAGTGTTAGTATACAGACCAGTTAGTTTGTGAAAATTGACATGTATGTATATTGAACAGTACCCAATATATTGAATATAGTTTTTATTTCCATAATTTAACAGATTCCCAGTAGCTCTTATTTTCTCTCTCTACGAGCCCCTGATAGAAACATCTGAATCCTCCATTGGAGGAGATGCGGAGCTCGATTCACGTCTAAAACTCAGGAAGATATCCTTTGGCTATTATTAGTTAGTTATCACATCAGCTTCTTTTGGTGCATAATTTCCTTTTTCTACTCATTTATCTAATTGAAATACAATGATAGGTTTTTAACTTTTTAAAGCTTTTCATCAAGTACATAACTATTACCAACAAACTTTTTAAAATGCGGAAAAAGAACTGATATGTCCCACTAGTATGGTAAATTGTTTAAAATTGACCTCTCTTATACTATTGGGACATAAAAGTCTCTGTTGCCTTATTATCCTAACAAATCTGTCCTCAGTTAGACCTAGATGCTACGTGGCATCCTTCCATGCCCTTTTTATATTTGGGTATATATGAGATGACCCGCTCCATGAAACCTACCAAACCCATAACTAGCGGCGCGCGATTTATAAACGAAATAATACCCCAAACTCACAGCCCAGCGAGGTTAAAGAAAAAAAAACGAAGATTTAATATGAAATTTGGAGCTTAAACTTCTTATTTACAATCACTAGGTTGCAAATATAATGGTGCTAGTGTTCCCATGTACAGTACTATGCCAAGATCCACAGTCATGAAGAAAAAAAAAACTACAATAAGTTTTACCTTGCTCTACCCACAAATAAGACAGAAGTGGTCAAATATATTTAATCACAACAATTGCCGACAAAGTTATTATATTCAAAAGGAAGTTTATCTATATTAGAAGGTAGAATAAAACACTTAAATGCTGACAAAATACAGTAGTTGATATTAATAAACAGTATAGAGTTTCAAGGAAACAACAGAAGATTCGAAAGGAAGACAGAAAAACAAGAACAAGCTTCGTTGATAATGGAACAAACAAGCACAGAGGAGATTCCCTTTGAGAGGAATGTGAATGGAGAAAAAAATATAAAAATAATAAAAAGGTGAGGTCAAAAAAGAGGCCAATGCTCTATCAGTCCATAATTTTCTGTACCTGGCCCTCAAACTATCTGTCTCTGCTTTGTACAAAGATATATCGTTAAGTGTGTCATTTTGGTTTAAGATAATGAATTATTTTCTTTTTATATGGTGTTGATCAATTTTTCTTTTTTGAATTAATTTTTGGATTGAAGTTTATTTTCTTTATATGGTATAAAGCTAGACTCTTCCTATATATTATTGGTTTAATATAGTTTGGCCCCCTAAGTTATACTTTTCACGTCCCAAATATTCAGTTCTAGCTGTGCGAGGGGTGTTAAGTGTCTCTTGTAGTTGAGAGAGTAAGTTATTGTATTTTATATGGTTTGATATATCGTCATGATGGTTGAAAATATAATTACTGTTATAAAATATTCTATTTAAGGTGAATGTCCATATTTAGATAGATCTTAGGGTTTACTACTTGGTGGCTAAGTCACCACCTCCCTATAAATAAAGGGGTTCTCTCCCATTGTAAATCATCCCAAAGTATCAATAAGAATACTCCTCTCTCTACTTTTCTCTATATTGTTCTTGTTCTTATATTATTTCATAACACGTTATCAGCACGAGTCTCTAACCAATTGAATTTGATTTCTTCCTTCTTCCAGAATTTCTATACGGAAAAATAGAAGAGATGGTATCATCATAAAGTAATGCAACGGGATGGAAACTCAAGAGGTATATTCGATATCACAACATTTATTGGTATACCTTAAAGGTAAGTAATTTACTTTTCCCTTTCAAATTCTTGAAATTCTACGATTTGATTTCATATACAAACATGGACAACAAAGTTTGATTATAACTCTAATGGAGTTTGTAAGGAATTATAACCACGTGAAGTGGTAAAAGTTCTATGTCTTGCCATGATTAAATTCATGTATGATTGTGGGCAAAGAATTGAAAATCCGTCCCATTGAATTTGCTTCATTCTCATTCACTTTAGAGAATGTGATAGCAGTATGTGATAAGTCTGAAAGAAGACAAAATTATTACCGTGAAAGTATCAATGGATGTGGACGTGGCAATAGACGGGATTATAATCGTCATCATTGTGATAATGAGAATAATAAAGATTCTCAAAATAATCTTTCACTTTATGAAAGTAATATTTGACATGAGATTGTATATAGCACATACAGATGATTATGATCCATTCCCTGAAGTGAATGTGATAATTGTAATAAAGCCCGTAAGTATGGACACGCTCTTGATGTAATTTTGTTATATGTCTGACATTATGAAAAGAAAGTTCGTTGCCCTTGAAATTTCGGGCAAGAACTATATGACATGGGTGTTGGATGCTGAAATCCATTTGCATGCAATGGGTCTTGGAGACGTCATTAACGACAGAAATAATACATCCACCCAAGACTATGCTAAGGCCTTGATTTTCTTGCGCCATCACCTTGATGAAGGTTTGAAACTGTGCTAAGGCCTTGATCTTCTTGCGCCATCACCTTGATGAAGGTTTGAAACTATGCTAAGGCCTTGATTTTCTTGCGCCATCACCTTGATGAAGGTTTGAAACTGTGCTAAGGCCTTGATTTTCTTGCGCCATCACCTTGATGAAGGTTTGAAACTGTGCTAAGGCCTTGATTGTCTTGCGCCATCATCTTGATGAAGGTTTGAAAATTGAATATATCACAGTCAAAGATCCACCTATCTTGTGGAATGGCTTAAAGGAGAGATATGACAACCTGAAGTTGGTCACTCTGCCATAAGCACGATGCGATGAGAATCCAAAAGCAAATAGTTCATAAACTATATATTATCGTTGCAGTGGAAAAGGACACTGCGTGAAAATTTGCCGTGTACCAAGACGTTTGGTTGAGATTTATCAAGCATCTCTAAAAGGTAAATGCCCTGAAACCAATTCTGTCTCTGACGACAATTTTGACATCACCCACTTGGATGTGGCAGACTTCTTTGAGCACCCTGAGGGGAAAATAGACCACTTAATTGGTGATGGATCTGTGATGAAGGAAGATGGAATTGTTTGATTTTATTTTACTTATTTGTATTAGTTAGTGAATAAACTAATAGTCATTAGTATCAGCTCGTATTAGTTAGCTTATGATATAATGTTAGTATTAGTTCTTTAGAATGTTTCAATATGCTTATTTCAAAGATATTTTTATTTTCCAGTAGAGTTAATCGACTAACCTAACAATTAGTCGATTATCTAATATTTCGCATTAAAACTGGATTTTTTCGCAAGCTAAGTTAGTCGACTATCTGATTTAGATAGTCGACTAACCTGATGACTGTTTACTAAGTTAGTCGACTATCAACTTAGTTAATCGACTAACTAATATTTCGCATTAAAACTGGACTTTTCTGCAAGGCAAGATAGTCGACTATCTGATTTAGTTAGTCGATTAACCTAATGACTGCTTCCCAAGATAGTCGACTATCATCTAAGTTAGTCGAATAACCTCAGCAGATTTTGAAAATATTGTTTAATTATGAAGCAACGGATTAAATTTGCTTATTCTCATGTTCGTATATCTCTTTTGATTAATTGATTCATGTACCACACATACGATATTCAAAGAGAAGAAATATTACTCTCATTTAAGTATGTGTAAGGCAGATGTTACTACAATTTCTGGTAGTAGTAAATTGATTGAAGGCTCCGGAAGAGCAATTATAACTCTGCCTAAAGGAACAACATTTTAGAGAATGCAATGTTCTCCTCCAAGTCTAAAAGGAACTTGTTGAGTTTTAAAGATATCATCCAAAATGGATATCACATTGAGACAATAGATGAGAATAATCTTGAATTCCTCATTTACTCATGAAAGCGAGGCTGTCCACTTCGTTTTGGGGTCACGCCATTTTGCATGCAACAATGCTAGTTCGTCTCAGAACGACGAATTATCACAAATATTCCCCGTTGCAATGAGTTTTGGGTAATGAACCTAATATATCCCACTTAAGAATTTTTGGATGTGCAGTATATGTGCCTGTAGCACCGCCATATTGCACCAAAATGGGTCTGCAAAGAAGGTTAGGAATATATGTTGAGTTTGAATCGCCCTCCATTATTCGCTACCTCGAAACATTGACAGGGGATTTATTCACTGCATGATTTGCAGACTGTCAATTCGATGAGACACTTTTCCCAAAATTAGGGGGAGAAGTTGGTGAAACCAAACGGGAAATTTTGTGGAAAAATGCATCATCTTGATCCACATACCTCTATTTGTGAAAAAGAGGTGCAAAATATTATCCATTTTCAAAGAATAGCAAATCGAATGCCAGACGCATTTACAGATTTGAAAAGGATAACAAAATCACATATCCCCGCAGTGAATGTGACAACATCTGATCCACGAATACATATTCATTATTGGAAGAATATGAACACAAAATTGGTATTGAATATACCACACTCACCCCTAGAAGGAGGTTTGAGATGATATATGAAAATAATGTCATTGTTATGGCATGAATAGTCATTGGTCACGTACCTATTGTACGCCAAAATAATTTGTCAATGTGATTATCAAAGGACAATAATAATGCAAGAAACATATCTTGCATATAATTTTGACATGACCATAATGGTATAACTTTCTCTTTAAAAGAGATATTCACCACATGGATGTTGATGAATTTGTGGTAGTACAAAATTAATTGAGAGCTCTAGAAGAGCCAATTATTACTATGTTGGAGAAACACAATTGATTACCAATAAGGTATTGTGTTGTAGTAAGTCTCAAAGAAACTTATTCAGTTTCCAAAGTATATGCGAAAGCGATTGATTATATTGAGACTATAAATAAAGGAAAGATTTGATATCTTCTATTACTACAACTTGTAGCGGGATAATCTGTATGTGAAAAACTACCCGCTTTATTCTCCAGTTTGTACTACACAAGAATACCACAATAAAGTGGACGTTTATTGATATAAAAACCCATGTCATAATAAACTTGAAGTTTATTGATAATTGCACATGTCATGGTGTAAATTTGAAGTTTATCAATTTGATAATTTATTCAGTTGGCATTCGGACCATATCATTTTAAGTATGATGTGCAGTAATAGAGAATTCACATGGGTAAATATTAAAGAACTAGAAAGTTCTTTACGAATTCTCTTGTATTACTTGTTCTCATTAATTAATTGACCAACTAAAGAGTTCGGGTTGAATCCCATAAATTCTGGAAATATCAAAGGTGAATATGGGCCCATTCACTTACCATATATACCACATATGATGCATCTATGATATGGTTACATGTGCGATTGTTATTAACCCGCAGCCTGGTCGGTGCTTGCGAGGTAAATTGCTCAGTAATATAACTTCGAGCATAATTTCCAGATTTTCTATTCAAGATAGTTCATCTTGATAAGTTGGTTTATATCATAGTTGGTTTAGCAAGATAATTATTGAGTGCCTCCACTTAATAGCTAAACTATTTCTTATGAGAACAAAGTTATATATATCAGTTTGATATACGTTGTATACGAGAGTATATTATATTCTCCCCTCACAAGTGGTTCAGGGTCAGGAACCAAATAATTTCATCTTATTATTATTGATGTGCGGTGTATATTTTTATTAACACCATAATGCACAAAGATGGACTCTCAAAGCTGAGGAAACAAGTTAGCTTTTCTAACATGAGGGGGAGACATGATAAACACTTGAGAAAAGGTTACATGGGATGAATTATCATTTGTATATATAGATCCTCGAATATCATAATATGAACCTGAAGTTCATAAAAGGATAATTCAATTGCAACATATTGCAAAGCATGCTATACGCATTTGTTGACCCAAAGAAAGTAACTATATTCTTACTGCAAATGCTCATATTAAGTCCCAGAAGGACAAAGTCTTTGATACGCTTAAAGCGTATAGACAAATCGGTTTCAAAATAACTTCTTAATAAAGAAGATGAGCAAATGATCAAAGTGATCATAATGGGGAGGCAAGTGATCTAGAAGATCACATGACATAACACTTCATAAAATCTCATGAGAGATTCAGGTACCTGAATATATGAATAAAGAGATCTCCATGTTATGTCTTTATGAAAATTTACTGGAACCGATATAAAATGTTCGTCGACGACATCTATGATAGCGCTAAATATCGGTGAGGATCTTATGTTTGTCGAATACAAACAAAATATTGGCTAAATGGAAGAGATACAATTCAAGCAGAATTGATTCCATATGAAAGACATGTAGTTTTGGACATGTAGTTCAAATACTTGAAAGTATAAAGTCAATGGTATGTGTAATCAGTTTTCGATATCTTATTTGTTTAGCATGACATGAAAACTTGATATGCATCTAAAGTCTATTATATGGCTTATATGACTTAACTTATATGTCAATCCATGAAAGATTGAAGTTGCTTGAAGCATATACAATTCTTGGTCCTGAAGTACCACATCCTAAGTGCAACTTGTGTACATATGTATCTTGCTATAACTATAAGCATGATGGCATCGAGAATACCTCTATGGAGATATTGAAGAGTCATTCTACGACATTATATGAAGATGTTCATATCTATCAAGAATGATAATTTCAAGGTGGGGAATATTTATTCAAATCAATATGGCTGATTTATTTATCAAATCTCTACAAAAGATCGTTTTGAAGATGGTGCACAAGATTGGAATGCCAATGCTCAAGGATGTGAATTGATGCTCTTTTCAGGGGGAGTTAATGCGCGTTGCACTCTTTTTCCCTTACAAGGTTTTGTCCCACTGGGTTTTCCTTGCAAGGTTTTTAACGAGGCAACCAATAGGCGCATATTCAAACATGTGTACTCTTTTTCCTTTTCTATAATTTTTTCCCATTGGGTTTTGTTTTAGTTAAGGTTTTAACGAGGCACATTATTGAATAGACATTCAAGGGGGAGTGTTATAAAATATTCTATTTAAGGTGAATGTCCATATTTAGAGAGATCCTAGGGGTTACTACTTGGTGGCTAAGTCACCACCTCCCTATAAATAAATGAGTTCTCTCCCATTGTAAATCATCCCAAAGTATCAATAAGAATACTCCTCTCTCTACTTTTCTCTATATTGTTTTTGTTCTTATATTATTTCATAACAATTACGAAAATTAAAATATATTTTGTCTAATAATTTAAGCTTTTAAATAAAATGATTACACACTTCAATATGATAGTGAAGCAGACAAAGGTTTTGAGTTCGAATCTGATCGCATCCAAATTTATAAGGAAATTATTCAAAGATATAATTAAGTAAATAGAAAAAAAAAATTCCTGCTGCTTGACTTCCATTTTCTTGACGAAGTTCAACAATTACTCCCTGCTCATCTGTTAATGTGACTAGATCATTCGACCCTAAGATTGGATGACATCCCCAATATTAGACTTCTCTTTTACTTTGATTCTTATGTAACACGTTGGTATCTCCAAATGCCACAATATTGCTGCAACGTGACCAAATTGTGTTCTTGTCATTACCTTTTAGGTCGTGGCACCATTTAGTGGTTGCTTAACTTTTTTTGTTTTTTCATTCAATGTTTATTTTCAAACCAGGGTTCTATCAATGTAATTCGCATCACATAAGGTTTATAAAAGAGAAAAATGCTCAATTCCGTACTTCTCATTAAAGATGGAGAAATCCTTTCTATCTCACCATAATCTTTGATAGTTAATGGTTACTTATCTTACTTCAGCCTCAAACTAAACGTGCGTTCAATTTAAACAAGTTCATGACTAGAAAAATAATTCTGAAATTGTAGCGTGTGTGTGAGAGAGAGAAGAGGAAAACGAAGAGAGGGACCTTTCTATATGAATGTATAGGAGTACATGTTGTCTCACTCTATCAACATCTGCCATATTGGCCCTGATATTTCTCCATCGTTTCTCTGCCACAACTCTTTCGCCTTTCTGTCTAGATTCCTTTCTGCTAAAATAATTCTGCCATGCAACATGCAATCCTTCATACCCCTATAGTAAAGCTAAAGGTTCCTTTCCTTTCCTCTCCCTGTCCCTTTCTCTATCTACACTACTATACCCACTCCAACTCCTTGCTATAGCTTACGGAGTTAACCATTTTGCATATCTCTCATTTTCTCCCCTCTTCTTCCTTTTCCCACCATATGGACCATTCTTTCCTTAATTTTTTCTTTTATCGACTAGTTCGGATTAACGCCATATATAGTTGATTAAAAGAAAAGCGTTTCCTACTAAGTATTTTCTAAATTTTCGAAGGTCTCATATCCTTATACATCTTTTTAAGTATGAAGAGATTTCATATGTGCGCACTACAATTCTGTCATTTCCTTCGTTTCTTCGGAACGGGGCAATTAGATAGCGTTACACCCTTTTGCTTTCTCCTGATTTTATTCTTTACATGTTCTGAGAGGTACAGAAACAGTAAAGGTTCCTGAAAACACATCCTCTTTTTCTATGGATTATTCAACAACTATGAACCAAAAAACGGAAGAAAAAAAGAAAAGACAAAGACACTAGGGACAGACTCGAAAGTATTCGATTAAAAGGTAGTTAGGCTTCAGAGAAGAGAACTAGATCCCCATTTTAACCATAGAAAAGATTTTAACAACGAGTCGAAAGTAAAAACTTGATTGTAATTCGTAGGAGGAAGAATAATACCACCCACCCACCCCAACCTTCACTCTTCTTCTTCTTCTTCAAAATAACAAAAAAAAGTTATCAGAATGAACGTCGATGGGATTGGAACCCTGAGAAGACGAAACTTTTTGACTACAACTCTTATATCATTCTGATTCATCTAATTGAAATTTGGTTGAAGGGCTTTTAACATTTTGCTACTCCATTTGTTTTGCCAAGCATCAAGAATTTAGTCTATCTTCACATCATGGCTCCTACCCATAGACATATTTCAACCAGTTGGAATCTTTCTTTGTTTTCCAATAGTCATATCAACCAAAGGAGAAAAAGTGAAACAACTAAAGGAAAAGTCAATGAGACTACGAGAGGCCAAGTTACTATGTCTTAAATAAAAATAGAAGGGGAATAACATAATGTTATGAAATCTTTTTATATTAAGAGTGACACATCTTCCTAGTCTATCTTTTAGGCATCTATTAACAAACATCATTCATGTCTATATATACTTCTTTTTCTTCTAAATAACAAGACGCATTTAAGTCAGACGTGAAATGATGAAACATGATGTTACTTCGCTTACCATCAGATATAATATAATGTCAAAAACTATTTGACTTTGCCACAAAACAATGGAACATTATTAAATGAAGAAAACTAATTATTACTACTAAAATAACATCAAATAGCTGGTTATTGAGTAACCCACTCGGAAATGTATAACAATGAGGCATGACTACTTTTTTTTCTTTTTTGGTTTTCCAATATTAAGAAACACAAACAAATTGACTAAATGCTTAAGAAAAATAATTCAAAAACTTTAACATTAACGCATGTCTTCAAAAAGTGGATCCAAATATATTGCCAGAAAAAGAACAAAATTTAATAAACTAAAAAGAAGCCCAAACACGTCGCAATCATTTACCATTATGAATCTTTCCTGTATATAGTTGACCTCGAACCTGGCACTTTATGAAAGATCATTCCTGCAATTTCCATAGATCACAAAAACCATAACAAAGGAGTAGAAGCACATCGAAAAGAAAATGGATTACACGATAAATATATTTTAAAATAATGGGTTGTTTTGTCTTTCCTTAGGAAAAAACACATTAACAAGTAACAACTACATAGTTTATATTGTACGACCAAAACAAACTTCTATTAAGAAACGGAAAAAAAGATTAAAAGGAAAAGAAAAGACAAAACAAATCAATATTTCATGTTCTTGGTTTTTTTCTTTTTTTCTTTTTTTTAAGGGGAGCCATTTTCGGATCGATCAAAGTGGAGAAGTTGACCATAACATTTGGGGCAATCTTCAACTTCCTTAGGCACCATGAAATACATCAAACAGCTTTTGCAACCACCCACCACTAATACTGCTGCCCCACTTTTGCCATTGCTGTTGCCAATATTATGGGGTTCTCTTGAAGATGAAAATGATGACTCTTCTGTTGAAGATCCTTCATCACTATCATACGAGCTTTCTTCTTCTTCTTCTTCTGAGTATAAATCACCACCGTACACTTCATCTCCAGTTGTTCTTGGATCTTCTTTCACTTTCGTCCCTGTCCTCCAGTTTATATAATATATTTCCCCTGTCTGTACCACAACCCATATATTCAAGAAATCCACCCATATTTCAGAGTTAAAATTAATGCAGAAGAAAGTAAACTGCACCAATCTGTCAAATTTGGCTTTACTTGGTTAAAGATAATTTATGCCAGAGAACAAAATAATTAATAAAGGACACCATATAATAGTACTAGTAGTAGTAATATTGGAATAGATGAATAGATAACATCATTTCATACTTAATTAGAAATTTCGAGTTCTAGCTTGAGAATGAAAAAATAAGTTTATATAAAACGCTTTCACATTTAATAGACCTTATGCAACAGAAATCCAAATTACGGGAAGGGAAGCTCAATACAGATACCGAATACTGTGCAAGAAAAAACACCAAAAAAGATAATCAGAAGCAAGAAAAGTTCACCTTTTAAGGGCTTGAAAAGGAAATGGAAAAAGTCACCTTTCAAGAATATAATGAGGGGATAATTAATTATACCATTCTTTTTGTTGAGAAGGAGATAGCTAGAATAGAAGGGAAATAAATGAAGCAGACCCAAAATGACAAACTGACCAAACACAAGAAAGAAGATGGAATATAACAAGTTAAAGTGAAATGGTGTGCTAATAATGAAATCCAAGATCTGGTTTTTAAGGTTAGGAGAGCAATAAATGTCAAGAAAAAGACAGAAAAACAAATGATTGTGATATGGAAAAAATAGTTGGAGAGAGGGGGCATGTAAATAGTAGGTACCTTCAAATCCAAACATTGTTCCCAGTGGTAAGGCAAAGAAATCTCAGAATTGAGGTCTAAGGTAGCATCATCAGAAGGGTTGTTATTCAAAACGTGATTTTCCGATGAATCAGAAAATCCATCTGCTGGGGTGACCCCACTCAAGTTGTTGCTGTGGTGGTTATTCAATGAACAATTTTGCAGAGATCTCTCTAAGGAAGCTGTAATAGTAGCCATATTTGGACCTGTCATTCTTGCTTAATTCAATAAATATCCCCAAACAAACAAATAATTAATATGGTTCTATGCCTACCAAAAAAATAATAATTTAGTGAATGAGTTTTACGGTGGAGGATTTAGGGATAAATAAATAAAAAAAAAAGAGATAAAGAAGAAGAAGAAGAAGAATGATAATAGTAGTAATTTGGTTTGGGGGAGAAGAGAGAAAAAGGGAGAGAGGAGAGACCAAAAGAGAGTGGGAATCTTTGAAACGGAAGAGAAGAGGAGTACAAGTACCCCACCTGATAGCTGATAGGACCAGCCTCCCCTCTTTTCTTTTTTTCCGATATCTTTCCCAACCCCACGCAATTTGCCTTTCCTCCTCCAATACCCCGCATGCAGCTCACGTGACCCAACATTTATTTCTTTATCACTTTAATTGATTCTTTTTGCACTTATTAAGAAATACATATTTTAATATTAATTTATGGAATAAAAATATAACAAATTTTTTTAGATTTTTTTATTCCAGAAGTAACTTTAGAAAGAGAGATTAATATTTTCTTGATATCTGAAAAAATTAAATAATATAAACCATTAAGAAAAGCTAAAAAATCAAATAAAATAGACCCGAAGAAATACTATTTTTTTCCTTCCATTTGGGTTTAAATTTTATCTACCAAAGGATCGTTTGGTCTCGCATACAAAAACAGATAATCCACAAAAAAATTATGCATAACTAATATTTACATTATAAACTCATTCTGAAGTGATGTAAGAAGTATCTATTATTTGATAAAACTTAATACTCACATAACTCATACTGATATTCGTAAATTATTTGTAAATATTATATAGAATAAAAGTTGTGTACTAGTAATAATTTTGATTTTAAAAAGACAAAATTACACTTGGATGTCGTTTAGTAGAGGTGATACATTAAATCCCGCATAACTTAATGTTTGTTATGAAATAATATAAAGACAAGAACAATAATGCAAGAACAAGAGCAATAGAGAGAATAGAGAGAGAGAAGTATTCTTATTGATACTTAGAGATTGTTAGGGATGTATTACAATGGTAGAAGACCCCTTTATTTATAGGGAGTGGGATGATTTAGCTACCAATAATAGGACTCTAGAATCTCTCTAATTAAAGACATTCACCTTAAATAGAAGTGTAAAATCTCTCTATTTATAACACTCCCCCTTGAATGTCTATTCAATGATGTGCCTCGTTAAAACCTTAAAACAAAACCCAATGGGAAAAATTAAAGTAAGGAAAAAGAGTACACATGTTTGAATATGCGCCTATTGGTTGCCTCGTTAAAAACCTCGCAAGGAAAACCCGGTGGGACAAAACCTTGTAAGGGAAAAAGAGTGAAACGCGCATTAACTCCCCCTGATAAGAACATCAATTTATGTCCTTAAGTCTTCGCATCCCGATCTTGTGAACTAGCTTCTTGAAGGTTGACTTTGGTAGAGATTTTGTGAACAAATCAGCCATATTGTCGCTTGAACTAATCTGTTGAACATTGATATCACCATTCTTTTGAAGATCATGTGTGAAGAATAACTTTGGTGAAATATGCTTCGTTCTATCTCCTTTTATGAATCCTCCCTTCAATTGAGCTATACATGCTGCATTGTCTTCATACAAAGTTGTGGGTAGTTTATCACACTTCAAACCACATTTGTCTTGGATATGATGTATTATAGACCTCAACCACACACACTCCCGACTTGCTTCATGAATAGCAATTATCTCGGCATGATTAGATGAAGTAGCCACAATTGATTGCTTAGTCGATCGCCAAGATATGGCGGTTTCTCCACAGGTAAACACATAACCCGTTTAAGATCGAGCCTTGTGTGGGTCGGACAAATATCCAGCATCAGCATAACCAACAAGATCCGGGCTGCAATTCTTGCCATAAAATAAGCCCATATCGTTAGTTCCCTTTAGGTACCGCAATATGTGTTTGATCCCATTCCAATGTCTCCTCGTAGGAGCCGAGCTAAATCTTGCTAAGACATTAACTGAGAAGGATATGTCAGGTCTTGTAGTATTTGCAAGATACATTAGTGCGCCAATTGCGCTAAGATATGGTACTTCAGGACCAAGTAGCTCTTCATTCCTTTCTTGTGGTCGGAATGGATCTTTGTTCACATCAAGTGATCGAACAACCATCGGTGTACTTAAAGGATGTGCTTCATCCATGTAAAACCGTTTCAGTACCTTTTCTGTATAGGTAGATTGATGAACAAAAATTTCGTTTGCCAAATATTCAATTTGCAAACCAAGACATAGTTTAGTCTTTCCGAGATCTTTCATCTCGAATTCATCCTTTAGATAATCAATTGCCTTTTGGAGTTCTATAGGGGTTCCAATAAGGTTTATGTCATCGACATATACGGCAAGTACAACAAATTCCGATGTTGTTTTCTTTATAAAAACACACGGGCAAATGGCGTCATTTATATAGCCTTCTTTTAACAAGTACTCACTAAGACGATTATACCACATTCGTCCAGATTGCTTTAGACCATACAAGGATCTTTGCAATTTAATCGAGAACATTTCCCGAGATTTTGAATTATGCGCGTTTGGCATCTTGAGTCCATCGGGAATTTTCATGTATATCTCATTATCAAGTGAGCCATAAAGATAGGCAGTAACCACATCCATTAAGTGCATGTCAAGCTTTTCATGGACAGCAAAACTTATGAGATAACAAAAGGTTATCGCATCCATTACAGGCGAATATGTCTCTTCATAATCGACACCAGACCTTTGAGAAAAACCTTGTGCAACAAGGTGTGCCTTATATCTTTGTACCTCGTTTTTCTCATTTCTTTTGCGTACAAAGACCCATTTATAGCCGACAGGCTTAACACCATTAGGTGTTTCAACTATAGGGCCAAAAACTTCACGTTTTGCCAGCGAATTCAATTCTGATTGAATTGCTTCTTGCCACTTTGGCCAATCCTGTCTTTTTCGACATTCTTCAACAGATTGAGGTTCGAGATCCTCACATTCTTGCATAATGCTAGATGCGACATTATAAGCAAAGGCATTATCCACCACAATATCCACTCGATTAATATTTGCCTCAATATTAATTGGATTTAGGGATAGTTCCGTATTTTCCAGAGTCTCGGGCTCAATGGATTCTTCATGAATCTCAGAATTTGTTAAATCATGAATTTCCTCATGAGATTCTTTCGTGGTGTCATTTTGATCATTCTTTTTCCTCTTTCTAGGATTTCGATCTTTGGAACCTAATGGTCTGCCACGCTTCAGGCGTGCATTTGACTCATTGGATATGACGTAGATGATTGTCCAACAGGGACATCAATACGGATTGGAACATTTTCCGCGAGAATGTGGGATTTCGTTATCCTCTTCAAGTCCGTAAATGCGTCAGGCATTTGATTTGCTATTCTTTGCAAATGGATAATCTTTTGTACCTCTCTTTCACAAATAGAGGTATGTGGATCAAGATGAGATAATGATGCATTTTTCCACAAAATTTCCCGTTTGGTTTCACCAACTTCTCCTCCTAATTTTGGGAAAAGTGTCTCATCGAATCGACAGTCTGCAAATCGTGCAGTAAATACGTCGCCTGTCAATGTTTCGAGGTAGCGAATGATGGAGGGCGATTCAAACCCAACATATATTCCTAACCTTCTTTGCGGACCCATTTTGGTGCGGGATGGCGGTGCTGTAGGCACATATACTGCGCATCCAAAAATTCTTAAATGGGATATATTGGGTTCATGACCCAAAACCAATTGCAACGGGGAATACTTGTGGTAATTCGTCGGTCTGAGACGAATTAGCATTGCTGCATGTAAGATGGCGTGACCCCATACCGAAGTGGGCAGCCTCGTTCTCATAAGTAATGGCCTTGCAATCAACTGCAGGCGTTTAATTAACGATTCTGCAAGACCGTTTTGAGTGTGAACATGAGCTACAGAATGTTCAACTTTTATCCCGATTGATAAGCAATAATCATTAAATGCTTGGGATGTAAACTCAGCAGCATTATCCAGTCTAATGGACTTGATTGGATTATCTGGAAATTGTGCTCGTAGTCGAATTATTTGTGCCATTAATTTCGCAAACGCAAGGTTGCGTGATAACAACAGGCACACATGAGACCATCTACAGGATGCGTCTATCAAGACCATGAAATACCTAAACGACCCACTAGGTGGGTGAATAGGTCCACAAATATCCCCTTGTATACGTTCCAGAAACATGGGTGACTCAGTCCCAACCTTTGTTGGTGATGGCCTGATAATCAACTTGCCTTGATAACACGAAGTGCAAGGATATTCATTATTCGAAAGAATTTTGAAATTCTTTAACGGATGCCCATATGAGCTTTCTATAATCCGTCTCATCATGACCGATCCTGGGTGCCCAATCGATCATGCCAAAGTACAAAGGTATTGGAATCAGTAACCCTTTGGTTTACTGTTGAATGTGCCTCAATTGCACTAATTCTTGTCCAATACAGGCCACAAGATAAAGACGGGAATTTCTCAATAACCCTCTTTTGGCCGGAGACATTCTTTGTGATGACGAGATATTCAAGATTATCTTCATCCATTGTCTCAATATGATAGCCATTCCGGCGTACATCTTTAAAACTCAACAAGTTTCTCTTAGACTTGGAGGAGAACATTGCATTCTCTATGATTAAAGTCGTGCCTTTGGGCAGAGTTACAATTGCTCTTCCGGAGCCTTCAATCAATTTACTACTTCCAGAGATTGTAGTAACGTTTGCCTTACACATATTTAGTTGAGAGAAATATTTCTTTTCTTTGAGTATTGTATGTGTAGTACATGAATCAACTAGGCAAATACTTTTACAGTTGGATGTTGATCCAAGTTCGCTTTGTGAGATATCCATATTTGCTATCCCATAGTTTGACATACAAAAGAGATACACGAACATAAGAATAAACAAGTTCAATTCGTTTGTGTCACATAATATTTTCAAAATCTGCTGCTAACAGTTGACTAACAAAATCAGATATGTTATCCATAATCGATTACTATGCAGCTTGAAAATTTTCAGTTTAAGCATTTTTCACACACAATCGATTGTTTAACATTGACAATCGATTGTTGATTAATTTTGAAAAATTCCGGATCACACTGTCTAACGACAATCGATTGTTAGACATAGACAATCGATTGTGGATGATTTTTGAAAAATTCCAGATTACACTGCCTAACAACAATCGATTGTTAGACATAGACAATCGATTGTGGATGATTTTTGAAAAATTCCAGATTACACTGTCTAACGACAATCGATTGTTAGACATAGACAATCGATTGTGGATGATTTTGGAAAAATTCCAGATTACACTGTCTAACGACAATCGATTGTTAGACATAGACAATCGATTGTGGATGATTTTTGAAAAATTCCAGATTACACTGTCTAACGACAATCGATTGTTAGACATAGACAATTGATTGTCGATCAATTGTTTTTCAGCTTTAATGCGAAAATATTAGATAATCGACTAGTTTTTCAGGCTAGTCGATTACCCCTACTGGAAAATAAAAATATTATTGATATTTGAGCATATTGAAGACATTCTAAAGAACTACTGCTAACATTGCATCATGAACTAACTAATACGAGCTAATACTAATGACTATTAGTTTATTCACTAACTAATACAAATAAGTAGAACAAAATCAAATAACTCCATCTTCTTTCATCACGGACCCATCACCGATTAGGTGGTCTATTTTCCCCTCGGGTTGCTCAAAGAAGTCTTCCACATCCAGGTGGGTGATGTCCAAGTTGTCGTCATAGACAAAATTTGTTTCAGGGCCTTTACTCTTTCGAGATGCTTGATAAAGGTCAACCAAGTGTCTTGGTATACGGCAAGTCTTTGACCAGTGCCCTTTCCCACCGCAACGATAACATATAGTTTCTGAACCATTTGCCTTAGGATCTTCATGATCCCGTTTCTGCTTTCGGCGGTTATCTCTCCTTGGGGGTTGACGGACTTCATTGGAATTTCTTCCTTGTCTACGTCCCTGGCTATGACCCCGTTTACGACCATGACCATGGCCCTTTTCATGTTTGGCATAATGAGAGTGCACCTTATCTGCTTCAGGCAGTGGTGTAGACCCAGTGGGTCGATTTTCGTGATTTATCATGAGCAGGTCATTATTTCGCTCAGCCACTAGTAGAAGAGAAATCTGTTCAGAGTACTTTGTAAAGCCTTTCTCTCTGTACTGTTGTTGCAGTACCATATTGGAGGCATGAAACGTTGTAAACGTTTTCTCAAGCATATCATAATCGGAGATTTTATCCCCGCATAGCTTCAATTTAGAAGTAATTCTGAACATTGCAGAATTATATTCAGAAACGGACTTAAAGTCCTGGAGCCTCAGATGAGCCCAATCATATCGTGCTTGTGGCAGAGTGACCAACTTCAGGTTGTCATATCTCTCCTTTAAGCCGTTCCACAAGATGAGTGGATCCTTGACGGTGAGATATTCAATCTTCAAACCTTCATCAAGGTGATGGCGCAAGAAAATCAAGGCCTTCGCACAGTCTTGGGTGGATGCTTTTTCTCTATCTTTAATGGTGTCTCCGAGACCCATAGCATCTAAGTGGATTTCAGCATCCAACACCCATGTCATATAGTTCTTGCCCGAAATTTCAAGGGCAACGAACTTTCTTTTCGTAATGTCAGACATAATCGAAAATTAAATTAGGAAGAGAGAAATACCTTAGTTTTTGAGAATGGTTCTTGAGACGGTAGAGTCTCGTGCTGATAACGTGTTATGAAATAATATAAAGACAAGAACAATAATGCAAGAACAAGAGCAATAGAGAGAATAGAGAGAGAGAAGTATTCTTATTGATACTTAGAGATTGTTAGGGATGTATTACAATGGTAGAAGACCCCTTTATTTAGAGGGAGTGGGATGATTTAGCTACCAATAATAGGACTCTAGAATCTCTCTAATTAAAGACATTCACCTTAAATAGAAGTGTAAAATCTCTCTATTTATAACAATGTTGTTATTATTATTTATACAAACATTAATTATTCTTAGACCATCAACGAACAAGCAATAATGGATCTGGTTTCCCTCTTCTAGTCTGTAGAATACCTTGAGCTTTATTCCGAGAGGAAACTTAATTTTAGCATACTCTTTTCCTTGAAATAAGTTGATGTATTTGGGTGAGATAGGTCGATCTTTAGAAACACTAAACGTTAACAATATTACGAGTTGCATGTGTTTTCCAATATAATCCAAATACTACATAAAAGTTTTTACGAGTATCATTTATTTTTCTTTTTCTTTTTCCTTTTTTGTTTTGATTTATCACTAGTTATTAGGGGTGTACATAGAATACCGATAAACCGCACCAACCCGATAATCCGAGTCAAACCGGGAAAAAAAACTCGACTATGGTTTGGTTTGACTTGGTTTGGTGTTGGAAAAAAAAACCCGACCATAATTGGTTTGGTTTGGTTTTAACTAAAGAAAGTCAAACCGAAACCAAACCAACCCGACATTACATATATAGCAATTTTAGATATATTTAATATATAAATATACTTATCGTAATGTAATTTATAAATATTTCTTAAAAAATTTCATAATTTTATCTTTTAAGGTATTATTTCAAGGTTTGATTTAGAACTTTTTAATGCTCCAATAAGTTTTATAGCAATTAATATTAGTAAATTAAATAACGCTAGCAATCAATACTAATGCTAACAAAAGATATTCAATTCAATATTACGAACGGGAATGTATTAAATGTCTATTTTTTATTTTGCAATAATTTAGATAAAAATACATAACCTATTTTTATTTTTCTTTAGCTTTTAGGCATATAATTAATACACCTCATTAGTCTATCTAGTTTAGCATGAATTAGTGCTTTTAGATTATGTTTATTTTTATTATGACTTTTTAATTAGCAATATTTATATTACATAATTTTATTATTTTTTATTGTTGAATATTTTAGGATAATGTCATGAGTCATGATATATCTCATATTTTGTATTATTTTCTTGAAAAATACTTTATATAGTTGTATCTTACTAGGATTAAAGAAATATTTTGAGCATACGTTATATATTTTGTTCTATGAAGATTTTTACCGAAAAAAAATTCGAAAAAACCCGAATAACCCGAGAAAACCGATATTGAAAAACCCGAATTTATTGGTTTGGTTTGGTCTTTAGATTTAATAACCCGACACAATTGGTTTGTTTTGGTAATTGTAAAATCCGAACCAACCCGATCTATGTACACCCCTACTAGCTATTATTAAACATATTAGTGACAAGTTTCTAGATATTAATCACGATATATATATATATATATATATATATATATATATATATATATATATATATATATATATATATATATATATATATATATATATATATATATATATATATATATATATATATATATATATATAAATTTTGTAACGTAAAATCAAGAAATATTGATCTTTTGCAAACTAAAATTTCTAACTATTCTTAGCTTGTGGTTTTTGATTAAAGCGACCAAACGATACTATTAACCAAGCCAAAAGCTGGTACCAAAGCTAATGATTTGGCAGGAACGAGTATGGAGATGGCAGAATATTGCATTTGCCTGTCTACAAGTCGTTTTACGACCCTTATCCGTAGTTTTGAAGATGCATACACAATTTGTGAGCTTCAGTGACCGTAATTACTCGAATCATGCGGATAGCTATTAGATTTCTGTCGTAGAAGCTCAATTGAGAAAGGAGGAAATGTTCTTTTTTCATTAACTGAAAATGAGAGCCTCTTTATAGATATTTATCAACTAGCTACTAATTAATTAACACTATGCTAAATAACAAATAGCTAGCAACTTCTAATATGTACGAGTTGACCCATATACTAACTAGTGGTATATACGCATCACTCCAACAGTGGCATACAGTTAATCTCCAAATTAGCCCATGAATTGGTGTAACGATCCAATTGATCATTTTAAGAAATTGCATTTCGTTCGGCAGTTTGAGGTCACGAGCAACTTCATATTATGTGTAAAGACTTTCGTCCATAGTTGGATTCTGTTTCTGGGTGAATTAGAGTCGATTTGGAGGAAGAAATCTAGTTTTGGAAGCTTAAGCGGTGAGAATTTTATCGAAATTCGACATTGGAGTAAACAACTCCAGAATGAGTTTTGGATGATGTCAGTAGATTCGTATGGTAATTTTGGACTTAGGCGTGTGTCCAATTTCAGATTTGGAAGTCCGTAGGGTAATTTGAGGCATTTCGGCGAAAGTTGAAAAATGGAGAACTTTGACCCATAGTTGGATTTTGTGTTAAAATACGATTTCAAAAGTTAGAACAGCTCTGTTATGTCATTTGGGACTTGCCTGCGAAATTTGGTGTCGTTCGAAGTTGATTTGATATGGTTCGGACGCTTTGTTGCAATTCTAGAAGTTCTTGAGTTCATAGTAATTTTCATGCGTTTTGGCATCCGATTTGTGGTTCTAGAGGATATTTTGATGCTCTGATCGCGCGAGCGAGTTTGTGTTATGTGTTCATACTTGTGTGACTATTTGGTTTGGAGCCTCGGCGGCTCGAATGAGTTTCGAAAGTGTTTCAGAGTTCTTGGAAGAAAGCTCTAATCTGCTACTGTTTGATCTCGCATTTGTGAGTTATGGGTCGTATTTACAACTGCCGCTTTTGCGGACACTATATCACATTTCCAATAAATGATTGGGAGTGGCAGCTATGCGAAAATGTAATGGGCAGTGGAAGTTCGTATTTCTAAAGTTTTGGCCCGCTTTTGCGAAGGCCTGTCGCATTTGCGAAGATTTTTGTTGCAATTGCAATGGTCACAGGATAAGTCCAGGCTTCGTATTTACGAAGATTTCTTGGCTTTTATGGGTACGCATTTAAGAATTCAGTGTCGCAAATGCAACATCTGTAGTCTGCTAAAGCTGGGTATTCTAAGTTTTTGCTTCAGTTTTCATATTTTTGATCCCTAGCTTCGAGGTGAGGCAATTTTGAGAGAGGATTTTAATACCAAAATGTTGGGTAAGTATCTTTAATCAATTTTCAACTATATTACGTGATTATATTTTAGATTTAACATCAAATTCAAGAGAATCTAGAGAAAATTTTGGGGTAAATTATATAATCTTTCAAAAATGTAAAATGATGATTTCAAGGACCAAATAGTATCGAAATTTGATAATTTTATTTGGTTGAATTCGTATCGGAGTGGGTGTTCGATTTTGTAATTTTTTTTGGGTTCCGAGGTGAAGGCCTAAAGAGCTGACCTTTGTTGACTTTTTGCAAATTGTATAAGAATAATAGCCTTGTGAATTGAAATTATTTTCTCTTGCATTGTTTGAGGTATTTAAGTTGTTTTTGGCTAGATTGAGCCTAGCATTGATGAATTCTTTTCTCTTGCATGCGAGGTGACGAGTGCGTGCTCGGACTTATTTGTGAAAAATTGACTTTTAGGGTTCTTAAGTCCTTATGTTCTTTAAGTGGGAGTTTTTATATACGAATGAGTTTTCTAATTGCTAGTTTTACCTCTACATGCTTTATACGACGTTGTTAGCTTTCCTCTAACTCTTACTTGTTATTTGGCCCTTATTTGCTTTATTTGTAGTGATTGTCCCCTTATTGTTTTGATATTTCTTAATTATGAATTCCTCTATGACCTCGTGCATATATGCTACGTGTCCAAATTGTTGTGGTTGCTTGTGTAATTATCACGTCTGACATGTCTTGTTATTTTTGTAAAGGTTGTTGTACTTCTTGATTTTTCCATGGTTCTGTTATTTCTGTGTATTCATACTCTTGGTGGTAGAAATTCTTCTAATTGATCTGTTGAATTGTTTTTGTTAATTTAAACTATGTCTGGTCATTGATATGTCGAGGAGGAATAAGGGAAAATTGATATTGTCTGGTGGAATCGAGTTGCACGCCAAAACAATGAGTAATAAGGGTGGACATATGGGATCGGATTACATGCCACAACGGAAGGAATAAGGGTGATATATAGAGGAGTAATAAGGATGGACTGGTGGGATTGGGTTGCACGCTGCAATACATATATACTATTTACTTTTATTATAATTGTTACGGAGGAATAAGGGATGATTGGTGAGATCGGGTTGTACGACGTAACATATAGCTATGGTATTTACTTTTATTGTAATTTTTACGAACGAATAAGGGGGAATTGATAAGATCATGATGCGCTTTGCATCAATATATGTGCTTATGTACTCATCTATAATTGTGTAAATTATTCGATAGTTTTACCTTTCACCTAGGAATTGGTTGTAGCTGGAAGCTGATATGACCCTTATGTGTTTATTTCTGCAAGTTGCCAACTTTCAAAGTAAATTTATTACGTTAAATTGTTTCCTCCTATCCTGCTAAATTGTTAGTAACATAGTGATTTAAAGTAAAGGAATTTTATTAAGCTACTCTGTACAGCTTTTAAATTTAAACAAACTATATATATATATATATATATATATATATATATATATATATATATATATATATATATATATATATATATATATTTCAAATTCCAATAATTGTTATATTTTTATTTTAATTAATTTCTTTATTAAATTTTCTTAAACTGTCTGAGGTTGTATTTGATTTAAAAAGAAATTTTTATCAAGTGTTAATTTAATAAAACCTATATTTAAAGCGACAATTTATTTGATGTTATATATTTATTTGAAAAGGGTATTTTCTTCACTCAAATGGTTTCTAAAAATAATTTTATCTTTTCCGTTGATTTCCTAATTGATTTAGAAACTGTAAGTTACTTTATGTTGTATAAGTGAGACTCCTTGAACATCTTAATTGCATTTGTGATGGACATTATGAACTGGGTAGCACGATAATTTTATTGTGCAAAGTGAGATAGAAATATATGGGTATAGGATGACATGTGTGCCAAATGTTTGGAAGTTGAGGTTATGATATGAGACATCAAGGATTCGAAATTGTGTATCAGAAATGATGTGATTAATTGAATAACATTGCCTTCTTTATTCGAGCATATTTTTATTTATCTGTGTCCCAGCTATGTTAGTGTTAATTTACTTTGTTATCTTTCTTTACCATTCATGTTTTCCTCTATTGTCTCTACTGTTGTAGTTTTATTTCTTCTTACTTTTGATATTACTACGTTATCTTTATCTTGATAGTTTATTATCATATCATGTTCAAATTAGGTGTCTTGACTATTTCTCGTTAATACTCCATCGAGGTTAGTCTTGAAACTTACTACGCATCGCTGTGGTGTGATCATACTACACTTCTGTATATTTTTGTACAAATCCAAATATTTGAGCGATAGTAGCTGTTCGGATCGTGGCGAAGGAGACTCAAGGTAAACCTGCTGCTGCGTTCACAGTCTTCAGCGTCACCTTCATTTGTTCTTATTTCCATTGGTTCCTTTTTTTTTTTTTCTGGAACAATGATGTATTTATCATGTATAACTACTCCTATAAGGGCTTATGACTTGTACTACCGGTTTTGGGAACTGTAATTGTTCAGAGTTATCTAATTTAAAGTTAGTAAATATCAATGTTATTTATGTTAATGTTAGGCTTACCGAGTTTAGAGATTAGGTGTTATTATGATTCCTTCGGGGGGATTTTGGGTCGTGGCAATTGGATACTCTTAATGGTGTGAGGCCTTTTGGGGAAAACTATGCAAACTTGATTCAAAGCAGACGATATCTCATCATATTAAATATATATTAAAGTTGATAATTTATTCAATGTTGTATTTTTATTTGAAAAGGGTATTTTCTTCACTCAAACGATTTCTAAAAATAACTTTATCTTTCTCGCTGATTTTCTAATATGTTTAGAAAATGTAATTTACTTTATGTTGTATAAATGAGACTACTTGAACATCTTAATTGCATTTGTGACGAACATTATGTAATGGGTAGCACGATGATGTTATTGTGCAAAGTGAGATAGAAATATGTGGGCACGAGGTGCCATGTATGCCAAAGGTTTGGGAGTTGAGGTTATGATATGAGACATCGAGGATTCGAAATTGTGTATCAGAAATGATGTAATTGATTGAGCTAATATTGCCGTCTTTATTCGAGCACATTTTTATTTGTCTGTATCCCAGTTATGTTGGTATTAATTTACTTCGTTATCTTTCGTTACCATCCGTATTTTCCTTTATTGTCTCTACTATTGTAGTTTGATTTCTTCTTGCTTTTGATATTACAACGTCATCTTTATCTTGATAGTTTATTAACATATCATGTTCAATTTATTTAACCAGTAGGTGTTTTGACTGTTTCTCGTCACTACTCCACTGAGATTAGTTTTGATATTTACTGGGCATCGCTGTGGTGTACTCATACTATACTTCTGTACATTTTTGTATAGATCCAAGTATTTGATCGATAGTAGCTGTGCGGATTCTGGCAATGGAGACTCAAGGTAAACCTGTTGCTGCGTTCACATGTCTTGGAGTCACCTTCATTTGAACTTATTTCCATTGGTTCCTTTTTGTTCTAGAACAGTGATGTATTTATCATGTATAACTACTTTTAGAAGGGCTTATAACTTGTAATACCGGTTTTGAGAATCATAGTTGTTCAGAGTCATCTAATTTGAAGTTACTGAATATCAATGTTATTTATGTTAATGTTAGGCTTATCTAGTTTAGAGACTATGTGTCATTACGATTCATTTGAAGGAATTTTGGATTGTGACAATTGGATACTCCTAACAATGTGAGGCCTTTTGAAAAAAACTACGCGAACGTGATTCGAAGCAAACAATATCTCAGTATATTAAGAGTATTTTTATGTCGTTTTAATCGAGTAGTACGTAGTACGTGACAAATTGCACTAGAGAATATTTCTATGTGGTAGGTAGACATGAGACGTAGCAGTCTTCATCTTTCTAAAGCAACGCAAATTGAGAAAACTAGAGTAAACTTAAAATTAATTTTCGATGAAATTAATTATGAATCACCCCTTCGAAACTTTTCAGTTGATTCAAACTTGGCCCTAAACTGGACGTGAAGTTAGTGATTGGTATTTAGAAAGTTGTTTGGATTTGTTGGACAAAATGGAAAGACAAACAAGTAAAAGGACTAATAGTTCAACAATTTTCTGTCTTTTATTTATCCATCTTTTTGTGGGGTTGGTGGGGAAGGCGAGGAATATGTTAGACAGAAGATTGTGACGAGGAGCATGTATATAATAATAGGGTGTTTGGACCTATGGGTATTGTGGGTTTTGCAGAATGTTTAAGAATAAATGTATGCATGGACTAAAATGAAATTAAGATGGGGCGAGCAGTTTGTTGAGTTGTTCCACATCGGAGGGATTTGAGGTTTTTGGTCTCCTTATATGGCTTGGGCAATCCTCACCTCATAAGCTAGCTTTTGGGGTTGAGTTAGGCCCAATGTCCATTCTTTTCATGGTATCAGAGCCAGGCCCATCCCAATTATTGTTACCGATGTTGGGCCCCCATTTATGTTGTCCACGCTCCAGAGATCTGGGTGTGATGGGTTTTGAGTTGTTCCACATCGGAGGGATTTGAGGTCCTTGGTCTCCTTATATGACTTGGGCAATCCTCACCTCATAAGCTAGCTTTTGGGGTCGAGTTAGGCCCAATGTCCATTCTTTTCACAGTTCACGAGATAGATAGATATAATTTTGCGTTGAGCAAGAGCTAAAATTTGAAGTTTATGTATTCTAAATTTATTACCGTATTTATAGATTATTTTAGGTATTGTGCTCGCAATCATATATGCATACATATTTTTAATAAATTTTCTAATATAAATACAAAATTTAAATAAAAATTGCTGAGTTCCTCCGACCCGATCCTGTTATCGTAGTTTCGACCCTGTTGTCATGCACTCTTACAATATAGACAACGAGAGTTGAGTTGTTATGCTATCCATTACGAAATATCCTTTGAATCATATGGCCTATTTTATACAAGATTTTTAAATTAAAATACAATAGATCGGCGATGTAACTCAATGGACGAATGCCCATAACTCAATGGCGCCAACTGGTGAGGTTTGGATTTGAACCGCAAAAATTGGTGGGGTCTCCTTTTAATTGATTTATACTTTTGGAGCAGATGGTTCATATCATTATATGTATCATAATTTTTTTATTAATTTATATTTTTAAATGAAATCGACCAATATATTGTATAAATTAGGAGTTCATCCAAATTTAATAGTTTCGACTCAAATTTTGTAAATGTTAATAAAAATCTACTAAAATAAGAACAAATAATAAATCGAATGGATTGTAATAAAATTTCATTCATAATATTTAAGTGGACGTTTGGCTATAAGAATTGTAAAATTTTGAAAAAATAAAGAAAATTTTTTAAATGAAAATAGTATTTGAAAATTAGAGTTGTGTTTAGATATGAATATAATTTTGGGCTATTTTTGAGTTTTTGTGAGTGATCTGAGCGAAAATTTTGAAAAATAGCTTCTTGAAATTTTTAAAATTTTGAAAAATTCTAAAACTTATTTTCAAGAGAAAATTGAAAATTTTATGGCTACACAAATTTAAAAAAAAAACTAAAAAATAAAATATTATGGCCAAACGGGCCCTAAATCTTGAACTGGCCCCGACAGAGGTGGGGGTTGGAAGATTGGGTCAGTTTCTGTTGTTGCTTTGCTGGCCGCTGTGGTGCGTCTTTGTTGTTGGTTGGACACCTAGGCTTTGGGCTTAGCAAAGACCGAACATAATTCGTAGTTTTCCTCATGTGGAATCTATTCTGAAACTCTTTGCAGTCTTTTCCTCTGACATTCATGGGCCAAGGCAAAACATGCATTCCTTCCTCTTCTCCATTTTCTCAAAATTTTAGCATCACTTTACTCCTCTGGACATTGGCTCCTTCTTTTTCAGACTGCAAATGTAACAATATCTCTTGCTTCCTCTTAGGAATCTGGTGACCGTTATACATACTAATATGTGCCACTTCTAGTTATAATCAGTTTTCATAATGCCTCCCCAAATGACAGACCTAAGATTAACATTCCTTTTTCAACAACATTTTCATATTAATTATATTCAGAATTATAACTACAATTGGCGCAGAAGAAACACCGTTTCAATAAAATTGGTGGGTTGGCACATGAAAGTTTAGAAAAAATGCCAATGCAATAATGTACCAAAAGATTTTAAAAAATCTGGGATAAGAGGGGTTGCTCTGATGGTAAGCAACTTCCACTTTCAACCGAGAGGTTGTGAGTTCGAGTCTTCCCAAGAGCAAGGTGAGAAGTTCTTGGAGGGAAGGATGCCGGGGGTCTATTTGGAAACAGCCTCTCTACCCAAGGGTAGGGGTAAGGTCTGCGTACACACTACCCTCCCCAGACCCACCAAGTGAAATTATACTGGATTGTTATTGTTGTTGGGACTACGAACATGTAAAACAATAGAGAGATGCATTTTGAGGAAATTGTAATTTGGTGGTATGTAAGGCAAATGAATGACAATGTTGCTTAAAATTTTAACTTCTATGCATTATCAGCGTACAAATTTTTTACACTATCAAATCAAACATATAACACATAGTATATGTCAATAATAAAGTAAATAACTTGAAACACGCGGCAGATTTAAGTTGTTTTTATGGTGCACGCAAACTTATGATCTTTCCCTAAAATTAAGTATTTTATGTAAAATTAATCTAATATTATTTATTGGCCTCATGCTCCAAAAATATTGAATGTTATAACTAGTTAAATACTGAGTTATTTATCTAAAAAAACATAAATGAATTGATTCTTATTTGGTACTTCTCTTTTTGGAATTTTTCGGTGATACACCCATATTTTTAAAAAACTTCTTCCGCCTTTGTTTGTGAGGGATTAAAATACAATATAAGTATAAAAATTAATTAATTGGATTATAAAAGGTGCAAAAGAGGTAGATTTTGAGGTTCCCAATTCATTCTTCCACACATTGCACGAAAAATTTGATCCGTGCAAGAAGGGAACATACTCTGCTGCTTCTCTATTCTTGAGGCCTCAAACTCCATGCATTCTTTGAAGCTCTTCCCAATATCTCAATTTACTCTAATCATTCTTTATTCCTAATATTTTATCCATGCACATGAAGGTATTATTATTCACCCTCTTCATTTCATGCTTTTGTCCACTGTCCCCATTTGTTTAACTATATAAACTAATTCTTTTTTATGATTTCAATATCTGTTTTCCCAATTTTTCTTTTTTTTTTGAATAAATAAAACAACCTATATGGAGTATCTCGTTTGACAGATTTGAGGTCCCGATGTACTCGAGAGTTTTTGTTCAAATCTCGCAGACCATGGATAATATCTAATTAATTAATACCCTAGTCTAAGTGATCTTCTAATTTTGAATGAATGATTTGTTTCATCTTGTATTCCTCCGTCTTATATAATGATGTTTCACTAAGTACGTAAATTTAAACTGAAAGTTAACTTATGAATTGTATTAATAGTAATAAATGAAAATATTCTTAAATAAAAATGCTGTTATTATTGTTATTTAAATAAAAATATCTATGTAATAAATAATTGAAAAGTAAGTATGATAAACAAATATATCACATCAGTAATTTGAAATTTTGAATTATTAAATGAATTTTAATTCTTAAAATACATAAAAGTCGAAATGGTATAAGAAAGGTAAAATACGTACTTTACCCATCAATCTTATCCCCAAAACCCTATTACACAAATATTAAATACATAAATAATATTACACATCTAAACTTTAAAAGGTTTGTCAATAACATACCATTTTTGTGTTTGTTCACATCTGCTTAAAGATTACTATTACACATGCCAATTAAAACTTGACATGTGTCATAAATCGAGAAAAAAGAAACAAAACTAGAAGAAAAACCTCTGCCCCCCCCCCCCCCCCCCCCCCCCCACAACCCTCTCCTAATCTTCCCAAAAAAAAAAAAGATCCCGCTCCCTCCTAATTTTCCCAAAAAAAAAAAGAAAAAAGAAAAAATCCCGCTCCCTCCTAATCTTCCCAACCCCACCACCTTCTTCACTGTCACCATACTACCACCAACTCTTCCACCACTTCCCTAGCTATAGATTAAAATTATTTACCGATTTTTAACAAGTTTTAACAACATCCTTCACAAATCCTTAAAAAAATTTCAAATTCAAGCTCAAACTCAAAGCTTCAAACTTAATAATGGTGTCTTTTGAATTTTATCAAAATTAATCACCAAATATTCAATATTTTTTAAGTAAAATTTTACTCAACAATAATCACGAGTTCAAACTAATTTTTTAGGTCATAAAACACCAAAATCTACAAGACCCGATTAAATTTTTAAGTTTTTTCAAAAGGTCAATAATGGTAATTTATACAAGACCCAATAGTTGTCTATTCTTCTTCTTTTTCTTGTTCTTCTTAGTCATAGAGGTTGGAGATGCGAAACATAAAAGGGTTAGACAAAACTAGCATGAGAGTTGGGAAAGAAGACGAAATTGGGGGGTGGGGGTTGAGGTGGGGGGAGGAGGAAACAACTGGGGTTTGCAGTTGGGGAGGAAGATATGGATTGTATTTTTTTCTTTAATTAGAAAAGTAAATAGTAAAAAAAAAGGGAAAATAAAAAAAACTTAATTTCAGATGAATATTTAGTTTTTACGCGTTTCTTTAATGTGTAATACACTCGTGTAATACATGAAAAAAAATGTATAGTTGATATACTTTTAAAAGTTTTAATGTACAATATTATTTTTGTATTTAACAAATATGTAAGAGAAATTTGAGTACAAAATCGATAAATAAAGTATATATTTTGCCTAAAAGAAACGTCCAAATATGAAAAAGCATGTTATTCAGAAAGGAAAGAATCAGCATTAACTGACCTATTAATTAAAAAGAGGGTCAATTTCGTGAATTGTTACTCAATTTTCATTTTATTGCACCAAAATAATTAAATTATACGTTGCGACAAAAAGTCAATCCACTTCACGGAAGTATCATAAAGTCACTAAAATCTTTTTTGTACCAAAAAAATGATTCAATTTTATTTAAGTATCACAGAAGAAGAAAGAAAACAAAGTTAATATGGTAAAATTTGAAGGATGATTACTACTTAGTGTTTCAAGAGGATATAAAGGTTTCCATCATAATATACTGGCGTATTTTCCGAGTTTTGAACAGTGTTTTCGCTTAAATTTATGTTTACATGAAAAGTGACTAAATTTTGATTACTCTTGAAATTAGGCTATTTTTTAAACGACTAGTTGTAAATCTGGCTATTTTTAAGTTCTCCCATTTCTTTCTGAACCGAGCCTTTTTACACAAAGATTAACAATCGAATTAGGGTCCAATATTTGAGCATTTCCACAACACGACGCAAACATTTTAATAAATTTTCGGAGAATTAGGCCCAATATATGGTTAGACATATGATTAGTTACCTCCTATAGCAAATGTAGATACCTTATTTATTTTAAATAAATACCATTTTAAAAAATACATTCTATAACTACCTTTTGATTTTTATAGCCAAATACCTATTTACGGTCACCTCCTACCCTTAAGCCATAAAATACAATGCCGTCTCTCTCATAAAATACGCTTCCTCTTTGGCTTGACACTAGTGAAGGCAACGAAATCTCCATGGCAAACTCTAGTATGTTTCTTCTTCTTCTTCCTTTTTGATTTTCATTATGTTTCTTCTTCTTCTTGTTCTTGTTCTTGTTCTTCTTCCTCCTCTCCATGGAAAGAAATTTTTTGGGGCTTTAACTTCTTGACAATTTCTTTTTCAGTGAGTGCTAGCAATTTCTTTCGATTCGTTACCAGCGGATGCTATCCAAATTCAATTTTGGGACTTTAAATTCTTCAGATGCGTTACAGATGCTAATAATTTCTTCTTCATCGATCTTTCTCGTTTTCTTTTTCTTTCTCTCATCGCTGCTTATGGAATCATGGTCAGAATCCGATGCGTCATCGGAAAATTGTCAACTAAAATAGGTCGTTTGAAGCTTAGGGTTGAGAAATTTTAAAGATTCTGTTACCTTTTTTTAAAGAGCATTTTAATGTATCTTGCTGTATTTCTATGTATTTCATTATATTCACTATCTTTTTTTCCCATTGTAATTCAATGTGTCTCATTGTATTTCATATATTTTATTGTATTTAGTGTCTTTTCTCTCATTTATTTTAATGTATCCCGCTGTATTCTATGTATTTTATTGTATTCATTGTCTCGCTATATGCCATGAATGTATTTATATATTTTTTTAATTAATATAATTTATGTATTCAGATGTATTATATACTTTCTCTGAAGATTGCTATATTTTTGGGATATTTATCGGTTTGAGAATCTTTTTTATAGCTAAAAAATACAAATTTTGTGTGTTATAATTGAGTTTGTTGCATAATATTAGGAGTTTATTATGTTGATTGATTCACTTTCCGTTTTAAAAATAATGTAATCTCTTATTTCACGCTGTAAACACAGTCTAATACAATAATATGTCCAGCTGTAGTCACATGTTTCACTCCATGAATACAGTCGAATACACTTGAATATAATAACTGATTAGCTGAACTTTCCTGATTCACGCCTATTTTTGCTACGGTATTCATGAATACAGTAGCTTAAAAAAATACATCAAATATATCTTATAACCATAAAAAAGATATCTATAATTTGTAATATAGCAAATGGTATCTATAGATAACTAATTACTACTAAAATATAGTGCTTTATGAAAATTTCTCTTAGACATATTGCTTGTGCAAATAAACTTGATACATTCGTGTCTAAAGTTGGAACATATGTGTTAGCCTAAGGCAATTGGAAAGCAAGCAAACCTAAAATCCCAAACTTATATTTGTTTGAAATTTGGCCTAACAGTCTGTATATGATCATAATCATATACCCCGATATAGAAGCTCGAGGTTCCTACCTAGGCTCGGGTCCGAAGAAGGTCAAGATCAAAACCAGTGAACCAGACTCAAGCTCGAAGATAGAGTGTAGTGCCCGGAAGTAGGAGTTTGAGGAACGCCGACATCAGGTGTGCTCGACCCCGAAATAGCACCGTTATAGATTTGTATTAGAATGAGCTAGATTTCTGCCACGTCCCCAAAGTCATGGCCAAATCATGGAATAGGATCGTAGAATTCCGTACTAGACGGTTAGACAACTGTACCAAGAATATTCCCTACTATAAATTGAAACATTTCTTATTTAGGGTTCCCCCCACTATATAAGGGGGACCCCAATCATTTGTAAGACCATCTTTTACTGTGTAAAGAACATACTCTCTAACTTTTGCCTGTTGTTCATTAGAATAGTCCATTAGCTTAATTGTTCTTGCTTTGATTTTGTTATTTCATCGTCCTTACTGCCCTAAGCCACCTCGAGGTCATCATCTCGAGGTCACTGCTGCTAACTAACATTGGTTTGATTTACTTCTATCTTTCATTTCTACTTCATATTTCTTAATTATTAATTGATATTGAACTAAATCACATATCTTTAAAATTACCAATAAAATTCAATTGTTACTTGTATTTTTTGAGGTAAGTAGTTTAGCGCACACCGTGGGGATAAAGATAATAGTGATTATTTATTTACTGATTCTCGTTACACACGTTATCTTTATACTTTTTCTTGTCAAGATTTTTGATTTTTAGGCTTGAACATGTCTAGCACACAAAATGCACATGTTCATGACAATGAGGGTCTTGGAGAAAACAACAGTATAGGAGATAGTGTACCACCCATAAACCCTGAGGGAGTGCCAAATATGGAGCTAGTTGATATAAGTTCATATAACGCTCTAGACACAGATGCGGGCAAGAACCTCGTAGGGAACGAACACAAGGAAGCTCGACCAGAGGACCAAGGAACACCAGGAGTAGGAGATGAGGGATTCAATCTCCAATGGATATTCAAAATGTTGCAGGCTCAGCAAATCGCCATCGCCCAACTCCAAAGTCAAAATAAAACCCTAAGCATAGCTAAACATGAAAATAATCAATGTGCTGAGCCAACGCCAGAGAGATCTAATGAAAACGGCTTGGGGACTGACCCGACGATCATGAAAATTCTTGAAGAGCTTACTAAGAGGATTGAGTTCGGGGAAAAGAAAATTGAAGACAATGATAAAAAAGTAGAGACCTATAACTACCGTGTAGACCATATATCGCGGGCACCTCCAATTTTGAAAGGTCTAGATGCCAAGAAATTCATACTGAAACCATTTCCTTAGAGTGCGGAACCGATGCCCATTCCCAATAACTTTTGCATGCCCTACATACCCAAATACAATGGAACAACGTACCCTAACAAACATATTATGTCATACACATGTGGGGTCAGAGGAAATGACTTGAATGATGATGAAATCGAGTCAATGTCGTTGAAAAGGTTTGGGGAAACACTCTAAAAAAGAGCTATGATTTGGTATCACAACATAGCTCCTAAGTCTATTGACTCATTTTCTATGTTGGCAAATGGCTTTGTCAAAGCCCACGCCAGGGCCATAAAGGTGGCCACGAGGAAATCAGATGTCTTCAAAATTAAGCAAAGGAATTGTCGCACCCCCTTTATTCCCTCCCTTTTTACCGGGAAGAAGGTATAGGTTTCGACATTTATGGGGGGCAATAACTCATTTCCTTTTGGGAATTGGGTATTTTTAAAGAGTCGCCACCTAACGAATTATGGTGCATTAGGGAACCTAGAGCGATTAACTCTTGGATTGGTTTGCATTACCAGAAATTCAGGGTAAGGGTTCGAAATAACCTTTAGGGGAAAGTGTTATGCACCGACGTTGGATCCCGACCGAAGTTATATTTATGAATTAGTCCTCTAACATGTAAGTAGTTGGAACAAATAATTGCAAAATAGAGCATGTTGGACATTGCATGACTCAAATAATAAGACAAAGAGTTTGAACAAGTTATATAGAAAAAAAGTAAAGTTTTAGGCAAAGGAAATTTGGGAGGAGGGTTCCTAGGTTGGCTATCCTATAGGATTACGCCACACAATGCCTGGTAAACACTCTTCAATGAGGGGCTACACACGACATTAGCGCGTAATCATCATATCTATATCTACCCATCTCCACCCCTTAGTGGTTATTAAAGCGAGTTTTATTTAAGTGATCTTATACGTGCTGTTACCTGTCCCTTTCTGATGGTCCTGGAGGAATTTAGGACCTCTACCTACAGACAGTTCTAGATAGACCCTTAAGTTTAAAGTATAAAATACTAGGGCGACAAGAAAGAACACATAGGACTTTTAGAAAATAAAAAGCAGGAAAGAGAAAATAAGAGGCTTAGTTTTACCTCCACAGATAAGACATATAAACAACATGACTCAAACACAAATAAGGGCAGTATTGTTAAACATGATCCTAAGACATAATATCTAGGTGAGTATCATAACACATGAGATATGTAGTTTAATTTTATAATTCAGAAGCAGGGGCCCTAATCAGTTTGCCTACTAATTTTAAGCCTATTAATCATTAAGCAGTAAACACAAAGAGGGAGTTTCCAGTTTTATAAGAGTTGATTACCTAAGGCTTGCCTAGGCGTAGGATAGCACAGTTGTTACAGAATCATCACTTCAGAAATCATTTTTACCTAAGAGCATGTTGTTCTAGGTGTTATAAAAATATAGGGTTATTACCAGTTTCTTAAACAAGATGAAACTATTTTATATCCCTTTTTTTATGCATCAGTAGTTGAACTAGGTGTAATTGAGTAAATACGAACAAGATCCTAAAACATGGTGTCGAATGCACATAAGAGGTACAGAATGATTCTTATGTAGAACTAATGCAGGATTTCTAATATACACGACATGATTGCAGAATTATCAGACATGATTGTGTGAAGAACAATTTATTATTACTATTATTTATCCTAGGAAGAGGATTCCTAAGTGATAATAAGGATGCCAAAATGAGATACTGAAAACAACATACATAATAAAAAAAACCTAGGGAGCATGGTCTCTAATACATGATATGCTTTGCACATGTTGGTCCTAAACATGGATTCTACTGCGCATATAGGAAATGTAAACCTTAAGCATGTTTTCTACCCCTTTGATGTCTATAACATGCATAGATACCCTCTCAATTTCACTATCCATCCCTAATATCTATATACAACAAATTATTACAGGCCAATATTGAAAAGATTACATAAGTAGATAAGAAAAATAAGAAGTTACACTATAGGGAGCCTACCAGAATATCCAATGCCAAATCGCCTCATACCCTTTCACATAATCTGGGTGTGTCAAGTTCCCTAAGGACCTCCAGGGATCTCGGGCAGTGCTCATACCCAGATTTTGTAACCATAGTTGAGTAAGTGAAGTGTGGAAGGGCCAACTCTAATGAATCATAGTTCAGAGGGATCTCATAGGGATCCCTAAGCAGTCAGACATTAGAGGGCCATAATTTAAAACCTAAGAGTAGATGTGAGAGTGCTTGACATAGTTTTGAAAAGATTTAAGCAGGAAAATAGTTTGAAAAGAGACTTGTTTGAAATAGTTTTGTAAAAAAACAACTAAGGGAGTTCAATAAGACAATTTTGAAAAATGAGTAGAGTAATAAGCAACAATCCAAACACAACACCCAAAATAGGTTCAGAACATAGAACCAAAGCAGATTCAACAACCACAAACAAGGGTAATGGGATTTGGGGACACATAGAGCACATATTATACAAGAGCATAGAAGTTCTTGTCGGGGTTTATGGGATTAGGGGATAGATAGTGGTACCAATACTGTATGAATTTCAGAACCAATCATAGAATCAGAAATTTAAAGTGACTTATCAGTTTGCAAAGTAAATGCATATCAAAACTGGATAGCAAGTAGACAAGCATTCGAAACAGGGTAGAGTCACATTGAGACAGACTACCAAGGGAGTAGAATATGTTCTGAAATGCCCTACGAGGGTTAGACTAGCACGCTAGATAAAGCAATAATGCAAACATGTCAATTACATGTTGAACAATCCGAACCATAGAAAGAAACAAATTAGAAGCATAAGAAACTGAGGTAATAAAAGAAATATATTGGTTTTGGGATTTGAATTGAAATCAGAACGTACTAGTAAAGAGATAGTAAACACAAAGTGAAGAATAGGAGAGCACAATAATTAGCCTTGGCTTGAAGCCGACTAACTCAAAATAATAGCAAGTAACCAAAGCAAGAGAGGTGAAAGGTTTTGAGTGTGAGAGAGTTTGAACTAATGTGTTTCTCCCGATTGACTGTTAATAAGAAAACATATATATAGTAGTTTGAAAATAGGCAAAATAAGGTAAGAATCACAATTGTATAGTAATTATGGAACTCAGAACCAATTAGAGCAAAATCAGTACAAGTACCCCCTTAATTAAGGGAATCAAATCAAACGGCAAGAACAAGTAGAAAATAAGGAAAGAAATCAATAAGCAACTAGAGCATAATAGATAAGGAAATAATTCAAACATAGTAGGCACAGAGTAAACAACTAAGGCTAGATTCATAAGGTTCTAATTAAGGAAATAATATAAGAATCAATTAACAATATAGTCAGCCATGTAATAAGGCAAGCAGTAAATTAAAGGTCGGAAATCAGTAAAGAATATTGCCATAGGAAATCAGTAAAGGGTATCAATCACAGAAAATTAGGGATTCAACTAAAAATAGTATTGATTAGAAGAGATTACCACAAATTTCTGTCAACAAACAAAGTAAACATAATATAGGCGGGAGAAGCAAAATTAGAAACCCTAATGAGAATGATAGGGTAAAATCATAAAAACATAGAACATATTCATGAATAACAGACATGAAAACAAATTAAACGAACAAATAAGCAAGAACAATTCTCAGAACCCAGGATTAAGACCAAGAACTAGGGTTTTCAACATAGTAAATCAGATTAAAGGAAAAACTTAAATAAACTATTTAAACATAGTAAAAATCATAGAATAATACTGAAAATTAGAGGAAAAGTCATTTTGAAAAGGGGTTAAGAAACCCTAGTTTTGAAGATGAAGAGGCGTTTTTGAAAAATCAGAGAGATTATCACGAAAAACAGTAAATATGACTCAAATATACTCAGATCTATTGTAGATCTGAAAATTCAAGAGATGAGTTAGGGTTTTAGAGAGAGATAACCTAGAGATAAAGAGATTCCGACTTAGAAGCCATGGATCTAGATGGAAAATATAAAGATCTTACTCATACGGCCAAGGGTGGCCTGAGAACAACATGAAAAGGCCATGGGTGTGAGTTGAAAAACCTCTAGTCCCCTTGAGAACCTCAAGATAGCAAGGATATGGCATGTAAGAGAGCCATGGAGGCTAGGGATGGTGGTGTATCCACCATTGCTAGCGTCGAGCCAACGACTGGTGAGAGGAGCTTTGGATTTAGCAGAGAGAGCTTGAGAGAGATGAGAGGATATAACGGCGAAGCATAATAGAGAATAAGAGAATGGGAATGATGGTTTGGGGGGGGGGGGTAGTCTTTTAGGTTAATTATGGTAAGGACGGATCTGGTCCGTTGATCACAATTGACCAATGGTCTAGATTAAACAAGGATTGGGTCGGGCGGTATAGTGGATCGGGCCTTGAGGGTACTGAGCTAATTTAATCAGGTTTGGGCCTGGTTTAATTTATGCTAGAAGTGAAATAAAATTAGGCCATTTGTTCAATATGCTATTCGAATTAATTAAAAATAATTTAAAAAATTAATTTCGTGCATAGAAAATAGTTTAAAATGATCATTTAATATTTTAAAATATAAATGACTAAATTTTGGGTAAAGATGGTATAAAATTATATGTGGGATATAATTTCAAAGTTATTGCAATTATAGCCAAAAGATACCAATTTGGCTAATTATGAAATAATTTGGTTTAAATACCATGAATAATAAATTAAATCAAGAAATGATTATCAAATCATTTGTAATGCCATTTTGTAATTATTTATTAGAAAGAAAATGTTGGGTAAATTAATAAAAATATAGGAAATTTGTGGGAAAATATCAGTTGCTAATTAATGCATGATTTTGAAGACATATATGCAATTTGAAATATTTTTTTGGGAAAAATTAGGTATCAACAGCTACCCCTCTTTACCCGAAAAGAATGAAAGAGTTGTCGGATAGAGATATAATGGCCAGTTTTGACTAAGCGAAATAGTTCAAGAGGTTAGGCCGCACCATGGCTTCTGAGCTGCCTACATATCCCTGGTTTTATAGGAATCAGGCCATGTGTAGTTCAAGATTCATTGGCGGAATATACCTATAAAGTAATTACAAGGACGAAAATACGAGATTTTAGAAAGGATGCAAGAGTGGTTAGTCAAGTTTGAGATAGTTGAAGGGACTGGGCCAAGGTCGTTCATGCTAGGATAACAGTTTCTCACTGGTCACCAACAGACATTAAGATGCTACGAACATGTACTTGCAAAAATTTAAGCATGATGCAGATTCCCTTTTTGACCGTGAAAGTCGTCTTTGGATGGTTAAAGATGAGGTCCTGGGCCATGAATTATTTAGTGAGAGATTTGCAGGCCATGAAATGATGTTCTCGAGCCATGAGGATGGTGCCTCTGAACTATGACGCCATTGAATAATAATGTAAAAAATTGGGAGAGATCCCCAGACCATGGCATGGTGTCTTCCAACTACGAGGATGATGCCTTTTTAGAATATGACGCCTTTGGATAGATTGGTGATATTTCAGCCCATGATATGCAATAACATGATGTTAACAAGAGATGGCTTAGTCTTGTAAAATGGAGGGCAGTGCTTGGCCCGATCAAAAACAAATAAATAGTGCTAAAAATAGAGCAATATTTATGCAAAAAGGGACAGTGCTTAGTACCATGCAAATGTGAAGGCAGGGATTAGCCTAATGCAATTATGGAGGCAAGGATTAGCCTCGTGCAAATAAGGAGGCAAGGATTACCCTCATGCAGGTAAGGAGGCAGGTATTACCCTCATACAGGTACGGAGGCAGGGATTAGCCTCATGCAAACATGGATGTAGGGAATAGCCTCATGTAGGTATGGAGGCAAGGATTAGCCTCATGCAAATAGGGAGGCAAGGATTAGCCTCATGCAAATGGGGAGGCAAGGATTAGCCTCATGCAATTAGCCTGATTCAAATAGGGAGGCAAGGATTATCCTCATGCAGATAGGGAGGCAATGATTAGCCTTATGCAGATATAGAGGCAAGGATTAGCCTCATGCAGGTATGGAGGCATGGATAGCCTCATGCAGGTATGGAGGCAAGGATTAGCCCCATGCAGGTATGGAGGCAAGGATTAGCCTCATGTAGGTATGGAGGCAAGGATTAGCCTCATGCACGTATGAAGGCAAGGATTAGCCACATGCATGTATGGAGGCAAGGATTAGCCTCATGCAGATATAGAGGCAATGATTAGCCTTATGCAGATATAGAGGCAAGGATTAGGCTCATGCAGAGAGCAAGTAGTAAGTAAGAGTAGCATGTCTTAGCTGGAGATGTATATTTAGTATCTGATGGCCTGATTGATAGAATCTTGCTGCGTGCATATATTTGTGGATGTTATTGTTATGTCAGATGTGCCTGCATTCAAAGAAAAATGTAAGTTCTATGAGGTGGAGGTTGGTTCGTGCTTCGTTTGCTGGCCTTGCTATGCACCATTCTAAAAACCCTTTCGAGTTCCCCTAGGTAATACCTAACTGTTATATAGATAAAGTTTTCTAGAATACGTAATAATTGGTAAAAATAGAGTTATTTCAGAAATATATTGATACATTTAGATGAACTAGCGATTGTGGGACATCTCGAAGGCATTGCAGCTCTCTTATTTTAGAATTTTGAGGGCCCTCCTCAAAATTCTACCCCAGTTTGATAGATGATCTTTTGACTGTTTGCGGATAATAGGTGTCACACCTCCTTTTACTACCCGAGAGGGGTATAAGGGAGTATTTTCCAATTTAAGTGACAATCGAAATAGGATTATTTATTATACAGAGTCGCCACCTGGGATAATTTATGGTGTCCCAAGTCACTGGTTTAAAATCCCGAATCAAGGAAATAGACTCTTATTTATGGTCTGCAAACACAGAAATCCGAGTAAGGAATTTTGTTAACCTCAAGAAGGTTTTAGGCATTCTCAAGTTCTGTGGTTCTAGAACGATCGCTTTGATCATACTTGCTTATTAACTTGCCTAATTACTCATTTATAGAATCTATGTGCATTTGCCTCTTTTAATAAGAAATTATCTTGAAATTGGTCACGTGTACGTATACCCATTTGTTTGGCGCATCAAAAAATCATGTCACGCGTACGTGTCCACAATTGATAGCGCTTGATTATTATTAACAAATTTTTATCGAAGTTGCGTGAACGTATATCCCGATTTTGTTTTTAAGGATCATAATTATATTACGCGAACATGTACATAATCAGGATAATAAGTTAAAAGCGTGTCTAAAAGTATAGTAGATGTTCATTATTCTTCTCAAACATTGAGACTATTGTTAAGCATGTATTATAGAATTAGACTAACAATTAAATCAAGGAGACTAAAAGTTAAGCTATAATCTAAATCCGACAACTTCAACATAATAATACAGTTTTAATACTAAAGGCAAATGGATCCAAAAGCCTTAATAGTAATTTTAACGATGTAAAGACGGACCTATGGACTTGAGACCACATGAATTACGATTATACGAGGAATGAACGCACCTTTCAATCTCTGCATCAAACAGCCAGTTCAACAATGCATTTTACTCTTTGATAACTGCTCAAATACACGATAGTCAATCAACCTAAACTTGCTGCTAGAACACCACGACATGACAAGAAGCATCTGCTTAGGAAGAATTTTACATTTTGAGCGTTATAGTAAGTGAATCCAAGAGAAAACAAGAAAAACGTACAGGACCATGGTGAAGTCGGAACCTCATCGGACAACACTCGAACCTCGACGGAACTCAATGGACCTCTAGCTCGCCGGAAACTCGGCGGGAAACAAACTGAAAATGAGCTACTGTAGCTGCTTTTTGCTGGTTATTGGGGTTGATTTTTCAGGCAAATTTCATGGCTATCGCTGTGCGTTAGGTTGAAGAAGATGGAGCTTCTCTTTATTAGATTTAGTTTCCGTTCTTCCCCGCTCGCTCTCTGTGATTTATCCAGTGAGCTGGGTGATGAAGAGGGACGGTTGGAGTTGTTTGTACTGGTGGTGTTAGGCTGCTATGGAGAGTGGCGACGCAGCTGCTCTTCTCACGCTAGGATCTACTGTCTTTCTCTTCATGAAGAAGATGATAGCTCAAGGTTCATGGGGGGAGGGGGAGTCATCGTTTGGTTGAAGATGAAGCATAATGATGGGGAGGGGTCAATGTCTTCTTGTAAACATGGTGATTCGGAGTTGAATCAAGATCAGAAAGAAGAAAATAGTTTGGTACGAACCCTCAAGTTGGAGGGGGAGACCACCTTCAACTTGGATAAAAGATAATGGTGAGCAGAGCCAGGCAGGGGCTTAGTGAGCACATCAGCGGGTGAGCACATCAGCGAGCTGGTGTGAAGCTGACACATAAGAAAGGGAAATCAAGCCATCAGCGAGCAGGAGAAGTCTGAGCAGTGGATTCACCCAAATTGGACTGTTGGAGCAGATTCATCAACTAATCATAATGATATCTGCTCAACCCAGGAATAGCAAAAATATGTCCATCCACATGCTGGACAGGTGAATAACCCTCAGTATGAATTCCAGAGGCAGGAGAATTATGGCCAGCAGAATAAGGAGAGGATGTGAAATCAACACCAGTAGTGACATGAGCAGCAATGGGTCTCTTGCCTTTGTTAAACCTGATGCTTTGAGGAAAACCATGAAGTTTGTAGCACTTATCAATTAAGTGCCCAGACTTCTTGCAATATCTACAGAAGAGGGGTCCTCGAGACTGATCAAAACTAACCCTCTAGGCATACTGTCTGGGAGGAGGATAGTTGAGCAAGGGAGCTGGACTGAAGGAAGGTGTGAAAGGTTTATGTGTATTGACATTGAAGGACATAGAATCAGGATTGAACTGGGAGACACACTGAACTTGTCTCTATTTTTCATCATTGAGGAGAATGTTATAGACATTGTCAAGACTAGGAGGAGGTTGCATCATTAACAGGTTTCTCCTCACCCCCATATATGTCTCATTAAGACCCATGAGGAATTGAAATACCTTATTCTCCTCATCCTCCTTTATAATGCCAGATCTTGCATCACAGATACATCTCTGTCCATGATTTGGGCACATTGTCCCTAACTCATCGCATAACCCTTTGAGTTTGTTGAAATAGGAGGCCATATCTAGCGGTCCTTGAGAAGAATGAGAAAGTTCATGTTTCAGTTCAAAAATTTTGGTCCTATTGGCTGTGCCATATCTGGCTTCGAGTTGTGACCATATACTCTGGGTATTCTCAGAGTATTGAACACTTTCAGCAATTTGAGGGGACAGAGAGGCAGTCAACCAGGAGATGACCATGTTATTGCATCTGTCCCATAGTCTCTGTTCAGCCAGATTAGTGGTTGGTCTAGGACAAGATCTATCAACAAAAGCAATTTTGTTCTTAGCAGATAAGGCGACTATCACCTTTCTCCTCCAACCCCCATAGGCATTACCCGAGAAGGGGATAGGAACAAGAGAAATTCTGGGGACATCAGAAGAGGAAACAAATAGGGGATTTGTAGGGTCAATAGGTGGGGGATTAACAGGGTTCACATCCGCCATCTGATACAGGATAATAGGGATGAAACGAGAGAGATACAATAACTATGAGCTACACAATACAGCAACAAAGGTACATGCAAGCCCTAATCTAGTGGGATACTAGGGTTACCAGGCTTCTACGCAACCGGAGAAGATACGGCCTTCAAAAAATTGCAGAGAAACCCTAGCATGTGAAGAAAACCCTAGCTTCGTTGTCAGGAAACCCTAGCTTGCAGAAAACCCGGTGGAATCAAGTATAAGAGATGTCGGAAAATCACCCTAACACCTCGTTGGAAGAATCAACAACAAAATAACTCCGATTTCACCAAAAAATCAAAGAAAAGCTCCAGAATCTTTACCGTAAAAAAAACCCAGAAATCAGCACCTAAGACGCCATGAACTCAAACCAAAGAAACGGGGAAGATAGAGAGTATGTCTAGGAGAAATATCCAGGCTCTGATACCATGTAAACATGGTGATTCGGAGTTGAATCAAGATCAGAAAGAAGAGAATAGAGAGATGAAGCAGAGAGAGAAAATAGAGAGAAATGAGAGAACAGTTCTCTGTGTATTGAAAAATGAACCGTCTGAGTAACATATCTCGATCCTTATGACCCTATGTCAACATGGGTCAAGATTTACAATTGGGCCAATTCTAACCCGAATAGGAACAGGCCAAATACTAAATACAGAAGCTAGCCAAAATCTGTTATATATACAATATACTGCAATATACAATATATATACACTGAATATACAACAGTTTATGAATGTTTGTGTTTGGGCTTTGAGGCCAAATAATCCTTCAGCTCAACACTTCTACGATGGATTCCTGATGCCTAGGGGTCTAGGTTTTGTTTTATTATGTCAAAAACGGCTGTGTCTAAGGGTCTAGAGTGTATTTTTGGCTGATAGTAGTGTGTGTATAACTAGGCCGATCTTTTACTCTTAGGTCTTATTTGTTTTATAGTTTTTTTTTATGTTTGGGGGTATGAGCCTAAAAATTATGAGTTTGAGAACTATGGACTAGATCCAAAAATTAGACATAAAAATGGGTTATTTGAACCCCAATTTTATTCTTTCTCTGTGATCGAGACTAAAAATATGACCTTATTTACTAATTATTCATACTTAAGTAAAAAAACTATTAAAACAAGATTAACTGTTAAAATAAACCTTTTTTTGTATTTTCAAATATCATATTACAATAAAAATAAGGCACTACTTTTATATATTTTTTAGTTTTACGAAAGGTACATAAACTAAAAGCAACTAAAAAGAAGAAATATTTTGTAATTTTCATTTTGTGACGAAATAGCGCAAAAAAGTCAAAATTAGTTGAAATAATTATATTGAACATAAAATAAGTATTTAAATGCTAAAATATGTAAAATCTTGGGAAGGGTAAAAAACAACATGTCTACAACTGCCCCTCTTTGACTTGAAATATGAAGTATTTTCAGACAAAGAACGACTAGACATGTTTTTTGACCTGATCCTTATTTAAAGAGACTAAAATCTAAAGAAAAGGAGAATGTGGCCGAGCCATGGTATCAGAGTTGTCCCGACCCATTTCCACAATAGGTCATGAGGGCGCGTGACTCCCTTGTCAGGCAAGCCATTTTAGAATCCTTACTGAAATTCTTATGTTGCTTCTAATTAGAAAGAGGTGAAATAAACAGTTAAGTTGGAATTTAAATCAGAAAAGCGAAATACTGTAAATAATATAATTACACTTCCCCAAAATAATCGTCTACCAAAGTTTGTGCCAGAACTGGTATCACAAGCTACAGGCAACTAGTAGAATATACATCCAAAAGATTTTTATTCTATCCTACTGTCTGAATCCAAATTGATAGAAAATTGAAATACAAAAGAAAGACTTCTTCGGCTGCGGGTCGACATGGAGGAAAAGCAACTCACCATAAAAGTCCCAAGTCCGCTCACGGATATGCACCAGAATGATAACCAGATCCACCTGCCTCAGAACCTGTATATTTAAGTACTGAAGTGTAGTATGAGTGCGTAAATAATATGTACCCAGTGAGTATCCCATCTAATCTCGAAGAAGTAGAGACGAGAGGTCGACTCGATACTCGCTAAGGTCCAGAAGAATGAGAAAAATTTGTAATAAGCAGGAGTAACTCAAATCATAAGGATTAGTAATTATAAAACAACAATTCTTCCTTTAACTTTTCATCATGAGAGTCCATTTGTATACTTAAGCGAAAATGAAGTTCAACCCACAATAGAATGCCAAATAAATCATGCGCAGATAATCACCAAGGAACGTACGGCCCGGTCCAACATAAAAGTAAATTGTGGACTGCCGAGGGTCGAACGGCTCGTAGCATAGATGCATCTATTACTCCGCTCGCGAACTATCCATGCGACGCGGTCAACATATGATAAACCACCATCCTGCTCACAAATCATGCATGCGACACAGGTACACAAAAAAATACATGCTCAAATAGCCAATTAAGAATTTACCAGGGAATGATTATTTAATTAGAAGCCACCTTCTCCTTTAACAATTTTAAGAAAAGAATCAAGTCATTTTAAGAATACATTTATTAATTTGGGTGGTTTAAGCACCCCGAGCTATTAATAAGATTGCAAATATTTCAAGTATAGCATGCTTTTAGGTCCTAGACTACCTGGACAATAGCATAATAGTAGCTACGCAGGGGCTCTTGTCATCTTGTACGTACGTAGCCCCCACAAATAGGAGAACATAACCCATTCAATTCATCTTTGGGGACAATTCCCTCTTACAAGGTTAGAAAGGAGACTCACCTCGCTCCAAAGTGTACTCCCAATATCAAGAACAAGCCCAAATCCTTAATTCAGAGCCGAACGATCACAAACTAGTTAAATAGAGTAAAAACTAGTTAATATAACACCACAAGATCGATTTGTACATATTCAAGCCATTTACCAACTATTTTCATGGGCTTCCTAAATTCCAACCCCGGGCCCACGTGCCCGGATCCCGAAACTTTTCGAAGAAAGTCGTTCTCTATAACCTAAAGATCAATAATATATGAATCATAGTTCATTTCATAACAAATTTCGTGGTTAAACCTTAGTTTATTTAAAACCCTTTGATTTTACTTAGTTTTTTGGTGCTTAATCTTCCTAATATACATATATTTAAAATAAGAACGAATAGAAATTACTTACCTCATAATGCTATGTTGAAATCCCCTCTTTGGGAGCTCTCAATTAGCTCAAGTGTAGAGTAGAAATGAAATAAATGCTCTAAGTTCCGTTTTTAAAAACTCTGTTCAGCCCTCTGATGTCGCATTTGCGACACCAGGCTCGCAAATGCGAGGTCGCAATTGCGACAAAAAGTTAAATGCGAACTGAGCCCTAGCTTGCCCCGACCAAAAATGCAATGCATGGGTCCCAAATACGGACCCTTGTTGGGTTCGCAACTGCGAAGAAATGGTTCGCAAATGCGAACACTACCCAGCTCGGCAATTATTGCAAATTCGATACAGGGTCGCAAATGAGGACCCTACTGGGTTCGCAAATGCGAAGAATGGTTCGCAAATGCGAACACTGTCCAGCCCATCCAATATCACAAATGCGAAGAGTTTCTCGCAATTGCGAGTTCGCAATTGCGAGCTATCTCGCAAATACGAAACCTGCAGTAGCAGCAGCAAATATACCAGCAAAACTGCTGTGTTTTCTTACTTCCAACTATGTCCGAATCTCACTCGGGCCCTCGGGGCTCCACTCCGAACACTCACGCAAGTCCTACCACAATGTGCACACTTGCTCAAGCAATCAAATCGCCTAATTAACACCTAAGACCACAGATTTAACCCCAAATGCATTAATTCCTCCCAAAACACCCAAATTCCTATCTTTTCAACCGAACGTCCAAATCACGTCAAATCAATCCCGTTTCTCACCAAAATTTAAAGATAAGACAAAAATATTACACCGAACCTGTATCGGGCTCCAGAACCAACATAGGGCCCGATATCAATGTGGTCAAGCATTTTTCCTTTTCATAAAACTCTTAGGATTTCAGTTTAACAATTTTCAATAAAAATTCATTACTGAGCTAGGGACCTCGAAATTCGATTCCGAGCATACTCCCAGGAACCATTTTTTCATAGACCCTCGGGGACCGTCAAATCATGAATCCGGATCTATTTTCCAATATAGTTGATCGAAGTCAAACTTGGCCTTTTAAGAAAATTTTAAAGAAACAAATGGACATATGTAGCTTAAACTCTTCTAACTCCAAAAACCAACCGTCCCCGTAAGTCATAAATTAGCTAATACAAGCATGAGAAGTTTTATTTAAGGGAACGGGGTTCTAAAAGGCAAAACGACCGATCGGGTCGTCATATTCTACACATTTTAAACAAACATTCGTCCTTGAACGAACATAGAAAAGTATTTGGACTGCTGAATAAGTGGAGGTATCTACTCCGCATGTCCTCCTCCGACTCCTAGGTCGCCTCCTCAACCGGTTGGCTCCTCTACTGGACTCTCACTGGAGAAATTTTCTTGGACCTCATCTAGCGATCCTGTCTTCCAATAATAGCAACTGGCTCCTCATCATAGCCCAAACTCTCATCTAAGTGAATGGTGCTAAAGTCCAACACGTTGGATAGGTCGGCATGATACTTCCAAAGCATCGAAACATAAAAAACTAGGTGAACCCCTGATAAACTAGGGGGTAAAGCAAGCTCATAAGCAACATCCCCAACTCATCTCAAAACCTCAAAGGGGCCAATAAACCTTGGGCTCAACTTGCCTTTCTTCCCGAACCTCATAATGCCCTTCATGGGTGAGACTTTTAACAGAACCTTCTCGCTAGTCATGAATGATACATCTCGCGCCTTCTGATCCGCGTAACTCTTCTGTCTGGACTGAGCTCTGTGGAGCCTCTCCTGAATCAACTTTACCTTATCCAAGGCATCCTGTACCAGATCTGTACCAAGTAACTTAGACTTACCAGGTTCAAACCACCCGATATGAGAACGACAATGTCGACCATATAAAGCCTCATACAGGGCCATCTCTATGCTGGACTAATAGCTGTTGTTGTATGCAAACTCTGCAAAAAGGCAAGAACTGATCCCCCCTCCAAAGTCGATCACATATGTTCTAAGCATATCTTCTCAAATCTGGACTGTCCAATCCGACTTCCCGTCAGTCTGAGGATGGAATGACGTGCTAAGCTCTACGCAAGTCTCTAACTCACTCAAAATGTATCTCCAGAAATGCGAAGTGAACTGAGGGCCTCTGTATGATATGATGGACAGTGGCACACCATGCAATCGGACTATCTCCCGAATATAAATCTGAGCATACCTCTCCGTTGTATAAGTAGTCTCCACTAGAATGAAATGGGCCGACTTGGTCAACCTATCCACAATGACCCACACTGAATCAACCTTCCGCAAAGTCCGTGTCAACCCAACTACGAAATCCATGGTGATGCGCTCCCATTTCCCCTCAGGAATGGGCATATGCTGAAATAGGCCACCCGACCTCTAGTGCTCATGCTTGACCTTCTGGCAATTCAAACATCTAGATACATACTCCACGATGTCCTTCTTCCTTCTCCGCCACCAATAATGCTACCTTAAGTCACGATACATCTTCGTGGCACCCAGATAAATGGATTACCTCGAACTGTGAGCCTCTTCTAGAATCCTCTTCCTGAGACCGTCAACATTAGGAATACACTGACAGCCTGAAGCCGTAACACACCATCCTCGCTAATAGAAACCTCCTTGGCACCTCCATGAAGTGTCGTCTCTCTGTGAACTGCCAAATGTGGATTATCGAACTACCGAGCCTTGATCTCCCTCAATAACGAAGATTGAGCAACCACACATGCTAGAACTCGGCTGGGCTCTGAAATATCCAACCTCACAATTCCGTTAGCCAAGGACTGAATGTCCAAAGCTAGTGGCCTCTCCTCTGCTGGAATGAATTCCAAACTACCCATACTCTCTGCCTTTCTGATCAGGGCATCCGCGACCATATTTGCCTTGCCCGGATGATTAAGAATGGTGATGTTATAATCCTTTAGTAGCTCAAGCCACTTGCACTACCTCAAATTAAGATCCCTTTGCTTGAACAAATGCTGCAAACTGGGATGATCAGAATAAACCTCACATGGCATCCCATACAAATAATTCCTCAATATCTTAAGAGCATGAACAATCGCTGCCAATTCCAGATCGTGCATAGGTAATTCTTCTCGTGAACCTTCAGCTGACGTGAGCCATATGCAATAACTCGTCCCTCTTGCATCGATACACATCCCAAGCCAATGCGGGAAGCGTCACAATATACCATATACATCCCTAAACCAGAAGACAGTACAAGAACTGGTGCCGTGGTCAAAGTTGTCTTGAGCTTCTGGAAGCTCTTCCCACAATCGTCGGACCAACATAATGGGGCACCCTTCTAGTTTAATCTGGTCAAGGGTGATGCAATGGATGAAAAGACCTGCACAAATCACCGATAATAACCTGCTAATCCTAGGATACTCCTGATCTCGGTCACTGAAGTAGGACATGGCCAACTCTGAACTGCCTCAATCTGATTGGGATCCACCTTAATACCCTCTTCGACATAACATTCCCCAAGAATGCCACTAACTCAAGCCAAAACTCACACTTGGAGAACTTAGCATATAGTTGTTGTTCTCGTAAGGTCTGAAGCACTACCCTCAAATGCTACTCGTGCTCCCCCAGGCTACGTGAGTGTATCAAGATGTCGTCAATGAAGACAATAACAAAGGAATCAATATAAGGCACGAAAACCCGGTTCATCAGATCTTTAAATGCTGCTGGTTCATTGGTCAAGCCAAAGGACATCACCAGAAACTCATAGTGGCCATATCTAGTCCTGAATGCAGTCTTCGGAACATCCGAGTCCCAAATCTTAAGTTGATGATACCCTGACCTCAGGTCAATATTAGAGAACACTCGAGCTCCCTACAACCGGTCGAACAAATCATCAATACGAGGCAATGGGTACTTGTTCTTGATGGTGACCTTGTTCAACTTGCGGTAATCAATGCGCATTTGCATGGTTCTATCCTTCTTCTTCACAAACAACATTGGTGTGCCCTAGGGTGATACATTGGTCCTGACAAACCCCTTTGCTAATAACTCCTATAGATGCTCCTTCAACTCCTTAGGAGCCATACTGTGTGGTGGAATAGATATAGGTTGAGTGCCTGGAGCCAAATCAATGCAGAAATCAATATCACGATCACGAGGCACGCCAGGAAGATCAAAAGGAAAAACATCAGCGAATTCTTGGACTTTTGGCACTGAATCAATCGTCGGAGACTCTGCGGTGAAGTCTTGAACATAAGGTAGATAGGTCAAACACCCCTTCTCGACCATGTGACGAGATTGCAGGAAAGAAATAACCCTGCTTGGCCACTCCAATCTCGGTGATCCTGGTATCACTAGTAAAATAGTCTTGGCATGGAAATCAAGGACGATGATATGGAGATAACCAATACATGCCCAGGATGACCATAAAATCAATCATATCAAGAAACAAAAGATCTGCTTTAGTCTCAAAACCACAGAAAGTGACCACACAGGACCGGTAGATCCGATCCACAACCACAGAATCACCCATATGAGTAGACACATGAACAAGAGTGCCCAAAGGCTCAGGACAAAATAACTAGAATATGAGAAAATATCGGTGAAACATATGAGTAGGTAGACCCTTGATCAAACAATACCGAAACATCTCTACCACTGATGGAAATTATGACGGCATCTAATGCCAATGCATCTAGCATGGCCGGAGGAGCATAGAATCTAGCTAGAGCATCGGCTGTATGGCCTCCATCGGACTGAGAAGTAGCTGGCTGCCCTCTCCCCGTCTACCCCCACCTCTAGGACGACCTCTATCAATTTTCCCTCCACCTCTAGGTGGCTGGGTAGACGGTGTCGGAGTCTGGGGCTACTGACCCTTCTGTACTACCTTACCCCGAAGCCTGGGGAAAGTCCTCTTCAGATGACCCGGATCTCCACACTCGTAGCATGCTCTAGACACCATAGCCTGCTGCGCTGAAGTCTGAGTCTGCTGACCAAAATACCCACTGGAAGAACCTAGGATAGCTGGTGGACGATAGGAACTCTCTAGCATGGCGCTGAAAGGTGCACTAGAAGAATCTTGATATCTAGAATACCCGTCAGAGAAACCCTGAGTAGCCGGTGGACGGTAAGAATCCTTCGATTGCACTGAAATAAGGCCTCACTAGGGCACCTCGGGGAGGGGGTGGTGGTGCTGAGTGTGGGGGCTTGCTGGGCTGACCCCTCCCAAAATGGCTTCTACCCCTAGCTGGGGTACCTCTAAACTCTCCTGAAAATCTAGCCCTCTTATCCTGCTGCATTTTCTCTCTACCCCTCAGACGATCACCCTCAATCCTGCGTGCAATCTCAACCACTAGATGGTACCCTGCACCCATCTATACCTCTTGAGCCATACGAGATCGGATGGTGGGATGTAATCCCGCAAGAAACCTCTGCACTCTCTCTGCCTCTGTGGGAAGTATCATAAGTGCATGGGGGGACAACTCAGAGAACCTCGCCTGATAGACAGTCACTGACATCTGATCCTACTCTAGGTGCTCAAATTGATACTGCAGCTTTTCCTCTCAGAGGGCGAAATGTTACGATCCAGGAATAACTGAGTGAACTGACCCCAAGTGAGGGAAGGAGAACCTGCTGGCCTGCCAAGTGCATAGGACTGCACCATCTATGTGCCCTGCCCTCAAGCTGAAAAGTAGTGAGGTCAACTCCATGTGACTCCAATATCCTCATGTTGTGCAGCCTGTCCTTGCAGTTGTATATGAAGTCCTGAGCATCCTCGTGATGCTCACCCCTAAAGACTGGAGGGTGAAGCTTGGTCCATCTGTCCAATAAATTCTTTGGATAACTATCCATAGGTGGCATGGGCTGGGGTGCCATTGCAGCAAATGGATAAGCCTCATCTACGAGTAGTACACCCGGAGTCTGATACACTGAAGCTGTGTGACTTGGAGCTTGAACGGTAGGGGTTTTGGCTCCCCCTCCTTCCTGTGAAGTAGATCTGTCTGCTGGAAATAAACCAGCCTGAGTCATAGTGTCCATGAACCGTAGCATGCGGCCCATAACCTCCTGAAATCCCGGTGTTATCATGAAATCCGCCAGGGTAGGCTCAGCTGCGGGTACCTCGCCCCGATTCTCCATAATAGGATCCTCCACATGATCTTCTGGTGGTGCAACTGGAACGGATCTTGGTCGCCCTCGTCCCCTACCACGGGCCGGTGCCCTCCCCTGGCCTCTACCTCGGCCTTTAGTAACGGGGGGAACAACTCCTCCGCGGTCCAGAACGTTAGCACTACGAGTCCCCACCATCTATGAGAGAATAGAAGAGGGAAATTTAGTACACTAAGGACTGCACGAAATGAAATGAATAAGGAGTAGTCTTTCCTAATACCCTATAGCCTCTCGAAGTTAAATACAGACGTCTCCGTACCGATCAATAAGACTCAATCAGGTTTGCCCATAACTCGTGAGACCTACGTGAGCCTAGTGCTCTGATACTATGTTGTCATGACCCATTTCAACAATAGATCATGAGGGCGCATGATACCCTTCTCAGGCAAGCCAATTCGGAATCCTTACTAAAATTCTTATGTTTCTTCGAATTAGAAAGAAGTGGAATAAATACTTAACTTGGAATTTAAACCAGAAGAGCGAAATACAGTAAATAATATAATTACACTTCCCAAAAATAATCATCTACCAAAGTGTGTTCCAGAACCTGGTATCACAAGCTATGAGCAACTACTAGAATATACATCTAAAAGATTTTTATACTATCCTATTGTCTGAATACAAATAGATAGAAAATAGAAATACAAAAGAAAGACTTCTTCAGCTGGGGGTCGACATGGAGGGAAAGCAGCTCACCGTAGAAGTCCCAAGTCTGCTCACGGATACATAACCAGATCCACCTGCCTCGGAACCTGTACATTTAAGTACAGAAGTGTAGTATGAGCGCATAAACAATATGTGCCCAGTGAGTATCCCGTCTAATCTAGAAGAAGTAGAGACAAAAATCGACTCGATACTCCCTAAGGTCCAGAAGAATGAGGAAAATTTGTAATAAGCAGGAATAACTCAAATCATAAGGATTAGTAATTATAAAATAACAATTCTTCCTTTGACCTTTCATCATGAGAGTCCATTTGTATATTTAAGCGAAAATGAAGTTTAACCCACAATAGAATGCCAAATAAGTCATGTGCAGATAATCACTGAGAAAGGTACGGCCTGGTCCAACATAAAAGTAAATTGTGCACTGCCGAGGGTTGAACGACTCAAACCATAGATGCATCTATTACCCCGCTCACGAACTATCCATGAGACGCGGTCAACATTAAATAAACCACCATCCTGCTTGCGAAATCATGCATGCGACGCACGTACACATTAAAATACATGCTCAAATAGCCAATTAAGAATTTACCAGGGAATGATTATGTAATTAGAAGCCACCTTCTCCTTTAACAATTTTAAGAAAAGAATCAAGTCCTTTTAACAATACATTTATTAATTTGGGTGGTATAAGCACACCGAACTATCAATAAGATGGCAAATATTCAAAGTATAGCATGCTTTTAGGTCCTAGACTACCCGGACAATAGCATAATAGTAGCTACGCACGGACTCTCGTCACCTTGTACGTACTTAGCCCCCACAAATGGGAGCACATAACCCATTCAATTTACCTATGGGGACAATTCCCTCTTACAATGTTATAAAGGAGACTCACCTCGCTCCAAAGCGTACTCCCAATATCAAGAACAAGCCCAAGTCATCAATTCAGAGCAGAACGATCACAAACTAATTAAATAGAGAAAAAACTAGTTAATATAAGCTCACAAGATCGATTTCTAACTATTCAAGCCATTTACCAACTATTTACATGGGCTTCCTAAATTCAAACCCCGGGACCACGTGCCCAGATCCCGAAATTTTTAAAAAAAATTGGTTCTCAATAACCTAAAGATCAATAGTATATGAATCCTAGTTCATTTCATAACAAATTTCGTGGTTAAATCTTAGTTTTATTAAAACCCTAGGTCTAGCTCTAACCCTTTGATTTTACTTAGTTTTTTTGGCTTTTAATCTACCTAATATACATGTATTTAAACTAAGAACGAATAGAAATTACTTACCTCACAGTGCTTTGTTGAAATACCTCCTTGGAAGCTCTCAAATCGCCCAAGTGTAGATGAGAAATGAAAAAAATGCTTTATGTCCCATTTTTAAAAACTCTTCTCAGCTCTCTGATGTCGTATTTGTGACACTAGGCTCGCAAATGCAATCGCAATTGCGACAAAAGTTTCGCAAATGCAAACTGAGCCCTAGCCTACCCCGATCGCAAATGCCATGCATGGGTCGCAAATGCGGACCCTGCTGGGTTCACAAATATGAAGAAATGGTTCGCAAATGTGAACACTGCCCAACCCGGTAGTTATCGCAAATGCGATACATGGGTCGGAAATACGGACCCTGCTGGGTTCGCAAATGAGAAGAAATGGTTCGCAAATGCGAAGAAATAGTTCGCAAATGCGAACACTGTCCAGCTTGGCCAATATTGGAAATGCGAAGAGTTTCTCGCAATTGCGAGTTCACAATTACGATGGCTATCTCGGAATTGTGAAACCTGCATCAACAGCAAAAATACCAGCAAAACTGCTGTTATTTCTTACCTCCAACCATGTCTGAAGCTCACCCGAGCCCTCAGGGCTCCACTCCAATCACTCATGCAAGTCCTACCACAATGTGCAAACTTGCTCAAGCAATCAAATCGCCTAATTAACCTAAGACCAAAGATTTAATCCTAATATATATGAATTCCTCCCAAAACACCCAAATTCTTATCTTTTCAACCGAACGTTCGAATCACGGCAAATCAATCCTGTTTCTCACCAAATTTCACAGATAAGACAAAAATATTATACCGAACTTATATCAGGCTCCAGAACCAACATGCGGGCCCGATATCAATGTGGTCAAGCATTTTTTATTTTCGTTAAACTCTTAGGATTTCAGTTTAACAATTTTCAATAAAAATTCATAACTCGGGCTAGGGACCCTAGAATTTGATTCCGGGCATATGGCCAGGTCCCATATGTTTCCAAAGACCCTCGAGATTGTCAAATCACGAATCTGGGTCCATTTCTCAAGAAAGTTGTCTGAAGTCAAACTTGGCCTTTTAAGAAATTTTTAAAGAAAAAAATGGACATATGTAGCTCTAACTCCTCTAAATCCCGAATCAACCATCCCCGCAAGTCATAAATTAGCTAAAACAAGTACATTAAGTTTTATTAAAGGTAACGGGGTTCTAATAGGGAAAATGACCGGTCGGGTCGTTGCATGAGCTACCAACATATCCTTGGTTATATTGGAATTAGGCCACGTGTAGTTCAAAAGTGAGTGAGATGATGGAGTATACTGAGGTGGAGAACCGATCAAGGTGCCATTCCGCTGAGGTTCCGGCCCGAGGTTTTGTTATTACATTAAAATCAAAAAAATAAAAAAGGCTAACTAAGCCTGTCAACTATGAGTTACAAGATTCCTATCTATATGTCTTCTGAAGCTTGATCTTGAGTCTTGAATGGTTCTTCATGTATAATTTGGATTTAAACCTTGACGCTTGCTAGTTGCAGGTGCTAATTCATTCTTCTTCAGCTTTTCGGATCAAAACCAGACATACCATGCTTGTGACTTCATTCATGTCTTGAGCATCTCACATCTTTCATCAAATTTTTGCATTTCACTTCTTGCCTTTCTTCTCTTTTTTTATTCTGGATTGTGAATAACTTCTGTTCATTATCTCAGACTGTTGACTCGCATTCTTGCAGCGAGCTTCTTTTATTGCTAACTTGAATTGCATTCTGAAGTGAATTCCCTTGTTTTCCAGGTGGGTGACTAATTGCCAAAACTTGAATTGTCTTTCTTTGAAACTTGAACTGTTTTCCTTTATTCTCCAGGTGGGCGCCTGATTGCTGAACTTGAACTGTGTTCCTTTGAAAATGCTTTCCTTTGAAACTTGAATATTCTTCCCTTGTTCTCCAGGTGGGCGCTTGATTGCTGAACTTGAGCTGTCTTCCTTTGAAACTACTTTCCCTTGAAGCTTGAATTGTCTTTCGTTTTTCTCCAGGTGGGCTCCCGATTGCTTTCTGTGTTCCCTTGTTTTACATGTGGGTCAAAACAAACAAAATTTTCTACCCCAGTTTGCACTAGGAAGATCTGTGAATTGTTAGAAAAATTGTAAACCACTTGTACTACTGATGAAACGATAAAGAGTAAACTAAAGACTCGACCAGGATATGCGTCTCCTATAAGTAAAAATAAGAAACTTTGACTAGAAAATGCATCTACTAAAAATAAAACATGACTGGCCCAAATTAGAAAGTGTGCCTCCTACGAGTGAAACTTGAATGAACTAAACTAGAAAGTGCATCTCCTAGGGGTAAAATTTGTATGACTCATACTAGGAAGTGCTCTCCTAGGGGTAAAATCTCAAATTAGGAAGTGCGCCTCCTAAAAGTATATCCTGAAAAACCCAAACTAGAAAGTGCGTCTCCTAGGGGTGAAACATTAATTTAGGAGGTGCATCTCCTGAAAGTGTATCCTGAAAGACCTAGACTAGGAAGTGCGTTTCCTAAGGGTGAAACTCAATTTAGGAAGTGCGTCTCCTGAAGCACCGAGACTAGAAAGTGCATCTCCTAGGGGTGGGACTTCAATGACTCAAACTAGGAAGTGTGTCTCCTAATGAACTTAACTGACCCTAAACTAGGAAGTGCATCTCCTAGGAATAAATCTCAATTCAGGAGGTTCTTCTCCTATGTGTGAAACTTCAATGACTCAAACTAGGAAGTGCATCTCCTATGAATGAACTCTCAATTTAGGAAACGCTTCTCCTAAAAGTATATCCTGTAAGACCCAGACTATGAAGTGCGTCTCCTGTAGGTGAAACTTTAATGACTCAAACTAGGAAGTGCGTCTCCTAGTGAACTTAACCGACTCAAAACTAGGAAGTGCATCTCCTAGGGGTGAAATCCCAATTTAGGAAGTGCGTCTCTAAAAGTATATAATGAAAGACCCTAACTAGGGAGTGCGTCTCCTAGGGATGAAACTTCAATGACTTAACTCCTAGGGGTGAAACTTCAATGACTTAAACTAGGAAGTGCGTCTCCTATGAATGAACCCTCAATTTAGGAAGCGCGTCTCCTAAAGGTATATCATGAAAGATCCAGACTAGGAAGTGCGTCTCCTAGGGGTGAAACTTCAAAGACTCAAATTAGGAAGTGTGTCTCCTAATATACCTAACTGACCCAAGACTAGGAAGTGCGTCTCCTAGGAATAAAATCTCAATTCAGGAAGTGTGTCTCCTAAAAGTGTATCGTGAAAAACCTAGACTAGGAAGTGCGTCTCCTAGGGGTGAAACTTCAATAGTGCGTCTCTTAGGGGTAAAATCTCAATGTAGGATGTGTGTCTCCTAAAACAAAAATATAACCTGAAATACCTAGACTAGGAAGTGCGTCTCATAAGGGTGAAACTTCAATGACTCCAAAACAGGAAGTACGTCTCCTAGGAATGAACTATCCATAAAGGAAGTGACTCTCCTAAAGCAAAAATATAACGTGAAAGACCTAGACTAGGAAGTGCATCTTCTAAGGGTGAAACTTCAATGACTCAAGCTAGGAAGTGCGTCTCCTATGAATGAACTTAAATAACCAAAGCTAGGAAGTGCGTCTCCTAGGGGTGCAATCTCAATTTAGGAAGTGCATCTCCTAAAGGTCTATCCCTAAAAAAAATCCAAAATAGGAAGTGCGTCTCCTAAGGATGGAACTTCAATGACTCAAACTAGGAAGTTCTTCTCCTAATGAACTTAAATGAACCAAAATAGGAAGTGTGTTTCCTAGTGGTAAAATCTCAATTTAGGAAATGCGTCTCCTAAAACAAAATATAACCTGAAAAACCAAGGGGTGAAACTTTATTGACTCCAACTAGAACGTGCGTCTCCTAGGAGTGAAGTTAAATGAACCAAACTAGGAAGTGCGTCTCCTAGTTGTAAAACCTCAATTTAGGAAGTGTGTTTCCTAAAACAAAATATAACCTGAAAGACCCAGACTAGGAAGTGTGTCTCCTAGGGATGAAACTTTAATGGCTCCAACTAGGACGTGCGTCTCCTATGACTGAACTTAATGAACCAAACTAGGAAGTTCGTCTCCTAGTGGTAAAATCTCTATTTAGGAAGCGCGTCTCCTAAAACAAAATATAACTTGAAAGACTTAGACTTGGAAGTTCGTCTCCTAGGGGAAAAACCTCACTGACTCAAACTCATATGATCCAAACTAGGAAGTGCGCTCCTAAGGGTAAAATCTCAATTTAGGAAGTTCGTCTCCTACAACAAAATATAACTTGAAAACCCAGACTAGGAAGTGTTTCTCCTAGGGGTGATGTGTGATCTTCTCAATAGCTTTTAGGTAAGCAGAATTGGGGCGTTACAGCTGAAAATTTACCTTTCCAAGCTTTGATATGAACATAGCTGTGAGCATTTGATTTTTTCCCTATAAGAAAAACTCCTATAAAATCCCAAAAATAGGTTTTCTGTTAATTATTTGACGTTTTAGGAGTGTTTGTAGAATTTTATTTAATTATTTATCTTTTTGTGCATGTTTAAGTTTAATTTAAATCATGAATACCATGCATTGCATTTAGGATTTATTTTTATATTTTTAGAATTAATCAGTAATTATTTATTTTATAGAAATTTGAAAATTCCAAAATAGTTCATTTTACATCTTTTGTCTTTTAATTTTTAGTTTATTGATTTTCTCTTTTAATTTAGAGCTAAGTGCTGTTCATAAATTTTTATAATTAGATATTTGGTTTAATTTTACAATTTAGATAATTTAGGATTTTTAATTAAAAAAGAAATGAAAAGGGAATAAAATAGTTTAATTTTAAAAGGGGTTTTTATTTTTTGAAATTGGGCTATTTTCACACCTAATCTGATCCAAACCAACCCAAATTGCCCCAAAACCTATCCAATTAACCTAGGCCCAAATAGCCTCGCCTAGTATAGCTCCCCGGGTCCCCAAAATTACACATTTTATGAATGATGGATCACATCCGTCAAATCACGTTAATCCAATGTCCCGGAACTGGTCTATCATTTTACATATAACTGTCTGAATGAGATAGACCCCCCATTGAACTCTTCTCACTTTGTCTCTGAAACTCAGAGATTACAAACCCTAACCGCCTAAAAAAACCTCGCCATCTCCGCTATGGTCTGCGGATCGAAAATCACCCACAGCCACGCCAGTACACCAAACCTCCCCAAATTTACACCATGAATCCCGCATAACCTCCCTATTCCAAATCTCCATGCCTCTTCCCTCGAATCCCGGCCGTAATCCTCGAATATTAGATAAAAAATCGCGGCAAAAAACCCTAACCACTCCAATCCGCTCTAAATTCACACCCTATTATCCTTCCTCTCTAAACCCTAAGCTACCATTAGCCCCCTCCAAATCGGCCCCAATTTGGTCAAATTTTGGATCTTAGATTATGAAACTCTATAAAACCTCTACCAAGTCGATTCGGGAAGTGTTAATGGCTCAAATCCACATGAGTCAACTGCTTTTGATGAGAACAGTTGATTCATATGGGTTTGACATGTTTTTCAAGATTGGCCCTAACCAGTTCATGCCCCGACATGTTCTTAGATTTCAGTCTATTTTTTTGCTCTGGTATAGGTAATTTCTGAATCGTTGTCTATCTTTCTCTTTTCTTCACTTTTCTTGGTCATCTTTTTTTGTTGTTTTCTCTGATTAATTCTTCATTGTGTTTGTTTTGCCCGTAATTGCATGTTTTAGATTTTTGTTGTCTCCTTCTGCATTTGGTCAATTAGGATTAATCAGCAGTTTAGGGTTCGTTTTTAGCTTAGGTTGTTATCTATTCTGTTTTCCATGATTTCATTTTTTCCTGTTTACAATTAGTTGGATTTTGGGTGATTAAACAAGTTCTTAGGCCGTTTGCTGTTTTTTTTAATCCACTAGGCAAATACCTAGTGTTAGTTTTCATTAATAATCAAAAGAAAATTACAACATATAGGAAAAATAAAATAAGGGAGGACTAGCACCGGAATTATTACCCATATACCAACCATCGGCGTAAACCTTACCTTATTAATCCTATTGAGGCCATTAAAAGCCTCGAGAAAGAACAAGTACTCAAAAGGAAAAGTAGCGAGAAGAAAGAAAAGCGTGGTCATCACAGAGTTTATCACACGCTCTGCGATGATATTACATAAGGAAATATTGATGAGGTGGAAACCTATAAATTTGAAGAATTCACGTAATTGCTCCCTTTTCTCCAATTTTGATGTTTGAAGATTAAGGGCTTCGACCACAACTTTTGCCAAGATATTTTGTTCCTCGATCGAGTGGACTTTGTGAGAGTTTTCTGATTGCCCTGTTTTTGTTTTGCATTTCTCATTGGGGGTCTCCTTATATTTGCGACTTCAGAAACCCTGCCGTCCCAACTTCTATCCCTTTCCCGAGACTTACTACTTGTTTTACTATGCATTGGCGACAAATCACCTTTTCTTGACGCATCGGCCCGGCATTGCGATAAGATATCGTCCTACTCCCCTTCTTCAAATGTATATCTTGTTGTCTTCGCATCCTGATGCCTGTCTAGCATAGTGATTTCTGGGGCTGTTGACATGAGTTGGTGTTGTCCCATTTGTGAACTTATAGGTACGATGTGATTCTGGACAGATGTTGGCAGTGTTCTTATATTGCGATCAGCTGTTGGAGTTTCACCTGATTTTGTAGAATTTCTTGGAAAAACTAGTTGAGCATTATGGTTCAAAGATTTTGGGTTGAACTGAGTGTCAGAATCTTCTCCGGTGTTGTTGTCTTTAAACTGTTGGTCATCATCCGAAGATGAATAACCAGCAAATCCTTCTCCCAAGCCCTCTTCATCGTTGTAATCTCGTTGGTCTTTCCACAGTTTTGATTTAATGACCATGTCCCTCATCGTAAATGTATGAGAAAGCTGTTTCTTGGCAATCTGCAAGTTCTGACCGGTGCTGATTGCATCCTCAACGTTAACATTGGACAGTGCGGCAAATGAATTTGAAATTGAATGAGAAACTGGACTCTTATTTGCAATGTGCATTTTGTTTTGGGATTTTGGAGTTGATTTTCTATTGTACTTCGATGAGCAGTTATTTGCATTATGATGTGCAGCTTTGAATTTTTGTTGATTAGTATCAGAAAGTTGTAGATCCATCCCTCGAAGAGATGAGGATTCATTTGACGCTGTTATGTGCGTGAGTGAGATCGCACTGCTTTGTTTTAACATATCTGGCTGATTTGAGATATCCTGTCGAAGTGTGTTCTGCTCAACCTCATCATCTGGAAGCCTTGCTGTTATTTGAATCACATTATCAATATTATCATCCCTAGGTGAAGCTCGAACATCTGGACATTGCAGAGGAAGTGTATAATTCTGTTCTGAGAGAGTAGAAACTGCAGCGTGCGACTGTTGGTACTGTTATTAATTGCAGCATCATTTCTTGGTATGGTCAGACAAAACCAAAGTTGAAGCTTTGTTCGGTTCATTACAATGTTGTTGTCCAGTATTATTTGAATCAGCAAGAACATTTGTAACTGTCGACTTCTGTCCTGGATGCAAAGACAGAGCAATGTGATCAATACTAAATATGAGCTTATCCGGGGCCTCAATATTAGTTCCATTTGCTTGACCAAGCAGAGTCTTGTTGTTATTGTTAGAATTCTGCTTTGTCTGCTGCTGTTCGATAAGCTTCTGATTGACACTTTTTGCATTAACTTTTTCTGGCTTAGTAGATGAATCTGTAGGTTCCAAGTCTGATGCCATCTTTTCATTTACTGCATTACCAATTCTTAGCTGCTGAATATTGTACCTGTGTTGGTGATCTTCAAGACCTCCCATCTGTTCATCCTTTGCCCTGCTATTACTATGGTTTGCATTGGCAGTTGTATCCAAATTTGATACTATCATTTCATTTTCAACCATGCAAAGCAATTTCTCAGTGACTTGCATTTTACAACCAAGGTCAGCAACACCTTTTGGAATTGGAAAAATTTCTGCAGATGTATTAGCAGAAACATTATTGTTATCTCCATGCTGTTGCACATTGCAGTTAATATGCTGTCCATCAAGTTCAACCACCTGCCCAGCCAATGCACTAGTAGAGATATGATCTGCAGAGGACTAAAATATCCCAGTAGTATCCACATATGATCGAGCATAACTTGTAGAGGCAGGTACCTCCTTAGGAAGCTTAGGAGGCCCTTTGTCCAAATCCTCCACCTCCTTCATAGACTCCACTGAAAATGTTGTATGTGATGCATCTAATACACCAGCTATCACAGCAGTCATAGACACAACATGTTGATTTGCATCTCCCCTATCTATCACAATAGTTTGTGTAGTCTTAGAATCAGCATTCTGTTTCGAAACATATTTACAATACCATATTGTACCGCTCAATCAAAACGACCAGAAACATCCTTCGCTACTGCATTCTTTTTTGAAGTCACTACATCAGCAGTTTGTGCAGAATACTGTGCGACTTTTGGTAATTCAACTCCTGACTTACCATCATTGTCTTGTAAATCCTTAGCACCTTGTCCAGCTCTTTTACCATTTAGATAGTCCCTTGCATCCCCTTGTAATTTGTCAACTTCATTCCCTTCGCGAGGAAACAGCTCAGTGACCAGATTTTCCTCTGTCACCACGTCTGCTCCAGCTTTTTCTTTTTTGATTCTACAGGCCTTCACATTGTGCCCTTGGTGTTTGCAATAAGCACAATACATAGGAAGGTTGTCGAACACAATTTGTTGATGGAACTCTACAGATTTACTCGAAATAGAATCTGAAATCTGCAGCATTACCTTTTATGGATGCTTATCCAAAAGGTCCACTATAACCTTAACTCTTGCCGCGCTAGGTCTCGTTCTATCCTGCGTCGCCTTGTCAACAACAAGAGGTTTTCCCACAGCTGAGGCTATAGACATTAATGATCTCTTAGCAAAGAAATTTGGTGGCAGACCTGGCAGCGAGATCCACACGGCTGCCATTGATGTCTCCTCATTCGGATTGAAATAGAAAGACCATGGAAATGTTCTGAAGAAGTATTTTTCACCTTTGGATATAAGATATCCAGTCGACTTTGAAAGGAAACGAACATAAGCATTGAACAGATCAAATCTGATTAAGAGATGACGAAATTCCAACTGTCCAATGTTACATTGACCTTGAAGATTGAATTGCGACAAAAAGATTCTTCGCACCTCCGCTAGATCAGGTCTTCCATGAGAGAATTTTAAGACAACAGCCTGATGCAAGCCTTCTTCCCTAATGAAGTTGTTAACCTCTTCCATTGTAAACTGAATTATAGGATCATCATGATCGAAGATAACTGGACACAGCTCTATTTTGGTCGGAGCAGGCTGTTTTGCTTGTAAAGTTGAAGCATACGATTGCTTCGAATTATCTTTTGTATCAGATTTTATGAGATTTTGGATGTCCTCTCCCACAGCCAAAGGCTGGGGAGAGATCCGCGCAGCCATGGCTGCCAAGATCACTAAGCGACAACGGAATTCTAGCGAAAGAACAAGGATTCATACATTGTTCTAACCAACCGAGAATTGATGAAGAATTCTGTAAAAATCTTCGATCTACAGTGATTTGAAATCAAATTAAGATCTTGCAGTATAGGATAAGGATTTGGGTAAGAAAACAATTGGAGATTGATTGCAATGATAAAGGGGTTATTTTGACACCGCCATTGCTACCATCCACCGCCGGATTCCGGAAATATGCCGGATGATTAGTGTCAAAAATACTGTTCACGCGAATTTGCACTGTTCACGCGAATTTGCACTGTTCACGCGCTTGGTGCTAGCAAATTTATGCTTAACTTGTTGTTCGTTTGTTGTTTTATTTTTTTAAGTTTATAAAGTAATTTAGGATAAAATCTAGGTCTCCTTTGCAAATTGCATCTTTACTTTATTTGGATTACTGTTTAGGCATATTACTTTGTTTAAGGTTTTAAATTGTAAATTTTGTTTCTCTTGGGCATTTTTTATTCGAACTACTGATACTTCATAGGTTTGTCCTTGTTTGCTTTAATTTGTACATCAATTGAAACATTAGGGACCTAATTGAACCTTAAAGTTTAGGATAGAACTGAAATGGGTTGTAATTCAAAGGGTAAAATTGGATTTTTACTTAGGCTAAAATCAGAAAATTCTAAAACTTGGGATAGTTGTCATTATCCTTAGCAAATACTGATTTCGAATAAGGAAATTGAATAGAAAAAATGTAGTACTAGGTCAGAATATTCTTTCTTGGATGCTTATTGTGCACTCTATAAAAGCAAACGCTCCTTACTCATTAGGGGAGAAGTTTTTAGCAATCATCAGCACTCATTAGCATTTTTTTTCTGCAAAGAAAGTTCCCTTTTCTGATTTCAAAAACCTTAGAAAGATTTCCAAAAACTTCTCTTTTGGTTCACAAGTTGAAAAATGGTTTGATATGAGAGTTTCTTGGGTTATTTAGCTGGTTATTTTTGGTTTCAAGTTGCTGATCTTGGGTTTGAAACTGTTGGATTTTAGTTGCTACTGCTTCTGTCCTGTTGCTGCTCCATTTTTATTTAAAGTATCGACCAGTTTTGCACCTTTTAGTTTCCGAGTTCTTGTTGCTGTTTGTTCAAGGTATTGAACTCAACTTCTCTTCATGTGATGAGTTTGTTAAAATTATATAGGATTAAAAACTGCAAGTTACATGTGATGAGTGGTTGTTCTTTTCTTGTTAGTTTCTGAATGAATTAATGTTTATCCTAGATATTTGTTATCATGTGAGATTAAGACTTGAAGTAATTTGGTATGAAAAGGTTGAGTTAACACATGGATGTTTAGCAGTCATCATTCTAAAAAATGACCTTGGTTAAAGATGCTTTCTAGCTAAATACTCTGTCTGATTCTGGATTCTTATTCATTTGAGTTATGTCTTCCCTTTTCCTTTCTCCTATTTAAGTGCATAATTTGTTGTTTACTTGATGTTACCTGAGATTGGTTTGCTAACTATGAGTTGTTATATGTGACTTTTGGCCACTAGTTCACCAAATCAGCAGGTAAAAGGGCTAAGAATTGAAAGTTTGTTGATGGTAGCAGCTGCATTGGAACCATTTCTGCTCTTGTTCTCTTTATGATTGATGTTTGTGTTGGAGGTTCTTTGGGCTTTATTTGCAAACTATTAGCCAATACCTACAGATTTGAGTCACTAATTGACCAAATCAGTAGGTTCCAAGGCTAAGAGTCTAAATTTTTATTGTTTAAACCTGTTGAAATCTAGTTGGTTTTTTGAGAGGCCCAGCTTTGATGGATAAACAGTGTCCTTAAGAGATAGGTTTCCACTGGTTCATCAATAAAACGAGAATTACATCAGATTAGCAATTAGAATACTATTCTATGTACTTAACAAGATATCCTATATTAGTCATAATTTTTCTCAGAAAATTTGATTATGTATGAAGTGCTGTAAAAAGTAAGACTTTATTTTGTATGAATTATCAAAAAAAGTATCCATAATTGTGGTGGTGCAATGGGCTGGGTTTGAGAGCCCCAATCCGTAAGGGTAAAAGGTTATCCTTGGATCAAGTGGGGCTGAACTTGAGGCCCAATTGGATATTGACCCATGAAAGAAATCTGGACCTAGGCCTTTGGCTTGAGACCTAAGTTTAAAATCCAGGCTTCTCTTTTTCATGATTCAAGTGTATACTTTTTTTATTTTTGTAAATCGTTGATTAACTTTCAAGATAAGAAATGTGTTTTAATCTTTAATGTCCTGATTTCTTTGCTTAAGCAATAAATCGAAATGCTTTAGTTATAAATAGAAAGATTGAGTTAATTGTAAATATACATAGGCCCAACTAGAATACATATAGCATTTGGCCCGCATGAAGCCTAATGTGGGTAAAAACTTAGTTAAAACTCAAATGAAGCAAGACCCCTGGAACTCTCATTCTGCTGGGCCCAGTTTTGGAGCCTAAAGCCAACTTTTTAAAGCTAATGTATTTCTGGGCCTAATCAAATGTTGGACGTTGTGGCCCAAAGCAGTTTGTTTTTCAACAGAAATTCAAAGGACATGACCTTAATTTAAGAAAATTCTATTTTGAACCTCAATTAGGATCTTAGCCTTATTTAAATAATCTCACTTAGCTAAAATCAAATTGAGGTGTGCCATAAAACCCCTTAACCCATGAACCTCATGAAATTATTTCAAGATTTAATCCTTGTAAAAATTGAAGTGTTCCATCAATTAAACCCTCCATGGCCCTTATAAATATTATTATTAATTTGAACCTTCATAGTTGCTTTAGGCGAGTTCTTTAAATAATCTAAGCATACCTAAGGATATGGTACGCGTGATGTCGTTGCGATTTTTAATTACTAAATCTGGGTGTATATTTTATGAACCAATTCTAATTTCTCAACAATGTTAAATAGAACGTGTCACAAACCGCGGGTACATTTCATGTGACGTGGTTTAAGACGTATTTTAAATAATGTTGAATCTTCCTAAAGAAAGTTTAAAAATAACTAATATCGGTTATAAAGCTAAAAATTCACAATAAGTTTAAACATTTAATAAATCCGATAATAGACTATTTTTAATAGTTTAAGCGACCATGCTCAAACAACGGAACCGGGAATACCTGACACTTTCTCCTTGGTTAACAGAATTTCTTATCTAGAATTTCTGGTTTCACAGACTTTTAAATAAAGTCGAAATTTCCTTGATTGAGATTTAAAATAAACTAGTGACTTGGGACACCAATAATTATTCCAAGTGGCAACTCTGATTAAATTAAATAATCTCATTTCGAATAATATCACTTTAGTTGTAAAACTCTCTTATATTAACCTCGGGGTGGTAAAAAGGAGGTGTGACAATAGCTTTCGTCCCTGTTTTAGACAAAGAAAACTTGTGTGTTTAAACATTGTGGTTGGTTTGTGGACTTGACTTTGCGGGCGATTATTTTTCAGTTGCCATGATAACCTTGAATTTAACTTGAAAGACATTGATTGTTTATTGACTAACCACTTTCTCTGTCACTCTTATCTTAGAAAAACCTCCAATTTGTTCGAACCCAATACCCTTTATTTGTTGCATAATGCTCATAAATTGACATATATCGAACCTTTGTACTTCATATGAATCCTAAAGAACGTGAACTTCGCTCACGCAGTGCGCATACTGTTCTATCTCGACCTATGCCACTTTGATGTTATAGACATATTTCATTTTACGCAATTGGAAAGCTGGTGGCCAATTTTTGATGTCATTTCTCACTTTATTTGAGCAAATAGACTCAGGAATATGAAGTAGACAAGACAAACGAAACAGAGTAAAGGACAATGGAAAGAGATTATTTCTAACAAGAAAACAACAAAGTAGAAACTTATCAGATGTAGATGCCAACGCTAATGACCATGACATGCACCTTTGGATTAAGTGGCCTAATATGTCAAGCAAGTCCAATGTTCAACTCTTGTTATACCACTAAACCGTGAATTTGGGCTTCAATGATCTGATTATCCAATCTGATTCACGATCCTTATTTGACTTGTAGTGCTCGAAGGGTTTTCACCATCAAGCCTCTCTCATTTTGTTCTTTCTCTCAATCCACCATCGCCTTATGGTGCCTGCGAAGGTTTTCACCAATAAGACTCTCTCATTTTGTTCTTTTTCTTTTTATTTCCTCTGGTTCTGTAGATGACAAGGCATTAACCATGGTAAAAATATCATATGCTCTTGGCATAGCTAACTCAAAGCTCTAAAAGATTATCTAGGAGGTCTTTTTTGGACTATAATATGGCTTTTGGATAAGGCTAGAAAGAAAGAATATCATAAAGGCTCAAAATAACTAAGATAACAGGGTTAATTTATTTACAACTTTTAGAATCCATTTCAAAACTTTGCCCCAATTTCTAAAACAAAAGAATTTGATTTAACAACTGCACCACTCCTGACTTCGTGGGATTATGAAATATTTCATTTAGTGCGGCTGAACCATAAGGCTGCCTATGTTTCTTATGGTGACAAGAATCAGGTCAAGTTTAGTTCACAAGACTACTTTTTGTTATTATTTTCCTTTTTATTTTCCTTTTCTTTTTTCTTTTTTTCTCTTTTTTTCTTTATCTCTATTTTTTTTCTTTTTTCTTTTTGAATTTTCCTTTTGGAACGAACTTTCTGAAAATAAACCTGTGGGGACATGAACTTTTTTTTCGTATGACCCTAACTTGATTCCAAAAAATAGGAGGTCAAAAAAATCAGTACATGCTCAAAAGGGTATCAAATGGTATAAGTGTTTTGGTAGTTGAAAGAGGGCCTCCCAATACCTGAAAAATGCCAAATACAACACATGCAACTTGAAATGAAAAAGGACGAGCAAACACAACATTTCTTTTACAGCTTCAGCATTGATATCGCTGGTATATGCCTTCCACTTTTTTTTGGGCCTTGTCAAGTACATAACTCTCATTGGGTGATTTCTTCTTCATGATGGGTATCCTCCGTCTGTTTGGAGCAAACTCTCTTGACTTTAACTTGTAAATTGAGGTGTACTTGAACTCAAAACTGCTCACTTCAAATTGACTGGGATGCACTCTCCTTTAACTAATTCTCGTCATCCTATTAACTTCCCAAAATATATGCCCCAGTTTCACAGAGTTCGGGCTTCAAATGATCTCAAAATGTCCAAATCTGTACTTATTTCCCTCAAGTATCCCTATCATTTTCAAAATTATTTCATTGCTTCATGACTAAACTATCTTTTAAGACCAGGATGAGAATTACACGTGTATGTCATGTCATTAGAGTCAATAGGGGAAAAAACTAAAAAATAAAAATAGAACTAAAAAAAATTGACTACAAATAACAGAAAATAGAAAATTACATTACACCGATAGTGAAAGGGTTCGAACAACAACCAAGCAAACTAAACTGGGGTTACAATCCTGGAACAAAACTAGATAACAGTAAACGAGTTACTACGACTAAAAGAGCTAGGCAAAAATAAAAGGATACAAGGGTTTGAGAGTCACAAGACAATATTCGGATTACAATCCTAAAATAACCCGGACAACAGAAATGACAACAAAATAAGCCACCAAGACTCCTCCCAGGCTAGCCAAGAAAGGATCATCTTTCTCCGATCACCAAGTTCGACATCTTATCCATTGAGTACCGCATCAACATTACTAGGAAATTCACAAGTATCCATCACATTGGCGTTAGCAAATTGATTTTGGGTCCCTTTTGCCAACTCGTTCTTAGGATCAACTTTTGGAACCAAGACTGATAGCGCTAAAAACTGTGCAGCAATTGGCCTTCCAAGGAACTCAGGAGAGTTTTCATATTTCTTTTCATTACAAATCATGCCCACCTCATGCGTCTCATTATGAACATGCAATGTACTTTGGCTAGTATCTTCTGCATCTGGATTTTTCATGGTAATGTCACATACACTGACAAGCTTCTGGACTGCTCTTTTCAAAATCCAACACTTTTCTGTGTTGTGCCCAGGGTCATTAGAGCAATATGTGAACCTTTGAGAATAATAAAAAATCTTTGGAAGGGGGTTCGATATTTTTATCTGAATCGGCTTAACCATGTCCAATCTCCTCAATCATTGGAACAAACTGGCTTATGTCCAATTTCAAATTTCTCTTTGTTGTTGCCTTCTCATATTGAACTCCGGCCTTAGTTGGAACCTCTTTAGGATAGGTTATTAATATGCTTGAGGAGGCTAGTAAGAAATTTGTGGAGGTGGTGTAGACCATTGCAGGTCTCGTGGGTGTGGAACATATGATGGTTCATTGTGGATGGAGTACTATGAAGGTGAGGTATGACTTTGGGGATTTTATGAATAGAACTAGCATTGGGGAGGATTATCTGGTGCACAGGGATATCCATGGGGTAGATATTGAGGCTGAAAGCGTTGAACAGTAATGCCCACTGGATTATGTCGTTGGCGAGGCTCTACAACATCTTTTCTATCAATGGGAGGACTGTCGCGAGCCACCTGATCGTTCCATTTGAACCAAAACTCCCTCAAACCTTCCTTGTGTTTCTTTTCCATCTAAGATTGGGAGGAGAGGTCTGGGGTAATGTCTAGATTGTACTGAAAGTATCGAACAAAATCTTGAGACATGTCATCCCATGCATGCCAGTTATTGACATCTTGACGAGTATACCATTCCAAATCTTCCCCAGTCAATCTCTCACTAAAATACGCCATCAACAAATCAGCTTTCTTGCTAATACTTCTCATTTCACTGCACTAACCACTTAGATGGGCTACCGGTTCTCCACATCTATCACATATATTAAGCTTTACGGTTTAGACCCTTTCAGCTTTTTGGATAGCTCATCTGTCTCCACTGTCTTAGCAGGTTTTGAAGTCTCACTGGGAGGCTAAAAATGAGGAGTGTAAGAGTACGGACCCGAGGCCTTGAAAATTGGTTCTGGAGCACAGTGTTGGACATCGGGGAGTTTGAACACAGTCTCGCTAGACGATCGAGGAAGAGTAGTTGGAGGAGGAGCTATAAGAGCATGAATGGCTAAAGGAGCAGGATATGAGGTGGTTTGGGCGAGTAGAGTGTGAAAATATTGTGGGGAGATATCAACAGCAATAGGAATCTGAATTTGTGATAATGCTGGGATAGTTGCAAGTTTTAAGTGTAGTTAATAGAGAATGAAGGTGGAAGATGCTCCCTTATCCAAGCTTGGTATATTTTGGATATCTGTCCTTTCAACCTTAAGACCTCTTCTTTCAACTCAGATTCTGATTCAACAATTCCCTTAGACGGATCAATAACCCATGTGGCCAAGTCTTTGCTAGCCATGACTACCTTGCTCTTTGACCTTGTGTTGTATGGAAGAGTTACCGGTTTAAGAACCATAAACCAACCACCCTTATGCTATAATGAGGAAAACAAAGAGGAACGAAATGAAGTCATCATGCTAGCGTTAGGGCATTTATCGACTAAAAATATCACACTACATGCAATGCACCTAGCAACAATTAACGGTTCAAGAATGAGTTCGAGGGTCACAAGGTCACTTGGCATCATTCCAATTTATTCATTTCATTCTTCTCTTTTCTTCCCTTTTCTACCACTTGCTTTCTCATTTTGCTTCCACTTTTTTTCTACTTATCACTCTTTTCTTTCCTCTCATTTCTCACATCCCATAATTTTATCCCTTTTCTTCTTCTTTTTTCCTTTTCTTTTATTTTTCTTTTCTTTATTTTTTCCTTTTAATAATAAAAAATGATTCTATCGAACTTTATGTAGGTTGCTTACGTATCATGATGCGGCATGAATCAGATCTTTGCGTAGTTCGGGAAGATCGGGAATAATGTAAATAAACTAACGTTCACTCTTAAATTTTCTTTCTTTTTCTTTTTACCTTAATGACTACTCTAATGAGAAAAGAGAAATAAAAGAAGCAAATCCTTTTTTTTTTTTTTTGAATTTTCTAGGCTTAATGTTCTATAACCTATTTTAAACTCAAACTTAACGGGCATATTCTTTTCTTCTTTTTTTCTTTTTGAAAGAAGTACTCTATGGGAAATTATTAAGGAAAAAACCCTAGAAGAGAATATTTTTGATTCTTTTTTTTTTTTGTAACGAAGGAAATCTAAAGCATAAACCAAAGAAAAATATTTTGAATTTTCATTTGATATCCCTAAAGAAAGATTTCGAAATGAATGAACAAGGTAAAAAATAATTTTGGATTTCAGTTTTTGATTACTTAAAGGAGAAATTCTAAAGATAAACAAAAGATAAGGTATGTTATTTTCTTCTATATACAATGTCTTAAATCTAGTAAAAATAAAAGAAATTTTTTTATTCATTTTTCATTAATTTCGTAAAGAAGAAATTCAAAAGAAAATATATTTTTTTGAATTAAAATCTTAAAGAAAACTTCTAAGAGGTATTGAAAGAAAATTCTTTTTTTTTCTTTTTGAATTTTTAGTCTTAATATACTAAAGGAAATGTAAAAGCAATTTTTTTATTTTGAGTTCTAGCTATTAATTTCCTAAATAAAAACCACCTCAAAAGATTTTTTTTTTATTTCTAGAATTAATATTCTGAAGAAAACTTCTAACGGAAATATAAAATGTAAAATCTCTTTCTTTTTTTGAGTTATAAATTTCTTTTCAAATACAAAATAAAAGTACAATTGCAAAAGACTCGACATTACTATACTAAACTAAAAGGTAAAAGATGGCATAAAAAAACAGACTAAAAAAATCTCCTTAAGTAGCTCCTGAATGAGCGATCCTGACTGGATAGTCCATGCGTATTTGTCAAGCTCAAATTCCGGTAAGACCCACACCTGTATGAGAAAATTAAGACAAAATAAAGTTAAAGTTCTAGAACGCTATGTGAGACAATAACCCTTCCTGTTGGACACATCCAAGACATGATTGTGACTATTTTTATAAAATTAACCTATGTGATTAAAAGTGGCTAAAAATACAAGATTTGGCTAAGTCCCCGCGAAGTCAAAAACCTAAGACTTACGAGGAAGACCGGAGCCTATGTGGGTTGCCTACGTATCCTATCCCGAGAGACAAGAATCAGGTTCGCGTAGTTCGGCCAGATTGGATACGAGCGAGAATTTTAAAAAAGCAACTCATTTAGAGAAAATATATTGTTTATCTTTTTTTTTTTTTGAAAAATGATGAAACATGTAAACTCTTTTTGAATTTTTTTTTTTCGAATGATAGGAAACTGTAAAATCTTTTTTTTGGGATTTTTCATTTTATTTTTTCTTTTCTTGAAAAATATTGTGAAAGAAAAATATATTTATACCATACTTGCTTTATTTTATACCTCAACCTCTTTTCTTTTTCATTTACCCTCAAACCTTATTGGTCCATCAAATGACCTCTTTTACCTTTGAAGATTGCAATATGCAGCACATTAGGATGCATCAGGATGATCTTTTATTTTTTGGATTCACCTGTCCTAGACGGGCCCAACCCCTATGTTGAGTCCCCTAAGTTAAATGCACATGATGCAACAAACGTTCCTACAAGGGATCCGGTATGAGGTTATGTTATTCTAAGTTTAAACCTAGGGTTGTGTTCTTGACCTGGCTTACCCGAGTAGACAACTCGAGCCGAAGAGGGGGCAATGTACCGGGAACATGAAACTCTAACCGACCTTGTTACTGGCGCAACCTCTTCTATTTGGTATAACTTCTAACAGAAAAAGTGATACACGCGAACCTGTGCACCGTTGTTTTTGAAGACTCAGAAAGGAGGCGTAAGAAGGCATTTTAATACAATTCAAACAATATCGAAATGGTAAATAAACAACAATTAGCACATTAGGTTCACAAAAATACAGTAATATTAACAATAAACAAAAGCCAAATAAAATCATATTACAAAGCTCGAATTCTTGAACCCTGAACCAGAAGTTCTGGGTTCTTTTCCGCAGCAGAGTCGGTAGAGTTGTAACACCTCCTTTTTAGTACCCCCGAAAGGGGTATAAGAGAGTTTTTTCTAATTTAAGTGACAATCGAAATGAGATTATTTATTATATTTAGAATCGCCACTAGGGATAATTTATTGTGTCCCAAGTCACCGATTTGAAATCCTGAATCGAGGAAATTGACTCTTATTTATGGTCTGCAAACACAGAAATCCGGATAAGGAATTCTGTTAATCCGAAATAAGATGTTAGGAATTCCCGAGTTTTGTGGTTCTAGCACGGTTGCTTTTATCATACTTGGCTTATTAAATTTTCTAATTATTCATTTTTAGAACCTATGTGCATTTGCCTCTTTTAATTAAGAAATTATATTGAAACAGGTCACGCGTACGTGTACCCATTTGTTTGGCTCATCAACAAGCCATGTCACGCGTATATGTCTACAATTGATAACGCTTAATATTATTAAGAAATTTTGATCGAAGTTGTGCGAACACACGCTTTTGCTTTTTAAGATTGTAATTATGTCACGCAAACGTGTACACAATCACGATAATAAATTAAAAGTGTGTCTAAAAGTATACTAGATGTTTATTGTTCTTCTCAAACTTTGAGACTATTGTAAAGCATGTATTATAGAATTAGACAAACAATTAAATCATGAAGACTAAAAGTTAAGCTATAATCTAAATCCGGCAACTTCAACATAATAATACCGTTTTCGTACTAAAGGCAAATGGATCCAAATGCCTTAATTGTAATTTTAGCGACATAAAGACGGACCTGTGGACTTGAGACCACATGAATTACAATGATATACGAGCAATGAATGCACCTTTCAATCTCTGCATCAAATAGCCAGTTCAACAATGCATTTTATTCTTTGATAACTGCTCAAATACACGATAGTCAATCAACCGGAATTTGCTGCTAGAACACCACGACATGACAAGAAGCAGCTCCTTAGGAAGAATTTTACATTTTGAGCGTTATAGTAAGTGAATCCAAGAGCAAACAAGAAACCAGTATAGGACCTTGGTGAAGCAGAATTTCGTCGGACAATACTCGAACCTCGACGGACCTCTAGCTCTCCAGAAACTCGGCGGCAAACAAACTAAAAACGAGCTACTGTGGTTGCTTTTCGCTGGTCATTGGGGTTGATTTTCGGGAAGATTTCATGGCTATTGCTGTGAGTTGATTTTGCTTAGGTTGAAGAAGATGAAGCTGCTTTTTATTAGATTTAGTTTTCGTTCTTTCTCGGTCGCTCTCTGTGTGTTTTCTGGCAAGCTGGGAAATGAAGAGGGACGACTGGAGTTGTTTGTGCTGGTGAAGTTAGGCTGCAATGGAGGGCAACAACATTGCTGGTCTTATCACGATTAGGGTCTGCTGTCGTTCTCTTCATGATGATGATGACAGCTCAAGGTTTTTGGGGTGGGGATCGTTGTTTGGTTGAGGAAGAAGTAGAATGACGGGGAGGGGTCGATGTCTTCTGCGGCGGATTCCTGATGCCTAGGGGTCTAGGTTTTGTTTTATTATATCAAAAACGGCTGTGTCTAAGGGTCTAGAGTGTATTTTCGGCTGATAGTCTTGTGTATATATGTCTAGGGAGATCTTTTAGTCTTAGGCCTTGTTTGTTTTATAGGGTTTTTTAGATTAGGGAGTATGAGCCTAGTATATATATGAGCTTGGGAATTATGGGTTAGGTTAAAAAATTAGGCTTAAAAATGGGTTATTTGAACCAAATTTTATTCTTTCTCCGTTAACGAGACTAACGACATGACCTCATTTACTAATTATTCCTACTTAAGTAAAATAACTATTAAAAATAAGACTAACCGTTAAAACAAACCTATTTTTCTGTATTTTCAAATATCATATTACAATTGAAATAATGCGCTATTTTCGTATTTTGTTAGTTTTACGAAAGGTACATAAACTAAAAGCAACTAACAAGAAGAAATATTTTTGTAATTTTCATTTTGTGACGAAATAATACAAAAGAGTTAAAATTAGTTGAAATAACTATATTAGATATAAACAAAATATTTAAATATTAATATATGTAAAATCTTGGGGAGGGTCAAAAATTACATGTCTACAATAAGCCTTGCTGAACCTTCTCTGGAATTTTGAGAATCCTTCTCAAAATTTTGCCCTGGTTTCTTAACCGATTTTTGATTGTTTGATATATGTTGGCGTTGGTTGGACTTGCTCCGGAATTTTGAGGGTCCTCCTCAAAATTCTGCCCTAGTTTCTAAGCTTGGGGGGAACTGGAAATTTATTATGATATAACCGAACCCATAAGGCTACCTACATATCCCCTCTTAAACGGGAATCAGGTCAAGCATAGTTCATTTACATCAAATGAGGAAATGTAAAATAATCTAGGTATAGTATCTCTTGACTGCGTCTGAATTGATTGGTTTTGACGAGATTTCTCCATTCATTTCTGCGAGTATGAGTGCTCTTCCTGTCAGTACCCTGTGAACCATGTACAGACCTTTCCATTTGGAGAAAATTTCCATTTGGCTTCATCTTGATGTGGGAAGATTTTCTTCAATACCAATTGTCCTGGTGCGAACTATCTTGGTTTGACTCTTTTGTTGAAAGCTCTGGACGTTCTACTCTGATAAAGTTGTCCGTGACATACTGGTTCATCCTCTTTCCATCAATAAGGGAAAATTGTTCATAGCGATATCTTATCCACTCTACGTCGCTGAGTTCAACTATTTGTTTGATTTTTAAAGAAGTAATCTCCACCTCGGGTGGGATGACAGCCTCGGTACTATAAACCAACATGTAGATTTTTGCCCCGGGGTATGTGCTAACCGTAGTGCGGTATCCCAGTAAAGAAAAAGGTAGCTTCTCATGCCGTTGTTTGTGATTTTCTACCATTTTCCTTAGTATCTTCTTGATGTATTTATTGGCCGCTTCTACAGCTCCATTCATCTAAGATCTGTAGGTTGTGGAATTCTTGTACTTGATTTTGAAATCTTCACATATAGCTTTCATCAGATCACTATTGAGATTGGCGGCGTTATCAGTAATAATGGACTCAGGAACCCTGAATTGGCAAAAAATACGATCTTTGACAAAATCTGCAGCGACTTTCTTGGTTATTGCTTTGTAAAATGCAGCCTTTACCTATTTGGTGAACTAATCCATGGTGACCAGTATATACATGTGTCCGTTTGAAGTAGTGGCCTCAATCAGACCAATAACATCCATTCCCTAGGAGGCGAATTGCTAAGGTTAGCTTGTTGCATTGAGCTCATTCAATAGCACTTTTATCATATCAGCATGTATTTGACATTGAAAGAAATTGCGGACATATTGGTTTGGCTAAGACGAAACCGTTCATGTGCGGACCACAGGTCCCGGCATGCACATCCTCAAGTAGCTTAGAAGCTTCCTTCACGTCGACACACCTTAGTAAACCCAAATCATGAGTTTTTCTGTACAAGTTTCCTCTGCTCTTGAAGAAGTGATTTGATAATCTCCGGAGTGTGCACTTCTGAGTGTGATTTCCATTCCCTTGGTATTCACCTTTCGATAAGTACTCCTTGTTGTCATGGAACCAAGGCTTTCCATCTGTTTCTTCTTCAACATGAGCACAATATGTTGACTGAATATGGATCTTTACTGGAATAGGATCAATATAATTCTTATATGGATGTTGTATCATAGATGACAAAGTGGCCAATGCGTCGACAAACTCATTCTGAATTCTGAGCACATGTCAGAATTCTATCTTTGTGAACCTCTTTCTCAATTTCTACACATGATGCAGATATGGCAATATTTTAGAATTCTTTGTGGCCCATTCTCCATGTACCTGGTGCACAAGAAAATGTGAATCACCGATCACCAGCAACTCCTGAATGTTCATGTCGACCGCCATATTGAGTCCTAGTATGAAGGCTTCATATTCTGCCATGTTGTTGGTGCAGGGAAATCTGAGTTTAGTAGATATCGGATAATGCTGACCCGTTTCTGATACCAAGACCGCTCTGGTGCCTACTCCTTTGAAATTTGCAGCTCCACTGAAGAATATCCTCCAACCGCCATATGCTTCGGTAATATCTATAGACATGTGATTTTTGACCCTCCGAAATTTCACCAATTAGCGTAAAATATTTAATTTAGGATTAATATAGTTTTTTCAACTAATTTTTGACTCTTTTATATTAATTTAGGAATAAAAATTGAAACTTACAAAAATAGTTCCATATTTCTACTTAATTCGCGTATTAAATATTTTAGGAGAATATATTACTTTGAACCTATTTTTATTTTAATATAATTCTTTAAAATGCCAAAATAGTTTCAACTTTCATTTTTAGCTTTTATTTTAATATTAATGGTTTATCAAAATCATTGGATTTTTAAATTCTCTTTTGGCCTAATTTTAACAAATAGAGGCCCAAAATTTAACAACCCAATTCCGTATGCCAAACCTATGTAACTCATCAGCAGCCTTAACCTATCTTCTTCTCAACCATAGAACACACAAGAAAAACCCTAAAATTATAACATACAAGAGAGCCATTTTTTTAAAAGAGAGCTAAGGTGCATCTTCTTCTTCATTGAACTACAACATCTGAGAACCCTAGCTTCATCTTCTTCTCCAAAACACATCCATGGTAGCATTTTCGTACCTCCTCCACAGCTTCAAACTTGACAACCATACGAACCCTAATGAAGAGAACAATGAACTCCTTCTTCTTCGTCCATAACAACAACGTCGCTGCCCCATCTTAAACCCAAAAAATTCGCCGGAAAAAAGACAACGGCCTTTGTTCTCTAAAAAGTAAGCAGCCATTTCATCTTCTTCTACAAGAGACCAGCACCTAGATCTTCTCCAAATCTCCATAGCTGCCGCCCAGTCGCAACCCTGCCAAAGAACACCCAGCTCGCCTGACCTCCATCTCTCTCACAATAGCTCGCCTGAAACTCCAACCTGACCAGTCGCTGACCACTCTCCAAGCCCCTACTGCTGACAACCACTGGAACCCGCTGCTCACTCCTCTACCGGCTTCCACCCACCTCAACATCAGCAACACAACCTAGACACCCCAAAAAAAGAGCAGCTTCCCTGAAAAGCCTTGGCTCTTGTTTTCTATCTAACCGGATCACCGGCAAGCTAGCCAAAATTGGTGATGGCGGCACCTCACATAACTGTCCTCTCTCGAATCTCCAAGAAAAGAGATCAGCAACAGCTTTTTTTGGTCACTCTTGGATTTTTCTAGTTTTTTTTTTTGCAAATACACTTTCACCCATACAAGACAAAAGTCAAGGACGAACAATGAGAGGAGTTTTGGACAGAACAATTGGAGATTCCATATAAAAAGATCAAAAATAAATCCAGTTCTTACTTCAAAATTAGAAAAATACAAAAAAAAATGTTTGTTTATTCCGTTCAATTTCAGTTTTTCCAAAAAATGCTTAAAGTTGTGTGATTAAGCCGAGGTTTGGTGCCAGTTCAAGTTTCCGTCCGAGTCCCTTATAGTTTCGAATTCAAACAGTGAAACAACAAATTTCTATAAATATTTTGATTAATATGTGGGTTCGAATGCGAGTTTGGTTGAGTTTCTTGTGACGATCCGAGATTCTGATCGGTTTTTCAGCTTTTCGGTCCAATTCGGGTTCTTCTTTGGTAAGATTTCGTCTGTCGAGTTTCGATATCGGATCCTGTCAGTGCTTCTACATATGCTTGAGGTTCACTCTAACTTCCCTCTTTATTGCTATATTTTATTACATGTTCCTCTTTAGTGATTTGATGATCTTTGATGGTGTTAGCATGTGTTAAATTTTATGTGTTTGTGATATTGAGGGATGGGTATTTAAATCAAAAGAGAAATTAGAATATAAATGTTTCATTTAGTTTCATCTTATTGCTTTGATCGATAGGAGCATTGCTAGGCCGACAATTCTTGGGTAGGAAAGTTTTAGGATTTTGCTTTTGATTTTGAGGCGAGAGGTCGTTCCCGTATTTAAATTTATCAGGGGAATGCCCCGAAGAATTTATATATATTTTAACCCGGGGAATGCCTCATAGTACTTTATAAATATTTTGGAGGTTGTGACGTGTTTGTGAAGGGAGCATAGTGTATTATTTTATTCTTATTTTTTATTCTTATTTTTCTTTTATTAAGTGTAGTATTTTATTCTTTTTTTATTCTTATTTTTCTTTTATTAGGTGGGGACAACCTTGAGCACTTATCTGTGTTTATTTTTCTGTGTTTGTTTTACCTCAACTTGAATATTTTGAAAGCCAACTAGATCGAGTACGCAACTGTGACCTTCACGAGACTTGGGGAGTGTCTAACACCTTCTCCCTGAGTCAAATGAACCCCTTACCCTAATCTCTGGTGCGGACTTGGTCTTAGAGTCTGAAACGTTTTAAAAGGAAAATCATTTTAAAAACAGTAACCTGACACATTGAAATCAAATATCAGGTGGCAACTCTGAGTAGTTTTCTTTTTAACACAATTCTTTGTCACGTTCAAAATTGAAAAACCCTTTTGAGCTTCAAAAATCCTTTTATTATTTTTAAGAGGTTTAAGTGAGGTTTTTAAAAAAGGGGTATGATATCTCTCGCGACTCTGCTGGGGAACTGCAGGTTGAAGCTAGTACTTGAACTTGTTGGCTTTTAGGATATTAGGTTGAGGTTTTTATGTATTTTGTTTGGTTTATTTGATTTTTATTTTCGGTTATGTCTTCTTATTATTTGCTTGTTGCTTATTTGTTTATAGTTTTTTCTTTTTGTGTTACTGCTTCATAAACTATCATCATTTGCATAGCCATGGGTCTTCTTTCTGTAACAAGTCTTTCGGAATACGTTTGAGCATACACGGAACTTTTTATGGATCACCCCGTGTCTAATGGGGGACGGCGTGGGAGCGTGGAGTGGGCGGACAGTTAGAGTAGCCGCCATCGACCACGTGCCGCCCCGAATTGCCTTGTCTAGTGAACCCCAAACGTGGTCAGTCTTTAGCTTATTTTTATTTCCATCATGTCATTTAGACCTAGGAGGGCTCGGTCCCAAACACCGTGTCCCTTTGTAGGAAGCCTATCTCAATTTTATCAAAAATGGGCCCGTATCCCAAAAAGACATTCAATCATCCCTGCGTGATACATGTTTCATCTTTGAGGGTAAAAGGTCATTCGACAGACCGATGCTTGGAAAAGAAGGGTAAAAATGAAGAAAGTAGGCCCACTCGCATTTTTCTTTCATAGTCTTTCAAAATTATAAAAAAAATGATGAAAATGAAAAATCGAAAAAGATTTTGCAATTTCCTATCATTTCAAAAATAAAAAAATCAAAATGAAAAATCCAATTTTTTTTTTACACTTTCCCATCAGTTTCCGAAATAGAAAAAAAGAAAAGAAAATCCAAAAAGATTTTGCACTGTCCCGTTACTTTTAAAAAATTAAAAAAAAAATTTTAAAAATCCAAAAAGATTTTACACATTTTCCATCATTTTCCAAAAATTCAAAAAATATGAGAAAAAGAAAATCCAAAAAGATTCAGTTTTCAATATTTTTCAAAAAGGCAAAAAATATAGTTTTCCAAATTAGTTGCATTTTTTAAGGCTTTCTCCCATGTCCAATCTTGCCGAATTACGCGAACCTGATTCTCGCCTTTCGAGGGGGGATACGTTGACAACCCACATAGGGTCCGATCTTCCTAGTGAGTCTTAGGTTCTTGGATTTGCGGGATATTAGCCATTTCTTGCATGTTTAGCGACTTTTGGCCACATCGGCCATTCTTGCCAAATGGGGTCATTTTCACAAAAGTGGTATAATTGCCCATGTCTTAGGACTTTGAGTCCACAACTAGGTGTCATATTACTTTACGATCCTATCTTTTTGAGTTTGTATCTTTAGCCACTTCCAGAAACATAGGCTACTTTTGCAAAATGGGTCATTTTTGCAAATTAATTTTGAGCCATGATTATTGTGTATTTGAATCCATATAAGCCTTTATGAGGCGTTTTCATATCTTTGAGTTCACCTTTATTGAGTTTGCACTTCTAGGCACTTCAGGTCACATAAGTTAATTTTCAAAAATTGCCCAATCGTGTCAGGCATGTGTCCAACAGGAGGTGTTGTGGTCTCACATAGTGTTCGAGTCACTAATCTATTTGGTCTTATTTTTCTCGTTCAGGTATGAAATCATTTACCACAGCTCGAGCATAACAAATACCCCTTGACGATCACATTTGGGAGCTGTTTGAAGAGACTTTTTATTTTGACTCTGTTTTATATTATTTTTTGCTTTCTAGTCTTGTATGGTTGTGTTTAGTCTTTTAGTTGGTGTAATAGTTTGTCGTAGTATGGTTGAGGTTGTCAAGTCTCGAGTCATCATATTTCTTGTTTTGTATTTGAAAAACCAGAAATAGTTATAAATGAAAAATCCAAAAAGATTGTTATTTCTTAATTTATTTTGTCCATGACTTTTCCTGAACTATGCTTGATATGATTCATGAGGGACATGATATGCAGGCAACCTACATAGGGTTCGATCGAATTGTTAAAAAAAGAGAGAAAAAAAAAGATGAAATTGTGAGATGTGAAAATGAGAGGAAACTACTGGATGAAAGAAAAAGCGATAATCTGAAAGAAGTGAAAGGAAAGAAAAGAGAAAGTTGAAGTGAAAAAAATTGGGATGGTGCCAAATGACCTTGTACCCACGAAGCCATTCTAGAACTGTTAATTATTGCTAGGGGCATTGCACGCAATGTGATATTTTTATCTGATAAATGCCCAAATGCTAGCATGTTAGCCTTGTTTTGCTCCTCTTTGTTACTTTCATTGTTATCATAACAGAGGGTGGTTAGTTTGTGGCACTTTGGCATCCGTCCATACGACACAAGGTCAAAGCAAGGAAGTCATGGCTAGCAAAGACTTGGACACAGGCGTTATCGATCCGCCTAAGGAGATTGTTGAATCAGAATCTGAGTTGAAAGAAAAGGTCCTAAGGTTGAAAGGACAGATGGCTAGAATGTACCAAGAGTGGATTTGTGGGCAGCCTCCACCATCATTCTCTACCAACTATGCAGAAAACCCCGCTTCCATTCCGCCACTGTCCCAAGCCCAGATGCCAAGTACCGTTGATCTTTCCCCACAATACGCATCGGGCTTCACCCTTTACCACAATTACCCTGGCACTTCCTCCCAAACTTTCCATGCTCCACTAGCCAAAACAACTGAATTCCCAGCTCCAGATACCCAATACTATGCCCCGGAACCCACTTTCAAAGTCCTATATCCTTATTCCTACTCTCCTCACTTTGAGCCTTATGCTGAAACTGAGAAATCACCCAAGAACATGGACCAAGAGGAGATATTTAGGAAGGTAAAGTGTCTGGAGCAATCATTGATAAATATATAGGGGTTATAAAATCCATGTGAGTGTGGCTTATAAGGATTTATGTTTGTTCCCTGATATTCAACTTCCTGCCGGGTTCAAGATGCCCAAGTTTGACTTATATGACAGACATGAGGATCCTCTAACCCATCTAAGAGGTTATTGCAGTAAAATGAGAGGCGCTGGGGGAAAAGAAAAATTATTGATGGCGTACTTCAGCTAAAGTCTGAGTAGCACAACTTTAGAATGGTACACCCGTCAGGATGCCAGCAGGTGGAACACATGGGATGATATGGCTCAGGCCTTTGCCCGATATTTTTAATACAACATAGACATTGTCCCGGATCGCCTGTCCCTTACCAAGGTAGAAAATAAGCCCAATAAAAACTTTAGAGAATTTTGGTTCCTATAAGGGAGCAAGTTGTACGAGTCAATCCTTCAATGGAAGAAGATGACATGGTTGAATACTTTCTTCAAGACCTGGAGCCTACTTATTTCGGACATTTGGTCTTAGCCATTGGTAAGCCTTTCAACGATGTAGTAAAGATGGGATAAATGGTGGAAGGGGGATTGAAGTCAAGCAAGATAATGAGCTATTCTGCCTTAAAAGCCACAACACAGGCAATTCAGAACAACACATGATGCTTACCAAGTCAGAAGAAACATGACGATGTTGCCATGGTTGTCTCAGGATTGAGACATGGCCCAACGGGTCTGCCTCACCAACATACTTTGCCTCGACCCCAACCCAAAACCTATCCTCGGGCTCCACATAATCCACCTCAGTACTATCCTCCTAACACCGCCCAGTCATTTTTTCAACCAACGGGTCACTCCTTATGGAGAGCACTAGTACCGCATAATACTTTTTCGCCTTCACAACATTTTCGAGCACCCAAAAACCCCAGAAAATAGGGGCATACAAGGGAACAAAGGCAAAGAAATTATTTCACTCCAATTGGAGAATCCTACATAAGTTTGTTTGAAAAGTTGAAATAATCTGGACTGATTGAGCCGCTCCTCAGCTATACTCCAAACCCATATGCAAAAGGTTTTGATCCTACTGTGTGGTGCATGTACCACTCTAATGTCCAAGGGCATAACTTTGAAGATTGCTGTTATTTAAAAAGGGAGATAGAAAGAATGATTCAAGTAGGGATAATTGTTTTCCAGGACAGTGACACCCAGAATATCTCGCAGAATCCTTTACCTGCATATGATGATGCACACTTTGTGGGGGAGATGCATGGTGACAGGGAGTATAAGAATCCTCTTGGGAACATGCTGACTGAAGTTAATGATATTGAAATTAGTGAAGGTCCTAGCAATTTTGATGTGCAATCTAGTGGCTAATACGTCAGGCTTGGTAATTGGAAAGACGCTCCCAGCAATTTTGATATGAAATCTAGTGGCTATATTTTGTTACATGTTCATCTTTGTTGCTACATTCCATTACATGTTAAAGTAGTACATTTGCTTTAAATTTGCTGATTTGATGAGCTTTGATGGTGTTATCATGTGTTAAATTTTATTGATTTGTGATATTTAGGGTTGGGTATTTAAATTGAAAGAGGAATTAGAATATAAATGTTTCATTTAGTTTCATCTTATTACTTCGATTGATAGGAGCATGCTAGGACGGCAATTCTTGGGTAGGCATGCTTTAGGATTTTGCTTTTGGTTTTGAGGCGAGAGGTCGTTCCCGTAGTTAAATTTATCCGGTGAATGCCCCGAAGAATTTGTATATATTTTAACCTAGGGAATACCCCAGAGTACTTTGTAAATATTTTGGAGGCCGTGACGCATGTGTGAAGGGAGCGTAGTGTAGTATTTTATTCTTATTTTTTACCTTTTGTGTGTTTATTTTTCTGTGTTTGTTTTACCTCAACTTGAATATCATGAAATCCAACTAGATCGAGTACGCAATCGTAACCTTCAAGGGACTTGGGGAGTGACAAACACCTTCTCCCTGAGTCAAATGAACCCCCTTACCCTAAACTCTTGTGTGGACTTGGTCTTAGAGTCTGAAATGTTTTAAAAGGAAAAATCACTTTAAAAACGGTGACCTGACACACTGAATCAAATATTAGGTGGCGACTCTGAGTAATTTCCTTTTTAACACAATTCTTTGTCACGCTCAAAATTGAAAAACATTTCTGAGCTTCAAAACTCCTTTTATTATTTTTTAAGAGGGTTAAGTGAGGTTTGTTAAAAAGGGGTGTGACACGAATGACACTTCTTCATCAAGAAAATATGTTTTCAAAGGCTGGTGAGGTTCTCCTACTGGATTTTCAACAAAGTGATATGGCAATGCTTGTCCTTTGACCGCCTTTTGGTTACATAGAAGATATCGAACTCACGTAATAGTATCTGTCACTTGGCCAACTTTCCAGTCGTCATGGGTTTTTGGAATATGTTCTTCATAGGGTCCATCCTAGGTATGAGGTATGTAGTGTAGGCGCAGAAGTAATGCCTCTATTTTCTGAGCTGACCAAGTCAAAGCAGAGCAAGTGTGCTCTAGCAGGGAGTACCGTGCTTTATACGATGTTAACTTTTTACTCATGTATATAGCCTACTCCTTCCTTCCTGTCTAGTCATGTTGTCCCAAAATACATCTGAAAGCTCCATCAAATACAGACAGATAGATTAACAAAGGCTGTCCTGGTTCTGGCGGGACCAAAACTGGCGGTGTGGATATGTAATCCTTGATTTTGTAAAAAGCTTTTTGACAATCCTCGGTCCTGCTTGTTTCGGCATCTTTTCTTAGCATCTTGAAGATGGATTCACATATGACTCTGGACTGTGCTATGAAGTGGCTGATACAGTTGAGAAGTCCTAGGAAGCTTATTACGTCCTTTTTGCTCTTAGGCGGCGGTAACTCCTGAATAGCTTTAACTTTGGATGGATCCAGCTCGATCCCTCGACGACTGACAAAGAATCCTAGTAACATTCCACACACTTTGCGGGGTTCAGTTTTATGTTGTAACTCCTTAGTCTATCAAAGAACTTCCTCAAATATACAATGTGATCTACGATCCTCTTGGATTTGATAATGATGTCGTCAACATATACCTCTATCTCTTTGTGTATCATATTATGGTAGATGGTTGTCATGTCTCTCATGTAAGTGGCCCCAACATTATTCAAACCGAATGGCATCATCTTGTAACAGTATACATCCGGAGGCTCTATCGAATACAGATAGATAGATTAACAAAGATCGTCTTTGTTCTGGCGGGACCAAAACTGGCAGTGTGGATATGCACTCCTTAATTTTTTTCAAAAGCTTTTTGACAATCCTTGATCCTGCTTGTTTTGGCATCTTTTCTTAGCATCTTGAAGATGGGTTCACATATGAATGTGGACTGTGCTATGAAGCGACTGATATAGTTGAGACGTCCTAGGAAGCTCATTATGTCCTTTTTGTCTTAGGCGGCAGTAACTCCTGAATAGCTTTAACTTTGGATGGATCAACTCAATCTCTCGGCAACTGACGAAGAATCCCAATAACTTTCCTACGAGAACCCCGAATGCACACTTTGCGGGGTTCAGTTTCAAGTTGTAACTCCTTAGTCCATCAAAGAACTTCCTCAAATCTACTATGTGATCTGCGACCCTCTTAGATTTGATAATAACACTGTCCACATATACCTCAATCTCTTTGTGTATCATATAATGAAAGATGATTGTCATGGCTCTCATGTAAGTGGCCCCAACATTCTACAAACCAAATGGAATCATCTTGTAACAGTATAAACCCCACGGTGTAATAAAAGATATCATCTCTACATCTTCTACATCCATCCAGATCTGGTAATAACCCGCGTAGAAATCCATAAAGGATTGGAGTTCATGCTTGACACAGTTGTCGATCAAAATATGTATGTTCGGTAGTGGTAAGTCGTCCTTGGGACTTGCTCTATTTAATTCCAGGTAGTCAACACATACTCTAACCTTCCCATCCTTTTTCGGAACTGGCACAATCTTAGCTAACCAAGTTAAGTACTCAACCACCCTGAGAACTTTGGCTTTGATCTGCTTGGTAACCTGCTCCTTGATTTTCAAACTCATGTCTGGTTTGAACTTTCTGAATTTTTGCTTGACTGGTTGACATATGGGATTAATAAGAAGCTTGTGAGCTACTATGGACGTTCTTAAACTGGTCATGTCATCATATGACCATGCAAAAATGTCCTCATACTCTTTTCAAAACCGAATACACTCTTCCTTCTCTGTTGGTGACAAGTAAATGCTGATGCAAGTCTCCTTGAAGGTCTTGGCGTCTCCCAAATTTACTGCTTCTGTTTCGTCTAGGTTGTACTTAGGCTTGTTCTCCAAATTCTCCACTTACCTGACAATTTCCTTGGGTATCTCGTCCTCTTCATCTGAATCACTATTCTCATGTTGCGTTGCCTCCTTAAATGTCACAGTCACTGGTTTATAGGAAAAGTAATAATAACACTGTAGAAGGAAAAGTATAAAAATAGTAATGAATAAAGATAAAGAACAAATGCATTTGATTAAAATTGAGAAAATCGTCCAGACAAGGCATGGTTCGATGAGTAGAGAATTTATTTTGAAATAAGTAAATCTTAAAACAAAATTACTGGAAATATTAAATGCCTAGAACGACTATAGAATAAAATCTACCGGGCTACCCAGGGACTCTGCGGGCTCGGGATGGTGTGGCGGTCCAGTTCTTGAGAACAACTGCCTTCTTCATGGTCTAAATAGTGAGGCCTTCTTCTTCCTCCCCCTAAATTATGGCGCTGCCATCCATGTCTTCATCTTCCAAGAACAAATTCTTCAACCCAGCTAGTGCTTCCTATTTTGCGGTCACCCATATCGTATCAGCTTGGTGAAAAGCTTGTTCCAAACGTGGCACTGGCTTCTCAAGAGGGTAATACGGTGTCACGCCCCAAATTCGAAGGACATGACCGGCACTCGACCGGGCATCCCCGGTCAAGAAGACCTGGGTGCCTTTCCTATCCCACGTGTTACCCCTTATTCTCATTACCTAATAACCATCTGAAATAGCAATTTATAGGATATGGACTCCATTAGCCAAATTTTATAAACATAATAATAACAATTTCCATTAGAAACTTCATTCACCGTATTAAAGGTATTCCAATTTTTTTATAAAACATTGCCACACATCAATATTTATCTTTTAAATTACCATGCCCGACACTACCCTCAACCAGTCTACGGAGCCTCTAAATACAATTGAAGAATATTATGGAAATTTCGGAAAAAAAGGCTCCGGCTATACCTTATATAACATCAAAACAAGATCAGAAAACAAAAAGTGGCGTGAGCCACATAGAGCCCCGAATGGAAAGGGGCTCGCCGAATAAGCTGACAAAAAGTGAAAAGGAACTACGGTCGGTGGACTGGAGTGCCTGCTATGGATCCACCTACAATCATAACACGAATGTAGTGCCCTCGACAAAAGGGACGTCAGTAAATTTGAATTGTACTGGTGTATATAAACAAACTCTGTCCCAAGTAAACTCAAGCCAAATTTCATACACAAGTATAGAACTAAACAACAATAGTACAAGTACAACCAGGAAGCAACAACCAAACATTCCACAACAAATGATTCAAGTAGTCAAACAAAGGGGCAATTAGTGCCCCACAGGTTACAAACTCTCCTACTGTCTCCTTTCACAATTCCACATTTATCATTTCATGATTAATATTCATATAAATAGTGATATTGGATCACATTTTCCACCCTTATTACCTCGGCCACCCTTATTACCCCAACCCACACCTTATTTGACCGTGTTGCGGCGCGCAACCCGACCCCGCTTGACAATTTTCAATTCACAACAACAAACAACAAAACAACAAGTACAAGGAATCAACCATGGCACAGCGTTAAAATAATTCCACAACAAGGGTATTGAAATCCCATAACTAGCAACAACAATTTCCTCATGTTCATCAAAATTGATACACAATTTAGATCATCACAAAAGTTATTCACAACTAATCACACACATTGTTCAACAATATTTCCATTTCCGTTGTTCCACATTATTCCCATTTCCATTGTTCCACATTGTTTCCATTACCATTGTTCCACATTATTTCCATTGACATTGTTCCAATTACGAGCTCCACAACATTCATCACATAATGTTACCACACAATCATACAATACACAAGCTTCACGATGATTCTCACATGAATATCAACTATCAAAAATTTCACAACTAGCATAGGGCAATTTCACAAGGATCACAGTTAGCCATACATACCTGGAATTGAATATCCTCTTTAACCTCTACTCCAATTCATCAAGCAATCAAAAAGGATTAATCTAGTTCATGATTAATACATAGACCTTCATAATATTAATTCACAATTTACTACCCAGTTCCCTTTTTACAAGATTTTTGGGTTTTGAAGACATGCTAGTGAATTTCTAACAAGAATTTTCAAAATCAAAGTATGAAACTCCCCCCCCCCCCCCTCCAAAACCTGAGTTCAAAAATTAGAGGAAAATGGTTAGGGATTATACCTTGAAATCAGAGGGGAAGGCAGATGCTCAAGATTTTCCGGGCTTTGATGATTTTTGAAAGATCAATTGATGAAGAAATAGCTTTCTCTCTGTAGAACCCTCTCTTCCTCTCTCTTATTTTGTTCGGAAAATAGGTTAAAATGAGATATCGGGTGTTTTATTAAAAGAGGGGTCGGACTAAGAATTTTAGAAAATAACTGAACGAACACGATCTACGACGCCAATCTGCGATCGCAGAACTGACATGCGGTCCGCAGAATGGACCGCAGAAATGGCTCAAGTTTCAAACCTCTCCTGTTGGAAATGCGGTGACTATGCGGTCCGCATATGTGTTCTACGGTCGCAGAATGCACCGAAGAACTGACCTTTGAATTTCTTCAGGGACAATATGCGATCACTTTGCGGTCCGCATATTGATTATGTGATCGCAGATTTGACCGCATTTTCAATATCAAAATTTGGTTGCTCTCTAATTCATTCTGCGGTAGGAATGCGGTCCGCATAGCTGATCTGCAACCGAATTCTGGACCGTATTTTGACACTTTCTGGAAAAGTTAATTCTTTCAATCTTTAAAGGCTTAAATCACTACTAAAGGTCCGAACCGCGGCGAGGAGAACTCTACACATTCATAACACATAATCAGAGTAGACACCACAGTTTACTAAGTTCTGAGATAAAATTATTTACAGGACCTTACATTCTCCCCTGCTTAAGATCATTCGTCCTTGAATGAGAACATTGGAAATCAACGAGTCGGAAAACATTATATGCAAGTTTCTACACCTTTTATTAACTTTCAAGTTTTTCTTAGAAAAATTTCGCCAGAGTTCCCTTTGTAACTAGGCCTATCTACCTGCCAGAGAATCACTAAATTCGTCTCAACAACACATCCAAAACTATATATAGCACCACAATATATATATCCACAATCCTAATCCCAATATTACAAGAACTACATTATCATAAGGATACCAAAAGATGGACTACACAATTTTATATCAAAACATCTATATAGTACATTCCAATTCAAAACAATCTGGTATTCAATCAAGCAAAAATACTTTCCTTCCATGGCATATGCATCTTTCCATATGACATTATCGACTTACAAGCATTCTCATGACACCTTCTCAAAAATAATATCAACTCCTAACATAACAAGGATGACCAATAAACATCTTGCATGAGATAACTATCCATTGACTTTACCTTTTAATAACTTCTACTGTACAATTTACATTTCACCGGATATTACAATTCATGGTAACAACATCAACCCACAATTCCCTCACATAGCATCATACCAAGAATGTCATTTCATAGTAAACAAACAATTATGTGTTCATAATAGTCCTTACCAGCCATTAGTATAATCACAAAGGTGTTCATAAACAAGAATGTAATTTCATTTCAATCAACAATCCAAATGAAGTCAAGCTATCATGATTCCTTATAGTAATGCATCATATAAGGAATTTCCAATGATCATATAGTTCGTTCAACCAATTCTTTAACTTCTTAGACATAACATATGGAAACACAAAGTACATGAGAAACAGTTACGGGGATATCATACTCCTATTGCAACCTAATGTGTAATACAGTCATGTTACCTTTATTATCAACTCACATAACATTTTTAGGGGGACACTCACACTAAACCCTTGATGAACTTTAATAGTTACTCTAAGATTTGATATCGTAAACTGACCATAAAATTTCCTATCCAATATATATGTATATATAATCACAATCATGAAGCTTTATCTTTGACTTGTCTGAACTTACCATACCCAATGGATCTAATACAATAAGAAACAACAGAGTTCAAGATCAGGCTAGAGTTATTCAGGAATCCATTAATGCGCTGAGTAGAGTACTTTATGAGGTCATATACTAATAGACACAAGAGTTTACTACTAATAATACTAACATGGTATCATTGTGATTACCTCAATTATTACACAAATGAGGCATAAGAGTAAGTAGTACATGGGAAATAGGATTCATTAAGAAGGAATACTCAAGTACATGAACTACTCATTTTCTAGAGTGTAGGGAAAATACGTCTATCCAGAATAAGAATACTCTGGCACCTTGAATGTAATATGGGTTTCAAAATACATGAAGTTGAATTACACTCTTAACATTACTTGACACACATAATCTATGCCACAAGCCTATAAGGATGAAAAGAATTGAATGCTTATGAGATTACCATATTTAGACAGCTTAACACTTCTTGGTAATTGATCATATATGAGGGAACTAAAAATACGACCATTTGTCATTCAAATCAACATGTTCATAATGTGTGCAAAAATCCGAAGTCATCCAATCTCAACCTTTCACGAGTGAAACTCCATAGCTAGAAAATTTTGATATTGGTACAAAATCATGAATTGGTTAGAAGGTTCTAATAGTTAACACGATGCTCCGGAGATAAGGAATACAATACTCATATACATCCAAAAAGGCGAGATGCCAAGGGTAGTATAACTCCCTGCACATGACAATGACATAGTCAAGGATTTCAGAAGTTGAGGGTGTAAAGACAACCAAACTCAATGAGACAGTGCATAATAACTACTGAAGCTTTGCAGATGTTCATGATGGGATCTCCATAGGTTTTGACTTGAAGAAAGAAAAATGAGGTGTCATAGTGACACATAGAGGGGCATGTTCTCTCATGGTTATCGTACAAGTGTTGGGTACTAGCACAACAAATTCACTAAATAAGGAGTACAAGTAACACATTGTGGAGACAAAAAGAGAAAATAATCATTCGTTATGAGTTGGAAATGCTTATGCTATACTAACTTCCAAACTGCAATACAATTCCACATCATGGGCAACTATAATACTAGAAACCAAGTGATGTACTTATTACGGGATATCTCAAGTGGACACGAAAATTATGTCGACACAAGATCTTCCAATAATGGGATGTGAGGATCTCAATTTTCAGAAAAACTTTATGCACACAGTGACCATTTCAATTGATAGGTACTTGTTGGATATGTGTTAACGCATGCTCTCATGTTACTTGATGGTAAGAAGGTTTTTATGAAGTTACTTGCAAGAGAGTGGATGAGCTGTTTAAGCCATATAAGCCATATACACAATTGAGTAAAAGAGTGACTCGAGAAGGATCACAAATCTTGAATACTTTGCATGGAACTCGACGCCACATGTACAAAATGTATGATGGTGCATGAAATATTTTGTAGTTTAGATTCTTTTTAAGAACAAATCTATGCAAGGACAAGGAAGTTATAAGGGTCGAGCAAAAAGCTTAAACAATCACCACATTACCAAATAGAATGGATCGCATAGTTTTCACATAATTTCCATACCTCTAGGCTGCATTTCATAGCCCTGTTCACATATCAATTATACACATATGTGCTTCATAAAATAATAAGGAAATCACAAGTACAAATCAAACACTTTAAATGATCAACATATAATCAAGTAAAAGAATCATGCCATTTTTACGTATATTAGTCCATCGGCTCTTGGGGCCACAACTATCACAAGCACTAGGACGCAATTCATAAAAAAGTCTATTCTTTCCCGCATTTCACATCATTTCCGCATATTTCACACCAACATCATAATCTGTTTCATATTCCCTCATGTCACAAGTATCACCAGGTACGATTTCATTTCGAGTTCTCGACACATCGTCCATACTCTATTTCTCAAAATCATTTGACTTATTTCAACATTTCTATACACAGAGGATTTCACACAGTTTTATTTAATATATGCTGCTCTAATTTCAGTTTAAGGCCTTCACATTTCAATACATAATTCATATTCCCTGCACCCATTTTAAGTTATCAACTATAGCACATTGGTCATATTGGAATGCATTTTTTTACAATTATAGGGTCACAACACCATCATGTAAAGTATCAATCCCAACAATAATCCAACATTCAGCCTTGCCACATTTACACCGTCACTTACTTCACTTCCAAACATCTTTGTACATTACCAACAACTAGGCACAATCAATCACATACATTTGGTAAACATAAGAACACTTTGGAGGAATCAACCATAACAAGTTTTCTCACAAAATTTGGCATCAAAATGTCAATTTAAACTTGACTTGAAATCTAGGCATTTAGCACATAGTTCAAATTCTTTACATATCATCATTTACCAAGAATAATATACTAAACACATGAAGAAGTACCCCCCACATATATTTGTACAACAATAATTCGCTTAACATAACACAACGAGTACTGCATAAATTATATTTTGAACCTACAACATTTACACGGGCACCATGGAAGCTTAATTCCTAAAAGACGAGATTTTAAACGTACATACATATAATATACTACATGAGGTGGTGCAGTGACATTAGTAGGAACAAGGGTACTCCTCTTAAGAACAAGTTCTACCAATCCCTCCACGTCTCAACATATTCCTCTAACAAGCCCTTAGGTAATCCACTTGGACTCAATGGTGGGATCAATCCCTCCTTACAAGCTTCAAATTCGCGGATTATGGTATTAAAATTACCAATCTTGAGAATAAGACTTAGAGAGGAATCAACTCCCTATCTTGAGCTATATCGCACGATCTGGATTATCAAAGAAGGGTGAAATTCTTAAATGTCCAAATAGCCTCCAACTTATAGATGTGGTCGACAACACACTGATAAGAAGGACTCTACTAGACACGGCTCTGAGATATCCTAGGGCACTTTAAAATCTAGGCTCTGATACCAAGTTTGTCATGCCCCAAATTCGAGGGATATAACCGGCACTCGACCGGGCATCCCCAGTCAAGCAGACCTGGGTGCCTTTCCTATCCCACGTGTTACCCCTCATTCTCATTACCTAATAACCAGGTGAAATAGCCATTTATAGGATTTGGACTCCATTACCAAATTTTATAAACATAATAATAACAATTTCCAATAGAAACTTCATTAACCATAATAAAGGTATTCCAATTTTTTTATAAACATTTCCACACATCAATATTTATCTTTTAAATTACCATGCCCGACACTACCCACAACCTGTCTACGGAGCCTCTAAATACAATTGAAGAATATTATGGAAATGCCGACAACAAGGTTCCGACTATACCCTATACAACATCAAAACAAGATAAGAAAACAGAAAGTGACGTGAGCCACATAAGGCCCCGAACGGAAAGGGGATCGCCGAATCACCTGACGGAAAGTGATGAGGAACTACGGTCGGTGGACTGGAGTGCCTGCTATGGATCCACCTACAACCATAACACGAATGTAGCGCCCCCGACAAAAGGGATGTCAGTACATTTGAATTGTACTGGTATGTATGAACAAACTCTGTCCCAAGTAAACTCAAGCAAAATTTCATAAACAAGTATAGAACTAAACAATAATAGTACAAGTACAAGCAGGAAGCAACAACCAAACATTTCACAACAAATGATTTAAGTAGTCAAACCAAGGGGCAATCAGTGCTCCACAGGTTACAAACTCTCCTGCTGTCTCCTTTCACAATTCCACATTTATCATTTCATGATTCATATTCATATCAATAGTGATATTGGATCACATTTTCCACCCTTATTGCCTCGTCCACCCTTATTACCTCGGCCACCCTTATCACCCCAACCCACACCTTATTTCACCGTATTGAGGCGCGCAACCTGACCTCGCCTGACAGTTTTCAATTCACAACAACAAACAGCATAACAACAAGTACACGGAATCAACCACGGCGCATTATTAAGATAATTCCACAACAATGGTATTGAAATCCCACAACTAGCAACAACAATTTCCTCATGTTAATCAAAATTGATACACAATTTAGATCATCACAACAGTTATTCACAACTAATCACACACAATGTTCCACAATATTTCCATTTCCATTGTTCCATATTATTCCCATTTCCATTGTTCCACATTGTTTCCATTACCATTGTTCCACATTATTTCCATTTCCATTGTTCCAATTACAAGTTCCACAACATTGATCACAAAATGTTACAACACAATCATACAACACAGAAGCTTCACGATGATTCTAACATGAATATCAACTATCAACAATTTCACCACTAGCATAGGGCGATTTTACAAGGATCACAGTTAGCCATACATATCTAGAATTGAATATCCTCTTTAACCTCTACTCCAATTCATCAAGCAATCAAGAAGGATCAATCTAGTTCATGATTAATACAAGACCTTTAGAATAGAAATTCACAATTTACTACCCAGTTCCCTTGTTACCAGATATTTGGGTTTTGAAGACATGCATGTGGATTTCTAACAAGAATTTTCAAAATCAAAGTATGAAACTCCCTCCCCAAACCTGAGTTCGAAAATTAGGGGAAAAGGGTTAGAGATTTTACCTTGAAATCAGAAGGGAAGCCAGATGCTCATGATTTTCCGGGCCTTGATGATTTTGAAAGATCAATTAATGAAGAAATAGCTTTCTCTCTCTAGAATCCGCTCTTCCTCTCTCTTATTTTATTGAGAAAATGGGTTAAAAATGAGAGATCGGGTGTTTTATTAATAGAGGGGTCGGGCTTAGATTTAGAAAATAACTGAGCGAACACGATTTGCGATGCCTATCTGCGATCGCAGAACTGACATGCGGTCCGCAGAATGGACCGCAGAAATGGCTCAAGTTTCAATACTCTCGGGTTGGGAATGCGGTGACTACGCGGTTTGCATTTGCGTTCTACGGTCGCAGAATGCACAGCAGAACTGACCTTTGAATTTCTTCAGGGACAATATGTGATCACTCTGCGGTCCACATATTGATTATGCGATCGCAGATTTGACCGCATGTTCAACATCAAATTTTAGTTTCTCTCTGATTCATTTTGCGGTAGGAATGCGGTCGACATAGGTGATCTGTGACCGCATTCTGGACCGCATTTTGACAGTTTTCTGGAAAAGTTAATTCTTTCAATTTTTAAAGTCTTAAATCAGTTTTCTGGAAGAACTCTACACATTCATAACTCATAATGAGAGTAGACACCACAGTTTACTAAGTTCTGAGACAAAATTATTTACGGGACTTTACATATGGTCCACGCCATTGAGGCGACCAATTCCTATACTCATTCCATGTATAGTGGTATTCGAGCCCAAAGGTGGTACCATGATTTTACAGCTGTATCGTTTTAGTGATACCTTGGAGATTCTTTCGCAGCCTTTTGTCATGTTCATATCCAAACCATGCAAATATGATTTCTATTATTTTACTACTCCACCATTTTTCCTTCTCGACGGTGTTGATCCATTCGATGTGATGATAAGTTTTCCTTCCTAGCCTTCTTCTATGTCCAATGGCCGGGATGGTTTGACTAGTGTAAATGGGTTACTTCCATCTACGTGAATGATTACCTCCTGACGATTCCATTCAAATTTCATGCCTTGATATAGTGTGGAAGGTACAGCCCCAAAGGCATGGATCTATGATCGACCCAACAGAAGGTTATATGAGGTTGGTATGTCGAGTATCTGAAATTCGACGTCGAACCAAGTTGGCCCCATCTACAAGTAAAGGTTGATTTCCCCGATTGTGGCCCTTTGGGACCCATCAAAAGCTTTCACATTCATACTTCCGACCTATATTTCATTGTCCAACCTTCTTAGAGTGTCAAATAGATAAATACTTAGGCTTGAACCTTCGTCAACCAGGACCCGATCAATGAACTTGTCTTCAAATTGCACCGTAATATGCAATGCTCGATTATGATTCAATCCCTTGGGCGGCAGCTCATCTTCGTGGAAGATATCTTATGAATTTCCAATACATGCCCAACCGTGTTGGCCATTTCTCCGCCAGTGATGTTATTGGGTAGATAAACCTCACTCCACATTTTCATTAAAGCATTTTTGTGTGCCTCCGAATTCTGCAATAGTGACAGGATAGATATCTGAGCAGGGATTTTGTTTAGATGGTCAACTACAGAATACTCCTTTGCTTGTACTTTCCTCCATAGGTCATTTGGCCATGTTTTAATGATAGGTTGCCTAGTAGTGACCTCCTTACTTAAACCTCCAAATGTTAAGGTGTATACGCTCTTCCAGTTATAGTCATTTCTTGTGCAACGTTATATTCCTCTACCTTGGCCTTCCATTTCCGCCGAGCCTCGACTATATAATCCCAGGGTATTGCTTTTTAATCGAAGGGAGGCGTGGTTGATTCTGTCACTGTGAAAAGTGTGACCACTGATACCTCAAATGGAGCGGGGGTGGCCGCAGGCATAGCCATCTCCACCTCGAATGGAACTGATGCAGCTACTTCGACCTCGATTGATGACTGAGTCTGTACTATAATGAGTAAGTGTGACAGCAACTTTAAAGTCATCGTCTTCTCGAATAAACCCAATCAGCCCCTCATGGTCCTATTCTTCATTTATCTCTATCACTTGTACACCATCACCTTTATGATGATAGAGGGGATTGTTGCGGATATTAGGTGCAGCTTCCTTCGCCTGTATGACCTTGTTTTTTATTAGTGTCTGGATCTTATCCTTCAATATTTGGAACTCAGCAATAGTGTGCACCTTCATACTGGAATGATACACACAAGTATTGTTTGGATTGACCCATTGGGATCTCTTTTCTAATGCCACTGCAGGAACATGAGTGATGTAGCCTGCAACTTTCAACCTTTCATACAACTGGTCGAGGGGATCAGAAATGGTGGTGTATTATTTGGTTGTTTTGTAGTCAAAATTGGGTCTTGGTCTTGGATAATTTCTGTGGGCTGGTGATGATTGGAAGTGGGATGGTTGGGAGCTATAGTTATGATGGATAGTGACTGGTTGGGAATATCTGGGAGATGAAGGTTGATAGGTAGGAGGTGATGCTTGGTATCTGGGTGGAGGTGTTTGATATGTGGGTGGAGGTGTTCGATATGTGGGTGGAGGTATTTGATAGATAAGAGGAGACTTTGGGCCTTGAGCCACTATTACTGTTCCGACATCTTTCTTTTTGATATGCTGACTGACTGTAATGACTTATTTGTGGCTTTGAATGCCTCGAAATTTGCTACCACCCCGATCTTGATTCCTTCTTCCATTCTTTCTCCCATTTTGATGTTGTCAGAGAATGTGTGATTTTTTTATAACCTTCAACCATTCATAATATTACGGATCATGTGCTCTCATAAAGAATTTGTTCATTTGTTCTTCGTCGAAAGATGGCCTGACCTTGGACGCTTCCAACCTCCAACGAGTAGTATACTCATAGAAATTCTCAGTACGTTTCTTCTTAATATTCTGAATGTAAAAAACATCCGGTGCGTTCTCTGTATTGAACCTGAACCAGTCTATGAAATCCGATGCCACACTTACCCAATTGGACCATTACTTGGGATCTTCGCTGATATACCAGGACAAAGCATCCTAAGACTCCTCATAAAGAGCTTAATTTTGTATGTTTTCATCTTTCCCAACCCCGAGAAACTTGTCACAATAGCTCCTTAGATGAGCCATGGAATCACCTGTGCCATCGAACATCTCGAACTTGGGTGATTTGTACCCATTAGGCAGTTCCACATCTGGCTGTATGCATAGTTCTTCATAGTTTAAAACTTCTATTCCTCTATCACCTTCAACACCTTGAACTCGTCTTGTTAACTTCGTGAGCTCTTTAGCCATATTTTTAATAAGCATGTCTTTCTCCGAGGATTCTGGTGTATAAGAGATTGGTTGGTAGAGTGAGGTACCATTTCCACAAACATAGGGATCCTTTGATGGGTGCCAGGGACTTAGGTGTAGTGATGGTCATTGGTGGAGTTTTGGGGATCGGGAATGGGTGGTGGTGTGTTTTGGGGAGTGTGGTAAGTGCTGGTTGGCGGGTAATAAATTGGTTGATTATAGTGTTGCGATGGGACTGGTATTGGTAATGCTTTGGGATTCTGGGGTGGAGTTGTGTATTGATAAGGTGCGGGAGGGTTTTGTGGATTTTTGTTTTGCGTGCTTTGGGGAGGTACTAGGTTCTTAGTGTTCTGTTGATTGATGTCAGGGACATCCAGGGTGAGTAACAAGTTTGCCAAGTTACGAAACTGCTCAAATTCTCCTTGGCGATCCAGTATCTTTTGTTCTAGTCTTAAGACTAGATCATTTGGCGCGGGAGTACTATAGCTATCTAAGGTTTTTGCATTCTCAATATTCTCCTTTCAGATACTACCTATGTCATCCATTTTTGCTTTTCCTCTACCTTTTACGTTGCTTGGATGAGCAGGAGGTGGAGGGACTCTAGATCGGGTATGGTACGCTGATGAGCCTAGTATGAGTGAACCAACCTAAAGGGATGAGAGTAATCAAAGATACGAAAAAACAAAATGTGACAAGTTAGTGAGGATTCTGAAATGTTTGCAATATCTAAATACATATTGCAGAGATGTAAATTTGCGTCTTAATTTGGGAAGCCTCATTGTGCCCGAGGTAGGACTAGTGACAAGCAGATTTCGAGAACTTTAAATGCCAACAAATGCTTCATTTCACAATATAGAAATAGACGAATCCCAAAACAACACTAAGATAAAAATAAGTCTTTACTGGAACTTGGCCTTATTACATTTTAGGAAAGAAAATAAATCTAGCTATTTGGTTCTAGAAGGACCTTCCCTAGATTCGATCTTCCTGACCCCATTATATACATCCCCCAGCTCGTGCAACCCCAGCGACAAGTAAGCTCTGGCCATATGTCCTCCTTCAGCTCGTTCGGCATTCTGACAATCCTCGATCCTCTTTATGACTTTACCTTCCAGCTTCACTACTCCTCACTCTAGATATTCCAACTTCTTGTTGGAAGTGACTGCCATTTCTTTCCATTCCTCGATCAACCTCACATCCCTCTTATGTATTTCCTGATTCTCATTCTAAAGTCATGGACCCTTTTTCGCAGCCTGTTGTGTTTGACTTAAGCTTCAGCTTCTTCATCTATTATTCTATTCCCTTGACTGACCCCTGGCATCACCATTCCTTTCAGATTGTCCTCTAATTACGCTGGGTAGAGAGATTTACACCCTACATGATACTTGTTCGGCTCAATGGTATTCTTTTCCATAATGATCTTGTAGTGCCACATGTACTGAGCTTGGCATTTGTAAGGGACGTCGTTATTTTGAAAGACTGCCTTGGTATATCCCTCTCAACTCGATCAACACCAAGTGTGGAGTGTCCTTGGATCTAATGATGAACTCTTCTATTGGGAACTTTCAAACATCCATTGCGCATGTTCCTCGGTTAGATTTCCCAAGAGCTCTACCATTTTTAGCACTTTTCGGTTGAGGAAACCTGTCTGGAATGTAAGTCATCCGCTTGGGGTGATGGAAAGAAATATGGTCGTTCCAAGACCTTCACGAAAATTCTTGATGATTGTGACCCTTTTGGAAATGTTCCAACAACCACAACTGAAGCAACATGTTACAACTCTCGAAATGCTTAACTCTTTGACAACACTCCAGAGCCCTGTAGATGTCGGCTATGATCATAGGGACTATGGTATATGTCTGTCCATTAATCCCTTCCATCAAAGTCTTGGCGACCATGGCCGACCTTGTGTGGATTCTTCCTTTTTTCATTGGGAACACTATCATTCCTAAGAAGCATAGGATGAACATGAACACTCTACGGTGGATGTGACCTAGAGAAGTAAGGGAGATCTCATCATGGTAGTTGTTAGACCCTTGACAAAGCTAATCGTCAATTGGAACGACAGTGGCAAAGATTTGGCATGATGGCCTTGCTATTAACCTATATGAGGGGGAAATCAACATGAAAGATAATGCCGGTGTTGTCGATGGCAACAAACTATTGGAAGGTCAAGTGTGACGGACTGCACTTCTATTTAAAGGATGTGGTGTGATAGACTATACTAAATCATAAGTGGGCTACGTGCAAGAAAAGGCCAAGACCTTGCCGGAACTAAGAGGTCTGGACGAGAGCTTGACAAGGAAAAACGGGAAAGACCTCAGTGCTAAGATAGGGCAGCTTAGTGCCAAGGCAGTGGAATTGGCAATATGATGTTTCCATGGCTTAGATAACCAGACTGGCACCTAAGTAATTTTCTGGAAAAAAGGACTTAGCAATGGGAATGGCATCATGGCTTGGTGACTTGACGCCTAAATCAGCTTGGCATTAGCAAATGGCAGACTTGATCAAGTATGGGCGACTTAATCATGAATAATCAACTGTGGCGCCGGGTGTGCGTGTGGCTAAGTCATGGGCGTCAAGCTGTGGCGATGACATTGAGTGGGAAACATGAGCGGCCTTAGGCGGGGGCTTTTATAGTGCAGAATCGTACAAGTGTCGGCTATTTTCTTGAGGTGGTGCCTGCTAAGGATGGAAACAACTTACCAAACTCGAGATTTTCCATTTTTAGGAATGTTCTAGCATGACATGCACGTTTTTTATCATGAGGATCATGTCCTATCAGTTGGGGGTGTCAAATAACAATCAAAAAACTATTTTTGGGCTGACTACTATATATATGTATGTTAGCAACCCCAAATATGGGCTAGGTACCTAGAGAGGGAAATAGGAAAGATATAGGCATAGGGTTGACTATGTCAAGGATTGAGCATGGCAAAATATGTGACATTGGCTTGCAAAACGAGTAGGCAGCAGGAGCGACCTTAGGCGGGGGCTTTTATAGTGTAGAATCGTGCAAGTGTCGGCTATTTTTGTGAGTTGGTTCTTGCCAAGGGCAGAATCACACTTGAGATTTTCCTTTGTAATTGATTTTATAAAACGTTGGGGAAGGGTTCCCTTAAATCTATTGTGCCTTTGTTTATATATGCTGCCTTAAATTGATTCTAAGTGTTAAACCTTGAAGGCGAAAGAAAATCGGGCGAAGGGTGAAGTCAAGTGGGTACTTGATTGGCGCACAACGGGTAGTGTTTTCTGCTGACAGAAAATGCCCCTATGAAAACTAGTATCAGAATGGAGCAGGTTCGTAACAAGGTCGTGATGGCCATGGACAAGACTTCAAGGCAGTGGGTCAATGTGCTTGTTTGTGGAAGGGACAGTCTTGGCTTAGAAATTCAAAAAGGCAAGGAAGGTAGTGATATAGAAATTTCGAGTTGAGGATCCCAAAAATCAATGTGAGTTTCTTACAAAACTATCTGTTGCGTGCTGGATTTTCTATGTGAATGACGGGTAGGAAAAGCAAAGACAAAAAACGTTGCACTTGAGGGCAAGGACAAAGTAATTCTCAAAAAGGTGCTGAACTTGTGATGTCTTTGCAAATGGCAGCATATATTGGGATTTATTTGACGGGGGCGTCAAATTCAAATGGTTGGGATGGTTTGCTATACCTTTGACAAAGCTGATCGGCAAGCGGTACAAAAGTGGCAAGGATTTGGCATGATGTCCTTTCCATTGACCTATGTCGAGGGAAATCAACATGCAAGACAATGCAGGTGTTGTTGATGGCAACAAACTGTTGCAAGGGCAAATTTGACGAACTACACTTCTATTTGAGGGTTGCGGTATGACGAACTATACTAAAACATAAGTGGGCTATGTGCAAGTAAAGGCTAAGACCTTGACAGAACTAGGCTGGCTGGATAGGAGCTTGACAAGGCAAAACAGGAAAGACCTTGGTGCTAAGATAGGGACGCTTAGTGCCAAAGTAGTGGCATTGGCAATATGATATTGCCATGCCTTAGGTGAGCAGACTGGCACCTAAGTAATTTGGGAAAAAATGACTTGGCAAAGAGAATGGCATCATGGCTTGGTGACTTGATGTCAAAATCTGCTTGGCATTGGCAAATGGCCGACTTATTCAAGTAGGGGAAACTTGATCACGAACAATAAACTGTGGCAGCGGGTGTGTGTACGGCTTAAGTCATGGGCGACAAGCTGTGGCAATGGCATTTAGCGAGAGTAATGTCAAAGGCCAAGATTGGGTTCAATGCCAGCCTTGGACATGCAACAGCTGGGCAGGAACGCGCACATACAACACACATGGAGTGATTTTAAAGTGTGCTGTGCACATGCTATGCAGTTGGGCGGTTACAACTGCCTTGTCCAAGAGTTTCTGATTATAGGTTGAGTTTATACACATTTTTCGGCATGTTCTAGCATGACATGCATGTTTTTTATCATGAGGATCATGTCCTATCAGTTGGGCGTGTCAACTGAAAATTGAAACATTACTTTTAGGCTGACTACACTATATATATGTGTGTTAGTAGCCTCAAAAATTGGCTAAATACCTAGAGAAGGAAATAGCAAAGATATAGGCTTAGGGTTGTCTATGTCAAGGCTTGAGCATGGCAAAATATGTGCCATTACCTTGTCGAACAAGTGGGCAACATGAGCGGCCTTATGCGAGGTCTTTTATAGGGCAGAATCGTGTAAGTGTTGGCTATTTTTATGAGTTGGTGGTTGCCAAGGGTTGCAGAACCTTGCCAAACTCAAGATTTTCTTTTGTAATTGATTTTATAAAAGGTTGGAAAAGGGTTCCCGTAAATCTATTGTGCCTTTTTTTTATTTATGTTGCCTTGAATTGATTCTAAGTGTTAAGCCTCAAAAGCCAAAGAAAATCGGGTGAAGGCTGAAGTCAAGTAGGGACTTGTCTACCGCACAATGGGCAGTGTGTTTGGCGGACAAAATAATCCCCTCTGACAAGTGGTATCAGAGCGGAGAAAGTTTGTAACAAGGTCGTGACAGCCATGGACAAGACTTCAAGACAATGGGTCAGTGTGCTTGTTCGTGGAAGGGACAGTCTTGGCATAGAAATTCAGAAAAGGCAAGGAAGGCAGTAATGTAGAAATTTCGAGTTGAGGGTCCCAAAAATAAGCGTGGGTTTCATAAAAGTAAGTTAGTTGCGCGCTGGATTTGCTGTGTGAATAACGGGAAGGAAAAGCAAAAGAGAAAAAATGTTGCTCTTTAGGGTAAGGACAAAGTAATTCTCAAAAAGGTGCTGAACTTGTGATGTCTTTGCAAATGGCAGCATGTGTTGGGATTAATTTTTATGAGGGTGTCGAATTCAACTGGTTGGGATGGTTTATTTGACCCTTGACAAAGCTAATCAGCAAACGGCACGGTAGTGGCAAAGATTTGGCATGATGTCCTTGCCATTGGCCTATGTGCGAGGAAAATCAACATACAAGACAATGCGGGTATTATCGATGTCAACAAACTGTTGCAAGGGCAAGTGTGAAGGACTACATTTTTATTTGAGGGTTGCGGTGTGACGGGATATACTAAAGCATGAGTGGGCTACATGCAAGCAAAGGCCAAGACCTTGACGGAACTAGGCTAGCTGGATGGGAGGTTGACAAGGCAAAACGGGAAAGACCTCGACGCTAAGATGGGCAGCGTAGTGTCAAGGTAGTGAAATTGGAAATATCCTATTGCCATGACTTAGGTGAGCGGACTGGAACCTAAGTAATTTAGGGGCAAATGACTTAGCAACGAGAATGGCATCATGGCTTGGTGATGATTCAACTACGTTGATTTTTTGAACGGCAGCCCCCGAGTATGAGGTAACTTGTTTGAACTTCAATTGTGATAGGCCCTTAAGCCTGTTTCCATAATAGACCAAAAGTATGAAATTGTAAAGTAAAATTTTCTTTAAGGCATGAATATTTGGCAAGGAAAAATACTCCTCTCAAAATATTATACATACGTACATGTTTGCCTTTAGGGATAAGGTAATCTACATGGTCACGGTTCATTTGACCGTTTGGCCCTTACAAATTTTACTTATCGAGACCCAGTTAACATGAAGTATCTTCCTTGTAACAAAGTTTACATCCGAGGGTAATGACCCCTATTATTAGAGGTTGAATGTAAAGAAGCCTCAGATAGTGTTTAATTGTTCTAAGTTAGCACGAGCAATGGTTGCCTTATTAAAACCTTGTCGGAAAAACTCATTTGGGATAAAAGCTGGTCTAAGGAAAAAGAGTGCAATGCGTGCTTTCAGGCCTAAAGGGTACTTTGTGATGAAGAATCCTTCAACATCTTCGATTGAACACCTACAATTGGTTAGTATACAATATAAACAAAAATAGTGAAGGTCAAACCTTAACAGTAATATCATTTGAGGAGTGGTACGTTCCAATTATTTGGTAATTGTTCGCCATCCTTCATTCAATTTTGTAGGATCCTTATTCGACAATATCGAGGACCTGATACGGTCCCTCCTAGTTCAGCTCAAGTTTTCCTTCGTTTGGGTCTCTAGTATTGAGGGTGACCCTTCTCAGAACTAAGTCCCCAATTTTAAAGTGCCAAAGATGGGCTCTTGATTGTAAAAATTTTTGATCTGTTGTTTCTGTGTGGCCATTCGAACAAGGGAGACTTCCCATCTTTCATCTATAAATTCGAGGCTCAAATTCATAGCTTCATGGTTTGACTCTTCCGTTGTGTACACAAACCTAAATATAGGTTCCCCGACTTCAACTGGGATTTAGATCTTTAGGACTATAGGATAAAGAGAACGATGTTTCCTCCGTACTGGATTTCGATGTTGTTTGATACTCCCAAAGGACCTCGGGAAATATCTCTCGCCATTTTCCTTTATTGTTCTTCAACCTTGGTTTTGTATGATAGTCTTGTTTGTCGATTCGGCTTGTCTAGTCCCATTAGGATGATTCGGCGTTGACATGATCCTTTTTATTTTGTGGTTGTCAAGAAACTGTCACTTTGCTGCCGATCAATTGCCTTCCATTATCACATACGATCCCGACAGGCTTCCTGAATCGGCATATAGTATGGTCCCAAATAAAGTCTATGACTTCTTTTTTTCTTACTTTCTCAAAGGCTTGTGCTTCAACCCACTTAGAAAAATAATAAGTCATAAACAAAATGAACATATCTTTACCTGGGGCTGATGGTAGAGGGCGGACAATATCCATCCCCATTTCATGAAAGACCATGGGGATAGGACTGAGTGGAGTTGATCTCCGGGTTGGTGAATCACTGGCGCATAACTTTGGCATTTGACGCACTTTTGAATGAATGCTTTTGTATTTTTTCCATATTGGCCCAATATTACCCTACTCTGATGACTTTGTGAACCAATAATTTAGCACCGGAATGATTATTGCAAGTGCCCTCCTGAATTTCTCATAGAACATCGTTAGTGTCTCCTGGTCCCAAACATTTTGCCAACGGTCCATAGAACATTCTCCTATACAGTGTTCGATCCTCAGCCAATAAGAACCATGCGGCATGCGTGGAGTCCTCTATTCTTTAAGATCCAATGAAAGATTCTCGTTCTTTAGGTATTTGATGTACTTATTCCTCCAATCCCAGGTTAGACTTTTGAGTTTATTTCGGTCTGTCCTTCTTTGATCACTAACCTTGAAAGTTGTATGATAGCCCCCGATCTAAGTTCGTCATTATCGATCATCGATCCCAAATTTAAATGGGCATCGGCCTCACTATTTTGTCCTCGAGGTATGTTTATAGGGTCCATTCTTTAAATTGATGTAGAGGCACTTGTAATTTGTCCAATTACCTATGTATTCGATCTTATCTAGCCTCGAAACTTCTGTTGACTTGATTTACCACAAGTTGGGAGTCACACTTGGCCTCGAAAACCTCCGCTACCAAGCTCTTAGCTATCTAGAGACCTGCAATCATGGCCTCATGCTTCTTTATTGTTAGTTAATTTTGAAGTTCTGATAGACTATCTAATTGTATTACCTATGGGCGGCTTCAAAACGATGCCTAGCCTGGACCTCTTCACGTTTGAAGCGCCATATATGAAGAAGGTTCACATCCCCGGTGATTACCCGACTTTAATAATAGTTCCTTTACAACCTCGGGTACGACGCTGGCATGAAATTGGCCACAAAGTCTACCAAGAATGAGACTTGAGGGTTGTTCAGGGTTGATACTCGACATCGTACGCGTTAATCTCGACAACCCATTTAGCAAATAGACCCGAGGTTTCGGGCTTGTGCAAAATGTGGTAGAGAGGATAAGTGGTTACAACACAAATTGGGTGACATTAAAAATAAGGATTTAATTTCCTAGAGGCGCTTATTAAAGCAAGCACTAATTTTTCTAAGTGTGGGTATCGGGTTTCGGCCTCTTCTAGAGTTCGACTAACATAGTAAACAGGAAATTGCATACTCTTCACGAACTAAGACCCTACTTACCGCTATCTCTTAGACCACTAAATATAAGTAGAGTTGTTCATCCACTTTCGAGGTGTGAAGCAATGGCGCGATCGATAGGTATTGTTTTAGTTCCTCCAGGGCTTGTTGACTTCTCGGGGTCTATGAAAAATTTCTCTTCTTCTTGAGCAGTGAGAAGAAACAGAGCTCCTATTTGAGGATCTCAAAATAAATCAACCTAGGGCGGCTATGCGCCCTGTTAACCTTTCTACAACCTTGACATTATCAACAAATGTGATGTCCCAGATTAACTTGAATTTATCGGGGTTGATTTCAATCCCCTGATTTGATACCACAAAGCTGAGGAACTTACCTGAACCAACTCCGAATGCACATTTCTCAAGGTTAAGCTTCATGTTGTATTTTCTTAGTATGTTGAAGGTTTCCTGCATATGTTTTAAATGGTCCTCTGCTCTTTGGGACTTAACTGACATATCATCAATACAAACCTCCACTTATTTACCTATTTATTCTTTGAACATTCCATTTACTAGGCGTTGATAAGAAGCACCAGCGTTTTTAGCCCAAACAACATCACGTTATAAATATAGGTGATGTATTTAGTGATGAACGAAGTCCTTTCCTGATCCTCCGGGTTCATGTGTATTTGATTATACCCGAAGTAGGCATCGAGAAAGCTAAAGATCTCGTGGACGGTCATGGCGTCGATCATACGATCGATATTCGGCAAAAGAAAGGAATCTTTAGTGCATGCTTTCTTCAAATCCTTATAGTCTACTCATACTCCAAGTTTATTCCCCTTTTTAGGTACTACGACTACGTTTGCTTGCCATTCGAGATATTTTACCTCCCGAATGCACCCTAGTTTGAAAGGTTTAGTTACCATCCTTGAATAATATGTTCTTAACCTCAGGTTGGGGCCTTCTCTTTTGCTTTACCGGTGGAAACTTTGGGTCCAAGCTCAATCGATGGGTAGTAATCTCCGGCAGGATCCATGTCATGTCAAGGTGGGACCAAGCAAAACAATCCATATTTTTATAAGGAATTAATGAGTTTTTCCCTAAGTTCAGGGGTTAACCCCGTGCCCAGGTATACCTTTAGATCGGGAAAATATTTGATCAATATGATCTATTCCAGCTCTTCGACTGTTGACTTTGTTGCATCAGAATCATCCGAGATTATGAAGGTTTGAGGTATCACATAATCATCATCCTCGAAAATTTCCTGCTCCTACGATTGGGCCGAAGACGGAGACTGTGATTGCTATTTCACTTCTCACATTCCCTTTGACTACGACCGCTTTGTTAGTGAAAGTGCTGATAGCGGTACCACTTTATCGATTTCAAATATTTCTTTGGCAGCAGGTTTTTCACTGTACACCGTTTTGATTCCTTCTAATGTTGAAAACTTTAGGATTTGATGAAACGTCAAGGGTATTGCCCTCATGTTCTGGATACAAGGCCTCCCGAGTAACGTGTTGTACCTCATGTCGCCTTCGATCACATGGAACTTTATTTCTTGGATAGTCCTGCCCACATTTACTGGTAAAATTATTTCCTTTTTGGTCATTTCACTTGCCACGTTGAAGCCTTTAAGTATCCGAGCTAGGGGCATGATTTGATCTTGGAGACCGAGTTGCTCTACGATCCTTGATCGAATAATATTTGTCGAGCTATCTGGATCAATTAACACACGTTTAACTTGAATTTTATTCATAAGGATAGATATTACTAGTGCGTCGTTGTGAGATTGTTCAATACCTTCTGCATCCTTGGCGTTGAAAGATAAGGTTGCTTATGGTAGGTAGTCTCGAGTTTGCTACTCCCTCATGATTTTCACCATGGTACAATTAAACACCGATCCTTGAGGAATATCAACCCCACCAATGATCATTTGAATCACATGATGTTGCTCTTCTTGCTTGTTTTGTCTGCTCGAATCTCTATTTTTGAAGTGGTTCTTGGCTCGATCACTTAAGAATTCTCAAAGGTGACCCTCGTTGAATAAACGAGCTACCTCATTCCTCAGCTATCTACAATCTTCAATTTTGTGACCATTGGTACCATGGTATTTGCATATTTGATTAGGGTTCCTTTGAGCTGGATCAATCTATAGAGGACTAGGCCAACTAGTATCCTTGATCCGTCTAGTGGCTGATATAATACCTGATGCATCGATGCAAACGTTATATTCTGATAGTTGTGGTGCTTCCATTGGTTCGACATAATTATCGAATCCATTTTTACTCATGAGTCCTCAGGAGCTCTTTCCTCGATCATTCCTTCATTCATTTCGAACGGTATTACAACCTAGGCTGTTATTTCTATGATCTACACTATTTGGTTGGTACCGATCTCTGTCCAATCAGGGTTTTTTGTCGATGTCCCGTTGAATTCTACTGACGGGCCTATTTGGGTAAACGGAACCGGAAAGGGTTCCCAATTGATCATCCTCGGCCCTGATCTTCGACTGGAATTGGATATGTACATCGGCCCAAGTTATATCTAGATATTCAATTAAATTATGCTTTAGTTATCGTGACGCTATTGAACTTCATTCTTTCAAACCTTAAGTAAAATCTAGAACATCCCAATCATCTGTGACGGGGGATAGGTCCATGCGTTCCATCTGGAATCAAGATACGAAGTCCCTTAGCATTTCGTTGTCCTTTTGTCGCACTTTGAAGAGGTCCGGCTTCCTAATTGCAACCTTTATTGCTCAGGCATGTTCCTTCATGAACAAATCTGCAAGCATAGCGAAGGAATTGATGGAATTGGGCGGCAAATTGTGGTACCATATCATCGGCTCTTTCGGTAAAGTCTCTCCAAACTTTTTCAATAAAACGGATTCAATCTCATCGTCTTCTAAGCCATTCCCCTTTATTGCGCATGTATAAGAAGTAACATGCTCATTAGGGTCAGTGGTCCTATTGTATTTGAGAATTTCTGGCATGCGGAATTTTTCGAGGGGCTTCAGAGTTGCGCTTGGAGGGAAAGGCCTCTGCAAAAACTTCTTGAAACCCAAACCCTTTAGAATAGGTGGTGCCATTGTATTTGGTTAACCCGAGAGTTGTATAATTCTACCTTTTTATCATTTTCCTCAATTTTATTTTCTCCTGATTCAATTCGTTTTGTGTGCTCCTCAAGTATCTTCATAATGGCAGGCTCAGTCCTTGATTCACTGGGGTTCGATTTCTCCGGTACAGGTTCGGCTCTATGAACAACATCTTGTGATGTTTCGAGCTCAATTCTACTTGGTGCTCGATTCTGATTTGGGAGTTGCGCTATCGAAACTTGTTTAATCTGCAACATATCGAATATCATCTGAAGGCTAATTTTGCCTTCTTCACCGCTCTATACGTTCTGATCGGCTGCTCAAGCATTTCTGCAGACACTATTTTCAGGGCCGACTCCCAGATTCCCATTAATGGAAATATGGAAGCTGACATCGACTAGGTCTACGTCAGGTGGTCCATCGGAGTTGACTGGAGATACTCCATTTGCCGGGTGACTATGTTTTCGTTCTCGCGGTGAAGACCAAGGCCGTTGTCTTCTTGAGAGTTTGACATCTTGATTCCTGAAATCAATGACACTTACATGAACAAGCGTAAAACAGTGTATTGCTATGAGAATTAATACCAGGCAATCACTATTATTCTTAGTCAACGGTAGGCACCAAACTGTTTACCCTTAAAATTGGATAACAATTAAAATTATAATGTGGTTTTAAGGATACGTGATTTCACCTAATACCAATTGATGAATATGAAGATTAATAATAGAAATGACAACAAGATAAAGCAAACCAGTGTTGAAACATAATTCAGCCTTCTAGCTAGAGTACCCTCAAATTGGTCGGAACCAAAACGGTCAAGAAATAAGCAAGCTGATGAAAAAGAATATGAGCTAAAGAAACAATATTATATTGCTTTGATATCTCAGAATGTAAGTGTTTTAAAAATGATTGGAACTCCTCTTTATATAGTAGAGGAACTTATTATGGTATAATTCTAATTATAGAAGGAGATCCCATGATTAGCTAATTAACCATACTCGATTTGATCCATTGCGAGATTTATGTCATGATCTTCGACCAGTTACGGATATCTCGCCATTTTGTTATAATGCTACCTTCGATATTGCTCGATGTCTATCTCATTTAGTTTCAATTGCTACCGGCCTCGATCCTGACAAGCACTTCGAATCTTGAATTCGGTACCTTGTCCTCGTGCCTCGGTCTGATCTATTATAGGATCGATCTTTGATCATTTAGACTGGTCTCAAGAAATCAGTAAAACCAGATAGGCCCAATTTTAACCGTATACCATGTGCTTTAATACTCTATAGTTAGTGATTTGTTCAGAAAAATACAAATGGGCTAAAATTGACACTTTCAGAGGGTGTACCTAACTTCAGACTAGTCAAACTAGATATTGGATTTCTATTTATAAACGCTAATGAGATACTTTATATATATATATATATATATATATATATATATATATATATTAACTCGCAAACTAGGTAGTTATAAGAAGGAAGTAATTCGTAAAACAAAAAAGAGCAGTACATCATCTAGAAATATCAAGTTTTCCAAACCTCGTCACGGGCTGTGATTACAGACTTAATTATCCTCACCTTCTTGATAGCATTTCTGTTACCAAATTCTTGCTTCATTTTATTTCGTCTTAATGTAATAAATCAATTGAATACAAAGTCTTTTGTTCTTTTTTCTTTCACATAGTTAACATGTAAATGAGCAATCTCAATTGAGATTGGGAATGCAACAAACTAGTTGCTAACCTTGTGACATGCATTGTAGTTCGAATTATGATTAATCGTCTCTTAGCAAACTTTGACTCGTAATAATCTAAAGACTATCAACAATATATTTCTGTATTACTTAGCTATTGGTATGTATTTTTTTCCAAAATATTTTCCATTCATTATTTTTAAATGACTTGTTTCAAAAGTTTTGAAATAATCATACAAATTATCTTAATATGGGAGTTTGGGACAAGAACAATAATGGAAAGTAAAAAAAGAAAAAAACAGAAAAACACACAAACGAAGTACTAATTGAAAGGGCAAGATAGTCAGCACCCCCACCGGCAATTTTAGAATCCTGAGTTCGAGTCACCAAATGAGTAGTAGCTCCAAAAAAAAGGGTTCAAAGAGGACCGAAATACTTTTAAAAAAAGTGCTAATTGAAGTAATTGAAAGGGAAAAAGTACAATTAACTAGATAATTAATTTTAAAAATTAACAAATAAATTAAAAAATTTCCCAAAGCATATATATAAGGAATATGTGTTACATTAATTGACTTGGCGTAAACATACAGCGCGAATAAGTTTTTCCCGCCTAGGTTCCTTCATTGGAAAATAGTAATATCAAAAGTCAGAGACCCCGAATCAACCAATAATAAAAAAAAAACACGTAGATGAGGTCAACGATAAATGCCATACAATTCAAAGTCAATTTTTCTAGAAAACCAAAGTTGGCCCTATAAGAATACAATTCTACAAACGCGTAGTACCGGAGATAAAACAAATTATCAAACACAAAGTCTAAATTCTATACCGTCATTCGCATAATAATCAGATCATCGATCATCGGAGATGTCGAAGTACGATGAACCAGTGGTAGGAATCCCCTACAATCCGGCTTATAACCAGGCTCCGATGCCTCAGCAAATCCACCACCAGCAATATTACGTGGCTGAAAACCCTTATCAAGCAGGCATGATTCCATCAAACGTCATATATGGAGATCCCAAAGGTATTCCGATTCAGCAAACTATTTACAGAGATACGCCTGCTCCCTTTAGTTGCCTTCACTGTGGGAATACTGGTCTCACCCTCGTCAAGTAATTCTTCTCTTCCTTCTTTTTTACTTTTTGTTAGATAATTGCAACTTTGGCCCTCATCTGCTGGTAAATTTTTATATTGAATCCTTGACTAAGCAGTTAAGCTTTGAATAATTAGAACCTGTACTTTCACATTGGACTGAATTTGCACGCTTCGATTAATGGAAGGATAAATATGATTCTTATATCACAAGGACTAACATCACGATTTGGCAGTAACTGAGGGAGTAAAAGTGCAATCTTTTTATTTTTGTTTGTCTTCTGATTATATGCAATTCTGTTGCTAGATGTATTGTATGATCTTCTGGTGGTGAGTTCTTACTGGAAATTAATTTAGCTTACCTTTATTAAGGAACTTATTGATATCCCAAATGGAGTTAAATGGATATTAATTGATTTTTGTAGCTGCCTAAACTAGTAAAACATGAAATTCAGTTGAGTTGAGCTAGTTTGAGTAATATTAGTGGTAGTTTCTTTCTTTCTTTTTGGTGGATAAAGGTGGTGTTCGGAACAACTTGCATGGACCTGAACTATAAAACCTAGCATTGGTATTTTCACCACCAGTATATGTATGGATAACTCCCACCAAAACTTAGGCTACTGAAAGAATCACATGGCTCTTTTAAACCTCCGGTGGGATTCACGAAAGTAGTACTAGCGGTAGTTATTACGTATCGTTTATTCAACAAATCCTCTAAAAATTGGCGTGGACGTTTGGGGAAGTCTAATATCCTAATATATTTCTAGCACTTCCAATGAGAATCAGGTTCCTGTATTAATGAAACACCAAAGTAGTGCAAAGCGTATTTATGGACTAGTTTGGCATTTTTCCTGTAGAAGAATAAATAAATAAACATGTCTCTGTCTCTCTTGTCCGCTAACTGCATCATCAGTTTAGTTGGACGAGGAAAAATCAGGAAGTTAGAACAGAGTTTGTAAGAGCATACCTCTGCATAACCGGTAGCTTTAACTAAGGCAGGGTGCAGTAGTTTTATGCATATTGGGGCATGGGGCATGCAAAAACACTGTTACTTTTTTAATCTGTAGATAAATCTTGGTGTAAAGCTAACAATCACTTTTTCATTCGATAGCTTAATCTGGATTGTTTTTTTTTTTAAGCACCACTAGGCAAGAGCCTAGTGTTATGTTTTTATTAATAGCAAACAAGAAAATACAACAAATAGGAAAGTACAAATAAGAGGGCATTAGCACCGGTATTGTTACCCATATAACACATACCAGGCTAAACTTACCGTACTAAATCCTATTGAGGCTTGACAACCTCACTTATTAACAAGAATGCGACAGTATGACAGGTTAAAAAAAGATGAAAACATTACGCTGATGTCCCCTATTTTTCGATCTTAGCAATTTCTTCAATAGAAATTCTTTATTCAACAACGTCCAATTCTTCATGAATTATTCAAAATTCAAGATTTCTTTCTAGATTGATTGGATTTTGTTGTAATAGTTGGGGCGACCTGCTTAAGCTTGGCATTTCTCATCGGAGGTCGTCTAACATTGTCGCTTCTGCTCTTTTCGTTTGTTTGCGACTTTAGTTCCTTTGAGGCGTTAATTTGGACTGTTTCGATGCATTGTGGCAGCACTTCAATTAAGACACCTTCTTCTGCTGCCCGATGATTTGGTACATCTTGAGATTTAATATCACTTTGCTTGACTTGCTGTTGTACCTCATTCCTTCTCCTATTTGCACGTTTAGCGCTATAAGGATCACGACCCAAAATTTCAAAGGGATGTGCATTTAGCATTGCATTTAACAGTTGTTTATCATGGGATAAAACATCTGTTGTACTGGTCATCCTTATTGGTTTCTTCCCATAATTGACAAGAAGCTGTGAATTACTAGAGGATCCTACTTCCTTCGGTGTGCTCGGTTCTTCATTACTTTCATAACCTCGATCGTCACTGGCTCGAGATTTCACACTGTCCATAGAATCCAATAGTCTTCTCTCCTCTGCTGAAAAGATTGCACTTCTTTCCTTGGCCATTTGCAATTTGTCTCCAGTAAAGATTCCCTCATCAATATTGAGGTTTGAAAGTGCAGCAAAAGAGTTCGAGTTTGTATGAATAACTAGATTCTTGTTTTGTAACAGAGTGAAATTCTTTCTTCCCTTCCCTTTATCTTTGGATCTTGACTAAAAAGCTGATGACTGTGCTCTATATCTTATTTTGGCAAAAACAGTCCCTAACCCACTTTCATTGATATCAATAGAAGTAACAGGAGTGAAGCTTTAGTATACCTAAATGGCCTATCTTCATTCCCTTGTAACTATGTATTGCAGATAATCATTAGTTTTACTGTTGCTAGTGTTAGACCATGTTTATGTGGATATTGTTGGTGATATGGATTTATCAAGCCCTTTCAAATGGGATATACCAATATTTGAGTAAATAGTTTTCATGATTTCAAAGTTTGAGCATCAGAACCCATTTCTGAACTTGGAATACATTCTAGTTTATTTTTGAGTTAAGTGTATCGGTGATCCTTTTGATAGGTACTTAATCAAGCTTCATCCCACAAACATTCTTCTCCAGATCTCTTCACTGGATAATGGCCGTTACCCTTACCCGAAATAAAAGGGTTTCTTGTGGTCTTAAAGATGCTAAAGAAAAGAACTGTTGCAATACATACCGAGACTTGTGATATTTGCACCCTAGACAGGGACATTATGATGTTTTCCTCTGCTAGTTGTCTACCACAATAGCACTTCTAAGAGTAGAGAAGTGCCCATTAGGGGAAAAGAGAACTAAATTCAATTTTCCTATCTCACTGGCTCGCCCCATATAGAAAAATTACGTGGCTAGAGTCCACCAGCTCCTATAGTTAGTGCCCAAAACAAAAGGACCTGTACGACAAACCAACACATGCTTTAGCATGATTTATTTTGTGGATTGTGTATCTGGCCAAGTTTAATGTACAAGGAGCAGAGATAGATGGTCATATAAGGAGCAGACACGGGAAGATAATTAATACTCACGCCTACATACTTGTACACCCACATATACCGGCGTATATATGTTCTGCATGTGTATGCATATTGTGTTCTAGCTCATAGGTGATTCAGCTAAATCTGCATCGCAGTTACATATCACGTGCAGAAATAAGGGATATTGTTGAGCTCAAAGGAGCTCACTGTGGTGCCTCTCTATCTTCCTCCTTTATAGGCCTTGGAAATCTTATCTCTTGACTAGAAAACGTAACATATGCAATGATCCTTGCACAGAAAACATGGTAACGTAAGTATATTCAAAAGTTCTAAATTCCTTCCCCATAGTGCAGTGGTTGCTAATCAATAACGTGTAATCTTGCATACAACATAAGTCAAGGTCAAATACTGCTTCAATCAATTAGTGTAATAATGACTATTGCTATTCTAAATATTTTGTCGATTAGCTTCCTAGTTGGCATCAGTAAAATTAAAAAAAAAAAAAACACTGAGTCTGAAAGGGATAGGGGAAGAGCGCATTTAACTGTTATTAATTACTATCTCCTTTGTGTATGTAAAGATTCTCACACAAGTCACCTATTGGAGGACCAAATTCTGATTCTAGTGTTAAAGACAGGATTAGGTACACGAGAAGGAACTTTTAGAGACTAATTAGAACTTCAGTCCATCTTTGGGGACTATAACATGTTATAATCTAGAATATTTTGGCAGGCCTAGAGATTTTATCGTGCCTCTCATTGAGGAGGGTAGGTAATATCGCTTACCCAAGAAAGGAGCATTTCCTGTTTGGTTTTTTGGCTCAAGGACACAAAGGATACTTGGAAATCTAATGTTGATTTTGTTAGCACTTGTGCAGCATGTGAACATTGGATGATGCAATTTCCTACTTTTCTTTTTTGTGAATGTTTGAGGCAATTTCACTAAGTCAGTTTTTTGAATATGTGCCTTCTAGATCCAAACTATGTTCGTTCTCCTGTAGAGGTCCATCCCAAGTATGAATGTTCTGTAGTCTGTCTTATTATGGCCTTATTTTGAATATATGTCAGCTACTTGTTTGTTGGTAATCTATTTCTGATGAAGTTCTGATTCCTCCAATTCGTGTTCCATTTAGATCAAAACCTAGTCCTGCAGCTATTGTTGGCTGCATGATGCCATTTATGCTTGGAGTATGCTTTCTCTGTCCATCAATGGACTGCCTCTGGCATAAGTATCATTATTGTCCAAGCTGTAATCAGAAGGTAACCGTCTTTTACTAATCCAACTCTATTCCTCGCCTAGTTTATGGAACTTCTATCAATTTTAAATTCGATGGTTACTTAAGCAAGTTTCCTCCGTTTTGTAGGTTGCCGATTATGAGAAATCCAATATTTGTGCAGTGGTGGACCCTCCAAACTGGGAACAGCCAAGTTTTGCCTTACCTGCATGAAAGCACAATCCTAGACTTTCTCATATAAGTCTTTGTTTTCGTTGTATTTTTGTGTATATGTACGCATTTCTTGTTTGCCCAAGAGAATGGATGACCTAAAATGCAGTTTGTCGTTTGTCTTTTCTTATACATCAGTAACTAGAAGATGATCATTTGTAGAATACTTCTGTAGTACTGTGCCAACCAGACTAGAATTATAGAATTATGGCAATTGAATAATAATAGAGGAATATCAGTTCACTAAACATGACTTCTTTTCTGGTGCTGGTTGTTAAAGTTGTTATACTCTAGACTAGAGTCGATTGCTGTTGAGTCCCACATCGGGTGGGAGTTAACAAATGGGTCACCGTTCTTGGTCCTCACGAGCTAGCTTTTGAAGTTAAGTTAGTCTCAAGTTGCTCTTTTGTGTCTCTCATCAAATAATGATGGATATATTTAAGAAAGAACTACTGCTGCTATGCATTATCATTAAATTCAAGAATCAAAAGATAATCATATTTGCAGCTGGGCAGTGCTTACTGATACTAAAATCTGGAATTTATTCATAAAAAAACCAATCAACGAACAAATGAAGGTGAATGTTAATTAAGACAATTAGCCAATACGCCAGTTGTGGACTAGTCATTGATAAGCAACTTTTTGCAGATATCTAAAGGGTCTGGCGGGGAAAAACTTGTGAAGACTCCCTCTCTTATCATGTGAATGCTTTAAAGGCTCAAGTAAAGAACATGACACCGTTCAAATTTACTTCATTCACGCCTTTCCTTTCCTTTATGTTCAATGTGATCTCCGCTACTTGAATTAATCTTGAAACTGAAAAAATCCAATTTTCCTGTTTTGTTTTGGGTTCTTTGTTTGATCATTAAACAAGATCCTATATACTATGAAGGACTTGTCTTTCTTTCTCTTGAAGAATGGCATGGTAGCTAAGATGAAGAAAGGCTTTAAAAACTTCTGCAATGATGATTACTCTACTTCCACTCTCAACCAGCAACCAAATACAACATCATCAGTTGAACATCTCGTCTCCTCTCCCTACACAATTCAAACAACTAGTCCTGTTAATCATAGGCAAAAAGAAAGCGAAAAAAGCCAGACGACCTTGGAGGAAATGTTGCTGAAGTTAGACTTGGAAGAGAAGATGGCAATTAGTAGGGCAAAGTTGAAGGATTATGGGCATGTCAATCATAGAATGTCGTGTGTAAACAGTTCGGATATTTTACGAACAGCAAGAAATGCATTAAACCAATATCCCCGTTTTTCTCTGGATGGCAAAGATGCCATGTATCGTTCTTCCTTTCGCGACACATCTCCTATACAAAACACATTTACTGCTCCAAGAAAATCAGTTCAAAATAACCTGCCACCTACTATAGCAGGAGAAAAGGTGATTTGGTGTAAACCAGGTGTAGTGGCTAAGCTAATGGGATTAGAGGCGCTGCCAATTCCAGTAAACTGCTATAAGTATAGTAAGGAAAGATTTAGTGCAATGGTTAAAAAACAAAACTTGAGGAGAAGAGCTGAAAGATACGAGATGGAGAATAAGAGAAGTCAAAGGGTGAACAATGTGATGAGTTCATGTTCAAGAAATGGGTGCTGTATTATGAAGCCTGTAGCAATGGAGGATTCAAAAGATTACCAAGAAGTAGGCTGGCCAATGCGTAGTAACGTTTTGTACAGAAATCGTAATGTTGTGTAAGTTTTATTAAGTAGTTTCTTTGGTTCCAAATGCTACCACCAATTTTTAGTAATTGATGCAATTGTACTGTTTCTCATATATATGCTGCTTTCTTACACCCTTTTGTATGTGAGTCGTCAAATTTGGTACCCAATACTTGATGTGTAAATACTTTTTCTTTGTTTTTTTCCTGAATAAACTTTATGTATAAAGATCAAGTTTAAACATATGAATGTATCACGGAAAACAGACTCGCCACGTGGACCTATTTTGTGATGACAGGCGTCGATGGAGTTACGATTGTATACGGGCGAATTCGAGTTTAGCACACACACCGACTTCCCTGTAGGTCAAACTAATAAAGAGTATGAATATATGAGATCGAGACCGAAGGTGGGAACTCTTTAGATCGAGGCTGGAACGGGGTACTCACCACCAGGCCAGACGAGATAACGCTCCCTGAACCCAGAACGAGCTCCAAGACCTCGGAAAGCACTACAAACGGTTGCACAAGACTAACAGAGGACCGTAATATCTGCACGCAACCGGATATCACGGCACAGATCTCGTCCGATGTCGGTAGTGTATTGGTTATTGACGAGAAAGGAGAATTTTTACCTTTAATAGAATTGTAATAGGGATGAAACTCTCCTCCTATATAAAGGGAAAGGTTTTTTTCAATGGACATAATGTAACACGTATATCAAGGCAATACAAATGTATTTCTCTGTTTTCTAGGTACTGAAAGTCTTGACATTATTTTTGTTCTTTTTTCTTAAGTGGCTTCGAGCCTAGGACCCAAACGAGGGCAGATTTTATTGCTCAGTCCAAGTTCAAGCTAGGCCATAAAGAGACAACTAGTTTGATTATTCATTGTGTCTTTAAACCATTTATCTAACATTCTTGATTATTTGTGTTGAATCAATATACATGCCTTTAAAACCGCATATAAATTAATTTGTTATCTATTTTTAGGGTAAACAGTTTGGCGCGCACCGTTGGGCTAAGGATAATAGTGATGGTTTGATATAAATTTTCATAACACGCTCTATTGTACATAGGTTCTTTAAGGTTTCAATTTCAAGCTAGCTTAAAAATATCAAATTCTCAGCCTGCTCACTTGAACATTGAGGCTGAGTCTAGACATCATGGTGAAAAAATAACCTAGTGCCTAGAAATGAGTTGCCTCTGATGATCCCAACTGAGTCCCAGCTGCCGATCAATCGACGCCAATTCATAGATTGCTATCGACGCTCACCTGTTGACTGACCCCGGAAAGAGTGTTCGCTGAGGCCCTCGACCAAAAGTTCAAGAAATGCCCGAAGGTGAATATGTGATGGGATAAGCATGCGACTAATCTTCGAAATGTTGCAGGCTCAACAGGAAGCAATAACACTATAGAATCAAGGCCACCCCCCCCCCCCCCGATAAGAACCGAATGATCCCGGGAGAACACCCAAAGAAACAAGCAACGAGAGGTCGGGTGAAGCTAAGTTCGGGCCAACCCTGAGATAATGAAAATGCTTGAAGCACTGATGAAGCGGGTTGAATCCGGCGAGAAGAAAATTGAGGTCAACAACAAAAAAGTGGAGGCATGTAGCCCAAGGTCGATAAAATCCCTGGAGCACCCCCAATATTTAAAGGATCAGATTCTAAGAAGTTTATCCAAAATCCTTTCCCTTTGAGTGCTGCACCGAACCCGATCTCAAAGAGGTTTCGTCTGCCTGATATTCCAAAGTACAACTGAACCACCGACCCAAACAACCATGTGACCTCCTATACATGCGCCATCAAGGGAAACGACTTGGAAGATGACGAAATCGAGTCGGTTTTGCTAAAGAAGTTCGGGGAAACCTTGTCAAAGGGAGAAATAATATTCTTGTAGATGCTTTTGTGAAGGTACATATTGGGGCCATCAAGGTCGAGACCAGAAAATTGGACCTTTTCAAGGTTAAGTAAAGAGATAATGAGATGCTCAGGGAATTCATGTCAAGGTTTCAAATGGAACAGATGGACTTGCCTCCTGTTGCGGATGATTGGGTCGTTCAGGCATTCACTCAAGGACTTAACCCTCGAAACTCATTGGATTCGCAGTAGATGAAGCAACAGTTGGTAGAGTATCCGACGGTAACCTGGGCCGACATCCATAACAAATACCAGTCAAAAATTAGAGTCGAGGATGACCAACTCGGAGACAACGAGATGCTCAGGGAGTTCCTTTCAAGGTTTCAAATATAACGGATGGACTTGACTCCGATTGCGATGATTGGGCCGTTCAAGTATTCACTTAAGGACTTAACCGCCGAGGCTCCTTGGCTTCGCAATAGCTGAAACAAAATTTAGTAGAGTATCCGGTGGAACTTGGGCCGACGTCCACAACAAATACCAATAAAAAATTAGAGTCAAGGACAACCAACTCGAAGACCCTTCTAGGTCCATCTATCATGTTAGAACCAATTATAGGTCTAAGAGGGTCGTCAACCATAAACCTAGATCAATCCGAGACCAGTATCAACCATACATTGGAGATCAAAAGGGAAACGGATCTGAGCATTACCCAGCGAGAAACTAAAAGATAAGCGGTCAATGGCCCAATAGTTGAGGTCTGATGAGCAAAAGTGGTTTCAACAGGCCGCTTGGGGGCAGGGAGGAACCGAGATTGTCAGAATATAACTTTAATGTCAATGCTGCCAATATCATATCATCCATCGCGTGACTCAAGGACACCAAGTGGCCTCGACCATTGCAGTCCGACCCTATTCAGAGAGATCCTAACTTGTCGTGTAAGTATCATGGTACTCATGGCCACAAGATCGAGGATTGCCGGTAATTGAGAGAAGAAGTTGCCCGATTGTTTAATAATGGGAACCTATGAGAATTTCAAAATGATAAAGCCAAAGACCACTTCAGAAGCCGGAACGCCAACAAAAAGACCGAACAAGAAAACCTCAACACGTCATCAACATGATCATTGGAGGGGTCAATATCTCTCAAGGATAATTATAAAACGCACTAAAGGATGCATCATGAGGGAAAAATGCATCCAAGATAACGTCTCAGAAGGGACCATTTTGTTCGGGGACGAGGATGCCGAAGGTATCATACAACCTCATAATGATACACTATAATATATGTACTTATCAATAAATATCAAGTAAAACATGTGTTGATTGATCCAGGTAGCTCGACCAACATCATCAGATCGAGGGTCGTAGAGCAGTTGAGGCTACAGGACTAAATAGTGCCAGTAGTCCGTGTTTTGAATGAACATGGCATGCGAAACCACCAAAAGAGGGATAACCCTACAAGTGCATACCACCGAGACCATCTAGGAAATAGAGCTCTATGTGAACGAAGGGGACATAAGATATAATGCTCAATCAGAAGACTGTGAGTTCACAATATGAGGGTGATAACTTCGACCTTACTCCACACATTAAAGTTCCCTACACTAGGAGAAATCAAGATGGTATAGGAAGAACAACCAACTGTAAAAGATATATTCGCAGTCAAAGTACTCCTGATGCCCGTCGTCTCGACATTACGGAACACGGAGCTGACTAGAAAGGCCGAAGTTAAATAACAACTGTGGATGCCGGTCCGGGCCAGAACAGAGGAACAAAGAGTCGATAAGGAGGACGATTATGGAGTTCTGATATCATTCATATCTTCTGATAATATCGATGCTACCAAATCAATGATCAAAGATTTGGAGCAAGCCACATTGATTGAACAAATACTGGATTGAAAGTTATACCTAGGCACAGGTTTAACCCTCGAGCTCAAGAAAAAACTCATTAATTTTCTTAAAGCTGACATAACTTGTTTTTCTTGGTCCTATATTGACATGAAAAGGATCCCGCTGGATGTAACCACTAATAAGCTGAGTTTGGACCCAAAGTCCCACCTGGTTAAACAAAAGAAGAGACCCCGGTCTGAGGTAAAGCATGCATTCATCAAGGACGAGGTATCTAAACTCTTAAAAATAGGGTCATTCGGGAAGTTAAGTACCTCTACTAGTTAACTAACATAGTGGTAGTGCTTAAAAATGCAAATAAGCTAAGAATGTGTGTAGATTAAAAAGACTTGAACAAGGCGTGCCCTAAGGATTCTTTTTCTTTGCCTAACATCGATCGAACGATCGATACAATGGTAGGGCATGAGATACTCAGTTTTCTCGATGCCTATTCTGGGTAAACCAAATTCGGATAGACCTAGGCAATCAAAAAAAAGACATCTTTTATCACTAAAATTTGGCACCCATTGCTATAACATGATTCCATTCGGATTAAAGAACATTGGTACCACCTACCAACGCCTGGTAAACCAAATATTCAAAGAACATATAGGAAAATCCATGGAATTTTAGATTGACGACGTGTTAATTAAGTCCTTGTGAGCAGAGGACAATTTGAAACATTTGTAGATGAATTTTGACATATTAAAGAAATACAATATGAAGCTGAACCCGGAGAAATGCGTATTCGGCGTCGTATCGAGAAAATTCCTCGGGTTTATAGTATCCAATCGGGGAATCGAGATTAATCCCGACAAAATTAAAGCCATAGAAGACATCACCGTGGTGGACAACATCTAGGCCGTCTATAGATTAATCAAGCCAATAGCCGCTCCGGACTGGTTCATATTGAGATCCTCATATAAAAGCTATCGGTTCTTCTCACTGTTAAAGAAGAAGAACAATTTTTCCCGGACCCTAAAATGCCAACAGGATTTGAGAGCTCAAACGGTACCTATCAAGCCCTCCCATGCTGCACACTCCGAAGGCTGCCGAATAATTGTACCTTTACTTGGCAGTTTTTGAGGTGGCGGTAAGTAGAATGTTAGTCTGTGATGAGGGAGGTATGCAATTTTCTATTTACTATGTTAGTAGATTTCTATGCGAGGCCGAAATGAGGTAACCTAACCTGGAAAAATTGGCGCTCACTTTGCTAAGCGCCTCCAGAAAGTTAAAACTATACTTTCAATTCCACCCCATAAGTGTCTTAACCTCTTACCCACTGAAGAGCATCATGCACAAACCAAACTCTAGGGTCGGTCGACCAAATGGGACATCAAAATTAGTGGGTACGATATCGAGTATTGATCTTGAACCGCCATGAAATCTCAAATTTTGGTAGACTTCGTGGCCTACTTTATGCTGGCCTTAATACCCATAGTCAGAAGGGAATTATTGTTAACCTTGGGGAATGCCTCGAGAATTTGGACCCTTTCTACAAACGGTTCCTCGAACACAAAGGTGTCCAGACTGGGCACCATGTTGAAACCATTTACAGGGAGTGTAATTAGGCAGTCTATTAGAACTGTGAAATTGACTAACAATGAGACCGAGTATGAGGCCATGATTACATGTCTCGAATTGTATAAAATCCTTGGGGTCGAGGTAATCGAAACCAAGTGTGACTCCCCCCTCGTGGTAAATAAGTCAACAAAGAACGTTCGAAGGGAAAGAGTAATGGATACGAAGGTACATACACAAATTATAGGTAATGATGTATCAATTTAGGGAATGGACTTGCATCGCATGACCTGAGATCATATGCTCTGGCTAACCTAGGGTCGCTGTTTGATATCGATGATTTCAACTCAGGAATAGTAGTACAGCTCATGAAATTGCCGATAGAAGAAGGCCACACCAAAGTTAGTTCCACGTGTTTAACTTGGAACTGGACGAACAAGTACATGGATTACTTGAAGACTGGAAAATTGCCCTAGGATCCCAAAGAATCGAGAGCTCTGCATACCAAGACTGCCAGATTTAGCTTGGTCAAAAGGACACTGTTCAAGAGAACATTGGACGGTCCACTATCCAGGTGCTTGGGGCCGAGGGATACCGAATACTCATTGAGGGGAGTTCATGAAGGCACTTGCGAGAACCATTAGGGGGTGGGATCTTAGGTTCGAAAATTAATCAGGGCCGCCTATTACCGGACCAAAATGGAAAAGGATGCAAAGGACTTCATACGAAATGCAATGACTGCCAGAGACATGCATCGATAATCCATCAATCGGGAGAGCTACTCCACTCGATCTTGTCTCCGTGGCCATTTATGAATTGGGGAGTGGACATTATCAATCACCTACCATGGGCACCCAGTAAAGCTCAATTCATACTATTCATGACCGATTATTTCTCCAATTGGTCAAGGCTCAAGCATTTAAGTAGGCCTGGGAGAAAAAAGTCATTAACTTCATTTGGGACCACATAATATTTTGATTTGGGATACCGGTCGAATTTGTGTGTGATAATAGGAAATAATTTACTGGCAGCAAGTTAAAAAAAAAAATTTCAAACAACATAAGACTAAAAAGATACTATCAACACCATACCAACCTAGTGGGAACGGGCAGGCGGAATCAACAAACAAGACCATACTTCAAAACCTAAAAAAGAGGTTGACCGATGCCAAACGGAAATGGAAGAAAATCATGCCCAAAGTCTTATGGGCATATCGTACAACACTGAAGTCTAGTATCGGGGCCACTTCGTTCTCGTTGGTCTACAGGGCCAAAGCATTAATACAATCGAAGTGGGAGAACCAAGCCTCGGGTTCCAATATCTGACCGAAGAGTCATATGGTGAGGCCATGATTACAAGCTTATAACTATTGGATGAAATCATAAGTCCCTCCTAGTCTGGTTGGCCGCCTAGAAACAACAGATAGAAGGATATTACAACCGAAGAGCCTATCTTCAATGCTTCAAGAGCAGGGACTTGGTGCTGAGGAAAGTAAAATAACATGCCTGGAACTGAACGTGAGGAAGCTGGGACCGAATTGGTAAGGATCATATCGAGTCGTCAGAATTATTGGAAAAGGCTCATAAAAAACCGAAGCAAGAAACAGTGTGCAGCTACCGAACATCTGCAACATGACACACTTAGAGCGATACTACTGCTAAGGTACATTCTCAGTTACTTTTTAATAATATTATGAATCGGACTAACACTTGCAGGCAACAACCAATGATGGATGTGGCTATTAGGTCTAAAAGCATGTGTTGCACTATTTTTCCCTTAAATTGGTTTTTCGGCAAGGTTTTTAATAAGGCAATAGTAAAACATGCTAACTTATATCGAAGACCAGAGTCAATGATCCTTCATTTCATGTCAACAATATCCGAGCCTACTCAAGCTCGACCTTGAATATTGGAGGCCATTACCCTCAAATTAAGGTTTTTAGCAAGGAAAAAGGAAAAAAATTGTACTTTAGAAGGTAAGACTCGGTGGTTAGGATTCATTTTAAGGGCCAAAGTGTCGTGTGAACCATGAACACATAGACCACTTTATACATGATACAAGCTTTTAAGCGCTTTCGATCACATTGAAATAAAAGAAGGTTCCGACTTGCTATTATGTATTTTCTTGCCTCATAAAATCGGGATCCTAAGTGCTCGCGGACAACTCCTACGCGGGGACTATCGATCCCAAAGTCTACCACTACTCGTGGACTATCTTTCGAAAAACGTTTGGATAATTCGGGCTACCAAATTCGAAGGCACCAAACCTATTAGGCGGTACCCAAATACGAAAGGTTCTGGCCACCGTAAAAATAGCTCAGAGACGTCTGAAGTTCGCAATAAGAAAGTAAGGACTTTATAAAAACTCAAAACCTGCAACCATTGGCAAAAGTATCGTCTAAAATCACTTAAGCATATTAAAACTGGTCACATGGAGGTCTCAAAACTTCAAACAAAGTTGTATCGAAATCGGGTTCCTTTCGGAACCCCGAAAAACAAATGACCTATAAATACATTTGATTCTATGCTAAGGCATAAAAAATATTACATGAATAGAAATTATAAAAAGATACTAGAAAAGTAAAGATAAGATATTGCCAAAAAAGGAAAATTTCTATATATACAAAAGATCGACATAACAGCCTCGAAACAAAAAAAAAATATACACGGGACAAAAACTAAAAAAACACTAAGGCATCTATGCCTGGTCTTCACCGGGGCTCGAATCATTGCCAGAGCCATCGGATCCCTCTAAACACTCAAAGCACTCAGCACCTTCAGGATCGAAAAACTCATATGCTTCGGCTTTGAGTTTCTTCACTTCCTCGATATCGGCGGATAAGTCGAAGCCTCGGGCATGTATCTTCTCGAGGGTCTCCCTTTGGGACAGACACTTCATGTATTCAACCGTTGTCTTTAGGTGGACCTCGGCTACTTCCACATCGGCCTTGTATTAGGCTACCATTTCTTCGGCATCAGTAGAAGTTATGTCCAACTCGGACTTCAGTGCCTCATATTCCCTACCGAGGGCATCCCGCTCTATGACAGCCAATCTCACTTGTCCTCGAAGATCATCATTCATCTGAGACCATTTGTCAGCCTTATCTTTCGCCAATCGGAGTTGGTTCTCCATCGACAGCTCCACCTTGCAGCCTCTTTCTCCGAGGCCGGTTGGTCCATCCTGCCCTTACACACTTCGGTCTGAGCCTTAACCTCATCCATCTCGACCCGTAACTGGACGATCATATCCATCTTCTACTGGACTTACGAAGTTGTGTTGTTAGTCAATGCGACTATCTACTCGTTCTTATCTTCCAAGGCCTTTAACATTTTCAACCATCGGTATGTTACCATTCAGGGTCGAGGCTTCTTTTCGAGTTTTTTCAAGTTTGACTTGGAGAATCAGGAAGTCCTTAAGTGTTTCATCCTGTTACACACTTAGAAGCCTATACATGTCCGTTTTTCAGACTTGATCCTTGAGCTCAAACTCAAGCTGGCTGGTTTCTAAACGGTACTGAAGGAAATTCTCGTGGTGAAACACTGAAGCATATAAAGAAATGAATTAAGTAGGAGACATCAAAGGAAAATTTAAGTGATTTATAAGGGGAATTTGATGGTGTTAGAACCTTATCCGGTTCAGTACCTGTTGTGCCTCGTTAAAGAGACTCGACGGGCCTACCTCATTCATCTCCATCTGGCCCTCCTCGGTTACCAGACATCAGAGGTAGCTGGCTACACCTACTAGATAGGATAGGACCCGGGAGTCCTCCGTGACTGTGAGGATAACCGTCCTCTTGGGCTCGAGCTCCATGATCGTCTTTGAGAATTGCTTCACTAGTCTTGGGCTCATGCTTGGCCTGTTAGCTCCTGATGACACGTCCGTCTTTTGTATCTCCAGGTGGCCTAGCCCATAGAAATCTTCAAATGTAGACATGTCTGTGCCATCGAAGAAGGTGTGGAGAGTATCCTCTGCACCCTAAGCTTCTTCACTTGATTTTTCCTTGCCCTCTTGGGCCTCTTTGATAATGGACTCGGTATAAGAGAGCATCTCGATAATGTCTATCACAAAAATCGACTCCTTTAGAATAGGAATGGCTTCTTGGGAGGTCATAACCCATGTCTCTATCTCGACCTCTCGAGTTGGAAAGGGGATCGGGTTCGTGGTCTCTTCCTTTGGTCGCCACCTATTCCCCTGCAGGGGTCGATCCATGAGCAACAAAAATATCATCTTTTTCAGGCTCATCCTTGAGCCGATAAAGCAAGTCAAAGTCCGGTACTTAAGACTCAGTATTCTTCTTGGTCTTCTGATCCCGGTTGGCCACCCTCTTTTTTATCTTCATCTAGGGCCCCTCTAAGCCCAAGGATTTTCTTTTCCTTTTCTTCTCCTCTGCAGCAACCGGGGGTTGCCCCAAGACGGAGGCTTCGTTGGGTAAGGACGGGTCCTTGTCACCATCCAGCAACCTTAGGTTGGTTGCCTTAGGAAAACCTACAAGGGAAAAGAGAAGATCAACATCATGTAAGCTTGGGGCATAGTAATAACTATCGAGGAGATTGCAGAAATTGCAGAAATGTTGTGGACGTGGTCCAGTTAGTGATAACAAAGAGAACATCAATTACGCTTACCACATGTATTATCTCCAATTTTTCAGAATCTCAACATAATGGCTTTATATTAGAGAAAAGTAACTTTGTTAAATTGGAAAAGAGTACAGTAGGACTATATTTTGGATCACGGAATGTATTGAAGATAATTGTTTGATTTTGAAATGGTTGATAAAATGTTGAATAGAAAGATCTAAAGATTTGGTAACGATGTTAGTCCTTTGGATTAATTAAGTTCTTACAAATATTATTTCCTTCGATTTAAAATAAGTAATTTTTAAAATATTTTCAAATAAATTAAAAATACTATTAACTAGCAATAGAATTATTAATAGGGGCGGAGGCACGTTGAACCCAACGGTGTCATCCGACACCGCTTGGCAAAATTTTTTTATTTATTAATATGCATATATAAATAATCTGCAAAAAGAAATATAGTCTAAATATAATAAACGGCACAACTTGACATTTACAACTATATTGGCCCGTTGGTAAAGCAATCCAATTTCTGCTTGTGGTCAAGCGTTCAACTCGTCACGGTAATAAAACTTTTTCTTAATAATGTAGTATTCTTCTGAATTTTTTTGAAAGAAACAGCGTCCTATGGATTTGAATGGATAAGGAGTTATTGAGTAAATGTTTGCTGTCTTATATCGATTTTCTTTTTGTAATATTTGTACTGAGTCTATTATGAGTACATTTTATAAAAAATAAATGTTCGTGGGGGAGAACTGTACTATTATATTTGAATTGTATTTTTTTTAAAGTATGATTTTATTAAATTAATCCCTTTATTTGTACACCTCTCTAAACTTCGACAACGCTTACAAAAAATTATGTGTATGTCCCTGCATATTAATTTTTATTATATAACATAAACACTCCTAACACATATTCCAATATTATTTACTCCAAAAATAATATAGGAAAAAATAATTAATTTATTTTTAAAATTTGAAAAAATTACTTATTTTGGACTATAAGAAAAAGATTAAACTATTATTTATTTTAAACCGAAGGGTGTAAGATAATTGACTAATCAAACGTCCACTGCTGAACCAGAGAAATTCCAAGCCAATTAGGCAACTTGACAAAGCTGGCGAGCTTGAGGCTGGAAAATAATCAGCTGAGTGGCCATATTCCATCGTCTCTTGGCAATTTAAAATCCCTACAGTGGACGCCCTATATTTTTTGTATGTGAATTTATTTGCGTAGATATAGAGTTTAAGTAAGAGAGAAAGGTGCTTGCAATAAGTGATCTTAAATATGCAATTATATTTGCAGTTACTGTAAGTTGCATATATATATATATATTACTTTATTATTTGCAGTGATCTAAAGATTTTTCTTTATTATTACTTTCCATATAATTAGATCTGTAACATATGTTTTTCAATGTCATTTACTGAACAGGAATGTGTCCGACAATCAATTGGCAGGGACTGTCCACGACGCTAACAAAAAAGGTTTGGGAAAAAGCAATTGAGTAAATTATTTGTTGAGAATTAGGGCTGACGGTTGATATAAAGTCTAAAGAGGGCACTTGATTGACGATTTGAGTTGGATAGTTGTGTGAAGCTGCACTTTGGTATATTAAGAATTGGAGTAAAATAATAACAATGGTTCAGATGCTCTTTAACGTTAATTCTCATGTTGCTCTATTATCTACCTATCATCCTAACAATCCCCAACAATGCATGCAATATCTTGATACGTACAAATCCAAGCCACGGCCGGCTGGAGGGTCAAGCTACTAAAGCAAAATGCTTTAGTCCCCGTCTTTTGAGGCCCCATTTTTTAAATTAACAATATAGTTTTTAATTTTTTATAATTAGTTTTTCTTAACAAAATATTACTATTGACGAGTGATTTTATTTTTTGCCTTACACAACGGACACTCAGTTGTGTAAAGCACAAAATAAAAATTTTCGATTGATGACCATTGAAAATTTTCATTCTAATAATCAATATTCTTTTTCTTCTCCTTTCTTATAAGTAGGAGTGTTCATGGTTTGGTTTGGATCGATTTTTTCCTAAAAAGAAATCAAATCAAGTAAGTCGGCTTTTCAATTATTAGAACCAAACATAACCAATTAAGTCAGTTTTTTCTCGATTCAATTTATGTCAGATTTTGTCGATTTTTTGGCTTTTCCGGTTATTTGTCTGTCTTTTCTTAAATGTAACACATACACTACCAAACACATATTTCGGCGACCACACTTTCAACGTAACACTATCAAATTGCCCTTTGACAAATCTATTATTTACCAAGATATATTTGATAATTGAATCAAATATATAGTGATAAATAATTAAGAATATATTATTTTTAACACGAAATGAATTCGTACACTTAACAAAAGAAAACTACAAATCAAACTAGAATGTAAAGGTAAAGAACTATACTAAAAGTGTAAACATTAACATTTACCATTAAATTTTTGAAACTTTGTACAAAAATATACATACATACATATATACATATACATACATATATACATATACATACATATATACATATACATACATATATATATATACATACATATATATATACATATATATATATATATGAATGTATATATATATATGTATGTATTTGAAATAGCTACTCCTATAGTCAGTTTGGTTTGGGTTTTTTTCGATTTTATTCTGATTAATATCAAAACCGAACCAAATTTGATCGGCTTTTAAAATTCAAAACCAAAACTAAACCAAACCAAAAAGTATTAGTTTTTCTGGTCGGTTTGGTTTGATTTTCGGTTTGGTTCAATTTTTCGAATTTCTATGAACACCCTTACTCATAAGTAATAAAACTTATGCAGTACTTTTCTTTTATCATTCCGTTAAATTATTTATTCTCTCAAAAGATAGGGCGAGGGCATTGGATAAAATAAATTGTGCATTTTCTTTTTCGTAAAAGTTTTCAAGCATTGCAACAAGCAAATTGTAGCAGTGAAATCTTGTAGTGATATCAAGTTATTAACTTCTAGAATCAAATTATATTATTCTAAATTTTGTATTATCTTATAAGTAAATTTTACATCTAGTAAATTTTACTTGTAGGTGTATATTACTTTTTATCAAATACAAAATTTTAAACATGTCAACTAAAAATTATAAATTAAATTATTCAAGACACACGCACACAAAAAAAAAAGAGAGAGGAGAAAAACTGAACTTCAATACAATCTCAAAAAGGAGCGATTTAAAACAATGCCTTAAATAAAATTAGATGAATTAAATAAATTTTCAAGTGAAAAACTAATATAAAGAGAATCGATTGTAAAAACTTATTAACAACTTTGCATCTTCAAAAAATCTAAAAAATTTACTTTAAATAAAAATACAAATGTGAAATTTACTTTAGATAGAAATTTACTTCGCCATATTATCTTGTTAACATCCATGGAAGCCACGGATGTGAGGATTAGCGAGGAAGATGAACAGTAGTCAATGAGAGAGAAAGGAGAGAATGTGTGAAAGGTCGGTTGTTTTCTTTCTCGAATCTTCCAATTACAAATGACCCTTCGTATATATCAAAATACAGAAAATGAAAATGTAAAAAATATCTGTGTGTGTGTGCATACAGGTGCTGTAAGTATATAAATAAAAGAATGGCCATATTTACAATATCAAAAGTGGCTACTTATGTAAAGCTACTTGTGTAATGTCTGCTTGTCTTTCACATTGGGCTGCTTGCCTTGGCCCAATACTTCAACACCCCCCCTCAAGCTGGAGGGTGGCTGAACACCCAGCTTGGGCAAGAAATAGTGATGTAATATACCTGTGAGGGGCTTAGTAAAGATGTCAGCAAGTTGTAAACCAGAAACTACATGATGTAAAGAGATTAGACGTGAAGCTTAGTCCGAATGAAATGGCAGTCAAGTTCAATGTGTTTGGTACGCTCATGGAAAACAGGATTGGTGGCAATGTGGATGGCAGCTTGGTTGTCACAGAAGAGAGGGACAGGAGAAGAAATAGGAAACCCAAAATCAGAAAACAAGCGAGTAAGCCAAGTGATTTCACCCACAACTTTGCTCATGGCCCTATACTCAGCCTCAGCTGAGGACAAGGAAACTACAGGCTGTTTCTTAGCTTTCCAGCTTATTAAAGAACCTCCTAAAAAAATGCAAAAACCAGAAATAGATCTCCTAGTGTCTGGGCAAGATGCCCAGTCACTATCACAGTAGGCAGAGAGGGCCAAACTGGGAGAATTATTTAGGAAAACCCCAAGGTCAAGGGTGCCCTTAAGGTATCTTAAGGTGTGTAAGGCAGCAGACATGTGAATAGAAGAGGGAGTTTGAAGAAATTGACTAAGATGTTGAACAGTGAAGGCTAAATCAGGTCTGGTATGAGTAAGGAAGTTGAGTTTACCAACAAGACTCCTGTAAGTCTCAGGGGAAGGAAGAGGAGGACCCATGTCATGTTTGAGTTTTATAGAAAGATCAAGAGGGGAAATGACAGGAGTAACATCAAGACAGTCATAGGAAGAAAGAAGATCAGTAATGAATTTTCTTTGATGAAGAAGGACACCAGTAGGAGAATAGCAGACTTCAATGCCAAGGAAATAATGGAGGACACCTAAATCTTTGATCTTAAAAGTAGAGTCCAAAAAAGATTTCAAGGCAGAAATCTCTGGCAAGTCATTACCAGTCAAGATTATGTCATCTACATACACAGCAAGCAACACAATAGAAGAACCAGATTTTTTATGAAAGAGAGAGTAGTCATTAAGGGAGGAAGAGTACCCCTTAGAGATCAAAGCTGCAGAAAGCTTGGCATACCATTGCCTAGAAGCCTGTCTTAAACCATACAAGGACTTCTGAAGCAGGCATACCAAAGGAGATGAAGAAGAAGAGGAAGAAAGTGAAGAAGAGAAAGAGGAAGCAGAAGTAGAGGAGACAACCAAACCAGGAGGTAATTTCATATAAACCTCCTCATTCAAATCACCATGGAGGAAAGCATTGTTGACATCAAGTTGAAAAAGAGACCAGGACTGTTTCACAGCAACAGCAATCAGTGATTTAATAGTTGAGAATTTAACCACTGGGGAAAAAGTTTCAGTGAAGTCCACCCCCTCTACTTGAGTGTCACCCCTAACAACCAACCTGGCTTTATATCTTTCCACAGACCCATCAGCCTTATATTTCACCTTGTAAACCCATTTACACCCAATTGGCTTCTTCCCAGGTGGGAGAGGAACAATGGACCAAGTGTTATTGGCTTGTAAGGCCTCAAATTCCTTGGTCATAGCATCCTGCCAGGCAGGATCAGAGGCAGCTTGCTGATAGGAAGATGGTTCAGCAGATGCCATGAAGACTGAGCCAGTACAACAAGAGGAAAAAGAACTAGTGCCAGAAAGGGAAGGGGGTAAGTTGCAAACATAATGTTGAAGATGGGCAGGAGGAACATGTGGTCTGGATGATCTTCTAACAATTGGTGACACATGGGCTGGTGGAAGAGATGGAACAGTAACAGCAGGAGGGGAATGGACTGAAGAATCATCAGGGGAAGTGGTTGGTGTAAAGCTGGAGATGGGTGGTTGGGAGGATGAAGTAGGAGGAAGGGAAGGAAAGTTAAGGGAAAGATCAGCATCAGTAGGTGGAAGGACAATTGGAGGATGAATGACAGAGGAGCCCCCTGAATTGGCAAAAGGATAAATGTGCTCATGAAAGGAAACATCTCTGGAGACAAGTGTTAGTTTAGTCTTCAAATTATACAGTTTATAGCCTTTTTTGCCCAAAGGATATCCCAGAAACACACAAGGGTCAGCTCTAGGATGGAACTTGCCCTTGTGGTGCTTTGGTATAGATGCAAAGCACAAACAGCCAAAGGATCTAAGATGTGCATAAGAAGGACTGTGATCAAACAGTAGTTCATATGGAGATTTATTGTTAAGTAACTTGGAAGGAAATCTGTTGATAAGGTAAGTGGCAGTTAGGACACAATCCCCCCGAAAATGTAAAGGGAGATGAGACTGGAAAAGTAAAGCTCTGGCAGTCTCTAATAAATGTCTATGTTTTCTTTCAACCACACCATTTTGTTGGGGTGTGTAGGGACAGGAAGTTTGGTGAATGATGCCATTTTCAGCAAAAAAATTAATGCCAGCATTGCTAGAACCAAGTTCAAGAGCATTATCACTCCTTATGGTTTGGACATTAGAATAAAGGCTTTGATAATAGGGAATGCATTGCTTTTGGACCCCATAAGATGGGTCCAGGTGGCTCTTGTGAAATCATCAACAATGGTTAGAAAGTATTTGTAGCCAGAATAGGTAGCAGTGTTATATGGACCCCAGGTGTCCAAATGAATAAGTTGAAAAGGATGATTAGTTTTTATTGAGCTATCAGGAAAGGGCAGTCTAGCATGCCTAGCTAATGGGCAAATAGTGCACACAAAAGGCTGTTTATTTGAAAATTTGCATGGAATAGAAGATATAGTTTTCATTTTTACAAAGGGGATGTGTCCCAGTCTATTATGCCACAAGATTTCCATTTTATTCAAGCCAGAATGGTTTGCACAATGAGAAAGAGATGTAGAAGAAGAAACAGAAGCAACAGCTAAAGGGGAATTAGAATGACAAAGGGAATTGGGAGAATCAGAAGATTGAACAAGTTTGTAAAGACCATCATCCAGTTTACCAATTTCCAGTGGCCTCTTCAGAGAAGGGGCCTGTATCAAACAAGAAAATTTTGTAAATGAAACAATAGAGTTCAGTTGGTGTACAAGTTTGGACACAGAGATGAGATTGTATTGAAAGCTAGGTATATAGAGCACATTATGCAAAGTAAAGCATAAAAATTTGATGGATCCAGTACAAGTTACTTTCACTTTGTAACCATTTGGTAATACAACTAAGAAAGGCACAACTAATGGTTTGATGTCAAAAAGAAGGGTCTTATTAGAGGTCATATGGTCAGTGGCACCAGAATCTATAATCCAAATGTATGTATTAACCCTAGTCAACATGCAAGCACCATAAGAAACATCTTTTAAAGGACTGAAGTTAGAAGGAAGAGTACCAGCAAAGTTTGCAGACCCCATAATGTTTGGTTGAGTCTGAGATTCTGAAAGCTGAGTCTGTTGAAGAAGCATCAGGAGCTGTGCATATTGCTCCTTTGTTAGCCCAGGTATACCAGCTTCTGAACCAGGATGCCCCTGACTACCCTCACTTGAGCTTGAAGAATCAAATGAGCTTGCACATCCTTGTGTTTCAACATTAGCAGCAATTCTTTTGTTTCTAGTAAACTTGAAGTCTGATGGGAATCCATGCAATCTGTAGCACTTATCAATTGCATGACCTAGTTTCTTACAGTATCTACATGTAATGGGTGGCTTTGTGGTGTCAAAGTTGAGTTTTTGGTTAAATGGCTTGGAATGTGGATATGGTGTAGAGGTTTTAGTGGGAGGTTTATTTATGAAGTGAGTGTTGAAGGCAGTAGAATCACCACCAAATTGGGAAGGTACACGACTGACCTGTCTTTGTCTTTCATCTTGAAGGAGTATATTGTAAGCAGTGTCTAGTGAGGGAGGGGGATGCATCATGAGAATGTTACTCCTAATCCCCAAATATATGTCATTCAGCCCCATAAGGAATTGGTGTAACTTATTCTCCTCATCCTCCTGTTGAAATTCAGCTCTAGCTGTACATGCAGTACCACAACTAGATGCATTACACCTTGAAGACCTCATGAAATTCAACTCATCCCATAATTTCTTCAACCTATTGAAGTATGATGCTATGTCCAAAGAACCCTGAGTGGTAGAGGCTAACTCTAGCTTAACCTCAAAAATTTTTGTGCCATTGACTGCTCCATATCTAATGTTTAATTGATTCCAAATACTCTGAGCAGTGTCGGAGTATTGGACACTCTCAGCTATCTCCGGTGAAAGGGAATTTGTAAGCCAGGATATGACTAGATTATTACACCTATCCCACTGCTTAGATTGAAGAGAATTAGGAATAGGTTTTGGGACAGACCCATCGATGAAGCCTAATTTGTTTCTAGCTGATAAGGAAACAATTACATTCCTTCTCCAACCCCCAAAACCAACACCTGAAAATTGGTTGGTGACTAGAGAAACTCCAGGTACATCAGAAGACATAAGGAATAAAGGATTTGACGGGTCAGGAACAAAGCTAGCAGGTGCAGGAAGGGGATCTACATTTGCATCAGTCATTTTAAGTTTGAATGACGACAAATGAAATAATGAATGAAATGTATGTGATACAAAATTGTTACTGAAGAATTAATTTGGTTTAAAAACACAAAACTCCTGTAAACACATCACCAACAGTACCGATGAACAGACGAGACAACAACCAGATTTCAAAAGAAATCTCATAAATCAAGGGAAAAACACAAATAAAACTTTATGAATACACCACGAGTACCACCAATCAACCAACAAACAACTTCAAAACTGACAAATCAAGGAGAAAATACTAACCGATTGCGAAGAAAAACTGAGAAAACCCTAGGTTGTGAAAACTGGTGAAAACCTCAACGACAAAGGATGAAGCTAGTATCGAACAATATCCCTTAACGAGGAGAGTCGGATTACCCGCTCTGATACCATGTTAACATCCATGGAAGCCACGGATGTGAGGATTAGCGAGGAAGATGAACAGTAGTCAATGAGAGAGAAAGGAGAGAATGTGTGAAAGGTCGGTTGTTTTCTTTCTCAAATCTTCCAATTACAAATGACCCTTCGTATATATCAAAATACAGAAAATGAAAATGTAAAAAATATCTGTGTGTGTGCATACAGGTGCTGTAAGTATATAAATAAAAGAATGGCCATATTTACAATATCAAAAGTGGCTACTTATGTAAAGCTACTTATGTAATGTCTGCTTGTCTTTCACATTGGGCTGCTTGCCTTGGCCCAATACTTCAACATATCTTTCATCTCATAATTCATTAATGCAAATCTTTTGTTTCGTGCAAAAGCCTATATCGTTGCAGAAGAACAGTATATCATCGGCATATGCATATTAGACCAAACTGATATGATCATTTTTGTCTTTCTTTTTAATTTCCAATAGACGTGACATATAAAGATCAAGTTCAGAAATTTGTACCTTATATACTTGATATTTCCTTCCTTTCCTTTTTACATCACTTTATAAACAAAAAAAATTGACCCCATAATATTTATCACTTAAGAAACTTAAATATTAATTTATTTTAAATTTCATCTTTACTACTTCAAGAAGGCATTAGTCATTAAGTACTTATTTAGAAAAGAGATAAAAGTGATTTAGTCAAATCTATGTGCGATTAATTAATACTATAAACGATTTTAACTTTTAATGATCAGTGTAACAAGTACGGAGGGAGTAATAATTAAGAATTGGCGGCTTGCTGAAATACCGTGAACATGGTCTAGTTAGTGATGGAAAAGGACCATTTATTACAGCTTCCCACATTTACAGGCAGCAGCAATATCTAATTTCTCATCAAAGATCAACAGACGAAATTGCAAAAAACTATATTCTATATTTTTCAACCATAGACTTATTTTGGGATTTTGGACCAAAATAAGCAATTGGAGTGATTTTGGGATTTGAAATTTTACTAATATGTGAGCAAAATTTATGATCAAACACGATTTTTGAAAATAAATTCCAAATTTATTTTGGCAGACCAAACGGGACCTAAGTTTTATTAGATTTGGCCCATTAAACTTTGGAAGTGCCTATTTGGTCACTTATCTTAATTAATAGAAACACGGGATTGATTTTAAATTTCTTTCCAAAAATAAGTTCCCTAACGAGAATGGATTAATGTAAAAATTCTAGCATAGTTGATTAGAGCATTTAGATGGTATTGTATCATAGCGAACTTTAATTGTAAAAAGGATTAGAGCATTTGGTGAAAGAAGATGATATTCATTTAGTAATTAAGAGTATATACCGTGTGTGCAATTGTGCATCATAGTTTGAAATTAATCTAATTTGTTCAGTCCATTCAAATTAGTCAAATAATTTAAGAAATCTTCTAGAGGTCGTTCGTCTATAACTTTAAAGTTGGCTTACATCTTCGCATTTTCAATTATAAAAAGCTAAGGCAACTATGTAGAAATTTGAGCACATGATCCAGCCGCCATCTTTGAAAGTTAACTAGATTATCTTTCCTTTTTCTTTTTTTTTTCACGTTGTTATAATTTCATTTGTTAATAGTAAGTTCTTACAATGAAGAAAAAATAGAGTTTAATTTATAAACCTACAATATGAATAATTGTTACACTGTCAATTAAAGATTACCTGTAAATAGCTTTTGATTGACCTGATATTATAAAAAATTCTTTATTGTTAATTTGTATAAGCAATTACACTTAAAAAAATAGTATTAATAAGTTATTACAAACAGTAATATATATATATAGTTGACTTGTCAATGCGATCCCATCTGGATTCTCCCCTTCAAAGTTCAATTTTTAGACCAAAGAAAGACATGTCTTTTTTTAAAATTAAACACCCCTTGGCAAATTGTAAAAAAGAAAACGTCGGAGTACTGTTTACCAAGTCCGGTCAAACACCTTAAATTTCCAAATATATATATAAGTAATGCAGCGACCTTGATAATATGTAGTAAAAGGAAAATGAGGTTCGTTGGCATGGTGTTCCTAGTTGGTGCCCTGGTCATTATAGGCGCAGAATGCAACTCCGAAGGTTAAGCATCAAATTAAATAATTAAACCCTCTTCCATTTCCTTAAACATATTTATTTATTAGATGTGCTATTTAATTTGCCAATTGTTCTTGTGTATGTAATGAGCAGGGGATGCTCTTAATGCATTGAAAGTTAATGTGATAGACACAAACAACGTTCTTCAGAGCTGGGATCCGACGTTAGTCAATCCTTGCACATGGTTTCATGTTACCTGCAACGGCCAAAATAGTGTTGTAAGAGTGTAAGTCACCATTCGCACCACATTCTTGGTTTCATCTGTACTGTAATCGGATTTATAAGTTATTTTCTTGTTAATATTGACCTTTTTTAAAAAATATATATATACCATTGAAGGGACCTAGGTGCTGCCAATCTTACCGGGACACTGGTACCTGAGTTGGGAATGTTAGCCAATCTTCAATACTTGTAAGATCAATTAATGATTTGTCTTTTTGCTGAAACAAATTAATAATGCAATTTCAGAGGTAACTATGTTTACTACACTGGCAGGCAACTTGAAAATAATTCATTTAGCGGAGCAATTCCAAGCCAATTAGGCAACTTGACAAGGCTATTGAGCTTGGGATTAGAGAATAACAAGCTGAGTGGCTCTATCCCATATTCTCTTGGCAATTTAAAATCATTGCGATGGATGTAAGTCATTGCTTGTTTCTTCCAATAAAAAAAAGGCAAAAGAGTGTATAATTTGGTGTAATTTTCGTTTCAGGAGATTGAACGGTAATAAATTATCAGGGAAAATTCCAATCTCAGTCTTGAAGCTCATCTACTGGGGAAATTTGCAGCTACTGTGAGCTCTGCTACATATTCATTTAATACTACTACAGACCATAGCATCCCTTTTATGATATTCTTTCTTTGAACAGGAATGTTTCAGACAATAAACTAGCAGGGACTGTCCATCGTGCTAACCAAACAGGTACAAATAAAGAGCCAATTGTACATTTTTTTTTAGATTACTACAACTGACGGTTTGCGTATGTAACTTGAAACTGAGATATCTTATGTAGGATTTGCAATAACAACAATTGTTCAAGATGTCAAGGCCTAGACTTGATCAACGATTTCCAATAATCAAAATGTGATTGGAATACTTGAGAAAAATAATACTTTGTAATAATTATGATTAGATTACTCGTATTGTGTTTTTTGTATATTGTATTTGACTTGATTGATTGAAATTCCCAAGTCACAAGGGTTACAACGAAACTATATATTTGCCTCATTTCAGAGTTATCTGGAGAAAGAAACGTTTACTATTCGCCTAATTTAAATTCTTTGGCATTTCTACTGCCGAGAGAAATTTCCAAGTCTTCAACCTGTTACCTACATGATATCTATGATTATGTCATGAATATTGACATATAGTTGACAAATTCCATTGAAGGCAAAGATCCAATGTTGGACTTCATCAATTTTCCTCAAGTTCACTCATTACTTGTTATTTATCTACTTATATTTGTTATTAAAATTAAATGCAGCACGTCATGTTTTGGTTGCGACTCTGACACTATGTTGCAGAATAAAAAATGCTAGCCCCTATGGTTTTAAGCTTCCCTTATAGTATAGAAACTCCGAGATATTGCTTCTTCAATGAGCTTCAAGTCTTAAACAATAAACAAGCAGAAAAAAAGGATGTCTCATTCATACAAAAACGATCCAATACCATCCTAGAGCAAACACCCAAAATAAGATATGATCAAAACAAACAAGCTCATATTCTCTGTGTGTTTTTCTTTTCAATCAGGTTACAGTGTTGTATGGCAAACAAACACACTGTTCAAAACTTGAATGAAGAATCAAGATGCAGACATCAGAGAAGAAATTTGTTTCTGTATTGCAAATTTCAATCTAATTGTGCCATTTATACTACTGACTAACTAACCATTTTCTCCCAACTAATCTGTAACTATCTTCTTGTTATGCTGAGGAAGAGGCAAACCCGAAAATAAAGAAGATAAAGAACACCAAATTTTAACGTGAAAAACCCTTCAAATCGAAGGTAAAAATCACGGGATCACATATCCAAAAGGCTCCACTATAACAATAAGAGGGTTACAAAAGTTCTCCAAATTGGTTACACAATAAGGGCCGAACACGGAGCAACAATTAATCAATTGAAAAAAGAGAATAATCCACAAAACAAAGCTGTTGTTCGAGGTTCGAAATCAAATGCTACGAGCCTCCAAATCCGATCTCCACCGTTCAAATCCAAGACCAAGATGGTACGAACAAAGTCAAAATTTCAGTCTGATCCAACTGTTAACGAATCGAAAAACATGATTTGGAGTTGGCTGGTCGGAATAAAAATCTGCAACAAAATAAATACTTTTCTTCTCTCTTCTCTCTTGATGAAAGCTCTCTCAAAACCCACTCTTATGTGCTTAATTCTTTCAAAGACTTGTATCAATAAGCGTAGAATAATTCTGCAAAGTTGTCGTATTTATAGATCATGAGTGGTGCTTTCTCGTAAAGCCAAAACCCACTCAAAATAGGAATAAATCGAATCCAATTCCAAATAGAATTGAAAACCAAAAGAGAATAGGATTAGGCCATTGGGACTTTGGCTGGACAATATGGGTATGTGCCCAACGCTTCTAACCAAGTAATTCATTTAGTAACAACCCCCTAAAATATCTTCAGTTGTACAAGTACATCTTGTACTTCAAGCTGCACAATTTGTGCTTTCAACACATGCAACGAAATAGAACTACTTTCTCAAACTTCTAGATGCTAAGGGAATTACCATATATCATGATAAATACTACAGAAACTTATTAACATCGTGAATCTACAACTATCTCATTGATGCATAATTTTATATCAGCATCTTCCTTCTGAAGTGAGCATCAAATCAATCTATCTAATTTCAATATGCTTGAACAGCTCACCTGTGTTAAATTAAGCTCCATAAAAAGTGAGTTCTAAATGTTCCACTTCTCTCACAAAAGTTATTAGCATATGTCAGTTTAACTGTAATTATCCTCTAACTACCAAGAAGTAAACTAAAATGCATGCTTTCCATGGACTTCGATACTCTCCACAATTTTGTACTCCTTTCTCCCTACGGATAGGTTACTTTAGGGATATTTACAGAGAGTTTAATATTAGAACTATCTAAGCCACTTGTTGTGGTCTTATAGAAGCTTTAAATAGTTACAAGGTGAAGAAGCCTGCATCTAATGAGAAAAGCAATATAGATATACTTACGGCAAAAACAAAAATGCCACTATATGTCAGAAGCAATACAAGACTCAATTGCTGTACACATTAGGATACCCTAGCAAAATGTTGCCTTTCACCCTAACAGAGTTGCACTGAGAACAATTAAGCTCCTCTGAGAAGTCAGAAAATCACTGGAGCCTCTCGTAGTTACACCTTTAATTTGACTAGATAGTTTGGAGGCTATGAAGCAGGGGGGGAATGTTGGATGTTCCCGAAGGCTATTGGCGTTAAAGGAGGTGAAGCCATATCTTCCGGTGGCTTAGAAATATGGAAAGCTGTTTCTATCTGACCCCTAGATGGTATGGAGTAACTACGAGGAAGAGCTGGAGGTGTTGGTAGAGTAGAAGCAGTCGAAGACACTGCCATTTTATTTGTGGAAGAAAGTTCCTGGACTTTTGACACCAAAGGTCCTGAATGAGCAATCTGACGTGGGGGTCTTTTGGAGGCTAAATTAGCTGGTGGTCTAGGTAGTTCATGTAACTCACTTATTTTAGGTGATGACATGAGAGGAGAAGTACGTGAAGATAATTTAGGGGCTGATGAAGGTTCAGGCGTTGAAGTATGCAAGAAAGGCAGAGAAAAATGCTGAGGGTATCCAGTTGAAGCAATTGGACTACCAGCAGAAACAACAGGCTTCTTTGGCCACGGCTTCGCAGTCAAAGGACCAGAAAAAGCTTGTCTCTTGACCTTTTTAGCATTGGACCAATCATGCTGCAAAGATGAAAGGCCTTCTGACAGTGGAGGGGGCAACGGACCAGATTTTGCATAATTGTTGCTCTCTGTGAGAACTGATTGTGTATTCGAGGTGATAGGTCCAGATAACTTCTCATCTGCCACAAGCTTTTCATGTTTGAACTGATCCAAAGGGGACGAATGCCATGAGTGAAGTAAACTAGCAGTCTGGCCAGTTCCCCTTGTTTGAGGGCGTACACTATATGATTTTACTGAATCCGTAGTTTTTGCCTCAACTGGTGTGGGTAAGACATACGGTTGAAACTTGTTTGAGAGTGACAAAGTCATTCGTGTGGCACCCCCCTCAGCAGGATCTTGTTTTCTCCCAGACAAAAGTGGTGCTGACTTGGTGCTGTTAACATCCCTGAAGAAGGAAAAAGAGTTTCCACCATGACTCTTATTGAGATTTTCCTATGAAAACCCACAGAAGAAATATTATTAATCCCCAGAAAGTGACAGGTTGGCTTCAGCAATCTCATATGAGAGGAAAAACCATAATAAATCAAAGTGAGAAAGACAGAATTCGTCATTTGTTTTTATCAAAAAGATGAAGGTCCCAATTCATTTTTTGATAAAGATGAAAGGGAATAGATCGATGCAGAGCTCCAAGAAAGGATATGATCTGATAAAGGAGGTCAGTGAAGATAAAGTATAGTACCTTTGATGCACCCTTTGTAGCAGCTTCAGGAACTGTAACATCCACCCTATCCAACTGCATAAACGTCATGTTGTCAACAAGCACTTCATCTTGAAAGAGTATTGCACAGTGCATGTATCATAATAGTTACTATATGTAAAATAAATGATTCAACAAGGATAGTATACAAGCAGACGATACAAACAATGAAATATGTCTTTGAGGTTTAATCCTGGAAGAACTTCAGTTGATATGAGCAATGTACATAAAAGAGGCTCTCCACAAATTGATCTCAAGATATGATCGAGAGCTAGCAACAAGAATCAAATATTCTAAATGACGAATGATTATTGGTCGTTTCCAACCTCACTACCTCCATCCCATTCCAAAAAATGTATAATCTACTCTAGGAATTTGATTTATTTATTAAAAAATGCAATACTGCATCAATATCACTACAGCACACTAATTTCCTGAAATAAAATATTATTTGCAAACCCTTTAAAAATTTACAGTCAAATGGAATGTTATTGAAGATCAAAATTCAAATAAGGTTTAACATAATGTGATGGGGCTAATCTATCCAGACAGAAACCAACAAGAATTCTTCCTCCTATGGATCTTAAAATTACTTATGATACGGCAATTAATATGATCACTCACCTGCAAGGGAATAATCAATTTTCTCCCCCTCTCAGACAGACAAGTACACAGATCATCCACAGTTCATAACTACCACTATTAAAATAAAGAGAACTATTTCATGAAGTTCCACATTAATTCCAAAAAAGGACAAAAACATACCTCCATTGAATGGGTTGATGGATTAACCTGGTCATTCTGTCCATAGTCAAAACTCAGTTCACCATCATCAAGTGACTCAGATCCGTCATCAGAGTCATTGTCGTAATCATTTTCATCATCATCCTCATTGCCAGCATCATCTACATCATCTTCTTCAAGCCCATGGAAGTGATAATCAATATGATGCAGTTCCGTCACCAATTTGACATGTGGCTCAATCTCCTCAAGAGACTTGACGGCTTTCTTGAAGAAAGACAACTGATTAAACAAACAAGCCATAGCTCATGAACAACCACCCTAAATAAGGGGCAAGCATATGCTTTGATTCACTATGAAACTCAAGGGATTTCATTAACATCAAAAGAGAAAAGAACCTGAGCAGCATGGTGTCGAGCTCCCTGTGTTAGAAGGCTGCGGGATTGTCCTTGCTTGAGGGACTTCATACGGAATACAAAAACAGTGGCCCCCTCATCATATTCTTCATAAGCTACTTTCAGCTGGTGAGATGAAATACATTCTCCTTTAGTGCCTTTTATCCTGCCTTTATCTCTGTATTTTTGCACCGTCTGCTCATAAACTTCTCTGAAGAAGAAGAGAGAGTGAGAAGACACTCACATCGAGAAAAGCTAAACATAAGATTAAAAGTGATCTAATTTTACCTCTTGTTATCACATTGCAGCTTCATCTCCTTCACAAAGAGTAGAAAAATCATCAACAGTCGAAGTTTGGAAGACTTTTAAGCATAAGAAAATGCAATAATATCTATTCAACAGATAAATTATGTTTCTAATTGTGAAAGCCTAATCCCAGTAGTTACTATCTACCATCAAAGGAGACAACATGATAATTTAGCCTTGTGAATTTTGGTAATCATCAGACTCCCTAATCTTCATATTGCAGAAAGCATGTATTCAAAGTAGAAGTCTTTATAAGTAGCAAGAGTTTTGCACTTTGTTTTCATCTAGTAAACTAAAATTTCCATAAAACAGGTACCCGAAGACAGACAAGCAAAAGTACCAAGACAATGGGAGGTGCGGCAAACTAGAAACAAAGCACCATAAACTTTTTCCTTTGCTAAGAGAACACTGAAGCTCTAGAAAAATCCAGATAGAAGCATAAGAAGAATAATACATTGTCAGCCAATAACACAATCTGCAGGTGTAGCCCAAAGCTAGAGTTGCTTTATCCAAATGACTAACCTCAACTATGCGCAGTTCATTGAGAAGGGATTCTGAGGGGACTGCGATTGTCCTGATAATATGTGACCGCTGATAAGAGAACACAAATACTCATCAAAATAGGGTACTATCAAGAACTTCAAAAAAAAAAATATCAATCCAACTTGAGCACTCACATAGTTATCTACAAGTCTCTGAAGCTGAAACTGCATTTTACCCAGCATTAGCAATACCTTACCTGTTCATATGAAACAAGCTCAATTTTAAAAACCCAATCTGAAAAAAGAAAAAAAAAAAAGGGGGGGGGGGGGGGGGGGGGTAGGGGGGTTGTTGTTAAGGAGGTTGCAGCTGATCTCTTCGCAAGGCAGTATAAACACTAAAGTAACGGTATTAGTTCTAACAATCCAAAGATGTGTACATTATGATTTAAGAACAAAAGAAACCACAATTAACAAAATCTATTTCTTTTGATTTGGTAACTAACAAGATCAGCGGGACCTTCAAGAGAGCGGACATCATAGAACTTTTGTTATGGGGTATTTTATTTGATAACTATTTATTAATGTTGTAAGATCTAATTTAAATAAGCAAGAGTCCCCTGTCTAACAGTTTATGCTTTAGATGAGGCGATTTAACAAATCAACATGGCTGATGCATGCAACAACTCTAGGTTCAAGTTTCAGCAACATCCATAATAAAGAGATACTTTAATTGTTCATCGTGTTTGGCCTAAGGAAAAGAATTACAACCACATGTGAAGGATTGTCTTCATAACATAAATAAATAAAAGTGACCTCTCTATGACAGCTTAAAATTCAGTTGAGTTATGCTTCTAAATAATATTAGTTGAGTTGGTCATACAATTGATCATAAACATAATAATGCTTCATACTCACCGCTTTCTTCATCATCATTCAATGCTGTTTTCTCAAGAAGACAATCGCCCATTTCTCGCAATGATTCGGAAAATTCTGGAAATAGACTATCTCAATTAAATATAATTTAACCAAAAAAGTTATGTAAATCCAACTGGTAAGAAACAAATTGAAAGCCGAGGATAATCCTTACTAATTATTAATAAACACATCTGCATGTGCACTAAGCTACAATAAACATGGATATTACGTTAAACCAGTAAAGTTCCATGCGTAAAACACATTATAATGTGAATGTGATAACTGACGGAAGTAAACAGAAACTGAGCTTCTTAATCTAATTTATTTTCTTTTGACAGCCCAAAGAATAAAATATGCATTCAAGCTTGCAAGTATAATCCGTTTTTTGAAAAGTTCAACCAAGTAAGATTAAAATTAGATTGTTCTGATGGATAAAATGGCATTTAGTTAGGCTTCCCTTTGCTAAGTTATTTCATGATTTTTTAGGTCCATGCAGTAACTCATTAGCCATTCAACTCTTCAATTTCTTATATGTAATCCTTTTGCTTCTTTATTTGATTTGTCAAAACCTGTGTTAAGTAATAACTCCTTTTTATAATAAGTAACTTTGTTAACCAATAACTCTTTTCTAATTTGGCTGAATGAGTTGCAATAACATTTCAAGGAGCGCCGAAACCAAAGATGAGGTCACCAATGTGTTCCACTGGAGCTAAATACTTGAACTTATCACAGATGCAAAATGAAACATAAATCTCTGCTTGGAGTATTTTATGTTTACAGCGGCTATATCTGGGTCATATAAAGAGGTGAAAAAAAGCTAGGCATAAGTGTGCTTCTAGACCATCAATTATTCCCAAAATTTCTGTTTAGTTCTGCTGATTTCACAAAGTTAACAGACTTTAACAGCTAAAGCGAACACACCTGTTACACTAAGTGTAGGTTGTATTGATACTTATACTCCACTTAGCCCAACACATGGGTAGTCACAAGATTTAACAGTTAAAATATCACCAAGTTTGTGGGAATTCGTGATTGGTGAGATCAAAAGCATACATTTCTATCAGTTGAGTGTTAATTTTTTTGTTATTTTGCAACGGGTGTCCGAGTCTCTTCGAGCCTCGACTAATCCCGGGGGTGCACAGACCCTCAGCAAGGAGTTTCCCGCAAGTGCACCACGATTAATTCAGGTTTTACCCAGTCCGATGGCCCTCAGAAATTGTTTTCACCCAATGGGTTTCGAACTTGAGACCTTGAAAGGGAGCAAACCCCAAGGCTCAAGTCAATTGCCACCAGGCTAACCCTGTAATTTTGTCTAGTCAATTTATTAACAAACTGAACTTAGTCAAACATAACAAGGACCAGAATTGGAGTTTGTCAAATGTGAGGAACCAAAAGTGCAACTATCCCAAAAAGCTAAGAGAAGTGCAAAAGAGAACATCATTATAACAAGAAGAACATTGACTAACTTTTTTCAGTTTAAAAGAGTCATAATATAGATCAATCACGTAAGGGGAGAAATTCTCAAAGGCCTCTTATCAAAAAGAAAGGTCTGGGACCATTGTCATGTTATATGACCACACAATGTTTAAAGATAATGACAAATGATGGAAATATGCACGCTGACATAGACAACAACATCATAGTTAAGTGGAGAAGGGTAGAGGGTTGGTCCATTATCCATCAAGTTTCGGACTATGTGCCAACTAGCTATTTCGGGGATTTCTCGATTATCAAAAAAATATGAAAATATTCATAAAAGGTACTACAAGTTGAAGCTACTTCAAGAAGATAATTCAGATACTATCTGATAGTAAAGTTACTCCAAAAGATAGCACGCAGTAGTCAGAAACTGGAGGGAAGAAAATGGCGATAAATTACCATATGCACCATTTGCAGTTGCAGCAGCTGCAGAAAGTAACCTATCGTAGCAATCTTTCATTTCTTCCATATCCTAAGAGAAGAAAGCAGCTGTTAAAGACCAAACTGTAATAAATTTTAACTAGAAAATTTGACAAGATACTTCTCATAGCTCTCAAGTCTCATCTATAGATCAATAAAGTGAAGATCTTTGATAAATAAGTGGCGATTAGAACTAGGGTTACGACAGCAAATATTTATAGTTGATCCCCGAGTCAAATGACCTATAAACAGTGCTGGCATTTAGATGGAGACCCAAGTGGTAGAGAATGAAGGTTCCACTTACATCCTAACATTCACAACAACATACAATGTTTTCTTATAGTGTCTGCTAAAAGCCTAAACCAATTCGCAACATTGGGGCATGTGATGAACATACATTCATTACTTCTTGAGAGCTAACTATGAGAACAGAACCTACACATGCCCAAGTTTATACCCCCTCAGATTACTGCAATCAGAACTTTGTATTAAGCTAGACAAGCAACACATACCGAGGCTCAAAATTAATTATTTTAATGCAAAAGTATTAGTATGTTATCTTTTATTCGTAGATTGTTATTACTACCTAGCGTATAATTGTTATCTTGGCTTCGCCGCTTCGGCCTTCTCCTTGTATCTTGTCATTGTTACTACTTGCTGCTTTCACTTCCTTTCATCTTTTTTTCAGCTGATGGTCATGGTAAGGGGTAAGGCTGCACACATCTTGTCCTCCCTAGACCCCGTTTGTGAGAATTCACTGGCTTTGTTGTTGTTGACTGTTATTATAATGCAAACAAAAGGTAACATTCTTTTATGTTAGCAGGGTCTCCCATATTCTTATATGTATATAATAACCTAGAAGAGAAGATTATTACTACAAGAACAACCAATTTGTTCACAGAAAATATTATGAAGAAGCAAAGTAACGACAGACATTTTTAGTAACAATGGTGTCAGGGCTAACCTCAGCAAACCTTAACTAATCCACGGGTACCTAACTGCTTCCGACCAACATGGGTACCCGTCTACCCTGTAACTCACTACGCTAAGATCTTGGTAAATGGGAGGAACGCACTTCATTTCGAAACAAACGTTTCCTTATAGCACAAATCTAAATCTCAATTGTGAAGTTTGTGTTCCAAATAATGCCTCAATAAGAACAAAATACCTTAGGACATCAGCAATTAATCAACGTTATGATAACAAACCAATCAATTAATCAACTGCAACTCACTTCCAAACTAGTTGGAGTCCGTTATATATAAATCTTTGATATTTGAGGTGGCTAGAGTTACCGGTACCTATACTTGTTGGATATCAGATAGCAGGTACCCACGGAATAGTCAAAGTATCCTCAAACTGCTCGGACACAACCATCATAAAAAAAATATAAAAAAAAATCCTCCAAATTCATTCATTTCTGTTCGAACCCACATCATTCAACAAGAAAACTAACTGGGTTGACTGTATTAATCCTCATTTTTTCACTATTTTCAATGCATCTGAGATTTATTAACCAAAATCAATAATCAATTCAGGGAGAATAAATACATAAAGAAATAAAGGGGAAAAACCTGAGCAGCCAAAGCGAGCTCGTCAGATGGCTGGCGAAGCCTCCGTTCTTTTTTATCATGTCGAAGAGTAGCCAATCCTCGTAATTTCTTCAGCGATGTCTTCATTTTTGTTTCGCTCTACAGATTGATGGAGAGAAAACCAAGTGTTGTGGAACCAAATAATATAAAAATGTAGATGCAAAAAGGAAAGACGTGTTGAATAATATACTGGCAAATTGTTGTGAAAATGAAAAAAACCTAAATGGGAGAGAGAGCGTGTCATAAATTGGTCAAAATCAGCAATGAACGACTTCTTTTTGCGAGTGTATGGTTTTTGTGGTTTACGTCAAAAGCGGTTTTGGAAATTTCTCTTTTTATTTTTAATATTTTATAACATTGATGTTCAAATTAAATTTATTCTTTGGACATTGTCATATTATATTAATTAATGTAGGTATTGCTAATTCTATCCGCCAAAAACGCTTGCTTTGTTTATATTTTTTATATATATGACAATTGACTAATAAAATTGGACTTTTGAGACAAAAAATATAGAAAAAGTATCAGAATTATTTTAATTATTAATAATTATTCTCTGTCCTATTTTATGTGGTACAATCAAAGTGAAAAATAAGAATACTCTTGAAATTTATTGTCTAAAGCAAAACATAAGTATTAGCTTGAACAGATTATTACAATGAGAGTAAATTAAAAGTAAAGTAAAATTGTTTTCAATATATATATAGGGGTGTTCATAAAAACCCAAAAAATCGAACCAAACCGAAAATTAAACCGACCAAAAAACCTGATTCTTTTTGGTTTGATTTGATTTTGGTTTTGAATTTTAAAAATCGATCAAATTTAGTTTGGTTTTAATTTTAATCAAAAAGCAACCGAAAAAATTGAACCAAACCGACTATAAAAGTAGCTATTTTAAATTTATTACTATATATATATATATATATATATATATATATATATATATATATAATGTGTGTGTGTATTTTTATACAAAGTTTCAAAAATTTTATGTTGACATTAATCGTTTGCACTTTTAATACAATTCTTTACCTTTATATTCTAGTTTGATCGATAGTTTTCTTTTGGTAAGTGTAAGAATTCATTGCATGCTGAAAAAAAATTTTAAAATGAGTTCTTAAATTATTCATTACTGTTTGATTAAATCATCATCAATATATTTAGTAAATAATAGATTTCTCAAAGGGCAATTGATTTGATAGTGTTACGTTGAAAATGTGGACGCCAAAATATGTGTTTGGTAGTTTATGTCTTACATTTAAGAAAAAATTGACAAATAACCAAAAAACCAAAAAGCCGACAAAATCTGAAGAAAAAAAACAAATTTAGAAAAAACCGACTAAATTGGTTTGGTTTGATTCTAATATTTAAAAAACTAACTTACTTGATTTAGTTTCTTTTTAGAAAAAAATCGATTTAAATTAAATTATGAACACCCAATATATATATATATATATATATATAATCATCATTGTATTTACTAGCACAGATGCAGGGCTACCCTAAATATAGAAAGTGAAAAGAGCTCGTCATATGCTTTCAATTACCTTACACTTATCCACAAACAACAATAATGCGGATGGTACACACTTTTAGAAATATAATACAAGTCCTCTAAATTACTATATCACTACTACTTAGTCAAACTTGAGCCTTTAAATTTAAAAGACCATTCTGCCATCGTTTATTAGAATTTAAAATTTATGGACTCTCATAGTGATATAATATATATATATATATATATATATATTGAATAAACAGATTTTTTATTTCATTCGATCAAAAAAACTATCCAAATACAATCATAGATGTTGACCATCTATTCTCTATTCCTAATCAGTCCACTGCATTCTAACTATCAGATTTTACAAAATTGTTGTTGTATCACTATTGATAGTGTATGTAGCATAACAGACTAAGAGTACTCCTAAGGGTAGTAGTCTAAGTTCAGCAACGCATCCTTCCATTTGTGAACTGAAGCTCATTTTAAGTGTAAGTGAAAGGCTATTTCTTTACGGATATTGTTGCTAAGCATTTTCCCACCTTGGAATCTCTGTTTATTGCGCTCTCTCCATGTCACTGTCACCAAAATCCCAAATATACAAACAGTGATTTCTGCCACACCAGAAATCATACAAAATGAGTTTCGGAAAATTCTGTTTTTTAGGAAAATCAGTTCCTGTCTTTTTCTAATGGTAGAAATAGGTATCTGTGTGTGATATTTAAAAATTAAAACAGACAGAGAAATGAGAATGGAATTGAGTATAATGATCCTTTTATGGTCAATGGTCCATTAATGAGTTTGGTTTCCAATCGGTTTCTTGCTTTTTAAGATCTTTCTTTTACTCCTTTTCTTTATTTTAAAAAAAAACTTTGTAACGTCTTGACCAGTCTAACTTTTTCGAGGAAACAAAATATAAATTCAAGGAATATTTCATAGATAACGTAATTAGAGGGGTTGATAATTCGGGAAGCAATGACTAATAGATGTGCGATGCAAATTAAGAAGAAATCCAACCAAGTTGCCATATGTAAGCGTTTATTAAATAATAACTATAATTTGAACCTCCTGAAAAATACTGCTTTTTGAAAAATGTTGCAATGTACTTCACTAAAGTTTATATCAAAATTGTTCGAGATTGCCGGTACAAAATTGAACTTGTTATAAATAGAACTCTAATTAGAGTGAATGTCTATCTTATAGAAGAGTCTTACTTTGAGGTTAAGTCTTTTATCTTCCTATAAATAGAGGGGTCCTACCTCATTGTAGATCATCCCAAAGTATCAATAAGAATACTCCTCTCTCTACTTTTCTCTATATTGTTCTTGTTCTTGTATTATTGTTCTTGTTCTTGTATTATTATTCTTGTTTTTATATTATTTCATAACACGTTATCAGCACGAGATTCAAACCACTTTGGAAAAGTGGCTGTAGTGCCGTCAGAAACTATATTAAGGCTTTTCTTTTCAACAATTCAATTCATATACATCAAAGATTAGAAGATATATGTTTGGGCAAAAGAGATATTAGTGCTACACCCTATAACCAGAGAAGACAAATAGGAGAAGCTCATATTATTTCAGATTACATTGATAAACTTCAGGTACAGATGCACAAACATGTGATTTGGAGTTCAATGTCCCAAAATTGGCAGACGATAACGCAGGCGACCAACCCATGAAATTTGCAACTGGAGCTCACCAGATCATGCAACTCAAACCCTGGCAAAGCACAGACAGTACCTTGAAATTCTTTCAAATTCAAGGTAAGTAATTTACTTTTCTCTTTCAAATTCTTGAAATTCTATGATTTGATTTATATACAAACATAGACAACAAAGTTTGATTATAACTCTAATGGAGTTTGTAAGGAATTATAACCACGTGAAGTGGTAAAAGTTCTATATCGTGCCATGATTAAATTCATGTATGATTGTGGGCAAAGAATTGAAAATCCGTCCCATTGAATTTGCTTCATTCTCATTCCCTTTAGAGAATGTGATAGCAGTATGTGATAAGTCTGAAAGAAGACAAAATTATTACCGTGAAGGTATCAATGGATGTGGACGTGGCAATAGACGGAATTATAATCGTCATCATTGTGATAATGAGAATAATAAAGATTCTCAAAATAATCTTTCACTTTATGAAAGTAATATTTGACATGAGATTGTATATAGCACATACAGATGATTATGATCCATTCCCTGAAGTGAATGTGATAATTGTAAAAAAGCCCGTAAGTATGAACACGCTCGTGATGTAATTTTATTTTATGTCTGACATTATGAAAAGAAAGTTCGTTGCCCTTGAAATTTCGGGCAAGAACTATATGACATGGGTGTTGGATGCTGAAATCCATTTGGATGCAATGGGTCTTGGAGACGCCATTAAAGACAGAAATAATGCATCCACCCAAGACTATGCTAAGGCCATGATTTTCTTGCGCCATCACCTTGATGAAGGTTTGAAACTGTGCTAAGGCCTTGATTTTCTTGCGCCATCACCTTGATGAAGGTTTGAAACTGTGCTAAGGCCTTGATTTTCTTGCGCCATCACCTTGATGAAGGTTTGAAAATTGAATATATCACAGTCAAAGATCCGCCTATCTTGTGGAATGGCTTAAAGGAGAGATATGACAACCTGAAGTTGGTCACTCTGCCACAAGCACGATGCGATGAGAATCCAAAAGCAAATAGTTCATAAACTATATATTATCGTTGCGGTGGAAAAGGGCACTGGGCGAAAATTTGCCGTGTACCAAGACATTTGGTTGAGCTTTATCAAGCATCTCTAAAAGGTAAATGCCCTGAAACCAATTCTGTCTCTGACGACAACTTTGACATCACCCACTTGGATGTGGCAGACTTCTTTGAGCACCCTGAGGGGAAAATAGACCACTTAATCGGTGATGGATCTGTGATGAAGGAAGATGGAATTGTCTGATTTTATTTTACTTATTTGTATTAGTTAGTAGTCATTAGTATCAGCTCGTATTAGTTAGTTTATGATATAATGTTAGTATTAGCTCTTTAGAATGTTTCAATATGCTTAAATTTCGAAGACATTTTTACTTCCCAGTAAAGTTAGTCGATTAACTACTAAGTTAGTCGACTATCTAATATTTCGTATTAAAAACTGGATTTTTCGCAAGCTAAGTTAGTCGACTAACCAGTTTAGTTAGTCGACTAACCTGATGATTGTTCACCAAGTTAGTCGAATAACTAATTAGTTATTCGACTAACCAATATTTCGCATTAAAATTGGATTTTTCCGCAAGGCTAGTTAGTCGAATATCAGGTTTAGTTATTCGAATAACCTAATAACTGCTTCCCAAGATAGTCGACTATCAACTCAGTTATTCAAATAACCTCAACAGATTTTGAAAATATTGTTTAAATATGAAACAAACGGATTGAATTTGTTTATTATCATATTCGTATATTTTCTTTTGTTGTCAACCATGGGAATTAAATTGATTGAAGGCTCCGGAAGAGCAACTATAACTCTGCCTAAAAGAACAATATTTATCATAGAGAATGCAATGTTCTCCTCCAAGTTTAAGAGGAACTTGTTGAGTTTTTAAAGATATCATTCAAAATGGATATCAGATTGAGACAATACATGAGTATAATCTTGAATACCTCATGAAAACGAGGCTGCCCACTTCGGTTTGTGGTCATGCCATTTTGCATGCAGCAATGCTAGTTCGTCTCTGACTGACGAATTATCACAAATATTCCCCATTGCAATTAGTTTTGGGTCATGAACCTAATATATCTTATTTAAGAATTTTTGGATGTGCAGTAGATGTGCCTGTAGCACCGCCATATTGCACCAAAATGGGTCTGCAAAGAAGGTTAGGAATATATGTTGGGTTTTGAATCGCCCTCCATTATTCGCTACCTCGAAACATTGACAGGGGATTTGTACACTGCACGATTTGCAGACTGTCAATTCGATGAGACACTTTTCCCAAAATTAGGGGGAGAAGTTGGTGAAACCAAACGGGAAATTTTGTGGAAAAATGCATCATTATCTCATCTTGATCCACATACCTCTATTTGTGAAAAAAAGGTGCAAAATATTATCCATTTGCAAAGAATAGCAAATCAAATGCCAGACGCATTTACAGATTTGAAAAGGATAACAAAATCACATATCCCCGCAGTGAATGTGACAACATCTGATACATATTCATTATTGGAAGAATATGAACATGAAATTGGTATTGAATATACCACACTCACCCCTAGAAGGAGGTTTGAGATGATATATGAAAATAATGTCATTATTATGGCATGAATGATCGTTGGTCACGTACCTATTGTACGCCAAAATATTTTGGAAATATGACTATTAAAGGACAACGATAATGCAAGAAACATATCTTGCATATAATTTTGACCATGACCATAATGGTATAACTTTCTCTTTAAAAGAGATATTCACCACATGGATGTTGATGAATCTGTGGTAGTACAAAATTAATTGAGAGCTCTAGAAGAGCCAATTATTACTATGTTGGAGAAACACAATTGATTACCAATAAGGTATTGTGTTGTAGTAAGTCTCAAAGAAACTTATTCAGTTTCCAAAGTATATGCGAAAGCGATTGATTATATTGAGACTATAAATAAAGGAAAGATTTGATATCTTCTATTACTACAACTTGTAGCGGGATAATTTGTATATGAAAAGCTACCCGCTTTATTCTCCAGTTTGTACTACATAAACAAAAGAATGCCACAATAAAGTGAATATTTTTTGGTATAAAAATCCATACCATAATAAACTTGAAGTTTATTGATAATTGCACATGTCATGGTGTAAATTTGAAGTTTATCAATATTGATAATTTATTCAGTTGGCATTCGGGTTAGCCATCTCATTTTAAGTATGATGTGCAGTAATAGAGAATTCACATGGGTAAATATTAAAGAACTAGAAAGTTCTTTACGAATTCTCTTATATTACTTGTTCTCATTAATTGATTGACCAACTAAAGAGTTCGGGTTGAATCCCATAAATTCTGGAAATATCAAAGGTGAATATGGGCCCATTCACCTGCCATGTATACCACATATGATGCATCTATGATATGGTTACATGTGCGATTGTTATTAACCCGCAGCCTGGCCGGTGCTTGCGAGGTAAATTGCTCAGTAATATAACTTCGAGCATAATTTCCAGATTTTCTATTCAAGATAGTTCATCTTGATAAGTTGGTTTATATCATAGTTGGTTTAGCAAGATAATTATTGAGTGCCTCCACTTAATAGCTAAACTGTTTCTTATGAGAACAAAGTTATATATATCAGTTTGATATACGTTGTATACGAGAGTATATTATATTCTCCCCTCACAAGTGGTTCAGGGTCAGGAACCAAATAATTTCATCTTATTGATGTGCGGTGTATATTTTCATTAACACCATAATGCACAAAGATGGACTCTCAAAGTTTAGGAAATAAGTTAGCTTTTCTAACATGAGGGGGAGACATGATAAACACTTGAGAAAAGGTTACATGGGATGAATTATCATTTGTATATATAGATCCTCGATTATCATAATATGAACCTGAAGTTCATAAAAGGATAATTCAATTGCAACATATTGCAAAGCATGCTATACGCATTTGCTGACCCAAAGAATGTAACTATATTCTCACTGCAAATGCTCATATTAAGTCCCAGAAGGACAAAGTCTTTGATACGCTTAAAGCGTATAGACAAATCGGTTTCAAAATAACTTCTTAATAAAGAAGATGAGCAAATGATCAAAGTGATCATAATGGGGAGGCAAGTGATCTAGAAGATCACATGACATAACATTTCATAAAATCTCATGAGAGATTCAGGTACCTGAATGTATGAATGAAGAGATCTCCATGTTATGTCTTTATGAAAATTTATTGGAACCGATATATAATATTCGTCGACGACATCTATGATAGCGCTAAATATCGATGAGGATCTTATGTTTGTCGAATACAAACAAAAATATTGGCTAAATGGAAGAGATACAATTCAAGTAGAATTGATTCCATATGAAAGACATGTAGTTTTGGACATGTAGTTCAAATACTTGAAAGTATAAAGTCAATGGTATGTGTAATCAGTTTTCGATGTCTTATTTGTTTAGCATGACATGAAAACTTGATATGCATCTAAAGTCTATTATATGGCTTATATGACTTAACTTATATGTCAATCCATGAAAGATTGAAGTTGCTTGAAGCATATACAATTCTTGGTCCTGAAGTACCACATCCTAAGTGCAACTTGTGTACATATCTATCTTGCTATAACTATAAGCATGATGGCATCGAGAATACCTCTATGGAGATATTGAAGAGTCATTCCACGACATTATATGAAGATGTTCATATCTATCAAGAATGATAATTTCAAGGTGCGGAATATTTATTCAAATCAATATGGCTGATTTATTTATTAAATCTCTACAAAAGATCGTTTTGAAGATGGTGCACAAGATTGGAATGCAAATGCTCAAGGATGTGAATTGATGCTCTTTTCAGGGGGAGTTAATGCGCGTTGCACTCTTTTTCCCTTACAAGGTTTTGTCCCACTGGGTTTTCCTTGCAAGGTTTTTAACGAGGCAACCAATAGGCGCATATTCAAACATGTGTACTCTTTTTCCTTTTCTATAATTTTTTTCCCATTGGGTTTTGTTTTAGTTAAGGTTTTAACGAGACACATTATTGAACAGACATTCAAGGGGGAGTGTTATAAATAGAACTCTAATTAGAGTGAATGTCTATCTTATAGAAGAGTCTTACTTTGAGGCTAAGTCTTTTATCTTCCTATAAATAGAGGGGTCTTACCTCATTGTAGATCTTCCAAAGTATCAATAAGAATACTCCTCTCTCTACTTTTCTCTATATTGTTCTTGTTCTTGTATTATTGTTCTTGTTCTTATATTATTTCATAACAGAACTTCATTTTTAAGACGAAAGAGTAGGAAATAAACGACAAATAATCCTTTTCATCCGTCTTACAATACATGTTCAGTGAAATAACGCTCACTATTATTTATCTATCTAATTCTTTATCTTTATTATATTAAAAGCATAAATACTTTTAGCGAAATGTCGTTCGTCATTTTGTCCCTTAAAAATGGAATTTATATTGGACAAAATAATAATTAGATTATTTTCCTAATTTTTAATACTTCAAAAATAACTAAAATATTTGATTATTAAATCTTTCCTTGTTTAAATTATGTAAGAATTTCTAATATTTAGAACTTTAATTTTCAGTATAACTTTATCTTGTATAAATCATTTCCTTAACTGAACACATAACCTTAATACTTTTTCATGATAAATTTCTTAATATTTAGGATTTTAAAATATGAAAGGTATAATTTAGCATTGTGATATGCAAAACTTACGTTTCCAATTGGTTCTTTTTCAATAGTTGTTTAATGAACATCTTTTCTTTCTAGGCTCTTATTATGGTTTCGAAAATTGAAATGCAACAACTATGCATCTTATCTCTCTAATAATTAAAAAAAGAACCTCCTTTATTTAGGAGTTAGGTTAGCTAAAGTTTATTGGCAATTAAATATTTCTGATTATTTTATTTAGGTAAAAATTCTTAATATTTAAAAATTTAAAATTACAAATTGCTTGCTTAATATTTAAAAGTTCGAAATTATCTACGATTTTATGAAAAACACATATCCCTTAGCAAAATATTGTTCATCTTTTTCTACCCTTTAGTAATAAGTTTAACTCTAGACAAAATAGTTATTTAATTATTTTTTTAAGAAAATTTAATTATTATCCTAATTCTTAGGACTTTGAAGTCAACTAGATTTTATTTATTGAACCCTTCCTAATTAAAATTAGTTAGGAAGTCCTAATATTAAAATTTTAAATTCTATTTAGATTCTACCACTTCAATCGGAATAAACACATCAATTAAGCAGTAATGTAAATATTTGAACTTTTACGAAAGTTACGTACCTTTCATAAGTAAAAGCACACTCATAATAGTGCATATTTTTAGGAAGATACGTAATGCAAAATTTCTTCCTAAATGCAGTAGTTAGAATTTTAAAAAATCTTATACCTTTTTTTAAATTTCTTTTACAATAACTCATAAATAGTTTTCAATTTAAAATTCATGTAATTCTTTTAAAATTTTATATTTATTATACTAGATACACGCTCATCACGCATATTCTAAAAGCTAGTTATAAAATAAAAAGGAAAGCATGGAAGTATTTCTTGATTATTTTAGAGTTGTTTTTTGGTAGCGAAATATTTAATCATTATTGATCCTTCAATTCAAGTCAGACATCCGTATAATCGTATTCTTATATAATAATACTTTATTATAAAAGTTAAGTTTTTCCGGAACTAATTTTTATGCTATATTATAATACATATTTTCCATAATACACTTCGCGATAATATTTAAAATTATATATTCGAAACAAATAAAACTATTATAGAGAGATTTGACAGTACATTATTCTCTTGATTTCACTTTGAGAATTTTTCTTTCCATTTATTTACATAGAGTTCATTATTAAGTAAAGACGAATTAAACCACCACCTCCTCTCATTTGCCAATTAACTTCGAGTGCAACTATCACCTTCCTACTAGTCCACGGAAAACTTGCTGTACCCTCAACCACTGTATCTGTCTAAATTATACAAATTATGGTTTCTGTTATGAAATAGAAGATTCTTACACTTCTATTTAAGGTGAATGTCTTTAATGTATTTAATTAGAGAGATTTTAGAGTCCTATTATTGGTAGCAAGATCTTCCTCCTCCCTATAAATAGAGGTGCTCTCTACCATTGTAATTCACTCCTAACTCTCAATAAGAAGAACTCTCTCTACTCTTCTCTCTATTGCTATTGTTCTTGTTCTATTGTTCTTGTCTTTTGCTTTAGTTTATAACACGTTATCAGCACGAGACTCTACCGTCTCAAGTATCATTCTCGAAAATCCAAGGTATTTTCCCTCTTCCTAATTTAATTTTCGAGTATGTCTGACATTATGAAAAGAAAGTTCGTTGCCCTTGAAATTTCGGGCAAGAACTATATGACATGGGTGTTGGATGCTGAAATCCACCTAGATGCTATGGGTCTCGGAGACACCCTCAAAGATAAAGAAAAAGCATCCACCCAAGATTGTGCGAAGGCCTTGATTTTCTTGCGCCACCACCTTGACGAAGGTTTGAAGATTGAATATCTCACCGTCAAGGATCCACTCGTTTTGTGGAACAGCTTAAAGGAGAGATATGACAACCTGAAGTTGGTCACTCTGCCACAAGCACGATATGATTGGGCCCATCTGAGGCTACAGGACTTTAAGTCCGTTTCTGAATATAATTCTGCTATGTTCAGAATTACTTCTAAACTGAAGCTATGTGGAGATAACATCTCCGATTACGATATGCTTGAGAAAACGTTTACAACGTTTCATGCCTCCAATATGGTACTGCAGCAACAGTACCGAGAGAAAGGCTTTACGAAGTACTCTGAATTGATTTCTCTCTTACTAGTGGCTGAGCGTAATAATGATCTGCTCATGAGAAATCACGAAAATAGACCAACTGGGTCTACACCACTGCCTGAAGCAGATATGGTGCACTCGCATTATGCCAAACATAAAAGGGACCATGATCACGGTCATAAACGGGGTCAAAGCCAAGGACGTGGACAAGGAAGAAATTCCAAAGAAGTCCGTCACCCCCCAAAGAGAGATAATCACCGAAAGCAGAAACGGGGTCCAGAAGATCCTAAGGCAAATAGTTCAGAAACTATATGTTATCGTTGCGGTGGAAATGGGCACTGGTCTAGGACTTGCCGTATACCAAGACACTTGGTTGACCTTTATCAAGCATCTCGAAAGAGAAAACGCCCTGAAACAAATTTTGTCTCTGACGACAACTTTGACTTCACCCACCTGGATGTGGCAGACTTCTTTGAGCAACCCGAGGGAAAGATAGACCACCTAATCGGTGACGGAACCGTGATGAAAGAAGATGGAGCTGTTTGATTCTACTTGTATTAGTCAATGAATAGATTAATAGTCATTAGCATTAGCTCGTATTAGTTAGTTCATAAAGCAATGTTAGCAGTAGTTCTTTAGAATATCTTCAATATGTTCAAATATCAATAAAACTTTTATTTTCCAGTGGGGGTAATCGACTAGCCTGAAAAACTAGTCGATTATCAACTATTTTCGCATTAAAGTTGAAAAACAATTGATCAACAATCGATTGTCTTTGGCTAACAATCGATTGTCTTGAAACAGTGTGTTCTGGAATTTTTCAAAAATAGCCAACAATCGATTGTCTTTGTCTAACAATCGATTGTCTTGAAACAGTGTGTTCTGGAATTTTTCAAAAATAGCCAACAATCGATTGTCTTTGTCTAACAATCGATTGTCTTGAAACAGTAAGGTCTGGAATTTTTCAAAAATAACAAATAATCGATTGTGTGTGTTCAACAATCGATTGTCTATGTTCCAACAATCGATTGTGTGTTTAATAATCGATTGTCTTATGAAAAACGCTGAAATTTTCAAACTGCATAGTAATTGATTATGGACAACATATCTGATTTTGTTAGTCAACTGTTAGTAGCAGATTTTGAAAATATTATGTGACACAAAAGGATTGAACTTGTTTATTCTTATGTTCGTGTATCTCCTTTTTTGTATGTCAAACTATGGGAAAGCAAAATGGATATCTCACAAAGCGAACTTGGATCAACATCCAACTGTAAAAGTATTTGCCTAGTTGATTCATGTACTACACATACAATACTCAAAGAAAGGAAGTATTTCTCTCAACTGAATATGTGTAAGGCAAACATTACTACAATCTCTGGAAGTAGTAAATTGATTGAAGGCTCCGGAAGAGCTATTGTAACTCTGCCCAAGGGCACGATGTTAATCATAGAGAATGCAATGTTCTCCTCCAAGTCTATGAGAAACTTGTTGAGCTTTAAAGATGTACGCCGGAATGGCTACAATATTGAGACAATGGATGAAGATAATCTTGAATATCTCGTCCTCACTTCAAAGAATGTCTCCGGCCAAAAGAGGGTTATTGAGAAATTCCCGTCTTTATCTTGTGGCCTGTATTGGACAAGAATTAGTGCAATTGAGGCACATTCAACAGTAAATCTAAAGAATACTGAGTCCAATACATTTGTACTTTGGCATGATCGACTGGGTCACCCAGGATCAACCATGATGAGACGGATTATAGAAAGCTCATATGGGCATCCGTTAAAGAATTTCAAAATTCTCTCAAGTAATGAATATCCTTGCACTTCGTGTTATCAAGGCAAGCTGATTATCAGACCATCCCCAACAAAGGTTGGGACTGAGTCACCCCAGTTTCTGGAACGTATACAAGGGGACATTTGTGGACCTATTCACCCACCTAGTGGGTCGTTTAGGTATTTCATGGTCTTGATAGACGCATCCTGTAGATGGTCTCATGTGTGCCTGTTGTCATCTCGCAACCTGGCGTTTGCGAAGTTAATGGCACAAATCATTCGGCTACGAGCACACTTTCCAGATAATCCAATCAAGTCCATTAGACTGGATAATGCTGCTGAGTTTACATCCCAAGCATTTAATGATTATTGCTTATCAATCGGGATAAAAGTTGAACATTCTGTAGCCCATGTTCACACTCAGAACGGTCTTGCAGAATCGTTAATTAAGCGCTTGCAGTTGATTGCAAGGCCATTACTGATGAGAACGAGGCTGCCCACTTCAGTGTGGGGTCATGCCATATTGCATGCAGCAATGCTAATTCGTCTCAGGCCGACGAATTACCACAAGTATTCTCCGTTGCAATTGGTTTTGGGTCATGAACCCGATATATCCCATTTAAGGATATTTGGATGTGCCGTATATGTGCCTGTAGCACCGCCATCCCGCACAAAAATGGGTGCGCAAAGAAGGTTAGGAATATATGTTGGGTTTGATTCGCCCTCCATCATTCGCTACCTTGAAACATTGACAGGCGACCTGTTTACTGCACGATTTGCAGACTGTCGATTTGATGAAACACTTTTCCCAAAATTAGGGGGAGAAGTTGGTGAAACCAAACGGGAAATTTTGTGGAAAAATGAATCATTATCTCATCTTGATCCACATACCTCTACTTGTGAGAAAGAGGTACAAAAGATTATCCATTTGCAAAGAATAGCAAATCAAATGCCTGACGCATTTACGGACTTGAAGAGGATAACGAAATCCCACATTCCTGCAGAAAATGTTCCGATCCGTATTGAAGTCCCTATTGGACAATTATCTAGTGCCATATCCAATGAGTCAAATGCACGCCAGAAGCGTGGCAGACCATTAGGTTCCAAAGATCGAAATCCTAGAAAGAGGAAAAAGAACGATCTAAATGACACTATGAAAGAATCACATGAGGACGCTCATGATTTGATTAATTCCGAGATTCACGAAGAATCTATTGAGCCTGAAGCTCTTGAAAATACGGAACTACTCCCAAATCCAATTAATATTGAGGCAAATATTAATCGAGTGGATGTTGTGGTAGATAATGTATTTGCTTATAATGTAGCATCTAACATTATGAAAGAGTGTGAGGATCTCGAACCTCAATCTGTGAAAGAATGTCGAGAAAGACATGATTGGCCAAAATGGCAAGTAGCAATTCAATCTGAATTGAATTCGCTGGCAAAACGTGAAGTTTTTGGCCCTATAGTTGAAACACCTAATGGTGTTAAGCCCGTTGGCTACAAGTGGGTCTTTGTACGCAAACGAAATGAGAAAAATGAAGTACAAAGATACAAAGCACGACTTGTTGCACAAGGTTTTTCCCAAAGGCCTGGTGTCGATTATGAAGAGACATATTCGCCTGTAATGGATGCGATAACCTTTCGTTATCTCATAAGTTTTGCTGTCCATGAGAAGCTGGACATGCACTTAATGGATGTCGTTACTGCCTATCTTTATGGCTCACTTGATAACGACATATACATGAGAATTCCCGATGGACTCAAGGTGCCAAAGGCGCACAATTCCAAATCTCGGGAAATGTTTTCAATCAAGTTGCAAAGGTCCTTGTATGGTCTAAAGCAATCAGGACGAATGTGGTATAATCGTCTAAGTGAGTACTTGTTGAAAGAAGGCTATATAAATGATGCCATTTGCCCATGTGTGTTTATAAAGAAAACAACATCGGGATTTGTTGTACTTGCCGTATATGTTGATGACATAAACCTTATTGGAACCCCTGAAGAACTCCAAAAGGCAATTGATTATCTAAAGGATGAATTCGAGATGAAAGATCTCGGTAAGACTAAACTATGTCTTGGTTTGCAAATTGAATATTTGGCAAACGGAATTTTTGTTCATCAATCTACCTATACAGAAAAGGTATTGAAACGGTTTTATATGGATAACGCACATCCGTTAAGTACACCGATGGTTGTTCGTTCACTTGAAGTGAACAAAGACCCATTCCGACCTAAAGAACGGAATGAAGAGATACTTGGTCCTGAAGTACCATATCTTAGCGCAATTGGCGCATTAATGTATCTTGCAAATACTACAAGGCCGGACATTTCTTTTTCAGTTAATGTCTTAGCAAGATTTAGCTCGGCTCCTACGAGGAGACATTGGAATGGGATCAAACACATATTGCGGTACCTAAAGGGGACTACCGATTTGGGCCTATTTTATGGAAAGAATTGCAGCCCGGATCTTGTTGGTTATGCTGATGCTGGATATTTGTCCGACCCACACAAGGCTCGATCTCAAACGGGTTATGTGTTTACCTGTGGAGAAACCGCCATATCTTGGCGATCGACTAAGCAATCAATTGTGGCTACTTCATCTAATCATGCCGAGATAATTGCTATTCATGAAGCAAGTCGGGAGTGTGTGTGGTTAAGGTCGATAATACATCATATCCAAGACAAATGTGGTTCGAAATGTGATAAACTACCCACAACTTTATATGAAGATAATGCAGCATGTATAGCTCAATTGAAGGGAGGATTCATAAAGGGAGATAGAACGAAGCATATTTCACCAAAGTTATTCTTCACACATGATCTTCAAAAGAATGGTGATATCAATGTTCAACAGATTCGTTCAAGTGACAATATGGCTGATTTGTTTACAAAATCTCTACCAAAGTCAACCTTCAAGAAGCTAGTTCACAAGATCGGGATGCGAAGACTTAAGGACATAAATTGATGTTCTTATCAGGGGGAGTTAATGCGCGTTGCACTCTTTTTCCCTTACAAGGTTTTGTCCCACTGGGTTTTCCTTGCAAGGTTTTTAACGAGGCAACCAATAGGCGCATATTCAAACATGTGTACTCTTTCCTTACTTTAATTTTTCCCATTGGGTTTTGTTTTAAGGTTTTAACGAGGCACATCATTGAATAGACATTCAAGGGGGAGTGTTATGAAATAGAAGATTCTTACACTTCTATTTAAGGTGAATGTCTTTAATGTATTTAATTAGAGAGATTTTAGAGTCCTATTATTGGTAGCAAGATCTTCCTCCTCCCTATAAATAGAGGTGCTCTCTACCATTGTAATTCACTCCTAACTCTCAATAAGAAGAACTCTCTCTACTCTTCTCTCTATTGCTATTGTTCTTGTTCTATTGTTCTTGTCTTTTGCTTTAGTTTATAACAGTTTCTCCCTTTTCTTAAATATTTTTTAAGAATCTGTGAAACCAAACAAAAATGCTACTACAAGTCACGACGTCCTACTAATTATTGCGGTATTCCAAAAAAGGGAAGAAAACGATAGTCTACTTTATATAAAAGGTTTAGACTCTTACTCATTAAATAACTCAAATATGATTTGCTTCTTTACCAATCAAAGTAATACTATCTTAACAACACTCCAACTACCACTTTGATTCGTTCTCTACTTACCAAAACAAAACAAGCAAAGTAGAGGGGTTCTTAATTTTATATACTCTGTTTTATTTTATAGGGCAATATTCAATTGTAAAAGTTGCACTGACACTCTATTTAGTTTGTTCATATTTAACTTATATTTATTTTTTTTAAAAGTTTTAATTTCTATCTACTTTTTAATAATTTCAACCCATTTCTCCTTCTCCTTCTCCTCTTTTGTTTTCTTCTTCTTTCTTCTTCTTCTTCTTCTTCTTCTTTTGTTGGTGCTGCTATGAAACTTCGGTCTATGGATAATTGCCATAAATATGTTTATCAAATTATTTAAAAATAAATTATAAATAATTACGTATACTAGTAGACAATAAATTATGAATATTTTCACGTAATTCTGTTCTTTTCACGTTTATTATTTCTAAAATTTATGATTTAGATATTGTTGGCAAACTGATTATTTTATAATAATAATACACTATGAAAGAATAAGATGATTATTTATCTAGTATGTTAGAAAGTTTTTCAAAAACTTCAGCTTATATAGTGTTGAAGTTTTTACAAATGAACTAAATAACTCTAGCACCTTTTGCTGAAGTATTTTTGAAAAAGCTTTATGACAAAACTAATAAATCCATGATAAAAAAAAACTTTAGCTTATATAGTGCTGATCTTTTTACGAATGAACTAAATAACTTCAGCATCTTCTGGTGAAGTTTTTGAAAAATCTTATCCAAGACAAACACACAATTCAGCTTATTTAGTGCCGAAGTTTTTTACAAATGAACTAAATAACTTCAGTATCTTCTCCTGAACTTTTTAAAAAAGCTTATCCAGACAAAAAAACTTCAGTTATTTTGTTGCTGAAGATTTTACAATTGAACTAAATAATTTCAGTTCCTTCTGCTGAAATTTTTGAAAAAGTTTTATGACAAAACTAATGAATTCAGGACCAAAAAAAAAACTTCAATTATTTTAGTATTGAAGTTTTTACAAATGAACTAAATAATTTCAGCTCCTTCTGCTAAAATTTTTTAATAAAATTTATGACAAAACTAATGAATTCAGGACAAAAAAACTTCAATTATTTTAGTGCTGAAGTTTTTACAAATGAACTAAATAACTTCAGCATATTATCGAGGACAAACAACCTTCAGCGTATTGTCTTTGCTACTTCAAGCCCGTCTACTAGACTGATGAAGTTTTGCGTGATTACCTTTGTTGCTTCAGTCCCGTATGCTGAAGTTGCACAGAAAAATATGTACGCTTGTAATATTTTTTGCAAAACAGATACAAATCAAAATTTGACCCAAAAAATAAGTATAGATACAAATCCCCTTATCTAATTGGATACAGAGTTCAAAATGAAAAGAAAGAACTTTAGCAAATATTAAAGTACTTTTAGAACTTGTAGTTTTGAATATGTCCCAACTAACAATATTTTTATCGATGTATAGAAAATAGAATGTTATTAATAGTAAATGAAAAATTTAAGGTTAAACTATTTTAAATAATAGAAAGAAGTCATTGTCTTAATAATGGAATAAAAAAAGAATGACACACAAAATGAAACAGGTGAACTAATAGTTTTCGAATAAATTGTCATGTATCTATACTATATTAAAAGCACGAACGCTTTAGCTAAATATTATTCGTCTTTTTCTCCTTTAAAATAGAATAAACACTAGACAAAATTGTTATTTAACTATTTTCTTGATATTTAGGACTTTAAAATCACCCAAAAAAATTATATTATCTTTTTCCTTATTTAAACAACATAATACCATATTTGTAAAAAGAAAAAAGTACTAGCAAAAACAAAGTAGGAACTAACGTGTACTTTGAACTCCTATAAGGTTTAGGAGTATTATATTTGTATAGAATTATTGCCGGTTAATTCTTTAAAATTTATTATTTTAATAAAATAAAAGAAAATTAATTGAAAGAAAATAAGTAGAAAGCAGATAAAGTCTTGTGCAATTAGAACTCCTTATTCTTTCTTTTTTCTTAAATGTAAAATGCACTCTTGTAGTGTGAATGCTTCACAGTTTACCACTATTCACTTTGCAACAAATAACTTAAAATATTTAAAGGGTACAATTACACATGCATTAAATTTACCAAAAAAAAGAATAGATTTAATTTTAAATTAAAAACTACTGAAGTTTCCTATACGTCGTAAATCAAAACCTAATAATATCTACAAATAAGTTTACAAAATATAGGAATATAATTTTTAGAATAATTATAATTATATTATAGTTATAATAAACTATAAGATATTTTAAATTTTTTGTTAAATTTATACATGTTAAAGCACATGTCCAATTAGATAATTGAAGCATAAATAAGATAAAAAAATTATAACGAAATTAATAGTAATAAATTGCGCGTATTTCTTTATAAGAAATTTAGTGACGAAATAATAGAAAATAAGGTATATTATAAATAAGTCATCATTTTTAATTTTTTTTCGGCATTTAGTCGTACTAATGATAGCTTCACTATATTTTTTGTATTGAACTATTTATCGTAAATATTAACTCAACCGTAATTATTTTGTAGACTTTGTAATTTCAAGTTCATAACTATTTAAGTCTCATACACATTGTAAATCAACCCTATAAATATATTAGGATGAGTAAAAATATTATATATAACTTTACAAATGACAAAACTATATTTGAAATTAATATAATTATATTAATAATAGCTATGGTGTACTTTAAAAAAGTTGTTGAGCTTTTACACGTTAAAGCACGAACCCAATCAAATAAGTGAGGCATAATAAGATACTGAAATATATTGGAATTATACTAATAAATCGTATGTATTTTTATAAGAAATTTACAATACAACAAATTTGATTATCAATGATGAATTATTTTATCACCTATGATTCACTTTTCATCATCAAAAGATTTTTTGTGACAAATTTTTTTGTCAATCTTTCATCTCTAAAACACCATCACTAATAACATATTAAAGGCAACTTTGTGTTTCGTCGCCAAATAATAAAGTATTAAATACGAAATTCTTTTTTGTCCCCAAGTATGTAATATTTAGGACGGATTTATTTGTCATAAAAAGTACCAAAAATCGTACTTAATAGTATGATTTCGTCACTAAAAAGTGCATTAATATCGACGAAACTGCCTCATCACTAAAAAAAATTAGTTTAATTACTGACGATGTCAAATGTCTCTGAAGCTATGTGCGGTTCGTATTTGAAAAACCATAAATTTGTCACTAAAGACTACCTTTTATCTACAAAAATGTATTTCGTCCCTAAATATATAATTAGTGACAAGTATAATTTTGTAGTTAAAACTATCATCTCGTCACCAAAAAAAATATTTTTATCGACAAAACGAAGTTGTCACTATAAGTTATGATAATTAATGACAACTACAATTGTCAAAAAATAAAAAGTTGATTCGTAGTCAATAAAAAGATCGTTTTGGGACATAAATTATTTTTGTCACTAAATATAGTTAATTTATGACGAACTTAATTTGTTTCGTGACGAAAATGTGATATTTCTAAAAACTACACAAAAGTGAATTTTTTTGTCACTAATAACAAATGTTTGATGACGTTTATATTTATATTTGTTTTAAATTGACGTTATACGAATCTGAAATAACATAATAAAATAATCAAGGTAATAACATAAAAACAAAAACAATCAAAGGTAACAAAAATATTCACCATTGATCATAAAACTAATATTAAAACTATATTGAAATAAAAGCCCTTAAATTAAAAGAAGCATAACTAAAGTAAATATGTCAAACATAAAAGTCTAACTGAGAAATATTACTCCTAGACTAGGACTAAGAAGTGGAGGAATGCAGTGACGCTTCACTTGCAATCAGTCTTGATCCAATAGTTAGCTTCATATACCTGTATAAAAGATAGAGAAAAAAGTTAAGATTTAAGTTAATACTTTATGGTATGATGGTATAAATAAAATATAATTGGTATAAACTACAACTTCTTGTCAGACGTAGAGTTTAATTGGTGAAACAAATAAATGAATTGTGATAAAAATAAATAAAAATGAGAAAAAAATTAAATAGTGTAAAGTTTAGTGTACCCAAAGTTGATAATCTGGTGGAGCTCAATCTTCGCTGTATCATTAAAAAAAATATTCGAACTTAGATGCTAAAAGAATTATAATGCAGTTCAAAATAGCAAGAAATGGACACAGTCGAAAGAGAGAAACAAGACTGTCACATGAAAGAAGTGGCAAAACAAATCAAAATGCAGAAGAGAAGCTCAGAATGTTTAAAAAGAAATGGGCTTCAAGCATACTGGAATTGGTCAAGAAATATGGAGATCAAGCTCGGTACAAAAGTCAGCAGAAAGTGTTGTGATCATTTGGGAGATGACCATAGTACTGATGCTTTTAACTAACAGTGTGTTCTTTTTTGCAGGGAAAGTTACTGTATTCATGCCTCATCTTTTGCTAAACTATTTAAGGGTGGTATTAGCACATTGTGCTCATTCCCTAGATGGAATAGCAGAAATGAGCACAAGCATGGAGGACTGGAGAAATTATACTAGTAACTAGTCTAATAACCAATCTCTGTAGGACTAATATGCACAAGAAGATATTATGTAGTAATGCAGGATGCTTGATTTCAGATGCAAGCAAGCAAGGAGACTTTCTAAAGCATACAAGAGCAATGTTTTGGTGGGGTGTTTCATGTCTACAACCAAAAAACAAATCAACTCATACATGGGGTCAGGCAAGGATGCAAAAAACAGGATATTCAATTGCAGATCATCAAATCCAAGAGGAGGAGATAGTGATCAACAATTACAATATCTATGTGGTATTTGATGAAGGAGAGAAGTCAGAAATCATTTCCTCCTATTTGCTACACAACTTCAAAGGGTGGTATTAGCACTTTGTGCTCATTCCCTTGAAGGAGTAACAATATGAGGCAAATGCATGGACACATTGACAATACAAGACAAACTGGGATTGACAGTGCAAGATAAACTGGTATTACTAATGCACAGGAAGTACAAATCACAGGAGCAAACATGTATAGGAATGATAATCAGCTCACTAAGGTCACCAACTACCTAATGTAGATCACAACAAGAAGATGGAAAATGCAACAAAAACAGTGAACATATTCCAGATTGGACAGGAATTTCAGACTCAATGAATGCAAAGTGGAGTATAAGTGTAATACAAAATACTAGCGGGACATACCAGGAAGGAATTCAGGCAGCAAAAACACAAGAAGCTGAAATAGAGATTGGCTGCAAAGGAAATAGACCACAGCACATAGCAGGACTCAAATATGAAGACTGGACTACTACAGGTAAATTCATGAAATGTAGACAATCATGGGAAAACATACATATCATCTGGGCAAATCAAGTGTTTCTACAGCATCAAGAAGGGAATCAACAAGCCAAAACAATCACAATGGATATGATCGTACAAGTCAAAAGTGGCTATGGATGCAAAATGCATGCACATTGGTTCAGAAGGCTTCAAAGGCTAATACTTAGCATATGTAATAACGCTAGATTCAGTATGATTTTAGGGTAGTAGTAGCTTGCAAAGTTTATTTGTTACATTTGCAAGACCTCCAAACATGTTTGCTTTTATTTTTAGATATTTATAAAATAGCCCTAGGCACACTGCCTAGTGGATTTTGCTAAAAAAAGAATTATAATTGAATCTATCATTTAAAGACGTAGTACTTCTAACCTTGATGGTGATGAGCCAATAAAATGACGCTTCATTTCGCTTAATATTTCCTCTTGGCGTGACCTTAAAGTACCCAACTCAGAAGTTAATGTTTGTATCTGTATCCGTTGATCTACTACCTCAGTTTCAGCTACATTCAAACATTCTTGTAAACCATGTTGGGCAGTAGCAGCATCCTCTTTTGCCCTCCTAAGAGCGTCCTCTAATTCTGTTGTCCTTCTTTTTGTTGTTGTAGTTGTATTAGGCTTTAGACCATAGCCTAGGCCTTTAATATATCCCGACCTTGTACCAAGTACATTTTCAACAATTTCATCAATAGTCATTGGATTCTCTTCAGAATAGACTAAGCTCTCAAATCTCTCATTTTGTTCTACATAAAATATTACATCAGTTAAATTAATTATAAGATAGAATGAATACATGTAACATGTTACCAAAATATTACTTACGTAGTTAGTCTCAGCCTTTAGAGATGACCATCTTTTTTCACTCGATTAATGGGTGCTTTTGTAGAACTCAATCCTATTTGGCTCTACTCCTTCATGTTCCTTCACACCCTATATAATATGAAAATAATATGAAATATTACTAAAATATCATCTTAGTAATGAATGTGTAGGGTGATTGAAACTCAACCACATTGATATGATTAGATTACAGGCTCAACAAAAGGTAATGAATGTATGTGGAACAAAGCTTTTTACCTATACCAACTCTTGTCAAGGCAGCCATTTTGAGAGTTTTGTGAGATAGAACATTGCAGAGTCAGAAATTGATGTGACAAGCATATTAGACAGCTAGCGGAGAGTAGTTATGGCTTCCCAACTAACAGCAAGACATGATTTTTATATGCTGACTGTCTTTTTATACAAAATAAATTCAGAGAAAGGAAACACATAAAGGTTTTATATCAGAAAGCTCAATATATTTTAAGAGCCTTAAAAATACTACTACTAACAGTTGTTGTAGAATACATGACGCAGACATAGAACTGGTTTTCCTTGTTATTAAGGTCCTAGATGTGATACTAATATTTGACAATTAAAAGTTTAACTAAAGCATGCTGACAAAGATTTAAAGAAAAGTAAAGAGATACGAAAGAAACAAGTTGCACAGAAACTTCCCCACCTCTCAATTATCAATTCACCATGACTTTGTTCACTATAAATTACATCTCAAACTTAAAAATAACTAAATAGGCTTCAATGTTTCACGGCAGACTCCCCTTGATAATTGGGGACCCTTTCCCATATTCCCATGGTCCAAACATTGATCTAAAGTCGAATATGTAACTCCACCAAAGACCCTAAACACGAATCTAACTATCTAAGCTATTTTTAATACAAAAAGAGTTCAATCAAACATCTTAAATGCAGCCTCTCTAGTTCATATCATATTGTCGACAACTTAAACGAGACAAAGAAAGAAAAAAAGCAGTGATTCGATCTTTGTTGACTTTAATAGAATCGGGACTTTCTTACATGGGTAACTGGAGGACATGATATCTAGATGACTGCATAACATATACAAAGAGATTAAAACTTCTTATTTATGAATAGGTTTGGTGTCTGGTTGTGAAAATATTTACACATATGAGGCAAGGTTAGTTTCAGAGAGTCAAGTATTACACTTTAAGCAGGTTCTCTAATTTTTATATAAATGATAAGTTTCTCCCATTTTAGCAATTCTCATCCTACATATCTGACTTTCTAATGTAGGCAGGGATCATAGAACTCAAGCAACAAAAAAAAAAGCAAATAGAAAGGAAGAGGAAGAACTGATGCAGAATGCTTTCTGAGTTCGAACAACTCAAACATAAATAAAATAAAAATAACTGCTTTACATAGAAGTTATGCTTTCCGTATGAGAAGATATCAGATATTAACTAAATCCAGTGTTGTGAAGAGCGCGAAGCGAGGAAAAGCGACAAGTCCATTTTTCCTTAAAGCGAGAAGCGAAGCGCTCACTTTTTTAAAGTGAAGCGGAATTTAAAAAAAAATTAAAAGAAATACTGCATAGACAACTAAAATAAATGATATGAAAAAATGGCAGTAAGTAAGCCAAAAATGGCAGTATAACCGAAACAAAAAATAGGCAACATTTCACTGCAATTTATCACTAAAACGGTGTATGAAAATGAAGAAGAAGAGGAGAATGAGAAAAAGAAGAACTGAAGGGGGGGGGGGGGGGGAATTCGCCAGCATTTCGCTACTATTTGGACACTGAAGAAGCTGAAGAAGAAGAAGAAGAAGAAGAAGAAGAAGAAGAAGAAGAAGAAGAAGAAGAAGAAGAAGAAGAAGAAGAAGAAGAAGAAGAAGAAGAAGACGAAGAAGAAGAAGGGGGAAGAAGAAGAAGGGGGAAGAAGAAGGGGGAGGAGGAAGAAGAAGAAGAAGAAGGGGGAGGAGGAAGAAGAGAAATAGGATTCCATTCATTGATTGATACTCCCAAGTGCTATTCAATGGTGTATATATAGAGGCTCAATTTATTTAGCTAACTATTTATTACTAATGCTAATCCAATGTAATTAGCTAACTATTAGTTCTAATTAGCTATTCTAGACATGAAGGAGCAGTTTGGATCAGGATGTTTGTAGTGGCTTTCGTATGGTTTCTGTAATTGTTTGGTTGTGTTTTTGGAAGGTCCTATAGAGCAAGAAAGATGTGTATAGTAGAGAGTTGAGGTTTGCATTCTTCCTTATGACTATTTCAGGATTCTATGTTAGATAGTCAATCGACTTGGAGAAGGCGTATGACAAGGTCCCAAGGGAGGTGCTATGGAGGTGCTTGGAGGCGAAGAGCATGCCGGAAGCCTACATCAGAGTAATCAAGGACATGTACAATGGAGCTAAGACTTGAGTTAGGACGGTGGGTGGCGAATCAGACCATTTTCCAGTGGTTATGGGGCTCCATCAAGGTTCGGCGCTGAGCCCCCTCTTGTTTGCCTTAGTGATAGATGCTCTATCCCGACATATTCAAGGGGATGTGCCTTGGTGTATGCTATTTGCTGATTACATAGTATTGATAGATGAGACGAGGGTCGGTGTTATTGAAAGGTTAGAGGTATGGAGACAGACTCTCGAGTCTAAAGGTTTCAAAATAAGCAGATCTAAGACAGAGTACCTGGAGTGCAAGTTTAGTGCCGAGCCGAGCGAAGTAGGCAGGGAAGTGATGATTGGTTCTCAGGCCATCACCAAGAGGGACAGTGTCCGATATCTTGGGTCTGTGATTCAGGGGGACGGAGAGATTGACGGGGACGTCACTCATTGTATAGGAGCGGGGTGGTCAAAATGGAGACTTGCATCAGGAGTCCTGTGTGACAAGAAAGATCCACACAAACTCAAGGGGAAATTCTATAGAGCCGTGGTTAGACCTGCGATGTTGTATGGGGCGGAGTGCTGGCCCGTGAAGAACTCTCATGTTCAGAGAATGAAGGTTGCGGAGATGAGTATGCTTAGGTGGATGTGCGGACACACCAGGCTAGATAAGATTAAGAATGAAGTTATTCGAGAGAAGGTGGGGGTGGCTCCGGTGGATGAGAAGATGCGAGAAGCGAGGCTGAGGTGGTTCGGGCATGTGCGGAGGAGAAGTCCCGATACCCCGGTGAGGAGCTGCGAGCGGCTGGAGATTGTTGGCGGGCGGCGAGGCAGAGGGAGGCCTAAGAAGTATTGGGGAGAGGTGATTAGGCAGGACATGACTAAAATCCAGGTTTCCGAGGACATGACCCTTGATAGGAAAGTCTGGAGGGCTAGAATCAGGGTTGTAGGATAGGGGCTCCTAGAGCTTTTCGTACGCCTCATCCGGGGTTGGGTGTGGGTCAGCAGGGTTACCCATAGATGATTTGTGTTTTAGCTTATGTCCCACCTATGGATGTTAGTTATGGTAGCTACTGTATGATATTATTGCATGCAATTGTATTTATGTCTCGTATGTTTAGATAAGTATTTACGTTATTTACGCTATTTCTGCTGGAGTTACTAATGCTTTATTGTTTTTGTTTGTCTTTGTTTCTGTTTTACTGCTTTTTTTCCTTTTATTCTATGAGCCGGGGATCGATTGGAAACAGCCTCTCTGCCCTTTCGGGTAGGGGTAAGGCTTGTCTACATATTACCCTCCCCAGACCCCACCTGGTGGGAGTATAGTGGGTAGTTGTTGTTGTTGTTGTTGTATGTTAGATAGTCAAAGTTTAGTGCAATTAGTAGGAATTTGTACTTTTTGTTTTGGATTTGAGCTGAAAACTGTATCATGCACGTTTGCACGAAATATGATTTTTTTCCACCAATCTAGTTTGAGTTATTGTAAGTTTGGTTGCTCTCTGTGTAAGTCCAGCCTGTGATCTCCACTTCTATTCCTATTGCTTGCTATGCCCTAGTAAATTTCGCTTAAATGAGTGCTCACAGGTAGATTTCAATAAGTTCTCCCCAGCAGTCAATGTAAATACATGTGCTAGTGTTTAAGTATGAAGCCTCATGAAATATGCACAATGCTTCAATTGAAACAGAAACTAGTTGGACTTCCATAAGTCATCAAATTCCTCCTCCAAAAGAATTGATAATGTATAATAATTGATAATGTATAATAATATCACTAATGATGTATGTACATAAAGGGAAAACACCTATTTATTTACAAAAAAAGAAGCTAAGAAGGTATCATAAAGTTAGAAACCAAACTATTGCCGATATGCATGCATAAAAATCATCAATGACAGGAGGTGCTCAAGAATTCACTACTATGGTTAAGCTTTCTGCAGTTGTTTGTTTGTGTCTTTGTGATTATGTAGCCCTACCTAAATTTGGCTGCTCTCAATTTAGGTCATGCCTGTAACTCCACTCTTCTGTTCCTATTGCTCGCTATGGGAAAAAGGAATTACTTTTTTAGTCTTTTCAGGGGAAAAGCTATAGAAATTTGAACTCAAAAATGGTTTTCCATTCATATATTAGTCTTCTTTTTCTTAATTTTCTTTTGTAGTCCCTTTTTCTAGAAGAGTTTATGATCATGTTTCGTTATTCAATTAAACTTGTTTCATCACAATGTACACCTTCCTATTACATGATCCTAATTCCTTAGTAAATATTCTATAGTTTTCGTGTTTTAATTAGAGTTTAGACAAGATAATCTAACAAACAGTGAACTATGTCCATCAATATTCCTCCTACTATGTCCAGAAACGATTGGTGTACATGTTCTTATTCCTACTTGTAATCAGTGACTGTTGTGGTTCTTTTAATTAAGATTTTTTTTTTTGTTGATGTTGCTTTAATACCAAGAACATGCGGTGTTCTTCTTAATTATGAAAATTTATATCTCTCAGTTACATGTTATTGCATTATACAGTAGAAGGTTAACAATTCACGTAGATTTGAAATTCTTTTAAGCTAAGGTTGAATTAGTTCTACCATGTTAGCTCGATGATAACTAATTTAATATGTTGCATTCACCATTGTTAGTTAAATTTTTAGGGGAAAAACGAAGCTAAAAATGGGTCCAACCTTAATTCTGGACACATGAAAAGGGTTTCCTCTCTGAACTGTACTTGAACATACATTGTTGCTAAACCAATCGTGTTTTAATTAATTCTCTTCCTTTCTTACTTCATAGTAAGTTCATGTGCTTTCTATTCTTCCTTGTTGCCCTAAGTTTCTAACTAATCATTTACCTTTTGCAATAGGAAAATTTGAAGAGGAACTTAAAATCAACATTATATTAAAAGATTTTGTTAACAGAGGAAGTGAGAAACAATAACAATTATTTGATTATGAAGGAGCTAGTTAAAACTCAATTATAACTGCATGGCTGACTTAGCTTGCTTTGTCAATATGTTTGTGCAGTTGATCATGGATAAAGGTTGGATGCATGAACGGAAGTTCTCTAAAAAATATATTGAGGGTGTTCAGTCTTTTATGCAACTCGTTTGGTCACTTTGATCGAAACTCTAGAGTTCGACGTCCATACCAAGACTGTTTAAATATAGATTTTCAAACACAAGAAGTAGTGTATGACCACTTGTTGATAAAAAGAATTACGGGAAGTTACGTGCAATGGATATACGATGGGGAACAATCACAAAGGAGAGATAAAGATGACGCAATTTGCAACGAAGATGAAAACGAAGGCGAAGATGAAGATGAAGAAAATGACAATGATGATGGAATTAACGCTATGTTAGAAGATGCTAGTGGAAGATCATTTGCCAATTTTTCGGAGGAGACTTTATGTGGTAATATGCGTGAGAAGGAAGCCAAAAAGTGATAAATTGTTGAAAGAAGCTGAACATGAATTATACCCGGGATGTCAGAAATTCTCGAAGCTTTCATTCCTTGTAAAGTTGCTACGCTTGAAAATGTATAATCATTGGAGTAATAAATCATTTGATATGTTACTAGAGATACTACGGGAGGCACTGTCAAATGGTGAGACACTTCTTAAGTCATATTATGATGCTAGAAACCAGCTGCAAGGTTTGGGATTGGGATACATTTCTATCTATGCTTGCAAGTATGATTGTGTGCTTTATTGGGTTGAGCTTAGAGATAGACAAGAGTGTCCACATTGTGGTACTTCGAGGTGGAAAATTAATAACGAAAAGGATAAAAAGATTCCTCATAAAGTCTTGCGATATTTTTCATTTAGCCGAAACTTCAAAGGTTATTTATGTCAAGAAAACAAGTGAGGACATGAGGTGGCATAAAGAAGAACATCTTGATGAGCCAAATGTATTAAGACATCCTGCTGATTCTGAAGAGTGGAAAGAATTTGACAAGAATCATCAGTGGTTTACCCAAGAACCTCAGAATATTAGACTCGGTCTTGCAACCGATGGTTTTAATCCATTTGGTAACATGAGCACAACTTATAGTATGTGGCCTGTGATTCTAGTTCCTTATATCTTCCTCCTTGGAAATGTTTTAAGGGTCCATTTATGTTAATGTCATTGCTTATTCCTGGTCCTCAAGTACCAAGAAAGGATATTGATGTTTATTTGTGTCCTTTGGTTAATGAATTGAAAGAGTTATGGAGTGAAGGTGTAGATACATTTGATGCATCAACAAGGGAGTCCTTCAAGATGCATCCTGCTGTTATATGGACCATAAATGATTTTTCAGCTTATGGTAAGTTCATAAACTCCTTACTGTCCAAGATGTCTAAAAAATTGTTAAATAGAAGATTTTGTATAAGTTCTACTAGTATACTATTTGTAAGTAATTTTTGTATAGTTTAGGAATATAAACTAATGTGCGCATATATTATTTCTTATGGATTAGGTAATTTATCTGGATGGAGTACTAAGGGATACATGGCATGTCCTTCTTGCAATAAAGATGCACCTTCACACAAGTTAAGAAGTAAAATTTGTTATATGGATCATCGCCGATATCTTGACCCTAAGCACACATGGAGAAGAAGCAAAAAATTTGATGGTAAGATAGAAAAAAGATTGAAACCAAAAGAGCTCTCAGGAGATGATGTCTTACAACAATAGGATTTTCTTAGGACTTATAGACTAGGAAAATACCCAAATAATAAGAAAAGAAAACGTCTTCCTGAAGAGTTGAATTGAGTGAGGAGAAGTATTTTATTTGAATTTCCATATTGGAAGAGCTTGAAGTTGCGACAGAATTTAGATATCATGCATATAGAAAAGAACATTTTCGAGAATATTTTGGGGACAATACTGAGTATTGAAGGGAAAACTAAGGACAATATAAAGCAAGACAAGATCTTAAGGATATGAACATAAGAAAAGAACTATGATTACAAGATAATGGTTCTAGTTATACAATACCAACCGCTTGCTATAATATGTCAAAAAGTGAAAAAAAAGGAGTTTTACAAATTTTTAAAATAAGTTAAATTTCCTGATGGTCATGCTTCAAATATCTCATGGCGTGTAAATGAGGATGATGATAATATAAATTGACTCAAAAGTCATGACCATCATGTTTTGTTACAACGAGTGTTGCCTATAGCTATTCGTGGATTTATAAATAAAGATGTCTCTTCAGCATTGATTGAGTTGGGTGATTTCTTTCAACGATTATGTTGCAAGACTTTGAGAAAATATGACTTAGAACAACTAGAAAAGGATATAATTTTAATATTGTGTAAGCTTGAGATGATCTTTCCACCTGTTTTCTTTGATGTTATGGTACATTTGGCTGTGCATTTACCACAAGAGGCTATGTATGGTGGACCAGTGCAATATCGTTGGATGTACAAAATTAAAAGATTTTTGTTCAAGCTTAAGCGTTATGTGCGAAACAAGGCACGACTAGAAGGTTCTATTGCAGAAGGCTATCTTATTGATGAATGTTTGACATTTTGCTCTATGTATCTTACTGACATCGAAACTAGATTTAATCGTGAAGATCGAAATGATGATGGATCTAGTAACAAAGATGAAGTTATTCTGGGCATATTCTCAAAGAGTGTTAGACCATTTGGAGATGGAAACTATGATACCATACCAAAGAAAGATTTTCATATGGCTCGGTGGTATGTCTTGAATAATTGTGCAGAACCTTTTCTTCGGTATGTTATTTTTCTCTCTATTGTTAATTTTCTGTTTTAAACAATTTATAAGTAATTTATTTTGCATACAGGGAGTATAAAGAAGAGTTGATGAAGCAAGCTACTGCGTATATAGAAGAGAAACATAGAGAACAATTTCCTTTATGGTTCAAAAGGAAAGGAAGTAACTTTTTGAGATAAGAATCATCTTAATGTGTTTAAATTCTAATTTGTTTTCCTCTTTACTAATTAAAAGTAATAATTTTTTCATTGTAGATTATGCAATTATATAATAAGGAAAAGCCATTGGCTATCAATCAATTATATCCTTTGGCAATAGGACCTGATGTGCGTGGAGAACATATAATGGGTGTACTGTAAATGGTGTTAGGTACCATATTCAAAGACGCGATGAAATACGTAAAAGTCAAAATTGCGGTCTAGTTGTTGAAGGCTATCACAGAAATAAGGTGATTGATTTTTATGGTATTATAACTGACATGATTGAGTTAGAGTATCTTAATGGAAATTCAGTTCTGCTATTTAAGTGCAAGTGGTTTGATCTTCGCAAGAAGACAGAGATGCAAAAAGATAAAAATTTTACGAGCATCAATATTAATAGATTTTGGTATGAACATGATTCTTTTGTACTAACTACTCAAGCAAGGCAAGTATTTTTTTATTGATGATCCGAAATTGGGAGAAAATTGGCGAATTGCCCTAAAATTTCAAGATAGACACTTATACGATGTGCCAGAGATGCAAAATTTAGAGACAGGAAATGGCAAAACAAATGATGAAGTATATCAAGATGTTTCAGTTGAAAGTAATTCAACTGTCAATGATACGGATAAAATGTTGAGTCAACTACATAGAGATGATGTTGATTCAGTTACCGTAGATGCAACTGTAATTGAATTGGAGGAACATGAAGTTGGTTATGACGAAGAAAATTCTGACGAAAAGGATGATACAATGGTAGAATATATTAGTGATTTGAAGAGAATGAGGGGAATGAAGGTAATAATAGTACTAATGACGATGAAGTCGATATCACAAGTGATGATGATGACATTGGTTTTTGATGTAACCTCATAATAGTAAGGTCAGTAACCTGCTGGGTATGCATCTTTTTTTTTCATATATTATGTTGGCGATAGGGCGAATGAGAGATTTTAAATAATTAGGCCATTATAGATGTCTTGAGGTAATATCCGCCTAGGTCTCTGTGTCCTTTTATTTTCTAAACTTGCTAACAAGTAGATAAGTTGAGTTTGTAGAACTAATTATCAAGCTTGTCCTGCTTCAATATAGGGTTCATATTTTTAGTTAGTCCATTTGTAGCAATTCCAGAAAAACTTTAAAGAATTTCTGCATCTTTGGATTAGAGGTTAACTTAAGAGTTTTTCTTAGAAGTGAACCTCTTTTTGATTAGTGAAATAAGTATGAGGTCTGGTTCCTGGATAGGAAATTATTGAGTAGCAAATCAGTAATAGAATATCTTCTGCTTTATGTTGATCTCAGGTACCTGCTGAAAATAATTTCTGCTTTTGAGTGAAAATTAGTAGAATAATAAGATATGGGCAAACTAGAAAATTATATTTCGCTTATTCTTTTAGTTTCTAAGTTTTTTCTGAATTGCTATATATTACGCTTCATTTTAGGTCAAGATGTTTTAACATTGCGGCTGTTCATGCAAGTAATTTCGTTTATTCTTCTTTTCTGTCCATTTGTTTGCTGCAATTTTTCGTAACTCAGAGGCACTCTGTGATGTATCTTTATTTTATGAGTAGTGTCTCTTTCAGGTTATGTCTATGGATAAAAGTTGTGTTTATTTTTTCTACTTTTTTTCCTGCCTCTTTCCTTATTTCTTTCTCAAGAATAGGGGACGGTCTTGTCCAGTGATTTCAACTACTTCATGGTTTAGAATAGCAAGATTACAAAGTAACATCTAAAAATGGGCTGCACTCAAAGCATACAATATTTCTCTAGGTTTTTGAGCATATTAGATAAGTGAGTCAAGTAAGTCACTAATAGCTCAATGGGTCTAAAAACCTTGTGGTGGTAAAGAATGTCATGTTTTTGATATGTCTATATTTTCTCTTTATATTTTGAGTTAGTTATTACAAAAAAATATTGCTATAGGTTAGAGATAATGAAAAGGGCATCAATCACACAGGTAGCATAAAAAACATAGAAAACAGGCAACGCGACAATTTCAAGATTTAACCATGCACTCCTCTTCTTTTTAGCCGTGATAGCTTTTACATTACTTCTCAAATTTTTTTGACCTTTTTACAAGTAAATAGCAGCCTCTGGAAAGTGTAATTTTGCACAATATAGTTATGTGAACATATTAACATCATTTCCTGCACTATCTTCGCTTCTTTCAACGACTTTGCATCTTCCAGCATTGTAATATTTTTAGTATATTTAAATTTTATAGTATTTTTTTTAAGTATACTATAAAGTTTCAATTCCCCCACTTGTCTACCGAGAACTTCCCTGTAAGTTTTTATTTTGCAAAATCAAGTTCAGAGCACAATCTTAAAGCAAGTTTGACTAAAACTTTATACTTGAGCCATCCATTTGTTGACTCTAGATGCAATTTGCTCCTTTTTAAGTTTTCCTATCATTTTTCATCAACTTTAGAAGAAGAAAACTATTTTCGTTTAAACAAAAGTTGTTCTAAGAATTTACATGTAAGTGCTAAAATCATAAAGCTAAAATGTCAAACATGTTCATTAGACATTGTACTATGTTAAACTTTACCTAACATATAACAACAACAACAACAACTACCCAGTATAGTCCTACAAAGTGGGGTCTGGGGAGGGTAATATGTAGACGAGCCTTACCCCTACCCGAAAGGGCAGAGACGCTGTTTCCAATCGACCCTCGGCTCAGTGAAGGAAAGGAACAACAAAAACAAAAATAACAACAAAAGAACATTAGTAGATTCAGCAGAAACATCGTAAATAATTATCTAAGCATAAGAACCATAAATAAAATAGCATGCAATAATATCAGATAGTAACTACCATAAATAACTACCATAAGGGAGACACAATCAAATACACACATCATCTAAGGATAGCCCTGCCAAGCCTAACCCAACCCCGGGTGAGGAGTACGAAAAACACTAGGGGCCCCCATCCTACAACCCTGATACTAGACCTCCAGATTTTCCTATCAAGGCCATGTCCTCAGAAACCCGCATTCTAGCCATGTCATGCCTAATCACCTCTCGCCAATACCTCTTAGGCCTCCCTCTGCCTCGCCGTGCGTCGACCATCGTCAGCCGCTCACAACTCCTCATCGGGGCATCAGGACTTCTCCTTCGTACATGCCCGAACCACCTTAGCCTCGCTTCTCGCATCTTCTCATCCACCGGGGCCACTCCCACCTTCTCTCTAATAACTCCATTCTTAATCTTATCTAACCTGGTGAGCCCGCACATCCACCTGAGCATCCTCATCTCCGCAACGTTCATCCTCTGAACATGAGAGTTCTTCACTGGCCAGCACTCCGCCCCATATAACATGGCCGGTCTAACCATAGCTCTATAAAATTTCCCCTTGATTTTCTGTGGAACTTTCTTGTAACACAGGACTCCTGATGCAAGCCTCCACTTTGACCACCCCGCTCCTATACGGTAAGTGACGTCCCCATCAATCTCTTCGTCCCCCTGAATCACCGACCCAAGATATCTGACACTGTCCCTCTTGGCGATGACCTGAGATCCAATCATCACGTCCCTGCCTACTTCGCTCGGCTCGGTGCTAAACTTGCACTCCAGGTATTCTGTCTTAGATCTGCTTATTTTGAAACCCTAAGACTCGAGAGCCTGTCTCCATACCTCTAACCTCTCATTAACACCGACCCTCGTCTCGTCTATCAAGACTATGTCATCAGCAAATAGCATACACCAAGGCACATTCCCTTGAATATGTCGGGTAAGAGCATCCATCACCAAGGCAAACAAGAGAGGGCTAAGCGCCGATCCTTGATGGAGCCCCATAACCACTGGAAAATGGTCTGAGTCGCCACCCACCGTCCTAACCCTAGTCTTAGCTCCATCATACATGTCCGTAATTACTCTGATGTAGGCTTCTGGCACGCTCTTCGCCTCCAAGCACCTCCATAGCACCTCCCTTGGGACCTTGTCATACGCCTTCTCCAAGTCGATAGTACCATGTGCAGATCCTTCTTCTTATCCCTGAACTGCTCCACCAGCCTCCTCACAAGGTGGATAGCTTCCGTAGTAGAGCGACCTGGCATGAAACCGAACTGGTTCACAGATATAGATGTCATCTCCCTCACCCTCGCCTTGATCACCCGCTCCCAGACCTTCATGGTATGACTTATTAATTTGATACCCCTATAGTTGTTGCAGCACTGGATGTCACCTTTGTTCTTGTAAAAGGGTACCACTATACTCCACCTCCACTCCTCCGGCATCTTTTTGGTCCTGAAGATCGCATTGAACAACCTGGAGAGCCTCTCCACTCCTGACCTACCCATGCATTTCCAGAACTCTACCGGGATCTCGTCAGGCCCGGTCGCTCGACCCCTACTCATCCTACGCAAAGCCCCCATGACCTCCTCCGCCCTAATCCGCCCTAATGTTACCTAACATATAGCAACATAGAAGTTTTGTTTATGTTCCGGGCTCTTTGATGAGCTTTTATTGCGGGTCTGATGGCTTTTTTTATCTTTTCAGTTCATGAGAAGTTTTATTCACACTTGGTACATGGTAATAAAAATTAGATTCTGCATGTTTCTTAATCAACTTAACTGCTTGAACTCATGTTGGTTCAGACCTCTGCATATATGTATGTTTGTGCTCTCTCATCTTATTTCTGTTATGTTGTTGGTTTTCATGCGAGAAGAGTTCATCGCTGAAGCCTCATGTCTCTGAGATGTGTAGTCCAACAATATAATTAAACTAACTGTTCACTAACTCGGACAAATCCTCATTATTAACACAATATTTTTATTTCTTGAACTCTGTCCAACAGTCCTTTACTTCGTGGTGAAACAAAGGAGAAGAGGCTCCCAAATTGGATTGCTATTTTTTGTGAATTAAAGTTGGTTTACCTTCTTGGTACTCATAAATGTCATGTACTGAGCGAAAAGGTTTGCAATTCTTGAAATGATTCATGTGAAAATTGAACTCTATAGTTGATCCAAAGTTCTCACTTGAATGATATTTGCTCACTGTTTAAGAAAACACTTAATGTACTAACTGTGAAGCCACAATTACTAGAAGTTCAAATGAATAACTTTATTTTATTAGATCACGACATCATTCTATAATTTTCACTTAATAGGCATGAGATTTGATGTATAGCTCTTTTCTTTTGTAAAACCAAGTTTAGATGCTTAGGGATGCAAAAAATACTGGCAAGGTGTACTCTTTCCCCTTTTGCTGTTTTTGAACATTATATTTAGCTATTTTAAGCTCATATTTTGCATAGATTGTTCAGACTTACCAACTTTAACAATCGCGCTCTGTGATACACCAAGTGAATAAGAACAATTACTGCTTATCCTTTACTATTACTTTCTTCTCTCCAAGACTTCGTCGTGATACTCGAATCTGATCGCAGATTGCATCACGCAAGCAACGAAAGTGACGGAAAATTGTCTGGAGAGCAAGAGCTGTGTATGGCTTGGCTGCTCCATCTCCAGCTACCACATCAAATGATGAGACCACTATTTGCATCTGATGATAATATTGTCTGTACCTTCTATTAATCTGTGACAATAAATCATAACTCAACTTCCACTTTTTATTCAAATCACATATGGGAAAGAGAAATGGTTTAAATTAGCTCCTAAATTACAAATCCAGACACAAATCAAGATAAAAAAATATGGAGGAATCTACAATTTAGGAATAATACCTACTACAAATCCTTGTAGTGAACTCATATTACCATCAGTAGCATTCATAAACTTAATTACTATAAACTCTGGAAATAGTTTTAAAATCCTTTACTAATACTTTCTTCTCGTCAATTCTAGCATCACATTCAGTTTCTTACAATAAGTGTTGTTAGCATCTGCAGTCATCACTAGCTAGAAAGAATCTTTGCAAAATTTTGATAAGTATATTACTACATTTATGTTAAATCACTTATTTGTGGTGTCGTATGTAGGGATATTTATTTCTCTGAGATTCTTTTTGGTGAATAATATGATTTGCCACATAATAATTTATTGTTAGGCCAGGAAAAAAGAAAAAAAAGGTGATATTTGCAGAAAAGAGATAGAAGAGGCTTCCCTGCCAAATGAGACAACATTATTGAAATTCTTGTTCTCTATCTTATTTTGTTAGAATACAACTTAGAAGTAGGCATATGACTTTTATTAGCTCTAACTGTTGTAGTGGATCTTGTAAACTTCATATGCTCAGATGCCTTTTATTAGCCATGCATACGATAAAATATTTATAGGCTTGTTGAGACACTTGATGGTTTTGACAATTTAATTTGTAGCTTTTTTTTTTATTTAGAATATCGTGACGTTTTTAGGCAATTCATTTATTTTATGTTGGACTCCATATGCTCGGATTATGTTATAGATATAAGTCCATATATAAAATGTTCCTACCTAAACAATATGAAATTTTGTAGCAGCAAGTGTTCCTTGAGTTCTATTAAATTTTACTATGGTTTTTTGGTTTTATAAAGAAGATATGGCAATTGAATCAAAATGAGTGGTTTTAATTTGATTTCTTTCATTTGTAGGTCATATGGACTTCATAATAGAACTTTATAAAATAGGATTCAAGTTTCTCGAACTTGATCATTTTTCAAGATGGGTGCTTCAGTCATAAGGTTAATTAGTCCTAAAGTAACTTTTTGTATCATATATGAACAAAACTATATCTTTTAGTTTTTTACTATGAATCTTTTTTGTCGCCAATAATTATGCTATTCAACTACAAAATTCAAGTCGTAGCCATTTAAAAATTATATTTTTGTGACAAAAAGTTTGTTATGACTAAATTGTAGGTTGAACAGAGATAATTAAATAATTGTCATTAATTGTCTGCACTATTAGTGACAAAAACTAATTTCATAATAAACTAGAAACTTTTGTAGCTAAAGTTTACCATGTTTAACTATAAATTTTATTTTGTCACTATTGTAATAACGCATTTTTTGTGACGAAATTTTTTCGTGTCCAAAATTTTATCAATTTTAAGACAAATTATGATTTGTCACAAATTGGATACATCATTAGTGACAAAATAATATGTCACCAATTATATAAAAGTTATGGCTAATGCTATTAAATAAATGGAGCCAAGTTATTTTTTGGTGGAAAATTTTAGTGGACAAAACTTTTACTATGAAATTTTATGTTTCGTCACTAAAAGTATGCGGATGCATCTAAACACGAAACATAATTTTCGTCACGAAAAGTTACTAATTAGTGATGATTTTTGTATCGTGGCTAAAAGTTTTGTAGCTAAATATAACATTTGTTATAGTGTTAAGGATGAAATAATAAGAAAAATATGTATTATAAATAATAAGTTGTCATTTTTTTCTTGTATTGTCCAAAAAGTGACGATGCCTCACTACATTTTTTTATATTAATTTTTTATTATAAGATATTAATTCAGCTATAGTCATTTTTTAGACTTTACAATATTAATTTTCTGGAAGCTATAAGACCAACTTTTTTATTCTCTTTTGTGTTTTGTTTTCTATATTAGGCCACCAAAACAACATCTAAAAACTTATGTCGAACATAATTTTTTTTCATTTATTGAGCTAATTAAATGGGAACAACATTTAAGTTTTTAAAATTTTCTTTAACTTTTATTAAACAAATACATAGTTTGATAATATTTACGTACTTTTAAAAAAAGATATATACACTAGTTTACTACAAATAACAAAGAATTATATCATGTTGCGTAATTTCGCCCTAATTTACTGGTATTAGTATATCTTATTATCCGAGATAAAGTTGGCTGCATATTTGGAATCCAACTACTCTTTAAATATTTGGCTTCCAAGTTGACCACTCAATTGGTTATTGTGGTGACACGCAAATTAATTGAAATTGAGTTCAGAAAATAGTCCATTATGAATCCTCTATCTATTTATTTTTTCCAATATTTCCAATATCATTCTAATTTGTTGATCGCATCCTAACTTAAATTATCGCTAACTTATTCTACCTTATAAGTTATAATACAAGGGATCGACTATTACAAGAAAAGTTCTTCACGAACTTTTGATGTATTTTTCTCCTAATAATTTGCTTATTCTTTTTTACCAATTCGTGATTCCAAACTACTTCCAATACCTCTGTCCAAAGTATTTAGTCGACAACCATTATTGTGTTTCTTATAACGTCACTAGTACTCTTTAGTTGCAGTTTTGAATCTTATAGCAAGTCAACCATCATAACTCAGCTCTGGATTAAAGTGTTTATACAAGTTAGAGTTTTTCATTTGAATCAATATACGAAACAAGAAGTTAAGAAAATTCAGCCAGTCAATTACAAAACGGCATACTTATGTCAACCTTAAAAATATACTCTATCCATTTCAAAAAGAATGAAAATATTACTACTTGGAGAGTCAAATATCTTTTGTAAATAATTTTTACAATAATAACAAACCCAGTAAAACCCACAAAGTAGGGTCTGGTGAGAGTAGAGTGTACGCAGACCTTACCCTATATAATGAAGATAGAGAAACTATTTCTGATAGACCTCCGTCTCAAGCAAAAAAAAAAAAAGAACTTAAAAGGAAGCAGAAACAACAAGTAAAAACCATAGCAAACAAATGTGATATACTAGCGGAATCGAAAAAACGACATATAGTAAAAGAAATATGCTAATACGATAAAATGAAAGTACGAGACTAACTCTAATAAGACATCAAATAAGACACGCCCACGTAACCACTATTCTTCTACTCTAATTCTTAATTTTTCTACCTTCCTACCAAGGATTATGTCCTCACTAAGTTGAAGTAGCGCCATGTCATCCCTAATCACCTCTCCCCAATACTTCTCAAGCCTCCCTCTACCTCTCCTCAGCCTTCCTATTGCCAACCTCTCACACTTCTTCATTGAGGCATCTATGCACCTCGTCTTCACATGCCCGTACCACTTCAGTCTAGCTTCCCTCATCTTGTGCTCTATGGATGTCACTCCCACCTTTTCCCGAATATCAATATTTCTTATCTTTCCCAAATTGGTATGCCCACAATCCATCTTAGCATCCTCATTTTCGCTACTTTCATCTTCTGGACATGGGTGCTCTTGATAGCCAACACTCCGCCCTATTTAACATAGTAGGTCTAACCATCATTTTGTAGAACTTACACTTAAATCTTGGTGGAACTTTCTTATCACATAAAACCTTGAAGCGATCCATTTCATCCATCCTACTATATTATGATGTTGACATCTTCGTCTATCTTACCATTACCTTGGATAATAGAACTGGATACTTGAAACTCCCATTCTTAGAGATGACTTGTGAAAACAGCCCCACTTCCACGTCCGCATCATGGGGCGTGTCGCTGAACTTTCATTCCACGTACTTTATTTTAGTCCTGCTCATCTTGAAACCTTTTGACTCCAGGTTTTGTCTCCAAATCTCCTGTCTCGCGTTAACACCACCTCACGTGTCGTCAATTAGTACTAAATTATTCGCAAATAACATGCACCGTGGCACCTCCTCTTTAATATCTATGTCAAAACGTCTATCACCACGGAAAATAAAATTGTACTAAGCGCATATCCTTGATGCATACCCGTCCAGCCAGGAAAGCGCTCCGAATCACCTTCCACCATCCTAACTCGGGTCTTAACATCGTTATACATATCCTAGATCACGTTATTATTGTTAGATAATACGCTTAATGCCAGAGGGGAGGGGGAGTGAATAGCGTTATAATAAAATTTAGCGTAAACTTGCGGAAATTAAAATTTGCAGGAAATAATTAAGTGCGTTAAATAAACAAAAGGAAAGAACGCACCGATGTATTCTGGTTCACCACAACACGTGGCTAGTCCAGTCCCCGAGAGACTCTCTCGAGATTTTCCACTAACTTGTCAAGCTTACGGGTGCTCAACAAACCTTTACAACTTAAGGACACAAGCCTTAACACCTTTGCTTGGAGATACAACACTCCAAGACTTCAACCAAGGAAACACAAGTTCCTTACAACAAGAGAATCACAATTCTCTTACAAGTGTACAAAACACTAAACACTCAAACAAAACACTCCTTAATGAGTAGATATGAGTAAAAGAAGTAAGCTCAAGATCACAACAACTATGGACAAGACTTTGGCTCTCAAAATCTTTTTGAAATGAATATAAAATGATAAACAATAGTATGCAAGCTTATAGCAATAGAATGATCAGTTGTTGTGTGTTGTTGTGTTTAAAGCACTGAAATGAAGCTGTATTTATAGTTGAAAAACTTGGCATTACCGTTGCCTAATTGCCAATTAAGAGTTGCTGATTTTACTCTGTGACAATCAATTGTCAAGAAGCCACAATCGATTGTTTGCCAATCGTACCAAAAATCAATCCCAGATTTTACGCTTAACAATCGATTGTCCAAGATCAACAATCGATTATTGGCAACGTTCAAAAAATCATTTCCAGATTTTACGTAAAACAATCGATTATACCAAATCAATAATCGATTATTCAGCAACGTTCAAAAAATCTTTTCCAGATTTTAATATCAACAATCGATTGTACAAAATCAACAATCGATTACCTGACGGTATTTCAAAACTTTACGATAACGGTCAGCTTCACAATCGATTGTGCAATGTCAACAATCGATTATTTATCAGACTTTGAAAATCATTTTAGACACTGCCTCGTGACAATCGACTGTTATATACTCACAATCGATTATTTAATAACTTTGAAAAAGTCTGGAAGACACTGCCTCAACACAATCGATTGTCATATGTTCACAATCGATTATTTTGTGTCTTTTAAAAATCTGATGGACACTGTCTCTTCACAATCGATTGTCATTAGCTTCACAATCGATTATTCTGAGTTTTGAAAAAACTTTGATGGACACTGCCTCATCACAATCGATTGTCATTAGCTTCACAATCGATTATTCTGAGTTTTGAAAAACTTTGATGGACACTGCCTCATCACAATCGATTGTCATAAGGTTCACAATCGATTGTCATGCAGGTTTTGAAAAACATGATGCTCACTGCCTTAACACAATCGATTATCATTAGTTCACAATCGATTGTCATGCAGTCTTGGCTTAACATAATCGATTATCATAAGTACATAATCGATTATCTTAGTCCAGATTTTAGAGGCATGTTTAAAAATCATTTTGACTGAAGTAAATATGCATGATTTAAAATCATTTAGCATTAAATTAAATATGCATGATTTTGTAAAAATAATTTTACGAGAGAAGCCATGTCATGAGTCAAGTTGTCGGATCAAGATCGCAATTAAGAACGACTCATTTAAACTATAAAACTTTGTCTTGTGCTTGAATCTCGTTATGCATCAATTATGCGCTTGTACTTGAACTTCGTCATATATCAATTTGCGCTTTGTTTGTCATTTATCAAAACCTACACATAAGAACACACGTTTTAGTATAAAGCCTTGAGAACGTGTTTCCAACAATTTCCCCCTTTTTGATAATGGCAAACTTTAAGTGGGATATGCAACTTAAACAATTTATATTGACGATTCAAGACAAGTAAAGATATGCAATAAGTATGCGATTAGTTCCCCCCTTAATATATGAATTCCTCCTCAATTTAAGCTTATAAATATTGAGATTGCATACCCGTTATCTTCCCCCTTTTGCCATTAGCAAAAATAATATAAGAGGATGCCAAAGATGTAAATAAAACTTGTTTATTTATTGGAAAGAAAATGTGATTACTTAAAGAGAGTACAATAACTCAAGTAATAGCAGAACAATCGATTATTGATACGAGATAATCGATTATTTAGACGACAGAGACCGATTTTTCTGAAGAAGACTTGATTATTGCGCGTCATGCTTTATAATTCCCCCTACCTTTAGGGCGATACCTGCAAAAATTTGTTAGACGTCTCCGACGCTCAAGTTAGAAATCATGTAAGATAAAAAGATACAATGCTTGACTTAGATCAACGTGGAGTCAAGAATCCCGAGTTCACTACGAATTCGGAAGAAGGACTCTTTCTCTAATAAAATGATGTCTAATTTCAATGTGTTTTGTTCGCGAATGAAGAACGGGGTTCTTCGTCAAGCATATGGCACTAGTATTATCACATCTAAGCGGGATATGATCAAGACTTAGGCCATAGTCCAAGAGTTGTTGTTTCATCCATAGGATTTGAGCGCAACAACTTCCCGCGGCTACATATTCAGCCTCGGTTGTGGACAACGCAACACTTACTTGTTTCTTGCTAAACCAAGAAACGAGAGAGCTACCGAGCAAATGGCAAGTGCCACTAGTGCTCTTACGGTCTAATTTGCATCCAGCAAAATCGGAGTCGGAATAGCCAACGAGTTGGCTTGAAGAACCTTTGGGGTACCATAGACCCACATTTGTAGTACCAACAAGGTACTTCAAAATCCGTTTTACCGCAGTAAGGTGAGACTCCTTCGGACACGATTGATAACGGGCGCATAAACACACGCTAAACATGATGTCCGGACGACTAGCAGTAAGATAGAGAAGAGAGCCAATCATACCTCGATACTTCTTAGTGTCGACTTCCTTACCTTTCTCATCTTTGTCTAGATGATCGGATGTGCTCATGGGAGTCGCCATTGCTTTTGCATTGTTCATTTCAAATCGTTTCAGCATTTCTTTGCAATATTTGGCTTGACAAATGAACGTACCTTCTTTCATTTGCTTTACTTGTAATCCCAAAAAGAATGTTAACTCACCCATCATAGACATCTCAAATTCGCTTGTCATTAAGTCGGAAAATTCCTTGCATAAGACATTGTTAGTAGCACCAAATATGATATCATCCACATATATTTGAACTAATAAAATATCATTGTTTTTATGCTTAACAAAAAGGGTGGTGTCAACTTTCCCCCTAATGAAATCATTTTCCAATAGAAATTTACTCAATCTTTCATACCAAGCTCGGGGAGCTTGTTTTAAACCATAGAGAGCCTTTTTGAGTTTGAAAACATGATCGGGAGATTTAAAATCTTCAAAACCGGGGGGTTGTTCAACATAAACTTCTTCTTGTATAACACCATTTAGAAAAGCACTTTTCATATCCATTTGATATAAATGAACTTCATAGAAGAGGCAAAAGCGAGCAATAGACGAATAGCTTCTAATCTAGCTACGGGAGCATATGTTTCTTCATAGTCAATACCCTCTTCTTGATTATAGCCTTTTGCTACAAGCCTAGCTTTGTTTCTAGTGATTACACCATTTTCATCTATTTTGTTTCGAAAAACCCATTTCGTACCAATTATGGTATGATTTTCGGGTCTTGGCACCAAATCCCAAACGTCATTCCGTTTGAATTGGTTAAGCTCCTCTTGCATTGCCAAGGTCCAAAATTCATCCCCAATTGCTTCGGAGATGGTTGTTGGTTCAATTTGAGATACAAAAGCAGTATGTCCTAAGGTGTTCTTAAGGGAGTTTCGGGTACTTACCTTTTCTCCGACGTCGCCAATTACCTGTTTGAGAGGTTGATCTTTAATTGTTCTTCACTCGTTAGGCATTTTCGTTTCATTCTCCAATTGTGGCTCTTCCTCCGTTGGTTGTTTCAAAATTTCGTTTTGATTTTCTTTAGGCGTTTCCTCTAGTATTTTGTCTTTCAAGCTATCTAAAATACCTGCAAGATCAAAATCGGTATCCTTTCTCGCCAAGCGAGCATTATTTTTGGCAAATACAACATGAGGGGATTCCTCCACAGTTTCGGTTCTTTTATTAAAAACCCTATATGCTTTGCTACGTGAGGAATAACCAATGAAAATTCTCTCATCGGACTTAGCATCAAACTTTCCCAATTGATCTTTGCCATTGTTATGAATAAAATATTTACAACCGAATACTCTAAAGTGGGAGATATTTGGTTTCCTTCCCTTGTAGAGTTCATAAGGGCTCTTCAAGAGTATTGGCCTTATGACTACTCTATTTAAGATGTAGCATGCGGTACTCACGGCATCTGCCCAAAAATGTTTGGGAATCTTGGCCTCTTCGAGCATGGTTCTAGCCATCTCTTCGAGACACCTATTTTTCCTTTCCACCACCCCATTTTGTTGTGGTGTACGTGGAGCGGAAAAGGTATGCTCGATACCGAGTTCGTCACAAAAGTCCGCAAAGAGATTGTGATAAAACTCTCCCCCATGATCACTTCTAATTGAAGTGATGGTTGTTTCCTTCTCGTTTTAAACACGCTTAAGAAAATATTTAAAATTCTGAAAAGCATCACTTTTATTGGCAAGAAATAAAGTCCAAGTAAATCTTGAATAATCACAAAAGCATAACGATTTCTTCCTAGACTTTCAATGCGAGATGGTCCAAATAAATCCATGTGAAGCAATTGCAATGGTCTAGAAGTTGAAACAATATTTTTGGATTTGAAAGATGCTTTTGTTTGCTTCCCTTTTTGACATGAATCACAAATAGAGTCATCTTCAAATTTTAAATTGGGAAGGCCAATAACTAAGTTTTGAGAAATCAATTTGTTCAAAAGATGCATGTTGATATGTGCTACTCTACGATGCCATAACCAAGTATCATCCTCTTTACTCATAAGACAATCAACATATTCGGGTGAGGAATTTGCAAGATCAACCATATAAATATTATCCACTTTAAAACCACGAAGGATAATTTTAAAATCACTACGTCTAAACACTAAGCATTCATCCGAATCAAATAGGGCAAGATTTCCCTTGTCACATAATTGACTTATGCTCAAGAGATTATGCTTTAAACCTTTCACAAGTAATATATGCTTAATAGAGGAATTTTCATCCTTACCGACCGATCCGATGCCAATAATCTTTCCTTTATTGTTATCCCCAAAAATCACACTTCCTCCTTCTTTGTGTTCTAGTTGAAGGAATTTGGATTCGTCTCCCGTCATATGTTTGGAGCATCCACTATCAAGGTACCATAGTACACTTGATCCCTTCAAACACACCTACAAAACAAATTAATGCGTTTTAGGTACCCATGCCATTTTGGGTCCTTGAGGGTTAGGCATATTATAATGATGCGATTGAGTGATATGTCTATGTCGTGTAAAGCATGCATGGGCAATATGACCAATGCGTCTACAATAATGACAAGTCACATTGGGGTTATGCATCCTTCTAGGTTCATAGTAACTTGATGGACGAAAATGAATTACTCTATTTTCATTATGACTATTGCACATTTCATGAGAACCATTTCTCCTACTATTAGTTCTAAAATGAGCAGCGTTTCTAGAGTAATGGTCATGTCTAGATGTTCTAGGAGGTTCAAAACTCCTTCTAGTGTTTGGCCTAAAATATGCATCATTTCTAGGGTAGTCATTTCTAGGTGGTAAGTCATTTCTAGGTCTTCTAAAATGTTCAACATTTGGTCTAACATGCATATTTGTTCTAGGATTGCTCTTTCTAGGATAAGCATTTGTTTTATTAATCCTAGGTTGAGCCTTAGGTGGTTAGGGTTTGGCTTCAACCTTTTCTTTAGTCTCATTCTTATAACCTATGCCATGCTTGGTTGACTTCAAATTAACAAGGACCTCATTCAAGTTTTTGTGAGAAGAATTAAACTTATCTAAGGTACCTTTAAGTCTATCTACCTCATTTTCAAGATGCATGCAAGAAGAGCAATTTTTAATAGAATTTTCGGGCTTGTCGGCGCTTCTTTTTCCAAAAAACTTGTTTTCCTCTTTCAGCTTCTCATTTTCTAAAACCAGTTTTTCTAAATCCTTTTCTTTTAAAGAAAGCTGTTTTTGAAAATCTTTTTCTTTTAGAGAAGCATTTTCTTTTATGCTCTTGACAGTTTTTGAAGCTTTAATAAATTCAGTATATAGCTCATCAAAAGCAGTTCACATTTCTTCAAGAGTAAATAAGTTTTTAGAAGAGATTTGACATACCTCATCTTGCTTGTCTTCTTGCTCCATAAGACAAAGGTTTGCGGCTTCGTCTTCTTCTTCTTCGCTTGACTCATCTCCGGAGTCTCCTCCCCAAGAAATGTATGCACGTTGCTTCTTAAAAGGTTTCTTCTCCTTTTTGATGTTTGGGCAATTTGATTTGATGTGCCCGATTTCACCGCATTCATAGCACTTTATTTGCTCGCCTTGCTTTTTGCCCTTTCGTTCATACTCCTTTCGCATGAACTTTTGAAATCTTTTGATAACGAGTCCAAACTCGTTGTCTCCATCCTCATCAACTTGAGGTTGGCTTGTGCTTTCCTTAAGCGCTATTCTTTGCCTCCTTTGATCATCAATAAGAGGGTTAAGTATTGTAGATTCATAAGTCTTAAGGTTACCTCTTAATGCGTCGATTGTGACATTTTAGACGCCAATGGATTCTTGAATTGCGTCGGCCTTTGGTCGCCATGCCGGAGTGAGACTTCTAAGAATTTTTCGAACAAGTTCTCTATCCTTGAATGTCTTCTTGAGGGCATGTAGGTCATTTACGATTATTGAAAATCGTTCGAACATTTCATCCACCTTTTCACCTTCCTTCATGTGAAATAATTCATGGGTTAGGAAATCAATTTTAGCTTCCCTTACCTGGTCCGTACCTTCGTACGTAATTTCCAGCTTGTCCCACATTTCTTTTGCCGTTGTGCAACACGATATTTTCCTGTAATCGTCAGCATTTACAGCACAATATAATAAATTAATTGCTTTAGCATTATTTTGAACCTTTCGGATATCATCCGCGTCATATTCTTCTTCGGACTTGGGAACCCATTCGTTTTCAACCTTTTTGGTTGGAATTTGATTTCCCTTCGTTATCACCTTCCAGAGATGAAAGTTGTTTGCTTGAACGAAAATTTTCATCCTCTCTTTCCAGTACGTGTAGTTTGTACCGTTGAATAGAGGTGGTCGTGTGGAGCATTGTCCTTCATCAATTCCTGCAAAAGAGTCACGAGTAGAAGCCATGGATGGTTCTCTCAAACTGTTAAGTCTTCAGAGAGTTGGGCTCTGATACCAATTGTTAGATAATACACTTAACGCTAGAGGGGGGTGAATAGCGTTATAATAAAATTTAGCGTAAACTTGCGGAAATTAAAATTTGCAGGAAACAATTAAGTGCGTTAAATAAACAAAAGGAAAGAACGCACCGATGTATTCTGGTTCACCACAACACGTGGCTAGTCCAGTCCCCGAGAGACTCTCTCGAGATTTTCCACTAACTTGTCAAGCTTACGGGTGCTCAACAAACCTTTACAACTTAAGGACACAAGCCTTAACACCTTTGCTCGGAGATACAACACTCCAAGACTTCAACCAAGGAAACACAAGTTCCTTAAAACAAGAGAATCACAATTCTCTTACAAGTGTACAAAACACTAAACACTCAAACAAAACACTCCTTAATGAGTAGATATGAGTAAAAGAAGTAAGCTCAAGATCACAACAACTATGGACAAGACTTTGGCTCTCAAAATCTTTTTGAAATGAATATAAAATGATAAACAATAGTATGCAAGCTTATAGCAATAGAATGATCAGTTGTTGTGTGTTGTTGTGTTTAAAGCACTGAAATGAAGCTGTATTTATAGTTGAAAAACTTGGCATTACCGTTGCCTAATTGCCAATTAAGAGTTGCTGATTTTACTCTGTGACAATCAATTGTCAAGAAGCCACAATCGATTGTTTGCCAATCGTACCAAAAATCAATCCCAGATTTTACGCTTAACAATCGATTGTCCAAGATCAACAATCGATTATTGGCAACGTTCAAAAAATCATTTCCAGATTTTACGTAAAACAATCGATTATACCAAATCAATAATCGATTATTCAGCAACGTTCAAAAAATCTTTTCCAGATTTTAATATCAACAATCGATTGTACAAAATCAACAATCGATTACCTGACGGTATTTGAAAACTTTACGATAACGGTCAGCTTCACAATCGATTGTGCAATGTCAACAATCGATTATTTATCAGACTTTGAAAATCATTTTAGACACTGCCTCGTGACAATCGATTGTTATATACTCACAATCGATTATTTAATAACTTTGAAAAAGTCTGGAAGACACTGCCTCAACACAATCGATTGTCATATGTTCACAATCGATTATTTTGTGTCTTTTAAAAATCTGATGGACACTGTCTCTTCACAATCGATTGTCATTAGCTTCACAATCGATTATTCTGAGTTTTGAAAAAACTTTGATGGACACTGCCTCATCACAATCGATTGTCATTACCTTCACAATCGATTATTCTGAGTTTTGAAAAACTTTGATGGACACTGCCTCATCACAATCAATTGTCATAAGGTTCACAATCGATTGTCATGCAGGTTTTGAAAAACCTGATGCTCACTGCCTTAACACAATCGATTATCATTAGTTCACAATCGATTGTCATGCAGTCTTGGCTTAACATAATCGATTATCATAAGTACATAATCGATTATCTTAGTCCAGATTTTAGAGGCATGTTTAAAAATCATTTTGACTGAAGTAAATATGCATGATTTAAAATCATTTAGCATTAAATTAAATATGCATGATTTTGTAAAAATAATTTTACGAGAGAAGCCATGTCATGAGTCAAGTTGTCGGATCAAGATCACAATTAAGAACGACTCATTTAAACTATAAAACTTTGTCTTGTGCTTGAATCTCGTTATGCATCAATTATGCGCTTGTACTTGAACTTCGTCATATATCAATTTGCGCTTTGTTTGTCATTCATCAAAACCTACACATAAGAACACACGTTTTAGTATAAAGCCTTGAGAACGTGTTTCCAACAATTATAAGCTACGGGCACACCTCTAACCTCCAAACATCTCCAAAAAAACCTCTCTCGGGACTTTTTCATAAGGTTTCTCTAGGTCAATAAACACCATGTGCAAGTCCTTCTTATATCCCTATAGTGCTCCACCAGTCTACTAATAAGATAAATGACTTCAGTTAGGGGTAATTATGGTTTGGTTTGGATTAGATTTTCCCTAAACGGAAACCAAACCAAGTAAGTTAGTTTTTCAAATATTAGAATCAAACCAAACCAAGTAAGTCAAATTTTTATCGATTCGATTTATGTCGGTTTTTTGGTTTTTTCGTTTTATTTATCGGGATTTTCTTAAATATAAGACATACACTACCAAATACATATTCTGTCTACTACATTTCCAATGTAACACTATCAAACCAATTTTTCTTTGAGAAATCTATCATTTACCAAGATATATTGATGATAATTGAATCAAATAGTGATGAATAATTTAAGGATTCAATTAAAAATAGATTATTTTAACCATGAAATAAATTCCTGTACTTAGCAAAAGAAAACTACCAATCAAACTAGAATGTATTGGTGAAGAACTAAATTATTATAATAGCAAAGAACTAGACTAAAAGTGCAAACAGTTAACACGTACCATAAAATTTTAGAAACGTCGCATACACTCACACACGTAATATATTTTTCTATAGTCGATTTGGTTTGGATTTTTCGGTTATTTTTTTATTCATACCAAAATCAAACCAAATTTGACCAGTTTTTAAAATTTAAAACTAAAACTAAACCAAACCAAACCAAAAAAGTATCCGTCGTTTGGTTCGATTTTTCAGGTTTTTGTGAACACCCCTATCTTCAGTAGTCGCCCTGGCAGGAATCCAAACTAATTCTCGAAAACAGGCACACTACTCCTCACCCTAACTTTCGTCATCCTCTCCAAAACTTTTATGATGTGCCTTAGCAGCTTCATGTCCCTATTTTTGTTGCGATTTTGAATCTTTCCTCTTAAATGAAATTGAACACCTAGTAAGCCAATACAATCCTTCTCTGTCTGCAATCTTCCAAAATCCTATAAGGATCTCATCTGTTTCGGTCGCTCTACCTCTGCTCTTCTTGTGCATACAAACTTTTCAATCTTCACTCGCTTGCAATTCCTAAAATCACAATGACTCTCCGGGAACTCCAAGTCCCGCAGCATGGTGTCCCTATTTCCCTCGTCGTTCAAGAGTCCATGGAAGTACGGCTGCCATCCACTTCTAATGTGTGCATCATCTACCAATACATTATCATCATCGTCTTTGATGCACTTCATTTGGTCTAGGTCAGGAGCCTTCCTCTCTGTCACTTTGGCTAGCCTGTATAGCTTCCCGTCGCCGCCTTTAGCCCCCAGTTCTTCCTATAACCATCCAAATACTGCATTCATAGCCTTCTTAATGGCTAATATTGCCTCATTCTTAGCTTTCTTATACCATTCTCTATTCATACTCCTCTCCTCCTCGGCCCTGCTCTTTACTAGATTCAAATATGTTGCTTTCTTGGCTATCACTTTTCCTTGAACTTGTCAGTTCCACCACAAGTCCCCCTTATTTCCATTAGGGTAACCGTTCGAGACCCCTAACACCTTTTTAACTGCTTCATGAATGCAATTCGCTATTGAGGTCCATATATTGTAAATGCCTAACTTTTGCTTTTTCCCCTACTACATTATAATTTTTAGAACTATTATGTGTGTATTTATAGATTATGAATTAGACTTTAGTTTAATCAATTTTATGAGGTTTAAGGCATTGAGCTTCTTTATTTTTCATCCAAATTGAGCCAGCCCAAATTAGTTTGACCCATTCCAGGATGAGTCTAAGTATAAACGACGTAGTTTCATGTTGAAAATACGTTGTTTCACTTAGTGATCTAAAGACTCCATCTCATTCATCCATTCTTCTTATTCTAATGATCTGGATTCGTTACCCTCATCCATATAAAAGCTTATTAATGTCATGACCCCAAAACCGACCCGATTGTGATGGCACATATCGTGATACTAGTCTAGCCAACTCATTTCCAAATAATCCATATTTCATTTATAACTTAAGTAAAACCATGTTTTCCACTAAAATCTGATAAAAGATATAAAGTAAAACTCATAACAAAATGGAAAATACAAGCTCTACCTCGGGTGTCACTAAATCACGAGCAAAATACTACAACTGTTCGAAATAAAACAAGACTAACATAGTTTGGGAATAGCCAACAAATACACTAAAAAGAAGATAAGGAAGGAGAAGGAAAGACTGTGATTTCCAGGTAGCTACCTCACTATCTCCAAGAAAAGTCCACAACTGAAATGATCAGCAACCGCTACTGTGGCCCAAGATACATGGATCTGCACACAAGGTGCAGGGAGTAACGTGAGTTCACCAACTCAATAAGTTACAAGTCCATACTATGGACTGATAGGTAGTGACGAACCCAACCTTAACTGTATAGAAAAGTAGACATGCTTGTAGTTCAAGTAAAAAATTCAACACTAAATAAATACAGTCTGAACAGAATCACATCCGTGACCTTGTACACATAAGTCAACATTTGATTGACTTTTCGACCTTAAGCTTACTCAAAAAAGACTAAGAGTCTCATACCTCTCAAAAACCACTCCGAAACCAAACCAACCAACCTGATACCACATAATACAGCTGAATAAGACAAAAAGAAGTAGAAATGGGGGGAAACGGGGATGAAATTCATAAAACGACCGGCTGGGTTGTGACATCCTCCCCCTCTTAAATAAACGATCGTCATCGAATGAGTTAACAAATTTACCTGAGGCCTCAAATAGGTGTGGATATCTGCTCTGCATCTGTCGGTGGGTCTCCCAAGTAGCCTCCTATACGGGCCGACCTCTCCACTTTCGGGCCTGCCGCTCCAAAATAGCCACTGACGCCACATCATAAGTCAAATCACCGTCTAACTAAATTGTGCTAAAGTCCAAGACATGATACGGAATTCCAATGTACTTCCAGAGCATAGAAACATGAAAATACCGAGGGCACACTTGACAAGCTAGGTGGCAAGACAAGCTTATAAGCCTGCTCCCCAATCCTCTGAAGCACCTCAAAGGCCCAATGACCGAGGACTCAATTTACCCTTCTTCCCAAATCTCATAACACCCTTTATGGGTGAAACCTTCAATAAAAAATTCTTCCCAATCATGTAGGACACATCACTGACCTTCCTCTCAGCATAACTCTTTTGTCTCAGCTACGGTGTACAAAGCTGATCTTGAATCACCTTCACCATGTCCAAAGCATCCTGCACCAAGTTTGTACCTAAAAGTCTAGCCTCACTTGGTTCAAACCAACCAACTGGATATCTACACTATCTCCTATATAACTCCTCATATGGAGCAATCTGAATACTTGACTGATAACTATTGTTATATGCAAACTCTACGAGCGGTCGAAACTGATCCCCTGAACCCCCAAAATCAATGACAAAACCGCAAAACATGTCCTCAAATATATGATTGATCTGCTCAGACTGCTCGTCCGTGTGAGGGTGAAAAGTTATGCTCAACTCAACCTGACTACCCAAATCTCTCTACACAACCCTCCACAACTACGAAGTGGATTGAGTACCTCTATCTGATATGATGGAAATTGGGACACCATGCAAGCAAGCAATCTCTCGGATGTAAATCTCTATGAATCACTTTGAAGAATAGGTAGTACACACAGTAATGAAGTGCACGGACTTGATCAGTTAATCCACAATCGCCCAAGTAACATCAAGCTTATTTAAAGTGCGTGGGAGCCCAACGACAAAATCTGTGGTGATCTGCTCCCACTTCCACTTGGGAATATCAATGTGCTGAAGCAAACCACCCGGTCTCTGATGCTTATATTTCACCTGTTGACAATTGATACACTGAGCTACAAATCCTAAAATATCCTTCTTCATTCTTCTCCACCAATAATGTTGTCTCAAATACTAATACATCTTCGCGGCACCCGGATGGATAGAATATTGCGAGCTATGGGCCTCCTGCGGAATCAACTACCGAAGCCCATCTACATTGGCCACATATATCTGGCCCTGCATCCTCAATACCCCATCATCATCAATAGTCACATCTCTGGCATCGTCGTGCTGAACCCTATCCTTGAGGACAAGCAAATGAGGATCATTACTGGAAAAATAATTCTGTTTGAATAATGTCACTTAAATTGGAAAAACTCCCATATGTATTATCTTTCGAGGTGGTGTAAAAAAGGAGGTTTGACAAATAGTAGCAATAAGCCCCTAAGGGTCCGAAATAGTTGGCACGAGGTCCAAATATGGCGTTCAGCCCAAAACATGGTAATACTTTCCAAAACACGGTGATATCTAACAGTTTTCAATCGAATATGTGACTTGAAAGTCGTACGGGATGAACCAAGTTGCAATTCCCAATGGTGAACGAATTGGCGCTCGTCTTCTAGCATGTGCGTCACCTCAAAGTAGCTCAACAATGTGAAATTCGGGTTTAATACCCTTAGGATAATATTTACAATCATTACTTACCTCAATTCGGTCCAAACTCTAGCCCGTGATGCCTTTGCCTCTCCGCTCGGCCTCCAAATTCTCAAAATCTAACCAAAATCAGTATCATACCATCAGTACACGCTAAAGGAACAAAATCGAAGTGAAAATAATCAAATTAACTCAAAATTCCCGAAATTGACCAAACCCGATCCCCGGGCTCACGTCTCGAATTTCGATAAAAATCACATCGCTAAAATCCTTATTCTTCCACGAGTCTATACATACCAAGAATATCAAAATTGGATCCCGAATAGCCCCTCAAACCCTCAATGGAAGCTCTCCAATACTGAGCCCTAATTCCAGTTTTTAATCCTTAATTCTCAATAATTTCAAGCCTAATCAGTAAAATAGTGCCATTGTACGAGTATTGAGTTCAAAAATCTTACCTCCAAGCATTATCCCTTGAATCCCTCTTCAAATCGTCCCAAAAAGCTCTCAATCCATCGAAAAATGGTGAAACAAAGCTAAACATCGTGAAGGAGAGCATATATAGTTTCTGGCCTAGGGACTCCGCACCTACGACCTAAATCACGCTTCTGCGGACCGCACCTGCGGTCAATATAACCACATCTGCGATTCTTTATTGGTTCCGTCAAGGTTGCATCTGTGTCCAAGAATCGCCATGCGGTCCCGCAGTTGCGCCCAACGCACCATATTTGCGGCCAAGCTCCAGCTAACCCAAATCCACTTCTACTATCTCCTCTACACATCTAGGGCGTTGCACCTGCGGTTCCCAACCGTAGGTGCAGAAACAACAGAAGCAGAAAAATGTTGCAACTCCACTCAAATTCCAAATCTTCCATCAACCTTCCGAATCCATCCCAAACCCCCCCGGACCTCAATCAAAATTACGAATAGGTCACATACCACTATTGAAGCTTTTACCAACCTTCGGAACACTCAAAACAATGCCGAAATACCAAATTAACCTCGGATTCAAGCCTAAGGATTCCAAAACTTTTGAATCCTGCAAACGATCAAAAAGTCTATCAAACTCATCAAATGACTTGAAATTTGCAGACACGTCACAAATGATACAACATACCTATTCCCCCGATATGAAAATTTCCACTGCCAACTAGAAAACGCCAAAATTCAAATTTCGCCAATTCAAGCCTAAATCTACCACGGACCTTCAAAATACATTCCCATCATGCTCCTAATTCCCAAATCACCTAAAGAAGCAATCCAAACCATCAGAATTCACATCCGAGACCTTCTACCCATAAGTCAATATCCGGTTAAGTTTTTCAACTTAAGCTTACTCAAAAAAGACTAAGTTCTCATACCTCTCCAAAATCATTCCGTACATGAACCAACCAACCCGATACCACATAATACAGCTGAACTAGATATAAAGAAGCATAAATGGGGAAAATAGAGCGATAACTCATAAAATAATCGGTCGGGTCGTTACACTAGTCATGAGCCACTAAAATACAGTCTCATGATGTCTACTCAATACAAGATAAGACTGAAATATATAATGCTATGGGTAGGAAGGACAAAGGCAGGAATGTAGACATTGTACAGCTACCTGCTGTCTCCAAAAAATTACTTTGAAAGCAAAGATCAGCTCTCACTCGGATGCCCTGGTGCCTGGATCTGCACACAAGGTGCAAGGAGTATGAGTATGCCAACTCAATAAGTAACAATTATAAATAAAGGCTGAGTCCAGTGATAAGCATTTAAATCATACACACAGTCTAACATAGAATCTCAATGAAAATAACAAAGTCAAATCCTAAATTCAATTTCCGAACATCTCGTAAAAACTCCAGTTTCAATGAAGGTTATTTAGAATATTTGTTTAATTGTTTTTCAATAGAGGCTCAGTATAGAAGAAGAGTGAAAACAATAGTTTCATAAAACAAGTCCCTCGGGCAAAGTATCACTCGTATATAAAATCTCTCGGGCAATCCTCTCAGTCACTCGTGTCTAAACTCTCATCAATCAACACTTATACTTAGCACCCTCACTCAATAGATATCACATAATAAGGGTTGTGGCGTGCAGCCCAATTCGTAAGTATATAATCGACTCCGTTCACTATGGTGTGCAAACTCCAAAAGGGCTCCTACAGCCCAAGCGCTATATCGCTATGGTATGTAACCCGACCAAATACATATTGTTGCAGCTTGTATGCATGCATGCATGCATGCATGTATGTATGTATGTATGTATGTATGTATGTATGTATGTATGTATGTATGTATGTATGTATGTATGTATGTATGTATGTATGTATGTATGTATGTATGTATGTATGTATGTATGTATGTATGTATGTATGTATGTATGTATGTATATGCATGTATGCATGTATGTATGATTGTATGTATGTATGTATGTATATATATATATATATATATATATATATATATATATATATATATATATATATAAAATGTTGCAGCTTTCAACCTGATCCATAACTATCCTCACAATTAGGGCCTCAACCTCACTCACTCATCAACCTCACAAGCCACTTAGGCATCTCAGTGCAAACTCATGGAACTCAGACCAAAAAACTTTCATAAATGATAAAATATAGTGAGGAACATGATTTAAAATAAACAGGTATAAACCATTACTGAGGATAATGCTTTCTATCAAAAACAATATGAAGATAATAGTAAAAGTCACCTGAGGGTCCCACAGTAGGGCACAAGGCCCCAAACCTGGCATTCAGCCCAAGTTAATAGAATCATTTCTAAAACACATAGATATCATATAGAGTTTATCAAATATGCAACTCTACAGTTGCTACGGGACGGACCAAGTCACAATCCCTACAGGTGCACGCCCATACACCCGTCACCTAGTATGTGTGTCACTTCATTTATCAAAATAGTATGAAATGCTGAGGTTTCATACTCTCATATCCAGATTTACAACATCTACTTACCTCGAATCGGAAGGAAATCTATTCCACAATGCCATTGCCTCTCGTCTCGGCCTCAAATCGCCCTAAATTTATCCAAAACAAGAATTTTAACATCAATATATGCCAAAGGAACAAAGCTCAAAAATTATCAAATTTAATTAAAATTTCCGAAATTAGCCAAACTCGACTCTCCGGCCCACATCTCGAAATTCGATAAAAATCACATTTCTAAAATCCTTATCCTCCCATGAGTCTATACATACCATAAACATCAAAATCGGACCTCAAATTCTCAATTTAAACTTTTCAATTTCAAGCCCTAATTTCTCAAATTTTCACCCCTAATATCTTCAATTTCCCTGTTTAATCAACTGAAATTTACTATAGATGTGAGTATTAGGTTCAAAAATATTACCTCAACAAGTCTCCTATTGAATCCCTCTTCAGAACCCTCCAAAAGCTCCAATCTCGTCTCTAAAATGGTGAAAATGGGCAAAATTCACGAAGGCTTAGTTTATACATTCTGCCTAGGCATTTCCACACCTGCAACTCATATCACGCTTCTACGGACGGCTTTCTGCAGACTGCATCTGCGGTCAGAATAACTACATCTGTGGTTTTTCACTTAATTCCTCAAGGCTGCATCTACGCCCATGCACCGCACCTGTGGTCCCGCAGATGCACCCAATACACTACACATGCGACTATTCTTCTGATGGACGACTTATGTATCTGCTGTCTCCTCCATGCACCTGCGACCTCACACTTGCAGTCCCTAATCCATAGGTGCGGATATGACAGAAGCAACAAAATCTATTGCATCAACTTAGTTCAAATCCTTCCGTCAACCACCCAAATCCATCCCGAGGCCCTCGTGACCTCAACCAAATATACCAACAAGTCACATATCATCATTCAAACTTATATCAACCCTTGGAACACTCAAAACAATATCGGAACACCAAATCACCCTCCGGATTCAAGCCTAAGGATTTCAAAACTTCCAAATTCTGCAGACGCTGTAGAAACCTATCAAACCTGATCCGAATGACCTAAAATTTTGCACACATATCACAAATAACACAACTGACCTACTCTAATTCTTGCAATTCCATTCCGACCCCGGTATCAAGATTTCCACTACCGACCGAAAAACGTTAATTTTCACTTTTGCCAATTCAAGCCTAAATCTACCATGGACCTCCAAATTACATTCCGAATATGCTCCTAAGTCTCAAATCATCCAATGAAGATATCCCGACCATCATAATTCACATCCGAGATCTTTTACTCATAAGTCAATATCCGATTGACTTTTTCCAACCTAAGCTTCCAATTAAGAGACTAAGTGTCTCATTCCACTCTAAAACCGCTCCCAATAAATACAACTAATATGAATCAAATACAACTAGACAACATACAAGGGAGCAGATATGGAAAAACAGAGTTGTAACTCATGAAACGACCGGCTGGGTCGTTATAGTTTTAGTACTATGTTTGTATTTGTTAATTTTACTATGTAATTGCTACTACCCTGTATTGTTATTAATGTATTTGGACAACTATTATTGAAGAATTAACACTATTTCAGTTGTGTTTGGATAACTGTTGAATTACTAGTACTCTTGTTGCTCTTGCTACAATTGGACTCTGAGAAATGACATTGATCTCTTGATTATGGTTTGGTAGGAAACCAAAAAGTTGCAATTTATATTCCTATTAACTAATATTCCAGTGAATTGGAGATGGAATGCTTGTGGAGTTTTATTATCAATTTTTGAGATTGCACAGGTCATAAAATTATCAAAATGAAACATGCTCCAAATATTAATTGTGGCTAGAACGCAGACTTGAGTAGTATATTATATGTGAATTCTCTTTTTTGCTTAACTTGAGTGAACTAATTTCTTTTTTGCTTAACTCTAGATTGAGTTATCTTATCGAGTAAATCGAACTGATAATGAACGATAATCGATAACCAATAACTATTACCTTATCGGTTTGGGTAAACCGATAACCGATATACTAAATTAATAATACTCATAGTCGAACCAATCGATGCTCATTCTACTTTAATGTCCCCATACTGTTGTCTTGTGAGCTCTAAATATCCTTATGTATTTATGTACATGCAAGCAGGGAAAAACATTAGGTTAGTAATCCTAATTAGGAAAGATAGGCCTTTTCGTACACAAATCACAAACATGCAGAAAATAAGAACTAGCGAAAATTAAAAAAGACCACTCATATATCTGTTTACTTAGTCACAATAAAGATATCACTTTCCATTAAACATTATCTTCCTATCCGTGTCACTTAAATTGTACCTTGCAAACAATGTAAGGACAAAGTAATTTCAAGACTATATTTTGTTATATTAAATGTGATCTAGGGGTGAAGTACACAAATAACTCTCAAAATGGTCTTAAATTTTTATTCTCCAAAATTTCAAGTTTAATAAATATTGCCCTTTCCTTGCCCGGCGGGCAATACTTTTAAATTTTACCTTAAAAGTTCTTCCTATGATTTAAGTGGGGCTCAAAAATTAACGACCACTCCAAAAAATATTATATTTTTGCAATCTTTTGTTTAAAAAATATGTCACAACTTACAAAAGAATAATATTATATAGTCGATATATATACATATTTCATACACTTTTTTGGCTATGAAATATAAATTGATTCTGGAACGGGCAAAACAAGCCCAACTTATAACCATTGATTTGCAAGAAAGAAAAGTTATTTTTGCTGATTGAAAATTGGGCTAGGCTTATGTTGTATTAGGCCCAGTCCGTGGTATAAATAAAGAAATGGAATTCCCATCAAGAGGGAGATAGTGAAAATGGCGACATGGGGTGCGTTTTGGGGAACAAGGGTAATGGAAATAGTGAAGAAGCATGATTCCGGCGGGCTTGTTTGGAAAAGAATAAAGCTCACTCCTACTCGTAAAGCTAATGCCAAGAAACGTCTTCGTCGTGTTTGGCAGGTCAACTTCCTACTCTTCTTTTCCTTTTATTCTTCTTTCCTTGTAGAATTTTAGGGCTTTATACTGATTCACATCGCGTATGCTTTTTTACATTCAGTTGATGACATTATGTAGGGTATCTTTAGTTTAGTTTCTTCGGTTGAGGTAAATAATTTAGGTTATTTTTTAAATAAATGAGGCGGATGGAGTATGTGTTAAGTAGGTTGAACTCATTTAGGGTACGGAGCATAGATATATGTGTAAAATTACCAAAATAACAAATACTGAATTCTGAAGCCATAATTTCAAAAGTGCAATGAGTTTGGACTTACTTGGCAGGGTTACTTGACACTCGTGTGGGTTGTAGCAGCAGCTTGGGTATTAGTGTAGCAAGCTGGACCTAGCACCATTGCCACAAAAAAGAAGAAGAAAGAAAGTCACTTTTTCTAGTCCTAGGAACTTTAGAAAGTTTTCTTTTGCTCAAAGAGAGCTTAAAAAAAATGAAGGATCAAAACAACTTCCACTTAATTTTTCGATTGTATCATCTTATTCCATTTTTCCATTGACTTAATAGAGTGGGAATTTACTTTGAAATATCATCTTTAACAATATCATGAGACCATTACTTACTCTAATGGAATCAGTCCTATTGATCTTTGGCTGTCCTTTTCTTGTATGATGTTGTGTGGCTACGGGGAGTGTTGTTGGAGAAGGCTCATTTGCATTCTTTGCTTGATCCTTTTAATGGTTTCTTGAGTTTGATTGGACTTGAGTTGGTTTCCCTATTCACGATAATTTAGGTTGACTTTCTTTCCCAGCATTGATGAGCTAATGATCTTAAGATGCAAATATTCATGGGCCATTATTCACCGAGTTTCGAACCTTTGCTACTTGACCTCGGGATTTCTCGGTTATAGAAAATGACCAAATATTCATGTAAATGAGGTTGAAATAGTTAATAAACTGGCCATTATTCTCATTCAATAGTAACCTTGAGAAATAGAGCCTGAGGAGTTTTTTTATATTGCATTTAGAAGGGTTTAAGTGGAGCAATATGGATAGCAAGAATTCATAGAGCTGACCGCATCTAGGGGCGACCTTACAATTGTACATGATGGGCTATCTATAGATGATTTATGTATTGGATTGTGTCTCCCTTATGGTAGTTATTTGTTGTTGTTGTTGTTGTCTGATATTATTGCATGCTATTTTCTTTATGGTTCTTATGTTTAGATAATTATTTACGCTATTTCTGTTGAAGTTACTAATGCTCTTTTGTTTTTGTTTTTCCTTTCCTTCACTGAGCCGAGGGTCGATTGGAAACAACCTCTCTGCCCTTACGGAGTAGGGGTAAGGCCTGTCTACATATTACCCTCCCCAAACCCCACTTTGTGGGACTATACTGGGTAGTTGTTGTTGTTGTTGTTGTTGTTGTTGTTGTTATTGTAGATGCAATGATTGATCTAACAGGGGAATTGCACATTCTGTAGTTATCTTTTGTAACACTAGCTCAATGCAAGTTTACCATCTATAATATTTTTCCATTTCTTATCAAAAGACAATCTTTATTATGTAGTATATAATATCAAAGACTTTCTAAATTTTTTGCATAGTTAATCTTTCTTTCCTTTATGTTTTTTGTGGACCCTTTCTTCTCCTTATTTGTTTGTGAAACTATTCAAATGTATGATCAGTTTAAGAGTATATATATCTATATGTATACACACACATACATACGTACTTTTAGGTCATTTTCAATTAACAGATCCTGCTTAAATGGATAGATAACTGTATTGTAAGATTTCCCAAAGAAGAAATTACAAATAAAAAAGCAAAATTGCTTAAATGAGCTACTTAGACAAATAGATGAATATCTATTAATTTTGGCTCAGGTAATGATAGCGACCTATGTTGTTTGAACTCTTTAAAAAATCACAGCCGCACCCGTGTTGATCTGACACGATATGTGTATGGATGTGGAATCCATACCGGATTTCGTAAACTTACCTTTGGTGCTTTGTCTACATCTATGACCAAGAAGTATCGATTGATTGGGTATTTGGTTTGGGTTTTGGGTTTATGTCCTATATATAATGATATAAAATATGAGAGCGCTTTGCTGTTACACGACATGTGCTTATAATTTTTTTTATAAGGTAAATTGTATTAATCAAAAGGGAAAAAATTTCCGTATACAAGAAGTATACCAAAAAGTAGAGAATCTATATCAGAACACACCCAATCATCTTTTATACAAATAGGGGCTATATGAGTGCACCATAAAGCGATCAAAGATAAAAGACTATTCTTAAGATGTGAAAAAGGAGACTCATTCCCCTCAAAAGCTCTCATATTTCTCTCTCCCAAACTATTCACATGAGAGCTAACGGGGCGAACTTACACACCTTTTCCTTTTTTCTTCTACGGAAACCGGCCCAGCTATATAACATTTCTTTTATAGTGCCTGGCATCACCCATTGAATACCACAAAGATTTAGGATTGCCCTTCACAAACCCGAGGACGTAAGGCAATGCAACAAAAGATGATCAACTTCTTCCCCTGAGCTTTTACACATGTAGCACCAACTAAAAGATGATCAACTTCTTCCCCTGATCTTTTACACATGTAGCACCAACTAACAAGTGTAATTCCTCTCTTTCGCAGATTTCAGCAATCAAGATCAGTCCCCTCGCCGCTAGCATGCATACAAGCACACCTTCGTGGGCGCCTTAAGAATCCAGATCGAAGAGTATGGAAAAGTGGCCTCCTCTCTTACACATACTCTGGTAAAAGGATTTTATGGTGAACAACCATCGCCACGCAACCCCCATCTCCAAGAATCACAAGATGGGTGGGGCCTGTCTTGCTCATATAGCAAGGCCGACAAATATTGGAGCTCCGCAATATCCCAATCTTGCATGTTTTTTTTAAAGGAAAGGTCCATACTACCCCACTTCATGCTCTTTGCGAAGTTGTTGAACTATCAATTTCTTCTGGTTTGAAGCTCTGAAGACGTGGAGAAAGAGACCCTGAGAGTATCCTCTCCAAAACACCTATGATTCCAAAAGCTGATTCTCCTTCCATTTCCCAACCTAACCTGTAAGTGATGTTGCAATTGAAGGCTTCTCAATTTTTCATGATGCTCCTCCACATGCCACATTCGAAAGGTGCTGTGATTGCCTTGGTCCTCCAAACTTCTCCCGTAGAATCGTACTTTTTTACTATGACCTTCCTCCATAGAGCATGTTCTTCTACTCCGGATCTCCACAACCACTTCTCCAACAAAGCTCTTTTGAATACCCTAAAATCTTTTACTCCAAGTCCACCCCACTTCGTTGGGGAAGTGATTGTTTCCCAATTCAGAGGGAAATCATGACCGGGATAGCGAACCGAAAGCTATGGAACTTGGGTGTGGGTCTTTTGTCGAAATGGAATGGCTTTTCTTTTTCTCTTTTTATTTATTATTTATCGTGAATGGGGGAATCATTACACATAGTATGCCCGATCAACATATTTTTTGGTTTTAAACCCCGTAACTCTTCCTCAGCCAGGCTTGGGCAGAATAGCAGAGCAAGTATTAGTAGCATAAAAAAAAAGCCTTCCGCGTTATTAATATCTTTGCTCGCGACAATTGTGACCTCCCGGGAGAATCGATGACTGCATCTTTGCCCACAGGAGTTTGCAACAGGGACAAGTAATAGGTGGGCATACTCGATATAGTGCTTTTAATAAGCACTTCCTTACCGCCTTTTCACTAGTACCGTTTCCGTAGGACTGCTAATCTTTTATCAACCATTTCGATCACTGGATTCCAACCGTAGTATCCTTATGCAAAGCGCCCAATGGGAGACCCATGTAAGTAGTGGGAAGAGAACCCATCTTAAATGTGAGAATATAAGACAAAGCATCGATGTTAGCAACCTCACCTACCGGAAAAATCTCACACTTGTCGATGTTGATTTTGAGTCCTGATAGTATTTGATACCACTGTAGAACCTGCTTCAATGAGGTCAACTGATTCATATCGGCATCACAGAAAACCGGGGTGTCATCCGCAAAAAGCAAATGAGAGACTCTTCGGGAACTGAGCACTCCGACCGGAGTTGAGAATCCTCTCAAGAAGCCTCCGCCCGCCGCACGATCCATCATTTTACTCAGAGCATCGATTACTAGAATGAATAGCATGGGGATAGGGGGTCACCTTGCTTGAGACCCTTGGAGCTGCCAACGAAACCACACAGGCTAGTATTAACCAGGACAGAGAATCTGACTGAGGAAATCCAGAACTTGATCCATCCCGTCCATCTTACCCCAAACCCCATCGGCATCATAATGAAATCCAGGAATTCCCAATTGACATGGTCGAAAGCCTTCTCACGGTCCAACTTCCATATTAAGCCGGGTTCTCTATTTTTCCTTCTAGAGTCTACAAGTTCATTTGCCACCAAAGTGCGTCCCGGATCTGCCTACCTTCCACAAGCGCATTCTGGGAAGACGAAACATACACGTCAAGAACCTTCTTGAGTCTATTGGATAGCACTTTAGAAATAATCTTGTAAATGCTCCCCACGAGACCAATAGATTTGTAATCTCCAATACAAGATGCACCTTCTTCCCTTATGCACAATGGTAATAAAAGAAACATTTATGCTACTCCCGAAAACACCATTCACATGGAAGTATTTAATGGCTTTCATCAACTCCCCTTTTAGTGGTGTCCCGATAGAGCTGGAAGAAGGCCAAGGAGAAAACATCATGCACGGGGCCTTATCACCAGCACAACTCGACACAACCTCGTGCTTCTCCTCCCCCTCGAAAGCGCTTTCTAGCCACTCATGGTCTCCTTTCCCTATGTGATTGAACTTTGTTTCCCCCAAAGTAGGCCTCCAACTAACTTCCTATTTATATAAGTTCTCATAAAACCCTACTATCGCCCCTTTTGCCTCCTACTCTCCCTTAATCCTCACACCATCCACAACTAAGGATCTATGAAGTTTACAACCGCAATTCGGTGGAAAAACTTGGAATTCGAATCCCCTTCCTTTAACCAGAGCGCTATCGATTTTTGTCGCCAACTAGTCTCTTGAGCAATTGCTACCTCGACCCTTTCCCTCTTAACCTCCCCTAGTCTCACATTCATCTAACTTCGTCGCCCCTTCCCCTCTCTCTAATCCCCTCAATTCATGCAAAAGCTCCCTAATTTTAACCTCTACCCTCCCAAATACCTCCTTATTCCACCTAATAATATATCCCTTGAGCAATTTAAGTTTCTTCAAAAGACGGAATGAAGGTGTCCCTAATACCCCGTAGCTTGTCCACTATTCTTTCACTTTGTCACCAAATCCTGGCACTTTCAACTACATGTTCTCGAATTGAAAATGAGCACGCACCCCCTCCCCTACATCCATCTAGCAAGATATGCAAATGATTCAAAGTCAGTCTAGGTAAAGGAATCTGCATCACATTCGGCCCCAACTCATACCAAGAAGGCGATATCAGAAATCTATCAAGTCTAGACCTTGAGTTGGAATCCTCCTCCCTGGCCCAAGTAAACTTTTCCCCTGACAGAGGAAGATTGATGAGAAAGTGATCATTGATGAAGTCAGAAAACTCCTTCATGGCCCTCGAAATCAGACTATCTCTCCTCTAGAAATCTAATAGTGTTGAAGTCTCCTCCTAGAACCCATGGAATGTCCCATTCTCCCCGTAACATTGGCCAGTTCCTCCCAAAAAGACACATTGGACCCTTCTCTTACTGGTCTGTACACTCCCCCAAATCCCCACTTTACCCCACTCACCCTATCTTTAACAAGAGCTGCTAAAGAAAAAACTCCCTTCTTCATCTTCTTTACCTCCAAGCTTTTATCATCCCACATAAGAAGAATGCCCCTGACACTTCCCGCTGCTGGGACCTAGTCATATTTTACCCAACTACCTCCCCAAACACATTAAATTTTATTTATTTTAGTTCAATTTAGTTTATCGAGATATATACTTATATATGCCATAATACTCCATATGTTTGTTGGCCATATTCCAGCACCCATATTTGCACTCGGATCCATATCCCTAATCTTAGAATTTATGTGATGAAGAATCCTACCTCTATATCCACACTCATATTGGGTACCCATACCCGAGCCCGAGCAACATAGCATCGACCAAACAAATCCACTTAGCCATTATCTGAGATAAAGAAGATATACTTAAGAATAATTGGCATGTCCTGTGGTCTTTACAATGTCGGCTATAATATTATGAGTAGTAAGACTTCTGCCTTAGGCCCCCAAATTTGAGGGGCACTATTTTTTAAAAATAATAGGTTTATAGGTATTTAAAAATAATATTTTATATTTTTAACACAAAAGTAGAGTTTTTAATATAAAAGGAAAAAAGGGCTCTTTAAATATATAAATAAAGTAATAATTTGACTTACTTAAAAATGGCTAGATGAATAGATTTTCCAACGTTTCAATTTTCCACTTGTTACTCTCCCATTAGTTAACATGTCAAAATTTTACTCTCCCTTTCTTAATTTGTCCAACTCAATCTTTCTTTTCCTCAATCTCTTCATATTTCAGATACCCCTACATATTTTCTTTCTCCAAGATTTTATTACTTACCTTCTCCCTTTCTTAATTTGTCCAACTCAATCTTTCTTTTCCTCAATCTCTTCATATTTCAGATACCCCTACATTCTTTCTCCAAGATTTTATTACTTACCTTCTTTCTCCAAGATTTGATTAGTTCTAAGTGTTCAACAATACTTTTAAACTTCCAATAGTTCTATACTTCTATTGCTTGATAAAATCTTATCTAAGATCAACAATATCTCAAAAAAGATTAAATAAGTTGGCTATATTATCAACTAAAAAAGAATTATTAGAGAAAATGGATAACGAAAAAGATTATTAATAACTTTGTATCTCAAAAAGTTAGAAGAATAGACTTCACATAAACACATATCTTATAACTTTCTTTCAAAAATTCAGACCTCATGTTAAACTTTGGCTTTAGCCCCGCATGTGCTTGAACCGCCCCTGGATCTTGATCTTAACTGTACGTAACCCAAGAGAAACCAAACAAACCTATCTTTCAAAAAAGGAGAACCAGGAAATGGGAAACCAGCACAAATGATTTTGTTAAAAGTCCAGTCTGGTAATGGTTACCTGGAAAAGGCACTGATAGTGGATTAGCTTTTCGGGAATTCACCTTTCATATTTGACATGGTTTGACGGTTTTAGAATGGGATTGTTCAACTTGAGTACATATTTTAATTTATAAGCTATTATAAATGCTCATAGGATTGAAAACATAGTCCTGCTTCTAAGGTCTATATAGTTTGAATAGTTCATTATGTCATGTAGCGATTAATATTTAGTATATAATGTGTATATATTTTTGTCATATATATATATATATATTCTCTTCATTCATGTAGTACATATTTCTAAATACTATTTTGGTGCTTCTGACTATATGGTAACTCTTTCCTCTAAGCAATCTATGAGGGGATTCAATTAGTAAGCAATTGCAATTTGAGTTTCTCAAGCCAAGTCCATTAGGGAAGTAATTTGAGCAACTTATATTGGTGTCTTCAATCATTAGGGTGAGTATTCATCTACCATTTTCCCTTGTTAAAGAGCAGAACTTTCTCAGTGAGCTGGTACAATCTTGAACCAGTGTTATAGAGGTTATGAGAACTTACTTTCAACATTCTTTTTTAAAATCTTTTTGCAGTTCATTTTGTGTCATCCAACAAAACTTTAAACGATAAACGATAACGCCAACTTTTATATTACATCATCTCAAGTCATTCATTATGCAGTTTAGCAACATCTCTATCAGCACGATGTTATACACCTTATGGCGTATGGGCCTGTGAAAGCTAGTGTTGTACACAAGCATGTTGATAAATTCATTTGGACTGGCTCATCCTTCAAATTAACCTCTTTGAACTATAAGATGAGAAAACTTTCTTAGCTTGATGTAGTCTGTTTCCTTTTCAAGTCCCTATGACTTGTGATTGGGATTTGTTTACCTGTATAAGTTGCTGCTCACAATGATCTAACAACAACAACAACAACAACTACCCAGTATAGTCCCACAAAGTGGGTCCGGGGAGGGTAATATGTAGACGGGCCTTACCCATACCCGAAAGGGCAGAGAGGCTGTTTCCAATCGAGCCTCGGCTCAGTGAAGGAAAGGAAAAACAAAAACAAAAACAAAAACAAAAACAAAAACAAAGAAGCATTAGTAACCCCAGCATAAATAACTATCTAAACATAAGAACCATAACTAAAATAGCATGCAATAATATCATACAGTAACTACCATAAATAACTACCAAATAACTACTATAAAGGAGACACAATCCAATACTCACAATGATCTAACTTAATTGGAATATGATTTGTTTTGTTTTTTTATGTGGATTGGAAGAACTCATAGAACTTCATTTTTCCCCAATGATCTGTGTTTTGAATTAGACTTCATAAAGAATTATTGCCCCATCTTCTAAAAAATGTCAGGCATACAGAGGTTTTAATATTTTTTTTTGTGCAGAATGAAGCTGTCTTGAGGGCATGTTCTGAACCACCTCCATCCGAAACTACCGAGGTAGATGCTGGACAAACAAGTAATGTGCAATTAAAAACCAGTAAGAGTTAGCTCAGAAAGAAGTGACCGGGTATGAGGAGGTAAAATGAACTCTGGGTGACAGAGCTGCTTGCAAGGTCTTTATTACACTTGGTCAACTACATTAGTGTATGCTTAACCTGTTAGCCTACTTTGTTAGTATGAAGTGAACTGATTTGGATGTCTCAGGTTACTCTAGATCAAATTACACTTTTCTTAGCTTAGCTGTACTGAGTATTTAAATCTGTGACAAATTAAATCAAATGCAATCTATGGTGTTTCTGTTTGTGTTTGATCACAAGCTTGTTTGATGATGACCTGGAGCGCGTTCTAACATTTCCTTCATTGTTTTGCTAGGGTGTTTTGGTCCCTCTACAGTAGCAAGTGTTGGCCATTTAGTTTGAAATGGATGTTGAAATTTGGTTAATCAATCTTATGAGTCTAAGCCATAAAATAGGTAAGATACTGGATCTTCCGTTTGGATAGTGTGGTCCATCACGATATTAGAGAAAATGGATTTTTACCTATACATCCCATATAGCAAACCTTATTACCATTATTATGCCTTGTTTGGTTATTACCCTCATATTCCAACCAAAAATGTACCAAATGAAATTTTGCTGATCTTGCAGCCTACAATAACGCCTGTTATTAAGGCTCCACAGTATGCTAAATATTTTGTCGCCTAAAATAGTGCCTGTATTTAAGGCTCCCAATTAATCTTTGATTTTGTACCAATTAAATGCTCAATCAAAAACGGTAAAATCTCATATACAACGTGAATCTCTCCTCTTTTCTGTTTCGAATCTCTCCTCTTTTCTGTTTCGAAAATCAGTCATTCTTCCATTGAAAATCAGAATTTGTAGTTATTCCGTGATAGTCAGGTTTGAAAATTAGAAATTGTAGTTCTTCCGTGATTGCCAGTTTCGAAAATCTTTCTTTTTTCTACATCAAATACTGAAAATCATAAACGACACCGTGATAGTCAATCAGTACGGAGATTCTACAATGTCAAAAATTCCGATAATGCTGAAATGTAATGGTTATTGGGATAACTATGGCAGATTTCGAGATTTTGAAGTTGATGCCATTTTGGTTGATGATAATGCAAGCTACGAAATTCTCAAGTCTACAATTGCAGAACAATTATCGATTGATACATCGGATAAAATTGTAGAAATAAAATACATTGTGAATGATAATTGTCCTCCGTTGCAGATTAGGAACGATATGGGTGTTCGTGTATATATGGAAACCAAAAGAGAGAATAAAAACTTAGGTTCGTATCCCTTATGTATTTGCGTAAGAGATTTCAATACGGAATTGGCAATCACCAATGAATGCCCCATCAATATAGGTAAGTTTGCTTCGAAACCGAAATCTGAGATTTTTGTGTTCTCTAATCAACTACAATTTGACGCCATTTATCTATAAGGAAAATATAATGTGAATGTATTTTCTGCAGGTTCTTCAGGATCATTAAGGTTAATAGAAATTCCATCTTCACCAGCTATTGAGGAATATCAAAGTGAAATAATAAATGAATCTTCTCAAACATGTATTGAAGAAGGACAAGTGTACCAGGACAAGAAGGCGATAGTTGCTGCAATGAAGAATTATCCAGTTATGCAGAAGTTCAAGTTCAGAGTGAAAAGATCAAGTTGTAGAAGGTATGTGGTTAGTTATTGATTTGAAAAACTACTGTATTATTTTTATGTAGGCAGTTGTAGTTAATTGTAGTCAATTGTAGTTAATTGTAGTCAGTTGTAGTTAATTGTAGTCAGTTGTAGTTAATTGTAGTAAGTTGTAGTTAATTGTAGTCAGTTGTAGTTAATTGTAGTCAATTGTAGTGACATGAAAGCCAGTTTGTAGGTAATTGTAGTCAGTTGTAGTTAATTGTAGTCAATTGTAGTTCATTGTAGTTAATTGTAATCTTTAATAAATATGTCTGAAAATTGAATTTTTTTGTAGCTACTGGCTTGTATGTGTTGCTGAGAACTGCAAATGGCATTTCAAGGCAACGTCTATTCATGATTCATCATTGTTCAAGATAAGAAGTTTTAGCCGACAACACACATGTTGCCGAATGGACGAAACATTCATAAAGCGCAAATGTACTGCAACAGTAGTTGGTTGCATTGTCGTTCCAAAGTTTTGTGATCCTAAGACTGTTTACACGCCAAAGGACATACAAACTGACATGTTATCCGAACATGGAGTCAACCTAAGCTACATGCAAGCATGGAGAGCAAAGGAAAAAGCATTACAGTTTCTGAGAGGGAATCCGTGTGACTCGTACAACAGATTACCAAAATATTTTTATATTCTTGAGAAGAATTATCCTGGTTCTGTTGTTAAATTGAAGAAGGCAGCAGATGATTGCTTCTTGTATGCATTTGTTGCTCTTTGTACATCAATAAATGGTTGGCAACATTGTAGGCCGATAGTAGTGGTTGATGGGACATTCTTAAAATCAACATATAGGGGTATTATGCTGACAGCAAGCACCATGGATGCAACAGGTAATAGATGTAATAATGTTGTAGTTATAATGTAGTTAGTTTGTATTTATATAAATCAATGTAGTTAAATTGCCTAAATTCTCCATATATATTTGTATTTAATAGTTAGTTTCATGTTATGTCTACAAATTATAGGTTCTATTTTGCCCTTGGCATATGCTGATGTTGATTCTGAAAACGACGCGTCTTGGAGGTGGTTCTTTGAACAATTCAAGGAGGCATATGGTGAAAGACTTTCTATGTGTGTTGTCTCAGATAGGCATGAGAGTATATCGAAGGCAACATTAGTTTCCTATCCGGGAATGGCACACTACTTTGCAACTAATTGTAGTGACGTGAAAGCCAGTTTGTAGGTAATTGTAGTCAGTTGTAGTTAATTGTAGTCAATTGTGGTTCATTGTAGTCAGTTTGTAGGTAATTGTAATCTTTAATAAATATGTCTGAAAATTGAATTTTTTTGTAGCTACTGGCTTGTATGTGTTGCTGAGAACTGCAAATGGCATTTCAAGGCAACGTCTATTCATGATTCATCATTGTTCAAGATAAGAAGTTTTAGCCGACAACACACATGTTGCCCAATGGACGAAACATTCATAAAGCGCAAATGTACTGCAACAGTAGTTGGTAGCATTGTCGTTCCAAAGTTTTGTGATCCTAAGACTGTTTACACGCCAAAGGACATACAAACTGACATGTTATCCGAACATGGAGTCAACCTAAGCTACATGCAAGCATGGAGAGCAAAGGAAAAAGCAATACAGTTTCTGAGAGGGAATCTGTGTGACTCGTACAACAGATTACCAAAATATTTTTATATTCTTGAGAAGAATTATACTGGTTCTGTTGTTAAATTGAAGAAGGCAGCAGATGATTGCTTCTTGTATGCATTTGTTGCTCTTTGTACATTAATAAATGGTTGGCAACATTGTAGGCCGATAGTAGTGGTTGATGGGACATTCTTAAAATCAACATATAGGGGTATTATGCTGACAGCAAACACCATGGATGCAGCCGGTAATAGATGTAATAATGTTGTAGTTATAATGTAGTTAGTTTGTATTTATATAAATCAATGTAGTTAAATTGCCTAAATTCTCCATATATATTTGTATTTAATAGTTAGTTTCATGTTATGTCTACAAATTGTAGGTTCTATTTTGCCCTTGGCATATGCTGATGTTGATTCTGAAAATGACGCGTCTTGGAGGTGGTTCTTTGAACAATTCAAGGAGGCATATGGTGAAAGACCTTCTATGTGTGTTGTCTCAGATAGGCATGAGAGTATATCGAAGGCAACATCAGTTTCCTATCCGGGAATGGCACACTACTTTTGCAATTAATTGTAGTCAATTGTAGTGACGTGAAAGCCAGTTTGTAGGTAATTGTAGTCAGTTGTAGTTAATTGTAGTCAATTGTAGTTCATTGTAGTCAGTTTGTAGGTAATTGTAATCTTTAATAAATATGTCAGAAAATTGTATTTTTTATAGCTACTGGCTTGTATGTGTTGCTGAGAACTGCAAATGGCATTTCAAGGCAACGTCTATTCATGATTCATCATTGTTCAAGATAAGAAGTTTTGGTCGACAACACACATGTTGCCGAATGGACGAAACATTCATAAAGCGCAAATGTACTGCAATAGTAGTTGGTAGCATTGTCGTTCCAAAGTTTTGTGATCCTAAGACTGTTTACACGCCAAAGGACATACAAACTGACATGTTATCCGAACATGGAGTCAACCTAAGCTAGATGCAAGCATGGAGAGCAAAAGAAACAGCATTACAGTTTCAGAGAGGGAATCCATGTGACTCGTACAACAGATTACCAAAATATTTTTATATTCTTGAGAAGAATTATCCTGGTTCTGTTGTTAAATTGAAGAAGGCAGCAGATGATTGCTTCTTGCATGCATTTGTTGCTCTTTGTAAATCAATAAATGGTTGGCAACATTGTAGGCCGATAGTAGTGGTTGATGGGACATTCTTAAAATCAACATATAGGGGTATTATGCTGACAGCAAGCACCATGGATGCAGCAGGTAATAGATGTAATAATGTTGTAGTTATAATGTAGTTAGTTTGTATTTATATAAATCAATGTAGTTAAATTGCCTAAATTCTCCATATATATTTGTATTTAATAGTTAGTTTCATGTTATGTCTACAAATTGTAGGTTCTATTTTGCCCTTGGCATATGCTGATGTTGATTCTGAAAATGACGCGTCTTGGAGGTGGTTCTTTGAACAATTCAAGGAGGCATATGGTGAAAGACCTTCTTTGTGTGTTGTCTCAGATAGGCATGAGAGTATATCGAAGGCAACATCAGTTTCCTATCCGGGAATGGCACACTACTTTTGCAATTAATTGTAGTCAATTGTAGTGACGTGAAAGCCAGTTTGTAGGTAATTGTAGTCAGTTGTAGTTAATTGTAGTCAATTGTAGTTCATTGTAGTCAGTTTGTAGGTAATTGTAATCTTTAATAAATATGTCTGAAAATTGAATTTTTTTGTAGCTACTGGCTTGTATGTGTTGCTGAGAACTGCAAATGGCATTTCAAGGCAACGTCTATTCATGATTCATCATTGTTCAAGATAAGAAGTTTTAGCCGACAACACACACGTTGCCGAATGGACGAAACATTCATAAAGCGCAAATGTACTGCAACAGTAGTTGGTAGCATTGTCGTTCCAAAGTTTTGTGATCCTAAGACTGTTTACACGCCAAAGGACATACAAACTGACATGTTATCCGAACATGGAGTCAACCTAAGCTACATGCAAGAATGGAGAGCAAAGGAAAAAGCATTACAGTTTCTGAGAGGGAATCCGTGTGACTCGTACAACAGATTACCAAAATATTTTTATATTCTTGAGAAGAATTATCCTGGTTCTGTTGTTAAATTGAAGAAGGCAGCAGATGATTGCTTCTTGTATGCATTTGTTGCTCTTTGTACATCAATAAATGGTTGGCAACATTGTAGGCCGATAGTAGTGGTTGATGGGACATTCTTAAAATCAACATATAGGGGTATTATGCTGACAGCAAGCACCATGGATGCAACAGGTAATAGATGTAATAATGTTGTACTTATAATGTAGTTAGTTTGTATTTATATAAATCAATGTAGTTAAATTGCCTAAATTCTCCATTTATATTTGTATTTAATAGTTAGTTTCATGTTATGTCTACAAATTGAAGGTTCTATTTTGCCCTTGGCATATGCTGATGTTGATTCTGAAAACGACGCGTCTTGGAGGTGGTTCTTTGAACAATTCAAGGAGGCATATGGTGAAAGACCTTCTATGTGTGTTGTCTCAGATAGGCATGAGAGTATATCGAAGGCAACATAAGTTTCCTATCCGGGAATGGCACTATGCTTTTGCAATTAATTGTAGTCAATTGTAGTGACGTGAAAGCCAGTTTGTAGGTAATTGTAGTCAGTTGTAGTTAATTGTAGTCAATTGTAGTTCATTGTACTCAGTTTGTAGTTAATTGTAATCTTTAATAAATATGTCTGAAAATTGGATTTTTTTGTAGCTACTGGCTTGTATGTGTTGCTGAGAACAGCAAATGGCATTTCAAGGCAACGTCTATTCATGATTCATCATTGTTCAAGATAAGAAGTTTTAGCCGACAACACACGTTGCCGAATGGACGAAACATTCATAAAGCGCAAATGTACTGCAACAGTAGTTGGTAGAATTGTCGTTCCAAAGTTTTGTGATCCTAAGACTATTTACACGCCAAAGGACATACAAACTGACATGTTATCCGAACATGGAGTCAACCTAAGCTACATGCAAGCATGGAGAGCAAAGGAAAAAGCATTACAGTTTCTGAGAGGGAATCCGTGTGACTCGTACAACAGATTACCAAAATATTTTTATATTCTTGAGAAGAATTATCCTGGTTCTGTTGTTAAATTGAAGAAGGCAGCAGATGATTGCTTCTTGTATGCATTTGTTGCTCTTTGTACATCAATAAATGGTTGGCAACATTGTAGGCCGATAGTAGTGGTTGATGGGACATTCTTAAAATCAACATATAGGGGTATTATGCTGACAGCAAGCACCATGGATGCAGCAGGTAATAGATGTAATAATGTTGTAGTTATAATGTAGTTAGTTTGTATTTATATAAATCAATGTAGTTAAATTGCCTAAATTCTCCATATATATATTTGTATTTAATAGTTAATTTCATGTTATGTTTACAATTTATAGGTTCTATTTTGCCCTTGGCATATGCTGATGTTGATTCTGAAAACGACGCGTCTTGGAGGTGGTTCTTGTTGGAAACACGTTCTCAAGGCATTATTCTAAACGTGTGTTCATATTTGTAGGTTTTGATGAATGACAAACTATGCGCAATATGACATATGATGAGGTCCAAGCACAAGCGCGAAATTGATATATAACTAGATTCAAGCACAAGATAAAGATCGAGATTAAGTTTTATATGAGTCGGTATTTAATTGTGATCTTGATCCGACAACTTAAACTCAAGACTTGGCTTCTCTCGTAAAAATACTGTTAACAAATCATGCATATTTAATTTAGAGCAAAATGATTTTAAATAATGCATATTTACTTTTATCAAAATGATTTTTAAACACGCCTCTAAAATCTGGACTAAGATAATCGATTATGTACTTATGATAATCGATTATGTTTAAATCAGCTGCTTGACAATCGATTGTGAACTAATGACAATCGATTGTGTTAAGGCAGTGAGCATCAAAATTTTCAAATCTGCATGACAATCGATTGTGAACCTTATGACAATCGATTGTGATGAGGCAGTGTCCATCAAAGTTTTTCAAAGCTCAAAATAATCGATTGTGAAGCTAATGACAATCGATTGTGAAGAGACAGTGTCCATCAGATTTTTCAAAGTCACAAAATAATCGATTGTGAACTTATGACAATCGATTGTGTTGAGGCAGTGTCTTCCAGACTTTTTCAAAGTTATTAAATAATCGATTGTGAACTTATGACAATCGATTGTCAAGAGGCAGTGTCTAAATTGATTTTTCAAGACTGATATATAATCGATTGTTAACTTAGTATAATCGATTGTATAACTGACCGTTGCCAAAATATTTTCAAATACCGTCAGGTAATCGATTATTGATTTCCTATAATCGATTGTTTTAATTAAAATCTGGAAAGGATTTTTTGAACGTTGCTGAGTAATCGATTGTAGATTGTTGACAATATTGTTTTATGTAAAATCTGGAAAGGATTTTTTGAACGTTGCCGGTAATCGATTATTGATCTTATATAATCGATTGTTATGCGTAAAATCTGGGATTGATTTTTGGAAGAACTGGCAAACAATCGATTGTGGTAACTTGACAATCGATTGTCACTGAGTAATTTCAGCAACTCTTAATTGGCAATTAGGCAACGGTAATACAAGGTTTTTCAACTATAAATACAGCTTCAATTCAGTCTTTTAAGTACAACAACATACAACAACTGATCATACAATTGCTAAAGCTTGCATACTTTATTGCTTATCATTTTATATTCATTACATAAGCTTTTGAGAGCCAAATTCTTGTCAAAAGTTGTTGCGATATTGAGCGTATTCTTTCTACTCATATCTACTCTTAAAGGAGTGTCTTGTTTGAGTGCTAAGTGTTTTTTGTACACTTGAAGGGAAGTGTTAGTCCCTTGTGTTGTAAGAAGGAACTTGTGTTTCCTTGGTTGAAGTCTTGGAGTGTTGTATCTCCGAGCAAAGGTTGTTGAGGCTTGTGTCCTCAAGTTGTAACGGTTTGTTAAGCACCCGTAAGCTTAACAAGTTAGTGGAAATCTTGAGAGAGTCTCTCAGGGACTGGACTAGCCACGGGTTGTGGTGAACCAGGATATATCGGTGCATTTGTTCTAATTTATTTACTTATCGCACTTATTTATTTCCTGCAATTTTTAAATTCCGCAAGTTTACGCTAATTTTATTAAAATGCTATTCACCCCCCCTCTAGCGTTAAGCGTATTATCTAACAATAGGTATCAGAGCCCAACTCTCTGAAGACTTAACCGTTTGAGAGAAATATCTATGGCTTCTACTCGTGATTCTTTTGCAGGAATAGGTGAAGGACAATGCTCCACCCGACCACCGCTATTCGATGGTACAAATTATACATACTGGAAGGAGAGGATGAGAATATTTGTACAATCAAATAGTTTTCATCTTTGGAAGGTCATAATGAATGGAGAACAAATTCCAACCAAGAAGGTCGAAAATGAATGGGTCCCAAAGTCCGAAGATGAATACGATGCGGATGATATCCGAAAGGTGCAAAATAATGCTAAAGCTATTAATTTATTATATTGTGCTGTAAATGCTGATGATTACAGGAAGATATCTTGTTGCACAACGGCGAAGCAAATGTGGGACAAGCTGGAAATTACGTACGAAGGTACGGACCAGGTAAGGGAAGCTAAAATTGATTTCCTAACCCATGCATATGAATTGTTTCACATGAAGGAAGGCGAAAAGGTCGATGAGATGTTTGAACGATTTTCAAAAATCGTAAATGATTTACATGCTCTTAAGAAGACCTTCACGGATAAGGAACTTGTCCGAAAAATTCTCCGAAGTCTCACTCCGGAATGGGGATCCAAGGCCGACACGATTCAAGAATCCATTGGCATTACAAATGTCACCATCGACGCATTAAGAGGTAATCTTAAAACTTATGAATCTACTATACTTAACCCTCTTGTTGATGATCAAAGGAAGCAAAGAATTGCTCTCAAGGCAAGCACAAGCCAACCTCAAAATGATGAGGACGGAGACAACGAGTTCGGACTCGTTATCAAGAAATTTCAAAAGTTCATGCGAAAAGAGTATGAACGAAAGGGCAAAAAGCAAGGAGATCAAATAAAGTGCTATGAGTGCGGAGAAACCGGGCACATTAAATCAAATTGCCCAAATGCTAAAAAGGAGAAGAAACCGTTCAAGAAGCAAAGAGCATACATATCTTGGGGAGGCGACTCCGGTGACGAGTCAAGTGAGGAAGAAGAAGACGAAGCCGCAAATCTTTGTCTTATGGCACAAGAAGACAACAAAGAAGAGGTATGTCAAATTTCTTCCAAAAATTTCTTTTCCCTTGAAGAAATGCAAAATGCTTTTAATGAGTTGTATAGCGAATTTATTAGAGCTTCAAAAACTGTTAAGAGTATAAAAGAAAATGCTTCTTTAAAAGAAAAAGATTTTCAAAAACAACTCTCTCTTAAAGAAAAGGAATTGAAAAACTGATTTTAGAAAATGAGAAGTTGAAAGAGGAAAACAAATTTTTTGGCAAGAGAAGCGCCGACAATCCTGAAAGTTCTAGAAATTGTACTTCTTGCATGCATCTCAAAAATGAAGTAGAAAGGCTTAAGGTCACCTTAGATAAGTTTAACTCTTCTCATATAAATTTGAATGAAGTGCTTGTTAATTTAAAGTCGACCAAGCATGGCATAGGTTTTAGAAACGAGCCTAAAGAGAAAGTTGAAGCCAACCCGCAACCACCTAAGGCTCAACCTAGGATAAATAAAACAAATGCTCATCCTAGATACAACAAACCTAGAAATGGTTTTCATCAATCGCAACCTAGAAATAATCATGCTAGAAATAATGCACATTCTAGGCCAAACATTAGAAAGAGTTTTGAACCTTTTAGAACACCTAGAAATGACTTCCAACCTAGAAACAACTATTCTAGAAATGATGCATATCCTAGAACAAATGGTAGGAGAAATGTTTTTCATGATTTGCGCAATAGTTATATTGTCAAAAATAGAGCAAATGAATTTCGTCCGTCCAATTACTATCAACCTAGAAGGATGAATAATCCTAACGTGACTTGTCATTATTGTAGACGAATTGGACATATTGCTCATGCTTGTTTTACACGACATAGACATAACACTCAATCCCATCACTATGATTTGCCTAACCCCCAAGGACCCAAAATGGCATGGGTACCTAAAACTCATTAATTTGTTTTGTAGGTATGTTTGAAGGGATCAAGTGTATTGTGGTACCTTGATAGTGGATGCTCCAAGCACATGACGGGAGACGAATCCAAATTCCTTCAACTAGAACACAAGGAAGGGGGAAGTGTTATTTTTGGTGATAACAACAAAGTAAAGATTATCGGCATCGGATCGGTCGGTAAGGATGAAATTTCTTCCATTAAGCATATATTACTTGTGAAAGGTTTAAAACATAATCTCTTGAGCAGAAGTCAATTATGTGACAAGGGAAATCTTGTTTTATTTGATTCGGATGAATGCTTAGTTTTTAGACGTAGCGATTTTAAAATTATCCTTCGTGGTTTTAGAATGGATAACATTTATATGGTTGCTCTTGCAAATTATTCACCCGAATATGTGAATTGTTTAATGAGCAAAGAGGATGATTCTTGGTTATGGCATCGTAGAGTAGCTCACATCAACATGCTTCTTTTGAACAAATTGGTTTCACAAAATTTAGTCGTTGGTCTTCCAAATTTGAAATTTGAAAATGACTCTATTTGTGATTCTTGTCAAAAAGGGAAGCAAACAAAAGCATCTTTTAAATCGAAAAACATTGTTTCAACTACTAGACCATTGCAATTGCTTCACATGGATTTGTTTGGACCATCTCGCATTGAAAGTCTTGGTAGAAATCGTTATGCCTTTGTTATTGTTGATGATTATTCCAGATTTACTTGGACTTTATTTCTTGCCCATAAAAGTGATGCTTTTCAAAATTTTAAATATTTTCTTAAACGCATTCAAAACAAAAAGGAAACAACCGTCACTTCAATTAGAAGTGATCATGGGGGAGAGTTTGATCACAATCTCTTTGCGGAATTTTGTGATGAACTTGGTATCGAGCATACCTTTTCCGCTCCACGAACACCACAACAAAATGGGGTGGTGGAAAGGAAAAATAGGTGTCTCGAAGAGATGGCTAGAACCATGTTCGAAGAGGCTAAGATTCCCAAACATTTTTGGAAGAATGCCGTGAGTACCGCATGCTACATTTTAAATGGAGTAGTCATAAGGCCAATACTCATGAAAACCCCATATGAACTCTACAAGGGAATGAAACCAAATATCTCCCATTTTAGAGTATTCGATTGTAAATGTTTTATTCATAACAATGGAAAAGATCAATTGGGAAAATTTGATGTCAAATCCGATGAGAGAATTTTTATTGGGTATTCTTCACATAGCAAAGCATATAGGGTATTTAATAATAGAACCCAAACTGTGGAGGAATCCCCTCATATTGTGTTTTCCGAAAGTAATGCTCGCTTGGCGAGAGAGGATTCTTGTTCTGATCTTGCAGGTATTTTAAATAGTTTAAAAGACAAAGTACAAGAAGAAACTCCTAAGGAAATTCAAGATGAAATCTTGGAACAATCAACGGAGGAAACGCCACAATTGGAGAAAGAAACGAAAATGCCTAATGACTGGAGGACAATCAAAGATCACCCTCTCGAACAAGTAATTGGCGACGTCGGAGAAAAGGTAAGTACCCGAAACTCTCTTAAGAACACCTCAGGACACACTTCTTAAGAGATCACGTTCTCATTGCATTATTTCGCTACAAATTACTGACTTGAGCGTCGGAGACGTCTAATTCTCTTTTGCAGGTATCACCCTAAAGCAAGGGGGAATTATAAAGAAATGGCATAGAACAATCGATTGTTACAGCAAATAATCGATTATTTTACTGTGCGGACAATCGATTAGCAAGTATCACTAATCGATTATTTATATTTGATGCCTATTATGCATTTGTGTTTAATAATCGATTTTTTAACTATATAATCGATTACCGTCTCAGCCATTGAGTACTGCTTTCCTAAAACAATCAATTGTTTCATAAATATAATCGATTATTTTCCGAGTCTGAAAATCACCGTGCTCACTGTATTACAACAATCGATTATCATAATTCAACAATCGATTATTTTTTGTCAGAATTTCAAATATTTGTTACCGTTTGGGCCCTGCAATCAATTTTGTGTCAGTTTCGAGTCAAGTCAAAATCTGCTCAACAATCGGTTATTTCGTGTCAACAATCGATTGTCTAACGGTCAGTGCAATTTATTTTTACCATTTCTGACTGTTTTGGCTCATAAATTTCTGCAGATTTTCATCATAAATGAAATGCCATTCTTCCCATTATAAATAGGCATCATAAGTCTTCAATTTTATTCACTCAAGCATCAATCTTTGCTCCCAAACTTTCAAAAAATCTTCCAAGTTTCTTACAAAGTTCATTACTACTTTTTGAAAATGTCGGGCAGACACTCTAAACGTTCCCGTTCAGGTAGACAAGGTGCATCTTCTTCTGCTCCTCCACCTCCAACTTTCCCTTATCAAGATGGGTCTATTTTACAATTCAATACTGAAACCGAGCTTACTAGATCTTTGACAAAATTCGAAAAGCGTGACATTCTTCCTCCTCGCTTTTCAACAAGCAAGTATCTTGAATCATATGCCCCTGCTGCAAACATGCTTAAGGAATGTCAACTTCTTGACTTCTTATATCTTACCTATCCTTATATTAATCCTCCATTGATTCAAGCGTTTTACTCAAACCTTCATGAGGATGACGATGGTGAGCTTGTGTCAAATATTAATGGCGTTCAAATTCTTTTGTCCAATGAAAACTTGCATTCCATTGCCCATCTTCCTCGACGTGGCGAAAACATTACTCGCTACATTAGAGAGGCTGGCGCCTTATTTGATGAGAAAACTCTCCTAAACCAAATAGGTCTTACATCTTATGATCCTAATCTATCTACTCGTCGCCCTACTATCACGGGAATGCTCCCCGAGTATCATTTGATTTTCTATTTCATCACCCGAGTCCTCAAGCCGCGGAAGCATAATCATACCACTCTTTCCCAAGAGGACGCTAAGCTCATGCATGCTATTATAACCGGAGCTCACATCAATTGGTGTAAGTTCGTCAAAATTCACATGCGTGATGCCATAGGAGATGATAGACCTCTTCCCTATGCCCTCCTTATTATGAATTTTCTTGAAGCTTCCGGATTCAACACTTCCATCGGTCCTCTCAAAAAGAGCACCAAGAAGTGGGAAATTTCAGAATCCTCCTTTCCCCATGACGGCGATCATGTAGCTCCTGCTCTTCCTCCAACTCGTCGATCGCGTCAGCCTCAAGAACCTTCTCTTCAATCCATTTTCGACCAAAATGCTTCATTGACCACCTCTGTCGGTCAATTGACACATGAGATCCATGGATACTTTGACCATGTTCATTATCCATATGCCGGTCTTGTTCCCTATGAAGCAGTGCCGGATGATGAGGCAGGAAATGATGACGAATAATTTCTTTATTTGTTTTTCCATTTTTATTGTTCTATGTTTTATCGTTCCCGTTATGTAACCGTTTTTTAAAAATAAACAAGTTTTTTTATTATTCTATATTTTTTTGCTAATGGCAAAAGTGGGAAGATAACGGGTATGCACTCTCACTCAATATTTCTCGGCATAAACTGAGGGGGAATTCATATATTGAGGGGGAACAAATTGCATATCTATATACTTGTTGCATATCTTTACTTGTCTTGAATCGTCATTATGAATTGCCTAATATGCATATCCCGCTTAAAGTTTGCCATTATCAAAAAGGGGGAAATTGTTGGAAACACGTTCTCAAGGCATTATACTAAACGTGTGTTCATATTTGTAGGTTTTGATGAATGACAAACTATGCGCAAATTGACATATGATGAGGTCCAAGCACAAGCGCGAAATTGATATTAACAAGATTCAAGCACTAGACAAAGATCGAGGTTAAGTTTTATATGAGTCGGTATTTAATTGTGATCTTGATCCGACAACTTAAACTCAAGACTTGGCTTCTCTTGTAAAAATACTTTTAACAAATCATGCATATTTAATTTAGAGCAAAATGATTTTAAGTAATGCATAATCAAAATGATTTTTAAACACGCCTCTAAAATCTGGACTAAGATAATCGATTATGTACTTATGATAATCGATTATGTTTAAGTCAGCTGCTTGACAATCGATTGTGAACTAATGACAATCGATTGTGTTAAGGCAGTGAGCATCAGATTTTTCAAATCTGCATGACAATCGATTGTGAACCTTATGACAATCGATTGTGATGAGGCAGTGTCCATCAAAGTTTTTCAAAGCTCAAAATAATCGATTGTGAACTTATGACAATCGATTGTGTTGAGGCAGTGTCTTTCAGACTTTTTCAAAGTTATTAAATAATCGATTGTGAACTTATGACAATCGATTGTCAAGAGGCAGTGTCTAAATTGATTTTTCAAGACTGATATATAATCGATTGTTAACTTAGTATAATCGATTGTATAACTGACCGTTGCCAAAATATTTTCAAATACCGTCAGGTAATCGATTATTGATTTCCTATAATCGATTGTTTTAATTAAAATCTGGAAAGGATTTTTTGAACGTTGCTGAGTAATCGATTGTAGATTGTTGACAATATTGTTTTATGTAAAATCTGGAAAGGATTTTTTGAACGTTGCCGGTAATCGATTATTGATCTTATATAATCGATTGTTATGCGTAAAATCTGGGATTGATTTTTGGAAGAACTGGCAAACAATCGATTGTGGTAACTTGACAATCGATTGTCACTGAGTAATTTCAGCAACTCTTAATTGGCAATTAGGCAACGGAAATACAAGGTTTTTCAACTATAAATACAGCTTCAATTCAGTCTTTTAAGTACAACAACATACAACAACTGATCATACAATTGCTAAAGCTTGCATACTTTATTGCTTATCATTTTATATTCATTACATAAGCTTTTGAGAGCCAAATTCTTGTCAAAAGTTGTTGCGATCTTGAGCGTATTCTTTCTACTCATATCTACTCTTAAAGGAGTGTCTTGTTTGAGTGCTAAGTGTTTTTTGTACACTTGAAGGGAAGTGTTAGTCCCTTGTGTTGTAAGAAGGAACTTGTGTTTCCTTGGTTGAAGTCTTGGAGTGTTGTATCTCCGAGCAAAGGTTGTTGAGGCTTGTGTCCTCAAGTTGTAACGGTTTGTTAAGCACCCGTAAGCTTAACAAGTTAGTGGAAATCTCGAGAGAGTCTCTCGGGGATTGGACTAGCCACGGGTTGTGGTGAACCAGGATATATCGGTGCGTTTGTTCTAATTTTTATTTCGTGCACTTTTTAATTTTCGCAAGTTTACGCTAATTTTATTAAAACGCTATTCACCCCCCCTCTAGCGTAAAGCGTATTATCTAACAGTTCTTTGAACAATTCAAGGAGGCATATGGTGAAAGACCTTCTATGTGTGTTGTCTCAGATAGGCATAAGAGTATATCGAAGGCAACATCAATTTCCTATCCGGGAATGGCACTATTCTTTTGCAATTAATTGTAGTCAATTGTAGTGACGTGAAAGCCAGTTTGTAGGTAATTGTAGTCAGTTGTAGTTAATTGTAGTCAATTGTAGTTCATTGTAGTCAGTTTGTAGTTAGTTGTAATCTTTAATAAATATGTCTGAAAATTGGATTTTTTTGTAGCTACTGGCTTGTATGTGTTGCTGAGAACTGCAAATGGCATTTCAAGGCAACGTCTATTCATGATTCATCATTGTTCAAGATAAGAAGTTTTAGCCGACAACACACATGTTGCCGAATGGACGAAACATTCATAAAGCGCAAATGTACTGCAACAGTAGTTGGTAGCATTGTCGTTCCAAAGTTTTGTGATCCTAAGACTGTTTACACGCCAAAGGACATACAAACTGACATGTTATTCGAACATGGAGTCAACCTAAGCTACATGCAAGCATGGAGAGCAAAGGAAAAAGCATTACAGTTTCTGAGAGGGAATCCGTGTGACTCGTACAACAGATTACCAAAATATTTTTATATTCTTGAGAAGAACTATCCTGGTTCTGTTGTTAAATTGAAGAAGGCAGCAGATGATTGCTTCTTGTATGCATTTGTTGCTCTTTGTACATCAATAAATGGTTGGCAACATTGTAGGCCGATAGTAGTGGTTGATGGGACATTCTTAAAATCAACGTATAGGGGTATTATGCTGACAACAAGCACCATGGATGCATTAGGTAATAGATGTAATAATGTTGTAGTTATAATGTAGTTAGTCTGTATTTATATAAATCAATGTAGTTAAATTGCCTAAATTCTCCATATATATTTGTATTTAATAGTTAGTTTCATGTTATGTCTACAAATTGTAGGTTCTATTTTGCCCTTGGCATATGCTGATGTTGATTTTGAAAACGACGCGTCTTGGAGGTGGTTCTTTGAACAATTCAAGGAGGCATATGGTGAAAGACCTTCTATGTGTGTTGTCTCAGATAGGCATGAGAGTATATCGAAGGCAACATCAGTTTCCTATCCGGGAATGGCACTATTCTTTTGCAATTAATTGTAGTCAATTGTAGTGACGTGAAAGCCAGTTAGTCAGTTGTAGTTAATTGTAGTCAATTGTAGTTCATTGTAGTCAGTTTGTAGTTAGTTGTAATCTTTAATAAATATGTCTGAAAATTGGATTTTTTTGTAGCTACTGGCTTGTATGTGTTGCTGAGAACTGCAAATGGCATTTCAAGGCAACGTCTATTCATGATTCATCATTGTTCAAGATAAGAAGTTTTAGCCGACCACACACATGTTGCTGAATGGACGAAACATTCATAAAGCGCAAATGTACTGCAACAGTAGTTGGTAGCATTGTCGTTCCAAAGTTTTGTGATCCTAAGACTGTTTACACGCCAAAGGACATACAAACTGACATGTTATCCGAACATGGAGTCAACCTAAGCTACATGCAAGCATGGAGAGCAAAGGAAAAAGCATTACAGTTTCTGAGAGGGAATCCGTGTGACTCGTACAACAGATTACCAAAATATTTTTATATTCTTGAGAAGAACTATCCTGGTTCTGTTGTTAAATTGAAGAAGGCATCAGATGATTGCTTCTTGTATGCATTTGTTGCTCTTTGTACATCAATAAATGGTTGGCAACTTGTTGACCGATAGTAGTGATTGATGGGACATTTTTAAAATCAACATATAGGGGTATTATGCAGACAGCAAGCACCATGGATGCAGCAGGTAATAGATGTAATAATGTTGTAGTTATAATGTAGTTTGTCTGTATTTACATAAATCAATGTAGTTAAATTGCCTAAATTCTCCATATATATATTTGTATTTAATAGTTAGTTTCATGTTATGTATGCAAATTGTAGGTTCTATTTTGCCCTTGGCATATGCTGATGTTGATTTTGAAAACGACGCGTCTTGGAGGTGGTTCTTTGAACAATTCAAGGAGGCATATGGTGAAAGACCTTCTATGTGTGTTGTCTCAGATACGCATGAGAGTATATCGAAGGCAACATCAGTTTCCTATCCGGGAATGGCACACTACTTTTGCAATTAATTGTAGTCAATTGTAGTGACATGAAAGCCAGTTTGTAGGTAATTGTAGTCAGTTGTAGTCAATTGTAGTTCATTGTAGTCAGGTTGTAGTTAGTTGTAATCTTTAATAAATATGTCTAAAAATTGGATTTTTTTGTAGCTACTAGCTTGTATGTGTTGCTGAGAACTGCAAATGGCATTTCAAGGCAACTTCTATTCATGATTTATCATTGTTCAAGGTAAGAAGTTTTAGCCGACAACACACATGTTGCCGAATGGACGAAACATTCATAAAGCGCAAATGTTTTGCAACAGTAGTTGGTAGCATTGTCGTTCCAAAGTTTTGTGACCCTAAGACTGTTTACACGCGAAAGGACATACAAACTGACATGTTATCCGAACATGGAATCAACCTTAGCTACATGCAAGCATGGAGAGCAAAGGAAAAAGCATTACAGTTTCTGAGAGGGAATCCGTGTGACTCGTACAACAGATTACCAAAATATTTTTATATTCTTGAGAAGAATTATACTGGTTCTGTTGTTAAATTGAAGAAGGCAGCAGATGATTGCTTCTTGTATGCATTTGTTGCTCTTTGTACATCAATAAATGGTTGGCAACATTGTAGGCCGATAGTAGTGGTTGATGGGACATTCTTAAAATCAACGTATAGGGGTATTATGCTGACAACAAGCACCATGGATGCATTAGGTATAGATGTAATAATGTTGTAGTTATAATGTAGTTAGTCTGTATTTATATAAATCAATGTAGTTAAATTGCCTAAATTCTCCATATATATTTGTATTTAATAGTTAGTTTCATGTTATGTCTAAAAATTGTAGGTTCTATTTTGCCCTTGGCATATGCTGATGTTGATTTTGAAAACGACGCGTCTTGGAGGTGGTTCTTTGAACAATTCAAGGAGGCATATGGTGAAAGACCTTCTATGTGTGTTGTCTCAGATAGGCATGAGAGTATATCGAAGGCAACATCAGTTTCCTATCCGGGAATGGCACTATTCTTTTGCAATTAATTGTAGTCAATTGTAGTGACGTGAAAACCAGCTAGTCAGTTGTAGTTAATTGTAGTCAATTGTAGTTCATTGTAGTCAGTTTGTAGTTAGTTGTAATCTTTAATAAATATGTCTGAAAATTGGATTTTTTTGTAGCTACTGGCTTGTATGTGTTGCTGAGAACTGCAAATGGCATTTCAAGGCAACGTCTATTCATGATTCATTATTGTTCAAGATAAGAAATTTTAGCCGACAACACACATGTTGCCGAATGGACGAAACATTCATAAAGCGCAAATGTACTGCAACAGTAGTTGGTAGCGTTGTCGTTCCAAAGTTTTGTGATCCTAAGACTGTTTACACGCCAAAGGACATACAAACTGACATGTTATCCGAACATGGAGTCAACCTAAGCTACATGCAAGCATGGAGAGCAAAGGAAAAAGCATTACAGTTTCTGAGAGGGAATCCGTGTGACTCGTACAATAGATTACCAAAATATTTTTATATTCTTGAGAAGAATTATCCTGGTTCTGTTGTTAAATTGAAGAAGGCATCAGATTATTGCTTCTTGTATGCATTTTTTGCTCTTTGTACATCAATAAATTGTTGGCAACATTGTAGGCCGATTGTAGTGATTGATGGGACATTTTTAAAATCAACATATAGGGGTATTATGCTGACAGCAAGCACCATGGATGCAGCAGGTAATAGATGTAATAATGTTGTAGTCAATGTAGTTAAATTGCCTAAATTCTCCATATATATTTGTATTTAATAGTTAGTTTCATGTTATGTCTACAAATTGTAGGTTCTATTTTGCCCTTGGCATATGCTGATGTTGATTCTGAAAACGACGCGTCTTGGAGGTGGTTCTTTGAACAATTCAAGTAGGCATATGGTGAAAGACCTTCTATGTGTGTTGTCTCAGATAGGCATGAGAGTATATCGAAGGTAACATCAGTTTCCTATCCGGGAATGGCACACTACTTTTGCAATTAATTGTAGTCAATTGTAGTGACGTGAAAGCCAGTTTGTAGGTAATTGTAGTCAGTTGTAGTTAATTGTAGTCAATTGTAGTTCATTGTAGTCAGTTTGTAGTTAATTGTAATCTTTAATAAATATGTTTAAAAATTGGATTTTTTTGTAGCTACTGGCTTGTATGTGTTGCTGAGAACTGCAAATGGAATTTCAAGGCAACGTCTATTCATGATTCATCATTGTTCAAGATAAGTAGTTTTAGCCGACAACACACATGTTGCTGAATGGACGAAACATTCATATGGCGCAAATGTACTGCAACAGTAGTTGGTAGCATTGTCGTTCCAATGTTTTGTGATCCTAAGACTGTTTACACGCCAAAGGACATACAAACTGACATGTTATCCGAACATGCAGTCAACCTAAGCTACATGCAAGAATGGAGAGCAAAGGAAAAAGCATTACAGTTTCTGAGAGGGAATCCGTGTGATTCGTACAATAGATTACCAAAATATTTTTATATTCTTGAAAAGAATTATCCTGGTTCTGTTGTTAAATTGAAGAAGGCATCAGATTATTGCTTCTTGTATGCATTTTTTGCTCTTTGTACATCAATGGTTGGCAACATTGTAGGCCGATAGTAGTGATTGATGGGACATTTTTAAAATCAACATATAGGGGAATTATGCAGACAGCAAGCACCATGGATGCAGCAGGTAATAGATGTAATAATGTTGTAGTTATAATGTAGTTAGTCTGTATTTGTATAAATCAATGTAGTTAAATTGCCTAAATTCTCCATATATATTTGTATTTAATAGTTAGTTTCATGTTATGTCTACAAATTGTAGGTTCTATTTTGCCCTTGGCATATGCTGATGTTGATTTTGAAAATGACGCGTCTTGGAGGTGGTTCTTTGAACAATTCAAGGAGGCATATGGTGAAAGACCTTCTATGTGTGTTGTCTCAGATACGCATGAGAGTATATCGAAGGCAACATCAGTTTCCTATCCGGGAATGGCACACTACTTTTGCAATTAATTGTAGTAAATTGTAGTGACGTGAAAGCCAGTTTGTAGGTAAGTGTAGTCAGTTGTAGTCAATTGTAGTTCATTGTAGTGTGGTTGTAGTTAGTTGTAATCTTTAATAAATATGTCTAAAAATTGGATTTTTTTTGTAGCTACTAGCTTGTATGTGTTGCTGAGAACTGCTAATGGCATTTCAAGGCAACGTCTATTCATGATTTATCATTGTTCAAGGTAAGAAGTTTTAGCCGACAACACACATGTTGCCGAATGGACGAAACATTCATAAAGCGCAAATGTACTGCAACAGTAGTTGGTAGCATTGTCGTTCCAAAGTTTTGTGACCCTAAGACTGTTTACACGCGAAAGGACATACAAACTGACATGTTATCCGAACATGGAATCAACCTTAGCTACATGCAAGCATGGAGAGCAAAGGAAAAAGCATTACAGTTTCTGAGAGGGAATCCGTGTGACTCGTACAACAGATTACCAAAATATTTTTATATTCTTGAGAAGAATTATACTGGTTCTGTTGTTAAATTGAAGAAGGCAGCAGATGATTGCTTCTTGTATGCATTTGTTGCTCTTTGTACATCAATAAATGGTTGGCAACATTGTAGGCCGATAGTAGTGGTTGATGGGACATTCTTAAAATCAACGTATAGGGGTATTATGCTGACAACAAGCACCATGGATGCATTAGGTAATAGATGTAATAATGTTGTAGTTATAATGTAGTTAGTCTGTATTTATATAAATCAATGTAGTTAAATTGCCTAAATTCTCCATATATATTTGTATTTAATAGTTAGTTTCATGTTATGTCTACAAATTGTAGGTTCTATTTTGCCCTTGGCATATGCTGATGTTGATTCTGAAAACGACGCGTCTTGGAAGTGGTTCTTTGAACAATTCAAGGAGGCATATGGTGAAAGACCTTCTATGTGTGTTGTCTCAGATAGGCATGAGAGTATATCGAAGGCAACATCAGTTTCCTATCCGGGAATGGCACTTTACTTTTGCAATTAATTGTAGTCAATTGTAGTGACGTGAAAGCCAGTTTGTAGGTAATTGTAGTCAGTTGTAGTTAAGTGTAGTCAATTGTAGTTCATTGTAGTCAGTTTGTAGTTAATTGTTATCTTTAATAAATATGTCTGAAAATATGATTTTTTTGTAGCTACTGGCTTGTATGTGTTGCTGAGAACTGCAAATGGCATTTCAAGGACACGTCTATTCATGATTCATCATTGTTCAAGATAAGAAGTTTTAGCCGACAACACACATGTTGCCGAATGGACGAAACATTCATAAAGCGCGAATGTACTGCAACAGTAGTTGGTAGCATTGTCGTTCCAAAGTTTTGTGATCCTAAGACTGTTTACACGCCAAAGGACATACAAACTGACATGTTATCCGAACATGGAGTCAACCTAAGCTACATGCAAGCATGGAGAGCAAAGGAAAAAGCATTACAGTTTCTGAGAGGGAATCCGTGTTACTCGAACAACAGATTACAAAAATATTTTTATATTCTTGAGAAGAATTATCCTGGTTCTGTTGTTAAATTGAAGAAGGCATCAGATGATTGCTTCTTGTATGCATTTGTTGCTCTTTGTACATCAATAAATGGTTGGCAACATTGTAGGCCGATAGTAGTGGTTGATGGGACATTCTTAGAATCAATATATAGGGGTATTATGCTGACAACAAGTACCATGGATGTAGCAGGTAATAGATGTAATAATGTTGTAGTTATAATGTAGTTAGTTTGTATTTATATAAATCAATGTAGTTAAATTGCCTAAATTCTCCATATATATTTGTATTTAATGGTTAGTTTCATGTTATGTCTACAAATTGTAGGTTCTATTTTGCCCTTGGCAAATGCTGATGTTGATTCTGAAAACGACGCGTCTTGGAGGTGGTTCTTTGAACAATTCAAGGAGGCATATGGTGAAAGACCTTCTATGTGTTTTGTCTCATATAGGCATGAGAGTATATCGAAGGCAACATCAGTTTCCTATCCGGGAATGGCACACTACTTTTGTAATTAATTGTAGTCAATTGTAGTGACGTGAAAGCCAGTTTGTAGGTAATTGTAGTCAGTTGTAGTTAATTATAGTCAATTGTTGTTCATTATAGTCAGTTTGTAGTTAATTGTAATCTTTAATAAATATGTCTGAAAATATGATTTTTTGTAGCTACTGGCTTGTATGTGTTGCTGAGAACTGCAAATCGCATTTCAAGGCAACGTCTATTCATGATTCATCATTGTTCAAGATAAGAATTTTTAGCCGACAACACACATGTTGCCGAATGGACGAAACATTCATAAAGCGCAAATGTACTGCAACAGTAGTTGGTAGCATTGTCGTTCCAAAGTTTTGTGATCCTAAGACTGTTTATACGCCAAAGGACATACAAACTGACATGTTATCCGAACATGGAGTCAACCTAAGCTACATGCAAGCATGGAGAGCAAAGGAAAAAGCATTACAGTTTCTGAGAGGGAATCCGTGTGACTCGTACAACATATTTCCAAAATATTTTTTATTCTTGAGAAGAATTATCCTGGTTCTGTTGTTAAATTGAAGAAGGCAGCAGATGATTGCTTCTTGTATGCATTTGTTGCTCTTTGTACATCATTAAATGGTTGGCAACATTGTAGGCCGATAGTAGTGGTTGATGGGAAATTCTTAAAAATCAACATATAGGGGTATTATGCTGACAGCAAGCACCATCGATGCAGCAGGTAATAGATGTAATAATGTTGTAAATATAATGTAGTTAGTTTGTATTTATATAAATCAATGTAGTTAAATTGCCTAAATTCTCCATATATATTTGTATTTAATAGTTAGTTTCATGTTATGTCTTCAAATTGTAGGTTCTATTTTGCCCTTGGCATATGTTCATGTTGATTCTGAAAACGACGCGTCTTGGAGGTGGTTCTTTGAACAATTCAAGGAGGCATATGGTGAAAGACCTTCTATGTGTGTTGTCTCAGATATGCATGAGGGTATATCGAAGGCAACATCAGTTTCCTATCCGGGAATGGCACACTACTTTTGCAATTAATTGTCGTCAATTGTAGTGACGTGACAGCCAGTTTGTAGGTAATTGAAGTCAGTTGTAGTTAATTGTAGTCAATTGTAGTTCATTGTAGTCAGTTTGTAGTTAATTATAATCTTTAATAAATATGTCTGAAAATTGGATTTTTTTGTAGCTACTGGCTTGTATGTGTTGCTGAGAACTGCAAATGGCATTTCAAGGCAACGTCTATTCATTATTAATCATTTTTCAAGATAAGAAGTTTTAGCGGACAACACAGATGTTGCCGAATGGATGAAACATTCATAAAGCGCAAATGTACTGCAACAGTAGTTGGTAGCATTGTCGTTCCAAAGTTTTGTGATCCTAAGACTGTTTACACGCCAAAGGACATAGAAACTGACATGTTATCCGAACATGGAGTCAACCTAAGCTACATGCAAGCATGGAGAGCAAAGGAAAAAGCATTACAGTTTCTGAGAGGGAATCCGTGTGTCTCGAACAACAGATTACCAAAATATTTTTATATTCTTGAGAAGAATTATCCTGGTTCTGTTGTTAAATTGAAGAAGGCATCAGATGATTGCTTCTTGTATGCATTTGTTGCTCTTTGTACATCAATAAATGGTTGGCAACATTGTAGGCCGATAGTAGTGGTTGATGGGACATTCTTAAAATCATCATATAGGGGTATTATGCTGACAACAAGCACCATGGATGCAGCAGGTAATAGATGTAATAATGTTGTAGTTATAATGTAGTTAGTTTGTATTTATATAAATCAATGTAGTTAAATTGCCTAAATTCTCCATATATATTTGTATTTAATGGTTAGTTTCATGTTATGTCTACAAATTGTAGGTTCTATTTTGCCCTTGGCATATGCTGATGTTGATTTTGAAAACGACGCGTCTTGGAGGTGGTTCTTTCAACAATTCAAGGAGGCATATGGTGAAAGACCTTCTATGTGTGTTGTCTCAGATAGGCATGAGAGTATATCGAAGGCAACATCAGTTTCCTATCCGGGAATGGCACACTACTTTTGTAATTAATTGTAGTCAATTGTAGTGACGTGAAAGCCAGTTTGTAGGTAATTGTAGTCAGTTGTAGTTAATTGTAGTCAATTGTAGTTCATTGTAGTCAGTTTGTAGTTAATTGTGATCTTTAATAAATATGTCTGAATATTGGATTTTTTTGTAGCTACTGGCTTGTATGTGTTGCTGAGAACTGCAAATGGCATTTCAAGGCAACGTCTATTCATGATTCATCATTGTTCAAGATAAGAAGTTTTAGCCGACAACACACATGTTGCCGAATGGACGAAACATTCATAAAGCGCAAATGTACTGCAACAGTAGTTGGTAGCATTGTCGTTCCAAAGTTTTGTGATCCTAAGACTGTTTACACGCCAAAGGACATACAAACTGACATGTTATCCGAACATGTGGTCAACCTAAGCTACATGCAAGCATGGAGAGCAAAGAAAAAAAAGCACTACAGTTTCTGAGAAGGAATCCGAGTGACTCGTACAACAGATTACAAAAATATTTTTATATTCTTGAGAAGAATTATCCTGGTTCTGTTGTTAAATTGAAGAAGGCAGCAGATGATTGCTTCTTGTATGCATTTATTGCTCTTTGTACATCAATAAATGGTTGGCAACATTGTAGGCTGATAGTAGTGGTTGATGGGACATTCTTAAAATCAACATATAGGGGTATTATGTTGACAGCAAGCACCAGGGATGCAGCAGGTAATAGATGTAATAATGTTGTAGTTATAACGTAGTTAGTTTGTATTTATATAAATCAATGTACTTAAATTGCCTTAATTCTCCATATATATATTTGTATTTAATAGTTAGTTTCATGTTATGTCTACAAATTGTAGGTTCTATTTTGCCCTTGGCATATGCTGATGTTGATTCTGAAAACGACGCGTCTTGGAGGTGGTTCTTTCAACAATTCAAGGAGGCATATGGTGAAAGACCTTCTATGTGTGTTGTCTCAGATAGGCATGAGAGTATATCGAAGGCAACATCAGTTTCCTATCCGGGAATGGCACACTACTTTTGCATGTGGCATATATGGACAAATATAAGGTCAAAATTCAAGAAGGCACATCTACAATTACATGAATTGTACTTTGCTACAGCACAATCATATACTCTGGATGAATTCAATGAAAGGATGATGAAGATTCAGGAGGTAGACCCACGTGTATCGTCTTACCTATATGATATTGGCTATCATAGATGGTCAAGAGTACATGCAACGGTGAATAGAACTTTTACTATGACGTCAAACATTGCAGAGTCTTTGAACGCTTTAACAAAGGAGGCAAGAGAGGTGCCAATATTTGATCTATTGGAGTATATGAGGACTATTCTAGAACATTGGACAAAAGATAAGTTATTGAAGGCAAATAGTACTTTCACATTACTTGGGCACAAATTCAACAAAGAATTGGAAGATAACAATACATTATCCCAGAAACTAAAGGTAATATATTCTTGTTTGGTGCAGGAAAAAAAAACAAAAAAAGTAGTAGCTGTTGAAGTTGTTTCCAGTGTGTTTTTAAAAATGTAGTCAAATGTGGGTAAATGTAGTTAACGTTTATATGCAATATTTCCAGTGTGTTTTTAAAATGTAGTCAAATGTGGGTAAATGTAGTTAACGTTTATATGCAGTATTTCCAGTATGTTTTTAAAATGTAGTCAAATGTGGGTAAATGTAGTTAACGTTTATATGCAGTGTTTCCAGTGTGTTTTTAAAATATAGTCAAATGTGGGTAAATGTAGTTAAGGTTATATGTAGTATTTCCAGTGTGTTTTTGAAATGTAGTCAAATGTCGGTAAATATAGTTAACGTTTATATGCAGTTTGTTTGTAGCTGATTTGTAGTTAACTGATTGTTGCTAACATAGTTAACTTATTGACACCTTATTATTTTCTTTTTGGTCTTGAATTGTAGGTGAGCGCTTCAACAGATCATATACACACTGTGTTAGATGGTGTGAAGCGGTACATTGTATGTTTAGAAAACAAGAAATGTAGCTGTGGACAATTCCAACTTGATGAACTTCCGTGTGTACATGCTTTGGCACCATTAAGGCATAGGAATGAAAGGCCGGACAACTATTGCTCACCATATTACACAACGAAGAGCCTTCTTCTTACATATTAATTGCCAGTTAATCCTCTTCCTGATGAAGCCAAATGGGATGTTCCACAACATATTTTGGATGATGTAGTAAAGCCACCGGCTGGAGATAAAAGGCAGCCAGGTAGACCTCACAAGGAAAGATATAAAAAATTTGATGAAATAAACTCAAAGAAGTACAAGGTGTCAAGTGGCAATTGTGGAGTTGAAGGGCATAACAAAAGAAGTTGCAAGAATGCGCCGAAAAAGACATGAATATAATGTAGCTACAATAGTTATTCAAAATAAATGTTAGTGATCCCAGATTATCGGAATTTATTGTGTAACTGTTATACGTTTTGACGATAATAAAGAAGTTTACTAATATACTTGAGTAATGTAAACTGTTTGCAGATTGTAGTTATAATTTACTGTAAGTGATTTCTAAATGTGTTCTAAACATAATAGATAAAGACAAAAGTTTGTAGATAAAGACAAAACCTTGTAGTTCATATTCATGAACTTTGTAGTTAATTGTAGTTAGTTGTAGTTAATCGTAGTCAGTTGATATATATGTCTGAATAATATTTTTTTTTGTATCTACTGGATGGTATGAGTTGCTGAAAACTGCAAATGGCATTTCTATGCAACGTCAATTCATGATTCTTCATTGTTCAAGACAAGAAGTTTTATCCGAAAACATAACAGTGCAAATGTACTGCAACAGTAGTTTGTAGCATTGAACTTCCAAAAAGTTGTAGTTATGCAATTGTAGTTATATGTAGTATAGTTGTGTAGTTATATGCAATTGTAGGTAAATGTAGTCATTGTACATAAGTAATTTATTCCCACAATTATATAAGAACTGATAGTTATATAAAATGGCAACTGAAGATATTATATATGCTATTAGATAGCTGTTACGGCAAATATGCTATTAGATAGCTCGAATAATCATGTCTAATGTATTCATGAAAAAGTGTTCAGTACAACCAAAGTGACCTAATTCTCTACTTCATGAAAAATTGTTCAGTATTCATGAAAAATTGTTCAGTACAACCAAAGTTCATTACAACAGTATACTCTACTTCTTTCGTTCAACTTTAGTTCTCTCATTCTTTGGCGGTGGACCCTTCCTCCTTGCCAGCCTGCCGGTAACCTCACTCTCACTGATTGAACCATCATTTAGCTTCTTTGTGGCGTAGTCCCACAACAGAGCTCCATAACGTCTACGGTGTTTGTCAATATCAATAAGATCTTCCTTTGGTATAGAAAAATCAGCATTGCTAATATACTCCGCAAAGGCAGCCACAAATACACCACAATCCCTGCAGAATATGAGTATTTTTCATTAAATACAAAACCTTAAAAAATATTTCATTAAACATATGGAAAGGGAGATTAATTTTTTACAGTAAGCCTTCCTTTTGTTGTGGAATCTCAGCAACCATCCATTGTATGTCTAGAGGGTCCGTAACTGGCTTCTCTACGTAGGACTTTGTAGTCTTGAAGTCAATGTCTTTGCGTTTACCGTAGAAACCAGTGCATGACAAATAAAGATGAATAATGACTGAAAATTTTTCAACCAAGGTTTGAACAGTTTTGTTACGCTTTTCCCTCACCAATGAATCATAAACATACAGTTGCCGGTCCTTTATGTCAAACACTAACAACAACCAATGAAAGTTCTCTACAAGGTTAACAGGCATTAGCACATAGTCCACAAGATCTCATGCTGCATTAGCAAGAATTCTATAGTCCATAATGTATTCTCCAATATCATCCTCGGCTTTAACAACAGAATTCCTTTGATCCATTGGAGCAGTAGTGAACTTCTCGTAGATACTTTCAATTTTTGTCTTGAACAAGCAATCGGTTGTTGTAAATCTACATCTGATGTTGGGGCCATATTTCCCCTTTTTTCTCAAATAGTACATTATAACATCAATGTGCTGAAAAAAGTAAAGTGCAATTTATAATAAGTTGTTGTGTGTACAAATAACAGCTACAAAATAACTACAGATAAACTACATTTGTAGTTAAACTGTATTTCAATTTTCTTATATCCAAATGTAGTTATATGTAATTTTAGTTATCTGTAGTTCAAGTCTGTATTTTAATGCAATCTGTAGTTTAAATGTAGTCAGTTCTACTTCTACACCACAAAGACAATAACACTAAGCCAGCTACCAGAGATAATAAGTTGTAGTGTATACAAATAACAGCTACAAAATACAAATAACAGCTACAAAATCTGTAGTTCAAGTCTGTATATTTCAATTTACTTATATCCAAATGTAGTTATATGTAATTTTAGTTATATGTAGTTCAAGTCTGTACATTAATGCAATCTGATGTTTAAATGTAGTCAGTTGTAGTTAAATGTAGTGTTGAATAACTACATATTCATATTATCTACAGTCAGCTTGCTTGACAATAACAGTGAGCCAGCTACCAGAGATATATGGAGGAAAAATGACTGCAGTTCCTATTCATGAAGCCTAAGCAATTAATTACATTTAAACATAATAGATAAAGATAAAACTGCAATGTTAATCAATATACTTACTGTACAATTGAATAATTGTCCGGGGTGAGCAAGGGCGTAGAACCAGTCCTTCTTGTCAATTTTTCGCAACCCAAATCCAACCAAGGATTGAGATGGTTATCCTTCTTCGAATAGAAGTATTTCCTCCTGTAATAATAATAGAATTAAACAAATAACTACAAAAAACAAAAACATTTACAACTTTAAAGTCTAAAAAGGTTCAAAGATATAGAAACAAGTACATACAGACATAAGACATTTAAGCACCATACCTCCTAGATGATTTGTCAGTTCGATGGTATAACCATGTAGTAAAACTATCTATTAGTTCAGGATCAACATCTTCACCAATAAGACTTGTGAATGGGTGCTTTAGGTAAAAAAATTTTGGCCCAAAAGACGTGCTTCCTTCAGTACTGTAGAGTGGAGTGAAGGGTGATCGTGCATGTTTTCCAGGTAACCTTGTTCTTCCTTGATGAACAGAGGTTGAATCAACTTGAATTGGCTCACCATACATCACCATCTGTGAAAGGTTTTCTGGAAGTTCAAAATCGTCCAGTGTCACTCCTTTCTTTTCACATCCTCCACGCATCACTCCAATCTCCTCTTCTTTTTCAACGCATTCTTCGACAACTTCAGTCAAAGTTACACCATGAATTGGTGACTGTGGAACATCGTCTTCAACATATGCTACAAAAATAATGCATATGCTTAAAAGCATTATAACAGTGTATAATCAACTATTTTATATTAAAAACTACATTATTAAACAATACATTCTTTTGCTACATCAGCTGCTTGTTGGAGGTCATCATACAAATCAACTTGTTGTTCAAGTTTTTGAGGAGAAGTGGGAGCTGAAAAGGAAAATTGATTATTTATTAGCAATTCTTGAAGTTTGTATATATGTATGTAGGAATTATGTAGATACCTGTTGTACTGGGGCCTGCACGGAGTTGCGGACCAACATTGAACTGAAAATGTTTGTTTTTGTCTTCTTGATTATGTTCGTTATATTTTGTTGAACTAGCAGCAAACTACATTTTGAGAGGAATGTTTTAGTGTTAGAATAAATTATCATAACTATTATATAGTGTTAGAATAAATTATATGTAAATTTTTACCTTGGACTCATCCAATTCATTTCTCTTGTTGACAGCATTCATTAACCTTTTCAAAGATTCATCTATGAACTCTCGAAGTTTTGAGAGTTCATCAAAAACATCATTCTTTAACTTATCTAACTTTCCATCAACCTAAAAATTAAATATGTATGTTAGTTGGTAAGAATATTCGATTAGTTACACTAAAATAAAAAGAAACTACAATGTCGAAGGAATGAAGGCAAGTGGTACTAAATAATGACTACACAACTGTATTTTCTCACAGTACCTACTCAAGCTTCTGTTCCAACTTCCTGATCTGGCTACTGACAGATTCCATGTCATTTGAGGAATTAGCCTCTTCAGGTTGAACTGTCGGAGAAGCAGCAGATTGGACTTTTGATGGTTGACTAACCTCTTCATCTTCATAATTAATCTTTCTGGGAGATTGAGCGCTCCAATCTCTTCCCCAGATGCAACCATGTTTGAGAACTAAAAGATGGATGAAGACAGTTAAGTAAATTGGAAAGAAAATTGTAGATGTCATGTAGTTACTATAATAGTAATTGAAGAATTATACAAAGGTTAAAAAGAATACCTTGAGCCACTCAGACTTGATGATTTTTTCTTCAAGAACAGTTAGCCAAATCTGTCCCTTTGTAGACGACCATCTTAAAATACGAGGAATAGAGTCAGAGCACCGTGTAGCAAGCTCGGTGCTGACAGAAGAACAACACTCGTATAGCCACACTTGTAAGGCTAACGAGTATCCCCGTATAAGATAAGAATGGACTTTGGGACTGAGATGATGTCTGACAGATTCAACAACTTGCTTGAAAGATTTTGTACCCCATGGGTGCGAATCAAAATGACCTCTTTCTATAAGAAGAAACGTAAACTTGTCTATCAAACTAACATTGTCCTTATCAGAAGAACAAACAAAGAATTCCAACATATACATGATACACAACTGTACAGCATCCAAATCATTTGTCCATGATTTGGATGTCACTACATTTCTCAAAAGCGATTTCTCGACCCAAGATTTGTTAGGGAAATATTTAGTCATTAAATGGCTAACATTACTAGATTGTAACCATAGTCCGATAAACTATCAACACAATTAAAACCAGTTATCACACAAAAATCACTCAAGAAAAAAATTAATTTTTGTCCATTTAAAAGAACGGAAAAGTAGTTGTCACTAGACTTTGATAACTCATACTTCATTAGAAGATGAATTGATTAGTTCTGCATGCAGATTGGGGGCATATCTAATAAATAACCAAAATATATTTTCTTGAAACCACGTAATTAGTTTGGGGATAATAAAGACTTTAGCTGGCTAGGTATCGTTGGATCGCACAAGCTATAGAATCGTATCACACCATAATCAACATTATGTTGAGCATAGTAAGGTCCATTATGCAAACAAAATATATTAATTGTGGTTAGAATGAAGCTAGATTTCAGCATTACAAACTACATTTTACCTAATAACTTCTCAGTAGAAGTTATTTTACAAAAGGTATAACTACAATTTTAACCTACAAACTACATTTTACCTATAAAATTGCAGAACACAGATCTGCCACATCGTGACAGACTATATGAAACTACATTTTAACTACAATTAATAGTTTTAGAAGCATAACTAGAATTTACTTTACAAATTACAAATCAAATAAACTGTAACTACATATATACCCTGACTTATAATCACATATCCAAATAACACTATAAAATTGCAGACCACAGATAAACTACATTGTGACAGAATACATGAAACTACATTCTAACGATAAGTTATTTTACTAAACGCATAACTAAAAATTAATTTACAAATTACAAATCAACTAGACTGTAACTACATATATATCATGTCTTCTAATCACAGTTCCAAACAACACTATAAAATTGCAGACCACATATCAACTACATTGTGACAGACAACATTAAACTACATTATAACTACAAGGAACTATACTGTAACTATAAATTTATTGTGCATGTACAATGTAACTATATTTTATACACTGTATAAAAATCACAGTTCCAAGTAAAAAGTATAGTAAACTACATTAAACTACAAAAACTATAATTAACTACAAATTTGAGTCATCAGTCACAGTTCCAAATAAAAATTACATTAAACTATATTAAACTACAATAAACTACAATTAACTACAAACTCGATCCAACAGTATATTTTGCCAATAAACTACAAATTAACTCCAAAAAACAACAATTAACTACAATTTGTAGAAACAACCCTAATATGTAATAATACAGTATATTTTTACAAAAAACACTTACACACCAAAAAAACAATTGAATTCTATTTTTGGGCAAAAAAATATTAAACTACAAAACATGGAGGAGAAAAAAAATTTGTTTACCTTCAATGAAATTTGTTGTGGAACCAATTTTGTAGGTTTTTTAGAGTGTTTCATCTTTTTTTGTTTTGAGGGCGAATGAGACACCTTTTGAATTTTTTTGTTTTGAACTTTGGGTGAATCGTCCATAAAATCATCATCATCAACCCTAGCTTTTCCCCTTTCGCTTGCGTTGTTTATCGGCTTCTGTTTCTACACCGGTAGCGTCAACATGTTGCAAGTGCTTGGTTCGAATTTCAGCTCTGATTTGTCTCGGCGATGCAAGAACCATATCTTTTCCACTTGCATGGACAGATTGTTGTCTTTTTACTGGAGATTTAGGTGTTAAAACACCCAAATCAAAAGATGGAATATCGGCTACTTTTTGTTGTTTGGGAGTACTATATTTTTTCACCATTTTTGACTATGGATAAGATTTTAGTGACTGAATATGTGTTTTCTTGAGAAAACTTTGAAGAGGGTTTGGAAATGGCGGATGAAATTGAAGCACTAATAGAGAGAAAATGGTTTTGTAGAGGATTTGGGACTTAGATGCAACCGTAGGACTGAAAAAACAATGGCAACCTTCGACAAAGGAGGATGACAATGGAGAGAAGAACTTGAACCAGAGAAATCAGCGAAAACTGTATTGGTAAATAAACGTGGAAGGGGGGGGGGGGGGTGTAATTAAAAAGGGGAAAACGCATCGGTTTTGGAAGAAAGAGAAAAATATGGGGGGGGGGGGGGGGGGTAATTAAAAAAGGGGAAATGCGGTTGGAAGAAAGAGAAAAACGTGGGAAAAAAAAATATGAAAAGATTTTGTTCTACAAATCAAGTCTCTAATAAATAATTGATCCTTAAACCTTAAAAGTAAATTTTGGTACATAAATTGAAACGCGATATACTTAAATGTAATAAACACTAACCTTAAACATGAGTGGTTATAAGATTCGCTATATAGGATGTATATGTAAAAATCCCTAGAGAAAATCAGCTAGCAAAAGTTCATGGGTGTCAAATCCGTTTCAGTTTCCTTCTAAACTGAAAAGGGTAGTGTATCATCTTTGATACTGGAATGGGCTTAACGTTTACCTTAACAAAGAGCCCTTCCATCTTTCTAAATTTTAACCATTGTTTAAAAATATGACTGGTACTAGGCCAAGTTTTGAGCACCTCGATTAATTATTGGACATCCTGTCTAGTTCACAAACATATATAGGTTCGACAAGCATAGGCCACGAGTCTCTAGATTGTTACTCCATAGGTAAATTTTAGCCCATTTATGAAGTTTTTCCAAGAATTTTTAGCTTGATGTCTTTCAATCAGGCGCATGCTTCCTCCTCCTATAGCAGTTTCATGTACAATTCTTTCCTTTCTCACCCAGGTGGTCTCGTTCAAGATTCAATTATTGTGTGCATCTCATTTGAAAAAACTGGAACGGTGGCTTAGGTGTAGAAACAGGAAAGTAGTGGACATATCATTATATCACAGATTTTACTACCCACATGCAAAAAGCCTGTCTTTGTAGATGCTCCCTATTATCCAGTTTTGACCCTCAATCTTTAAGTGTATAGCCTCTTTTGCCAAGCTTATAAATTTAGTTTATTGTGAGAAGTATTCTTTTCTAAAAGTGAAAATTAATTTATATTTGATTACTTAATTTTCAAAATAATTTTGAGTAGTAATTAATATTTGTCTAAATTTTTAATAGCATATTTGGCCTTGCTTCTCTAAATTCAAAACTACTTTTTTTTTCTCAAAGTAAGTGTTTTTTTTTTCAAAGTTGAATTGGTTGGTCAAGCTTTTAGAAAAAAAAGTACTTTTGAGGAGAATCAAAAACAAAGAAAAGCAAAAAAAATAGTTTTTCCTCAAAAGCATTTTTGAAAAAAATACACTTAAAACATCTTTTAAAAGCTTGGTCAAACACTAATCGTTCTTCAGAAATATTTTTTAAATTAATTAGTCACACACAAACTGGTTCTCATCAAAAGTACTTTTGAGAAAAACACTTTCGAAAAAAAGCACTTATCAAAATAAGCTAATTTTTAAAACTTTGCCAAAATGTATGTTTCTCAAAAATGCTTTTAGAGATAAGTTACTTTTTTTTGTTCCTCAAAACTATTTTTGCTTCACATTAAAAGTACTTTTTTTTGTTCCGAAAGCTTGATCAAATATCATAATTTTAGGAAAAAGTATTTTTGCCTAAAAAAAATTTGTCCAAACAAGATATTAATCCAACAATACCATGAACAATTTGATAAATTCTTTTCAATATCTTGATCACATATGCACGAGGCGTAAGGTCCTTATGCCCTGTTAAATTGGCAAAAGTCACAAGTTTGATTTTCTATGAAGTATGTGTCCAGGTTAATTTGCATAAGTCGATTATTTCTCTCTATAGGTATCACGTAATTGTACCTATCCAGGCTTCAGTAAATGGGATGAAATCTTTCAGCATTTTGGTCTCTGTTTGTACTAATTAACCGAAATAAAACAAATAAACACCAATAATTTGTACAGCTTTTTGAAGTGGTTGGTTTGGAACTAGTCAATGTTCCAAAATTACCTTGCCATGTTACTAAAATATCCTTGTACAACCTAGGACTGGGAATAGATACCTTTCTTCAACTATAAGAATTGTCCTAACCAAATGAAGCCATAAAAGCTGTGTTCATTTTTGTGGTCTACTCTGACGGCGCGCCTACGCTATTGACGATGTAAAATACCCAAGCCAGCAATCCACACGACCAATCAAATCCTATACCATCCTATCCTGAAAGAAAAAACCACTTGACATGTGCATGCTAGTGGGATGGTTGAAATTTTTTACATCTAAAACACGCGATTTTGAGTTTGAGCTTTACGAATAAAGAAATTTTTTATACGTTTAACACGCGATCTTGAGTTTGAACTTTACGATTAAAGAAATTTTTTATATGTAACACTTAGCTCTTTAATAGTCTATCTGACACAAATTTAGAATAGTTGAATGAGTAAGCTCAGGACAGTAATCAAATTCTATGCTACGCGGTTCCACACTCACACCCTTCATGAAAGCCATGACAATGAAACATCAATTATATAAATATTCTAAGACTCCCACCCTCTATGAAATGCTTAAAGCCATGATAGTGAAATATCAATTATACATTATTTGTATATATAAGGTGACGTGAAGAACTCCAACAGCCTTAGCTGATTCTAAACCACTGTCAAAAGGAACTCTGGTCGGCAATTTTTTATATCTAGATTTTGCTTCTGAAAGTTAGTGCTTTGTTTTATTCACCCTTTTTTGTTTTTACAAAAAGAAAAATTGACTATCCTCTATTGCTGTTAAGTTAGCTTAATAATACAAGACAACCGCATATGTTTTTCCTGTCAAGTTTTCACTGTAAGCCGCCCATCTTCCACTTAACGCCCACATGGCAATTCTTGATAGGGATTGTGCCCCACTTTGTATTATCTTTTTCTGAAGTATGAGATTATGTCCCATTCAATTAAATAAATCAATCCTTCTTCTTACTGCGCGTGCATATTTCTTCCATTTGAAGAAGAAGAATAAGAGGAAGGATTTGGGCTAACAACAATATATGTTGTATAATATTCTTGCTTAATTAAGTAAAACTTTCAATGTAGTTGGAAGACAGTTGGAGAATCTGTTTGCTTAGTCCGCTCTGGCTTTCCATATAATTTTAATGATTTAAGAAAATGGTTACATTTTAATATAAGAGTGTTAGGTAATGTCACTACCAATTATGGGAGAAGCAGATAGAGATTTTATTTGTTATACAAGGCAATGCAAAGAATCTGGAGAATTTCATGGCCCCATAGAGCAGAGTTTTTCTTCTTCATTTACCAATTAGGTGTAATGACAAGCCTATTACATGAAAAAATTAATTTTGAATCAATTGGACCACATTTTTTCTTTTTACAATAAGCTGTCTTTGTAGTATGAAATTTCACTTTCACCTACTTGTCCTGTAAATTCAATACTTCTGTTAACTTTGTCACTCCACAAATATGCACCTCATTAATTTCCTTTTGTTGGTATCTTTGCTAGTAAATTAGTAGCACCAATGTCACCAACCTATTTGAAGTGTGCCATGGAATGTCTTTTTGGACTACAAACTTTGTCTAACTATATGCTTTTCTTCTTCAAAGTTCCTCACCAACTAAGTCGTTTTTGCAATTCATAAGTGGGAACCCTTTTTTCTGCCCTCTATCACTGCCTTCGCCGACTCTATTCTCCTCCTTTAAGATATGAGTAGTAACGAGTCTTATACGTGTTAGAGAAAATTAATTTTGATATTTTGAATATTTTTCGGCGTGTGAAATGGGAGTGGAAATACATAAAGCTCTGTTTGGGAAGTCACCTATTAAATAGAATTATTGTATTTACTAGAATACTAATTACACAACCTAATAATTATACAATATAATAATTATACGACTTTTTTGTTTATCACAATATAAATATAGATGATATTAGATTGGTATACAAGATGCATATTTTTCTTGAATATACACTATATATTTATAACTAATACTATAAAATAATTGATATATATATATATATATATATATATATATATATATATATATATATATATATATATATATATAAACTAATTATATTTAGCTTAGTTAATTATAAAAACTAAAAATATACGTTTTGTAAGATTATCAAATGTTTGATTAAATAAATTAATATTTATAATGTCATAATATTATTCAATTGTTTGATAAAACTAATATATTAATTCTAATTAAAAATGAATAACCTACAATGTGAAATAACAAGCTAATACTACTAAAATAAGTAAATTAGAATCATAAATAAAACAATATTTTAAGATTAAAAAATTTAGTTTAACATATGTCAAATTCTAACATAATAGAACATATTCTTATACAACTTAAATTAGGAAAATAATAAGTCTATAACATCACTCAACAGTAAAATTCACTTTTAACGACATCACTCATTATATGTCAAGTTTTGTAGTGACTCGTTATTTCTAATATTAGGAAGTATAGTTTCACAAACTAGAATAATAACGCAATTATGCTAAATGAAGAAAATAAAATGTAGCAGCGATTACATGAAATTACAAGAAATAAAGATAGAGAAATAAAAGATAAATAAAGTACAAAGAAAAATACATTTTAAAATTAAAAAAGAAATTTAAAAGTAAATCTAAACTAAAAAGAAATTAAAATAATAGAAATAAAAAGTCATAAAGAAAATAAATTAAATATAAAACAGAAAGATGAAATTACAAAGTAACCTTGTTATTACATATTGTAATGACCACCTATTCTCATCTTCCCCTTGAGAATTGAAGAGTGTAATTACAAGGTTTTATTACATTCAATTTCATGCTAATCAAGTAATTACTTGGACAAACAAACATATCAAACTATGTAATTACACGCAAATTCAATTCGTAGATGGCTTTCCAAACAAGCTCTAAGAGCACGAATGAATGAGCTAATAAGCATTAAGTGCTGAAAAGTAATTTTAAGTGCTGAATCTGATTTAATAAATAAGTAGTTATGTGTTTGGATACAAGTGCTGAAATTGGTAATAAGCTGTTGTAGTATTTGATAAAAAATGTCGATAAGCTCTTTTCTGTTAAAATGACTTAAATAACCTTAGAACTGTTTACACTTATAAGGCCGCAATGTTTTCAAAATTTTAGATTCCAGATCGATTCAAATACATAATATTCTATTTGTTATTTTATTTTAAATACAATTGTGCTTAGATAAGATAAACTTTATGATAAAAATAATTTATTTTATGATAAGCATATAATCATAAGTAAAAATAATTAATAAATTAACAAAAATTTCTCAGTAAAAAAATAAACCCAAATGGAAAAAAATATTTGAAGAGAAACAAACATTTTCTTCATCTTCACAACATTTAGAAAGCAATACACCAAAAATTTAATATGTCCCCATTTATTACATACAGTTCAAAGATTAATACACAATCACATAGATATAAATATGCAAAGGAATAGAGAATTTTGTTTTCAAGGGTTTCATAATTGGACCTTGAACCCCTTTCATATGATGGGAGTTGCCGGTGTATTGGGCGTTGCTTTGCTATGCGCGAGGTCATCAGAATGATACTCGACTCCATTTATGATCTCAAGTTTCTAGACACATCGCACTTCCATTCGGGGGGGGGGGGGGGGGGGGGGGAATGCTTTCACAAGCGGTAGAAAGAGACCATGTTCTATACTTACATAGATAGACAAAGTAGAACAGAATGTGATACGATGAGATAGAATGCAATAAAAAAAAGACAGGAAACGAGTTGTAATATTAAATTTTAGCCTCTGTGCGCAACTCGCGCATTTCCCCTATTCATTTAAAGCAGCAAGCATCTTTTCGTGATCTTCCAAAAGATCTTCCAAGGAAGACTCCCAATCTTTTTGTCGTCCACAAAAGAATTTCTCTCGAATGACTTTTGTAAAATCCTGAATACCTTTTGGAAGATTTGCAGCAAAACGCTTATCGTAAATAGTCAATGAGAATTGCAGACTTGAAGGGAGGAGGGGGGAGAGGGGGAGGGGGAGGAGGGGATTGGGGGGAGGGAGTTAAAATATAGTTGAGGCAGTGAGTATTAATGTAAGAGTTTTGCTCCCAAAAAAAATATTTGAAGGAAAAAATAGCAAAAATCTTGGTCAAGCTTAAAGTGCTTATAAGCTAAAAATTCAAAAGTTGGGGGTGACCAGCTTATGGCTTTTGGATTATTTTAGACTTACAAACACTTTTAACTTTGTCAAACGCATAGATACGCCAAAAAATACTTATAAGCTAGTTTAACCAGCTTATAAGCAAGGGTGAATCTAGGGTAAGGCAAGTGAAGCCCTTGCCCTAGGCTCTCAAATAATTAATACTCCAAAAATAAGAAGCACTACTATATTATATAATATATATTCCATAATTTATATTATATAATTATTAATAAAAAATTGCTATTTTAATAATTTTTAACATCCGATAGACATAAGAATGCGTGAGTTAATTTGATATATTTGTCTCACTAAATTAAATAATATATTTACCTTCTCATAAATTTTATTTTTCTTTCTTGATTTATAGTCTTTTTTCACGAATTTTATTATTTTACTTTCTAATGTCAACTCAAATTCTTTAAATTAACTATTTTGTTGTCACATTTGATTGTCCACACACCAAAAAATAAATTTTTTTGTCTCTCGTATGTTTTAACTAAGAAATTCCCTAGGCAAATGTCGCAAGGTTCAAAACATGATGAATAATGAGCTCACCCTTTACCATTTTCACTTAAGGGAAGAATTTAATACCATGTGACACACGTCTAACTCATACATCATGAGGTGCACTTTCACCACTATAGCAAAGTCATGTATATTTTTTTTTTTGTCTAAATATGGATTTTATAAAAGATGTTTCAGAGTCTTTTTAATATATTTCGGTTTAGGCCACCAGTTTTGTTGAGTCAACCCTAATTGACAATCAACAATTATTTATAGACTATTACCCCACTATAAATATACTGTTCAACCAGCTTCCTTTTTCATTTGGTAAGTGAATGACAGACTCACTGCTTTTAATGCTCTTGTCATTTTTGCCTTATTTTAAATGAGACAATAAATTTTACTGAGAATGTCAGGGTCGGATAAGTGGCTATAGTAGGAGACTAGTAAAGCCTTGATTTAGGTCCCCTAAAATTTTTAATAATGAATTTTATAATTTTATTTCAAATTAAACAATATTAATATTTGTAAAAAAAATAAAAAAGTATAAAAAATTGTAAAAAAGAAAGAAAGGTGTCTACTCTTAAACAGTAAAATATTTTTAAAACTTTGAATTAAACTACTTAAATATTCATATTAGGAATATAATTTTTACAACAATATCAAAGTTAACATATTGCAAATACATATTGTAGGCGTATAAAATTTACGAAATTAAATTCGTAAATTTATTTGGACTATATTTTAAATTCAAGATATATTGGTCCAAATAAATATTATGGGCTAATATAATTGGATTAATTATATAAGTCCAATATATATGGACTAAATAAATAAGTCTTAATCCATTGGGCTAGCCCATTTAATTGGGCTAAAAATGATGAGCATATTTCATTAAGCCCAAGATATCATCTTCCTACAGGCCTAGTTTCATGCCACTTGTCAAATGACGTGGCATGCCAAGTCAAGCGAAAGAGCCAATAGGATCATGCCACGTGTCAAAATGACAAGGCATGCCAAGTCACACTAAAAGCATGCCAAGGGGAATTAAAGTAAATCACGCACAAATCAAAGCTATCGAAAAAATACCGGATGTACTCACAAGCAAAAAAGAAGTGCAAAGATTAGCAGAAAGAATAGCATTCGTGGGGAAATTATTCAAAATCATCAGAAAACAGTTTTAAATTCTTTTCAGTATTGAAAAAGTATAACCAATTTGAATGAAATGATGAATGCCAACAAGACATCATAGACCTAGAACCATATCTATCAAATCTGCCTTTGCTAGCCAAACCAAAAGACAAAGAAAGGTATCTTATCTATCTTGTTGTGTCAGAGGTGGCGGCAAGTGTGGTGCTCGTATGAGAGGATAAAGGTAAAAATCTCCAATATATTATGTTAGTAAATCTTTGTTAGATGCTAGACACGAAACCCTCATCTAGAAAAGCTTGCTTTAGCATTAATTATGGCATATACAAAGTTGAGACTTTATTTTCAAAGTCATCTTCTCTCTATAATAACTGCTTTCCCCCTGAGGAATATATTGCATACACAAGAACTATCCGGTAGGTTGGCTAAGTGGTCAATAGAACTCAGTGAGTATGATATCATATATCAGACAGAACTGCAATAAAATCGCAAGTTTTAGCAGATTTTAGCACGAATTTAATTCTTGAAGCAAAAAAGGAGTTACATGTATTTATCGGATCTAATCCGAGGACTTGAATTTTATTTATGACGGTCCTCGAGTGTTAAAGGAGTGGACTAGGTATTGCTTTTATTTCACCTTTAGGGAAAGTTATAAGACAAGCAATAAAATGTTATCTTACACTAACAATGAAGTAGAGTATGAAGTTGTGATTGCAAGTATGGAATTAGCACAAGAACTTGGCATAGAATAGATTGTAATCAAAAGTGACTTGTAGCTAGTAGTTAACCAAATGCTGGGACTTACATAGAAGAGAGGCACAATGCAACACTACGTGGAGAAAGTACGAGAATTAGTCAGACAGTTTAAATCATGGAAGGTTGTCCAAATACCCAAGGAGGAGAATGCAGATGCATTGGCCAATCTCGTGTATGTTACAGATATGCGTAAAATGCTATTACAATAAATTTATTTCATCCGGCACTCGACCAAGACAAGAACGAGGTAAATTTTTAATAATTTAACTTGATATTGAAGGAACGAGTTTGTCAACTTTTTGCAGTACGAAATCTTACCCGAAGACAAGAAGAAGTCACAGACACTTCGCCAAAAAGTCGCACGGTATTATTTAATTCGTGGAAAATTATACCAAAAGATGTTCGGTGGACCTTTAGTACGATGCATTGGTCCATCACAAACAGAATATGTGATGAAGAAAGTACATGAGGGGCACTGCGGCAATCACGCTGGGGGAAGATTATTGGTGAAGACTTTAAGATACTATTGGCCAAAAATGGAGGAGGAAGCAGAAAACTTATAGCCAAGTGTAATAAATGTCAACGATATGCCAGTGACATGCATCGCCTAGCAGAATTATTGCATTCAAATATCTCACCATTGCCTTTCATGAAGTGAGGCATGGATATCATAGGTCTGTTACCTCAAGCTAAAAGAAAGGTACTATTTCTATTAGTTTTAACTGATTATTTTTCAAAATCGGTAGAAGCGGGAGCTCTCAAACATGTGCGAGAAAAAAAAATCAGGGAGTTTATTTGGAAAACATTATCTGTCGCTTTGGATGTGTGACAATGGCCCACAATTTATAGGCACGAAAATCACAGAGTTCTTTCAGAGTCAACTAATTAAATGGATTACATCTGTGCCATACCATCATGTAGAAAATGGGAAAACTGAGTCAACAAACAAAGTTATTATTAATAATTTGAAGAAAAGATTATAAGAATCAAAAGGCAAGTGGCCAAAAGTGTTACCAGGAGCATTATAGACTTATCGAACAACAATAAAAACAAGTAGGGGCGAGACTTCATATTCACTCGTCTATGGAACTGAAGCCCTAATTCTTGTAGAAATAGGTGAATCAAGTACGAGATACACACATGCTACTGAGGAATCAAATGAATAAGTAATGCAAACGAATCTGGATTTATTAGAGGGAAGGAAAGAAGCAACACTAATAAGGATGACAGCTCAAAAATAGATGATTGAGCGATATTACAACAGGAAAACAAATATGTGATACTTAAAGATTGGGGACTTCGTCCTCAAAAAGGTGTTTTGATCAACAAAAACATCTAATGCGCGAAAGTTAAGTCCAAATTGGGAAGACCCTTATAAGGTTCGAGGCATCATTGAAAGGGAGAATATGAGTTGGAGACCATGAATGGCAGCATGCTACCATCAAATTGGAACATTTTTCATTTGAAGAAGTATTACTTCTAGACAAAGGAAGTATTCATGGTTAGGTATCAACCAGATATAATTTTATTTTGCTCTTTTGAATTTTACTAACAATTTGAGATGATATGAAAAAAGCTAACCCATACCAAATGATGATATTAAACCCAAAAGACACGCGAAATACTGTATTATTCTCGGTGTAGGTTACAACCTTTCTGATAGAAAAAAAGGATTAAGCACTTATCATCTAAATCTAAATATATATCTCCAAATCCCGTGTGTACTTTCCTTTTTAGGGAATGGACCAAAAAGAAGGAGCAATCCAGTGTTCAAGATATCATACTTTAAAGCTCTAACACTGTGTGTGTGAGAGGGGGAGGCGACTATACATATAGACAAAGAAGCAAAAGAGCCAAAAATCAAGCCTTAATCAAAAACCTTGAGAAGGTGTGAACTCGCAAGAAGGATACAAGATATGTTCTAAGTTCCTATGACGTTAAGGTTAAAGTTTAGTCACGAAATAATAAACCCGATTTTGTGTATAAAAATTTGCTAAAAAAAAGTAGTGATGAAAGTATAGTACGAGTAATAGAGGAAATCATATCCAATGTCAAATGCCCATTTTTTGTTTCTCGGAGAACCATTATTCGCTTGTCTTGTATAGTTAAAATGTTTTCTGAAAATACGCATTTATATTAAGTTCCAAAACTGCTACAGAAGAGGGCGCATCTAATGGCTGAAAGTTTTGGATCGGCACGTGTGTTGTATATTTATACTAATTACTAATTTTTATCTGGTCTCCTTTGCTCCCATATATTGATGAGATAAAAAAAGTCGAAATCTAGATGCTTATTCCAATGGAATGCCACGGGAAAATCGAATTTAGCACTTGAAATTAAGGTGGAAATAAGAAAAGAAAAAAAGAAGAAGAAAAGGCCATCTGTTCTAAGGACATTGTTTTCTTCTAAAAGTAGTAAAACTATTGAAACTGCTGCTACTTTCTTCGTGATCATCAGATTCATTAGCAGTCAGCTCAGTGATCCCACTGGAACCAGAAAATGAAGTTGAAGCTGGAATTACTCCATTCAAATCTTCCCTCTCTCTGCCCATAAAATCGTAAAAGACAGCCTTCTTCTTATTCCCAGAACTTCCTCTTGTGTTTCTGCTATTAAACACCTCATGTTTTATGTCCTCCTCCTTATTTTTACCATCTCTTCTCTTTAAGAATATGCGGCAGAGAACCCAGTTTTCCTGCACCAGATTAATTCACCAAGTTAATATAGAGGTGTTTGATTTGAAGCAAAATTTAAGGAAAAAAATAAACTTTTGAAGATTTGGAGAGGAAAACTAAAATAAGCAAAAATTCACCTGCGTAAGTTTGTTGTTGGGGTGGATTGAACTAGTTTGGAGATTAGGAAGACGATACTCGTGCATAATCCAATTGGTTCTGCAACCATGTGGAGATTTTCCTCTATAGAAGACAAGAGTTTTCTTCAATCCTACCAATTGTTGGCCCTTACAACTCACTATTTGCTTGTCAATTCCAGTTGCCTTCCAATAGCCTGAGTTCGTCGCTCTATTTGACCTGTTCCCATTTGGATACTTCACCTCCCTTGTGCTAAAAAAGTACCTTTCTTCCTCCAAATCACCTGAACTCAAGTTCAAAATACAAATTCAGTTTCCTTTATCACCTATTAAAGGGAACACACAACTCTTTTCACCGGGAGCGGAGCTGGAGACTAAGATACGGGTTAAGCCGAATACATTAACTTTGGTCCAAATTCTATATTAGTCTTAAAAGATTTATTTAATATGTTCGAATTATTAATTTAGAATTTAATTACTTAAAATGACTAAACTCTTGAACCCAGAAACTTCAAATTCCAACTCCTGCTTTTCACTATCCGTAAAGAAACTGCTCTCTAGCTTCCTTATCCAAGATGACAAGTATTTTTTGTTTTTATTGCTTTGAGTTTACTTTCTTTTTTCCCCTAGTAGTACTTGATCATTTCACAATTTATTTTTCAAAAAGCAAAATAGAGAAGGAAGAGAGGTTGATTCAGACTGGGTGGGTGAATTATGATTCACTAATTATTTGATATAAATATAATTTAGACGAGTTGGATCATGACAATTTTATTGTTTTGACTAGTCCAAATTTGAAATTACCTGCCAATTAGCAACCACTGCTCAAAATCATAACTTCAATAATTTTTCTTTTTAACAAAAATAAAACAGTTTTGGGTTCCTTAAGAGGCTATACTTGCACTCATTATGCCATTAATTTTGGACACCATATGATTAATTTAAAGAAAAAAAACAGTTTCAGTCAAATGCTTTGGGACATGAACACATTTCTTTTGGATATGAACCGACCTGGCAAATCCCAAGGATCAGACTTGTGAATCTCCAGCTCAGGCATGATGGAGGCTGGCAAGGGAAAGGACAAGACCTTACGCTTTAAATACTGAACTACAAGCTCTTCATCAGTAGGACGAAACCTAAATCCAGGAGGCAATCTCAGTACACCATTTTTCACAAAACTAAGCTTCTCCATCCACAAAAAAAGCAGAAGTAGTTGTTTCCGATCGACAACTTAAAGATAAAACAATATCTAAAATACTTAATATTATTCAAAATCTGTCATTTGAACGAGTTAATAGACAAAAGAAGGAAGGGAGAGACAAGAACAAGAACAAGAAGAAGAGGAGAAGTAGGTAGGGTGATGTGGTATGTTAAAGAGGGAAAGTGTGGTTTCTTTATAGCAAATTGAAGAAAGGAGAGGGGATTTTAGAACTTAGAAAGATAAGGGAATAGAATATGGACGACCCATTTTGCGTAAATTAGACTCAATCCCCTTTGCTTTGACGCTTCTCTTTTCAAATACTATCTATTTAGGTCCACACTTCATTTAAATCCATTACGAATTAAGCATTTGAAGTTTATGATTCCATGTAATGACCTCGAGGTAATATATATTTGAATTCACTTACATATTTATAAATATTTATTAACATTTTTATATTTATATATATATAGAATTTGAATAAAATTATAACCCGTAAAATACATGATAAATGTGCCCTTATATACGTGAATTCGATATTTGCACCAAATTAAATATTTTAATTTAAGAATCACACGTTAAAGTAAGTTACACATTTTAATCTGTCAGTTTGATTTGAACACTAACAAGTTGTTTAGTTTAAAACAAGTTATGAAAGAATGTTTACACAAATATTAGTAATGTTAGGATTATAATACAGAGACTATTTTTTCTCAGGCATTTAGCTTTTATACCAAAAATGGGATATATATACATATATATAGTGTTGATAATAGTTTCAAGGAACAAACAAAAGGTAATTTTGTCTTTTGGTGATTAATCCATACTTAATCCATTTATTGTTATCCCATATTATATTAGGTATAAATAAGATACCGATTGTTGTATTAAATTACAGTTGCGTGTGCCATTCGTTTGGTGGTAATCCTAGATGTTAAAACCTCTACTAAACCTCCTCGTCCCTATCAACTTTTCACCCTTTTTTGGGGGATGGGGTGGGGGTAAATATTTAGGTATATAGGGTGTGTTTGATATAACGGAAAATATTTTTCAAAAAAATATTTTTTTTGGTAAATAAGTAGCAGATTAATTTATTTTCTGGTGTTTGGTATGTAAATTAAAAAAATAACTTCTCAAAAATATTCATAAATAATTTGGATAATAAACATAAAGTCATAAGCTTTCAAACTAACAAACTTTCGAACTCATATTTTTTATGAACTTTCGAAATCGCGAAATTTCGAACCCGTAAACTTTATAATTTCTAATTCCAAACACATAAACCTTTGAACACATAACTTTGGAAGTTGTAAGATTTTGAATCTTTAAACTGATAAATAAAAAAACAGAAACTGAAAAATATATTAAAAAAATATTTTTTCGAGGGTGTAAGGGTGGGGTGTGGGGCAGGGGACCGGGGGGGGGGGGGGGGGGGGGGCAGAAAAATAAAAATTTGAAATTGCAGAAAAAAAAAGCAATTTTTTTGTGCCGGGTGGGGGTGGGATGAAGGGATAGTAGGGTGAATAGTAACGGAAAAACTGAAATTTGAAGAAATTTTTTTTTTTAGAGAGAGAAGGTGAGTTGGTGAGACTAAAAAAGATTAAGAAGGAGTTTGAAAATTATTTTTCCTTCTCCAATTTAAAAAAGTTAAGTTCATATGAAAAATATTTTTTAAAGCATATAAGGATACTTTCAATTTAGTTGCCTAAAAGAAAGATAGTTTTAATTTAGTTTTAATTTAGGCTCAACTGCTAAATTGAAATATACATTATTCTGGATTATATGTTCAGATCAAATGTTTATAAATATTTTCAGATCAAATGGTAAGATGATGTCATAAGAGATTTATTTTGAATTCAGTATCATTGATAACAGAGTTATATGTCTTGTGATATATCTCTCTCCGAATGTGCAAAACCCAATAATTCCAAGTCTGCTTTTAATTGGAAAAACCTCGAACTTTTTGACAATGATTAATCGCACACGTGTTCATTAGACAAAAGTTTTCTTTTAAGCATTTATTAAATTTTAATTAATTACTCCTCAAAAACAATATTTTTTGTATGATAATGATGTTTTTATTTTGTGTAGTATATAATTCTTTTTGGGAAAAAAGAAGAATAATATTTAATTATTTTCTTTTTTAATTATGTTTAATTCCTATTTTTCCTCATGCTATATGACAATGTCGTCGTTTTATTCCATTATTTTGGTGAAAGTTGAAATCATTTTGCATATTCATATTGCAGAGACTGAAAGTGAAATAAAAAGAAAATAATAATAAAAAAGAAGTAGAATTTGTGGGCAGAAATTACTGGACGGTGGGAGGACTTCAAAAGCATGAATTGGGTAAATTTTGGACCAAAAAGGTAAGAAAGTTTTGTTAGTGTGAATGAAATTAAAAATTAGGCCACACAAAAGTGGTAAAAAGAGTTTCATGCTTCGTAAGGATGAAGTCACCATATGTCACACCTAGCAGCTGGATCTCACCATGTACCCTTGCCATTGATTACTTGTACTTCAAACTTTATATCCATCAACTTTTTGAGTTATTGCGTAAACACGAAAATTTTATTTTGTATCTCGTACAATTTAGACTAATTGTATGAGGTGATTTTTTGTTTCATAGTTTTTTGGACTCAAAATTTTATGGACTCAAAAGTATAAAATTGCGGTTCATAATTTTGTAAAATAAAAAAAACACTTATATAATTAGTGTCAGTTATATGAGACACAAAATAAACTTCTTATTTCAACACCACAGTGAATCTTTTGATCATAGGTTCGATCTCTATCTACAATATTTAGGCTTAATACATCTATTTCAATTTTAGTAAGCAGATATACTTGACACTTTGTGCTTGTAGATTATAGGCTGACGATGAATTAGCCAAAATTAGGGGTGTGCATTCGAATCGGTTTATCGATAAATCGAATCGATTATTTGTTATCGGTTTATTGATATCGGTTTATTGGTTTATCGATTCGATTTCAAAAAATTTTCCTTATCGGTTTATCGATTCGATTTCGATTTTGGCCATTCGGTTTATCGGTTTATCGATAAATCGATAAGATATATTAAAAAGACAAATATACCCTTATTTTATAATAATATGACTACCCTATCCTTACGTAATACATACAGTCAGCTGTCAGCCTGATTCTTCGGTCTTTGCCCTAACGCCTAACCTAACCCTTCGCGCATATATATATATATACTGCTATACAATCAGCTTCTTCTAAAAACTACATAGCAATTATACAATTAGCCTAACCCTAACACTGCCTTGGCTGCGCAGCTTCTTCTTCCTTCTTCTTCGATTTTCTTCGATCTTCTTCGATTTTCTTCGATCTTCTCGGTTCTTCGTCTTCCTCAGTTTCTCCCTTCAGGTGATCAGGTCAGCTTTATTTGTTATTATTATTTTACATTGGTCATTTATGTTAAACATGATTATTTTGTGGCAACTCAGATGTTTGGAAAGATTTGTTCTTGATAAAAATTGTCTGTCCGTGTTTAATCTTTTTTTTTAAAATACATCTTTAATGAGAATTTGCTCTTGTAATTCCTTGCTCTTAAAACATATCTTTTATGTCGATTGATTACATGTCCTTGCTCATTCCTTATGTGAGAGGTTTGATATTTGTTTCATTTTCCAGATTGAGTGCAATACGGCTTGAGGAGAAGGAGAAAAGGGAGAAGGAAATTGTAAGGGAAATAATTGAAGAAGCAGAGGAATACAAAGCAGGAAATATTGAGACACTTGAGGAAGGTATGTATATTTTAATAAAATTTATTGTATTGCTTAAGATAGTTAAATAATATATTAATTGCTTGTCTTGTTAATATATTTTCTTATTAGATTTTACTAATCTTGGCAAAGAAGCTTCAACCGACGATGTTTGCTAGAGTTTGTTAGTTGCTATTTGCTATGTAAGTTCTCTTTTTTAAATAATATACTTTGTAAAAGAATGTGATGTATTACAAAGTTCTTAATATTCTTCTCTTTAATAACTTGCAGTTGTTGTATTGTTGTCTGATCTTTCTGCTGCTGTCTGCTGCTGAATACTGCTGCTGCTGATAAATCATAATGGGTAAGCTGTTGATATGCACTCTGTAACTCCAGATTGGCTGGATGTATTGCTAATTTGCTATATGTTGAATGCTGCTATCTGTGCTGAATCCTACTATTGCTGTTGTATTGTTGTCTGCTGTTGTTGTTGTATTGTTGTCTGTTGTTGTTGTTGTATTGCTGTCTGCTGCTGCTGAATCCTATTGCTGCTGCTTATCTTTCCTTCACTTTGATCATAGCATGTTCCAGCCAGGAAATTCATGCCAATCTTTCTCTGTCAAACTCTGCAAAAGAAACTGGATTTATCCTTAGTAGTAGTAGTTCTTTTCACTGATCTGTTTTATACTGAATCATTTACTCACCTTTTGGCTGAAATGAATGCACCAGGGCCACCTCTAACACATTCATCTCAGAATCAGGTAGTTCTGAAGGCTGTTATAGCTGCAGTGGTAACTACTTTGGTAATTGCTGGCATACTCTTTTATTTCTTTTATAGATACTATATAGCTCGTCAACGGAAGAGAAACAAGTTGAAAATGGGCTTGATGTTATATATTTGAGAAACTTTGAGGGTAGACAGCTCGGAAGTTGCTTTTCTAAGGTTTGGGTGAACTACATATATGAGGAGGAAGAAATTCCATTACTGCAGAATGCTAGCAATGTAGATGGCTATGAGAAAGAGGCAGATACTGCACAACAAACAATCAACTCACTCCCTGCAACAAGCAGATCTTCACAACATCCATATCCTCATTTTCCATCATCCTCATTACAGTTTCCACAGAAGGAAATCACTCCTCAATCATAGACACCCTCTCAACCAGCAGTTCTTTCGAGTCAAAATCCACCTCAGCCACCAAGACCTCCACCACCTCCTATTATTGCTGTTGTATTGTTGTCTGCTGTTGTTGTTGTATTGTTGTCTGCTGTTGTTGTATTGCTGCCTGCTGCTGCTGAATCCTACTGCTGCTGCTTATCTTTCTTCTTCTTTCTGCTGCTGAATACTGCTGCTGTATTGTTGTCTGCTGAATACTGCTGCTGCTGTCTTTCTTATAGGTTTATGAGAAGAAAAAACTGTGCTCTGGAAGTATGACCTTGGCTGGAAAAGGAATTTTGAACAGGTGATATGCAAAAGCCACTCTTCTATACACAATTGCACAGTTAATTTATCTTACACTTGAACTGACATTCTGAAACTTGATACATATGTAGGTCTCCAGCTGAGAATGAATGAAGTGGAATACTATTTTTTGTTGAAATTTCCGGTTCTACAGCTTTCATTACAGTTTTATTGTAATAATTGGACAGACGAATTACTAAGCTTTTGTGTTTGAGCATTTGAACTATTAGGATTGTGTGTGTGCTTGTTGTAAACATTTGGAAAGGGATTTGTATCATTTCAAATTGCCCAGGACATTGTCATATGTTAGTTTAAAAATTAGAGAATCAAAGTAGTATGTTGTATTATCTCAATAGTTTCAGCTGTGATAATCAAAGTGTGCAGCCCGCCTCTTGGCTTATTGGTGTTATCGATAAATCGAATCGATAAGCCTCCAAAATCGATAAATCGAAATCGAAAAAATCGAAACCTTATTGAAACGATAACGATAAGCATATGTAAGAATCGATAATCGATAAGTAATTATCGATAAGGGTCAGAATCGAATCGATAAATCGAATGCACACCCCTAGCCAAAATGCACACAAAATATTCACTATCATGAAAAAAATTATTGCAGGTCAACCGGACAAGTAAATTTTAGTTTACTCAAGCTAGAGAAGTTCAACTAATTTTTCGTACCCACTTGAATTTATTAGTTTCCATCGTCAAAAAATATTCTAACAAAGTAATGATGTAAATTGTCTATATCTAAAACTGCTTCAGTACTATTTTCCCAGCATAATACTTCCACAAGGGGATTCAATTGAACCCTTACAAACCATATAACTCCATCCCTAAATTCAGAAAAAGACTGAATAAGAATTGCCTATGAGAATGGACAGAAAGAATACTTAATTATTGTTTTATTATAAGTCATATTTTTGTAAATAGAAAAATAAAGATGTGAAATTGTTGGCAGCAAAAAGCGTAAATAGCTAATCGGTGAAATTAGTCAAGATATGAATGGATTGTCTCTGTTACACCTTATGTTTTCGTAAATAGCTTTTTGATGTCATTTTGGGACATATCTCACATCAAAATTAAGGTCTTGGAACTTAGTTTCCAACGGTCTAAACTATTTATTCATATGACATCGGAGTAGAGGAATATGAATTTTTAAAGTTAGGATCGCCAAATCACGTTGCCGCACTTCGAGAAACTGGCAGGTTTATAGGCCAAGTTGCGATGCAGTTTTCTCCCAATCTACTTAAGAGTTACAAGGAGAAGTTTATATGGAATTAAAGTTCCATGTGTCTAGTTTCTATCGCTAAAAACCATTTTTCAATACAATATCGAAGGAGAGAAATACAAGTGTCCGAAGTTACACTGCTCAAGCTGTCAAGCAAGCAGCTTACCCACCTGCTTTGAGGCGGTGGACTTATAAGTTGTCTGTACCCATTACATTTCGTCAATATCCAGAGATTTCCTATACCAAAACACTCTCAAGATCTCCAAGAATTGTTCCAAGATCCCAATAACCAAACTCAAGAGAAATCAATATAAATCATCATCAAAGGTGTTAAAGATTCCAAGAGAATGTTTCTATGATGTTGTGGTGTGAATGAGGTCTATTGTGAGCTAAGTTGAGATAGGGTTCGAGTTGTAGCTATTGTACAAGGTATGTCTAACATCTTTTTGATTGTTCCTAAGGTTAATCTTGTGTTGGTTGTGTTATTTGAGTGAAAAACCATAAGATAGCACTTGAAAGAACATGGGATATGTTTATTTTTTTTGCGGGACTATTTTCTGGCTAAATATATGGTTTGTGGTGGCTTAAAATTATGAAAAATAATTTGATAATGTTGTCGCTGTTGTTGTTAAGCTTTTCTAGATATTAATTAAGTTGATTGAAGATGAAAAGATGAAAAACAAGTGATTGACGATAAAAAATTATGGTACTAAACGTATAGAGCTGTTTTAAAAGGCATTTTGTGGATGTTTTAAATTAGAAATAATATGGTACATATAAGTATGATGTTCTGAATGTTGTAATTAATTTATGGAATAAGAGTTCGATTCAGTTTATATCTTGCTACGAGTAAAAAGAGCTTGTCGCTCAATATGATTGTTAAGATAATCGGAGAAACTCATATTGAATTATATTGTTATTGTTGATATTGTTGTTTATAGTTGTTGTTGGGATATTGATGACCCTTACTGGTCTTTGGCATGTATTTAAAAAATAGGAGAGTTGTTGTTTGATCTTCCTTAAGTCATATGATTAGCCAAATATAATGGTACAACATTATAGGTTAACAGAAATATCATTTTTACTTGTTGTAGATGCAAGAAGTTGTGTTGAGCTTGGTTGAGTAATAAGAAAGAGATTATAGAGTTATGTTAAGGCTAATCTTTTCTTCTTTTGGCGTGATCCAAACGAAACGCAAACGTTATGTTGATCTATAAGTGGTTCTACTCTTAGCAGTTAAGGATGTTTATGTTATTCACTACTGTACAAAAGATATTCAAGCATGTCTAAGTATGTTCCTAAGTCTCTATTGAGGTATATGATAAAGATGTTAGTGTTCATAATAGTATTATATGCATCATGCATTTACCATCGAGTTATGGCAGGTCGGGAAATCATGCATTTACCACCAAGCTACGGTCAGTTGAGCAGTTACACATTTACCACCAAGCTACGACTGGTCGAGCAGTCATACATATTCCATCGCGCTAACGCCTGATCGGGTAATTACCACTGATCAGTTAGGCAGTCATGCATCTATATGGATAATGATTCCAAAGAGGTTATATATATAGATATAAGTATAATAAGCATGCATATCGTGTAGCACTTCAGATATGGCACCGGATGCCAGCCACACCTCCTCATGTTTGGGGCATAACACTCTGATTAGGAGAGAAGCTTGGTGGGCGTAAGGGTGTTCATTGAAACCCTTTTCGCTGAAAATTATATACACAAAGATTAATATTTATTTCATATATATATTTGATGTTAAATTTCCTTAATTTCTTCTCATGTTTAACTTTTTTATTTTTAAATTCCCTAGGTGAAAATTTTCGCCACTTGACTCGGACACTATAATTAATAAATTAAAAAGAAGCTTAAAGAGCGTAGATTGTGAAAATATGGATAAAACGTGTACTTCAAACTTTAGTGAATTGACCACATTTATATCCATCAACTTTTTGAGTTATTGTTTCAACACCATCTTATTGGAGTTGTACCTTTTTCTAGAGGGCTTTGAGTTTCTTTTCATTTGTTTTTTTGGTATGTACAAAATACAAATTACTCATTTAATGAATTAGATGACAATAATTTCCACGGTGAATCACTTAATCATAGGTTCGAATCTTAACTTACAATATTTAGGGTTAGTATATCCGATATAAATTTAGTAGGCAAATATATTTGATACTTTGACACAACCTAAAGACAATCATCGTGATTGCGTCCGTGGAACTAGCCAAGTCACAACTCAATATTTCTAATACAGTTGAACACTTTTAGAATAAAGGCAGAAGCAATTAATGTTAGATAATACGCTTAACGCTAAAGCGGGGTGAATAGCGTTATAATAAAAATTAGCGTAAACTTGCGGAATTTAAAAATTGCAGGAAATAAATAAGTGCGATAAGTAAATAAATTAGAACAAACGCACCGATGTATCCTAGTTCACCACAACCCGTGGCTAGTCCAGTCCCCGAAGGACTCTCTCGAGATTTCCACTAACTTGTTAAGCTTACGGGTGCTCAACAAACCGTTACAACTTGAGGACACAAGCTTCAACAATCTTTGCTCGGAGATACAACACTCCAAGACTTCAACCAAGGAAACACAAGTTCCTTCTTACAACACAAGGGACTAACACTTCCCTTCAAGTGTACAAAAATACTTAGCACTCAAACAAGACACTCCTTTAAGAGTAGATATGAGTAAAAAGAATACGCTCAAGATCGCAACAACTTTCGACAAGAATTTGGCTCTCAAAAGCTTATGTAATGAATATAAAATGATAAGCAATAAAGTATGCAAGCTTTAGCAATTGTATGATCAGTTGTTGTATTTTTGTTATTCTTAAAAGACTGATTTGAAGCTGTATTTATAGCTGAAAAACTTTGTATTACCGTTGCCTAATTGCCAATTAAGAATTGCTGATTTTACTCAGTGACAATCGATTGTCAAATTACCACAATCGATTGTTTGCTAGTTCTTCCAAAAATCAATCCCAGATTTTACGCTTAACAATCGATTATCTAAGATCAATAATCGATTACTGGCAACGTTCAAAAAATCATTTCCAGATTTTACTTAAAACAATCGATTGTCAGAAATCTACAATCGATTACTCAGCAACGTTCAAAAAATCCTTTCCAGATTTTAATTAAAATAATCGATTATAGGAAATCAATAATCGATTACTCAGCAACGTTCAAAAAATCCTTTCAAAATTTTAATTAAAACTATCGATTATAGGAAATCAATAATCGATTACCTGACGGTATTTGAAAACGTTTTGCCAATGGTCATTTATACAATCGATTATACTAAGTTAACAATCGATTATATATCAGTCTTGAAAAATCAATTTAGACACTGCCTCTTGACAATCGATTGTCATAAGTTCACAATCGATTATTTAATAACTTTGAAAAAGTTTGGAAGATACTGCCTCAACACAATCGATTGTCATAAGTTCACAATCGATTATTTTGTGACTTTGAAAAATCTGATGGACACTGTCTCTTTACAATCGATTGTCATTAGCTTCACAATCGATTATTTTGAGCTTTGAAAAACTTTGATGGTCACTGCCTCATCACAATCGATTGTCATAAGGTTCACAGTCGATTATCATGCAGATTTGAAAAATCTGATGCTCACTGCCTTAACACAATCGATTGTCATAAGTTCACAATCGATTGTCAAGCATCTGACTTAAACATAATCGATTATCATAAGTACATAATCGATTATCTTAGTCCAGATTTTAGAGGCATGATCATTTTGACTAAAGTAAATATGCATTATTTAAAATCATTTTGCTCTAAATTAAATGTGCATGATTTGTTAAAAATATTTTTACGAGAGAAGCCAAGTCTTGAGTTTAAGTTGTCGGATCAAGATCACAATTAAATACCGACTCATATAAAACTTAATCTCGATCTTTGTCTTGTGCTTGAATCTCGTTATATATCAATTTTGCGCTTGTGCTTGGACCTCGTCATGTGTCAATTTGCGCATAGTTTGTCATTCATCAAAACCTACAAATATGAACACACGTTCAGTATAATGCCTTGAGAACGTGTTTCCAACAATTTCCCCCTTTTTGATAATGGCAAACTTTAAGCGGGATATGCATACGATTCAAGACAAGTAAAGATATGCAACAAGTATATAGATATGCAATTAGTTCCCCCTCAATATATGAATTCCCCCTCAATTTATCCCAATAAGTGTTGAGAGTGCATACCCGTTATCTTCCCCCTTTTGCCATTAGCAAAAAAATATAGAATAATTAAAAAAACTTGTTTATTTATTAAATTTGCAATTTCAGACATAATAACACAAATAATGTCAAGACAATCGATTATTGATACTGGATAATCGATTATATAAAAGAGAAATCAATTGTTCTGTGCGTCAAGCTTTATAATTCCCCCTGCCTTTAGGGCGATACCTGCAAAAATACGTTAGACGTCTCCGATGCTCAAGTTAGAAAACATGTGAAAGGGAAAATGCAATGCATGACTTAAATCAACGTGGAGTCAAGGATCCCGAGTTCACTACGAATTCGGAAGAAGGACTCTTTTTCTAAGGGCTTTGTAAAGATGTCGGCCAATTGATCTTTGGTTTCAACAAATTTAATTTCGACATCGCCCTTGAGAACGTGATCTCTTATAAAATGATGTCTAATTTCAATGTGTTTTGTTCGCGAATGAAGAACGGGGTTCTTCGTCAAGCATATGGCACTAATATTATCACATCTAAGAGGGATATTATCAAGACTTAGGCCATAGTCCAAGTGTTGTTGTTTCATCCAAAGGATTTGAGCGCAAACAACTCCTCGCGGCTACATATTCAGCCTCGGTTGTGGACAACGCAACACTTACTTGTTTCTTGCTAAACCAAGAAACGAGAGAGCTACCGAGCAAATGGCAAGTGCCACTAGTGCTCTTGCGGTCCAATTTGCATCCAGAAAAATCGGAATCGGAATAGCCAACAAGTTGGCATTAAGAACCTTTGGGGTACCATAGACCCACATTTACAGTACCAACAAGATACTTCAATATCCGTTTCACCGCAGTTAGGTGAGACTCCTTCGGACACGATTGATAACAAGCGCATAAGCACACGCTAAACATGATGTCCGGACGACTAGCAGTAAGATAAAGGAGAGAGCCAATCATACCTCGATACTTTTTGATGTCGACTTCCTTACCTTTCTCATCTTTGTCTAGATGATCGGATGTGCTCATGGGGGTTGCCATTGCTTTTGCATTGGTCATTTCAAATCGTTTCAGCAATTCTTTGCAATATTTCGCTTGGCAAATGAACGTACCTTCTTTCATTTGCTTTACTTGTAATCCCAAAAAGAATGTTAACTCACCCATCATAGACATCTCAAATTCGCTTGTCATTAAATCGGAAAATTCCTTGCACAAAACAATGTTAGTAGCACCAAATATAATATCATCCACATAGATTTGAACTAATAAAATATCATTGTTTTTATGCTTAACAAAAAGAGTGGTATCAACTTTCCCCCTAATGAAATCATTTTCCAATAGAAATTTACTCAATCTTTCATACCAAGCTCGGGGAGCTTGTTTTAAACCATAAAGAGCCTTTTTGAGTTTGAAAACATGATCGGGAGATTTAAAATCTTCAAAACCGGGGGGTTATTCAACATAAACTTCTTCTTGAATAACACCATTTAGAAAAGCACTTTTCACATCCATTTGATATAAATTGAAATTCATAGAAGAGGCAAAAGCAAGCAATAAACGAATAGCTTCTAATCTTGCTACGGGAGCATATGTTTGTTCATAGTCAATACCCTCTTCTTGATTATAGCCTTTTGCTACAAGCCTAGCTTTGTTTCTAGTGATTACACCATTTTCATCTAGTTTGTTTCGAAAAACCCATTTCGTACCAATTATGGTATGATTTTCGGGTCTTGGCACCAAATCCCAAACGTCATTCTGTTTGAATTGGTTAAGCTCCTCTTGCATTGCCAAGGTCCAAAATTCATCCCCAATTACTTCAGAGATGGTTGTTGGTTCAATTTGAGAAACAAAAGCAGTATTTCTTAAGGTGTTCTTAAGGGAGTTTCGGGTACTTACCTTTTCTCCGACGTCGCCAATTACCTGTTCGAGAGGGTGATCTTTGATTGTCCTTCACTCGTTAGGCATTTTCGTTTCTTTCTCCAATTGTGGCATTTCCTCCGTTGATTGTTCCAAGATTTCATCTTGAATTTCCTTAGGAGTTTCCTCTTGTACTTTGTTTTGAGGACTTAATGAGTTCAAAATACCTGCAAGATCAGAACAAGAATCCTTTCTCGCCAAGCGAGCATTATTTTCGGAAAACACAATATGAGGGGATTCCTCCACAGTTTGGGTTCTATTATTAAATACCCTATATGCTTTGCTACGTGAAGAATACCCAATAAAAATTCCCTCATCGGATTTGGCATCAAATTTTCCCAATTGATCTTTTCCATTGTTATGAATAAAAACTTTACAACCGAATACTCTAAAATGGGAGATATTTGGTTTCCTTCCCTTGTAGAGTTCATAAGGGGTTTTCATGAGTATTGGCCTTATGACTACTCTATTTAAAACGTAGCATGCGGTACTCACGGCATCCGCCCAAAAATATTTGGGAATCTTAGCCTCTTCGAGCATGGTTCTAGCCATCTCTTCGAGACACCTATTTTTCCTTTCCACCACCCCATTTTGTTGTGGTGTTCGTGGAGCGGAAAAGGTATGCTCGATACCGAGTTCGTCACAAAAGTCCGCAAAGAGATTGTGATCAAACTCTCCCCCATGATCACTTCTAATTGAAGTGACGGTTGTTTCCTTTTCGTTTTGAACACGTTTAAGAAAATATTTAAAATTCTGAAAAGCATCACTTTTATGGGCAAGAAATAAAGTCCAAGTGAATCTGGAATAATCATCAACAATAACAAAAGCATAACGATTTCTACCAAGACTTTCAATGCGAGATGGTCCAAACAAATCCATGTGAAGTAATTGCAATGGTCTGGTAGTTGAAACAATATTTTTCGATTTAAAAGATGCTTTTGTTTGCTTCCCTTTTTGACAAGAATCACAAATAGAGTCATTTTCAAATTTCAAATTTGGAAGACCAACAACTAAATTTTGTGAAACCAATTTGTTCAAAAGATGCATGTTGATGTGAGCTACTCTACGATGCCATAACCAAGAATCATCCTCTTTGCTCATTAAACAATTCACATATTCGGGTGAATAATTTGCAAGAGCAACCATATAAATGTTATCCATTCTAAAACCACGAAGGATAATTTTAAAATCGCTACGTCTAAAAACTAAGCATTCATCCGAATCAAATAAAACAAGATTTCCCTTGTCACATAATTGACTTCTGCTCAAGAGATTATGTTTTAAACCTTTCACAAGTAATATATGCTTAATGGAAGAAATTTCATCCTTACCGACCGATCCGATGCCGATAATCTTTACTTTGTTGTTATCACCAAAAATAACACTTCCCCCTTCCTTGTGTTCTAGTTGAAGGAATTTGGATTCGTCTCCCGTCATGTGCTTGGAGCATCCACTATCAAGGTACCATAGTACACTTGATCCCTTCAAACATACCTACAAAACAGATTAATGAGTTTTAGGTACCCATGCCATTTTGGGTCCTTGGGGGTTAGGCAAATCATAGTGATGTGATTGAGTGTTAGGTCTATGTCGTGTAAAACAAGCAGGAGCAATATGTCCAATTCGTCTACAATAATGACAAGTCACGTTTGGATTATGCATCCTTCTAGGTTGATAGTAATTGGACGGACGAAATTCATTTACTCTATTCTTGACAATATAACTATTGCGCAAATCAAGAAAATTATTTCTCCTACCATTTGTTCTAGGATATGCATCATTTCTAGAATAGTTGTTTCTAGGTTGGAAGTCATTTCTAGGTGTTCTAAAAGGTTCAAAACTCCTTCTAGTGTTTGGCCTAGAATGTGCATTATTTCTAGCATGATTATTTCTAGGTTGCGATTGATGAAAACCATTTCTAGGTTTATTGTATCTAGGATGAACATTTGTTTTATTTATCCTAGGTTGAGCCTTAGGTGGTTGGGGGTTGGCTTCAACTTTCTCTTTAGGCTCGTTTCTAAAACCTATGCCATGCTTGGTCGACTTCAAATTAACAAGCACTTCATTCAAATTTTTATGAGAAGAGTTAAACTTATCTAAGGTGCCCTTAAGCCTTTCTACTTCATTTTTGAGATGCATGCAAGAAGTACAATTTCTAGAGCTCTCGGGCTTGTCGGCGCTTCTCTTGCCAAAAAATTTGTTTCCTCTTTCAACTTCTCATTTTCTAAAATCAGTTTTTCCACTTCCTTTTCTTTAAAAGAGAGTTGTTTTTGAAAATCTTTTTCTTTTAAAGAAGCATTTTCTTTTATACTCTTAACAGTTTTTGAAGCTTTAATAAATTCGCTATACAACTCATCAAAAGCATTTTGCATTTCTTCAAGGGAAAAGAAATTTTTGGAAGAAATTTGACATACCTCTTCTTTGTTGTCTTCTTGTGCCATAAGACAAAGATTTGCGGCTTCGTCTTCTTCTTCCTCGCTTGACTCGTCACCGGAGTCGCCTCCCCAAGATATGTATGCTCGTTGCTTCTTGAAGGGTTTCTTCTCCTTTTTAGCATTTGGGCAATTTGACTTAATGTGCCCGGTTTCTCCGCACTCATAGCACTTTATTTGATCTCCTTGCTTTTTGCCCTTTCGTTTATACTCTTTTCGCATGAACTTTTGAAATCTCTTGATAACGAGTCCGAACTCGTTGTCTCCTTCCTCATCATTTTGAGGTTGGCTTGTGCTTGCCTTGAGAGCAATTCTTTGCTTCCTTTGATCATCAACAGGAGGGTTAAGTATAGTAGATTCATAAGTTTTAAGATTACCTCTTAATGCGTCGATGGTGACATTTGAAATGCCAATGGATTCTTGAATCGCGTCAGCCTTGGATCGCCATTCCGGAGTGAGACTTCGGAGAATTTTTCGGACAAGTTCCTTATCCGTGATGGTCTTCTTAAGAGCATGTAAATTATTTGCGATTTTTGAAAATCGTTCAAACATCTCATCGACCTTTTCGCCTTCCTTCATGTGAAACAATTCATATGCATGGATTAGGAAATCAATTTTGGCTTCCCTTACCTGGTCCGTACCTTCGTACGTAATTTCCAGCTTGTCCCACATTTGCTTCGCCGTTGTCCAACAAGATATCTTCCTGTAATCATCAGCATTTACAGCACAATATAATAAATTAATAGCTTTAGCATTATTTTGCACCTTTCGGATATCATCCGCATCGTATTCATCTTCGGATTTTGGGACCCATCATTTTCAACCTTCTTGGTTGGAATTTGTTCTCCATTCATTATGACCTTCCAAAGATGAAAACTATTTGATTGTACAAATATTCTCATCCTCTCCTTCCAGTATGTATAATTTGTACCATCGAATAGCGGTGGTCGGGTGGAGCATTGTCCTTCTCCTATTCCTGCAAAAGAGTCACGAGTAGAAGCCATGGATGTTTCTCTCAAACGGTTAAGTCTTCAGAGAGTTGGGCTCTGATACCAATTGTTAGATAATACGCTTAACGCCAGAGGGGGGGGGGGGTGAATAACGTTATAATAAAAATTAGCGTAAACTTGCGGAATTTAAAAATTGCAGGAAATAAATAAGTGCGATAAGTAAATAAATTAGAACAAATGCACCGATGTATCCTGGTTCACCACAACCCGTGGCTAGTCCAGTCCCCGAGAGACTCTCTCGAGATTTCCACTAACTTGTTAAGCTTACGGGTGCTCAACAAACCGTTACAACTTGAGGACACAAGCCTCAACAACCTTTGCTCGGAACAACACTCCAAGACTTCAACCAAGGAAACACAAGTTCCTTCTTACAACACAAGGGACTAACACTTCCCTTCAAGTGTACAAAAACACTTAGCACTCAAACAAGACACTCCTTTAAGAGTAGATATGAGTATAAAGAATACGCTCAAGATCGCAACAACTTTCGACAAGAATTTGGCTCTCAAAAGCTTATGTAATGAATATAAAATGATAAGCAATAAAGTATGCAAGCTTTAGCAATTGTATGATCAGTTGTTGTATTTTTGTTATTCTTAAAAGACTGATTTGAAGCTGTATTTATAGCTGAAAAACTTTGCATTACCGTTGCCTAATTGCCAATTAAGAATTGCTGATTTTACTCAGTGACAATCGATTGTCAAATTACCACAATCAATTGTTTGCTAGTTCTTCCAAAAATCAATCCCAGATTTTACGCTTAACAATCGATTATCTAAGATCAATAATCGATTACTGGCAACGTTCAAAAAATCATTTCCAGATTTTACTTAAAACAATCGATTGTTAGAAATCTACAACGGATTACTCAGCAACGTTCAAAAAATCCTATCCAGATTTTAATTAAAACAATCGATTATAGGAAATCAATAATCGATTACTCAGCAACGTTCAAAAAATCCTTTCCAGATTTTAATTAAAACAATCGATTATAGGAAATCAATAATCGATTACCTGACGGTATTTGAATACGTTTTGGCAACGGTCATTTATACAATCGATTATACTAAGTTAACAATCGATTATATATCAGTCTTGAAAAACCAATTTAGACACTGCCTCTTGACAACCGATTGTCATAAGTTCACAATCGATTATTTAATAACTTTGAAAAAGTTTGGAAGACACTGCCTCAACACAATCGATTGTCATAAGTTCACAATCGATTATTTTGTGACTTTGAAAAATCTGATGGACACTGTCTCTTCACAATCGATTGTCATTAGCTTCACAATCGATTATTTTGAGCTTTGAAAAACTTTGATGGTCACTGCCTCATCACAATCGATTGTCATAAGGTTCACAATCGATTGTCATGCAGATTTGAAAAATCTGATGCTCACTGCCTTAACACAATCGATTGTCATAAGTTCACAATCGATTGTCAAGCAGCTGACTTAAACATAATCGATTATCATAAGTACATAATCGATTATCTTAGTCCAGATTTTAGAGGCATGTTTAAAAATCATTTTGACTAAAGTAAATATGCATTATTTAAAATCATTTTGCTCTAAATTAAATGTGCATGATTTGTTAAAAATATTTTTACGAGAGAAGCCAAGTCTTGAGTTTAAGTTGTCGGATCAAGATCACAATTAAATACCGACTCATATAAAACTTAATCTCGATCTTTGTCTTGTGCTTGAATCTCGTTATATATCAATTTTGCGCTTGTGCTTGGACCTCGTCATGTGTCAATTTGCGCATAGTTTGTCATTCATCAAAACCTACAAATATGAACACACGTTTAGTATAATGCCTTGAGAACGTGGAAAAGACTTTTTTAAAACAAAATTAATCCAAAGTACGATATAATTCATCCCAAAACATGGGTGTCACAGAGTATATGAGTATTTAAACCAGAATACAATCCACTACGGTGTCTAGAGAATAAAGCTGATAATACAAATATGATAAAGAAGGAGAGTCAAGGCTCGCAAACGCCATATGGCTACCTCGATAGTCTCCAAACTCCAACGCCTCAATCAGCAGCAGCAGCCGTGATAGAAGTGGCTAGATTTGCACACAAAGTGCAGGAATAACGTGTGTACATCCAATTGAGTAAGTAACAAGTCCAACTTTTAGACTGAAAGATAGTGACAAACTCTACTAGTACAGTTACAATAGTATTGACAGTGCAAAAATATAGGCATACTTTCAATGTAAATAAAAAGCTCAGATAGTGAAGTGGACCAGATCCGAACAAGATAAAGAAAAATAAAGATGTGTAATTGTTGGCATATATGAGATGCTTAAAAGAAATTAAGCGTAAATAGTTAATTTGTGAAATTAGTTGAGATATGCAAGAGTTGAATCGTAAAAATAGCACGGGATAGCCAGTAGACTTGTCATTCAAAAATAATCAGTGTTTGCCAAATTATTGAAAAATAGTCATTATTTTACTGTAACAGAGATCGGACTAGCATAATATACTGGAATTCGGTGCACCTGTGTAAGAACTTCCAGTATACTATGCTGGAACTCCAACATGCGGAAAGTTCCAACATATACTGGAGATTCGAGCACCTGTGTATGAACTTCCAGCATATTATACTGGACTGGTATACTTTGCTGGAACTTCAGTATATTATGCTTGAGTTCTAGTATACTTATGTTGGAACTCCAATATACTATGCTGGAGTTCCAATATACTTATGCTGGAACTCCAGTATAATATACTGGAGTATTTTTCTGATTTTGAACAGTATTTTCATTCAGATTTATCTTTACATGAAAAGTGGTTGAAGTTTAATTACTTTTGAAAGTGTGGCTATTCTTGAATGACCACTTGTAAATATGACTATTTTTAAATTTCTCTCGTTGAATCGGATATCATAATTATCAATCTATATACTATATTGAAAACACGATGGCTCTTAGAGAAACATCGTTCCCTTTTTTATCCTTTAAATATCGAGTTCACATTGGATAAAATAGTTTCAAATTCAATTAAGGTTTTGGTTATTAATATTTTATTAGGTAGAAAGTCCTAATATTTAGGAATTTAAAATTAATTAAGATTTTATTTACGTTGTATAAGTCAAATAAGAAAAGGATCCCATCTATTTTAAGATTGTACGTATTATTTCAAACTATTATATTCTGAATCGAAAGATAGACCACGCAAGGTTCATTTAAAAATAACTTTATAATATAAATATAATATATAATTCAGAAGCATAATATGTAAACGGTTTCTTCTATTTATACGCATAAGAGCACACTATTAACTGGTAACAACTCTGGACACTTTTGGTTGGAATGAACAACTTAGAGATGAAAGTTCCCTTTCTAATATAAAACCTAAAATTTTAAAAACAAAAAAATATAGGAATTAACTTTGATAAAAACTTATGCGCACCAATGTCGACACTAATCTAAATGTGTATATCATACATGCTTTTACATTCAATATTATTACTGAATCTTAGTTAACTGATACACATCCTAAATTCTCACCTTAATTTAGAGGTATTTTATTGCATGTAAATAAAATATGGAACCATAAATTGAAATAGAGTATTCTTTATTTTATTTTTAAGCTTAGCTAATTTTATTTCTATAGAATAGCCGATTAGCAAATTCTATAGGTATAGATTTTAGGGATTACAAACTAATTATGATAAATTAGTATAGCTTAATATTTGTATATTGATTAAGGATATTGACTCCCAGACCCCAACATATACTGGGTAGTTGTTGTTATTAAGGATATTGACGGGTGATTGAGGAGTACCATGTGTAGCTTTTTATTTTTTCTTATTAAGTTAGCTATATAAATTAATACTTCTCATTTTTATAACTTATAATTTTATTTTATAAGTCATATATAATTTTTAATATCTATTTATTTAATTTTTTAATTTTTACTGATTTAAACAAAGTACACGCGCCTAAAAATTAGTTTAAAAAAAGCTTAAAGAGCGTAGAATGTGGAAGTATGGATAAATATAAGTTAGGCTAAATAGTTAATTGCACTAATTAATTCAATAGAGGAAATTAACCATTGGTATGGTATAAAAAAGGGAAGTAAAAGACAAGACGTTTACGAAACATGTATTTAGTAGATGTAGCAAAATCGTGTCGAGTGCAGAGAAACACAGCTTTGGCCTTTGGCAACAAAAAGTAGAAGCTGCTGCAGCCAGCAACATAAAACTTGCTCATTGATCGAAAAGAATGGACCTTGGGCCTAACTCAACCCCAAAAGCTAGCTTATGAGGTGAGAATTGTCCAAGCCATATAAAGAGATTAGTAATCTCAAATCCCTCCGATGTGGGACAACTCAACACCCCCCCATCACGCCCAGATCTCTGGAGCGTGGACAACATAAATGGGGGCCCAACATCAGTAACAATAATTGGGATGAGCATGACATACAAAATCGAGAATAAGGACAGAGTTACCCTCCTTCTTCGCGACCGGAGAAGATCGGCCTTCAAACAACAGATAAACCCTAGGTATCAAACCCTAGGTATAGCTTTTGAAAAAACAAACTTTACCGGAGATCTGGTCAGGAACGTCGGAAATACACCCAAAGCGTCCACAAAGTGATAATCGAGCCACCGGAATACGGTAAAACCTCAGGTTAAACCGTCAGAAACCCTAGAAGTCGATAGGTCACCCAAAATCAACCAACCAAAATCATCACAAAATCTTTCCAGAGTGTTCAGGAGAGGAAAACACACTCAGATATCATGAAGAGACACTCAGAAAGGTCTCCGATAGATTGAAATCATCATCGACGAAGCGGTCTCAGAAATCACCCCCAAAAACCTCGAAACAGACTTCATCCAAGACCACGAAACACACAGAAACATGATCGGATCGTTGTCGAGGCTCTGATACCATGAAAAGAATGGACCTTGGGCCTAACTCAACCCCAAAAGCTAGCTTATGAGGTGAGGATTGTCCAAGCCATATAAAGAGACCAAGGACCTCAAATCCCTCCGATGTGGGACAACTCAACATTCATTGTGGCATAAAAAGTGAAGCTATCCATCTTTCTCTATCTCCATCTCTTTTATGCATAGGGACAAATATAGATTGAAGCCAACAAAGTGACGTATCAATGCTCTTTTACTCCAATTATATATATCTCAATTTCATTTTACATGGAATTTGTTCCTTATTAATTCGTTTTAAAAAGAATAATATTTTTTGTTATAGAAAATAATTTAATTCTTTTATCTATTATGTCATATTTTATAATGACCAAAATCTCCTGGCGTTCTTAAAATTACAGATTTTAATAGTCTTTCTTTCTTTTTTTAAACTGAAAAAAATCGAGTAATATATATATATATATATATATATATATATATATATATATATATATATATATATATATATATATATATATATATATATATATATATATATATATATATATATATATATATATATATATATATATATATATATATATATATATATGGTGAATTCTGCACTTAATTCAAATGTATTTTTATAAACATATATAAGGTGAATTCTGCATCCTTTAAACTTGAAATTATTAGTTCATCTATCATACTAAACATTGCAAGTATAGTTAATTGGGAGTGGGGATGTCCATCTCATTAGTCCTTTCTTCAAGCTGGCCCTTTTGAGTTGGAAATTAAATACCACAACTTGCAATATCAAATCAACCATTCTATTCTCATTGGGATATAATGAATCAATCTTTTATTGCATTCAACTACCTATCCACTTCCATTATTTCTCTTCACTTTGTCTTTCCTTTCATTCAATTATCATTATTACATAAATGATCATTAGGCAACTTAAATTGAACTGGGATGCCAACAAAGGCAAAACAAAAGAAAGCAAACAATATAATAAAACATACTACTCTATAGAAGGAATAAAGTTTGGCCAGTCTCTCCTATCCCTATCTATCGAATTTCAAATGAAAAAACTCCCAATATATTACACAAATTACACCCAATAAATAAATAAATAAATAAAAGAAGAAGAAGAAAATTGCCGCCTTTGTAACTATGAAGTTAGGGCATAGTTATCTTGGAAATTGTTCATGTCTTGATTAATTAGTCGTAATTGGGATGTAAATTACTCTCTTTATTTACTTTTGCTTGTCAACTATACTAAAAATATATTTTCAATTTTATTTGTTCACTGTACTAAATCAAGAAAAAGATAATAACTTTTTTCCCCATATTTGATATGAATGACCTTGGGCCTAACTTAACCACAAAAGCTAGCTTTGTGAAGTGAGTATTGTCCTAGCCATATAAGAAGACCAATGACCTCAAATCCCTCCGATGTGGGACAACTCAACACCCCCATCACGACCAGATCTCTGGAGCGTGGACAATATAAATGGGAGCCCAACATCGGTAACAATAATTGGGATGGACCTGGCTCTGATACCATGGTAAAAATGACCTTGAACCTAACTCAACCCCAAAAGCTAGCTTATGAGGTGAGGATTGTCCAAGCCATATAAGGAGACAAATAACCTCAAATCCCTCCGATCTGGAACAACTCAACAATATTTTACCCTTATTATTAACTACTCATTTTCCGAATTATTTTTCAAGATTTTTGAAAATGTTATTATTATTATGGGTAAAATTATAAAATACATATTTTATTTATTATTTGTTAAGGGACGTGAAAAGTTCAAAAAGACAACTAAAAGTGAACGGGTAGTATCATTATTATCAGAATATTTAAGCTTCTATTTTTTTAAGATTGTGTTACTGCGGGTTGGAAAAAATGTGGATCACGTAGTTTTGTAGCCCATTATAAATTTATTATTAGTTTTATAACTATATAAAAATTTAAAAAGATACTTTATTAATTTCAATATAGTAAAAAATCATGAAGGCCTACTACCTCGAAAAATGAAACAAAGATGCGATAGCTACAAAAAAACAGAAGACCCAATTGAAATGAAACAAGAACACACAAGCAATAGGATGAAAGAAGATAATTAATAAAAAGATTATAGGTAACTGGTACTCTATTTGTATCAATTTAAATAATATACTTGTCTTATTAGTTCATCTAAAAAATGATACATTATTACATTTAATTTTAAAATTTTTATTTGACCCAACTTATGTTTAGTGATAAATTTTTATAGTCACACAAAAATTTAATGCCTCACAAATTTTTTTCCCTTAAACTTTTAATAACATATATTTCAAGTTTAATAATAGTATAAGTTGCACTAGGGATTGTACGGAACGGTGGCACTCCCTAGATTTGCAATGGCACAGTCCAAAGAAGATCTTTAATCGAAAATCTTTTCTTGCTGTGCCTGCGGTTGATCTGGCCTTGCACCACAAACTCATTCCCCTCAGCTCTCTTTAGATTTGCGATTTTTGATGAAAAGGAATATTTTGGTCTCCATTAAATATTTAATAAATTTTATCTGTTAGATTTGACGAAAACTACTATTAAAAAAGGATTTTGCGGGAAATTACATTTGGAGGTATAATTTTTGCCGTTTATGCTATCTTTGTTTTATTTTTAGGACGTGGGTATAACTTTTAGAGATGCAATTTCTACTATTTTTTGTGTGTAATGCAACATTTTGTTTTCTTACGGTTTCTGGGACTTGATGTGTTTTCCTGATGATTTTAGTTAAAAAATTTTTTTACGGAATTCTCGTCAAATTTAACCACCATAATTTCTTAAATATTTTACAGAGATGAAAAATGATCACTTTTGGTAAATTTAAATGAAAATCTATTTACTTGTAAAACATATTTAAAGGAATACTTTAATGGTAAGCCTCTTTCAATTAGTTTAAAGTAAGACATGTTACCAGTTGCTTTTATGAAACGTACCAAAATTGGTTTAAACAATGAAATTAGGTGAAGGAGGTAGGAGCTAAATGTCCACTAATAGCTTTCGTCAACCCAACAAAATTGAATTGACGACACGATGAAGACGTTTTGATAAAGGCATGGTTACAAATGACAATCTCCACATCTTTTAATTGACTTACGTACAAGCCATTGGTTACTCTAGGATTGGCATTAGACATTAGTTCTTGAAAGATTCTCTCACGCTAAAATTTTATTTTTACTATATCAATTCAATTAACCAATACATATGAATCTGTTTCCACAATTAATGTTTTCCTTGAAGCAATTGTTTGCCCTTTCTTACCGACATTTATAGAGAGATCATGAGCGGCAAATATACGGGTCAGGTCGAAAATGGACAGATCGAAAATACATAATGTAAAAATAAATAAATTATTTGAACTAACTCATATTTAATACGAATAGTAAATGGGTTAGTCACCGGATAATATAGATATCCATGTTATTTCATGCCGTCCTAAATACAATTAATTTTGAGAGAATTTCTAGTCTTCCAAATTTGAGTAACCCTCAATTTGAATCTTTACAATGTAAAATTTAAACATTCGTAATTCATTTTTAAGTGGATAATATGATTCTTATCTATATCTGTTTCATTTTTAAAAAGTTCATTATTCGATCAACTTTTTATTGAATAATATGGGAATAAATATTTTTTATTTTATCCATTTTATCATCTCTAGTCGATAAGTTAATTATTTTATGAATCTTAAATTCCTGTTTTTAATTTAAAAGTCGCATATCATTAGCCAAAAAAAGTACTCATTCCATATTCATTACCAGCAGAGGGAATCACTCGATTGAGTGTGGGAAATGTGACAATAAATTTGTCATATGGTGATGAGGGGATTGTCCTACATGCCTTAAAAATGAAAGCTGTAGGCAAGTCGAATAAGAAAGGTCGCCCAACTTTAAGTGATGTTCCATTTGGAGATTTACGCAGATCTTCCTTGTCTCACTATTATTACTCACAATACCAAGTTTGGGAGATATCGTCTCACCTTAATTTTATCCTCTGACACGAAGGATTAAAATATTCCGAAGAATTATTTAGACATAAATAAGAAATTTAGCAAAAGTTATATAGAAGAAATTTATTAAATTAGGAAGAGAATTTGATATGAGGATTTTTCACAACTCATAAATTCTACTATTTATAATATTTTCTCTAGTCCAAAATAAATAATTTTTTGGCATTTTTCTTGTGGTCCAAAATAAGTAATTTTTCCAGATTTCAAAGTCCTTCCTTTTTCCAGTGTTTTTTTTGTCTAATTATTTTGTATCCAAAATTTTGTTGGGTCCTACTAATCTAGAGAGTCTATAGATTTAAGAAGAACTGCTTTTATCATGGTTTTCTTATTTTTAAGACTCGAATCTGAAATTTTTAATTAAAGTGAAAAAATTATATTCACACTATCAAGGGCACAATCCGGCCCTTTGATACTGAATTTATTTAAACTTAATATTTTAACGCGAAGCGTAAATTTATATAAAGAAGCAAAAGGAAATAGAAAAGGAGAAGATAGTCTCACAAGCAAATGGCCTCAGCTCAGCTCACTTGTACTAGAGTATGGAAAGAAAGAGGCAAAAGGCTTTCGTAAGCTGAATTGCGGCTATGGTTTAAATTTCCTATTCTCATTTGATGTTTATATCTTTATTGAGAGTCAAAGTAGGAGTTTGCGTGTGAGTGTTGAAGAGGGTATGAAGGAGAAATATAAAGCAAGAAAGAAACGTGAAGACTTTTGCAATTATTATCTTTTTAGTAATACTCTATATGTTGTCCAATGGAACATGTCTCCTAGCCACTTGCACACACTAATATAGTTTCCCCTAAAACACATCCATTCTCTCCTTCCCCTCTCTATCCTCATTTTCTCAAATTTCCACTCATCTATCCTTAATCACACTAAGCTAGTATATAAGTTTTCAAAATATATTACATTTAAAAAAGAATATTAAACATAATGCATATATTTATAAATTTTAAAAACTATCAAATTACCCAATATTTTTATCAATAATTATATTATTACAAACCATAGTTCTAAATATAAATAAATTTGTTATGAAATTATTATTTTTATAATAAACTACATAATAAACTATAAGATGATCAAGAAGACAAAGTAGTATTGTTACAAATTAATGAATAGTGGGCTCTTTTATAAAATATAAAAGTTTGGAGCAATTTTTTCAAAACATAATAGTGATATTTTGGGCCAAAACTAGCTTTTAGGATGATTTTGTTGGAATTTGGGAATTTTACAAATGTAGATAAATTTTATGGCCAATATGTATTTGCAAAAAAAAATTGAATATATTTTGGTAAAATCTATGCCAAACGGATCCTAAGTGGTCGTTTGATTTGTATGATAAGGAATAATTGATGATATGCTATAATTACGTATTTTAGTAGAGTATTATATTCAAAAATATACTATACTTTAGTTGAGTTTGTACTTTAATCGCTAGTGTTTTGCACTAACAATATATTTTATGCCTTGTATGAGTGATTCCGAGCTATATAGATGTTATATAATGAATTCAAGTGATTTAGAGCTTTGAAGTCTAAGTAAAAGCCCAAGGAATTAAGCCGAGATCGTATTCAGGGACAAGCAGATGATAGAGCAGCAAAACAAAGAATCGAGTAGGCATATTGTGCACTGTCTAGTAAAATACACATAACCTTTTGCTCAAAACTCCATTTGAGATTCACAATATATAGTTGGAAAGCTAACTCAAGGGCTACAATTTTCATGTATTTATGTTTTTTTTTTCAAATTCCAAACGGAACGGGGTGAAAAATACGGTCGAAACTGCAACTGTGGACCTGAGTCGAACCTGAGGCAGTATACCTGCCATATACCGCGGTTGACCGCGACCGCAGCAGTCCAAACGTGAAATATTGTCCTTTTCTGCGTAGGAGAAGTTATAATTGTTTGGGCCCAATCCTACTTGATATATATATATGGAAAAATGGTATTTTTGGAGAGTTGGACATATTTTTAATACAGATTCAACCTAAGGAGACAGAGACACAATAGGAGCAAGGCGGAGAATTCTTCAACAAGTTTTTCCTTCCTCTTTCTATTTTTCATTGTTGGTTATGATTTTTAGTATTGTAGTTTTACATACTATTATGAATAGCTAATTCATTTTCTAGGATTTTGATAGAACCTTTTGTAAGATAAATTCTTGTTTTGTTTTTATATAATTGAGCCATTGGATTTCTCTACTTTTTCAACTATGTGTTTGTTGTTGTTGATTGAATGGCCATCAATTGACTGTGCCTATTTAGTGTGTACTGCTTGAGAGGGAGTACATATTTAGGTAGTTGTTGAACAACGTAACTCCTAACGTATGTGAGAAATCAATATATTTGGTTTAAAGGCAGGCTTAGAAATAACAAAGTCTTGACGTGGTCATAATGAGCAGTTAGATAAAGCCAACTAGCGTAGTTCGAGAGAATATGTCTAGTAAATTATTTTAGTTGCTCGAGAGAGAATTACGACATCTAAAGTGCTCACGATCGGTAGAGAATACATTGGAGAAAATTGTAGGGAATATAGCTAGAAGGATTCCGACAATTGGAAAATCATAATTCTAGACCTTAATTTAGTCTCTAACTCTTTGTCTCGTTAGCCGATAATTTTATCGTTTTGTAGTATTTGCTAGTTAATTAGTTAGAAATATAAATCTCATTCTTTATAATTTAGAAAATTATTTAATCTTGTCTTTTTGGTGATATTAAACATTTACTGCTAAGCCATAATTCTCTATAAAATTCGCCTCCAAAACGATTGCTTTATCTTTTTAAAACTAAAATTAGGTGGGATCAATAACATTTGTGGGATGAAATATTTTGTTGTGTTGTTTGTTTTGGGATTAGCAAATCTTGGAATTTGTTATATTACAATTGTAGTCTTATTGTAGCATTTGGAAAGCACAGTTTTGGCTTAAGACCGTGGAAAACTTTTGGCATAGCCTAATGAACATATGGTAAAGTAAACGACGAGTCATCTTTGATGTTGAAGGAAACAAAAGATTAAAGTGACAGAGATGTATATTTCAAATGAATTTGGAGATGAAGAATAGGATGAGTTAAGTAGCTTTTATAAGAATTATTATTTGTTCCGTAACAATCAAAAATATTTCTTTCCAATTCATGTCAAATTAGTAATTGTAATTAATGATCATGAGAAATTCTTGTATTTGATTTTAAGACCAAATAAGTAAGTTAGCGATCTTCCAATAAGTAAAGTTAAACAATGAAGCTACTTTGAGGCTATAATAATAAAGAATAAAGATCACACGAACAAAAGCAAAAATGGGGTTTAATTTTATTTCTGCAGTTTTCCTCTTTCCATCATTACTTAGGTTCCAACTTTTCAATGCAAACTACATTAACAACATGATGATTCATGACTATCATTTCCATGTCAATGATTTATTCATTAGCAAAAATGGACTTTCTTAAAAGCTATCCTCCTACCATAATTGAGTATCCAGCATTTCAAAGCATTTACTATTAGTTTGACGTATGAAAATTATCCACCTAGCTCGTGCCTTAAACTACATCTAGAAATAAATTAAAATAAACATTCTGTGTACATTTGCGTATTGAGGTTACCTGAACTAGCTATATATATATATAGCCATATACTTCTAGTCCACTCTTATTCTATATTATTAATCACTTATATGCTTGAGTAAACTAATGTTTTTAGAGTTTCTAGAAGAGGGTATACAAATTCAAAAAATGTAATGAAACTCAAAGTTGATCATTTAATTCTTTATTATTTTTTGTCAGATACTTTTCCTTTTGATATTAGATCTCGATTCATGGAACATTAGAAGCTACTTCTCTTGGTTTGAAAGCTATTAATTTGAGTTGATTTCTCACAAGCTACACAGGCAACTCTTTAAAGGTCAGAGACAAAATCTTCAGTTTGTCAAACAAAATGATTTAAAAATGAATAAAGAATAAAAGCTTTTGGGACCTTTCTTCATTTATAGGTAACACAAAAATTTGAGAGCAGTATTATTAGAGTAAGTAAGTGCTATACATGTGAAGACTATGTACCAGCTTAGGTGTTTGAGTATCAGAATGGACAACAGATTTCTTACAAGAATATTGGTTCATACATCCCAACGAAAAGGTTATATGTGTAAGTTGACGTCACACTTCACAAGTTTCTTTTCTTGATCTAAATTAGGAATATGACAGTTGTTTGGTTTTTGGAATATAATGGGTTATACAGTACTGCTCAAATTGAGGAATGACTCTTGAAGCTCCGCATAGTGCCATAGCCCATAGAGATACGTCCAACTATACCGGCTAAAAGGATTAAGCAATTATTGTAAATATAATGCGGTTCAAGTTCATAGTCGAATTCTACAAAAAATTAATATATTTACTATAATTCTTAATACTGCTAATGATAAGCTCAGACAATTTTCAAATACAAAATTTTTAATGGATAATGAATAGATTTAGTTAACTAAGGAAAAATGACAATAAAACTAGCAATAATCAAGAATAGAATTGAATTCAAAGGTTAAATGACTAGGATTATTGATTTTCCCAATTGTCGGATTAATTCCTGACACGCTAGTTATAATTTTGCCGTAATACTCAATAAGGAGTATGAGTTCTGGGCTACCGCAATTATCTCTCGATCAATTATAATAATTTACTAGAAGCATTCTCTCGAACTACTCAAGTTCACAATTTATGCAACTCAAAATTATCCCACCAAAGCTTCATTATCTCTAACCCTACTTTTAAATTCAAGTAATTAATCTCTTAACTTACCCGAAGAGGTGTTGTTCAACAACAATCTAACCAAGTGTTCTTCCTCAAGCAACATAAGATAACTAAACACGGTTAACCAAGGGCCCTTTTAATTAATCACAAGACAACATGTAGTTGAACAATCATAGAGTAAAACTAGTTCAATTATATCAAAACAGAGTCAATACTTCATCCAACAATTGGTTCCATCAACCCTAGATGACAAATTTAGTTACTCATACTAATAGATAATAATTTACTATAGAAAGTCATAATCAACAATGGAATTAAGAAGAAGAAGATGAAACCTCTAAGAAAGTTCTCCGTCTTCCTCCCGTGTTCTTGGAATTAGGCTTCATATAGGTTTAGGTTAGTCGCCTTAGAAATTACATAATTGACCCTAAGTTATTGGCTTCCGTAAGGTCGTCCACGACCGTAGATTGGACTGCGGATTCAACCGCGGATTTTGCCTAGTGTTCTCCCTAAGTGGGCGGCCAATGCGTTGTCAGTCCGTGGCCGCGCACCTGGAGGGGACTTCGCCCCTTGCTTTTCTTTCTCATTTTCGACCGTGCTAACCTCCGATTGGCCCTCCACGCTCTATATTGACTCCAAAGCATTCTTTAGCTTTCTCATAGTTCAGAGTGGCTCCTACAAAGCATAAAACTCGTAATTAGAGCATTTTGTTATCTTTTAACATTCAAACATTGATAAAGCGCGGTTAAATTAGAGTGTAAATAGTATCTACAACAACAACAACCCAGTATATTCCCACAAATGGGGTTTGGGGAAGGTAATATGTACGCAGACCTTATCTCTACCACGAAGGGCAGGGATGCTGTTTCCAGGTACCTTCGGCTCAAGAAAGAAACAAGTGACGATATATTAGTACTGGCAATAGACTCATAATAAATAACATACAATAGACAACATAACCTGAAATAACATAAAATAATAAATAACAACAATATAAGAAATACAGGAAATACGAGAAATAGGAAAATATACTAATATCTATAATATAAAGCCCTGCATTAGTAGCTGATCAATAGCATCCTAAGCCTAACTCCTAATTGTCTAATCTCATTCTAGCACGCTGAAAAAATATTCCTAACTTCCCCTAGCCTACAACCTTAATGTAAATAGTATCTAAATTGTATAATTATAGCCTACTATCACGTAGGCTTTAAGATATTTATTAAACGAATTTAAAATATATATATAGATAGAATTAAGTACATACAAGAAGAAGCCAATGATATATAACGTTTACTATATATACGTAAGAAATAATTTTAATTTTATATATGCAGTGTTCCGTAAGGAGGAACTTCTAGCTCCGCCACTGACTGTATGCACTCGATTATAGCCATTTGCACTGGTTTTGGTTACTCGAATCATTTATAGATATGTATGTATGTACAGAAAAAAATTAAAAATAATGTATATGAGGAAATAGATAATAATTAATCCGAACTCAATTCCGAATTGCAACCGATATATATCACAATGTGCCTAATCATGGTTATTACGTGCACGAATTTGGTTTCATCATATATCAAGGTTAATATGAATCTACTCTAAGCTTAGTTTCACTTTCACAAGGGTTCCCTCCCCGTTTTTGTCCCGTATGTAGACAGCTTTATTGGGTTTTACTATTTTAGTGGGCTAGCCATTGCTGAAAGATAACATGTGGGCCTAATCGCTGAGTCCAACCAGTTCTTCACTATAAGGATCCAATGGGCTATAGTCCATAGTCAAATAGCATGTCAAAAAAATTGAGTTTTTTACACTGATGATCTCTTTATAAAAAGGAATTTTTTATATTCCTATGTCATATAGTAAATTATATTACCCTTTATACTTAAGTTTTAATATAATTATCTTCTATATACCTAATTACTATTTATGTATGATTTTAAGATTTTAATGATATTAATTAGTCTACTAATTTTACTCAACTGTATATTCCCACTCCCATAAGTTTCTCTCTCCAAATCCCTATAATTTCCTCTTCCAATACCTACGATTTCCTCTTCTAAAACCAGCAAAAATCTATAACTCCTCCACCATTGATAACCATTAAAAAGCTTTGAAGCTTTGAATTCGAATTTGGGTTTTCAAAAGACATTGTTTGTTTGATTGGATGTTATTGCAAAGAATTGAGAATTCTCTCTACATCTCTCTCTATCTCGCAGCCCCAAATTTTAGTTATATAAGAGGAAAGGAAAAGAGAGCACCAATTCCAGCATTGCCAACCATTAAAAAGCTTTGAAACTTTGAATTCAAATTTAGGTTTTCAAAAATCATTATTTTTTGGATTGGGTGTTGTTGTAAATAATTGAAAATATGATTTGGAGTTTATATCTTAATTTTGAGGGGTTTTGGTGAAGATTAGACTTGGTTTTGGCTGAATTTCAGATAGAAACTCGACGACGACGACGACAAAGAAGAAGAAGAAGAAGAAGACATGACATACATTATATTGCAGAAATTGTAGATACATTGTAGAAAAATTGTTAAAAGTTTTGATAAGAGCTTGTATTCCACTTTGTTTATTTTGGAGCTAACTTGTGCAGATGAGAAGATGTTTTTTAAGTTATATATATTTATATACCTTTAAAGACAAGAAAGTATGGTTGTATCGTATTTAAAGAGGCGCGAATTTGTAGAATAGGTTGAATGTGAGAAATGAGTCAAATAAGACTCACAATGGCTCGTTTTCTACATTTATTCTATAATAAAAATACATATCATTTAAAAGATTAATATGAAAATACATAATTTCAATGTTCTACAAATTATCTACAAAATTTCTACAAACTGTTCATAACAGAATTTATCTTTATTTTCATGCATGTTCGTCTGGAACACTAAAGTTACTTGATATGTCAACATCTCCCTTTATAGAGGAATACAACTTATCTATAATTCTTTATAGCTTTTACACATTATTTTCATCCAGTGAAATACAACTACAATAACATAAAACATACATACAAATTTTATACAATATATCTTTTGTATATTTTCTATCTTATTTAGATATAGTAAAAAAAAATTCATACAACTTATGACTATTCCTAGTCACAATGAAAACTCCAAAATGTACGAATTTGGTTTATTCATAAGGCAATGCTTATGAGAAAGCAAGATAGGAATTACAATATAAAGCAAATAACAAGATTACAACTCCACTATGGATATACATACGACTTCGTTAAGAAAATGATCCTTAGTAGAGTTGGCTTCTTATTTCTTGACACACTGGTAATTTTAATGCTGGATGGAATGCACAAGTTAGTGTGAAATCTTATCACAAAGGATATCACAATAGATAGTGGTGTCAACTCTTGGTGTACTTCTTGTCATTGGGAAGTGAGTGCTGCACTGTCTGCACAACTACTTCTGGGCAGGTGCGTTCCAGCTGGACATTATGCTTCTATGGACATACCAAAGAACCATGTCCTAATACTTGTGTAAGGACATACCAATGGACCAAGTCGTAGTTATGTTCCTATTCTATAACAACGGCTCGATGGACTTTCTTCTGCTACGTTCCAGCTATGCACTTTGACATGTATTTCTGTCAGAGAACCCCAAGGGAGAAGTTCCATGTTACGTTTCTCTTTATCTTGAATGTGTACAGTCACTGACTTGTGCTTTTGTCAGAGAATCCTAAGGGACCAGGTCATCAGGTCACTATTGTGTTCCTCCATGTGGTCGTTCATCCATTTGCTGATGTTCAAGCTTTGACCAGTTTATATGGGATACGTATCCGACGGAACATGTTCTCTATCTGGTTCTTTATAACAAGTTTGTTAAATCAACAAAATATAATAAGAATAAGATTAAGTATAACCCATCAGTTTCCCCTTTTTGATGATGACAAACTTAAGTATAGGCAACATTTGTTTAGAGAAAAAATAACCAGATGAGATGCCAGAGATACACGAGTTCCCCCTTATCTGATTCCTCCTTAATCTCAGATCTTCCCATACTACAACCATGTTTACCCTACCTTTTAAAACCCATCATATTTCCCCCTTTTGGCATCATTAAAAAGAGCAGCTAGGAAGAAGAGAAAAAGCAGGTAATAAGCACAAAGAAGTCTAACACAGCTAGCTCATGCCATATATGTGCACACAATATGAAAAAAAAGAGAAGCCAAAGGAACACAGTATTGTACATGCAAAGAAATGGGAGCTGTTTCATTAATGTTTACATTGGACTGAGCAAGCCAGGAGCAGTAATGAGTAAGTTCACATGCCACAAGCCAAACAAAACAAGTAAACACAAGTAAAACATCATCCACAGGATGTTTGGGCTAAAATAACTTGACACTAAGAGGATTCTAGGAAACACTAGAGGGAGAGGGTTTAGAGGAAGATGCAAGGTTTTGAGAACCAGGTCTAGTCTAGCATTTGCAACCAGTTGTTCTTCAAGAATTTGATCCTGAAGTCTCTCATTTTTTCTCAGTCGGGAAACCTCCTCATGTACAGAAACATGTCCCTGAGCTGCTTGGCTAAGCTGGGTTTCCAGTATGGCATTTCGAGTCCTCAGCATTCTCAATTCCTCAGAGGCTGTATTTTGAGCGTTTATTAGCTGAGAAATGGTTGAGATGCTCCCACCAACCTTTTCTATTTTTTCACATTCCTCTAGACTGGTCTTAGAGAATGTCTGCTTGCATGTGCCCACTCTAGGATTGCCTAAGGGAACCTTATAGAATCTGAATACTTGAGTAAGGATAAAGCCATAACGTAATCCATGATTTCTACCCTTGAAATTGGTCACCTTCTGCATATGATCTATCATGATTGCTGGCAAATTGACTAGCACAAACTCATCAAATGCCTCCACCAGGACCAATTCTTATTTTGTAGCAATGGAGCGCCTCTCAGAGCGGGGTAGGAGTACTTTACTAACCAATTCAAAGAGAAGCTGGTAATCAGGAAGCAGTACCTTCTTATGGACATGTTCCCCCAGTTGAATAGCTTGCTCATTCATGATGGCTCTCCGAAAGTTTATTCCATAAACATTCTTAACTGAGGACATACCTTCACATGGAATTTTGAGAATTTTACCCAACGTTGAGGCGTCAAGTACAATGTCCCCTCTATTTACAAGTGCACGGATGTAATCCTTCTCAATAGTAAAAAGAGATGCATAGAAGGTCTGCACTGCATCTTCGTATACCAGAGGCATGCTCCCTTCAAACAGGTGTTCCCATTGCTTAAACTCCACAATCTCCAGAATTTGTCTCATACCCTCCATATCCAAAATTGGTGGATCAAATGTTCGGCCCCGCAGTACCTTTTGAGTTCTTAACCTCTGCCGCCATACAACACCATCACAGATCAAGGGCTTTGAGGAATCAGGTTCCTTAACAGGTTCCTTATTTTGTTTGCTAGTCCCTTAGGTAGACTTCCCTTTCCAATCTACTACCTCCATAGTATTATTTCCAGACATTGCTAGTTTAGTTGGACTCAGTTTAGACTAGCAGCTATTTTTCACAGATGAACCTTTCTGTTTCTTAACAGTTTCCTTAATTATCATAGACTGTTGTACTGTTCCATAGAAGCATCTTCGTTTTTCTAACTTACTAGCACACTTTTGATGAACTCCTTTGGATTCATTTTCCTTTTTTTTCTTGTCTTGACACTCCTCTTACTTTTCTGCAATGAGGATTCAGAATTCTTTTGATGAAGTGACCTGGGGATGGGTGACTTTGAGGAGGACTCCAAGAGCTTGAATGCACAAGAGGTGCAGGAGTAGGTTTGGTTGGAAGAGAATCAGGTTCATCGAAAACCTTTTCTGAGAGTATCTTATGAGCTAACGACTCAAAAAATGTTATGGTTCTTATATCTTCTAGGAATTGAATTTCTTCCCCTTGGTACTCAGACGAGAGATATTCTCCTTCATTCATGATTCTCTTAGCAGCTATAGCCATGATGCTATGAGCTGCTTCCTTTTCTGTTGACTCCTTAGAAGTCGGTGATTCCAACATAGATGAGTTCAAATATTGATCAGGATCATCCTCAGGAACTTCTAATACTTGAGGAGTAAACCTTTTTGTGTGGTCCTTTATGAGATCATAGGGTTGACTAGTCATAGGATTCCCAAAATAATAATAGACAGGATTTGTCAGGAATGGGAGAACTATAGGAGTAGAGGAGGAATCAAGAGCGGGGAAGGTGGCAGAAGGCGTGAAATAGTGGTGTTCAGGGAATGTTATCAAAGGTGATAGTGAAGCGGGAGAGGTGTTAATGGTGGAAGAATGAGATGATTCTTCAATCGCCATTAGATGAGAGTTTGGTAGATGAGAAAGGAGAGAAATAGAAAGATGAGAAGAGGATCCTGGTTCTATAAAGGGGGTAAAGGTTTAGGACTTGCTGTGAGAGAAAAGAAGAGTTTTATTGGAAGAAGAACTAATGATGAGCGGAGAGCAAAACAGGTTCTGAATAGTTCTTAAAACAACGGTAGGTTTGTGGGGAAGTGTTATCATATAAAGGAGACAAAGGGAAATGACGGACATGACATGACACACAGACGTTGAAAAGTCGAATGATGTGGCAGCTGAGTATGTTTAGAAAAGGGCATGCAAAAATTAAGCATATTACTACTAACCTACAGTACAGGAACCTGATGCTAGAGCTAAATTGTTTGAACAAGTTTTTAATTACTCCTCTCTCTTCACCTTTCACACCTGTGCCTTTAGCTTCTATGACCGTCATGCGTTTTTACCTGCAATGGTATTGATGTGATCTAGGTTTGGTCAGAAAACTCTTTAGCTGGTCTTTACCCGGTGCTGTCTTACATAACTAACTGATGGCGGATCAGGTTCTACATTTTCTCCTTGTAACTTCATCTTTTCATTTAGTTTATCCAGAGTTCTCTACTTGAGGCTTTGATGTAGATGTCTGGAATTTTGTCTTTTGTTCCTTAGGCATGAATCCTTTTCCATAGAAAAAGACTTTGTGTTCTGCTACTTATGCCATCCCATGAGCTCCATCCCTACACCTCTCTAAGCTTCAATGGCAACGAGTGACGCACCATATTTTTTAGGAGACATGGAGAATGATGTTGGTTGCATTTTTCCAGTCCCCTTCATCTTACTCATTTTGTCAGTGTCTTGTTGTAAATCCCACAAGCACCCCCGATTATTCAGTATGCCCTTTGTTGGAGACATTCTGACATTGTTTCATGGATTGTATTCCTGAGGAGTTCTTTTGCTCACCCCTTTTCATATGATTCCCTGGCTAATCCTTCCTGTTGTCGAGAACATGACGCTCTTGTTTGTTCAGTTCTTTCTTTCAGTATTATCACTTTACTTTGAAGTACTTCACTACTGGGAAATTGTGCTTGATCCCTTCTCCTCTCCTCATTCTTCCTTCTTTGAACTCATGTCTGGGACACTTGAGCTGACAAAACATGGGCCTTGTCTTGCTGAGTTAATGTAATTTGAGGTGGGAGGTTTGCATATACCAATCCTTCGTGCCAAGGTTGTGACTTCAGTCATCTCATATCACTAGCTTGTGGGAATTCACACTTAGTTGGAGTGGATGTTCTTGTTTCCTTTGTCAGTTGATACCACTTGGCGAGTTATCAGATTGGTGACTGCACTCTTTAGACCATTCACTTAGCGCATATTCTCACTTGAGTGCCAAAAGGACTTATCTACCTTTTCATTTACTTGAAAATGTACCATTTACTTCCTTCTCAAGGATACATTCCCTTCCTGCAGGGCTGTCAGTGAGAAGAAATTCATGTTATTTTTAGCTACATGCTTTATGTATCCATTATCCATGATCCATAGCAGCCCGCTTCTCTCATTTGTTCCCTGGTCATGCAAATCAAGGGTTAGATTTAAGACCCCAAACTAGTTTGATTCCCTTGTTAAGATAAAAAAATCAATGAGGGATTTCTTAGTCCATGTAGACAACATCCGTTTTTTCATAGTAGTACCTGATACCCTTTTAGCTGTCACTCCATCAGAGAACACTTTGTTTCTTTGGACAGACTGAACCCTGGCCTATTAATTTTCCTTAAAATACCCATTGTTCCTGCAGTGGGTACACATCCAGTTATTAGGTACAACAATATACTTGTTGTGCGGGTTATAGAGAGTTTTCTCCCTTTATAACCCGATGACATGCTTGTTCCCACTATTGTTGAGGTACATTGTAGTAAAAACATCTGAGGACCAGGTCCATTTCATAGATTTCTCAAGGTCATTTCTCACCTTCTCCAATTCAGCTTGGAGTTGTTGATTCCTCTCTAGTTCACTACAGAGACTGTTTTCACAATGGTTAAACCCCTTTCAAGTATGATGTGCATTTCACTAGCTACTTCTTTCCCTTTCCAAGACTTACATTCCTAAGTTCTTTATTGAGGCCCTCAACAGTTTCCTCTAGATCGGTGCATATTAATAATAGGTCATCTGTTTCTTGTTCAGTAAATGAACTTTATCTTCTAAGGTTTGGTTCTTATTGTTAAGGCCTTCTATCGTTTCTTTTAGATCAACTACTGCTACTATCAGATCATCTCTCTTATTCTATACATTGGTTATCTTTTCACTCAAGGGTTCCTTGTCTTTTCAAGATTTGCTATTGTCTCATTTAAGGACACTACGCAGACAACTTGATCATCTCTAGATTTCTCTGCCTCTCCTAGTTCTGGGTTAGGATCTCCTTATCATTTACAAGGCTATAATAAGTGTCATATAGGATCTTAGCTTCTTAATTTCAGATTTCTCTGAACATCCCCGAAGTTTACCTTATCATCTTCATCTTCTTCTTCATCATCAACTGACTGAGCCATCAGCGCGAACAGTGAATCATACTTTCTTGCTTCAGTTTCCACTTCCATCATGGAACTATTTTCTACATCTGATTCTTTTTTAGATTCACTTGAGGAGTCTCCCCATGTAGGAAGAGCCTGCTTGACGATATTGTCTGCAACACTTTTTTTTATTGTATCTCTTCTCTAGAACTAGGTTACTTTTTCTCGCTTTGTCAGGATTTTACTTGCTCCTGCGTCACGAGAGGGCGGCCTTTGATGAAATGCCCTGGCTTTCAACATCTGTGATAAAGATCGTTGTTCCTTGTTTTACATGAAATGCCCCCACTTTGGTATGCCACTATTTCTTCGAACCAATTTTTGAAATCTCTTAGTAAGATAGGCCGTGTCACTATCTTCGTCACTTAAGTCACTCCTTTCAGCCTTAAGAACCAGGTTCTTTTCCTTCTTAGGCTCTCTTCTTTCATTGTCTTTCTTTCTTTTCATCTCGTATGCTTTCAGATTTCCAATCAACTCGTCCATGCTCAGAGTCTGTAGATCTTTAGATTTCGTGATAGAATTTACCTTATTTTCCCAAGACCTAGGTAGAACACTGAGATTTTTCCTTACAAACTTGTTTTTGGGAATGACATCTCCAAGTGAGCGAAGCTCATTTATGATAGAGGTGAATCTGGTGTGCATATATTGTATGGACTCATCATCCTTCATTCTGAAGAGCTCGTATTTAGTGATAAACATGTCGATCTTGGATTGTATGACTTGAGTGGTTCCTTTATGTGCAGTTTGTAAGGCTTCCCATATTTCTTTGGCAGTATCACAAGTTGATACTCTGTTGTACTCATCAGGTCCTATGCCACACATCAAGATTATTTTAGCACGATAGTTTTTTTCTATTGTTTTCCTGTCAGTGTCATTGTACTCTATTCTCCCTTTAGGCACCAGTGGTCCTGTTTCTTCAAGTTTCTTCATGAGAACATGTGGACCATCACAAATGATGTCCCACAGTTCTGAATCTTCGGCCATTATGAAATCATGCATCCAAGTCTTCTACCATCCATAGTATTGACCATTGAATCTGGGAGGTCTATAGGTTGATTATACTTCTTCAAAGCTTAGTGGGGCGACCATTGAGGATTTCTCCTAGGTGTTACCTGATAGGAGAAACCTGCTCTGATACCAATTGATAGCTGTATGAATCCGATAATCTATGGAGTACTTGGTTCTCTATTTGTCTGATACATTGAAAGCAGTAAAGACTAAATGTAAAAGAGGCTAGATGTTTTTCTACATGGAAAAATCTCACACAAGGGGATAAAAAAACCACGACCTACTCTTGTAAGCTTTTAACTCAACTAACTTGTAATCTGATTATTACAAGACACTTTGCAAAATCCCTTTTGCAAAGACTTCAAACTAACTTGTGATACAACTACCACAAGCCACTCTCTTACTCTCATAGATACAGAGGATTCAACTTATGACTATTTCTAGTCACAACGCAAACTCTAAAGTTTACGAATTTGGTTTGTTCCTAAGGTAGCGCTTCTGATAAAGCAAGATAGGATTTACAATATAAAGCAAATAACAAGAGTACAACTCAACTGTGGATATACATAAGACTTCATTTAGAAACTGATCCTTAGAAGAGTTGTCTTCTTGTTCTTGACACACCAGTGATTTCAATGCTGGATAGATGCTTCTTCTTCTTGAGAGAGTATCAGTGAAATGCACAAGTTAGGGTGTAATGCACCAGGTGGTTTTATCATAAAGGATATCACAATAGATAGTGGTGTCAACTCTTGGTGTACTTATTATTAGTGGGAAGTGACCGCAACAATGTCTGCACAACCACTTCTTGGCAAGTGCATTCTAGCTGGACTTTGTGCTTCTATCAGAACATACCAATAAACTAGGTCCTAATACTTCTGTCAGGACATACCAATGGACTAGGTTCTAGTTATGTTCCTCTTCTATAATAGTTGCTTGATGGATTTTCTTATGCTACGTTCCAACTGTGCACTTTGACCTGTACTTCTATCAGAAAAAATCCCAAGGAAGTAGGTCCCTGTTGTGTTTCTCTTTGTCTTGAATGTGTATAGTCACTGACTTGTGCTTTTTTCAGAGAACTCTAAGGGACCAGGTCATCGGGTCCCTCTTGTGTTCCTCCATGTGGTCGTTCATCCATTTGTTGATGTTCAAGCTTCGACCAGTTCATATGGGGTGTGTATCCGGCAGAGCAGGTTCTTTATCTGATTCTTTACAACAAGTTTGTTAAATTATCAAAGCATAAGAAGCATAAGATTAAGTATAACCCATCATGGGGCTACAAGACAAGGAATTTATGTTGATAAGGAACTTTTCCATTCAAAAAATGTACAGAAAGTTTCCAGGTGAGTTTCCAAAATGTTATTGGAGAAGAATAATATGTAACAACTATGGCACTCCTAGATGAGTGTTTATACTATATCTAAACTTAAAAGAAAAATTGCAAAACAAGGGATATAATTGCAAAATGGAGTTAGATTGATGACTTAACATGCCCGCTGTGTGCAAATGATCCAGAAACAACTGAGCATCTATTCTTTAAATGTGAAATGACATCGCAAATATGGGAGAGATTAGTGACATGACAGGGAATCAAAAAGAGAGCACAATGAAGGGATGATAAAGTTCAATGGGAAGAGGTTCATGCAAATGGGCAGTCAGCTATGGCAAATATGGATAGGCTATGTATGATAGTATGTGTCTATCATATATGAAAGGAAAGAAATTTGAGGATATTTCAAGGTAAAGCCAGGACAAAGGAGGTTATTCTGCGTTTTATAGCACAAGAAATTCATAGTCGTGAAAATCAGTATAAGAAGTTAACTAGGAAATTACAATAAATGAAGTGATATCCTAGAGAGTGAGAATAGTTGTAGTTTGTTTTCATTCATGTGCTCTAGGTAGAAGCAGTTTTTTCTTCGAGAATAGGACTTGGGGCATGATGTCCAAGATCCTAGTAACAAATGATGCAATATTATACTTGGTTTGTGAAATTTTATTGTACCGTATAGTTAAATCCGTCGTTACGTAACGACGGAAAGTGCCATTTTATGGAACGACCAATTTGGTGTGGTCGCTTCATTACCTTATTTTTTTCCTCTCATCTTGGACTTCCTTAATAATTAAATAATCTTATTTTATACTGTTTTTTTATATAATAATTCTACTATGTACCTTATTTTTTTAAAAAATATTGCAAGTTTATTCTTAACATTGTTGATGCATGACACCACGAAACAATGACAAACAATACAATCTATCCAAACATTGTATACATCAGAAAGATACGATACGATATAATACAATAATGTACATTATGAGACGATACATAACAATCATCCAAACAAGGTGTTAGAATAGCACCGTGATTTATACAATAAAATACCATCATTATATTGGGCATGTTAACATACTAGATATTTTTTGGAATTTATACACTATTAAATACTATCATTACATCGTGTATATATATATATATATACATATTTATACATAATTATTTACTATAATAATACTATGTATATGTATTCTACACACACATACAAACACACACACACACACACACACACACACACACACACACACACACACACACATATATATATATGTGTATATATATATATATTATCCATTATTATTAATATTAATACATAATAAATATATACAATGGCTAAAGAATTTATGGTAAAATACAACATTAATATATACATGATTTTTACTAGGTATATTACCTAATGTAACGTATATATCATTTACATCATGGATAAATTATCTATCGTAATATGTATATAGTTTATTACAAATTATACATAACTTATTCAACGTATATTATCACAATTATGAGGTTATATTCCTGCTATATGTATATTATTATACATGTTATTTCAGATTTATTAAATTCAGTTTCTTTTGTAAATGAGAACAAACAAATTATGTAACTTGAGCAATAATTAAGTGCAAGTCTTTTTTGAATAGTATACTTGAATAGCCTTTTTCAAGGAATAAATGCTTTAGATACGTGATTATGGATCTACATTGCTAGGAATATAATTAAATTAGTTTGCTATGTATGTAAAATACCTATTGCTGCTAGGTTTTTGAATTTTTTTCTTATACTTTGCCTATTTATGTTCTCTCCGACCCCCCCCCCCCCCCCTCCTTCCCACCCCCAAAAAAAATTCATTAAGTTTTAGCAAAACAGATCACTGTGAACATTAGTAGTATTATTATTATTTTGTTTAAAAATAAAACTAAAAATAATGATGTTCTCTAAGACAATCATATTAGTGATCTTAACATTTTTAGCCAGCCGGCTAAGAGAACTGTCACACGCCTAGTTTTAACAATTTTTTGGCGTCTTTAGTGTATATCCAGTGTATAATATATACACAGGTTATACACATCAGACTTTCTAAAATTTGTGAGAAAATAAAAATAAAGAATAGGATTATTTTTGGTTGTGGACTTTGTTGGGCTGCTCAACCGCTGCTCATTGTTATTTCATAGGAAGGGCAATACACATTATCAGCGATAACTTTATCAGTGAGTCTTTAGGGTAGTTTATTTATGGTAGTTACTGTATGGTATTATTGTATGCTATTTATTTATGGTTCTTATGTTTAGATAGTTATCTATGATATTCCTGCTGGACTTACTAATGCTCTTTTGTTTTTGTTTTTGTTTTTTTTCCTCTCCTTCACTGAGCCGAAGGTCGACTAGAAACAACCTCTCTGCCTTTTCGGGTAGGGGTAAGGCTCGTCCTCATATTACCCTCCCCAGACCCCACTTTGTGAGACATTATTGGGTAGTTGTTGTTGTTGTTTGAGTCTTCAGGGTAGTCTCAATTATCCATCGAGATGCGTGAAGTTTGGGCTATGTAGGGTATACGCTTCACAAGGGATGATGAATATTAATGTAGGGTAGTATTTCCTATAAGAAAATCGACTGTTGAGTATTGAGGTTTTAATGATTAATAAAGTTTGTTAAGAGGAAATGCTGTAAGGACTAGGTTCTCAATGTGACTAATGAACTGTTCTAAGAACAAGGTCTTCAAGGTTGCTTATTGCATATTTAACTTTATTACAAAGATAATAAAGTCTGAGTTCATGGAAAATGACTACTGCACATGATAAAGGTTGTTGTTCAAGAAGTTATTCTTGCATAAGTGAGAGATAAGATTCCTATGTATTGTGTAGTCCTTGAAGCTGTAGGAGTCTTATAAATGAGAAACTGATTACACATAGGACTCCTAAAAGACCTCAGAGTCCACTGAATTTAAATGCTATTTTTTTGGACCGCAAATACCATCCTTTTGCACATGAATTGAGGAACCACATTTTCTATATTCAAGTCGATTTCTAGTGTTAGTATCCTTCTTGAGTTTGTTTGATGAATGTGTTTTAGGAAATCGAGTTGTGATTAAAGTATCACATATAATCAGCAAGTTGAAGTGATTGTTTGGTTTTGCAAGTTAGAGTAAGTTTTAAATCAAATAGTTGAAGTGAGAGAAGTTGATGGTATTGATTTTCAAGTCTTGTAATCGATACATTTGGATCATTTGTTGTACCGGAGTTGAAGTTAAAATCCTACATGATAAGTCATTGCACCTTTTGAGCCGAATGATTTTTTAGGTAAAACTTGTTGTGTTTACTTTATTATTTATTTCATTCAGGCTTAAAGAGTAAGGTAACCAAGTTCTTTAGTAATCCATAAAGCTACTCTAACTAAAAATTGATATCAGAGTGAGTTTTCTTACACACGGTTGATGCCTAGAGAGATCCTGAAAGAAAAATGAGTGCCCCACCTGGCATTAGCGAAGGATAGTCAGCTCCTAGACCACCGCTGTTTAATAGAAAATAGATGGTGGAAAACAAGAATGGATGATTTCCTGGTGCCTGAAGACTATGAACTATGGACCAAGGTACATGATAAGTGCATTTTACTTAATTTTTAAACATATAATTTCTTTGTAAAAATACAAAAACTATCATACTTCTTCCATACTTTTGTCTAAATTATGCAGAAAAGTTAAAGAAGGATTGATCCGAGGATGAGAAGATTATTGAGGAAAATGTAGAAAAACGGACCAGCTAAAGCAAAGTAAAATATGGTGCAAAAGAAAGATGTTGTATAAAATGATCTGCCATGACAAAGGACAACCGACCCACAACCAAACTATAACCGATCCATAACAAAAAAAGCTCATAACCAAACATAACAAGGCACAACTAGCCATGACTAGTTTATATTCAGAAGATAATTCAAAACCTTGTCATGGGTTGCCTATAAAGAGGCATCGTTCGTAATCCGGGGGGGGGGGGGGGAGGGGGGGAGGGGGAGGGGGAGAAAATATGAGAAGTGTAGTATTTAGTAGAAAGTTTTTTCTTTTCTCTTTGTTCTTTAGCTTTGCTTATGCTTCTTCTTTTAGCCACTATATTGGCTTCATTTCTAGTTCTGAATAAATTGTAGTATTGGAAATTACTCTAGTTCTCGTTTTTAATAAAATAGGAAGAATTATTCTTTTGAATATTTCTTTCTATTTTCTTATTCAATGGGCAAGATTATTTCTCTTTTTGGTATTGGCTCCAATATGGAGTAACTTTTCTTGTGTTAGAAAAATGACGGATCTTAATATTTTTATATAATAGTAGATATTGTTCTTCAGTTTCGCTTACTTGAGCTAAATCTTTTTATTGAAATTTTATCTGCTCTATAGTTGGGTGTTATTTAATTTGTTAACATCTATCTATTTAGTACTACATATTAACTTCTTACTAATTCTGTAATCGAAAGAGGCAGAAGATGTAATAGTTAATTTTGTTATTGATAGATGTCAACCTATATTTAGTGACATCTAACTCTTATATGTTAAAATTGATTTTACTCTTATTTGTAATCGAAATAGGCGAATACATTAGTAATCAGTTATAACAAGTAGGGTAACCAAAAGGGACTTACTAAAAAAGAGCATGCTTTAGTTCAAGTGTATATTTCTGGTTCTTTATATTACCATTTTGACAACTAATTTGTATAAACGAGAGGAGTGCCCTTAATTCTTCAACTATTATAATGGTACGTAAATGTAATCGTGAGAGACATTTTTACATTTATGAGAAATAAAAATTGAAGAACAATAGTTCTACTATATAAAAATAGTAAGTGAAATTAGGATCCCAAGATCTTTTTATTATATTTGTGAAAAATAAAATATTTTCTATTGCTCCATTCGTGCATTTCTAGTTAGTTAATTTAAAACTCAACGCTTTCTGATTTTCTCATAGTAACTAAAACAAAAAACATCTGTAGAATAAATAAATCAATCTTTGTGGGTTCGACATCTTTCTATACTATTATTTGACAGAGTACGAGTTAAAATTTTATATACGCTAGGCACTTGTCAAATTTTTGGCGCAGTTGCTAGGGATTGGCTAAAGTCTACTATAGATTAATTATTTTACTACTAATTTGAGATTTATTTTTGTTGTAAAATTATTTTAACTTTTTTACAGAAATTTCAGAAAGTGTATGACCCTTTCCTCTTCTAGAGAACTAGTTAAATACGATCCTGAAATTGAAAAATCCATGCAGTTATTGCAAAAAGAACAAACCTCAGGATCTCAAATATTCACATCAGAGGAAATGGAGAACGAAGAACTCACTAATCAACTTCCACCACATCAAGCAGAAGAACAGTTTGATGAGGTGGAAACACGGCATGATAGAATACTTCGTGATTATGCAAGGCTAGATCATTTTGAAGGAGAATCAAGTGTGAGAAGACCACCAATTGCAGCAAACAACTTTGAAATCCGCAAAGGCTTAATTCAAATCATTCAACAGTCGTGCCAATTTACTGGTGATGTGAACGAAGATCCTCATACCCATATAATTGATTTTCTTGAATTAATTGAAACTTGCAGGTATAATGGAGTCACAACAAACGTTTTCCTTTTTCTTTAAAAGGTGATGCCAAAATATGGTTGCGAAGTCTGCCGAGAGGTTCAATCACTACATGGGACCAAATGACTCAGAAATTTCTTAATAAATATTTTTCACCTACAAAAACATTTAAAATGAAGTAAAAAATCAATAATTTTATGCAAACAGATATTGAATCTGTATACCAAGCATGGGAACGGTTAAAATCAATGCTAAAAAATGCCCACACCATGGTATCCAAGATCCTGATATTTTATATATTTTTTATCATGGTCTTAAACCCTCTACTAAAAATACTATTGATGCAGCATCAGGAGGATCCATAATGAGCAAAACTACTACAGAATCCATGTAATTGCTCAATAAAATTTCAGAAAATGTTGTTTAATGGCCCTCTAATAGAATGATTGACAAGAAAGCAGCAGGAGTCAATCAGGTTGAAACTTGAAATTCATTTGCAAAACAAATTGAAACTCTAACACAAAAAGTTGAGGCATTTCATGTAAGTGCTCAATTATCATCCCAACTTGAGAATTGTGATACTTGTAAAGGTAATAATCCGAATCATAAATGTCAAGCTTAATGCAAAATGAGGAACACGTAAATGTGATTGATTATAGAAATAATTACTAATTTGGTAGTCCCATGGCACAAAAACATCCAGGATTTCTGTGGAGTAATCCTAATGGTCCTGAAAATCCTCAAAGTTGTTTTTAATCAGAAGTAGCAGGTATAGGGACCACCTGGTTTTTAAAATCAAAATAGATGGAAATAGAATTTTCAACAATATCTGCAGCAACCTCAAAGAGTTCATCAACAAAGCCTTGAAGACCTGATGTACAAATTCATTAAAGCTACTGACAAGAAGGTTGAAAGTTAACATTCAGCTATCAAGAATTTGGAAATTCAGGTAAGCCAATTAGCAACCCTCATGTCTGAACAAATAAAGGTGCTATACCGAGCAACACCGATAAAAATCCAAAGGAACACCTCAAAGCCATCTCTCCTAGGCCAGGTAAAACTTTTGATGATCCGTCTACAGATAGACAAGGAAAACCACAAGAAGTGGAACAGGTAAATGAAGGTGAGAATAAAATAGACTCTAAACTTCTAAAAGAACAAAAAGATAAAGGAAAAAAGGTACAAGAAAATGAATTGATGACAAATCCTCACTCTGTACCTATCCTTTTCTCCAAAAAATGAAAAGAGAAAATCTTGATAAACAATTTTCAAAGTTTCTAGATATTTTAAAGAAACTTTATATTAGCATACCTTTCACAGAAGTTTTGACACAAATGCCTTCATATGCTAAATTTCTCAAAGAAATTTTGTCAAGTAAAATAAAATTGGAAGAAGTTTCAGTTGTTAAGCTTACAGAGAAATGTAGTGCTATACTTCAAAATAAGCTTCCACATAAACTTACGATCCAGTGAGCTTTACAATTCCTTGTACTGTGAGGGACGCTCACTTTGAAAAAATATTATGTGATTCGGGTGCTTCAATAAATCTAATGCCTTTCTCAAATTTTTTAGGAAATTAGAACTTGGTGAAATGAAAGGTACTTGTGTGTCTATTCAGTTAGCTGATCAAAGTACTAAAAGGCCCAAAGGAATAATTGAAAATGTCCTTGTTAGAGTAGATAAATTTGCATTCCAGTAGATTTTATAGTAATTGAAATGGAAGAAAATACTGAGGTACCATTAATTTTAGGTAGACCATTTCTCGCAACAGGAAGAGCGATCATTGATGTTCATCAAGGATAATTAATATTGCGAGTTGATGGGGAGAGAGTAATTCTTGAAATTTCTTAAGAATGAGTCATCATCATCTTGTTTTCAAATTGACTTACGAGATGACCTTGTAGATGAATTCAAGAATAATCAATTAATTACTGATTCATTAGAAAGATGTTTAGTCAGGTCAGGTACCACAAGTGATGAAAATCCCACGATCAGAGAAGAAGCTGAAACATTGGAAAAAGAATCAGAAAATGAGAAAATATCACAAGAGGAAGTTCAATAAAAAATTAAACTCAAAAATCTTCATTCTCATTTAAAATATGTGTTTCTTGAACCTGAATTATTTTGAGTAATTATTTCATCTTCTTTGACTCCAGAACAGGAATACAAACTGATAGAGGTCTTGAGAAAATATAAAAGAGCTTTAGGTTGGACTATAGCAAACATCAAAGGAATCAATCTAGATATTTATATGCAAAGGATCCTCATTGAAGAAAATTACAAACCAACAGTCCAACCACAAAGATGACTGAATCCAACAATGTAAGATGTTATCAAGAAAGAAGTTGTGAAACTTCTAGCGGCGTGTATCATTTATCCAATATCTGATAGCGCTTGGGTAAGTCCTATACAGGTAGTACCATGGAAAGGAGGTATGACCGTAATAAAAATAAAAATAATAAACTCATACCTACTAGAACAGTTCACAGGATGTAGAGTCTGTATTGATTACAGACGACTTAATAATGCCACGAGGAAGGATCATTTTTCTTTGCCTTTTATTTACCAAATGCTTGAAAGAATTGCATGCCATAGTTTTTATTATTTTCTTGACGGATATTCTGGGTATAATCAGATACTAGTTTTTCCAGAAGATCAGGAGAAAATCACATTCACATGCCCCAAGATACGTATGCTTAGGGAAGAATGCCATTTGGACTATGTAACGCTCCTGCTACATTTCATCGTTGCATGTCGGCAATTTTCTCAGATATGACTAAAATGTTTCTTGAAATTTTCAGGGATGATTTCACACTTTTTGGCAAGACATTTGAAGATTGTATCTATCTTCTAACTTTGGTGCTTAAAAGACGCGAAGAGATAAATCCAGTTCTTAACTGGGAAAAGTGTCACTTTATGTTAACAGGGGAATTATTTTAGGACATAAAATTACTACTAAAGGAATAGAAGTTGATAAAGCTAAAATTGATCTTATAGCAGGATTATCCCCTCCCACCACTATTAAAGGTATTAGAAGTTTCTTAGGTCATGTAGGTTTTTATAGAACCTACTGATGAAAGATGTGAAATTTGAATTGTCAGATGATTGCATAAAAGCATTTGAGTTTCTCAAAGAACAATTCACTAATGCTCCAATTGTTGTCTCTCCTGATTGGAACCAGCCATTTGAAATAATGTGTGATGCAAGTGATATAGCAGTAGGAGAAATATTGGGGCAAAAGAAAAATAAGATCTTTAGACCCATGTATTATGCCAGCAGAACCCTCAATGAAGCACAAATGAATTATGCAACAATCGAGAAAGAGTTATTGACAATAGTATTTGCGTTTGAAAATTTTTGTTCTTATTTAATAGGAACAAAGGTTACATTATTCAGTAATTATGTAACCTTAAAGTATCTATTAACAAGTAAAGATGCTAGACCTAGATGCTAACATGGATACTCATTTTATAAGAACTTGATCTCGAAATAAAAGATAGAAAAGATTCAGAAAATCAAGTAACTGATCATTTGTAATGTTTAGAGAATCCTCCTACTGACATACTTGATATCCAAGAGGAATTTCCAGATGAACATATCTTTTCTGTTGCAACAGTTATAAATAGACCTCCTTGGTTTGCTGATATTGTCAATTATTTAGCGGGAGGGTGGATTCCAAAAGTTTTTTCTTATGATCAAAGAAAAAAGCTTAAAAAAGAGGCAAGACATTATTATTAGGAAGATCCTTATTTGTTTAAATTTTGTGCAAATGACATAATCAGGAGATATGTACCTGAAACAGAAATGAATAATATTTGAAGTCATTGCCATGATGGAGTTGTAGGAGGACACTACGGAGGAAGAAAGACAACAGTTAAAGTACTTGAAGTTGGATTTTATTGGCCTACGTTATTCAAGGACGCAAGAAATTATGTTGCCACTTGCGACAAATGCCAGAGAAGCGGTAACATTTCAAAAAAAGGATGGGATTCCTCTTAACTCTATCCTTATTTGTGAAATATTTGATGTTTGGGACATTAATTTTATGGGTCCTTTTTCTCCTTCAAACGGCTGAGAATATATTTTAGTTGCTATTGACTATGTTTCAAAATGGATTAGAAGCAATTGCTACTAGAAAAAAATGATGCTCATATTATTTGTACTTTTGTCAAGAAAAATATTTTTTCTAGATTTGTAACTCCACGGGTTATCATAAGTGATCAAGGAACTCATTTTATAAATAGACAATTTGCTAGTTTGTTGTCAAGATTTGGAGTAACTCATGAAACAGGAACTCCATATCATGCTCAAACAAGCGGACAAGTAGAATATCTAACTAAAAATTAAAAAGAATTTTAGAAAAAACTATTGGCTCTTCTCGAAAAGACTGGTATCTAAAATTAGATGATGCTTTGTGGGCTAACAGAACTGTTTTCAAAACTCCAATAGGCACATCTCCTTATAAACTAGTTTTTGGAAAATCTTGTCATTTACCTGTAGAGTTGGAACATAAAGCGTATTGGGCTATAAAATTATTAAATATAAACTTGCAGTTGTAGGGAAAAATCGTCTACTACAGCTTGATGAGTTAGAAGAGTTCAGACTTATAGCATATGAAAATATTAAATTGTACAAAGAAAAAATAAAAAAATGACATGACAAGTTCATTCGCCATAAAAGCTTTAAAGTTGGAGATAGTGTTCTGTTATACAATAGTTGATCGAGATTATTTCCAAAAAATTTTAAGTCACAATTGACTGTACCATACGTCATAACTGAAATATCTCCTTATGGTGCCATTGAAATACAATACATGAATGGGAAAAAACAAATTCAAAGTGAACTGCCATTTTTTGAAGCCTTAATTAACCAGAACATTTGACAAATAGGTGTGTATGTGTGTGTACATATATAATAAGTCGAGTTGACACCATTAAACTCAGACTATTCTCTTATTAGTCTTCCTAATTTTTGTAACTTATTAAACACACACACACATATATATGTATTTTTATTGCCTAAAAAAGAAGTTAATTAATGAAAAGTATAATGTATATATACTGTATACTAATTGTAATATGAGATTTGTTTTAAAAAAAGATTTTTTTATTTTGGTTCTTATTTTAATTTACTATAAAAATAGAAAAATAATAAAAAATTCTATTTTATATATATACGCAATTTTCAACAGGTTGCTATGACATAGTTAAAAAAATAAAAAATTAATTAAGTAAAAAAGGTAAAAAGAAGAAGAAAAAAAGAAAGAAAGAAAGGATTTTAAAAAAAATCTTCTCAAAACAAATGAAAGATCACGTTCAGTTGGCAAAGGTTAGGTTGTTAAGGGGTAAAACTTATCAAAATAACTGCCCAAAAATTGTTACGATGGTTTTAAACAAAACAAAACAAAAAGAAACAAAAAAAAGGGGTTTGTGTTATGAAATAATATAAAAGACAAGAACAATAATTCAAGAACAAGAGTAATAGAGAGAAGAGTAGAGAGAGTTCTTCTTATTGATACTTAGAGAATATTAGGAGTGATTTACAATGGTAGAGGGCACCTCTATTTATAGGGAGGAGGATGATTTATCTACCAAGAATAGAACTCTAGAATCTCTCTAATTAAAGACATTCACCTTAAATAGAAGTGTATTTATAACACTCCCCCTTGAATGTCTATTCAATGATGTGCCTCGTTAAAACCTTAAAACAAAACCCAATGGGAAAAAATTAAAGTAAGGAAAAAGAGTACACATGTTTGAATATGCGCCTATTGGTTGCCTCGTTAAAAACCTCGCAAGGAAAACCCGGTGGGACAAAACCTTGTAAGGGAAAAAGAGTGCAACACGCATTAACTCCCCCTGATAAGAACATCAATTTATGTCCTTAAGTCTTCGCATCCCGATCTTGTGAACTAGCTTCTTGAAGGTTGACTTTGGTAGAGATTTTGTGAACAAATCAGCCATATTGTCGCTTGAACGAATCTGTTGAACATTGATATCACCATTCTTTTGAAGATCATGCGTGAAGAATAACTTTGGTGAAATATGCTTCGTTCTATCTCCTTTAATGAATTCTCCCTTCAATTGAGCTATACATGCTGCATTGTCTTCATACAAAGTTGTGGGTAGTTTATCACACTTCAAACCACATTTGTCTTGGATATGATGTATTATAGACCTCAACCACACACACTCCCGACTTGCTTCATGAATAGCAATTATCTCGGCATGATTAGATGAAGTAGCCACAATTGATTGCTTAGTCGATCGCCAAAATATGGCGGTTTCTCCACAGGTAAACACATAACCCGTTTGAGATCGAGCCTTGTGTGGATCGGACAAATATCCAGCATCAGCATAACCAACAAGATCCGGGCTGCAATTCTTGCCATAAAATAAGCCCATATCGGTAGTTCCCTTTAGGTACCGCAATATGTGTTTGATCCCATTCCAATGTCTCCTCGTAGGAGCCGAGCTAAATCTTGCTAAGACATTAACTGAAAAGGATATGTCGGGCCTTGTAGTATTTGCAAGATACATTAGTGCGCCAATTGCGCTAAGATATGGTACTTCAGGACCAAGTAGCTCTTCATTCCTTTCTTGTGGTCGGAATGGATCTTTGTTCACATCAAGTGATCGAACAACCATCGGTGTACTTAAAGGATGTGCTTCATCCATGTAAAACCATTTCAGTACCTTTTCTGTATAGGTAGATTGGTGAACGAAAATTCCGTTTGCCAAATATTCAATTTGCAAACCAAGACATAGTTTAGTCTTTCCGAGATCTTTCATCTCGAATTCATCCTTTAGATAATCAATTGCCTTTTGGAGTTCTTTAGGGGTTCCAATAAGGTTTATGTCATCAACATATACGGCAAGTACAACAAATTCCGACGTTGTTTTCTTTATAAAAACACACGGGCAAATGGCGTCATTTATATAGCCTTCTTTTAACAAGTACTCACTAAGACGATTATACCACATTCGTCCAGATTGCTTTAGACCATACAAGGATCTTTGCAATTTAATTGAGAACATTTCCCGAGATTTTGAATTATGCGCGTTTCGCATCTTGAGTCCATCGGGAATTTTCATGTATATCTCATTATCAAGTGAGCCATAAAGATAGGCAGTAACCACATCCATTAAGTGCATGTCAAGCTTTTCATGGACAGCAAAACTTATGAGATAACGAAAGGTTATCGCATCCATTACAGGCGAATATGTCTCTTCATAATCGACACCAGGCCTTTGAGAAAAACCTTGTGCAACAAGGCGTGCCTTATATCTTTGTACCTCGTTTTTCTCATTTCTTTTGCGTACAAAAACCCATTTATAGCCGACAGGCTTAACACCATTAGGTGTTTCAACTATAGGGCCAAAAACTTCACGTTTTGCCAGCGACTTCAATTCTGATTGAATTGCTTCTTGCCACTTTGGCCAATCCTGTCTTTTTCGACATTCTTCAACAAATTGAGGTTCGAGATCCTCACATTCTTGCATAATGCTAGATGCTACATTATAAGCAAAGGCATTATCCACCACAATATCCACTCGATTAATATTTGCCTCAATATTTAGGGATAGTTCCGTATTTTTCAGAGTCTCGGGCTCAATGGATTCTTCATGAATCTCAGAATTTGTTAAATCATGAGATTCTTTCGTGGTGTCATTTTGATCGTTCTTTTTCCTCTTTCTAGGATTTCGATCTTTGGAGCCTAATGGTCTGCCACGCTTCAGGCGTGCATTCGACTCATTGGTTATGACACTAGATGATTGTCCAAGAGGGACATCAATACGGATTGGAACATTTTCTGCGGGAATGTGGGATTTCGTTATCCTCTTCAAGTCCGTAAATGCGTCAGGCATTTGATTTGCTATTCTTTGCAAATGGATAATCTTTTGTACCTCTTTTTCACAAATAGAGGTATGTGGATCAAGATGAGATAATGATGCATTTTTCCACAAAATTTCCCGTTTGGTTTCACCAACTTCTCCCCCTAATTTTGGGAAAAGTGTCTCATCAAATCGACAGTCTGCAAATCGTGCAGTAAACAAGTCGCCTGTCAATGTTTCGAGGTAGCGAATGATGGAGGGCGATTCAAACCCAACATATATTCCTAACCTTCTTTGCGGTCCCATTTTGGTGCGGGATGGCGGTGCTATAGGCACATATACTGCGCATCCAAAAATTCTTAAATGGGATATATTGGGTTCATGACCCAAAACCAATTGCAACGGGGAATACTTGTGGTAATTCGTCGGTCTGAGACGAATTAGCATTGCTGCATGCAAGATGGCGTGACCCCATACCGAAGTGGGCAGCCTTGTTCTCATAAGTAATGGCCTTGCAATCAACTGCAGGCGTTTAATTAACGATTCTGCAAGACCGTTTTGAGTGTGAACATGAGCTACAGAATGTTCAACTTTTATCCCGATTGATAAGCAATAATCATTAAATGCTTAGGATGTAAACTCAGCAGCATTATCCAGTCTAATGGACTTGATTGGATTATCTGGAAATTGTGCTCGTAGTCGAATTATTTGTGCCATTAATTTCGCAAACGCAAGGTTGCGTGATGACAACAGGCACACATGAGACCATCTACAGGATGCGTCTATCAAGACCATGAAATACCTAAACGACCCACTAGGTGGGTGAATAGGTCCACAAATGTCCCCTTGTATACGTTCCAGAAACGTGGGTGACTCAGTCCCAACCTTTCTTGGTGATGTCCTGATAATCAACTTGCCTTGATAACACGAAGTGCAAGGATATTCATTTTGAATGATATCTTTAAAACTCAACAAGTTCCTTTTAGACTTGGAGGAGAACATTGCGATTGATATCATTAAAACTCAACAAGTTCTTCTTTAGACTTGGAGGAGAATATTTCATTCTCTAAGATAAACGTCGTGCCTTTGGGCAGAGTTACAGTTGCTCTTCCGGAGCCTTCAATCAATTTACTTCCCATGGTTTGACATATAAAAGAAAATATACGAACATGAGAATAAACAACTTCAATTCGTTTGTGTCATATAATATTTTCAAAATCTGCTGCTAACAGTTGACTAACAAAATCAGATATGTTATCCATTACTTTACAGTTTGAAAATTTCAGTTTAAACATTTTCTTCAAACAATCGATTGTTAAACACAAACAATCGATTGTTGAACATTGACAATCGATTGTTAAACACACACAATCGATTATTTGCTATTTTGAAAAACTTCAAATCATACTGTCTTAAGACAATCGATTGTTATGCATAGACAATCGATTGTTGGCTATTTTGAAAAATTCCAGAGCACACTATTTTAAGACAATCGATTGTTAAGTATAGACAATCGATTGTTGGCTATTTTGAAAAATTCCAGAGCACACTGTTTTAAGACAATCGATTGTTATGCATAGATAATTGATTGTTGGCTATTTTGAATAATTCCAGATTACACTGTCTTAACGATGAAAAATTCCAGATTACACTGTCTTAACGACAGTCGATTGTTAGACAAAGACAATCGATTGTGGATGATTTTTGAAAAATTCCAGATTACACTGTCTCAACGACAATCGTTTGTTAGACAAAGACAATCGATTGTTGATCAATTATTTTTCAGCTTTAATGCGAAAATAGTAGATAATCGACTAGTTTTTCAGGCTAGTCGATTACCCCTACTGGAAAATAAAAATTTTATTGATATTTGAGCATATTGAAGATATTCTAAAGAACTACTGCTAACATTGCATCATGAACTAACTAATACGAGCTAATACTAATGACTATTAGTTTATTCACTAACTAATACAAATAAGTAGAATAAAATCAAATAACTCCATCTTCTTTCATCACGGATCCATCGCCGATTAGGTGGTCTATTTTCCCCTCGGGTTTCTCAAAGAAGTCTGCCACATCCAGGTGGGTGATGTCCGAGTTGTCGTCATAGACAAAATTTGTTTCAGGGCCTTTTCTCTTTCGAGATGCTTGATAAAGGTCAACCAAAAGTCATGGTATACGGCAAGCCTTTGACCAGTGCCCGTTTTCACCGCAACGATAATATATAGTTTATAAACTATTTGCTTTTGGGTTCTTATCGTATCGTGCTTGTGGCAGAGTGACCAACTTCAGGTTGTCATATCTCTTCTTTAAGCCATTCCACAAGATAGGTGGATCCTTGACGGTGAGATATTCAATCTTCAAACCTTCATCAAGGTGATGGCGCAAGAAAATCAAGGCCTTCGCACATTCTTGGGTGGATGCTTTTTCTCTATCTTTGATGGTGTCTCCGAGACCCATAGCATCTAAGTGGATTTCAGCATCCAACACCCATGTCATATAGTTCTTGCCCGAAATTTCAAGGGCAACGAACTTTCTTTTCATAATGTCAGACATAAAACAGATTTACATCAAGAGCGTGTTCATACTTACGGGCTCTATTACAATTATCACATTCACTTCAGGGAATGGATCATAATCATGTGCTTTACACAATCTTATGTCAAATATTACTTTCATAAAGTGAAAGATTATTTTGAGAATCTTTATTATTCTCATTATCACAATAATGACGATTATAATTTCGTCTATTGCCACGTCCATGGTAATAATTTTGTCTTCTTTCAGACTTACCACATGCTGCTACCACATTCTCTAAAGGGAATGGAGCAAATTCAATGGGACGGATTTTCAATTCTTTGCCCACAATCATACATGAATTTAATCATGGCAGGACATAGAGATTTTACCACTTCATGTGGTTACAACTTCTTACAAACTCCATTAGAGTTATAATCAAACTTTGTTGTCTATGTTTGTATATAAAATCAAATTATAGAATTCCAAGAATTTGAAAGGGAAAAGTAAATTACTTACCTTTAAGGTATACCAATTATATTTTTAATGTTTTCTTCCTTTTCTCTCTTCCGATTCTGTTTCCTTCTTTTTTCTTTGTTTTCGTTTCTTTTCTCTTTTGTCTTCCGTTTTTGTTTCCTTCCTTTTTCTTTGTTATTCGTTTCTCCCCCTCCTTTTTTTTTCCTTTCTTCATTCTTTCTTTGAAGCAAAACCCTACACAGACAAAAGTTAAGACAATCGAAAATTTCAATTGGTTAGAGACTCGTGCTGATAACGTGTTATGAAATAATATAAAAGACAAGAACAATAATTCAAGAACAAGAGCAATAGAGAGAAGAGTAGAGAGAGTTCTTCTTATTGATACTTAGAGAATATTAGGAGTGATTTACAATGGTAGAGGGCACCTCTATTTATAGGGAGGAGGATGATTTATCTACCAAGAATAAAACTCTAGAATCTCTCTAATTAAAGACATTCACCTTAAATAAAAGTGTATTTATAACAGTTTGTAAATAAATAAGAGGCTTTAATTTCACTTTTATTTCTCCCACAAACCAAACAAAATTCCACAGTAAAGGAAAAACCCTTCCTTTATCTTGCTGCAGCCCTCATTTTACAGTACATCACCCAACAATAACAACCCAGTATAATACCACTTAGTGGAGTCTTGGGGAGGGTAGTGTGTACGCAGACCTTATCCCTACACTTGGGTAGAGAACCTGTTTCCAAATAGACCCCCAGCATCCTTCCCTCCAAGAACTTCCCACCTTGCTCTTGTGAAACTCGAACTCACAACCTCTTTGTTGGAAGTGGGGATTGCTTACCGTACATCACCCATCTCTTTAAATTCTCAGCCATGGCTATAACATAAGAAAAAAAATGAATTTCTTTCTTCTCTTTTCCTTATCTTCAACGAATTTTACTATCTTTCCACTCTTTGTTTCTTCTCTTTTAAAATTTTCAACTGCACAAATCTAGTTAAACGCTTAATTTTCACCTGAAAAAAGAAAAAGAAAAAGAAGTAATGAATATTGCACAAGTAGCTCTGTCAAATAACTCTAGAAGGAAATCCTTGACCTGGAATTAGGGGTGTACATAGACGGGGTTGGTTCGGATTTTGCAATTACCAAACCAAACCAATTGTGTCGGGTTATTAAATCTAAAGACCAAACCAAACCAATAAATTCGGGTTTTTTAATATCGGTTTTTCTCGGGTTTTTTTAAATTTTTTTCCGGTAAAATCTTCGTAGAACAAAATATATAACGTATGCTCAAAATATTTCTTTAATCCTAGTAAGATACAACTATATAAAGTATTTTTCAAGAAAATAATACAAAATATGAGATATGTCATGACTCATGACATTATCCTAAAATATTCAAGAATAAAAAATAATAAAATTATGTACTATAAATATTGCTAATTAAAAAGTCATAATAAAAATAAACATAATTCATGCTAAACTAGATAGACTAATGAGGGAGTATTAATTATATGCCTAAAAGCTAAAGAAAAATAAAAATAGGTTATGTATTTTTATCTAAATTATTGCAAAATAAAAAATAGACATTTAATACATTCCCGTTCGTAATATTGAATTGAATGTCTTTGTTAGCATTAATATTGATTGCTAGCATTATTTAATTTACTAATATTAATGGCTGTTAAACTTATTGGAGCATTCAAAAGTTCTAAATCAAACCTTGAAATAATACCTTAAAAGATAAAATTATGAAAGTTTTTAAGAAATATTTATAAATTACATTACAATAAGTATATTTATATATTAAATATATCTAAAATTGCTATATATATAATGTCGGGTTGGTTTGGTTTCGGTTTGACTTTCTTTAGTTAAAACCAAACCAAACCAATTATGGTCGGGTTGTTTTTTCCAACACCAAACCAAGTCAAACCAAACCATAGTCGGGTTTTTTTTTTCCGGTTTGACTCGGATTATCGCGTTGGTGCGGTCTATCGGTTTTCTTTGTACACCCCTACCTGGAATTATGGAGACTCAGAGCGGCAAATCGGAGAATAGTTTTTTTTTTTGGCAACCGCTAGGCGAAGCCTAGGGTTAAGATTTTATTAATAACAGAAAATTAAAATTACAATAAGAAAAACATGATCGTGCCAGATGAAATACGATCGTCCCAGAGTTTATAACTTACTCTGTGATGATGTTACATTTGAGGAAATTAAGACAGTTGAATAAACTTATGATGAAGCGACGGAACGTCTTCGTAATTCATGCTTTGTTTTTTGTTCTTTGTGTCAACTGTTTTTGTTTTGCGATTCTCATTGGGGGTCGTCTTATGTTTTCTTCTTCTATCACCCTGCCGTCCCAGCTTCTATCTCTTTGACGACACTTCTTATTTGTTTTACTGTGCATTGGTGATAAATCGCCATTTCTTGCAGCATCTTTACGACATTGCATTAACATCTCTTCTTCCTCCCCTTCTTCATATGTATGCCTTGCTTCCATATCATTCTGGAGCTGTCTTTGGTCTGAAGAGATTTGCATAGCAGATGATTCATACTGATCTTGTCGCTGTCCAGTGTGTATAGGTGTAAACTGCTTTTGTCCACTGTTTTGCTGTACTATTTTGTTTCCAGCAGTTGAAGATTCACCCAAGAATTGGATCACCTTTTGTGCTAATTCTTTTTGGTCGTTCTTTGTATTTGCTATCCTTGAATCACCCGTTGTTGTATTAAATTTTGGGATGTAAGTTGTAGCATTATGATTTAATAAGCTGTTTGAGTTTGCCGCAGATGGAGTTTTTGCATTCCAGAGTACAATTGCAGCTTTTCCTTGAGAATCCAATTCTTCTCTTGAGCTATCGTAATCATCTTCTTGATCTTCCTCAGCTGATGAAAAACCAGTAGAGCCTTCTTCCCAACTCTCTTCATCATCGAATTGTCGTTGGTCCCAAAGTTTCGATTTAGTTACCAACTCCCTCATGTTAGCTAAAACTAGCTTTTTGTTCTCTCCATTGAATATTGAAAAATCTTCATGATCCTTGTTCTCTATATATGTATAGGGAATGGGAAGATAACTTTTGACAACCTGTATCTTCCCTCCAGCGACCATTCCCGATGAATTGGAGCTTGATATTAGAGCTGTATTTTCCTCTGCGATCTGCTTGCTTTGTTTCAAACAAGAAACAGGAGTTTTTTCTCTTTGTTGCAAAGATACCTCAGTGTGATCTTTGTCCAGTGCATCCCTGTTGTTTTCAATTGTTTGAGCAGGCATAACAACCTTGTCAACCATCTGTTTAGACAGTTGCTGTACAGTCAGTTCTGCAGATTTCAAATTTGATTTCAGATTTCCAGTTTCTACATCAACAGATCCTTGGTTCTGCATGTTGCTCCTGTGCTGATTTCCTTCAATACCATTCATCTGCCCATCCTGTGCATTCTGATTATGAACTGGAAGATCAGTGTGATTTGTAGCAGGTTTAGTGACATTATTGTGTATCAAAAGTTGCTGTTCAGACATCAAATGTTGACTCCTATTTGCATTGTGATGTGCAGCCTCAGCAGATGTAGCAGCCTCATTCACATTAGGACTAATCCCAGCCAAATTTGACACCACTTGTTCACTGGGAATGCTCAATTTGGATGCAACAGTAGAAACATTTTTACATTTCTGTGCAATATCATCGTTCAGTGTTGAGGTAGCTTCTACAGCTGGAACCATTTGACCAGAAACAATTACATCAGCAGTCAAAAGCATCCCTTCACCAGCTGTAACCATTTTACCAGAATTCGCATTGTCATTGTTTTCATGTTCCCTTTCTGGATTTGGAAGAGTTTGAGCATCAGTAGACTCATTTGTTTGGCCTCCTACCATCTGCCTCTTGCATTTGGCAACTTGTCCTTCGAAGGCAACCAATTGATCAGCCTGTGCAGCAATAGTATTTTGGTCTGATGTTAACTTCATTGCCCCAGATTTTTCTGTAGTAACATAATGGCCAGCAGCATCCTTCATTCCTGCCTTATGGTCTACAGATGTATCGAGATGTCCAATACTTGGTATATTGGAATCACTTACACTGGCCATTTTGACAGTAATCATAGTTGCTGGATTGGACCAATGACTACATTGTTGTGGTTTAGTACATTGGGAATCAATACAGATCCTTGGAGTTGCTAAATTCTCGGCTGACTCCGATAAAACAGCAGTTGTATTAGAAGTAGCATTCAAAAGGACTGACTCTCCAATGTTAGAGGGATCAGTACTACCATTCAAAACCATACTATCTGCTATGACATTACCATTTTCCTTATCAGCATCAGTGGTAAGCAATAACTGCTGCTCGTTATTTTTACCTTGCTTGCAAACCTCTACCAAATTCAGGTTAGAAGTATTATCATTGTCACCTACTGAAAAAGACACAGAAGGTTTCACAGGTAACATTCCATTTCCAGATTGGTTTTGAGTTACATCATTTAGAGGGGTGTGTAACGCTACTGTGTTTTGCCTTTCATTAACCTGCAATCCTTGATCATTTGGAGGAGAAATAACTTGAGAAGTTTGGACATCAGAGGTCGAAACCTTCAGCTGTCGTACATCATGAAAAACAGTTCGACGACCTGCCTGTTTTGCATTCAAATAGTCTCTTGCATCGCCTTCTAATTTAGACAGACTGCTGCTACCAATTGAAGCAGTAGCATTAACTACTGTTCCATTTGCTGAAATCCGTCGACATGATTTAACATTATGCCCTTGGTGATTACAATGCGTGCAGAATGCAGGAACATTAACAAGCACTATTTTCTGATCGAAATCTACTGCCTTTCCAGTTTTTGGGTCAACAATCTTGATCTTTATTTTCGTTGGATGATTTTCCAGAAGATTGATCAATACTTTAACTCTTGCCGTACTTGGTCGCGTTCGATCTTTAGTTGCTTTGTCGACTGCAATAGGTTTACCTACTGATGATGCGATGGACAGAAGTGATTATTTGGAAAACAGATTAGCAGGCAGATCTGGTAAAGAAATCCATACCACAGCTTTTGGCGTTTCCTCTCACGGATTAAATTCCATTGTCCATGGGAACGTCCTAAAGAAGAACTCGCTTCCTTTAGCTCGTATATAGCCATTTTTTCTTGACACCACATGAGCATAATCTTAAAGAATGTGACGATATTCTAACTGTCCGATGTTACAACTTCCTTTGACACCAAGTTGATTCGGAAGAATCTGTCTCAACTCTTGAAGATGTGGCCTTCCATATGAAAATTTTATTATCGCAGCTTGTTGAAGACCTTCCTCCTTTGTGAATGAATTAACTTCATCCACTGTAAACTCCACAGTTGGCAAACCTTGATCGAAGGAAATTGGACACAGCTCCAATCGTGACTTGTTCTCGACAGTTTGCTGTCCAGTAATCATAGAGGCATATGAATGTTTGGATCGATTTTCAGATTGTTTTTCTGAGTATATATTAGAAGCCTCTCCCACAGCACAAGGCTGGGGAGAGATGGACGCTTCCATAAGATCGATCAGAATTCAAACATAATTCCCTCCCTGCGATCTGAAGGAAATGAGACTGGAAAATAGTTACTGTAGCTCGGAAATGAGATCCAAGATTTAAAAAAATTGGTTATAGATATGAGGAAAAAACTAATATAGGATTGTTCGCAAGAAGAAGGGGATTATGTGACTCCAAAATTACGACAATCCACGCAGATTCCGGTGAAAAAAGTGTCGGAAATACTATTACGATGAATAGTGAAACAGAGATCACTGTTCATCCGAAATTTCAGAGAATCACCCTCGGAGAATAGTTGAAGAATATGAGATGTTGCTTTTCCCTTCCGATGGTTCGAAGGCATAAAATATTTTAAAAATAATGAATGCTTTTGGGTGGAGGTCTTTTGTTTAGTGCCCAGGAGACTACAATCACAACATAGTTCTGGAGTTCTACAACAATCTTAATCCAGTAAGTCGTTCTTCAACCGTAAGAGGTAAAATCATTCGCTTTGATGCTGAATTTATAAATGATATTTTCAACTTGAGAAACACTGATGATAGTGAAACTAAGAAATTTATGGATGACCAGGATGTAGATTTTGTAAGACGTGTTGGGCGAGTTGTGTCCTAATGGTGTTAAAGTTTACTTGGGAACTGCTGAATGCCCTTTGGGTATTAACTGTTCATGTATGCTTGAATTAGCAAGAGCATGTGATAGATTCGTTAGTTCTCGCTTAATCCTGTATTTGAATACCTCGAACTACAATATAGAACGAGTTCTTTTGATATATGCGATTATGCATGAATTGCCCGTGAATGTGGGGAGATTGACTAGAATGCTATAGTTAGTTGTCGGATCAAATTTGACTGTGAATGCTTGTATTTTCCTTCAACTATGACTTGTTTGACCTCCTTATTTGACGTGGATTTGAGTGGTTTACCGAAGACTGAAAATTCATACTTCATCGATAGTGACTTTCTCCATAGTTTGAGACCTCCCACTCGTCCAACTCAAGTTGAACAGGAACAAATGCTTGTTGATAATAGAAACGAAGCGGAGAATGAGCCAGAACAACCTCTTAATTCAGAAATTGGAACCATGCCTACCATCCTCGTTACTGATATTCTGATTAGTATGCAATAACTGTTACAAAGGCAGACAGAATGGATGAACAGTTGAAAGATTTTAAGAAGTGAACACGCAGTTGTGAAGCAGTATTGTCAGCACATGTTGAACATCATGAAAGAATTAACGGAAGCTAGAAACACTCATAATATCATATGCCAAACTTTGCAAAATCAATTTGCATATACCTCTCCCGTAGTATACACAATGGGAACTGTGATGTGCAATATTTCTAACATTATAAGAAGTTATGATATTCCTATTTTTTTCCTCATTTTACTGTTCCGGAGGGTGGTAGCCTTAATGTTACAGGTGTAAATTTCTATCACGGAACACATGTATTTGTGTCAACACCACTTCCCACAGCAATGATGGATTTAAATAGGGAGTGGATCTACACCAAGTCCAATGACATTTAGCAGTCAACCCCTTTCTGTTTTCTCTAATTTGAAAGCTAATCATGGAGTTGCTACAATTGGAGGTTCGTCAGTTCCTATTCAAAAAGAAAATGACTTTGATGTCAATACATACCTTGATCTCTTTCAAGGTAGCGGTCATGAAAATTAAGAACGGAACAATAAATTATTCATTCAGGAGAATGAACAGTTTAGGTGCGAGAGATGGTAATTTTCATGTTATCTTTTCTCTATAATAATTTTGGGAGTTGTTGACTAGTTTCTCTTTACTGATTTGAAGAAACCTGTTCGTGGTTTTTTGTATTTTTGCTCACTGGAAGAAGAAAGTTTCTTTTTTTTTCAACAAAACTTCAAAAAAAAAACTTTCTTTAATATTTTTTGCTGGATGACAGAATGGAGTGCCTTGGCATGCTCATAAGTGCAGTTTTTTTTGTATGTAAATAGGCCATGAAATGGCAGACCTAAGGTTGATAGTTTGGTGCTATAGAAACATGTACTAAATTTTTGTTGTACTAGCCATGAGATTTACCTGTTGATTTATGTTTTCATGTTAGTCTGAAGAAGAAGGTTGCAACAGGTAACATCATTTTGACAGCTATGGTAATAGGTTGTACATAGTCTAACCTGTTGTTTGTAATGAAACTTTGAATGTATGTTTAATGTAAGTTATTGGTACTTTGCACATTTACAACTAAAATGGCTTATTTTCTTATCTTTCGTTATTTTAGTAATTTTTTTTTGCTTTGAAAACAAAAATTAACTTGGACGTTATGAGTTAAAGCAAGAAACGTTAAAAATAATATTGTCATCAACTTTATGTCATTATACCAGAAAGTTGTACGTCCAAGCCAAAAAAATAAAAAATGAAAAATGAAAAAAAGAAGAAGCTTTTGTACACTTTGTTTAAATTAAAAAGGGAAAAGAAAAGAACTTTCAGAATAATTTACACATGAATAAGATTTAATCATTTCTTGGCAATATATCTGAATATTTCAGGTCCATAGAACATTGAAGACTTCTATTTTTATGCCTCCATTTTTGCTAATATAAGTTTTTTACTGTGATGCAACTTTGACTGTTTTAAAGAAAATCAAGGTATGCTCATGCCTTCTCTGGAGGTAGAGATCTTACTGCTACCTCCGAGTCTGACAATCTAATTTTCTAGGCTTTTCACTTTTAGAATCCTCTTTCTCTCTGATCCTTCGTGCGTTCTTTATCTTATTCCGATTTGTTTAGCTTTCTTTTAGTTGCTATATCTTTATTTTGAAGAAAGGTAGATCTATTGGGGAAAGGATAAATATATAGTATCAACAAGAAGATAGTTTGATTCTCTTGTTTGCACATGTGTATTGTCTATTGAAACCTTATAAAACTAAAAAGAGTCGACGAACTCTTTTAGTTTTCTCGGGCACCAAGGAAGATTGCCTCCACGATCAGTGTCTTCTGCTCCTGGCGTAGTCCCTTGAGTCTTTCTTCTTGTTCCCGAGTTCTTTGATGACTTGCTTCCATTCGGGCTTCAATAGCAGCCGAGTTCACGGAGCAAAGATGCCTCAAGAAACCATTTAACATTATTCGAGTCTTTCGAAGAGAATTGTTTACATTTTGTTTTTCAACGTTAATTTCAACAAGTCGTTGGGGAATGTCGAGAATTTTTGCAGCTCGGTTCTCTTATCCATCGGCCCAATGCATGGGCTTATCTCATGGAGGGAAAAGCCAAAATATAGTTGTCTTGTTCGCCGCCTTGGCGCATTCCCTTCTCTCGGCAGGCAGGAAAAAAAAGAGAAAGAAGAAGATAGAAAGGTTTGGTCCTAAAAAATTAGATATTCCATGCCCTCGAAAAGTGCTTTGTCGTGCTAGGTCACTGATATATCCTTTTTTGTCTTTATTTGACCCGAAAAATGGACTTAGAGGCCAGGAAGATTCTTTCGATTTTTTTTACATTCCCATATTGTTATTTAGAAGCCGGAAAAAAGACATAAACTTCTTTTTGCCGTACTTTTCCGAGCCTAAATAACTAGAACTTGCTTCCATTGTTAGTCAATGCAAAATCTTAGAAAAAGTTGATTTTGGAAAATGAATTAGGCTATCTTTGGATTGATTGAGCATTTTTTATAACTACCAAATGAAATTTATCCTTAGTATCCCATTTTGAGCCTAAATATCCTTTTTCTTCATCGATACCTATTAAAATCAAACCTACTTGTACACATGTATACAAATTTGTTATTACATATAAATTTTTTTATCGATTTCTTCAATTGTCTGGCCTCGTATTTAATAGATGACGATTTGTGAATTGGTGTGTGTGAAGTCCCAGAGAAATATTTATTTTAAAAAAAAACTCCAAAAGAAAAAAAAGCGAATATATTTTATATATATATATATATATATATATATATATATATATATATATGTGTGTGTGTGTGTGTGTGTGTGTGTGTGTGTGTGTGTGTGTATGTGTGTGTTTGTGTGTGTGTGTAAGAACACGTATAGCGCATGCATATGAGTGTTTATGTATAAAAAGAAAGAAAAAAAGGGTTAGAGGGTTATATAAATTTAAAATCCTCATATTAACACCAATTTTCGAAGAAAGTCATCTATGTTTGAAAATCAAGCCACTAAAAAGAAGGAGAAGAAAAAAAAAGAGAAGTCTTTTTATATATTTTTCTTGTATCCTACCAGCCCAAGACCTAACATTATAAGCTAATAAAAGTCTTAAAAGATTCTAAAGCCAATATTGATCTATATTTGTGGCGGCTGACAAGAAAGGCAAGCCTATGATTTATTGTAAATAACTGATTTAGTGTTCTTATTTTTTGTAAAACTCAAAGATGTATAACAGTGATACTTGTAGAGTTAAAGTAAATATGTAAACGGAGCAAGTTCCACAAAGTTTAAAAAGATTTGAAATTTCAGGTTGAATCATTAACTATTGCAAAGTTGTGAATGTGTGTGTGTGTGTATATATATATATATATATATATATTTCCTCAAGGACGAAACAAAGTTTAAGCGTGGGAGAATTTGATAAGTGCATTTTACTTAATTTCTAAACAAATAATTTCTTTGTAAACACACAAAAATCATCATATTTCTTCCATACTTTTGTCTAAATTATGCAGAAAAGATAAAGAAGGATTGGTCCGGAAACGAGAAGATTACAGAGGAAAAAGTAGAAAAACAGACAAGCTAATGCAAAGTAAAATATGGTGCTAAAGAAAGACGTTGTATAAAGTGATCTGCCATGACAAAGGACAACCAACCCAAAACCGGCTACAACAAACTATAACCGATCTATAACCAATCTATAACCAAAGAAGCTTATAACCAAGTATAACAAGGCACAACCAGCCATGACAAGTTCATATCCAGAAGATAATTAAAACCTTGTCATGGCTTGCCTATGAAGAAGCATCTTTCGTAATCGAGGGGGGGGGGGGGGCGAGGGGGTGGTTGGGGAAGAAAATCTGAGAAGTGTAATATTTAGCAGAAGGTTTTTCCTTTCTCTTTGTTCTTTATCTTTGATTTTGCTTCTTTTTTTAGCCATTATATTGGCTTCATTTATAGTTCCGAATAAATTGTAGCATTAGAAATTACTCTAGATCATGTTTTTAATTAAATAGGGGAAATTATTCTGTTGAATTTTTTTTTGTTTTCTTATTTAAAGGGCAAGAGTATTTTCGTTGTCGGTATTGGCTCCAATATGGAGTAATTTTTCTTGTGTTGGGAAAATGACGGATTTTAATATTTTTATATAATAGTAGATATTGTTTTTCTACTCTAGAAAAAAAAAAACTTTTTTTTTTTTATAGTTCCGAATAAATTGTAGCATTAGAAATTACTCTAGATCATGTTTTTAATTAAATAGGGGAAATTATTCTGTTGAATTTTTTTTTGTTTTCTTATTTAAAGGGCAAGAGTATTTTCGTTGTCAGTATTGGCTCCAATATGGAGTAATTTTTCTTGTGTTGGGAAAATGACGGATTTTAATATTTTTATATAATAGTAGATATTGTTTTTCAGTTTCACATACTTGAGCTGAAGCTTTTTATTTAAATTGTATCTGCTTTATTGTTGGGTGTTAGTTAATTTGTTAACATCTATCTATTTAGTACTACATATTATACCACATGCATCTATGATATGGTTACATGTGCGATTGTTATTGACCCGCAGCCTGGCCGGTGCTTGCGAGGTAAATTGCTCAGTAATATAACTTCGAGCATAATTTCCAGATTCTCTACTCAAGATAGTTCATCTTGATAAGTTGGTTTATACCAAAGTTGGTTTAGCAAGATAATTATTGAATGCTTCCACTTAATAGCTAAACTGTTTCTTATGAGAACAAAGTTATATATATCAGTTTGATATACGTTGTATATGAGAGTATATTATATTCTCCCCTCACAAGTGGTTCAGGGTCAGGAACCAAATAATTTCATCTTATTATTAATGTGCTGTGTATATTGACATGATAATGCACAAAGATGATTTCCCAAAGTTGAGGAAACAAGTTAGCTTTTCTAACATGAGGGGGAGACATGATAAACAATTGAGAAAAGGTTACATGGGAAGAATTATCATTTGTATATGTAGATCCCCGAATATCATGATATGAACCTGAAGTTCATAAAATGGATAATTCAATTGCAACATATTGCAAAGCATGCTATACGCATTTGCTGACCCAAAGAAAGTGACTATATTCTCACTACAAATGCTCATATTAAGTCCCAGAAGGACAAAGTCTTTGATACGCTTAAAGCGTATAGACAAATACTTGATTCCATGTGAAAGACATGTAGATTTGGACATGTAGTTCAAATACTTGAGAGTATAAAAGTCAAAGGTATGTATAATCAGTTTTCGATATCTTATTTGTTTAGCATGACGTGAAAACTTGATATGCATCTAAAGTCTATTATGTGACTTACATGACTTAACTTGAAAGATTTAAGTTGCTTGAAGCATATGCAATTCTTGGTCCTGAAGTACCACATCCCAAGTACAATTTATGTACATATGAATCTTGCTATAACTATAAGCATGATGGTATTTAGAATACATCTATGAAGATATTGAAGAGTCATTCCGCGACATTATATGAAGATGTTCATATCTATCAAGAATGATGATTTTAAGGTGCGGAATATTTATTCAAGTCAATATGGTTGATTTATTTATCAAACATCTACCAAAGATCGTTTTGAAGATGATGCACAAGATTGGAATGCAAATGCTCAAGGATATAAATTGATGTTCTTATTAGGGGGAGTTAATGCGCGTTGCACTCTTTTTCCCTTACAAGGTTTTGTCCCACTGGGTTTTCCTTGCGAGGTTTTTAACGAGGCAACCAATAGGCGCATATTCAAACATGTGTACTCTTTTTCCTTCTCTTTAGTTTTTCCCATTGGGTTTTGGTTTTAAGGTTTTAACGAGACACGTTGTTAAATAGACATTCAAGGGGGAGTGTTATAAATAGACTTCTATTTAAGGTGAATGTCTATAATTAGAGAGATTCTAGAGTTTTATTCTTGGTAGCGAAGTCACTACCTCCCTATAAATAAAGGGGTCTTCTACCATTGTAAATCATCCCTAACAATCCCCAAAGTATCAATAAGAATACTCCTCTCCCTATTCTCTCTATATTGTTCTTGTTCTTGAATTATTCTACTTGTTCTTATATTATTTCATAACAATATATATATATATTAAAGCAAAGAAGTTTGCCTTCTCAATTAGCCAAATAGCAAATTATTAGAATGCCAAGTGGCAAATTATTAAAATGTTAAATGGCAAAATATTAAAAATACACATGGCAAATTAATTTATTAAAAATCCAGTTGCAAATTAACATATATTTTTTGGGTCTACAAACAATTATTCTTCCTAAATTTATTGCATGATTTTTGTATCCAGTTGCAATTGCCATATATTTTTTGGGTATACAAACAATTATTCTTCCTAAATTTATTGCCTTGTTATAAATAGAACTCTATTTAAGGTGAATGTCTATATTTAGAGAGATTCTAGGGTTTACTACTTGGTGGCTAAGTCACCACCTCCCTATAAATATAGGGCTTCTATTCCATTGTAAACCATCCCAAGTATCAATAAGAATACTCCTCTCTCTATTCTCTCTATATTGTTCTTGTCTTTTATATTATTTCATAACACGTTATCAGCACGAGTCTCTAACCAATTGAAATTTTCGATTGCCTTAACTTTTGTTTGTGTAGGGTTTCACATGAGGTTCTGCCGCAACCAAATCCCAAAATTTTCTATACGGAAAATAGAAGAAAAACATTGAAAACAAAGAAGAGACGGAAACAAATGGGGAAAAACGTTGAGAAAACAAGAAGAGAAAACATTGAAAATATAATTGGTATACCTTAAAGGTAAGTAATTTACTTTTCCCTTTCAAATTCTTGAAATTCTACGATTTGATTTTATATACAAACAAAGACAACAAAGTTTGATTATAACTCTAATGGAGTTTGTAAGAAATTATAACCACGTGAAGTGGTAAAATCTCTATGTCCTGCCATGATTAAATTCATGTATGATTGTGGGCAAAGAATTGAAAATCCGTCCCATTGAATTTGCTCCATTCCCTTTAGAGAATGTGGAAGCAGTATATGATAAGTCTGAAAGAAGACAAAATTATTACCATGAAGGTATCAATGAATGTGGACGTGGCAAAGAATTCCGTCCAATTGAATTTGCTCCATTCCCTTTAGAGAATGTGGTAGCAGTATGTGATAAGTCTGAAAGAAGACAAAATTATTACCTAAAAGGTATCAATGGACGTGGACGTGGCAATAGACGAAATTATAATCGTCATTATTGTGATAATGAGAATAATAAAGATTCTCAAAATAATCTTTCACTTTATGAAAGTAATATTTGACATGAGATTGTGTAAAGCACATGATTATGATCCATTCTCTGAAGTGAATGTGATAATTGTAATAGAGACCGTAAGTATGAACACGCTCTTAATGTAATTTTGTTTTATGTCTGACATTATGAAAAGAAAGTTCGTTGCCCTTAAAATTTCGGGCAAGAACTATATGACATGGGTGTTGAATGCTGGAATCCATTTGGATGCAATGGGTCCCGGAGACGCCATTAAAGACAGAAATAATGCATCCACCCAAGACTATGCTAAGGCCTCGTTTTTCTTGCGCCATCACCTTAATGAAGGTTTGAAGCTGTGCCAATGGCCTTGATTCTCTTGCACCATCACCTTGATGAAAGGAGATAGAGTTGTTTGATTTTATTTCACTTATTTGTAATAGTTAGTGAATAAACTAATAGTCATTAGTATCAGCTCGTATTAGTTAGTTTATGATATAATGTTAGTATTAGTTCTTTAGAATGTTTCAATATGCTCAGATTTCAATAATATTTTTATTTTCCAGTAGAGGTAATCGACTAACCTAACAGTTAGTCGATTATCTAATATTTCGCATTAAAACTGCAAAACAATCGATTGTCAATGTTCAACAATCGATTGTCTATGTTTAACAATCGATTGTCGTAAGACAGTGTGATCTGAAGTTTTTCAAAATAGTCAACAATCGATTGTCTATGTTTAACAATCGATTGTCGTAAGACAGTGTGATCTGAAGTTTTTCAAAAATTGTCAACAATCGATTGTCTATGTTTAACAATCGATTGTCAATGCTCAACAATCGATTATATGTGTTTAACAATCGATTGTTTTATGAAAATGCTTAAACTGAAATTTTCAAACTGCATAGTAATCGATTATGGAAAACATATAATCGACTATCTGATTTATTTAGTCAACTGACATCAGCAGATTTTGAAAATATTATGTGACACAAACGAATTGAACTTGTTTATTCTTATGTTCGTGTATTTCTTTTGTATGTCAAACCATGGGAATTAAATTGATTGAAGGCTCCTGAAGAGCAACTGTAACTCTGCCCAAAGGCACGATGTTTATCATAGAGAATGTAATGTTCTCCTCCAAGTCTAAAGAGGAACTTGTTGAGTTTTAATGATATCAGTCAAAATGTTCTCCTCCAAGTCTAAAAGGAACTTGTTGAGTTTTAAAGATATCATTCAAAATGGATATCAGATTGAGACAATACATGAGTATAATCTTGAATACCTCATTTACTCATGAAAACGAGGCTGCCCACTTCGGTTTGGGGTCACGCCATTTTGCATACAGCAATGCTAGTTCGTCTCTGACTGACGAATTGACACAAATATTCCCCGTTGCAATTGGTCTTGGGTCATGAACCTAATATATCCCATTTAAGAATCTTTGGATGCGCAGTATATGTGCCTATAGCACCGTCATCCCGCACCAAAATGGGTCCGCAAAGAAGGTTAGGAATATATGTTGAGTTTGAATCGCCCTCCATTATTCGCTACCTCGAAACATTGACAGGAGATTTGCACGATTTGCAGACTGTCAATTTGATGAGACACTTTTCCCAAAATTAGGGGGAGAAGTTGGTGAAACCAAACGGGAAATTTTGTGGAAAAATGCATCATTATCTCATCTTGATCCACATACCTCTATTTGTGAAAGAGAGGTACAAAAGATTATCCATTTGCAAAGAATAGCAAATCAAATGCCTGACGCATTTACGGACTTGAAAAGGATAACGAAATCCCACATCCCCACGGAAAATGTTCCAATCCGTATTGATGTCCCTGTTGGACAATCATCTAGTGTCATATCCAATGAGTCAAATGCACGCCTGAAGCGTGGCAGACCATTAGGTTCCAAGATCGAAATCCTAGAAAGAGGAAAGCAAATGATCAAAATGACACTACGAAAGAATCTCATGGGGAAATTCATGATTTAACAAATTGTGAGATTCATGAAGAATCCATTGAGCCCGAGGCTCTGGAAAATACGGAACTATCCATAAATTCAATCAATATTGAGGCAAATATTAATCGAGTGATATAGTGGTGGATAATGTCTTTGCTTATAATGTCGCATCTAGCATTATGCAAGAATGTGAGGATCTCGAACCTCAATCTGTTGAAGAATGTCGAAAAAGACATGATTGGCCAAAGTGGCAAGAAGCAATTCAATCAGAATTGAATTCGCTGGCAAAACGTGAAGTTTTTGGCCCTATAGTTGAAACACCTAATGGTGTCAAGCCTGTTGGCTATATATATGGCATGAATGATCGTTGGTCACGTACCTATTGTACGCCAAAGTATTTTGGAAATATGACTATTAAAGGACAACGATAATGCAAGAAACATATCTTGCATATAAGTTTGACATGACCATAATGGTATAACTTTCTCTTTAAGAAAGATATTCACCACATGGATGTTGATGAATCTGTGGTAGTACAAAATTAATTGAGAGCTCTAGAGAGCCAATTATTACTATGTTGGAGAAACACAATTGAGTATTGTGCTGTAGTAAGTCTCAAAGAAACTTATTCAGTTTCCAAAGTACACACGAAAGCGATTGATTATATTGAGACTATAAATAAAGGAAGGATTTGATATCTCCTATTACTACAACTTGTAGCTGGGTAATTTGTATATGAAAAGCTACCCGCTTTGTTCTCCAGTTTGTACTACACAAACGAAAGAATGCCACAATAAAGTGGATATCTATTGGTATAAAAACCCATGTCATAATAAACCTGAAGTTTATCGATAAGTGTACATGTTATAGTGTAAATTTGAAGTTTACCAATATTGATAATTTATTCAGTTGGCATTCGTGTTAGCCATCTCATTTTAAGTATGATGTGCAAATTCACATAGGTGAATATTAAAGAACTAGAAAGTTCTTTACGAATTCTCTTGTATCACTTGTTCTCATTAATGAACTGACCAACTAAAGAGTTCGGGTTGAAGCCCATAAATTCTGGAAATATCAAAGGTGAATATGGGCCCATTCACCTGCCATGTATACCACATATGATGCATCTATGAAATGGTTACATGCGCAATTGTTATTAACCCACAGCCTGGCCGGTGCTTGCAAGGTAAATTGCTCAGTAATCTAACTTCGAGCATAATTTCCAGATTCTCTACTCAAGATAGTTCATCTTGATAAGTTGGTTTATATCAAAGTTGGTTTAGCAAGATAACTATTGAGTGCTTCCACTTAATAGCTAAACTGTTTCTTATGAGAACAAAGTTATATATATCAGTTTGATATACGTTGTATACGAGAGTATATTCTCCCCTCACAAGTGGTTCAGGGTCAGGAACCAAATAATTTCATCTTATTATTAATGTGCTGTGTATATTGACATGATAATGCACAAAGATGATTTCCCAAAGTTTAGGAAACAAGTTAGCTTTTCTAACATGAGGGGGGGACATGATAAACAATTGAGAAAAGGTTACATGGGAAGAATTATCATTTGTATATGTAGATCCCCGAATATCATGATATGAACCTGAAGTTCATAAAATGAATAATTCAATTACAACATATTGCAAAGCATGCTATACGCATTTGCTGACCCAAAGAAAGTAACTATATTCTCACTACAAATGCTCATATTAAGTCCCTGAAGGACAAAGTATTGGATACGCTTGAAGCGTATAGACAAATACTTGATTCCATGTGAAAGACATGTAGATTTGGACATGTAGTTCAAATACTTGAGAGTATAAAAGTCAAAGGTATGTATAATCAGTTTTCGATATCTTATTTGTTTAGCATGACGTGAAAACTTGATATGCATCTAAAGTCTATTATGTGACTTACATGACTTAACTTGAAAGATTTAAGTTGCTTGAAGCATATGCAATTCTTGGTCCTGAAGTACCACATCCTAAGTACAATTTGTGTACATATGTATCTTGCTATAACTATAAGCATGATGGCATTGAGAATACATCTATGAAGATATTGAAGAGTCATTCCACCACATTATATGAAGATGTTCATATCTATCAAGAATGATGATTTCAAGGTGCGGAATATTTATTCAAGTCAATATGGTTGATTTATTTATCAAACATCTACCAAAGATCGTTTTGAAGATGGCTCACAAGATTGGAATGCAAATGCTCAAGGATATAAATTGATGTTCTTATCAGGGGGAGTTAATGCGCGTTGCACTCTTTTTCCCTTACAAGGTTTTGTCCCAACTGGGTTTTCCTTGCGAGGTTTTTAACGAGGCAACCAATAGGCGCATATTCAAACATGTGTACTCTTTTTCCTTCTCTTTAATTTTTCCCATTGGGTTTTGGTTTTAAGGTTTTAACGAGGCACATTGTTGAATAGACATTTAAGGGGGAGTGTTATAAATAGAACTCTATTTAAGGTGAATGTTTATATTTAGAGAGATTCTAGGGTTTACTACTTGGTGGCTAAGTCACCATCTCCCTATAAATATAGGGCTTCTATTCCATTGTAAACCATCTCAAGTATCAATAAGAATACTCCTCTCCCTATTCTCTCTATATTGTTCTTGTCTTTTATATTATTTCATAACATGCCTGATTTTTCTTATCCAGTTGCAATTGCCATATTTTTAGATCTACAAACAATTATTTTTCCCAAATTTATTGCCTGATTTTTGGCAATAAAAACAGTGAATCCTTCCAAAACACATTAAAAATGGCAATTGTTTTGGGGAAAAAAAATATCGTGTATCTCTGTCTTCTTAAAAAAATGGGTCACAATAGTTAATCCTCCCAAAATTAGTGCTTCTGTTTTGAGAAATTTATACTATTATTTAATAATAAAAAAATATTAAAAAGTCAAAACATAATGGTGTATCTCTTTCTTCCTAAAAAAGGGGTTTCATACCATATTTACCATCTAATCTCTTTGTCTTCCTATAAACATTCCCACTTCTCAAGATTGCTTACTGTATGATCTCAAGATGAGAAGATACTCATCAACAATTACTGCTTCGGTAATGTTTACAAAATCAGATTCAAGTAACACTTCCTCATATCTGAATCTTTATAAACTAAACTTTAGAGATTTCTGCATGGAAAGAATTCACAATCAAGGTATATTTGTGCAGATAACTTTCCTCCTTAATTTTGGAATTTTAAATGTAAACCCTAAATGTAGACTATTGTTATTTCATAAGAACTTTTTTTATATATAAACTACATAAGATTTGTAAATATAAGATATAACCCCTAAATGTCATAAGAATTTTTTTCGGCCTAGAAACTAATTTATAGCTCTTTTTATGAAGATTTCTTATTTATAGCAAGTAAAAAGACTTTTCTAATATTTAACTTATATACAGAATCAGTTGCACTAATGCAGAGAAGGTGTGAAAAGCAATATATAGAATCAGGTCATTTATAATATATATATATATATATATAGCTGCACCGAGCATATACTTTACTACACACAATCCTCCTATCAAATTTTCTCTAAGAACAAATATGGCGATGTTTGAGTATATCAGCAACATATCGAGTAACAAGATGAGTTGGAATTTGAAGGTACGAATAGTAAGATTGTGGCACGGTTCCATACCGTGACAAACCAGACAACACCGTCTCTCTTGAATTGATTATTCAAGACGAAAAGGAGTATTCTATTTTAGTTGCATTCATTTTTCCCCCGTAATTTGACTACAATCTCCATCTTCTGCTTTGCACTATGAAATTCATTAGGTTACGCGTGTATTTAATTATGAATTGTTTTGTTTGTAGGGTGATCGTATTCAAGCGACTGTTGGTTAGTCTCTTATACGTATGTCCAAACCAAAGATGAATGAACTGGGTTTATACTTTATGAAGAACTTTGTAGTTGGACAAATTATACGAAACTTAAATACACGCGGCATAAATTGAAGTTGGCATTTACTCATAAGACGATTGTAGAGGAAGCAAATGATCATCTTTTCGGTATGAGTATCTTCGACTTAAAACCTTATGAGTATTTGATAAACAAGATTAATGTTGAAGAAAGTGAACTCTTCGATAAGTATTCAATTTGCAGTTCTTTTATTTGAATGTCTTATCAATTTTCTCCTGATCATTTTTTAAAATTATTATAGATGTCATCGGAGAGGTTGTAAGTTATGGTGAAGTACAATCCCATAACCAAGGTGATAAAATCAGCACTTATATGAATGTGGACCTTGAAGATTATGAGTAAGACTGCGTCTATGAATTTACTTTGTTATATATTAACATGATTACTTATCCTTGTCTGATTAAGTTGTTATATAAATTCCACAGGAGGAATAATATCTCGGCAACATTTTAGGGAGAATTTGTTGACCAAATCTTACCACATTTAGAGCGATCACCCCATCAGCCGGTCATAGTTGTTATGCAGTTGATAAAAGCACACAAATTTCAAGGTACTTCTATTGTCTTGATGACATGGATACATTTTTATGTTAATTTTTTGGTTCAGAAACTAAAGTTATATGTAGGCAAATATCATGTGCGTAATACTTGGCATGTCTCAAAGCTTTGGATTAATCCGAATCTTCCTCAAGCTGTTGATTTTAAGTCGATGTTAGTTATTTCATAAATTAATTTTATGTGGATACTACACAAATAATTGTTTATAGTTAAAAGTAATACACTCTTGCGTACATACAGATTGGAAAGTGTGACTGAAGCTAACTCTACCAGGATTAGTCAAATACCTTCGCATCGTAGTTATTCTGTTTATGATGAATTGGCTACCGGAACTTTAAAAGTTAAAACTATTAAAGAATTGTTCGACTTCATGGAGGTGACTAATCTATTAAACTCCTTTACTATTTAACTAATGTTATGTTATGTATGTATAACACTGTTAGTCCTAAAAATACTATTTGTTTTCCTAAGACAGTTCATGATTCCGTCGCAGTAGATTGCATACAACAGAACCATTTTTACTGAAAGACAGTGCACTTACTCAGTTATAATCTGGAATTTATTTATAAAATGCAGACATGCTATTCAACAAAAGGAGCAGCCACATAACTTTGTTCGATCTTAATCATTATAAACTAAAATATTGATTCACAATCTATTGTATCGACCTTCTGCAAATAGTGAAATCCTAAATGCTTCTGTTGACGGTATCTTAGAAGCTATCTTGGATAAACAAATTAATAATTGAGATAAATGAGAATGTATTGAATCCGAATGCTTACAGATTGAACTATTGAAGATATCATTTAATGGAAGTAATATAATATCTATGCTTAGTTGCTTATCTTTTTGGTTTTGGACATAAATGGAATTTTCACAGCTTATGATCTTGGCATTTATAAATAGATTCCAACAATCAAATTTGCTAGATACATTACTACAACTTGACTTCTTTTCAGGAGGGAAATATTTGGATTGTTGCGACTGTAGTGAATCTTCAACTTGAAAAAGAATGGTCATATTTGAGGTGCAAGAGATGCTAGAAGAAGGTTGACAAAATTGGAAGTAAATTTCACTGCAAAAAATGTGATCGCCTTGATAGTTCTGCCACTCATAGGTTTGATAAGCTTCACTATTTACTGTGAAATAGAACTAAAGTTGCAAGTTACAAAAATAAGGACCAATTTTACTATAAAATATTTAATAAAACTAAAGTTTCAATTTTTTTATTCTAAACGTGTCTTTCAGGTACAAGCTTCGAGTGCAAGTAATGGATCACACTGGCTTTATATCTTTGTTGCTTTGGGATTGTGAAGCAACAAGTCTCATTGGGAAGTCTGTTAATGAGTTAAATGAAATTTAAATTCAGGTATATTTTTTTATTTTAATTGTTGCTATATTTTTTCAATAAATATAGATAGGTAAATATGGTATATTTGCAAAATTATAATAAAAATTAACTCAAACCTCAAGTACACCCTTAAATTAATTGGAAATGACCATTTGTTCTATCACTCAAGAGGAAGAGTTCTATTATTTTTTATATCATTCCTACCAGAATGAAAAGTAGGATAATGATTTAAGGGATGGTTTAAGGGTTATATTTTTTATTTTAATTCTTTGTGTTTTACCATTTCTGACATTAATTCGGTCTTAGACTTCTGCTGCTGTCGATGAGTGTTCTTATCCAGTGGAGTTGTATGATATTCTTGACAAAAAAGTCCCGTTTAAAGTGATTGTCAAGAACTCCAACATTAAAGTGCATGTACAAGTTTATAATGTTGTTAAAATCAGCGAGGACGATAACCTTATACAATAATATAGTCAATCTGCACAAGATGATACATTCATTGTATGTGATCGTTACTCAAATACTACATAATGCACTAATTTTCCTTTTCATTTTATATAAGGGATTATCAATTTTAAATTAATTATGTTACTATTTTATTAATAGGACCCTGATTTTGAATGTGAACAACACACTAATGCTGACACAACTTTCAAGGTGACTAATTCAAACTTTGCATGTATAGCTTCTGATCTACAATATGATTTTTAATAAGTAATTTTTCCTATGTAGGATTCAATGGCTGAAAATGATATGACTTCTCCTGCAAAGACCCCTGCCAAAAGAAGTAGAGAAGAGGATGGGTCATCTGTAGTAGATGTTGGTGATGATCTTGCACAAATTTCAACTAACAAGCTTAAAAAAGTGATCAAACAGGAGAAAAACCCATGAACTGAAACAGTTACTTCCTTTTAAATGACATTATTCGTACAATTTTATTAGCAAGTACTTTGGTACAATTTGAAGTAGTTTGGTCTGTATTTAATTTGGTTTCTACCATTTAGGATCATGATTTTATATATGAAATTAGTTGACTCTTTGTGATATGAACTTCACTTATGTCAGGAATGCAACGGCATCAGCGCAACTTTTAGTTTAATAATAATCTTCTACTTTCGGAATTTATGAATATTATATGTGAGTTAAGTGAATGAATCAATTGTTGGTTAAGAGTTTGTGTAGTTGAGATTTTTATACCTACTTATGTTTATGAGACTCCATACTAGAAATTTTTTTTGTATGAGACATAATATTTAATAAAATGGAAAAATAAGAATCAATATTCCATCCTTTAAGGGCAAAATAAGAAGGATATGCTGCCAAGACAAGGATATAATCGAAACTGGATTACAGAAACACAGAAAAGACGAAAATCTATAGTTGGTTTAGAGTAACACCGTAAAAATCAAGTCAAAATAAACAACACTTAAAAGGATGACATTAATTCAAACTATCTATCGCATACGCTACTGCTAATATGTTTTTAAAAACGGTTTCCCTTTGACAAAGAAATTATCAAATAGGTAATTGATGATTTCAGATACAGCTGCAGAGGTACCTCATCAATTTCAGTTGAGCTGAGCATTTCAATAGCTCTTTCATAGTTGTGCTCGATTATCCCAAAACTTCCATGGCTAAAGTTGTAACCCCATTGGCCAAACCACGTATGCCCATAGGCAACCCCATACAACAAACGCAAATCCATGGTATGCTTATTCGATACATCTTCAACAATGATTTTCCTTCAAAAAACGGATGAAAATATTTCAAGAATTCAACTAATACATTCAAAACCTGAATCTGATACATCAAATACTTTAGAGAAATGTTTATTACCGAGCTCTAAGATTAGTGCAAATGCGATCCCAAAGGTCCATAACTTCGCGACCACAGAGAAATTTGGATCCATCTTCATTTCCATTAATGCAAATCAAATGCCCAAATCCATTACAATGAATCAAACCATGCAAAATGTGATTTTGATCATCAAAAACACCATCATTAAGATGTTAGTTCCATTCATAATCAGCTGGTATAATCAAATGGTACTTCCTTTTTGAAATAAAATGATGACTCCAACCTGAAAACTCACAAAATACTCAAAAATCCTTAAATCCAAAAAATAAAATAAAAACCACACAGTAACAACAACAACAACAACAACAACAACCCAGTATAATCCCAATTAGTTGGGTCTGGGGAGGGTAGTATGTACGCAGACCTTACCTCTATCTTGGGGTAGAGAGGCTGTTTCCAAATAAACCCCCGGCATCTTTCCCTCCAAGAACTTACCACCTTGCTCTTGGGGAGACTCGAACTCACAACCTCTCGGTTGGAAGTGGGGGTTGCTTACCATCAGAGCAACCCCTCTTCTTAAAAAACAGGAAATTCCCAAAACGGCAATTCAAAAATAAATAGAACAACCAAAAGGGGTGTTCAGATTCGAACAGAGCGTACCAAAATTTAAACCTCAAAAACACAAAGGATAATCCAAAAAAATTTAAAAAAACTATCACAAAACAAAAAAAGACCAAAATTCAATTTAAAATATCAGAATAATTCCCGAAAACTTAAATTCAAACATCAGTAAAATAACCAAAAGGGTTTTCAAATTCAAGACTTACCAGCACATATAAAGTGATTAAAATCCTTAAACCCCAAAATTCAAAATCTCCTAAAAAAAGAAGAATTGCTTGAAAAAATAAAAAAATTCGCAAAACCAAACTTTCAAAAATCAATAAAAAACCAAAAGGATGCTCAAAACTTACCAGCATATAAATCACAAACTCCCCCCAAAAAATGAAGAATGCTTTAAAAAAATCCCAAAACCTTAATTTCGAAATTCAATAAAATAAACAAAAAAATAGTGTTAAAATTTTCAAGACTTACCAGCACATTCAACTGCTAGGATATATTTATCTTTTTTTTTTTGGTAATTAAACTTTGTATTAATCACCAAAGTGTTTGTCATACAGATCCATAGCACAGCTTTATACTCAGCTGTCTATCAAAATGAGCAAAAAGACTAACCTATACTATCCAAGAATTCAGCATTATAGTAAATAATGCTGAAGGGGTATTTTTAGCCTAGGATGAGCTCTAACATTACAAGTATAGGCAATACTTCTAAGCAGTTTGTCACTGTTACAATAGATGTTTTCAAATATTCTCGCATTCCTTTCCAGCCATAGGACATAGAACATTTCTGTCAAGGACATTTTGATTATATGAGCTCGAGGAGATTGCCTTTAGACTGCTCAATGAACCACTGGACAAATTGAAACCAATTCTGTCCGGTAGGTTGCTTAGCTCCAATCCATTGTAATGTATGATATCTCAGCTGGGATGCAAAGGTGCAGCCCAGAAATAAGTGTTTTCTGGTTTCCACATTTTGTTGGCACATAACACAAGTGTCTGCCACATTCAGACTCCATTTAATCAACCTATCCTTGGTAGGTAATCTGTCTTGTAATAGCAGCCATAAGTTGAAGATTGCTTTAGGTCGAGCAGCATTCTGCATTTTTAAGTTCATCCAAAGAACTCTAGGTGCCTCTCCAATCTGTTGTAAGTATAGCATTCTTATAGTGCAATCAGGTTTATACAACAGATGGTGTTGCTGCAATAGCACAGTGCCTTCAATGATCTTCCGGACCATCCAACTAGCTTGTTTAGGGACAGTGATGGTCTCCAACTGTTGCTGTTTGATATAGTCTATGTGAATCCATTTCACCCATAATGCATCCTTCTTGTGTGCCAGATCCCAACTGAGTTTGGCTACAGCAGCCTTGTTCTACAGTATGAGATTGGTCAAGTTCAATCCCCCAGCAGACTTTGGCATACAGATTTTTTCCCAAGCCACATATGCTTTCCTTGATACATTAACTGAGCCAGACCATATGTAGAATCTACATATTGCCTCAAGCAGTTTTATAACTTTGGAAGGTATGAGGAATAGTTGAGCCCAGTAGGCTTGAATACCAAAGATAACTGATTGTACCAGTTGGATTCTACCAGCATATGATAGCTGCCTAGCAGTCCAGGATGTAATCCTGGCAGTAATCTTGTCGACCAGTGGTTGCCATTGAACAACAGTCAGCTTCTTGGTAGCCAAAGGTACTCCCAAGTATTTAAAGGGAAGTTCTCCACGTACATAACCAAGATGGTCAAGAATTTGCTGTTGATCCCCAGGCTTTACCCCTCCAAAATAAACAGCACTCTTATGCAAGTTGGCTTTCATTCCAGAGGCTGCAGTGAACTATGAGAAATATGTAAACATGGTACTTACAGAGTGAGGTTCTCCTTTGACAAACAGCAATAGATCATCAGCAAAGCTTAGGTGAGTTATTCCCAGTTTTTTACAACCAGGATGAAATGTGGAACCTTTAGCTTGCCTCAACTCAGCCAGAGATCGACTAAGGTATTCCATCACAATAGCAAACAGAAAAGGAGATATGGGATCCCCTTGTCTCAATCATTTGGCTGCTTGAAAGGGTTCTGTTGTTTCCCCATTAACTACCACTGTATAGCTGACAGTTTGGACACACTCCATGATCCATCTTGTAAATCTGGTAGGAAAATCCAGAGCTTCCATAACCTGCTGCAAATAACACCATTCGACTGAATCATAAGCTTTCTGTAGGTCAATTTTGATCATACACCTGGGAGATATATGTGACCTAGAGTAATGCTTTATTAATTCATGAGCTAAGATGACATTATCTGCAATTCTCCTTCCTGGAATAAAGCCTGCCTGTGCATTACAGATGATACTGCTCATGACCCTCTGGAGTCTGTTGGCCAGTAACTTGGAAATGATTTTGTATAAAACTGAACAGCAAGCTATTGGTCGAAACTCTTTGACTGTTTGAGGATTTGATACCTTGGAAATTAAAGCGAGAGTGGCACAGTTTATTGTTATGCATCTTGTTGGTTTCAAAAAAAATCTTGACTGCTTGCAGTACCTGTTTCCCAATGATAGGCCAAGTGTGTTTAAAGAACATGGCATTATACCCATCTATCCCTGGAGCTTTATCATTGCCAATTGCCTTAAAGCTGTTTAGAATCTCTGTGTCACTGATGTCAGCAGCTAGTTCCATCCTCTGGTGATGTGAGAATCTAGGACCATTGCACATATACAATTTGTTAACAGCTGGTAGGGAAGTGGTTGCTGTCCCCATGAGTGATTTATAGAAATCTTTAATCTTCTTGTTTAGGTCAGCTGGATCAGTTATCTTCAGTCCCCCTTCTGTGGTCAGTTCAGTAATCCTCTTATACTGGTTTCTCTCCTTCATTACTGCTGAGAAGTATTTGTTATTTGAGTCTCCAAGTTGGATCCATCTGGCTCTAGATTTTTGTTGGAGTGCTGATTCTTCAATCAAAGACCACTTTTCTAATTGTTGCACCAGGTCCTTTTCTCTCATCTGTAAGGCATCTGTATAGGACATGGTCATCTGGTGTTGGACAGCTTCCAATTCCTTTCTGCTGCTATCAATCTTTTATGCAATATTCTTAAACTCTCTAGTATTTAGAGACTTTAAGGCTGGTTTGAGGGATTTGAGATTGTTCCACACCCCTTGGAGGGTACACTGAGCATTGCTTTTCCAGTTAGCTTTGATCAGAGGTTGGAAATATTTATGGTGAGCCCATGCATTGTAGAACCTGAATGGTGTCTTCCTGCTATTGTTATCTTCTGCCAAGGTTAATAACATGAGATTATGATCAGAGATAAAAGGGGGTCCATATACAGGTGTACATGGCTCCATTTCATCATCCATTCATAATTGCCAAACACCCTATCCAGTCTACTACACACTCTATCATTGCCACTTTGTTTATTGGTCCAGGTAAAGAAGTCTCCTTTCCACGGTAGTTCAGCCAGACCAGTCTGTTGTATGCAATTGTTAAAATCTACAGTTTCCACTTGCTTAACTTGGTGACAAGATTGTCTATCCTTACTAGTCAGAATAGCATTTAAATCTCCTGCAATTAGCCAGGGGTCAGTAACAACAGCAGCCAGGTTCTGAATAGTCTTCCACAATGTCCCCATCTGATCAATGTCATTGAATCCATATACCACTGTGAGGCAACAGATAATTTCACCAGTGAGGGTCCTAACAGTTTAATGAATGAGTTGAGCCTCCTCCTGTAAACCAGTGATCGAAATTTTTGTAGGATCCCATAGAATCCATATTCTACCATTCACTGCTCCCATGTAGTTAGTTAGTATACTCCAGTTAGGCAACAAAAAACTAGATATTCTCTCTACATTCTTCTGTTTAACCTTAGTCTCTACCAGACCTACAAGGTCAAACTTATTGGTTCTAAAGTATTCTTTGGCTTCTTTCTGTTTGTACCTTTTATTTACACCCCTAATATTCCAAAATATCCACTTCATTGAGTATGGCTGGTTCCCCCTTCATCCAGGGGATGGTCTGCCCAACTCACTGACCCAACTTCAAATCTGTTAGACATCACAATAGGGGATAATGGTGGAAAGTTTGTGATGTTAAAACTGGGGAAACCTGTGTATCAATACCCTTCTGTTTATTCAAAACTTCACCTAACTCAGCTTGAGGGCTTGGTTCCTTTGGAAGATTTGGTTGCTGGATTTGGGAAACCTGGTTGATCTGGTCCACTGTGGTTGGAGCTTTAACTCTCCATTCCTGTGTCACCTTGTTCTTCTGTATGGGATTGGGTTGAGCAGATTTGGCCAAACAGTTGTGTCCCACCTCAAGGCATTTCTCACAATATAATGGTTTCCAATCATAGGTCACATCCTGCATAAAGCTCTTCCCATTTGGATCCAGTATCTCAATCTCTCTAGGTAATTCCTTTGACACATTTACCTCAATGAGCATACGAGCATATGAGATTCTGGTTTGCTTTGTCGTACATTCATCAGCAAATATAGGCCTACCCAGCACACTTGCAATCCTACTCAAAGACCTGCTGCCACAACAGGACATAGGCAAGTTAGGGAACTTGATCCACAGGGGAACTTCTGAAGGGAAAGCAGCTTTGAAATCAAAATCAGCAGACCACTGCTTCAAGATCATAGGTCTGTTGGCAATAGTATATGGTCCTCCACACAGTATTTCCTTGGCATCATCCAGGGATTGAAATTTGACAATATAATAGCCCTCATCATGGTAAAAGAGATCAGGTTCAGGCACATGAGACCAGTGTAAATTAATAAACCTTTTCATACCATTATACCCTGGGCTATTCCCTAGTACAAATACAACTAGGGCACACTTCCATTTTCCCTCTTCCTATTCCACTTCATCCTTAACTAGTTGACCCACTGGTTTACCATTAATAACTGTTGGTGGGATGTACTCCAGAGACATATCGTTAGCAGCAAGGCGATTCCTCTGAAATAGGCTAGCCCACCATTTGGGTGCTTCAATTTTTGACCCCTCCTCTATATTGGGCTTTGGTACATCAGGTTGTGGAGGTTGCTGCATGTGGTCAATACCCCTATTCTTTTGCACCATCGGGACTATCGCCGGTACAGTTTGAGGCTCTGAACTGCAATCGACATTATCAGCAAGTGTTGCAAGCACAGGAACTCCAGATGGCTCTGAATCTGCAGGGGCATGAGGCAATGGAACAGTATCACTACTGTGTTGCAATGGAACAGTGTTAACAGTTTTTGGCAGTGGAACAGTGTTAACAGTTTTTGGGACTAGCACAGTGTTGGTTGGATTTCCAGCATAGATTGGCAATAGAACTTTCCGAGGTCGGCATGTCCCTCTCGCCATGGCACCCTCGGCGCACGCTACACTAACATACGCTGAGGCAGCAGAGAAGATGAAGCGATGAACAGTAAAGTTAGAGAGAAGGAAGAGCTTCTCTCTAGGATCCAACTTTTTATGATACCTGATATATTTATCTTTCTCTCAATTAAAAGGATTGGGAAATTCAAAGATCCAAAAAATTAAAACAGATTAGCAGATATACCTCTAAAATAATTCCCGATTTGTCCCAAACCGTTTTCGCGATGTCTCCGTCATATAGGGTGATAATTCTTCTTCACGCGCGCTCTCTCTCTCTTTTTAAGAATTTCTCAATTCTCAGCAGAAATCCATTTTCAAGGCTACTTGGACATGGAAGATCAGAATAAACTGGCAAGAACAAACAGAATATGCATACAAAATCAAAAGCGGACTAAACACTTCTCGGATCGCAATGGTAAACACTTATATTGCCGCGCTTAGTTTTTATGTATTTAACCTTTTTCGTGTTATACATTTTGGTCGATAGGAAACAGCCTCTCTGCCCTTTCGGGTAGAGGTAAGGCCCGTCTACATATTACCCTCCCCAGACCCACTGTGTGGGACTATACTAGTAGGTTTTGTCGTGTTATAAGTTAATCGATGTTAGATATAAACCCTAAATTATAACACAAATAGTGCGAGTTTTTGATACCTAGAAATAAAGGGTTCTTTTCGAAGAATTGATTGACATATTATTAATAATACATTCCATTTTGGTGTACTGTCTTCATAAAAGATATGAATTCGGAAAAAAGATGGTTTAGGCTTTCTATGATCCATTTTTTTGTTACTAGCTTATTTCGATCGAGAAATTCTTTTGGTCCAGCAAAGTATGAAATGAGCATGAAGATTTTTATCTTTTGTTAGACTGTATGTTGAATTATTTTATATTATTCCTTTTCTGTAACTCATTTTCGAAAATTTCATGTGTTCTACCGAGAATGTTGACCCCAGTAATGGCAGAGGGAATGCTAACGAAAAGAAAAACAGATGTCCTCCTTTGTCTGATATAAAAAATGGTCAGTTCCTACAAATCTAAGAATGTTAATTTTTATTAAATATTTTCATATATATATATCAAGATTATCTTAATTGAAAATATTCATGAACAGTTTCCCAGTCGAGACGCAAGAGGGACTTTCTAAAAGATGATGTCAATGAAATGAGGAAACAAAGGAATGTAATGAGAACAAATATGTCAATCAACACAAATATATGTCATGGCACATCTGAAAATAATTCAAGCGAATCTGGATTGAGTACCATTAGAATGGCTGGAATGTATGCTCTAGATGGTGATAAAAGAAATAGACATGTTGTTGCGCCAACTCCATCATATCAGAATTGTACCCCACCAGTTGGCATCCCTATAACAAGTTGTGCACAGGTTTTTTCCTCCAAACTTTTTGAATATAATCCAAAGTCACTTCCACTACGAGATTTCAGAAATGGTTAGTCTTTTATGATCTTATTTCTTCACTTGTATGTAATGGTTATCTATATTTATCTAGAATGTTTAAATATTTGAATTTTTATTCTGTGAATGGTTGCGTTTGAAAGTTGTTTGTCTTCAAATAAAGAGCAGAACAAAGGGAAAGGCATATTACTGAAGGAGAATAGAGATAAATCTGGACTGAGTACATTTAGAATGTTTGGGATACATACTGCAGATGGCGAGAAATAAATGGACATGTTGTGCCAACTCCATCATATCAAAATGGCACACCATCAATTATCTACCTCATTATGAGTTGTGGGCAGGAGGTTAGTCACTATATCCTACCTGCCCCTTGACTGACATTACAATCAAGTGAAGTCCTAATTGATCTTAGACTGAGTGGGCTCGATTAGTAGAGTAGTACACTATGGGAAAGCCTATGGTGCGTCTTTGTGGCAAATGAATATTCTTTTTGAGATTGAGCGAATTTTGTTGATCTAAGTTCCTAGTTGTTCTTAATATTAATATTTGTGGAACTACTCTCTTGTGTGATGTGAGGGCATGTGATTCACGAAGGAAAGGCAAGTCTTGAATTATGTATAGAATAATTTTAGTAAGTATGAATATAGCACGACACATGAGAGTCGACTTTTGAGGCAAAGATTTTTCACTACTAGGTGTAACTTTGGTGATTTGTTCTTGATGTGATAAGTTAGGAAAAAAAGGCTTAGTAAAGGAACCTCTATAGAGTGTGGTGGATTTCTCGAGGACTAGCAATAATTTGAGTGTGGAGTATTAATAGTAGGCTAGATTCATGTAATTTGGGGACTGTTTATGCACAAGCTTAACTATGTTTCACTATTATAGGATAGTAAAATAATGTTAAATTGATTAGAATTATGAATTGCATGAATTGCAAGAGCGAGTTGCGTGTATGAGGACTTAGAACTGTAATTGGAGCTAAATTGAATCAAGGGAAGCCTCTCGGAGCTAAGTACTTAGGAAGAAGAGATAAAGAATGGCTGAAATGAGGACCCAAATTAGCGCGACCGCGCTAGCCTAGGAGTTCAAGGTAGAATGCTAGGCCATATGCGCGATCATTAGCACGCCCATTTCCGGAAAAATAAAGTTCAGGGTAAACTTGAAAGTTTAGGGGGTAAATCCACTTAACCTATAGAAGATCTAGCTCTCCCAAGGGAAGATTATCAAGGTTTTCATAGCTTAGTTAATGGCAAGGAGAGACAAGAGGCAAGAGGCAAGAAGGATACATTTGTATTTTACCATTTGTGATGAATTTGGCTTTTGTTGTGATAAACATTAGTATGAGTAGCTAAATATTTCATCTAGGGTTTTTTATGGAACATATTGAAGGATGAACTTCTTGTTATCTTAATATAGTTTGTCCAGTTTAATTTTTATTTGTTCAATTGTGTTCTTGTTGTAGTTAATTGATAGGATCCTCGATTAGCTGTGCCTATTTAGTGTATATAACACAAGAGAGAGTGCATATTTAGGTAATTGTTGAACAACACCACTCCCAAAGTATATGATGGATCAATAAATGAGGGTTTAAAGGGAGGATTAAGGTAAACGAAGCCTTGGGTGCAATCTAAACTGACTTGTAATAAACAAAGCTAGCTAGAGTAACTCGGGAGAGTGCGTCTAGTAAATTGTCGTGATTACTCAAGAGAGATTTGCGATAATAAGAGTGCTCATGATTGATAGAGACGATTAGAAAATTTTATGTGAAACATAACCGGAAGGGATTACATCAATATGGAAAATCATAATCATAGATCCTTCTCTTAATTGTTTGCAACTTAATCATAGTCGGTCTTTATTTGCTTAATTACAGTCATTCTTAGTTAATAAAAACATCCTTAATTATTATTCATAACGTTTGAGAAGTTGATTACGTAGAATTCGTAAGTCTAACGAGAGTAATTGATAGGTTAATTCCTTGTGGGTTTGACTCTGGCTAAATGCTCAGAATATATTTACAACGTCCGCTTAGTCCTTTTTATAAGGCATAGTTGGGCGTGATCATTGGACTTAGGCCACCCCCGCCCCTTGAAACCAGCAGGCTAACTGGAGCTGGGTTATTAAGCCTTTATTTTAAATGGGTCTTAGCATTTTTAGCCCAACCTTATCGAACCAGCGAGCTATGAGGGGCGATTTGCATCTATACTCACTTTTTGGGTCACGTTTTAAATTGTGCCCGCTTTGCAAAAAACCTTACAAGCATACCCACTTTTTTTGCGTAACTTCAGCATATAAAGCTGAATTAGCAACGGAAATCACGCAAAATTTCAACATTCTAGTAGATGGGCTTGAAGTAGCAAGTGTGCTGAAATTTTTATTTGTAATTGCTGAACTTAAGCATAGTAGCTGAAATTTTGTTCTCTATTTTCTAAAGTTTTTGTTTGTAATTGTTGAACTTAAGCATAGTAGCTGAATTTTTATTCTTTATTTGCTGAAGTATTTATTTGTAATTGCAATAAATAAGCTGAATTTTTTTTCCTCATTCATTAGTTTTGTTATTAAGTTTTTTCAAAAACTTCAGCAGAAGATGCTAAAGTTATTTGGTTCATTTATATAAACTTCAGCACTAAATAAGCTGAAGTGTTTTTTTATCCTATATAAGCTTTTTCACAAACTTTAGCAGAAGATGCTAAAGTTGTTTAGTTCATTTGTAAAACTTCAACACTAAAAGCTGGAGTTCTTTTGTCCTGGATTCATTAGTTTTGTCATAAAGCTCTTTCAAAAACTTCAGCACATGATGCTGAAGTTATTTAGTTCATTTGTAAAAACTTCAGCACTATATAAGCTAAAGTTTTTGAAAAAGCTTTCTAACATACTAGATAAATGATCAGATTGCCAACAATATCTAAATCATGAATTTGGAAACAATAAACGTAAAAAGAACAGAATTATCATTGTATACTAACTTACGTACGTGAAATATTCACAGATTATTGTATACTAACTTACGTAATTATTTATATTTTATTTTTAAACAATATAATAAATATATTTATGTCAATCATCCCATGTACTGAAGTTTCATAGCAACATCAACAACAGCAGAAGAAGAAGAAGAAGAAGAAGAAGAAGAAGAAGAAGAAGAAAACGAAGGAGGAGAAAGTGGCCTCAAGTTATTTAAAAAGTAAATATAAATTAAAAATCTTAAAAAAAATATAGGTATAAATTAAATGAGGGCGCTGGAAATTAAGGTAAAAGGCAAAAAAAAAAATGTATTTCACCCCTTGGAAACTCGTTCACCCTCAAAAGACAAAAAAACCTGCCCAACAGCTAAATTTCCAAATTCAGAAAATGAAAATCATGCCTGTAAGTCAAATTTAAGATGTATGACCAGTTTAATTTTGTTGAACTGATAGGACTGTAAACAATGATCACTAGCTAGATACTTACCGAAAAAATAAATTTAACAGGATCAATTACAGAAGGCATAAAACTAGGTACAGAAAAAGGAGTGTAATACAAGTTCAGTTACGCATGTATTAAAGAAAAGTTGAGAAGGTTGAAATATAAAAAAAGGGAAATGAAATACAAAATACTATACAAAAAATTTCCAATGTAGAGGAGTCTTTGTTTAGCATGAATAACTACAACTATGCCTTCCTCCTGGCCATTGATGCTGAATTACCATCAAATAGTCCATCAATCAATGTTTCAATGTCCTCTGGCTGGTACTTTACATACTTCTCCGCTTGCTTTCCATTGTCCAAATACTGTCTAAACCTTCCAAAAAATGACCTATAAGCTGGAATCACTAAAGCTGATATCGAAACACGAAGCTCTGATTGAAGCTGCTCGTCACTTACAACCCAAGTGCTTTGACTCCTGTGTATTTCATCAAACATTGTATTGAAATTTTTGAACCTTTCTTTCACTGTCGTCTTCACTACTTTCCCATGGACTTGCATTCCGTCATGGCTTAGGATTTGGAGCACCTTACCCCATGTTTCCCTTTGGTAATTCTTGTGGTATTGTCTCACGATCGTTGATCTTCTCCTACACCACGTGTCACCCATCACTTGGTGTATCTCCACGGACCCTTTAACTTTTTGTAAGATATACCTCCCATTGTTCATTAAGAAAATGTGGCGCAATGCAGGGTCTCTGTACAAGTTTGATTTAGCTTCAAGATTTGTATCCAAAAGGTCCATTATTGTGACTAACTGTATTGAGAACGGCGTTGTCCCGGCTACTATTTCAGAACCATGGGGGCTTTCGCTCTCTGTTTCTACCTCCAATGTTGGTTTCAATTTGGCAGGGGAATTGGATTCCTCCAATTTTACATGTTGCTGGAAAATATGCTCTAGGGTGCCTTTGTACTCGCATGCATATTTTAGATAATTCATAACGTAACGCGTTAACGGGTGCACTGCCCCACCGGGGACTGGTGTTCTCGCCACATCATTTTTGATGGAATTTTCGAGATCACAGAATATGCTTACAGCTGACTCCCCTATTCTGTCTCCGGTAGCTGAAATCTCGGACTTCAATTCGTTCTCACATTCGTTGGAACACGATTCATTGATCGTTGGGATAAGATCACGTATAGCTTCATACATGTCTAGATATTTGAACAGCTTCTCGGCTGAGCGTTTGGTCATTGAGACGGCCTCAGCAAAATCGAGAAGCTGAATCACAATGGCATGCGCCAGGTTTCTAAATAAGCTTCGGGAAATCATAGGAGAATCGGAGAAAATAGAGTCTCTGAGTCTCTTTTCGCCAGGGAACAGAGTTGTCGAGCAACTTTTAACAACTCTGATCCACCTCGTTATCTCTCCTTCTAGAGAATCCCATGACATTCTTTGAACATCCTCCATGTTTATCCTATCGAATTCGAGCTTTTTCATTTGTTCACTGAATGCATTTCTTCTCGAAATCGAATACACTTGACAACATTCTGTTTCATAGCCAGCCAAGATCATGGCTGAGGCAATTCGATTCATTCTTGTCAATACATCAGGAGAATACGACGGATATTCCTCTTCTCCACTGGATTCTGAAAGTGTCAAAACACATTGCTCCCCATCTAATAGATTGTTTGCATTGAATGAAGAATTTTTAAGAACTCTAGAATTGGAAGACACTCTAGAATCTTCTAATAAGTTTCTCAATTCTTCTTCCATGAAAGTCATGGCACGTTGCAACACCATGCTCGTTAGGTTCAACGACGTGGTCGTTGAACCTGATGGAAATTCGCTCAAGGAATTTGTCAATTTGGATAACATTGTCACTGCTTCTATAAAACAAGTGTCCTCCTCGGCCATCTTGCAAAATCTGGTGGCATTTTCGCAAGAGTTATACTTTTTGATCCTGGACTCGACCATTTTGGAAAAGGTCTCGACCAAATCAGGGACTTGAGGGGGATTTGATTTATCATGGCACATGGAAAGAGATTCCACGAATCGATCAATGTCTTCGGATAATTTCTTAACGTCTTCAATATGAGTGATCAATGAATGATCTAACTCTTCCTGGCTGCTATTTCTGGAATGTTGATCAGCGCGTGACGCCTCAGTGGACGTGGCTGAACGAGGTGGTTTTGGGCTTCCTGTAAAGCGGCCATTTTTATCTAAGTGATTCTTCAACATTTTGCTATAATAGATTTCAAGGAGGAGGAAAGAAAAGGATAGTTCGTAAGAATAAATAAGCAATATGTTAATCGATGCAAAATGAAACAAATCAAGAAAAAAGATGTGACATGTTGAATTTTGCAAGCAGTTTGCTAGAGATGGTGGCTAAATGGGAAAAGGGAAAGGAAGGGAATGGAACACAGCTTGATTGGGAATGAAGAATTGATGAAGTTTTGGTTAATTTTTGAGATTGTGCTAAGTTTATGGGAAGATAGGTTTATTTTCGGGACATGTTTGGTACAAGTTGACTGTTGACCCGGTTGACAAGCTTATAACTAGTTATGCTTCTCACGACTTACTTTTCTGTTAGCATTACTGCATTGCATTTTCTTAGTAATGGCTCCCCACTGCTTTGCCTACTTATTATTGTTTAAAGCATCATCGATGCTTACTAGACCACGTAAGTATTCACTGGGAGCCAATTAAATTACGGTTAGGTATGGGAAGCGGTATGGTCCGAAATTTATCTTAACCTACAAAATTTTAACCTTCCAGTCTCCTAATCTTACCTCCTGGGCGGCTCCCCCCAAAGCCACTAAAATCATTGCTTTAGGCCTCGAAATAGCTGAGGCTTCTTATAGGTCGGAATCTGCCTCAGAATATTTAAAGCAAGGTAGCATTAAAGAAAGAGAGCAGAAATCGATTAAGAAATAACAAGATTTGCGGTCGAGATGTTAGCAATGGTCGAGGTCGAACACCGTAGATAGAGATGTAACGGCTAGTATTTAGAATAAGATATTAAAGAGAATATTTTAGTGGATATTTTTTACAACTTGTACTATAGAGTTTATTCAGGATATATCCCATATAATAGGAAAAAGACAATGAATGATGGTATGTGACATTCATTTAATAAGAACAGATTTTTGATAAAAGATTCTCACTCTTATAAAGATACAAACACTATATTTTCATCAAGATTCTTATTCATATTATTCCATATTTTTCCATCAAATCTGAGAATAATTCAAACATTCTAGGATTTGTCTGTCATTCACCATTGTCAGGAGGAACAATCATTTAGTTCATCCTTTATTGGGTGAACAACTTATCCTATTTACATAAATACCATTTATTGTTATTTATTGCTAATTAGTCCTCCATAAATGCTCATACTTCTTGGAACAATTAATGCATGTTGTTATCAATCCACCATCTGATCTGTCTAACGTTACTCACTAAGGCAAGCAATATGAGAAAAGTTAAGCTTAAGGGACTGTATGTGCTAGTTACACTAAGTGTCACCATCGCGAGTGGGGAATTTTGTTATCCCTAGTTCAGAAGGATTACCATAAGGCAATTATGGGTCATTAATATGTGAAAGGACGCTAAAGATGATGAGGAAAAACATCTATAGGCAGGTCATCATAGCTCCAAGTCTTAGTACTCCCTTAAATGGGGAATGTGGATTATAAAGGAAGAATGCGATAAAAATGAGAAAGGAATGAGATTAAATCTATCTAGATGTTATAGATATGCTATGATTCCAAAACGTTATGTAAGCACGACATCAAAAAAGAAAAGAAAGTAAGGGTTCCTACCCAAGATGTTATTGATAAATAAGGAGCCAATACGTGAGGTAAGTTAAGATTAGGAAATAACACAAGAAAGATTATGCAGAATATGGATATGAGAATAGGACGACAAGTAGTTAATAGTTGATTCAGGAAGAGCCTAGTCATGACTAGACAAGAAGTTACAGAGAAATCAGCAAATCATGCAAGATAAATATAGTAAACCCCAACATAGAGAATTTAGCCACGCGGTAATGTCATTATAATAATTGACATATATTCTAATATGAGTCGGGTAGTTAAAGGTACCATATGGGTGTTACGGGGATCAAAGGAAGTGCCACTAGGAAGGCAGTCAACATATCAGTTCAGAAGCAACCCCACAAGCATAAGAGCATGGAGGTAAGCAACTACGGATGGTTATAGGCAAGGAAGGGCATCAAAAGGTCCGTAATAAGCTTACTGCTTTACGAGAGTCAAGGGTTCTCCCTAAGTACTACAATGAAAGACAAGCTGAGTAAATAAGGAATAAGGCTTCAACCAAAAGCACATTGACCTAAAGGGGAAAAGGTTGAGTAACAATAATCTAACTACAAAATTGTATGCACTCCAAAAGAAAATTGCACCTACCATGGATAATGAGCAGGGAGTAAAAACCAAATGTAATACTCAAGACCATATGAGTTGCACAAAAGCTTCGGCATGCGTGAGAACTCAGATAAGCTAAGTATGCACGCTAAAGGGGCAAAAGGACTAGGAAAAGCAATTTCTTACATTCGAAGAAAGTTGAAATTGAACGAAAGGAACTATTCGATTAATGATCAGCCATAGAAGACTCCGGTATAAGCTAAAAGAAGGAATTGGCTCCAAGTCATAGACAAAGGATTGAATGATTAAAAGATTATATCATGGTTTTCCACAACGTCCATAAAAGGATAAATTAATAACTAAATGCCATGAGCCACAAATCGGAAGATAGATTGAGCCTGCATAAAGGCTAATCAGAAGAAAGAGGAAATAAAGAGTTACATCAACTAAGTAAATTAAGAGTCTGCTTATTGGACCCAAAAGGTTACAAAAATCATGATTGAGAACATTGTAAAATCACTCATAATATCAGAGGTACATGAGAAATAGTACAATAGCCCTATTCGATAACGGCTCTATGATAAAGCCCATTAGAAAAATAACAATTTGGAGATACCACTAGATTGTGTATACACCAGAGGTGCAAGTATTATATAAGAGCTCCAAGTTGTGGATGTCATTATTACTATGTGGAAGGGGGTCGTGAAATAGACAAAATATATTATGTGAGACTTTAAGATAAGTAAGGAAAAGGTGGATAATGTACGCGATACTCAAATACAGAAGGTTGTGAATAGTCCATACTTCGGATAGAAGGCTAGAAGTGTGGGGATTCAATATCTAGGAATAATAGCGGTATCGTCAGTAGCATATTCTCCAGCCTATGGTCTAGGTATCGACAAGCCTGATTAAGAGAGTAAAGAAGAGTTAGAGAGTATGTGATGTCTCACTTGATATTCCAAAAGTACATAAGGAAATATGGATGCAATGAAGTTGAAAGTTTGCAAGTAGTATTAATAGATATGTATAGGTCGCAAGCTATTGTATGGTGAAGTGAAATGTTTCTAGAAGACAGGAGTAAGTATAAGAAAGTGCGAGTGAGAAGGTAACGAAAATGGATAAGTCTGCATGATTAAGACCATGAAAACAAGAATAGCATATGGTTTCTCTAAGTTATACAAAGCTCACTATAGCCTGAATGAACTCAAAGTAGTCTAAGACTAATAGCATTTAGAAGAGATGGAATGTTGTCGTGGTGATAGAATAAGGGTGTGATTCTGATAGATAAAGAACGACATTTGGGCCTTCGATTGCGTAATGGTTTGACGAAGAAAAGAAAATGATTTCATGAATCGAGCGGGATTAAATTAGCCACGTAAGGTGAGTCACATTGGGATGCTGTATAATACAATTACGAAAGTATAGTATCGTATCACCCGGGTAGATAAAAAAAATCACTTCAAATGTTCCACGATGCAACATGAGTCCAATGATTAGGTAAGAGGTTCCAAGTTATCAATGGTATATTGTAGATCAATATTAAGGTGAATCAGAATAGATGGACACAAGTCAGGTGAGATTAGGTCGTCATTCTTAAGATTAACAAGTAATGAGAAAGCATAAAAGGACTTAGATTTATACATATGGGATAAGTAAAGAAACTAATCTATAGTTTGGTAGCAGACCTCAGTAACGACATTGAATGGATAACCACATATATGAAATAATATATGGCCATATTCGCAAGTTCTACAAAGCACCGAGTGTAAAGCTTCAATGTGCCGATAGATTCCCAGAGAAGCATCCTATTAAGCCTTGTATGTGTTTACAAAGTAAGGCATAGAGATTGGCTAAAAGCTGGAGGAAAAAAGAGAGAAGAGACGTATAGGCACACTTACAAGGTTAATATCGTAAAGGCTGCATGATAGAAGGTAGAATTACAAGATTGGAAGGAATTCGATCACAAATCATGGCATGGGAAAGAGGCCTAAAGAGAGGAATGCCCTGGACTTTGGATTTATTCACAGAACAGTTGTCTAAATGGAAAGGAGAGTATTAAGGTATTCACAAGAGCTAAAGTTATGAAAATAAAAAGAGCATCAGTCAACATTCGAGGATGAATGTTCCAAAAGAGGGGAATGATGTTACGCGCTGCAATATTACGTCGATATTACGTCCTGCAGTATTATATCACAATGATGTTATGTCATATAGTATTATATTAAATGATGTTACGCTTCGCAGTATTACATTACGATGATGTTATGCTTCGCAGTATTAAATTATAATGATGTTGCGCTCTGTAGTATTGTAAGTTGAATTTATCGTAAGATAATTGACATCAGTCCGAGAATTCGGGGATTATAAGGATTATGCTTTTCACAAGTGATGATTAAATTCGTGAAGGTGAAGAAAGTCAAAGAAAATGAATTTTCTTCCAAGTTTGGCATGGTTAGATAAAATATAGGTCGCGCATTAATACCAGATATTTATGGACTAGTGTCATACAAGGTACTACATAACCATGATAGTAAGGTGTACAAGATATATTAAAAGCGAGTAGAATTTTAGCTTAGTTAAGATAATTTTTAATTATTCGAGTAATTTGCTACTTACCGGGTAATGAGACATTACCTAACTAGTTGAGGATATATTGGATAAGTATTAAATAGCATGGCAGCCCCTCCATTCAAATCAACTGACTCATAACTTGGAATGATGGGTTGCAAAACAATGTGTTATAAAGATGACTTTTAGCCATTAGGGTAGTCTTCGAAATTTTCAAAAATATAGTCTTAAATAAAAGACTATCTTTGATAACATACAAGGTTTCCATATTCAAAGATAAGCCTTGTAATAATCATCTTTAGTCTTAAATCATAGTATTGTCGTAGTTTTACTGATAGAGAAACGTTAGAGAAACCTAATAGATACATATCTTTCACCATTTAAAAAGAAAAGCAACGTAGAAGGCAATCTGAAGCAACACATAAGGGTACATATCTTCAATAATTCAAATAGAGATTTCATAGTATCTTAAGCAACGTGAGATTTTGCAATTTTAAAGAAGTACGGTATAATACTTTTCAAGAATATTACACGAATTTTTCTCTACTCCAGGTAAGTTAAAGCTATCCCTTCTTTCTTTTGGCATAATCTATACTACACAGATAAAACGAGCAAATGTATAATATCCAAAAATGACTCTATTTATAGAAAAGAAATACTAGAAATGCTTGTGTTCTTGATTTCCCATGTGTATTATTATTCTATCATCTATTCATGGGTCTTAGAAAATACATATTTCATGATATTAATCAGATGTGTAATGGTCTTATGATATTCCAAAAGATTTTATTGACGCACTTCTCATGCATCGCATTCATTTGTATGACCCATGACCAGATGGCGTTATATATATACATATTTCATGATATTAATCAGATGTGTAATGGTCTTATGATAGTCCAAAAGATATTATTGACGCACTTCTCATGCATCGCATTCATTTGTATTGACCCATGACCAGATGGTGTTATATATATACATGTACATGTATATATACGTATATACGTGTGTGTGTATATATATATATATATATATATATATATATATATATATATATATATATATATATGTGTATATATATATACATATATATATATATATGTGTATATATATATACATATATATATATATATATATGTGTATATATGTATACATATATATATATATATATATGTGTATATATGTATACATATATATATATATGTATATATATGTATACATATATATATATATGTATATATATGTATACATATATATATATGTATATATATGTATACATATATATATATATGTATATATATATATATGTATATATATGTATACATATATATATATGTGTATATAGGAAAAGGTTATGCCATTTTACACGCACCACCACCTAATCAACTAGTATACGTTATTGATTTGCTCACAGTGATCGAGATGATATGATGGGATGCCCTCTGAAGCTTGATGATGTTATGAACATATATACCCATGCATGGTATGACATTTATACGCATATGAATGACATTATAAAAATGAAATGATTCACTGAGCTATGTGAACGTACATGTCGAGTCTTTTACTCCATATTTGTCTCACGTCTATTATTTACTGATTTTCATTCCTTACAGACGTGGTGTATTATTTCTACTAATGTCCCTTTTTGCCTAGTGATGCTGCATTTCATGCCCGCAGGTCCCCATAGACATGTCAAGAGCCCTCAAAGTAGGCTATCAGCTCAGCGAAAGATGTTGGTGCGCTCTATTTGCTTCGGAGTTGCTTGTTTGGTTAATATGATTTTGATATGATTTTTTAGGTATGGGGGACTCTGTCCTGACCTTTATGAAAATTATGTATTCTTAGAGACTTGTAGACAGATGTCATATACGTAAAAGATTGTATGGCTGTGTTGGCCTATGTTTAGTGTACGAGCAGTTATTTTGGCTTTATATGCACGTATGTCTTATGTATAAGTTGTTATCACATTATATATTATACTTATCTCATGGCATCCTTCCGGCTCAATATCTATGATAGATGATATGAAAAGATACGCTATGTCAGTACTCAGCTAACTAAGGTACCGGGTGCATGTCGCAGACCATCAGTTTGGGTCGTGATAGAGCCAGTCCGTTTTATGATTCCAAACTTGTTGGTATGTTTGGACGGGGCCGTAGGGGCCCACAAGAGTCAATCGAGCGAGGTTTGGACCAAGTTTAAAATTTGAGGAAGAGCTGAAGCTCCAGCTGCTTTCATAACTGCACCTGCGTTTGGTTAGCTGCATGTGCGAGCTTGTAGGTGTAGTTGGAGCTTCGCAGATGCGGGCCAAGGAGAGGAGCCCACATTCCACAGATGCGGATCTTCTTCTGTAGAAGCATATATCCATCCATAGGTGCGGCCCCAACCGGCCTAACCCACCACAAAAGCGGACCCTTGTCCATAGAAGCGGGACCGTAGGTGCCGTCAACGCACAGCAGGTGAGAAAATCCCTAAGGCAGTGCACTTTATTAAATAGGTGATTTAGGTACTTTCTCCCATCCATTACACATTTGGGAGATTAGGGAGCTCTCAAAGAAGGTATTTTGACTTAACATCTTGTGTTTAGAGTTGTTCAGCGTCAAATTTAGAGATTTGGGCATGTTCTTGAATTAGGAATTAGGCTTGAGACGAGGTAATGAGAACCTTGTAAGAGGGAATTAAACCTATAGGTGAATTAAATACATGTTCGAACCTATTTGTGGGGGCAACGTACGTACGAGGTAACATGAGTATGTACCTAGCTACTAGTATGCTATTGTTCGAGTAGTTTAGGACATGCTATAATTAAAAGGTTGTGCCCTTACTTGCTAAAATAATCACTTAAACTATGTTGGAAATTTATAAAGAAATTGTATGAGGTTCAACCCACTTACTTGAAGGTTTGAATGAAATACTTGACTATAAATGAGAAATTTGCATTTCTTGAAAATCTCCAGACCCCACTAGTGGGATTTTACTAGGTACTTTGTTGTTATTGTATTTCTTGAAAATAAATTATTATTTGTGAATCAGCCCGATCGCGTCAGTAGAAAATAGATGCATCTAAGGTTCGTGTCGTTCGACCCTCGGGCAATGCATATTTTAATACGATGTTGGACCGGGTCATATGACCTTGGCATAATTGCGCATGTTAATTATTTGGAACTCTACGTGATCTATATTGCATAAATGCTTTGAAATGTGAGCTGTTACATGATATGACTGAAATTGACATATTGTTTATGAAGGAATATCGTACCTTTTCCTGTTCTTAAACTGTCATTATTATTCATGCTTAGCGTAACATTTTAATTATATTATTATTGGCCCTAGAAACTGTGAAGTCAATCCCCCATCACTACTTATTCGAGGTTAGACTGGGTACTTACTGTGATCGCGTGATTTTTGCCTCACAAGAATTACTCCTACATAATCCCAAAGAATTGGAATCTTCTTTTAATTATTTGTTATTTTAGGAATTATTGTAGGATTTTTCTGATTATTTGCATTTTTGTGTGCATGTTTAATTTTTATTTAATTCATAAAAAATACAAAATAATACATTGCATTTGCATGCAGGATTTAATTTTGCATCTTAGGATTTAATTAGTAAATTAGTTGTTTTATAAAACATGAAAAATCAAAACAAAAAAAATAGTTCATGTTGTATTTTAACTTTTTAATTTGGAATTTTGTTAGCTTTTCTTTTAATTTTGGAGTTATTTAATTATGTAAATATTTTGTTGAGCATTTAATATAATATGGTAGGTTAATTTGGGTTTTTGTTTTAATTTGGAAAAAAGAAAAAAGAAAGTTTGAAATTGAAAATGAAAAGAGAAGGAAACAAAAGAAAGTCTAGATATGGGCCATCTCAATTAAATCCCCAGGACCAAACGTTTTTGCTAAAATACCCGTCCCAGACCCACATTTAAACCTGGTCCTCCTCCCCTTACTCTCCAAATGACCCTATTTTCCCTTTTTAATCTCGACCACTGGATCTCATTAATCTAACGGTTTAGAACTGAACCATCTATTAACATATATATGTCTAAACGTTCACCTACACCCCCCATCGTCTCTCACACATCCTTAGAGACCAACCTAACGCCATCCTAAAGCCACTGTCCGTTGCCCACCAAAAATAGCCCACGGCGGTGGCTGGTGGCCAATCACCCCCAAAACTATACCATTTATTCCTCTCTGCCTCCTCATCCAAAATATCTAAAGAACGTTCCTCAAATTCATCTGAAACCTCTCAAATTTTGGACCAAAGGGCGAAACCCTTGCGCAACCCTTGTTTTCTCCGGCGGCGGCGCCGCTACCAACCACCACAAAAATAACACCCTAAAACCCTCTTCGTCCCCTCATCCCAAATCTCCAGCCCCTATCTCGTCGAATCTTAAATCTGAAAATCAAATCCTCCTCAAACCTCACAAGGTCAAATCTGGGCGGGCATGCATGAGTTTCTAAAATGGTTTGAGCCGGAAAAAGGTGTTCCTTTTTTGTTCTCAAAGGGGAACATTCATTTAACATCTCTTATTGGATTTAAATCGAAGAATACGGGTCTAGTCGAACAGCCAGACAGTCTTGGTTAGCTACTCAATTCCTTTTTTTCTTTTCTTCTATCTTCTCACCGTCCTCTTTCATCATCTTCTTCTACTCTCTCTGTTTTTCTTTAGACTGGAAATTGAAATGGTTTAACTAGTGTTATTTTAGTCAATTATTTTAGCTTTGAAATCATAAGTTTTCCATTAGGTCATTAGGTCTCCAGTTTTGTTAAATTAAGGTCTAGTTTGTGTTTAATAGTTAACATAATAATATATTTGATTTAATTTCTCATCGACTATCTCTTTTGGTCAATAATAGGCCTAGTTAGTTAAGGGTATTTGTTTACAAGCTATTGTTTTCGAGTGTTCTTTTGAAGTCCATTGTTTCAATTCAGGGTTTGTGTGCTGAAATTTCTGTTTGAGTCCATGCCTTGATGGTTTGAGAATCAATCTGGGTTGTTATTATATAAGCCCATGGGTTGGGTGGGGTCCTGGGTTAACTTGACCCTAGAGTGACTTCTTGAAAGTAAAAAGAAGAAGTTTAAGGTAGTCTAGGAATTTAGGAGAAGGAATCTCTAATAACTGCCTAGGAAGCTTCCTAGAAGCTGAAAGGCAACCTTACTTGGCAAGCAAGTGAAAATTTCAGGGATTAAGTAGCAACAACCAAAATTAGAAAAGGGCAAAGTGCAAAAACTTAACCCTTAAGGCTGCCCTAAGACTCCCTATAAAGGGCATTGTTTCTTCACAATCAAGGCATATTTTAGGGATTTAGAGGAGACTTTGAAAGAAAAATCCAGAAAATTCGAACGATTGGACTTTTTACCGTTTCATTGAATTTCTTCAGTGATGTTTTATTTTTTTAATCTCTGAAACAATTTTGACTCATTTGAGTGTGGAAATGGATTGAATTTAGCCTTTTAAAGTCTGGGTTTCAAGCTACTGGGGATCATTGTTGCATCTGTACTAATGTGCTTTTGCTGTTGTTGTTTACTGCTTTCTCCACCTCTTTTTCTCTTATTTTCAGGTATTCTTCAGCCCTATGGATATCACTTGATGTGTAACTTGAATCATGAGTTTAAAATGGGATGAAATGTGATGTTGTTTTTTAACTTCATCTCTTTTTCTTTCAATTTCATGATTAGCATGTAACAGTTGGATTCTGATTAATGTATTTATCAAAGAATGGGCTGTAATTGAAATCCATATCATGTTGAGTTAGTGAATGCTGCTTTCTTGTGTTTTTTTGGATTTTGTAATCAGGTGTTGGATTCTGTTCTTGTGTACTCATCTTTGTTCTTGCTATTGAATTCGTTTGTGCTAGTGGAGTAAATTATGGGCTTAGCTCCCTTGGTTTGCATGAGTTAGAATCTGAATATTTTCAATCAAAGTATAAGTGCCACATCTGTGTTAGTGCAGTCGAGATCAGTGGTATATTTAGTTTAAATTTCTGATTTTAGTTTTGTCCACTTTTTAGGTTGAAATATAGATTCATGTATGAGTATCAAATAGCAGATATTTCTCACGTTCTGTTGTTGTGATACTATGCATGCTGAGAATGATACTGAATGCTAGATGACAAAAAGGGGACTACTGTCTGATTGTATTTTCTTATATAAATCAATTTTAAATATGCTATGGCTTTTGTGAAGGGAGGATCAGTATTTGCTTTGGACTTTCATGCAACAATGTGACTAACACCTTCAAATGCCTTACGCTTTGTGCCATGTAAGACTCGATCTTGAGTCTCTAACTTGCTGGAGCCGATTTATTCCCCAATTTGGGCCCTCATTAAAGCCCAACGTGATTCTACTATGAAATTATTGATCTGGGACAGCCTTGCATTTCATAGGCTATTGGGCCTTATGTCCAGCCCAAATAGCTTTTCAATAATCAGCATTTCTTTCTAGTTGTAATGTCGTATTTAGTTAGCTCAGCCAGCCACAGAATCCCAACCCCATTAATGTTAAGATAATTAAATTTCTTTAAATAGTGAAGGAGAGCCATATTAGATAACAAAAATAATTTATGGCCCTTCAAAATTTAATTTGAATTACCTTTTTTAAATTGGAATCGAGGTGAGTCGCGCCAAATAAAATCTCAAATGCATGGCCCTCATTTAATTATTTCTTTTAAAATCCTTAGAACTCGAGGTGTGCCATTTAACAAATTTTCCATGGCCCTCGTAAAGTTAAAAATGCGTAGTTGCTATAGGCGCATTACTTTAATAATTTACCTTCCTAAACTCGGATGTGAATTTCATGTGACCCAAATCCAAATCTCACAATGTTAAATAAAATGTGTCCCGGACTGCGGGTGCATTTCATGTAGCGTGGTCCAAAAATGCATTTTAGATGACGTTGAAAATTTACGAAAAATTAATTAAAGGTAGTTTAATAAGGTTAAAATATGTATTAAAATCAGATAGTAGGCCACTTGCAATAATTTAAGCGGCCACCCTAGAACCATAGAATACGAGGGTACCTAACACGTTCTCCGGGATTAACAAAATTCCTTATTTAGAATTTCTAGTTCGCATATCTCATAAGAAAAGTCGAAATTTCCTCAATTTGGGATTTAAAATAAACCAGTGACTTGGGACACCAAAAAACAAACCATCCCAAGTAGCGACTCTAAACAAAAAATAAATAAATAATCTCATTTCGAATAATATCATTTAAATTGGAAAAACTCCCTTATACACTACCTTTCGGGATGGTGTGTAAAAATCGAGGTGTGACAGCTCTACCGACTGTGCTGGGGACACAAACCCAGAACATTGGTTCATGGTTTAAGAATTCGAGCTCAGAATAGCTGTTGTGATTGGCCTTATTTATTATCTGATTTTCCTACGTGTTTGAGTTTAATGTGCTAAATGCTTTTATTGCTTTAATATTTTGTGAACTGTATATAAAGTGCTATGAAATCCTTCTTCTCTCTGAGTCTTCTAAATCATCTGGGAAGTGTGCACTTCGTGTAACTTCTTTTTTGTTAGAGTCTTATCCCAAACTTTAGAATGAGATTTGGATAAGCTGCAAAGCTGGTGAAGCTTTTATATTCCGGGTACGCTGCCCCTCCCCCTCCCCGGCTCGAGTTTTCCGCTCGGGTAAGCCAGGTCTAGAATAATATACCTAGGTTTTAAACCTAGTATAATAAAATCTCATGCTGAATCCCTAGTAGGAACGTTTATTTGCATCACGTGCATTTGACTTAGGAGACTCAACATAGGGGTTGGGTCTGTCTAAGACAGGTGTACCTGAAATGAAAAGACCATCCTGATGCATCCTACTTGCTACTTGTGCATTTATTTGCTTCAAATTGTCATGTTGACCGGCTTGTGAATGATAGAAAAAAAGTGGTAAAAGAAAATAATAGTATGAGGGTTAAGAGGAATAATTATCCGCTTTTGAAAAAACCAATGTCCAAAACATACTGAAACTATGTTGAGTTCTTGAAAAAAAAATTGAAAAAGAAGAAAATTTTGTTTTCAAAAAATAGTTGTTTTTATTAAAATTTCCCGAACTACGCTAGTTTGATTCTCATCGGATGTGGGATACATAGGCAACCCCCATGGGGTCCAACTTCCCTATTGCAAAAATAGCCCAGAAAGAATAAAAATTTTATTTTTATCACAAATAAACAGGATGATGCCATTCTTCTTTAAAACAAGCCGAATGTACTAAAAAGGTAGCCGAAAGGCCGTTTTGTGAGAACAACCACCTTTGGTTGTTTTTTAAAATTTTTAGCCAGTCAGCAGGCACAACCTTAACATCTTCTTTCTCGAAGTGCTGAAAGGCCGTATTTCAAAAGTGGATTTTATTTTGAATTAAAATTTTGAAAAAAAAATAGTCTTCCCTTTTTGTTTTTGAGTCAAACTAAGTTATTAAATCACCTTAATAAATGTGCAAGATGAGCACAAATGAAAACGAATCCTTCACAACTCTTAAAGAGGTCCCCTTACTGCTTCATATGTAGTGAAATTATTAGGAAAAGGTAGTAGAGAAACTCTGGTAAAGGTTTTGGGTGGTCTCATCAGACTTTTGAACATCAAGCCAAGGTTGGACATTATCGAAGCCTTAATACCTTTTTGGGATCCAACTCACAATGTTTTCTTGTTTTCTGACTTCGAGCTCACACCCACACTAGAGGAAATTGCAGGTTATGCTGGCCTTAACGGAAACCTTAGAAGTCGATACCCAGTGTCGCCAAAATCAGTATCTCCCTACCAATTTTCCGGATCTGCTAAGTATTAGTTGGGATATTCAGGATGGAAATTTTTCTGAAGGATATTGTACTTTCCAGTTCTTGTATCAACGTTCTAGTAACCCTCAAGGTTTTGAAGCACCGAATACTGGTTTGAACCATGCCGAAAATAAAGATAAATGGGAGGCAAGGCGTGGTTTGGCTTTTGTAGCAGCATTCTTGGGTATTGTAATCTGTCCGCAAGAAGATGGTAATATAGAAGTGGGTTTCATGGGAATGGTTGATGATCCAATCAAGAAAGCTAATGGCACTGTGGTTCCCCTGATCTTATCTGAAATTTAGCAAGCCTTAACCAATTTTTGAGAAGGGCGAAAATTCTTCCAAGGCTGCAATCTGTTACTATAATTATGGATACAGGAGCATCTCTTCCACCGAGTTGGGTATAGGAATTACTATATGACCATTTTAAGTTGCGTTGAATAATTTGAAAGTCAATTAGTGGGTGTTGACTTCTTCGATGGTATTGAGGCTTGGTTTGCACACTTGAGCTCTTTGATTGCCAATAAATTGAGTGGGCTTTCGGATGGCTTCCTATCACCGAAGCAGTATGCCGAAGTGTGTTATCTTCTCCTAATTGGCATCCAGAGTATCCAACCATATGCTTCTCATAGGGTTTTGCACCAGCTGGGTCGATTTCAAACCATTCCCCATGACGAAGATTTTAGTAGACATGTCATCGAATTGGAACCAAATGTCGTATTTCCAGAAGGAAGAATTCGCCAGGTGTGGAATAAATGCTGATTTCTCGAACCTAAGACTATGATGTGAGATATAGCTAGAGGTGAGGTGGACCCCAAGTACATTGTTTAGTTCAGCAAAAGGTTTTAGATTCCTAAGAGATCCGCTAAGAGAGCCCACATTCAACAATTCACTAACGACTCATAAAAACTGGGGGCTGGTCGTCAAAAGAAGAAAGCTACAGGGCCAAATTAGTAAGTTAGAAGAACAAATCAGGGATTTCGAATTTTCCAAGAGTATCCAAGCTGCCGTAGACGAAGGAGAAAATAAAAAGCTAACTCAAGAATATGAAGTACTCAAAGCTCAAATCCAGAAAATAAGAATAGCAGTCAGAAACCCGAAAAGAAGCCGAGAAGATGAAAGGATTAAGCAATTTGAGAAAGAAAGCCCTTGAGAGTCAAGATGATCTAGAAAACTCTGAAGCCAATCTAGCAAAAGTCTGGGCCCAATTGGCTAAGAATGCAGAAGGGAGGACACAATTTGTGCAACAAATGAAGAGAAAATATGAAGGGACAATCACCAATATGAGAAGAAAGTTAACCACCCTTGAGAACGAGGTGACTAAGCAAGCAACGACTTTAAAGCTGCTAGGGAACATTGTTATGCTCTGATGGATCAGATGGAGGAGGAAATGCAACAGCTGCAAAATCTAAACCATCGTGACACTCAGGTGTTAGAATCCAGGAGTCAACAAATCGGGCGTCTACTTCAAGAAAATGGTAGGATCCGAGAGGTTGTTAGAGCTATTGTCGAATACATCGTCGCAAAATGCCAAGAATGTGAGAATGTGACTCGAACCACCTTGTTGGTTGCAGTGATGACATTCGTCCGCCAGATAATGCGTGATTTGGAGTGGTTACAAGGGGATCTCGCACGTAGGCCCATGGCGAGACCGAATTATGTCCCATGGGCCCGAGGAGTTGAAGCTTTAATGTATTCCTGATTTTTCATTTATCGAGTCTGTATTTTGGTTTATTTTGAGTCTATTCATAGTTTTACATTCCAAGTTTCCCAAAAATTATTTCTTTATTTTTTGCACTTACTTTTTCTAGAACTATGTAACGATCTGATTCATGCAGTGTCGTGATACCTAGGCAATCCTCATCAGATCCGGTCATAAATTTGTGAATAATTCAAATAAGAAAAAGAAAAAAATGATAGAAGAAAAGCAAAAAAAGAAGAAAAATAAGAAAGAGATAAAAGGGAAAGAGTGGAAGTTTGAAAGTGGAAAGAAGAAGAATTGGAAAAGTCAGGATGGAACATGAAACCGTTGCAAAAAATGTAGAAACACATTTAACTGCATAGGTGCATCACACCCCAACGTGCGAATACCTATGTGGTATTTGTTTTAAACTAACCGTTTTGTTGTTGTGATCCCAGTCCAAGTTTATATAGTATGGTGGTTGATTTTTGTGGTAATATGGATTTGCACCCATTCTTTACAAGATCGAAAGAAAGCATTGAAATGTCTTCTGAAGTGACTCTGCCAACAATTCCCGTCATGGAGGATAGTCCAATTTAGGCATCCCAACATTAGAATCGGCAGCTGCCGAAGAAAACTGAATCTGGCATCTCCGTATTATGGAAATATGGTACGGTTGGGCAAATGGAAAAGAGCCCACAGCGCAATCCCGGGATTCTCTGAACTCTTTCCTAGGGAAAGCGGTATCTCTAATGTCCCAATTAGTCACCCAAATACACCGTTAGGATACCATACTATCTCAGCTCATTTTGTGGGAACACCTTCCGAGGTTCGCCCCCAAGTATTAATGTCCGGTGCAGCTTCAAATATCTTCACCGCCCCATCTTGCTCGGCTATGGCACATGCTACACTGCCCAAGCCTAGCTTTGAACGATCATCTTTCACCTTCCAAACACCCTCCTTCCCAGTGGAACCACATAGTTTCCCTCCGACACATACTCTCAACCACCCCGGTATGAGTTCATCGCGAGTCAAGAAAGGGCCGCCAAAACTCCTGAGCAAGAAGAGATTGCGAGAAAGATGAGGAGTATGGAATAGTCTTAAAAGCATACAAGGCTTGAGTGGACAGAAAAGTGCATCTTATGCTGACCTATGTATATTTTCTCATGTGCATCTACCATTGGGATTTAAAACCCCAAAATTTGAGAAGTATGATGGGCATGGTGATCTTATTGCCCATCTCAAAAGATATTGCAACCAGCTGCGAGGAGCAAGTGGAAAGGAAGAATTCCTTATGGCCTACTTTGGAGAAAGTTTAGTTGGCATCACGTCCGAGAGGTACATGGACCAAGATATATCCCACTGGCATATCTGGGATGATCTTGCTCGATATTTCGTCAGGCGGTTTCAGTACAACATTGATATTGCTCCGAATAGTAACAAATCCTCGGAAATCTTCCGAGAGTATGCTGTTAAATGGCGTGAGCAGGCCTCCAGGGTAAAGCCTCTGATGGATGAGATCGAAATGGTCATGGTTTTCCTCCAAGCCCAAGAGGCTGATTACTTCCAAAACACGATGTCTGCAATGGGTAAGACGTTTGCTGAGGCTATCAATATTGGAGAATTGGTTGAAAATGGGTTGAAAACAGGTCAAATTTTGAGCCAATATGCTATTAGGTCTTCCTAACAAGCCATCCAGGGTGCGTCTAGAGGAGTATCAAATAGAAATAAAAAGGAAAAAACATCAATGCCAGCTTCGAGGTCAAGAAAGCACCATACTCCCAGATCTATTTTCTCTAAAAGAACCCTGCAACACTTACCCCCACAAAGATGTGGCCTATACTCCTCATCTATACACTGTAACGAATGCTCACCTTATGTCCGGTCACAATAATAAGCCAATCGAAACCAAGCTCTATTTCCTACAAAACCAACCTCCTTACAAAACTCACTACAAACCCCGACCTTTACAAAACAATTTCCACACTAGTGAACCACCCAAGAGGCCAAATTTCACTCCTATTGGTGAATCTTACTCCAGCCTGTTACCAAAACTTGTTCAAATGGGTTTGCTGCAGCTTGTTCCCAAAACCTGGAAGAACCCGACACCGCTGACTTATAGAGCTGGTGCCCAATGCGCCTACCAATCAGAGGTAGAAGGAAATGAATTAGATGATTGTTGGACTCTGAAGAGAGCTGTGGAGAACTTGATAGAACAAAGGAAAATAGTGCTGAGAGATGAAGATATTCCCAATGTAACCAACAACCCATTACCGGCCTACAAGAACGGGCCGGTAATTAGAATGATTTGTGAGGATAAGAAGTTTAACCCAATGTTGAAGGCCATCATTGCCATAGCTGATGTAGAAAAGAACCCAAAGGTTGCTCCAAAGCAATACAAGGAGGAGAAAAAGAATAAAAACACCCCTTAGAAGTTGGAGAAGAAAATAGAAGTTAAAACCAGGGAACCGCCCCCCAAAGATGCTATTCTCTATGTCCCTCAAGGCTGCAAAGAAAAATAGATGTCATTAAGTACTCCTAGGAGATTCGAGCTAAACAAGACAGTCCAAATGTATGTGCCCATGGGGACTTATGTGATGCGGGAGCCAATAAATCCACCAAGGCTGAGTGAGCCCGTGGTTATCGGTCGCGCACCATAACAGCCCATGACAGATCCTACCGTTGTACCCTGGAACTATAACAAATCAGCAGTGACCTACAAAGGCAAAGAAATCTGGCAAGAAGTTCAAGAAAACAACCCAATTGGGAAGTATTTCAATTTAGAAGAGGTGAACAATGCCGCTAGAAAGCGTTTCCCGCCTAAGAAGCTGGTGAGTTCTGAAGAAGTAGAGGCATTCTTTCAAAAGATGAAAATGGCAGATTATGAGATAATCGACGAGCTTTGAAAGTCTCCCGCTCAGGTTTCTCTATTATCTCTGTTGATGAACTCCACTGAACATCAAAAGGTATTGATCAAGACCCTCAACGAAGCATATGTGCCTATTGAAACCACTGGAGAGCAGTTGGAGAGAATGGTAGAATGATTTCTCGCAATCAACCAAATCTCCTTCAGTAAATATGATTTTCCCCCCAGAAAAGGCCGCACAACAAAGCCCTTCACCTGACAGTCAAATGAAAATGGTACTATGTGAAAAGGGTTATGTTAGATGGTGGATCTGGGGTAGATATTTTCCCACTCTCAACTCTGCAACGTATGGAAATTGGTACTGCGAGAATCCAACCCAAAAATGTTTGTGTACATGCCTTTGATGGCATAAAAAGGGACACAATAGGAGAGATTGATCTGATCCTAAGTATCGGCCCAATAGACTTCGAAGTAAACTTCCAGGTTTTTGGACATGAACACTTCCTACAACTTTTTTTTAGTGAGACTTTGGATTCATGCAGCGGGGGCTGTGCCTTCTACTCTCCACCAGATAGTGAAATTTGAGCATGAGGATCAAGAGATTGTGGTCCAGGGGGAAGATGAGCAATCAATTTATCGGAAGCCATCGGTCCCGTGTCTTGAAGCAAGAGAGGGGAGTGAACACATAGTCTATCAGGATTTTGAGATCGTGGTCGCAGACCAGTGCGAAGAAGGAAACCCTTTTCCTCAACCCTTCCTTTCAAATGGATTATTCATGGTTTCCAAGGAAATGATCAGGCATGGCTTCAAACCTGGGAAGGGGCTCGGGAAATCATTGCAAGGAATAGCTGAACTTATCACCCTTACTGCCAGGGAAAATTTCTTTGGGGTAGGCTTCTGGTCCATGCCAGCTGATATAAAATAGGCAGATGGTAGAAGGAATGATAGATAGGTCTTGCCTTAGCCAGTGCCATATTTGTATAGAACATTTGTCAAGCCCAAATACAATAAAGAAGAAGAAGATGAGGACTTTACGATCGAAGAAATTGATGAGATCTGTGGGGCAATGAGGAAGATACTATATGAAACCCACATGGTCCAGACAGGGGAAGTCTCAAGCATTGCTTAGGTGCTATACATGGGACTTGAGGCCAAACTATAAATTAGAAGGCTACACCATTTCCAATTAGGCGGGAGCCCTGGTAGAACTGTCCCGTCACTTTTGCATTACGAGTTATTCCAAAGTGTAACTCGGATGTTTTCTTTAGTTTCATATATTTTTATTTCCCATGTAAACCTCGTTATCTTCCAAATTCAATGAAATGAAATATTTATTTTTATCTCCTCTTTTAGTTCTAATAATGTGGCTTTAAATAACATGACATGCTTGCGGACTTCATGCCCAGATCCAAACACGTTGTCCAACTATGAGATAATGAACTAAGAACCGGAATATAATGAAGAAGAGGCTTTTAGGAAAATAAATCGAGAACTAATATAATTTCTGAGTAAACCTAAGCCAAACTTAGATCACACTGAGCCGGTTAATTTGGGAAATTCTAAAGAAATCAGAGAAATCAAGATAAGCATTCACATAGACAAAAAAACCCGAGATGCATTAATCCAACTCTTGTTTGAGTTCAAAGATGTGTTTGTTTGGTCATATGATTGCATGCCAGGACTAAGTGTTGATTTGGTGGTCCATAATTTGACAACTTACCCCGATTACCCCCTTGTCCAGCAAAAGAAAAGAAAGTTTAAAACTGATGTTACAGACAAGATCAAAGAAGAAGTCACAAAACAATTGAAAGCAGGGGTGATGCGAGCAGTTCCCTACACCACATGGCTAGCCAATGTCGTTCCAGTGCCAAAGAAAGATAGGAAGACCCGAGTGTGTGTGGATTACAGAGATCTAAACAAAGCAAGTCCCAAAGATAACTTCCCTTTGCCAAACATCCATATCCTTGTTGATAACTACGCCAAACATGAGATATAGTCCATTGTGGATTGTTATGCAGGATATCACTAGGTGTTGATGGATGAAGAAGATGCAGAAAAGACAGCTTTTACCACACGTTGTGGGACATACTACTATAGGGTTATGCCATTTGGTCTGAAGAATGCGGGGGCAAACTACATGAGGGTTATGACTGCTATTTTTCATGATATGATGCACCAAGAAATAGAGGTGTATGTGGATGATATACTCATCAAGTCCAAAGCCCAGGATGACCACATTCGGGACTTGAGGAAATTCTTTGAACGGTTGCATAAATGTGCATTAGGTGTCCCATCGAGCAAACTTCTTGGCTTTATAGTCAGCCGGAGAGGTATTGACTTAGATCCAACAAAGATTAATTTTATTCAGGATTTACCTCATCCGAGAAACAAGAAAGATGTGATGAATTTATTAGGCAGATTGAACTATATCAGCCGGTTCATTGCTCAGTTGACATCCATGTGTGAACCCATATTCAAATTGATGAAGAAAGATGCGGCAATCAAATCGACAATGAATGTCAGGAAGCTTTTGATAAAATCGAAGAATATCTGTCCAACCCACTAATCCTGGTCCCACCTGTTCTTGTATACAGCCTTGGAGAATTCTTTTGGTTGTGTCCTCGGGCAACATGATATGACCAGAAAGAAAGAGCAGACAATATACTATTTGAGTAAAAAGTTCACCAGTTATGAAGTTAAGTACACTTTATTGGAAAGAACCTGTTGTGCTTTAACTTGGGTGGCTCAGAAGTTGAGACATTATTGCAAGCCTACACCACTTACCTCATAACCAGGTTGGATCCTTTGAAATACATATTCCAGAAACCAATGCCCATGGGAAGGTTAGCAAAATGGCAAATCCTGCTTTGCACGACAATGAAAGCACAGGCTTGGCAGATCATTTGGCAAATAACCCGGTTAATGATGAATACCAATCTTTGAGCACTTACTTCCCGGATAAAGATGTAAATTCAGTCGAGGAAATATTCAAGGATACTACCAGTTGGAAAATGTTTTTTGATTGAGCGGTAAACGCGAACGGTGTAAGAATCGGTGCAGTTTTGATCTCACCCACTGGTCATCATTACCCAGCCACAACCCAGCTTCGGTATTTCTACACAAACAACACTGCCGAGTATGAAGCCTACATTATGGGTATAAATATGGCAATCGACCAGGATATCGAAGAATTGTTAATCATAGGGGATTCGAATCTGATTATCCGGCAAACTCAGAGAGAATGGAAAACCTGAGATGTCAAGCTTATCCTTTACAGGCAACATATGGAAGACCTTAGCAGGATTTTCAAGTCAATAGAGTTCAGGTACATCCCTCATTGCCACAATGAACTGGCTGATGCACTTGCTAACTTGGTTTCAATGCTGCCATACCCCTGTAATGCTCACATAGATCCCCTGGAAATCCAAATTCGAGAAAGACATGGTTACTGTAACACATTTGAAGCAGAACCAAATAGTCAGCCATGGTATCATGAAATCAAAAGATTTCTAAAAACAAAAGAATACCCCAAGCAAGCCAGTGGGGACCAAAAGTGAACCATTAGACGGCACGCAAGTGGTTTTTTTTAGTGGTGATATCTTGTACAAAAGGACTCCGAACCTCAAATTTTTAAGATGTGTTGACACAAATGAGGATGGAAGAACCATGTATAAAGTGCATGCAGGAGTATGCGGGCCCCTCGTGAACGGGTATGTTTTGGCAAAGAAAATCCTTCGACTAGGCTACTATTAGATAATTATGGAAAAAGACTGTTTCAGCTTTATCCGGAAGTATCATCAATGTCAGGTGCACGGTGATTTGATTCATGCACCGCCCACAGAACTGCATCCTATCTCAATACCTTATCCTGGGGCATGGATGTCATTGGGCCAATCAAAACCAAAGCCTCAAATGGTCACAGATTCATACTAGTTTCCATTAACTACTTCACAAAATGGGTTGAAGCCACCACTCTCAAATTTGTCACCAAGAAAGCTGTGGTAGATTTCGTGCACTCCAATCTTATCTGCCGTTTTAGTATTCCTGCAACTATCAACACAGATAATGCGGCAAACTTGAATAGTCATTTAATGGAGGAGAAATGTGAACAATTCAAAATAAAGCATTGAAACTCCACTCCTTATCGGCCTAAAGCCAATGGTGTCGTCAACGTAGCAAACAAAAACATCAAAAAGATTTTGAGAAAGATGATTCAAAGCTCAAGGCAGTGGCATGAAAGGCTGCCATTTGCACTGCTGGGAGATTGTACTACAGTGCGCACATCGCTCGGAGCAACCCCATACCTCTTGGTCTATGGCACTAAAGCTGTAATACCTACAGAAGTCGAAATCCCTTCTCTCCGGCCATTGTTGAAGTTGAAATTGAAGACAGTGAGTGGGTCAAGAACCGTCTGGAATAGTTGGCACTGATTGATGAAAAGTAGATGGCTGTGGTCTGTCACGGGTAGTTTTACTAACAAAGAATGGCCCGTGCCTACAACAAGAAAGTGCAGCCCAGGAATTTTAAAGTGGGGCAACTCGTGATAAGGCTCATTCTTCCCTATCATCAGGAAGCGAAAGGAAAATTCACTCCTAATTGGAAATGCCCATATATCATTAGAAATGTGTTTCTAAGAGGGGCACTATACTTGGAAGATGCCGAAGGAAATGATCCCGAAGCAACTGTGAATGCAGATGCAGTAAAAAGGCACTATTTGTAGGCTTTCTACAAATAACTCTATCCTATTGGGATGTCGAGGGCTTTTATTCTCGCTACCCAAACACTATCAACCTTTTGCAAATCCTTTGATCCAGTTACGAATCTTTGACTACCATATTTGGAACCTAAAAGTGTTATTGAAAAGGAAAGAAAAGGAAACAGAATAAAGAAAAAAAAGAAAAACGAAAAAAAGAAAGAAAAAGAAAAATAAAAAATGAAAAAAGCAAAAAAAAAAAGAGCATCAAACAAAACAAAGGGGAAAAACAATGCAAAACAGAAAAACAAAAGAAAAACAAAAACAAAATGTTTTCCTGAACTACGTTTGACTTGGTTCCGAAAGGATACGTAGGCAGCCTCTCTCTACGGTTCAGTAACACCAAAATAAAAGTCCAATTTTCCCCCAAAGCAAAACTGGGGCAGATAATATAATGGTTCGGCGGTGAGCCTGCCCGAACGGTTTCAAAGTTGTAATTTAATCCAATTCTTTCACCCAAAACCTTGTTCCAGTCCTTCCGATCAATCGGAGAAAAGATTTCAAAATCAGATAACACAATTGCTTGTATTCGATACAAGCAAGAAGAGAGTAATAAAATGAGAGAGTCTTGTTGGTGAAAATCTATGGGCACGATAAGGCGATAGTGAGCAGAGAAATTGAAAATGAGAGAGCATGGTTAGTGAAAACTCATAAAGAGCACTATAAGGTGACGGTGAGATGAGAAATGAGAGAGGTCGATTGACTAAAACCCGCAAAGGGCGCCTTCAATTGAAAAGAAAACACCCTCACCACCACTTAAGTCCTGGCAAGGTTTCTCGATTTCGGAATGTGGGTCATAATGCGTTTGTGAGATGTTGAGAAAGTTATGCGGATCGGGCATCCAGTCCAAGAAGCATGTCATGTATATTGAAGTCTGCATGCACCCCAGATAAGTTCTTCTTTCCTCCCCAAAAGGGACACTTCTCTTTAAATCATCTTCTTGCCCGTGTTTACTTTTCCTTGAATCCCTTTCGATCTAACTCTATTGCCGAAACTAATACAAAGAAAAGGTGGCAAGATCGGTTTCACAAGGTTCTTCCTAACGAAAGCCAAGCCAAAGAAAAATACCCAGCCTCAGCGAGTGCATCAAGTCGATCCAAATTGGCCATGATGGCTGATGCTCTGAAATCAAAGTTATTGAAAAGGAAATGAAAGTCAAAGGCGAAAGCTCCTAGAGTCAGAATGAAGTGAAAAGGCCAAAACCTAATACGGGTGAGCCATCATGAAACATTTTGAAAAGCTGAGTCCCTTGGTTTCCGGAGAGAGATCAATCTTCAGAAAATCTAGCAAGCAGTAGAGATTCTCACCAAAAATTGGGCCGAGATCAAGTGATCAAAACAATCAAGGCCATAAAACTAGCCACAGTTTCAAACTAACAATTCTTCTTTATTTGAAAAATTAAAACAGGTGCAGCCCAAAACAACTGTGCAAAAGCAGGTGCAACCCAAAAGGAAAAGCTATGCAAAATCTAGAAAGAGCTTCGCAGTAATAATCAACCCAAAAGGGAAGTTTCCTCCAAAATTCTTTTCTGCATTTAGTTGAAATAAAAATGAAATGAAAATGAAAAAAGAGAAACTAAAAAAGAAATCCAAACAAAATGACAGTTTAGAATCCTCAATATCAATTCTTACCTTTTACCAACATTAAGGATCCAATCCCTCAGTTGAGTGTTTTAGACATAGGGCCTCCATTCCCTAGTCACTTTTTTTACCAACATTAGGGCTCTAATCCCTAAGTTGAGGTTTTAGACATAGGACTTCCATTCCCTAGTTACCTTTTTACCAACAAAGTACTTCAACCTTTAAGAGATAAAACGCCCCCCCAAGTCGTACTCTTTTTCCCCTCACTTGAGTTTTGTCCCAATTGTGTTTCTCAAGGAGGTTTTTAACGAGGAGATGAAGGTGAAACTTCGAGCCGAAGTACACAAGGATGGAGGCATAGGACCGCTAGTTTGTTGCTCGACCTCTTAAGCCTTCTCCAGGTCGACCTATGAAAGGACTAGATAGACTTGGACTTGGACTGGAACGCCAGCCAACGCTCGAAAATTTGTAAATTTCTCCAAGGATATAAATATAGCAATAATGCATGAAGTTTATGTATATTTTTCCAAATGTATAATCTAGCAATGATGCTTAAAGTTTATGATGTCAACAAACTCCACACCTAGAAGCATATCTTTATAAACGTAGGTTATGTTCGACCTTGTTTAGACTAAAATCTATAGGCCCTCGGCCATAATTATACATAGGTTACATTCAACCTTGTTCGAACTAACACCTACTGGCACTTGACCATAATGAAACGTAGGTTATGTTCGATCTTGTTCGAAGCAACACCTATAAGAACTTGACCACAATTAAATGTAGGATATGTTCGACCTTATTCGAATAACACCTATTGGCCCTCGGCCATAATTAAACATGTGTTATGATTCGACCTTGTTCTAACTTAAACCTACTTGCCCTCGACCATTACTAAATATATGTTATGTTCGACCTCATTCAAACTAACACTTACGGGCTCTCGGCCATAACTAAATGCAAGTTATGGTCGAACTTGTTTGAATTAACACCTATTGGCCCTCGGCCACAATCAAACATAGGATACGATCCAAACCCATTCGAATTAACTCATATTGGCCCTCATCCATAGTTAAACATAAGTTACGTTCGACCTTATTCAGACTAATACCTACGGGTCCTCGACTATAGTTAAACACAGGTTATATTCGACCTTGTTCGAACTAACACCTATTGGCCCTCGGCCATAGTAAAATATAAGTTCTGTTCTACTTTGTTCGGACTAATACCTACTGGCCCTCTACCATAGTTAAACATAGGTTATATTTGACCTTGTTTGAACTAACACTTATTGTCCCACCGGCCATAGTTAAACGTATGTTTGACCTTGTTCGAGCTAACATCTACTAGCCTCGGCCATAATCAAACTTAGGTTTTGGTTCGACCTCTCATGAACTAACACCTATTGATCCTCGGCCATAACTAAACTTGGGATATGTTCAACCTTATTCGAGCTAAGTGATTACGGCTAGAAAATCAAGGCAACCAAGTGACGAAATTAACAAAAAAACACTAGTACGAACCACAGGAAGAAAATCGGATGAAATAACAAAGTTGGCATTTCATACTTAGAACATTTTTACAAAACCTCATGAAGACGCCAAAACCTACACAAAAAGATATACAAAAATGATAAAAAAAACTACTGGCCACCACCTTAATCGCCTGCAGCATCCTTACCGACCTGACCCTCAATTGTGTCATCCTCTTGACTTTGAATGCCCTCGCCATCACCGCCATCACTGCCTTCGCCCCCAAGATATGAAGCATCATACCATGAATTTTTCTCAAGTTAGTCTACACCTCCATCCCTCTCATCCTCTTCGGCCTCTAGCATAGAAGGATCATACCTGCAAGTGACTCGAGCTTCAGGAGCCTTAACACATGCATCTTCAAGGGCGGCCCCAATAACAAATCCCACCACATGAAAATCTCAAAACATATCCAACTGGGCCTCGATATGAATCCACTTAGCGTATAACTCTTGAGGAACATTAGGAAATTCTGAAGTATGAGAAGAGGATTGTTGCACCAGTAGTTGGGCCTTCTTAGCCTCAAGGACATCAACTCGGTCGTAGAGGTCAGAATTCTCTTTCTCCAACTCTCCGATCCTCATCAAGCCGCTCCTATTTTATCTTTACCGTTTCCAAGTCATTCTCCCGCTCAGAATAGAGGGTCCGGATCACCACCTCAAGGGCCTCCATCTTCCTCTAAGCCTTCACCGAGCTAACTCTGCCTTATCTAGCTCGTTCTGCTTCTTGGTGATCGCACCATGAGGAGCCTCCATTTGTAGGCGACACTCTTCCAATTGCCTACGCAACTCGACCACTGCATTTCAAGGTCGTCGCAATGAACCTCCACGACCCTACTGACCTCGAGCTCTTCTTATTTATTTCTCAACATCCAATCAAGGACACAACATTTCTTGATGATCTTCACCAGCTCATCATGTTTTTGTTTCAGCTCATCCCTAAGGGTCTCCATATTGTCTCCCTCACCAAAATGACTGTAGATTTCTCGGTACTTGCCCCAGTACTAAAAGTATTGGAGCTTAATCTTCATGAAGATAGTCTTACGCCTCTCCTCCCTTCAGGTGCTTTCAGTTTCCAAGATCATGGTCTACAATCACAAAAAGAAAGAGAGTCAAATATAAGAACGCCTCCCCTAACAAGGGCAAAGAACTAAAACAAATAGCAAAAATCTAAACAAAGCAGACAAGAAAAAGAAGCCTTGAAATATATACCCTGAGAGCATGGCCCGCTATGCTCCTCGATAAGGTGGTGTCATCCAGCTCCACAAGGGTTTCACCCTCTATGTCGGAACAAAGGGGACCAATGGCGGGTACCATGTTCTCTATATTTTTTAACAGATCACGGTCCATGGGAATTCTAATGGCCTGCATAGACTCTCCAGCCTCACTTCAATCTAAGTAAATCCTTTTTCCATCACCCTCAGCTATGCAGCGTCAAGGTCTGAGCCCGCCTCATAGACATCATTGGCCATTCCTTTATCTTTTCCATCAGCCGGTGAAGAAGCACTATCATCCGGTCATGAGGTAGAACCCGACTAACTCATTCAAGAAGTATTCTAGACCAAAGGAGAGGGCGTAGTCTTAGCTGTATAAAAAAGAAACAAGAGGTCAGAACCACAACTAGAATAATCAAATCAAATGTTTCAACAAAGAAAGCTTAGAAGCTTACAACAATAGTTTTAGGTCTCAGGGAAGCCGTCCGATGGCCACCACATATTTGGTTCTAATAAAGAAAAAATTATGCCAAAACTCATAGATCACCTTGTCGTCCATCTTCACCACCAGGAATTTGCCCTAGATAGCGAAGGGTCAACACTGTCCCCCTGTAGAAACTAGGGGCAAAGAGATGCATAAGATGCTGGAGTGTGATCTCGACCCCGGCCAATTCCACAAATTTAGTACGCATCTTGATGAGCTTGTAGATATCCAGGAAAATTCCATCTACCAATGGGAGAAGGAGAAGGGCGTAGCCAACTTGGAAGGGGTATGCGTAGAACGTGTAATACCCAAGGTGGTGGATTTGTATTATATCCCACCCTAGAGTGACCAAATCGGTATGAGCAGGAATGTTGAATATAGCCCTAATCTCTTCTAGATTGGAATTTTTCATCGCCGACTCAAAGACCTCTACTCATATTCAGGCGCTTTTGAGAAATCAGACCTGACTTTTTCACCGCGAGGAATTATTTTCTCCACCATAGAAATGTTGTCATCCTCAATGGCAACAAAGACGCCCTCATCATGCGGAGGAAAGATAACCACCAAAAGGACCATGTTTTTTCCCTTACCAAGACCAGTGGACACGTTCGCCATAGTTCTAACGAGAGAAAGGATATCAAGTAAAGAAACGTTAAAAGCAACTAGAATCGCTTGAACCAGGAAAGAAGACACACAACAATGGAGTAAAAAAAATAAGGAACAAGGATTCGATATGAAAAATATATAAAGCACGAATAAGTTCCCTCACGTCCTTATTGATAAGACCTGGGGCATCAAAACCAAGAAATTATGCCATCATTACTCAGCACTAATATCGAAACAGCAGAACTAACTAGAAGATGCACGTGAAATGACATAAAGCTTTGAGAAAACATGCCCTAATAACGCATGATGTCATGATGTCACTTTGGTGTAGAAATGATGTAACCCCAAAGGTTGCGGTTCACGAAAGGCCACCTTGTCAGCTCGTCCCAAACGTCACTACCCGACCCAATCATTCAATCTTCTCAACCATAACAAACAGAATACACTCATCAAGGTCATATGAGGCCGGCATGAATATGTGTACGGACTAACTGTATATGTCAATATCTGCCCCAGAATATTTAGGGCAAGGGAGCATTGAGGAAAGAGTCAGTCGAGGTCGACTAGGAAGCAGCGAGACTCGTGGTCGAGATGTCAACAATGGTCGAGGTCGAGCACCGCAGATAGAGAGAGAGAGATGTTCTTCAAGTAAATTTCGTTGAGATAATGATGGATTAATCTAGTAGACAATTAAAATGATACTACTTCCAAGTCAAGTGGTGTTATTTGTTGTTAGTTCTTTCTCCATTATTGCACATACTTTTTGGAACAGTTAATACATATTGTTGTCAATCCACCATCACATCCGTCTAACGTTATTCATATTTTCGGAACTCACATCTAAAGTGGGGGTTGCTCTGATGGTAAGCAATCCCCACTTCCAACCGAGAGGTTGTGAGTTCGAATCTCCAAAAGAGCAAGGTGGGAAGTTCTTGGAGGGAAGGATGCTGGGGGTCTATTTGGAAACAGCCTCTCTACCCCAGGGTAGATGTAAGGTCTGCGTACATAGTACTCTCCCCAGACCCCACTTTGTGGGATTATACTGGGTTGTTGTAGTTGTTATATATATATATATATATATATATATAGAGCTGTTCTTGAAGTAAATTTGGTTGAGATAATGATGGATTAAAATAGTAGACAATTAAAATGATACTACTTCCATGCTTCTTTCATCTTATTTACTACCATTTGACTCAGGTATGTTCACTACTCTTCTCGACTCCCTTTGACTCAGGTATGTTCACAACTCTTCTCGACTTGCTCCTCCTGATTGGAAGTTTGGAACTACATGTTTTTTTTATCAGACTGTCGTGTATCATTGATATCAAAAAAATATGTACATCATGGATCTATCTGGTAGTAGTATGGACTAACTACTACACTGTCTCAAAAAAAAACTCTACATTCTTGACTATCTATACACAAGTAGAAATTATATGAAGACTAAGTATACTAGCTAAGGGAAACAGTTTAGCTTTCTCAATCCAGTCTGCCAGTCTTTGCCTTTCCTGCCTCTAAGATGTAGGAGTAAGGCAATTTCTCTGCATGTCGATTCCTCCACAAAAGAAGCTTCTTCAAATCGAATGTGGTTTCTTTCCTTCCAAATGAGTGCAGTAGTGGTTACAAATGCAGCACCTGTAATTGCATTCTGCCACAGTTTGCTTTTAGCTTTGCTACAAATCCAGTGTAACTCACTGTCCCAGCAACCAATGGTTCTGGAGTGCCCCAACCAAACACAAATTCTAGACCACAAACTGTTGGTGATGGAACATTCAAAGAATAGGTGCTTGAAGACTTCATCATTCTGTTTGCAGAATACACACACTGCGGGAACTTATATGCCCATAATATGCAATCTATCAACTGTAGGGAGTCTATGATGAGCAGCTAGCCAAACAGTAAACTTATGCTTAAGAAGGACATTTGTAATAAGCAGTAAGTTCTTCCATGCAACCATGGTGAATATAGGCAGCATAGTGAGATACAGTTTGTGCATATGAAATTTATTCAGTCTGCATACACTTTGTAGCCTACAAATAAGATCACCCTGTAGTTGAGTATTTTCCAGCACCATGTCTCTACTGTCCAGAATCTTTCTGATCATCCAAGAGGCTGTAGTTGGTACAGCAAGTGTGTCAATATTCCCCTTCTTGATGTAATAGGCATGAACCCATCGAACCCATAAGCAATCTTTCTTTCTAGCCAAGTCCCAAAGCAATTTTGTTATGGCTACTTTGTTCCATACAGACAACCACAGAATGTTAAGTCCTCCAGAAGATATAGGTTGACATACCTAGTCCCAAGCTACTAGAGCTCTTCTGGATAGGGTGGCTTTACCAGTCCAGAGGAAAGTTTTGCATATTGCTTCTATAGTCTTCAGTACTTTCTTGGGTATAATGAACACCTGTGCCCAATAAGTCTGAATACCAAAGACCACAGACTTAATCAATTGACTTCTGCCAGCATAAGATAGTAGTTTAGCTGACCAACAAGTGACTTTGTCTGTTATCTTCTCAATGAGAGGCATATAGTGATGAATAGCCAGCTTCTTTGAATCCAGTGGAATTCCTAGATATCTGAAGGGAAGTTGACGTTCAGTGAATCCTAATACTGCAATAATTTCTTCTCTGATATCTTGCTGCACACCAGCCAAATAGATTGCACTTTTGCTTATATTAGCCTGAAGACTAGATGCTTCTGAGAATTGGAGAAAAGCATTATGCAATATCTGGATAGACATCAAATCAGCTCTGCAGAACATAAGGAGATCATCAGCAAAACAGACATGAGATATAATGAGTTTCCTGCACTTGGGATGGAAATTGAAGTTCCCATCTTTATGCAATTGTTGAAGTATTCTGTTAAATTACTCCATGCCAACTCAAAGAGGTAAGGTGACATAGGATCCCCCTGTCTAATGCCTCTCTTAGCAATGAAAGGTTTAGTTAAGCCACCATTCATTACTAAGGAGTATGAAACAGATGAGACACAGGCCATGATACATTTGGTAAGCTTTGCTGGAAATCCCAGATCAATGAGAATCTGCTTCAGAAAACCCCATTCCAGGGTATCATATGCTTTCCTCAAATCCACTTTAAGAACACATCTAGGAGAGACACCTTTCCTTGAATACCCCTTAAAAATTTCATGGCTAAGCAGGATGTTATCTATAATACCTCTCCCTTCAATAAAGGCAGACTGAGCAGGTCCTACTAGTTCTCCAATGACAAACTTCATCCTTCTGGTCATGACTTTGGAAATGATTTTGTAAAGTGTAGTGCAGCAGGCAATAGGTCTAAAGTCTTTCACACTTGCAGGAGTTTTAAGTTTAGGCACAAGTGCTATGGCAGTGGTATTTATCATATGTGGCATTTGGCATGTAGCAAAGAAATCCTTAGCAGCAGATAGAATATCCTCCTTCACCACCTCCCAGTTCTTAGTAAAGAACTCAACTGAAAAACTATCTACTCCTGGTGCTTTATCCTTGGGCATTTCATTTACAGCTGCTGTGATCTCCTCCATAGTAACTTCTCTAATAAGTGATCTTTGCTGGTCTAGAGTAAGGCATTTTCCTTCCTTCATAATGCTAGAATTAGCACAGGGAAGTTCATTAGTACACTCCCCCATTAATGATTGAAACACCTTCAAGAATTCCTGTTCCACAACTAGAGGATCTGTTAGTTTCACACTTGTGTCAGTATAAAATGAAGTGATGTTATTTTGCCCTGTCCTGATCTTCCATTGTGCATGGAAATACATAGTATTAGCATCACCACATTCAATCCAGAAACTTTGGATTTCTGCCTCAGTATTTGTTCCTCCACACAGTTCCATTTCTCAATTTCTTCCATTGCAACTCTTTCCTCATTTATTAGTTCCTGCGAAAGAGGTCTGCTTTGCGTCTGCCCCTGAACAATGCCAAGTCTTTCCCTTGCCTGAATAATCTTCTGTTTGTAGGATGCCATATGGATATTTATTACTTTTAACTGCTGTTTCATTTCCTTCAATTTCTGCCAGATCTGCTGCATTGGTGAGCCTGGATAATCCTGTCTCCAAACTTGCTGTAAAATGTTATAAAACTGAGCATGTTCCATAACAGCACTATATAACCTGAAAGGTTTAGGATGCAAAGGTTTATGATCACCAAATTTAAGTAAGTATAGGGGAATGATCAGAAACTAAAGGGTTCATGTAATCAGCTTCCAAATGCCCAAACTGTTGCAGCCACTGATAGTTGCCCAGTACCCAATCAATCTTACTATACACTCTGGTGGATGCATCTTGCTTATTTGTCCAAGTGAAGTGCCAACCTTTGGCTCTTAGTGTAGTGAGTTGTAAATCAGACACAGTATCTTTGAAATCCTTAACTTCAGCCTCAGTAACTGGAGTTCCAATTCTGTCATCAGAACAAAGGGCACAGTTAAAATCACCACTAATTAGCCAAGCATCTTGACTGGAACCATGAAGAGATCTGAGGCCATTCCACAGTTGACTCCTGAGAATTGCAGTATTGTGACCATATATAACACTGAACTGAATTTTGATCTGAGTTCTTGTATCAGCAATAAAACAGTGAATAAGTTGGTCAGTAATAGAAGATATATGAACTTGAATGTATGGCTTCCAAATCAACCAAATTCTTCCATTTACAGCCTTGAAATAATTGCATTGCACTTTCCAATCCTTGGCAACCTTATCTAATATTTTCTTGGCTTTGTGCTTCTTTACTCTAGTTTCTACTACACCCATGACATCCACTTTATATACATCAAGGAAATTTTTCAATTCCTTCTGCTTATGGGGCTGGCTTAGGCCCCTAACATTCCATGTGGCTATGATCATAGAAAATGAGGGGTAACACTATGAGAGGGTCCCGGATCAATTTGTTGAATCCTATTCCCCACCACATTCATAGTAGCTTTACCCTTATTGCAGTTTTCAGCTATTTGTTCCATGATTGCACTAACTGCATTTTCAGGTATCCCTTGACTCACATGTTCAGTTAGTGCATTCTGCTGAGGATTAGCTAGGCATTCATCCCCCTTACTAGATTCCTGCACTACCTGGGTTCCCAGCACTGCATCAGTTTCAGCATCCTCATGATTTACCTGCACCTCTGCATTGGATACATACTGTTTTACATGCTATTCTTGTTTAGATGGTTTCCCTTGTTGTTTCCTTTTCCCCTTCTGTCTCTGTGGCTTGTCCTGCTTCTCCAATGCCTTATTTTCACTGTTTTCAGCATTATACCAGCAGTCAAGGGAGTCATGCCCAAATTTTAAGCAATGGTTACAAAAAACAAGGCTTCCAGTCATACTCAATTGTCTGAATTTTAGGGCCATAAGGAGTTTCAATTTCCAATTGGTCAGGAAGAGGATAAGCAGCATCCACTTCAACTAGAACTCTGGCAAATGAAATTTTCTCATAATGAGCAGTGAATGTATCAGTGTATAACGGTTTGCCAATTGCACTGGCCATCTTACTCAGGACTTCAGTAGACCAGTAGCCCACTGGAAGGCCAGGTAACCTAATCCAAATAGGAACAGTGCTAAGAACATCACTCTGAAAATTGAAATCAACTTCCGAGGGTTTCAGAACCATTGGTCGATTCCTATAGGAGTAAGGCCCTGATTGCAATACCTATCCCTATCCTCAATGCTATTAAAGCAAAAAATACAGTATCCTTCAGCATGAAGCAGTACCTGAGGTTTGGCAACAAAGTTCCGTACATGCATTGACAAAATTGTCCATATTCCTCTCACTAGGATTATCACCTATTACAAATCCTATCAGCGCACTTTGCCAATAATCTAGTTGATGTTTCAGATCATCCACACTAATCTTCACATTTTTTTCCCATCTCGATCAGAAGGAGGAACAAATGAGAGTATCTTACCCACTTCTGCATCTCGATTACCTCTAACCACTTCAGCAGCAGTCGAAACTGCAGATTTGCCACTAACTTCAGAAAATTGGAGTCTTCTCGTGGTCGAGTTCATCGGAACTTCAGATTTGGCCAACGGAATAGTATTAGCAGTAGCTTCAACCTCTGCATGCAAGTTTTCTGGCGATTGGATTTTCTGTGGAAGGAAATTCCCAAAGGTCAGAGGTTCTAGTGATGTAGCGACACCGTGAGCAGGGGTGACTAGTTTCTCAGGGATAATCGGAGCAATCGGAGCTGCATTACGTCGACGGCGAGCCAATTCCGGCACAATCACAGTCCTGCTATTGTACGCGGAAGAGGGTACTGTTCTATTGGATGCTAAAATGCGCCGAGAGCATTTTCCTCACTGGGTTGTTTCCGCAACAGGGTTCATTATTTCACACTGCTTCACACTTGGAACTACATGTTGATGTCTTTGGTATTCCATCTAAACACAAATTCCTATATAGCTGCTAGTATTTAAAAAGGCTATGATTATTGAGTTAAATATAAGCTAATGTTTTTTACTCGCATCCAACTACATCATATATTCTTGTCCCTTTCTTCCCGTTATAAATAGAATGCAATATTAGCTCCATCCTCATTAAATCCTTCACCAAAAGAATTCTATCGTCACATATCTCAAAAGAGTTTTTAAATGCTTTTACTAGTTTACAAGTTAAAAGAAAACCAAGATGGAATGGCTTCAATTTAATTTTCAAAACTAGGTGAAATGGAATTTCTAATTAATAAATTATACGGATTTTTCCAAAGGAATTTTATTTATGTCAAGCATCTTTCAAACAAATAGAGCTAGAAGCTACTCATTGACAAAATGGTTCTATGGTGTAGTGGTTAGCACTCTGGACTTTGAATCCAGCGACCTGGGTTCGACTCCCGGTAGGACCTTTTGTGGTATTCTATTTTTGCTCTCATTTCATTCTTCTTCTTTAGCATTCTTTTTTCAGGAGAATCATGGGAACAACAAATTGTAATCTCATCTAAGCACTTCAGAGTTCAGACATTCATACCCTTTTGTACTACTTTAAATTGCCCATAGAATTTAATTGGACTAGAAATTTCAGAATTAGAGTTATCAGCTGCACCATATGTAAGGGTTCAACTTCAATCTATCCTCTTCAACAAAGAAAACATATTATTATACATTATTTTATTAATATCAGATATGAAATGGTATATTAGTAATAAGCAATTGTATAAGGGACCAAATATTCTTATACCTCAAAGCAAACGATCCCTCTAAAGTTAAACTATAATAAATCAAATAGTTCTCTAATCCGAACACCCCTAGAACTTTCTTAAACAGTGCAATCCGAAGGAAAACGACACGAAACTACTTAACTTGTTTGCATTAATGACGAGAAAAACAGATGTCTAGAGTTCTAAATTTCTCATTTGGTCGAGAACTAGCAGGAAAATTCCTTGCACAAAATTTGCAGTGTTATGCTTCCAGAAAATATATATATATATAAATCTTGAATCTTCTTGTGAAGTCCTGAACTCTAGAGGGTAAAAAATTGTCCGAGCTGACAGAAGCATAAAATGATGATATTTTACTGTGATATGTATTAAGCAGTAATTAATGAAGACGAATTGAAAATTTTATGTTATAGATATCTATGTCATGAAATTAGGTTTGTCCCAAAACCTCCTGATTTTTCCTCAATCGTAATCTCCAAAATTTATAAGAAAATGGCTCTTAAACCAGTTCCAGTTTCTCAAGTTCCATACATTGATCAATTCGATGAAAATAATTCCCTCCACAATGGTGATTAATTAACTCCTCCATTTCTTGTTTTGTGTCAGCCTTCTTCCCCTAATATAATTACCTTATAATTTCCATGCAAATATATAGGGAAAGATGATGTTGGGGAGAGGAGAAAAATGGCAACATTCATTTTAAAGGAGAATAAGTTTGTAGTGATGGGACATAGAGGAAGTGGAATGAACATGTTGCAATCTTGTAATAGGAGATTAAAAGCAATTAAAGAGAATACGTTGCGTTCATTCAATGAAGCTGCTAAATTCAACGTCGACTTCATCGAATTTGATGTTCAGGTGAGACGATAACCCTCAAAATCATGCATTTTTCAATCTTCTTTTTTTAATGTTGCTTTCGGTGGTTGAATATTACTATTCTTTTTACGTTTCAACACATCTTTCATGGCAGGTGGTGTCCAATTTTGTCACAAAAACCACTCAATAATACATCATTTACTTGGTCAAATAAGTAGTTTTCATATACAATTATTTACCGAAACTTTTAATTTTTGTAAATATTTTATTAATCATAAAATTATTACGTATAATACTGTTTATACTGCGCCTAACATCCAAAACTCTATTAATCTTTTTGAAGAATTGATCGGGTAACACCACAATTTAGATGTTTTGATCTTTGTACTCCAATCTCATCATTTCATTTTTTGTAATCGGAGTATTTATTTATTTATCTATTTGAAGAGTAAAAGCATAGATAGAACTTCAATCCTAAGATTTGTGGTTTCTGTGCTCGTGTTGATTTGTGTCCTTTCGATACCTAGGAAAATACAATTTTTATTTCTTTCTTTCTTATTTCGCAGTGAATTACCTTATTGAATTGTCTGAGCTAAATATTCTCTTTCGTATTGTGTCTGGCTGTGTATTTTTCCTATGCATATTTGATTCAACGAGGCACTGATTTTTTCTTTGTCTTTTCAATTTGTTTTCCTCCTTTTGAAATCGGCCCTGGTTCTTGGTAGGTTTGGTTGCAAAATATAACGGGGCAAGCAAAAAACCATAGATGAAACTGTGTATCAAAATCTTTTTGTAGGTAACAAGAGATGGCCATCCAGTTATTTTCCATGATATCTTCATTCTTGCACAAGAAGAGGTTTGTTACAGAAAATCCATTACAAACCAATGCTTAAATATAATAACTTGAGGATGTCCTGATTCTTCAGGGCAAGTTGATTGAGAAAAGGGTAACAGACCTCACATTGGAGGAGTTTCTTTCGTATGGACCTCAGAATGCCTCAACAAACGTAATGGATTCTTCTCTCTTTGTACTATAGAGGGTTCCGAGTTTGTAAAACATACTGATCATAATCTTCTTAAATAGGTGGAAAAACCTTTATTCAGAAAAACGAAAGATGGGAGAATCTTTGAATGGAAAGTCGATGAGGATGATCAATTCTGTACGATAGAAGATGTGTTCGAGAATGCCAGTCTGTCTGTAGGATTTAACATTGAGTTCAAGTTTGATGATAACACAAGTTATAAAGAAGAAGAACTTGTTCGTGTTATTCTAGCAGTTTTCCAGGTAGTGCAATGGTAGCAATCATTTGACATAAGTAGCGTCTCTTCTTTTCCTATGACACAAACAATTTTATTATAACATACTATGAGTCAGGTAGTGTTCAAGCATGCCAAAGGTAGGTGCATTATGTTCTCAAGCTTTCAACCAGATGCAGCTCAATTGATCAGGAAGAAACAGACCACTTATCCGGTGAGCAATGACATTTTAGGTTAACTGCAGTTCCATAACTACGCCGAACTATCTTCTAGAGGAAAGCTTAATTGTATGAGTTCGCTTCAGTTTCCTTACGAGCGGGCAGAGTTTCCCTATATTTATTTTCTTTAATAATAGATTGGACATTTCGTTTGAGCATTTCTTGGCATGTGTTATCTATGACTGTACTGCAGGTTTTCTTCCTAACAAATGGAGGATCTGAAATCTATTCCGACATGAGAAGGAACTCGTTGGATGAGGCAATTAAGTTGTGCTTAGAAGGTGATCTACAAGGAATTGTCTCAGAGGTCAAAGCCATATTAAGAAATCCAACAATGGTAGCAAAAATCAAAGAATCCAAACTTTCCATTTTGACATATGGCCAGCTAAAGTAAGTAAGACATCTTGTTGCATTTAATAAAAGAAATGATTAGACTATGTAGTTTACAGGCCTAGTATTGTTATACTTTGTACAATTGCAGTAATGAGGAGGAGGTGGTTCACCTGCAATACATGATGGGTGTTGAGGGAGTAATTGTAGATTTTGTTAAAGAGATTACTTTAGCTGTTTCACAGTTTTCGAAACCAGTTTATGCTGGAAAAGAAGGCTTGTCATTGTTGGAGAAGAGGCTACTAGCACAGAAACGAACTCCTTGTTCGGACGATGAACTCTCATATTTCCGTAGGCTTGTTCCAGAGTTAATACATTCTTGAACTGCTCTGTCACAAACTTGCAACTTTATGTTTTGTTTCCCTCTTTCATTGATGTTTAGTTAGGTTTGTTGTTGTACCTTTTCAATTTTAGGTTGTCTTATAGTAGTTTGGAATAGGGACATGTATTACTGACAAGGATATTATTGTAATTAGTGTTGTACGCATATGTTGTAGTTAGTTTCATTGACAGTTTCTTGTATCTTAATATAAATAAGAGTACTTCTAGCCTCTTAAAACTCAAGCAGGCATTCTGTAAACTATTCTGTATTTTAAAATTCAACTTGGTATCAGAAGCACCATGGCTTCCCAAACTTCTTCTCCCACTCAAACTTCTCCAAAACAGACGATCTCCACTCAATCCTCTTTGGGTCTTCCAAATCCTCCTCCAACTATTTCTAATACTAAAGGTTTTGTACCTATTGAGTTGACATATCTTAATTATCTTACGTGGAAAAAGGTTTTTCTTACTTTTCTAAAAAGTCACAACCTTCTTTCTTTGGTTGATGGCTCTATTCCATGTCCAACATCAACCCATGAAGAGTATCGACTGTGGATTCAATGTGATACTATAACACTCAGTTGGATTAATGCCACTCTTTCACCTCTAGTTCTTGATTCTCTTCTTAACTATGCTTGTGAAACCTCCAAAAAGGCGTGGGATGTTCTTGCTTCTCTCTACCTTGATCAGGTTTCATCCTCGTCAATTCATCCGAAATAAAAATTTCAGAATTTTAAGAAAGGCTCACTTTCCATGGAGGATTATCTTCGACAACTCCACTCTCTTGCTTGTTCACTTAGAGCAGTTGGAAACCCAGTTTCTGATGATGATTTAGTAACCCAAGCATTGCAAGGACTTCCATCTTCCTATCGGACTTTTGTCTCTGGATTAAATCCTACAGGATCTCTCTCAACTTTTCTAGCATTGCGTCCATTACTTCTCACTGAAGAAGCACATATTAATGCAACAAACAATGATGATGCCACTTCTCACACTGTCTTAGTTGCTTCCACTCCAGCACAACCAGTTTCTCAACCCCATTCTTCTACTTTATCTCATACTAATACATATTCAAAAGTATCATACAATGGACGTGGTAGATCCAACAAAGGCAGGGGTCGAGGTCAATATTCTACTCGCTCTAATTTCTCAAATCAATGGGCTGGTTTTCAACAAAATTTTCGTCCTTCCTCTCCAGGTGATGGAGTTCTTGGTTGACCTCCTTTCACGTCGACTAAACAATGTCAAATCTGTTTTCAATTTAATCACACTGCTCTCTAGTGTAGGAACCGTTTTAATCATTCTTATGTTCCCAATTCACTACCAAAATCATTTGCTGCTATGAATTTGGAGGAAGTCCAGCCTTCTGTATATCCTGATTCTGGTGCTTCTGCGCATATGACGAACAATCAATCTTTGTTATCATCTCCCTCTACTTACACTGATTCGTCACAGGTGATGGTTGGAAATAGTAATCTTCTTCCCACTTTATCTACTGGTTACGTCTTCGAAGCCTCTTCAATTAAAGAATGTTTTATATGTTCCCTCTCTACAAAAGAATCTAATGTCAGTTCAGCGTTTATGTGCGGATAACAAAAATTGTCTCATTGAGTTCACTGACTCTGATTTTGTTGTTAAGGACAAGAAGACCAAGCAAGTGTTACTCTGTTGTGAGAATGATGGCTCTCTCTATCCAGTTCACACAATCTCCCCTCGCTCCTCTGATGTTGCTCTTTCAAGTGTTGTCTCGCCTTCATTTCTTTGGCACCAAGGCTTAGGCCATCCGGGACAACGTTCTCTAGCAGCTTTAGTTTGTACGGGTTTTATTCCATGTAATTCATCTTTTGAAACTTCTGGTTGTAATATTTGTCACCTGGGCAAACAATCTCAGTTGCTATTTCATTCCTCTCATAATATTGCACACTCTCCTTTTGTTTTAATTCATTCAGATGTGTGGCAAGTTCCATTTAGTTCAAATTCTGTTTCGTTATTGTATTTTATTTCTTGATGACTACACAAAGTCTTCTTGGATTTATTTAATGCGGAAAAAGTCAGAGGCGTTTGATAAATTCAAAGAATTCTATAAAATGGTCTCAACCATTTTCAATTCATCTATTGCATATTTTCAATCCGATGGTGGCAGAGAGTATAACAATTCTCTTTTTCGTTCTTTTATTTTTAGTGAGCATGGAATTATTCATCGCTTCACTTGTCCATATACCTCCGCTCAATAATCTGATACGATGTCTTCTTTTTCAAGCTTCAATGCCTTTTTCTTTTTGGGCGGATGCCTCTCTTTTTGGGGTTCATTTAATTAATATCACTCCTCTTCATGTTCTCAATTTTATTTCTCCTTATGAAAAATTGTATGGTAAACAACCAGAGTACAATTTAATTAAGGTATTTGGGTGTTTGTGCTACCCTTATGTTGCACATTCTTTTGCTCACAAGTTTCAACCTCGTTCTACACCTTGCTTATTTCTTGGACTACCTCCTCAATACAAGGGGTTCAGATGTTTGGGTCCATCCACTAATCGGATAATTATTTCGCCTCATGTAGATTTTATAGAATCCTTGCTTCCCTATGTTTCTATGTTTCCAGGAACCTCTCCTACACTTTCAAATCTTTATTTTTCTTTATCTCCAAAAGCCATGCCACCTTCTCCTACTTTTTCTCCTATTAGTTTGCATAAATCGTGTGGTTCACCAACTGCTATCTCTAATTTTGATTTCATCTCTACATCAGATATAAACTCTTTCCCCTTTATCTCTTTTACTCCTCAAAACATGCTATAATTTCTCCTAGGACTCTCTCTTTCTCACATTCAAATAGTGATAAATTTGCTCTACTTCCTATGCATGTTGCGCGCTCTTCAACTGTTTTGTATTTAACTCCATCAGCATTATCTCCACAAAATTCTAATCATAATTCAAATCCTTCAACTCCCCTCCGATCTCCTTCCATATCTCTACAAAACAAGCAATCTCTTTCTACAATAATACCTTATACTCCTACATCTTTGCAACCAACTTCAAATATACCTGTTTCCATTTCTAATCAAAGTGTACAATACTTATCTCCAAATAATTCTAATTACTCTCAACCATTAGCTTCTGAACAAACCACCTGTTTTTCCCTCACTTACTGTCTCTCTTTCTAGTACACCTTCTGAACCAACTTCCTTCACACAAGCTGCAAAGGACCCTAGGTGGCTTAATGCAATGAGTGAAGAGTTTAACGCTCTCCTACAAAACTATACTAGCTGTTGCCACTGCTGAAGCTATATGGATACAATTTATCTGCGTATTCCTATTCTTGCAAAATGTGATAATATTGGTGCCATACATCTGGCGCATAATCCAGTATTTCACTCCAGATCGAAACATGTCTCTTTGGACTATCAATTTCATTCGAGAGAAGATTAATCAAGGTGGCCTTACTGTTTCTCATGTTCCAACTTCTCAACAGCTTCCAGATGTCTTTCCTAACGGTGTCTTTGTTGCAAAATTCAAGGAGTTTATGTCCAATCTTCATGTTCGTTCCTCACCTTCAGATTGATGGAGGGTGACAAGAATATTATTGTAATTAGTTTCATTGACAGTTTCTTGTATCTTAATATAAACTAGTATTAAGACCCCCGCGATGCGCGGTTTATTTTAACGAAACTTATCATAGCAAGGAATACTTTATAATTTGTAGAAAGCAACAAACTTGATTAAAGGACAAAAGTCACAGCATCTAATATACTGGTTTGCAATCTAGTCTAGAACATAAAATTTACATCATCCACGTCTGTTTAGAATACTAAAAACATGAAGCAAATGAATTGCTTTAGTAGAAATCAGCAATCTCAATTAAAGCCGCAATATAGAAACATATAGTTACAGCCTACATGAATTTGTGGAGATTTTTCGGCTGTATAGAAACATATAGTTACAGCCTACATTCACCGTGTGTTATCGAAATAAAAGAATCTGAATAACTACAGAATAGTTCAACGCATAAGTTTGAAAAACAATCAAGTCTTTAAACTACATTGCCATGATGACTCAATATGAGGAAATGACCAAAAAACTGATACTCTTGGGGTTTCACATGTAAAGTTTTCCACCTCCCAGTTCTGTCCTCTCCTTATCCACTCTGCCATAGTAGCATCCCGAGAAGGCAAGCATAACAGGTTCAAACCTGTTAACAATGCACTATAAGAAAACTTTTCCTTCTATAGAATTCCCAAATTGCATCAAATCATTTCTTCTCATCATCCAAAATTTAATGTATCAGCAGAAAAAGAGAATACATCAGGCAGACAATAAGCTTTTCATTAAAAATAATGTAGAGCTTGTTATCATGGTAATTCTTAGCTAGTCATCTCATACGTGATGGACAAATTATTCAAGAACCAAGTTCTTCCTAGTAAATCATCATAAGTTAAAAACCAAATATAATATTTCCTTTCAGCCTAGGAGCATCCGTGAACATTGTATGTTATTAGGCAAACTCTTTAGCTTAGTGAAGGGTAGTAGCTACAAATAGCATAGCACTATGAGAAACACTTGAAATACAGCTCACTATGAGAAATGCTCGGGACATTATATTGATTCTGGTTATGGATTATTCAGCTAACTGAAAACTCAAATTTTTCCCGCATTATGAAGATAGAGAGATTGCCAAAAGATCAACTAACAGCAGATTAATTTTCCAATGCAATCAAAGTAAAACCATACCAGTTGCTTGTATCAGATTTATGTCATTTATAGGAAAAAATTATAAAAATTGTGTCATTACTATAACCTTATTACAGGATATAAACAATAATCTCCTTATCAATTGTTGAAACTATAGTACAACAGACCTCTTCATTGAACAAATTTGAAATTCATCAAAGGCAGCCACCATATTTAACGGCTTCAAAGTAAACTCAAGAGGTTTGTTATTTGACTTAAATTAAGAGGAAAAAGAAAAATAGAAAGGGGAAACAATGAATATGTTCTTTCCTGCAAAATTAGTTTAAGCACACATGCAAAGAAGCTATAATAGAAACTAAGCTGCAGCAGACAATTTATATTGTTGCTCATCAAGGTTAAGAACTTCCAATAACTTAGACCATGATTCTGGGATGCCTCCAGGAAAATCAAATTCCAGTTACTTTCTTTGGCTTCGGTAGAAGTCCTCAACGGGCAGACTCTGCAATCATAAAAAAGAGCTGAAATCGTACAACTCTTCCTTGTAAATACCTGATAATTCCATCATGTCTAGATTCATCTCAAACCAAATTACGGAAAACTTCTTTATACACCACATTTCTAGCTTCATTCGTTATTTGGCCATCATCATCATAAACTAAAATCTTCAACCATTTTCTACTCGTCACGCGTGAAAGAGCAACATATAGTTGTCCATGAGTAAATACTGGCTTCTTCAAAAATAATCCCACATGAGACAATGACTGGCCTTGACTTTTATTAATTGTCATGGCAAAAGATACAACAATTGTAAATTGTCTTCGCTTGAACTTAAAAGGTATTCTTGCATCTGATGGCGTCAACGTCATTCTCGGGATAAACACTTTTTGTCCATCCATATTGCCCGATAAAACCTTGGCTTCAATAACTCGATTTCCAAGTCTTGTGATGATCAACCTCGCACCTTTACACAATCCTGATGACTGGTCTATATTTCTCAGCAACATCACAGGAACACCAACCTTCAAGGTAATAGAGTGATTTGGAATTCCAGAACATTTAATACTGTTAAGGAATTAGGGTGTATGTACGTGCTCTAAAGCTGAAAAAGAATGATCAGACGTACAAACTGTATCAGAACTCAAACATGTCTTCTCAGGACTATGATTGAGTGAAACCATATATCCATTGATCGACTCAACCATATCAAGAGTCGGAGCAAGAATTGCTCTTTGCTGGAGGTAATCAATGTCATTGACATGGTTTAAGAAATCTGGATATGTACTCCCAACAATTGTCAATATTTGATCTTCACAATTATTTATGAGAAGATCATCGGGGATTTGGAATTTCTCAATGCCATCATTGGAACTCCCAATCCTTCCATCACCAATTGCTAAAATCCATTCAGAAAAGTTTTTTATCTTATCAAAATCTGCATCTAATCGATCTCTTTGTAACCTCATATTCTTTGTTAGATTTAAGACTTCACAGTGAGCCCACAAATACGAAGAATTCAGAGTAGCGTTAACAATATCTTGCCTAGATCCTTTTGCAATGACATGCAAAATTTATCTGAAGTCGCCACCAAGAACAACTGTTTTACCTCCAAAAGGTTTATCAGCACTAGATGTGTCTTTAAATCTAAGAATATCTCTAAGAGTTTGATCAAGAGCTTCAAAATAATATTTATGCATCATTGTGCCTCATCCCAAATAATCAACTTTTTCTTTATAATCAAATTTGCTAGAGGACTACCTTGCTTTATATTGCATGTTGAATCTTCAGTTGGATTAAGAGGGATTGCAAATCTCGAATGAGGTGTTCTACCACCTTGTAACAAAAGAGATGTCATTCCAATTGATGCAACCGTTAACACGATGTCTCCTCTAGATCGTATGCCAGAAGACAGAGTCTTCCAAATAAAAGTTTTTCCAGTTCCTCCATAACCATACAAAACGAAGAATCCACCTTTGGCTTTATTCACTGCCCTCATAATTTTATCATAAACCGACTTTTGTTCAATTGTCAAATTCATTAATAATTGTTGATGTTCCTCTAACAGAGAACGACGATTATAACGCAATTCATCATGGATTAACCTATTGGTGTGGTCAACTTCTTCCTCATTGTAAAGAGGTCTTGGCATTGTTGAAAAATCATGAAAACTTCTTCCACAGCTTTCAAAAATTTTTCCAACTTTTGTAAACAACGAATTTTCAATTCGTCATCTGTTAGCTCTGCCACTGAAAGAATAAAAATAATTATAGAATTTAAATAACAATAATATAAAAAAATATATTACATGATTACATGTAATATATGAGCCCTAAATCTGTCATACTGGAGTTTTACAGACTTTGTAAGTGTTTATGGATCCAGCATTGCACACATGGCTATAATCGTGCTAAATCAACTCAAATCTCTTATTTTAAGTTAGATAAGTTTGTGCATATAGTTTCTCAGGTTCTAGCTCTAGGTGGGCGTTTAAGTGCACAGCCACATATCAGCTGAAACTAACATGAAAAGCTTACGCTATAGGAAGGATTAAATCCAGCTATATACCTTTCCTTATCCACAATTTTCTCCACTTTTCTATTTCTGAAATTTGCAAACTAATTGTTGTGGTGGTTAGCATGTTCCTAAACTGGTTTGATTGATGAAACTTATGAAAATGCTAACACAGTAGAAATTATCTTTTTGGAATGGTTATGTTCTTTCATGAAAAGCCGTTGCTTAATTGTTGCGACTTTTTTCATTGAAAAGTAACACTTCATTATCATGAGTAGGTCTCTTTGTCCCTAAGGATATAAAGCATCCGTTGTTATTAAAGGAAAAAAGTATGTAATATATAAAAAAATATATTACATAATTACAAAAATAAGGTATATTTGATAAATCTTTTTAGTTAGGTTAGTCGCTTAGACATTGGTATATTATTTTATAACTTGAAAATAGAGAGTCTATATTTATACCTGGATTACTCAACAACACTCTTCTTCATGGAGGATATCTTCTGATAATAATTATCATGTTGATTGCCACACATATTCTGGCCGAGACATCAAATTGGATAACAGCAACATAGCAAATAATTGCCTAAGACATGATGATTCCCGAGTTACTTGCTTCCTTTATGGCATCCACATACTCTTTATCATCATCCAATAACCCAAGTGCATAACATGCATCTCTACAAGTGAGATGATTATGATTGTTGATTCTTTTAAGATCATCATAGGATTTTGGACCTTTAATCACATTCAACAACAATCTGAGAAAATATAATTCACCAGTTCCAGGCGGAACAAAGAAAATTCTTCCAATGGAAAATACAGTAGTTCTTCTTTTCTCCCATCTTTTCAATTGTTTTTTCCAAACAAACTTAAGAGGGAACTCTGCATAAGTCAATTCTCTTGCTTCTGGCAATATTTTATTTGTCTCAAACCAGCTTAAAAACATTGATTCCTTTACACTTGGTCTATTTGCAACATCATCAATTTGATTATCATAAGAAAATATACAATTTTGTTCATTTGGAAGATGAAATAATAGTCTTTCCACAGGAGGTTCTCTATAGTGACTTGATATTTGAACATTCTCCAAGCAGCTTCACATGGTGATATGTATCGACAATCATAATACATATTTATTTCATCAATATTTGATGAGTCTTCCTCTTGTGCACTTTGGGAAAAAGCAGCGATAACACGATCATTTCCTTTGTTAATATACTTAAAGAAGTACTTAATTGCTCGTGACTGATTGCACCATTCTACATTAATATGAGCACCATACTTAAGTAATAAGAACCGACTGTGAGGCACCACATACCTACAATCCACGTCAATACCATCCTTTTTGATAGTTCTACCATTATCCCTTCGTCTATAAATAGGATAACCCTCCTCATCAATTGTTGTTGACTCAACAAACCTTTTTGGAAAATGCTTGGTATGTCTTCCACTTTGCATGCAAGGAGAAGACTTTCTTGTAGAACCACAAGGATCATGAATCATAAAAGTATGCACGGCCTTAAAATAAACGGGATCGGCCAATTCATCAAGTATTTCAGCAGAAATGATTCGATCAATATCTGCAGCAGTTGGATATTTATCATGCTCATGAAGAAAAAGCAAGATATGAGCATGAGGTAATCCTCATTTTTGGAACTCAACTGACTGCACCAAAAAGAATTTATTACACTTCATAAATATAATTGATATATTCATTTTAAAACCTATTATCCTATGTAAAATAAAAAGTAATTATTATTTTTTAGAAGTTGAATATGGCAATATACCTACTTTTACTTTTCCAAAAATCTGATTGTCACGTAAATCCTTTATCAGACGGTCCAATTTGATTTTGAATACCCTAGCTAAAATGTCTGGACGATCCTCAGGATTTAAGCCCCTACTCTCTACAAATCTATGAATCTCAGGCCACTTTGGATTGCAAGTAACGGTGATGAAAAGATCAGGGTACCCATTCCATTTGCGTATTGCCATACCATCTTAATAGTTTTGAATTATGTATCGTGCACCCCCTGTGAAGCTGGACGGTAGAATTATCCTTTTTCCTTGAGAAGAAGGATTAGTTTCTCCATGCGAAACAGTTTCTTGTAAGCTTTTATACATGTGGCATATCGACTTTTTTTTATTGAGCCTAATATACCTTAATCGAGAAGATTCGATCATTGTATATGCATCAGCCAAGAATTGTTGAAATAATCTTTTAGAAGACACAATCGTTGGAACTTCATTATTCCTTTCTTGAATTTTATAAGCAAAATACTCCCGAATGTCCTCTCTGTATCCGTCTTCACCATATGGAAATAGTAAAGGATATTGTAACCCTAAATAGGCAGCATTTAATTCATTTATCCTTTGTACCTGTCTGGATTGGGTTTCGATAGTGATGTCCCTATCACATCTAGATAGTTCAAAATCTCCCACCACCAAAGCAGCAACCTCTAAAATCGTAGGCAAGTTGTATCTTCTTCCATCGGTGCTCCTTTTTCCTATCAATCTGAATCTAACATTGGAGCTTATATCTTCTTGAAATCTATCTCTTACCATTCTAAAAGTCTTTGCGAAAACATTATTTCCATCAAGCATTTGCTTCAGATCATTAACAATCTCAACATGAAGTTTGTTCATGGTTTGGCCACGACTGCACAAAAATACATATATATATAAAATTATTATATATTGTATTTTTCATGAAAAATATATTTACGTGTTATAATTCATTTATGGTAGAATCCAAACACAGCATGAATTCTATTTTGTACTTCATTTTCTGTATCATAAATATATAATTGCGCAAACTTCGGGTTGGATCCATCAGGAGGCAATAGGCTTCTGATTTGATGATAGTTCTAACCAGAAAATTTGAATGTTCTTGGTCCCCTCGTTTGATTAACAGAGACATCAACATTTCCCCTCATTGATGTAAATGAGAACATAGAATTATAGATCCTAATGTTCTCTCGAAAATGGTCACTTTTAGGACCTGCATTTTATACAATTGAAGAATGACGAACTATATACGAAATGCAATATTATTTAAAAAGATTAAAATAGATGTTTCCCCTTACTAGATCAAAATAACAATTGCGTTAGAATTTCAGGAGGGTCTTTTGAATTCGGCAGCTTTATCTTTCCACGATTACAACATATAGTAAATACTGGTCGTTTAGACTTAGACTGCTTATTGACTCTTTCTTCGTACCAAAAATATGCCCCAAAATATTTGCATACATTTGTAGGATCTCCTATATCCCAGTACTCTATTAATGAAAACATTTATATGGTTAAAGTCACCAATTTTAGAATGTAGCTAATTTAATTAATCCCATATATGAAAACAACCATAATACATACCTTCATTGCAAATGTCCCAACAGTCAATATCATTCTCTATAAAAAGTTGATAGTAAACTCAAATAAATGACAATTGAACTGCAACTCTAATTATTAATGTATGTTGGACATAACTTATCACTAATTGAGTTATTGTTGACGTACCTTCACCCACATTTGCATCTTCATCATTATCGTCACCAGGACTTTCTAGGTTTAGTTGACCTGTTATGAATTAAATAAATATATAATTAACTTTTATTAATTTGTGTATATAATGATGTTACTATCGGAATTTTACGACAAAACTATAATTTTGCAATGAGTCTATACTCTATAGAGATATGAAAAAACTCAAGATTTACCTTCATCACCTAAGCCAATATTTAAATCGGGGACTTTTTCTTCACTTTGAATACATATAATGCCTTTGTTTAATATAAAAGGAGTAACTAATAACTCAAATCCTATAATTTCTTTAATTTAGTTATGAGTTATTATCTAGAGGCAGTTGAGCAACTAACCAAAATTTTACTTGAATGATCTTGTGGGGTAACATTATTGGAACTTGAAATTTCAGTTTGCATATTGACACGAATTGAATCCATCTGCTCATTCACCAATATGCCTTTCCCCATGTTTTGCTTTGTATTGGAAGACAAACAACTTTCAAACTCTGCCATTAAAAAAACAAATTTTTCAAGTTACATTAAAGTTCAAATATTCAAGATAATTATAGATAGCCATTACATGCAAGTTAAGGATTTAGACACAAAACAAAGACTAAACGTTATTTAGATCAGGAAGTGGAAGGGACTTTGGATCATATGCAAAATATTTTGATGAATAAACTTGGCGACAACTATTTATGCGAATGCTAATGGGTGGCGAGCAATTCTGATATGATGGAGTTGGCGCAACACAATGTCCATTTGTTTTATCGCCATTTGGGGCATGCATTCCAGCTATTCTAGCTATACCCAATCTAGATTTATCCATATTTTCATTCACCAATATGCCTTTCCCTTTGTTCTGCTTCGTATTTGAAGACAAACAACTTTCAAATGCTGCCAATCATAAAGTTGAATTTTCAAGTATTTAAACCTTGTATATCAATATTGATAACCACTGCATATAAATTAATAATTAGGACACCAAAAAAGACTAACCATTTTTCAAATTTGCTACTGGAAGGGACTGGATTATATGCAAGAGGTTTGGATTTCGAAAAGCATTTTTAATACAATCACGTTAACCTTGAAAATTATACTTATGTCAACCAGATATTCCACCACATTTTTACTTGTAACATCCCACTCCATTAGGTGCAATTGTAACAAATCACTACTTATCAACTACTACATTTACTCTTTTTTTCAGTGGTTCTTATTTTTTTACTTTTTCAAGCAGTGCACAATTCCTCTATTTCATCAGTTGCACTCAAAAGACCAAACCACAACCCCACACTTTTGCTTTTGGATAATTTCAATACCATTCAAGTATTTATGGGAGGTAAATGGGTTCAAACAAATGGCCATTCAAACAATTGGGTAAGGTTCGCAATGTGATTGCCAAAGAAACAGGCTTATAGGCTCAACGGGGTTACGATATATTCCATTTAGGTAAGTCTACTTTATATATCTGGATTAACAAAGAAATGCATATATCACTTCTAAGACAGAACTATTTTGCTTTGCAAATACACGGGGTGTATTCTAGGCATCAAATTTAAAGCATAGAATACAGTACAACTCTCACACACATGGCATATTACTCACCCAGATTGACTTATCAAGACACTCTTATTTCATTACTTAAGTCAGTTACAAACATACAATTTAAGGCACTTTAGCAAGAATCAACTATTGAGACTAAGCGTTACACTCTAGTGTCTACTGTTTTCAAGTGTATCAACGCCCAAGATTTCTCTTTCTATTTCAACTCGTAGCCCATCAATACTCACTAAAAACTAAATATAAAATAAACAAAAACTAACTATACTCGGTTCAAGATAAACCCTTGGAAAAGAACGGTGGCCCAAAGAAAAACCAAGGGGGGGGGGGGGGGTTACTACACTACCTAAAAACAAAAATAAAAAATAATCTTTTTTTTGGTCTTTTCTTTAGACTTACTTTCCTAAAAAAAAACTGTCTAAAAGATCCATAATTAGGAAGAGCCCCCATATTCCTATTATTTATTTTGTTTTTTTTTTTACGTCGACTTAGACCCTCAGGAACCCCGTCGAACAAGATCCGTTGTCGGGACAAGTCAACTTACCTACCATAAGCTTACCTACTGTACTATTACTCAAAAACACCAAAAATGATTAAGACGAAACAAAGAGACATCAAATAGTCAAATTGTTACATATACATACATATATTGAAGTAAACCCCACCCGCACTTAAAAGGAAGCTGTGTCCCCATGGAATACAAAATAAAGAACAGTGAGGTAAAGGAACTTCCCTGAAAGATTAGTCTTGATCGGAGATCGTGTCTGGGTTCAAATTGCAAACACAGCCCAGAGCTCTCAACCATCCCAAAATTTTCTTCTCTGATTTCACCCTCCGGTTAGCCACCGTATCGACACGTGTAGCCAAGTCAGCAACTGAGGTACACAAACCAGCCACCTCCCGCTCCAACACTGTAAACCGTGTAACCCAAGCAGCTTCAGATGGTGCTGCAGTCCCAGATGATCCTACAGCTGCTGCAATTTGCTCATGGGCCTGTGGCTCAGCCACCACATCCTCATGCTCAGCCTCTTTATCCTTGGAGTCATCAGACTCACCACTAGCATCACCATCTGCTGCCACCGGCTCCTTACCAATAGTGACCTTATTAGCTCGGAACTTGTGGTCTCTTGGAACTCTCCCATCTACATAAATATTTTCAGGCACCCGAGCTGTCCGACATAGTTTAGTAACCAAGGAAGGGAAAAAGAACCCATACCTTTTCATCTAACAACAAATAAACATCTCCTCATGAATCACTTTGGCCACGTCATAGTTGTAACCATTAATGAAGCACCAAATCAGAGCCACTCGAAGGCCATTCACTTTCGTAGTGTTGGAAGACGGAAATAGACGCTTGTTGATAATATACAACTAGCACTTCGCTTCAAAGGTTAGCGCCGTGGAGTGAAACTCCTCACCATATTTCATCCATATAACTTCCTTTCCGGGTACACAAATTGTTTCGAAGAACCTCGCCCACTGCGTGTGTGATCTTCCATACCCCTCATAATAATCATCATACGGATCCACAGGAGGGGAAAGCTGGTACATCATTTGTATGGCCTCAACAGAGGCATTTAACGCCTTTCTATGTACAGTTACAATGCCATTCACATGTTCTTTCATATTGGCTTAAAACTCGCACACAACCATCACGTTCCCTTTGCCCGGATTATTAATAAAGGTTTGTAACCCCCTTCTCATAAGTTCAGCATACATGTGAGGGCATCCCAGCTGGACCGATCCTGTATCAATGCCCCATTTCAGTATCAGCCTTTTTGAGGCCTTATCCGCAAAGCGGTCCTGCATCTTGGCGGATACAAATATGTTACTATGAAAGGGATGCGTAGGTGCTGACCCCCGTGCCCTGGACGATCCAGCTTGACTACTAAGAGAGCCACCGATAGTACGGCATTTCCGAGATAGAGCCATAGTACCTAGAACAACGGACTAACATTAGCACAGCCCAACACATAATTGTAACGCAATGCGGTTACTCAGACTTCACAAGCATACACAATTTTAGTCACTGAGGCATTTACACAGACACCTTGTGGGCATTCTATACTCACAGCCCATTTCACACATGTTTCATGTCATAGCTCATTTTTACATACCCGAAGGTATAAGGGAGTTTTTTCAATTAAAGTGACATTATTCGGAATGAGATTATTTAATTGATTCAAAGTCGTCACTTGGGATAATTTATTTGGCATCCCAAGTCATCGGTTTATTATTCTTTTAATCTCAAATCGAGGAAATTCGATTTTTTTTAAGTCTACTAACCAGAAATTCTAAGTAATGAATTCTGTTAACTCGAGAGAAAGTGTTAGGCATTCCCGAATTCAGTGGTTCTAGCATGGTCACTTAAACTATTACAATTGGCATATTATCCAATTTTAATACATGTTTTAGCCTATGGTATATTTTAGCTTATTAGCCACTTTTAATTAATTTTAGGAAGATCCAATGTTATCTAAAACATGTTTTGAACCATGCCACATGAAATGCACCCGCAGTCCACGATACATTTAATTTAACGTTGTTGAGAATAGGAATTGGGGCACATGAAATGCACAACCGAGTCTAATAAATAAGAAATTCAATTAAAATAGCGCGCCTAAAGCAACTATGCACTTTTATTATTCTTCCTAAATTTTGAGATTATTGCGGAAGGTAAAGAATTATATTTAAACTAATTTCTTTTGAGCTTCAGGGACACAATTAATAAATATCTAAACCAAATACTATTTTTATTTATAAAGAAACCAACCAATTTCGCTGCTTTTGAGTTTCACTGCCTCTATATTGTGATTTACAGGTATTGCTTTCATAACTATTGTTTCTTCTTGTTCTTTTTATTATGATATTAAGCAAAGTGATACTAAGCTGGTTATAAACAAAAGAGATCTATTATGTAATTTATTCAAATCCAGTCAGAAGTAAAAATCAATATTTAAAAGTCCTACAACCAAATAAACTCTTAGTACTAAAGCTGAGTAAAGTTACCAAAGTCTAAATATGAACTACCTTTTAATCTGATAACTACTGAAGAATTAAGGAATTCATCACATGGAAATATAGAATGAATCTACACAATGAGTCCCATGTTTGCCGAGTTTAATAGTTCAATGGAATTCGAGAATGTTTACCTAAAATAATGCTTGACAAATAGAGCTTGAAACCACTTTAAACCAGAAATCTCTTCAATTACAGTGACTGCGTATGAACATGAACAGGAACCCGAGCTTGACTGAAAAACTTCGACGTAGACCCTCAATGATCTCGACCCATAATTCTCGAACGAGCTTTGCTGGTTTCATACGGCAGAAAAAGACCTATGATTTTAAAGCTCTTATATGACTGAAATTATAGAGGAAAATGGTGGAAGATGTTAGGTTTTTTGGAGATAGAACGGGCAAATATGCTATGTTTTTGTTACATCCTCAGTCCATTTCCCTCTCCTCCTTGTCACTCTACTATATTTTTTTTTTATTTTTTGTGTGTGTGTTTCCTTGTCTTTTGATTTTTAAAACAAAACATGAAGGAGAAGGATCCAAGGTATTGGTAATGACTGCCTAGAGTCTTTAGGATTGTGTCTTACATGAAGAAGGAAGAGTAAAAAAAACTCAGGGGTGTTACTCAGGTGAAGAGGACCTTAGATTGAAGTTTTCGCTGTAAATTTTTGTGAAGAATGTGACCGGGGAGGGGGAGGGGGGGCGGTGAGTCTTCTTTGCATTATTCCGGTGCTACTGTCAGCTTTTCTTTTGTAGGTTTTTGTATTTCTTTGTGTCCTCTTTGAAAACAGCTGATTGAGTTTTTTGGTCTAGGTCTTAGGTTATTAGTGTGCAGGTCCTTTTATAGTCTAAGTCTAGGATTTTAGGGGCATTGGTCTTGGGAATTACGGGCTTGAGAATTATGGGATAGATTAAAATATTAGGCCAAAAATAGATCACTTGGCCCAAATCTTATTATTTCCCCACGAACGAGACTATAATACGATGTCATTTATTAGTTAATCCTACTTAAGTAAAAATAACTATTAAAATAGGACTGGCCGTTAAAATAAACTGTTTTGTTGGTATTTTTCAAGATTAAAAATAACTATAAAATATTAATGAAACTATGTTTTTGTAATTTTCATTTTTCTTATAATAAAACAAAGTAAAAGAGTCAAAATTAGTTAAAATATCGATATTAGGCTTAAATTAAATATTTACATGCTAAAATGGGTGAAATATTGGGGAGGGTCAAAAATCATATGTCTACAGCTGCCCCTCTTTGAATGGGAGCGCGAAGAGTTTTCAGGCACAGAACGACTAGACAAGTTTTTTGACCCAACCCTTATTTGGAAAGACCAAAACTAAGAGAAAGGAGAATGTGACCGAGCCCTAGTATCTATGATGCCTACATATCCTTGGCTATACATGAATCAGATCACGTATAGTTCAGAATTAGGAAGAGTGATGGAGTACCGATGTGTAGAGCTGATTGATGTGCTGCTCCATTGAGGTTTCAGTTTGCGTTCCCGTTATTACATCAAAATCAAAATTATAAAGACTAACTAAACCTATTAGTTACAAGTTACAAGATTCCTATATATGAGTCTTCTAAAGCTTGATCTTGAGTCTTTGTTGGTTCTTCATGTGGACTCTTATCTGAATCTTGATGCTTATTAGCTCCGGATGCTGGTTCTTTCTTCTTCAGCTTTTCGGATCAAAATGGGACATGCAAAGCTTGTCACTTCAATCATATCTTAAGCAGTCTACATCTTTCTCCGCTTCTGCACTTTGAGTTCACTATTTTTTCTTTTTCTTATTTTTCTTTATTCTGGATTGAGACTCATTCTTTGGTCGTCTCGAACCCTGTGCTTCGAGGTAAAATCTGCTCGGACGCCAAAACAAGCAAACGAATGAAATTTTCTGCCCCAGTTTTCACTAAGAAAATTTCATGAGTTATTTTAATAAAACTCTAAACTACTTCTTTATTGAAAGCAATAAAAGTCAAAATTATGTATCCTTGGGAAAAAGAGATTAGGGAGTGGAGACCCTACATCAAAAATAAAAGCAACTAGGGAGTGGAGACCCTATGTTGGAAAAGCGACTAGGGAGTGGAGACCCTATGTATAAAATAACATCAACTAGTGAATGAGACCCTATGTTGGAAAAGTGACTAGGGAGTGGAGACCCTTTGTCTAAAATAAAATCAACTAGGGAGTAGAGACCCTATGTTGGAAAAGCAGACTAAGGAGTGGAGACTCTTTGGAAAGATTACCAAGTTATGCTGGCATCAACTAGGAAGTGGGACCCTATGTTGGAAAGTGAGACTACTGACTTATTTACTTATGATAAAATGAACCAAGAAGGAAAAACTTTTTTTTTGAAGAAAAATCAATTTCAATTTTTTTCATTTGAGAAAATCATTATTTTAAACAAATTGCCCAACTCCTTTTTTTTAATCGAGACATCCTTTTTTCTTTTTCAAATTATCCTAGGAGAAAATTTGCCAGACTATGTTTTCTATCTTTGGAGAAAGATTCATCAGACTAAGATTTGTATCCTAGGAAAAAATTCATCGGACTAGGTTTTCTATCTTAGGAGAAAGATTTATCAGACCAAGATTTTGATCCTAGGAGAAAGTTCATCAAACTAGTTCTTCTATATTAGGAGAAATATTCATCAGACTAAGATTTCGATCCTAGGAGAAAATTCATAAGACTAGATTTTTTTCTTTGGTTTTATTAGGAGAAAGATTCATCAGACTAAGATTTCGATCCTAGGAGAAAGTATATCAGACTAGGTCTTCTATCTTAGGAAAAAAATTCATCAGATTAAGATTTTGATCCTAAGAGAAAAATCATTAGACTAGGTCTTTTTTTGTTATTCTTGGAGAAAGATTCATCAGACTAAGATTTCTATCCTAGGAGAAAGTTCATCAGACTAGGTCTTCTATCTTAAAAGAAAAATTCGTTAGACTAAGATTTTGATCCTAGGAGAAAATTCATCAGACAGACTATGAGAAAGATTCATCAAACTAAGATTTATATCCTAGGAGAAAGTTCATCAGACTAGGCTTTTATCTCAGGAGAATATTCATCAGACTAAGATTTCTATCCTAGGAGAAAATTTATCAGACTAGATTTTCTTATCTTTGGAGAAATATTCATCATATTATGATTTCGGTTCTAGGAGAAAGTTTATCAGACTAGGATATTGTATTAGGAGAAAAGTTCATCAGACTAGGTCTTCAATCTTAGGAAAAAAATTCATCAAACTAAGATTTTGATCCTAGGAGAAAGTTCATCGGACTAGGTCTTATTTTCTTCCTTTTTTTTGTATCTTCGGAGAAAGATATATTACACTAAGATTTTTATCCTAGGAGAAAGTTCATCAGACTAGGCCTTCTATCTTAGGAGAAAAATTCATCAGACTAAGAATTTGATCCTAGCACAAAATTCATCAGACTAGGTCTTTTTTTTGTTATTCTAGGAGAAAGATTCATCAGACTAAGATTTTTATCCTAGGAGGAAGTTCATATGACTATATCTTCTATCTTAGGAGAAAAATTCGTTAGACTAAGATTTTGATCCTAAAAGAAAATTCATCAAACTAGAATTTCTTATCTTACGAGAAATATTCATTAAACTAAGATTTCTATCCTAGGAGAAAGTTCATCAGACTAGGTCTTTTACTTAGTAGAAATATTCATCAAACTAAGATTTCTATCCTAGGAGAAAATTTATCAAACTAGGTTTTCTTATCTTAGGAGAAATTTTCATCAGACTATGATTTCGATCCTAGGAGAAAGTTCATCAGACTAGGACTTTGTACTAGGAGAAAAGTTCATCAAACTAGGTCTTCTATCATAAGAGAAAAATTCATCAGACTAAGATTTTGCTCCGGTGCTATTGTCAGCTTTTTTTGAAGGTTTTTGTATTTCTTTGTGTCCTCTTTGAAAACGGTTGATTGAGTTTTTTGGACTAGGTCTTAGGTCATAGTGTGTAGTTATAGTCTAAGTCTAGGGTTATAAGAGTATTGGGCTTGGGGATTATGGGCTAGATCCGAAAATTAGGCCTAAAATGGGCCCTTGGCCCAAATTTTATTCTTTCCCCGTGAATGAGACTATAATACGATCCCATTTATTAATTTATCCTACTTAAGTAAAATAACTAGTAAAATAAGTCTGGCCATTAAAATAAACTATTTTTTTGGTATTTTTCAAGATTAAAAATAACTACAAAACATTAATGAAACTATTTTTTTGTAATTTTTATTTTTCTTGTAATAAAATAAAGTTAAAGAGTCAAATTAGTTGAAATGACGATATTAGGCCTAAATTAAATATTTACATGCTAAAATAAGTTAAATTTCGGGGATGGTCAAAAATCACATGTCTACATTACCACCCCAAAACCACCACAATATTTCCAAAGTCACAACTAAGTTCAAGAACCCAACCTTACAACCCATACTTACTACAACATAAAATATAAATTACGACTAAGAAAAGAAAAGAAAAACAAACTACATAAATACAAAAGTAAAAAAACAAAAATTTGAAAAAAAGGAAGAAAAATGGTAATAAGAAAGCATACCTATGGTGAGAGAATGTTATGAGAAGTGAAGAAGGGGAGGAGGAGCGTGCTTGAAACTTTGGGAAACTAGGATGGGAATTTGCAGAAGAGGGGAGATGAAGAAGATGGAAATCTTGAAGAAGAGAGGAGTTAGGGTTGGGTGGTATGTGTTTTGATTTGGGGCGTTGGGGGAATTTGGGATTGGAGAGGGAGGAGATTAGATAGGAGGGGAAGAATTAGACTAAAGAAAAATAAATTACATAAAAAATTAAAATAAAAAAATAAAACAAAACGCATCAGATTGGGCGGGAATAGTGCATTCATAGTGCAGTACGAGCACGGGTGTGCTAGTCTAGGCAGAACACTAGGCCATTTGCACGGCCACTAGCGCAGCCTGTAGCGTTGTCGCGTTTCTAGCGCATTCACATGCATCATCAGTAGCACGGTCGTGCTAGTATTTAGGAGCTGAGGTAGAACACTTGCCCATATGCGCGGCCTGTAGCGCGAGCGCGCTCCTGGGCACGATGTTTTTCTTATTTTTCACATGTTCTTACCTCTTTCGATGGACTTATCACCTACCAAGCTCACATGCATTTGTTAGTACTTCCAAAAACTCAAAACTAACTACTACTACTATTATTGGGTTACCTTCCAACCAGCACCTTAGTTAACATCATGGATCGATGATTACAACACATCAATGGGTTGCCTCCTATGTAGCGCCTGATTTAATATCACACTATGATACAGACAAGTGCATTTAAGGCTCGCTTAACCTCTGAGGTTCCGTCAGGTTGATCTCTGACACTTTCTTTGGTTCATTCATGACTACATATAGCTTCAATCGCTGCCCATTGACTCTAAATGTATGAGAGACTTTCTCTGAGGCAATCTTTGCAGCCCCTGAAGAGAATACTTTGACCACTCGAAATGGACCAGACCATCGTGACTTGAGCTTGCCTGTGAATAGCCTTAATCTTGATTTATAGAACAAGACCTTATCCCCGGGGTTGAAATGTCGCTCAACAATATTCTGGTCGTGCAACCTCTTCATTCTTTCCTTGTACAACCCAGTACTCTAAAAAACCAGATATCAGAACTCGTCAAGCTCATGCAGTTCAGTGATTCTCGTTGTGCCCGCAGCCTCAATGTCTACGTTCAACTATTTCAGTACCCACCAAGCTTTATGTTCAAGTTCCATTGGCAAGTGGCAGGCCTTCTGGAATACCAACTTATATAGTGACATACCAATTAGTGTGTCAAAAGCAGTTCTATATGCGCAGAGTGCATCATCTAGTCTTTTCAACCAATCAGTTCTTGTGGCGTTTACCGTCCTGGTCAATACACTCTTTATCTCTCTATTAGACAATTCCACCTTTCCACTGGTCTGCGGATGATATAGTGTTGCCACCTTGTGGCGTACATCATACTTCGCTAGCAATTTTTCGAAGGCTCGATTACAGAAGTGGGTGCCTCTGTCACAAATAATCGCTCTCGAGGTCCCAAAACGGGTGAATATGTTCTTCTTCAAAAACCCCACCACTACTATTGCATCATTAGTGGGAAATTCTGTAGCTTCTACCCATTTGGCACGTAATCTATAGCAACAAGTATGTACTTATTGCCAAAGGAGCTGATGAAGGTCCCACGAAGTTATTCCCCCAGACATCGAACACTTCAACCTCTTGAATCGGGTTCATGGGCATCTCATCGTTCCCGGTTCGTTGTCATTCATTGTAGCCTTTCACCCATTGATGTGCATCTTTAAACACTGTTGGCCAAAAGAAACCGGCCTCTAGCACTTTCGTGGCTATCCTGACTCCTCCAAAATGCCCTCCATACGCCAATGCGTGATATGCCTGCAAAATAGAAGATTGTTCTATCTGGGGACACACCTCCGGATCATAATGTCAATACATATTCGAAACAGATACAGTTCATCCCAATAATACATGTGACAGTCACGATAAAACTTTTTCTTTTGTACGGAGAAAAGGTCATATAGAACTATACCGCTTGCTAGGTAGTTTGCAAAGTCTGCATACTTCAAGACTCGTAGCAAGCAATGGATCATCTGGAAAGGTTTCCAGAATATCCTCAACCTCAACTGAGTTTTTGGCTCCCTCAAGTTGTGATAAATGGTGGACGACTTGGTTCTCTATGCCCTTATGGTCACGAATTTCGAGGTCGAACTCTTGCAGTAAGAGCACCCAACGAATCAAGCGCAGTTTAGACTCCTTCTTCTCAATTAACTACCTGAGAGTTGCATGATCAGTGCATACGATTACCTTAGAGCTGATCAGATATGATCTGAATTTGTCGAAAGTAAACACCACAGGTAACATCTCCTTCTCAGTCACAGTGCAGTTCTGCTGGGCTTCACTCAGCGTTCTACTGGCATAGCATATTGGATGCATTAGCTTGTCTTTCCGCTGCCCCGGCACTGCCCCCACTGCATAGTCACTGGAGTCACATTTGAGTTCGAATGGTTTCTCCCAGTGAGGGGAAACAATGATGGGTGTTGTGACCAGCCTCTTTTTTAACTCCTCAAATGCTACCCTGCAATTATCAGAAAATAAGATGAGGTGATCTTTTTCTAACAACTTACAGAGAGGGTTGGCAATTTTTTAAAAGTCTCTTATGAATCTCCGGTAGAAGCTGGCATGCCCGAGGAATCTCCTGATTTCCTTGACGGAAGTTGGAGGTGGCAGCTTCACTATTATGTCAACTTTAGCACGATCCACGTTGGTTCCTTTACTTGATACTCAATTTCCCAAGACTATGCCTTCTTATACCATGAAATGCTCCTCTCCCAATTAAGATCCAGGTTAGTCTCAATACACCATTTGAGCACACGCGTTATACTTATAAGGCACTCATCTATTGAGTTCCCCACCACTGAGAAATTATCCATAAATACCTCCATTATTTCCTCTACCATGTCAGTGAGTATGGCTATCACGCACCTTTAGAATGTGGCGGGTGCATACATAGGCCAAACGACATCCTCTAAAAAGCATAAATGCCATATGGGCAAGTGAAGGAGGCATTTTCTCTATCCTTGGGTGCAATGGAGATTTGATTGTACCCTGAGTACCCATCCAAAAACAAAAGTGAGACCTCCCTACCAATCTGTCTAGCATCTGATCAATGAAGGGAAGTGGAAGTGGTCTTTACGGGTGGCCAGATTTAACTTTCTGTAGTCCATGCAAATTCTCCAGACCGTGACGGTTCTTGTAGAGATCAACTCATTATTATCGTTTTTGACCGCCATCATGCCACCCTTCATAGGCACACATTGCACCGGGCTAACCCAGCTACTGTCAGAGATTGGGAAAATTATTCCCCCATCCAACCACTTTATTATTTCTTTCTTCACCACTTTCTTCATGTTGGGGTTCAGATTTCTTTGGTGTTCCCTGGAAGGTTTGTGTCCCTCTTCCATCATAATTTTATGCATACAATGTGCTGGGTTGATCCCCTTAATTTCTGTCATGGTTCTCCCAATGGCAGTCTTACACTCCTTGAGTACCTGCAAAAGTTATTGTGCCTGCATATCTAACAAATTAGATTAGATAATAATAGGTAATATGGAGTTAGGTCCAAGTAACTCATACCTGAGATGAGCGAGTAGTGGCTTCAATTCCAGCTTTGATGGTTCTTCAATGGATGGTTTGGCTGGAAGAGTTTCTGTGTTTTCTAAGTGCAGGGGCTCAAATTCAAAAGTTCTATCCGAGAAGCCTTTACCCTCTAAAACCAATACCCATTCCGCCAGTTCTCCCCTATTCACCTCATCTAAATTTACCAGACATGCATCAAGAGGGTCCTCAATAGTCAGCATCTCATCATCAGCTTCTATGATTACATCCACGACATCAATAAGAGAACAATTGGTGAATTCACTTGGTCTCCTCATAGATTTTTGCATATTGAATATTATCTCTTCATTGTTCAACCTCATCTTGAATTCCCTAGTATCACAATCAACGAGAGCTCTCCCAGTGGCCAAGAATGGTCTTCCCAAAATTATGGGAATCTCTTCATTCACCTTGCAATCTAGAATCACAAAATCTGTAGTGGACCAAAATCTACCTACCTGAATCAACACATCATCCGAAATACCAGAGGGTCTTTTCACGGTCGAGTCAGCCAGCTGCAACAACATAGAAGTGGTTCTATCTCTTCCAATCCCCAACCTCTTATAGGTCGCCAATGGCATGAGATTTGTGCTAGACCCCAAATCACACAGTGCTTTGGCAAAAGCAAAATTACCAATGGTACATGGAATTGTGAAACTCCCTGGATCAAACAACTTCTCAACAATTGGTCTCGTCACCACCGTACTGCAGGTCTAAGGCAGCATTATCGTGGCCAAGTCTTAGAAATTGAACTTTTCGGACATCAAGTCCTTCATCATTTTTGCATAACTAGGCATCTCCTTCAAAGCATCTATCAATGGAATATTTAACTTGATTTGTTTCAGCATCTCCAAGAATTTTGTATTGTTCCTCTTTTGGGTACTTGGCTAGCCTCTGTGGGAATGGTGCAGGGGGTCTCTTCTTCCCAATGATTTTGGTATTCTCTTTGTCAGCTACCACCTCAACTACCGGTTCCTAGGTTGTCTCAGCTTCTTTCTCAGCATCGATCTGTGTGTTTTGTTCTTCCTGGGAAGGCTGTACTGTCACCTTGGTTAGTTTCACTGACTCATGTAGCTCAATGGACACTGTTACAAGTGTCTCAGTCTGTCTGCTTTCTCGAGCCCTCTCTTGCTCCAAGTTTAAGTCTCTGCCATTATGTAGACGCACTGTCATCAGCTACTTCATGCCTTGATCTTTTGGATTTATTTGAGTGTCTGCAGGTAATGTCCTATGAGGATGATTGTTTAAAAACATTAAAATCTGGCCCGTCTGCACTTTAATATTCTTGATTGCTAGATCATATGCATCTACTCTTTCACTGATTTTTGCATTTCACCCAATAACTTGCTGCACCATTGCCTCGAGTCTAGCAAACCCATTTTATGTCGTCCACCATGTTGTAACTGAGGAGGATGATACCTCTGCTGCTGATTTTTGTTATTGTATCCATGTGGCCTTTTGATAAGGTATTATTGGGAGGTCTCATACCTCCCATGTTTCCATTGTTGAACGGTGGCTGGACTAGCCTGTACAACTGATTTGGTTGGCCCTAATTTTGACCTCCCTATCTCTGGCCTCCATAATTGGACACATAATTCAAGTCCTCAGGGTAGTGATGATGATTATTTTCTGCATTCCACTGGTTACCAATTGGCTGACTAATGCAAGATGTGCATAAGCCCCCATTGGTAGTATCTACAATGTATACCTATTGCTTCTGCCCTGACTCTTTCACCTTTTTGGTGAGTATACTCATCTGTGTCATTAATGTGGCCATGTTTTCAGCAAGAGTGTTGGATGGATCTAAAGGAACTGAGTGTACTATTGGAGTTATAGGTGCATTCTTGGTTGTCCACCCCGAATTCTTGTTGTCTTGTCAAGTAGACTCCGGCCTTCTCTCCATGTGTTTGCTAAAAAATGCTCAACCAGCTGAAGCATCAACATTACCCTTCGCACCATTTGACAAACCCATGTAAAATTGATGCCCGAATATTAGATCTAGAATACCGTGCTGAGGACATATGACCAGCATCCCTTTAAATCATTCCCATATTTCATGCAGTATCTCCATTGGTCTTTGTTTGAAACTCAAAATTTCATCAATTTGTTGAGGAGTCTTATTGGGTGGGTGGAACTTGTTCACAAATTGCTTGACTAACTCCTCCCAAGTTGTTATGGAATTAATGGGGAGTGAGTTTAGCAATTCTGGGCAGCTCCTGTCACTAATAATGGAACAATAACAGCTTGATTGCTTCTTAAGTTACGTTGGTCTACCTTTGGATTTTGCTGATTGACAGGAAATTCGTCAAGTGCTATTGAGGATCTTCGACTTGTGACCCTGAAAATAGTCCCTTGTTTTGCAACAAGTGCTGCATGTTGTTTGTAATTTGAAATAATTCAGCCTGTATCTGCGGGACTAAAATCGTTGTGGCCAAGTTCTCTATTGTGGGTTCTGCCTATTCATATGGCGCAACCTTTGGCACAAAAGTCACTGCTGGAGCTACCGGTGCAACTGGGTCTACTATGTGATCCCCTATGTCCGATTCGAATTATTCAGTTGTTTGTTGTTGTTTGTTTTTTTCCGGTTGGCCCGATTCAAGGCCTTGAAAACTTCCTCGGGATCTGATAATACTTCACTAGTTCTCGATGAGTTTCTAGGCATGCACATATACAACCAAGTCAACAAACTTGAAATTTCAATGTATTGATTGGGTATAGAGAAAATTAACTACACTAAGAATTTTTTTATTTCTTTCAATTGCAATTGATAACACCGATAATTCCGCAGCAACGACACCAAAATTTGATTACGCCCATGATATCTTATAAAAAGGACTAAGTGGATGTTGCAAATATAATCTAAGTATTTATCCCATATTCGAACCCACAAGGAATTAACCTATCAATTACTCTTGTTAGACTGAAATTCTACGTAATCAAATTCTCAAACGTTCTGAATAACAATTGAGGATGTTTCTACTAACTAAGACTGACTGTAATTTAGCAAATAAGACTAACTATGATTAAGGTGTAAACAATTAAGAGAAGGATCTAAGGTTATGATTTCCCCTATTGATGGAATTCCTTTCGGTTATGTTTCACATAGAATTGTCTTATCGTGTCTATCAATCGTGAGCACTCTTATTACCATAAATCTCTCCCGAGTAATCACAATAATTTATTAGACACACTCTCTCGAGTTACGCTAGCTGGCTTTATTTATTACAGCTCACTTTAGATTGCGCTCAAGGCTTCGTTATCCCTAATCCCGCCTTTAGACCCTCTGTTATTGATCCCTCATATACTTTGGGAGTGGTGTTGTTCAACAATTACCTAAATATGCACTCTCTCCCGAGTTATGCACATTAAATAGGCACAACTAATTTAGAATCCTATCAATTAACTACAACAAGAACGTAGTTGAACAAATATAGATTAAACTGGCAAACTTATTAACATAACAAGAAGTTCATCCTTCAATGGGTTCCATCAGAACCCTAGATTAAATATTTAGCTACTCATACTAATGTTCATCATAATAAAAGCCAAATTCATCACAAATGGTAAAAATACAAAAGGATGATGATGTTGAATTATCCTCATTGCCTCTCCTTTCCTTCAACTAAGCTATAAAAACCTTGATAATCTTCTCTTGGACGAGCTGGATCTTCTATTATTTAAGTGGATTTACTCCCAAACTTTCAAGTTTATCAATGAACTTTATTTTTTCGGAACTGGCTAGCACGGTCACGCTAATGGGCATGCTAATGAACGCGCATATATGGTCTACTATTCTGCCTCGAACTCCTCGGCTAGCGCAGTCGCGCTAGTCTGGGTCCTCATTTCAGCTCTTCTTTCTCTCTTCTTCCCATGTACTGAGTTTCTAGGGGTTTCCTTTACTTCAATTAAGATCCAATTACAATTCTAAGTCCTCATACATGCAACTCGCTCTTGCAAATCATGCAATTCACAATTAGAGCCAATTTAACATCATTTAACTATCCTATAACAGTGAAACATAGTTCAGCTGGGGCATAAACAGTCGCCAAATTACATGAATCTAGTCTATTATTATCAGTAAATTACACCAACGACCTTGAAAATGGATGATCCTGATTTTTTTTAATCTTGTTTGCCCAATGGACAGACTTTTAAAGATTAAAAATCAAAAGTGTTGCTCATGAGTAGTGGTGCAAAATAGATAAAAGAACACATTTATCCACTAATATTATCCATTAAAAAATAAGTTGGATAATAAATATTTTAAAAATAGGTCAAATATGGATAAGAACCATATTATCTACTTAGAAAATGGATAATCAATAAATTGCTAATGTGTTTAATTTTTACTTTTGTAAAACCAAATTGGGAGTTCCTCGAGCTTGGGAGACTAGGAATTCTCTTAATAGAGATCATATGCCATTGATAATATGAATATCAATATTATCTCCCGGTTAACTCATTTTTTATCCTTATTAAATATGGTTCGGGTCGGATAATTTCTCCATTTTTACATTACCCAGTTTTGACATGTCTCATATCCGGTAGACCCGCTCATTTGCCATCATACTCATAGGTCAGGCGAGGAATAACACTTGTTAAATTTGTCGTTCTACAAACGAGGTCAGAAAATTAATAGTGGTATCAAAATGTCGTATTTGTGCAAATCATTAAAATATTCATAGAGTATTAATCAACTTAAAAATAAATCTTAAACTAAAGTGAATTAGAGGAACATAAAACAAATAGTCATTGCATTTAAAGGCTAATTTTTAAAAATAAAAATAAAAATAAACATTCGCAACTTTATTATTCTGGCTAAACCCATTTTATTTGGCTAAATGTAATGAAGCTCCACCAATTCTTTTTATTGATTTAGTCGAGAAAAATACACATTTCAATAAACAAATAAATACTATATCTAAAGAAGAACTAAAAAAATCCAGAGTTGATACTTTATTATTTTGGCTAAAATGATATAAAGTTAGGATAAATATGATGTAATATTGAATTTTATTGAGAATTTTTCATAAACCACTATAGTTTAGAGCTTTGTGATTACAATTTATCTAATTATTATTCGTATACTTGTATCTAAACCAACCAAGGCGAATATAAAAATACAGAAAAATAATATGCTCTTGCTAAGGGTCGAACTCAAGACCATTGTTAACTAAGCAAACGCTCTAACCAACTGAGCTATAAGAGCTTGTTTTTTCCTCATTTCAGTTTACAATAATTAATCTCTTATTTCATGAAATTACAATAAATTCAAAAGTAGCTATGTATAGTAAATATGTTGAAACGATACCTACGAATGGTAGATACAGTATATATATTTGATTTGTCACGTAATTTTTCTGATTTTATTTCCATCTAAGAAGAATTTTCTTAAGAATAACCAAAGTTAGGTTAAATTTTGAAATTTTAATTAACTATTGAAAAATTATTCCTCATAACAGCTAATATTCTTTTTTTTTTTAACTCTCACGCACCTAAAAAAATATTCATATTTTTTATGACATCAGCGCTGAGAGAGTAAAGACAATCAAATAGCCAAGTCAGAACGTAATTAAGAATAGCCAAGTCAGAACGTAATTAAGAATATAAATAATTAATGCATACAACTAATAAGCTATGTCAAGTTTAAAGGAGTTTTTAAGTGCCCAAATAATTTTTGCTTTCTAATAAACTAGCAGTTCGGGAACACCTGGTTAATTAATTAGGCGGGCTACAAAGTTATAATGAGAAAAGAGTTAAAATTAAGCAGCCCATATGCCATTGAATGAGCAAACCTATCACAGTAAAAAGATGACGCGCACGCTTACGCGCTTATGCTTGTTGTTAGGGGAGTTCATAAAACCTCCAAAATTCGAATCAAATCGTAAATCAAACTAAATCGAGTAAAAAAATTGTTACTTTTTTGTTTGGTTTAGTTTTGATTTTGAATTTTAAAAATCGATCAAATTTGGTTTGGTTTTGGTTTTGATCAGGAAAAAACCGAACCAAACCGACTATTGAAGTAGCTATTCCAAGTTTATTATTACACACACACACACACACACACACACACACACACACACACACACATATATATATATATATATATATATATATATATATATATATATATATATATATATATATATTGTTATACAAAGTTTCAAAAAATGTATGACAAATGTTAATAGTTTGCACTTTTAATATAGTTATTTACCTTTACATTCTAGTTTGATTGGTAATTTTCTTTTGTTTAGTGTAAGAATTCATTTTGTATTAAAAATAACATATTTTTAATTGAGTCCTTAAATTATTCATCACTATTTGATTCAATTATCATCAATATATTTTGGTAAATAATAGATTTCTCAAAAGGAATGATTTGATAGTGTTACATTGAAAATATGGCCACCGAAATATATGTTTGATAGTGTATGTCTTATATTTAAGAAAAACCGACAAATAACCAAAGAAATTGAAAAACCGACATAAATTGAATCGAGAAAAACCGACTTAATTGGTTCGGTTTGGTTCTAATACTTGAAAAACCGACTTAATTGATTTGTTTTCCTTTTAGGAAAAAATCGATCCAAACCGAAGCATGAATACACCTATTTGTTGTCTATTACTCTTTTTAATTTATGTGTCGAGCCTAGATCTGGAGAATTAATTTTTTTTATTTTAATCATTAATTTAGACACATTTTTTAATTTATTAAAATATTTAAAAATAACGTAAAGAGTCTTGTAAATTATAATAATTAATGATTTAAACTAAAACATACAAAAAATCATGATAAAAAAACTTATTTAACTCTGGATATTCGAACCGTCGCATTAATTGGAGTATTAAAGGTAGGACAAAAAAAAGCATTGAAGTGAAAATAAAAGATGGACAGCCTTGATCCCAACCTTCCGCCGTTATTTCGCCGTATCTCTAAATTCTCCGCTGCCTAATTACTCAAATTAAAGGCCTTGAGTTAGTTCCTTTTATTATTTTTGTCTTCTTATAGGAAATGCCATAACCTTTTATTGCTTTAGGTGCACTTACCTATTATTTTCTCTCGTTGTAAAATGGGTGTTCTACTACATTTATTGACCCGGCTATTTAGTTGGACACCTGGAGATGACATCATGAATAAGATTTATTAAAAGAAAAGCATATTTTACTAATACTTTTCTATTTTAAATTTAAGATCTATGGTTAAAGATGGGAGAGATTATATATCTGTCCTAATACATATCTTGATGATTTATACAAGGCAGTACTTGTATGCTAAGCAACATTAACTAACAAAATCTGAGGACCGTTGATGATCAGACCTGATACACATGTTGGACTTTGCATTACACAATGATGAACCAAAGGGGCTAACTAATAAAGTAATAAATGCAACAGCATCAATCGCAGTCATCAAATCAACTACTCAGTGTCCACTTGGCTGAAGTATATTTCACGGTTTGCTCGACAAGAAGGATGTGAGCAGCCATTTAATATGGACTAACAGAATCCAATTCAATAGGAATACCTTAGGACCTCATTTAGTTCTTGTTTGGTACGAAAGATAAAAAGAATAATTAATGTAATAATTAAATATAAAATAAATTTATTTTATATTTAATTGGAATAATATTATAATATTATTAAATGGTTAATCTCGAAATAATTATTCATGAGATAACTTGTCTCTCAGTCAAACGATCACTTAAATAGTCTATACTAATTCATGTCTCACGAATGAATTTATGATCTGTAAATTGACATTGTACAATTTGTTTCTTTTACAAATTAAGTCAAATATTTTATAATTACACATAATTCATCATATTAAATTTGGTATAATAGCCTAAGAAAAATAATAAGTAATTCGTGATAATCATAATATTGTTGGCCTAAAATAGCTCATGGTAGGTAAAAATTGTACATGACACCTTATTTGATGGCTCACATTTAACTTATATTCATTTTTTAGAAAATATTTAACTTGTACCCATTTTTAAAATAACTTCAGCCTTCTTTCTCCTCCTCCATCTCTTCCTTCGTTCTTCTTCTTCTTCTCTCTTCTGTTGTTGGTGCTGCTATGTAACTTCAGTTCATGGGTTGATTGCCATAAATGTATTTATTATATTATTTAAAAATAAATTATAAATAATTACATAAGATAATAGACAATAATTTATGAATATTTCCACGTACGTAAGTTAGTAGATCATATAATTTTGTTCTTTTCACGTTTATTGTTTCCAAAATCTATAATTTAGATAATGTTGGCAATCTGATTATTTATCTAGTATGTTAATTAGAAAGCTTTTTAAAAACTTCAGCTTATATAATGTTGAATTTTTTACAAATAAACTAAATAACTTCAGCTCTAAAGCTAAAGTTGATAGTTACAAAATAAAACTTCAGCTCTAGAACTGAAGTTCGCCAGTTACAAAACAAAAGCTTCAGCTCTAGAGCTGAAATTCGCTATTTATAAAACAAAAACTTCAGCTTTAGAGCTAAAGTTCGCCAATTACAAAAATAAAAAATTTCAGCTCTAGAGCTGAAGTTCGCCAATAACAAACAAAAACTTCAGCTCTAGAATTAAAGTTCGCCAGTTACAAAAACAAACTTCAGCAATTACAAACAAAAACTTTAGCAAATAAAGAACAAAACTTCAGCTACTATGCTTAAGTTCAGCAATTACAAACAAAACTTTAGCACACTTGGTTCAGCACACTTACTACTTCAGGCCGTCTATTAGAATGCTGAAGTTTTGCGTGATTGTCTTTGCTATTTCAGCCCCGTATGCTGAAGTTATGCGAAAAAGCGGGTGCGCTTGCAATTTTTTTTGCAAAGCGGGTACAAGTTAAAACGTCACACCAAAGACAGATATAGATGCAAATGCCCCCAACAATAGTCTTAACATGGTGTGGTAATGTTCGGTTTGGGCTAAACCCACGTGATTTTTTCTAAATGCCTCACATCATTAAGAGTATCAAACTCCTTATATGTAGCTTATTTTTCTTTTCTACTATCCATGTAGGACTTCGTTCATTTACACACACAATATTCCCCATTTAATTAAGTTCCACACGTCCATCGCCATTTATGGGCTAATTTAGAGATTAACTGTGTAGATCCCACATGATTCGAATATTTACTGTCACCGAAGCCCAAAAAAAGGCTGTATATGCATCTTTGAAGCTATAGGTAAAGGTAATAAACCGGCCATAGACGGGCAAATGCACTAAGACGAGCCCTATGCCATCATCTCCATACCAGTCCCACCAAACTATTAGCATTGATATCAGTTGTTGGGTTAAAATGACCCAAAGCTACTCATAACATGATGTGATATTATTCGTTTTGAGTCAAGTCCGCATAATTTTCTCAATAAGCCTCACACCATCAATAATATAAAACTGCTTATAAGTAGCTCATTTTTCTTTTCTATTTTTCATGTGGCACTTTGTTCATATACACCCGACAAATATAAAAGAATTTGACACTCCTTATGGAAATAGCTACTGTTTTCGATGAGTACCAATGGTCGTTTGGTTGACAAATAAGTTATAACAGTATTAATTATCCCGGAATTAGTTATCCCCGGATTGTTATCTCATTATTTAATAGGAATAAATATAACACTATAATTATATACAACAACAGTCGCCCAACATAATCTCACTTAATGGGATCTGGGGTGGGTAGTATGTATGTAGATCTTATCCCTGCTCTGGGGTAGGGACGTTGTCGCCAAATAGACCCTCGAAATCCTTCCCTTCAAGAACTTCTCACATTGCTCTTGGGGAGACTCGAACTCACAACCTTTCGGTTGGAAGTGGAGGTTGCTTACCATCAGAGCAACACTATAACTATATCCGGGATAAATAATCTCGATATTAGTTATACATAATTTTAAATATTTCAATCAAATATGGAATAAACTTATCTCAAATCGGAATAATTACTCCGTTTGGTACACAATAAGTTTCCAACTTACTTTTTTATTTTGGTTCAAAATAAGTGTTAGTTATGTAATTAAGAAAAAATTTAATTTGTGTTTGCAAAATAACCTCAATGTATATAACCCTAAAAAAAAAATTTTACTTCTCATATTAAATATTTAATTAGAGATAACTTAGTTATATTAAATATTTTTGTATATAATATAATATTTTTTAAATAAATATATTAAAAATAAATTGAACACTTATTACAAATCGGAGATAGTAGTCTTTATCCCTAGAGCCCCGCGAGAACACTTGATATATTACTAAAGTCTTTTGTTTAACTTGGCTATTGACGTAATCTGTGAGAGTCTATATCTATATTGCAGACATAAACACCAGTGGAGCCGTCATCCGCTGACACCTTTGCCTCTTCCATTGATTGCTTTTCTTTGGTTCGTCTCTTTAAAAGTTGCTATTGGCTATTGATGGCAAAATTTATTTCAGTGCTATACCTATGTTCGATATCTCCCACGCACCCTTTCGCGACAGCAATATCCCCCATTGCCCACATACTATATATACCCTTGAATTTCCACTCTTCTTTCCACACAAAACTCACATTTAATTTCTCGCACAGTGTCTGCAGTAAAATCTCTTCTTTTTTCTTTGTCCATTTTATTGATCAATATATACTTCCAGAATGCAGTACCAAGAATCAGAGTCATCGTGGGGAAATCGACACAAGACAAAGGGAAGGCGACGATCGTCTTCGGACTCGTTGGAAAGGGTGGTGAGTCTGGCTTCAGGAAGTGCAGTGGTGATATTCAGCTCGAGCTCATGTTGCATGTGCCATGCAATAAAAAGGCTGTTTTGTGATTTGGGAGTGAGCCCAACGGTATACGAGCTGGACCAAGAACCTAAAGGGAAAGAGATGGAGAGAGCACTGTCAAAGCTTCTGGGCAACTCACCTGCAGTTCCGGTTGTTTTCGTCGGTGGAAAACTAATTGGAGCAATGGATAGAGTTATGGCCTCTCATATTAATGGCTCTCTTGTCCCACTTCTCAGAGAAGCTGGTGCTCTCTGGCTTTAATTCCAATATCATTTCTTTTTTCATCTCATGATATTTATAATATTTATTTATATATTTGGAAATTAAGTCTTTAAATTTTAATTAATTTTCTATTTTACCTTAATAGCACATATTTAAGTTCTTAGAAAATGTGATAACAAGTTTAAGATAACGAGTTTCAAGACATTCTTGGACGGGAAGCCTCGGAACAACCATAAAGTTGTTTATGTGAGATTTATAAATTACAAGTCAGAGTCGTGAAAATAGTCATATCTATATCATAATTTTTTGGGTTGTGGCTTTTCCCCGAAGCTTGCGTGAACGCGGAATGCCTAGCACACCGGATGCATTTATTTTTTAAAGACATTCATGTATGCGCCGAAAGTCTCTATAAACTGTGCAAACGGATGTAGGGCTGCTTATAGGACGGATTGGACAGTTTACTCCTAATAATTTGGCTTATCTGTTATCGACTTTTAGATATATTAATTTGCTAGCCACCCGATAAGATATAGGCGGATTAACATCAGTTTAGCTCTTATTGGGCGATTATCGGGCGAATTATCGGCCTAATTCAATCTATACTGCACATGACGCAATTTACCAAATTTAGCGAGGGTCCAAAATTTGCTTCGCTGTGCTTCGAATATATGTTGATGTTGATCAAAGAATGGGATTTCTTGGTCTTGTTTTATAACTGCTCCAATTTTCTTTAGATGTCTCTAATTTCTAAACAATCCAAGAATACCTGTCGAAATGTGTGCGAACTTATTTTTTCTATATGCAAGCAAACTTGGAGATGTATGTTTTAAATCCAATTTAACAGCAGATTCTACTCGTTATACTATCTCTTGTTTGATAAGTTTTGGTACTTCCTCTGCAGCTACCGGAGGTGGTAAGAATACGTGAAGCAATCAAGTAAATTATTTTTTATTTGATAGGATTAAAAAGAATACGTGAAACAAGCAATTAAAATTTGTCTAATAGTAAATTAATAATAGTGGATCAAGATAGAGTAATGGAAGTGGAAGAAGAATTTTCGATTATTTTTTATATATTATTTTTAATGGATTAACGGATTATCCATTAAGAAAAGTAAATATTCTACCCCCAAATCGATAAGCAGTTAACAAAAAAAATCAATCCATTCCCTCTCTGTTGAACCGTTAACCCGATACCAATAAGCCATTAGCCTTCGGTTTTGGTTCGATTTTCGATTTCGGTTCGATTTTGAACACCCCTAACCGGACTGAGTACTAAAAGAAGCTTGGTGAGAGCAAGGAATTCCTCCATTTCTGTATTTCATTTATTTAATGAGCTTTTATTGCTAGTACTCCTTTTGGTTCACAATACGTGACCAATTTTTTTTTTATTTTGGTTCAAAAATATCCATTTATATAATCAAGAAAGAATTCAATTTTTTTACAAGATTATCTTTATGTACATATCTTAACTAATTTTCTTACTCATTATATTAAATATTTAATTAGGGGTAGTTTAGTCATATTAAATATTTTTGTATAAAATTTAATATTTTATTAATAAGTATACCAAAAATAAATTGGTCACTTATTATGAACGGAGAAAGTATTTAATAGGTTAGGCACATAAAGTTAGAAATATATATGTGGTAATATACCTAATAGTATCAGGGCAATCTGGTTGGCCTAATGGCATGAGCATACATTAATTATTTCACGACCAACCATTTTTTCTTTTCTGTAGGGATGAAATTAAGAATCATTAAATCGACATATTAATTTGCATATTCCAGGGAATGTTTGGTGTCCTGATAAAGAAGAACAATACGCATTAAATAGGAGTAGAAGCATAAATGCAAGTGCGTCTCTATACCTTATACTAGAGGGTAGAGTGGAAGCATTAATGCCTAGTCGAAATTCCCAATATATATGGGAGAAATTTTACCTCTCCGTATACGTTCTATTTATTATAAATTAAAATTATTTTAAAATATTATTTTTATAGCTATCTTTTATATTTATAATAAAATTAAGTATTTATGATATATAATCTTATTAAGGTATAAAATATGCAATTTATATTTTTCTTCTCTCTTTCTTTCAATTAACTTATGATTCTTTTTCAGAATTTTCCTTCTTTCTCTCTTTCTCTTTTCCTTCTCCCTCTTTTCGAGCAAAATACCTGCTTTCTAATCGTGAATTCTCAGACCGAATCCTCTAGGATTACTGCAATTAAAAATACTTCAAAACTGTTGGAAGAAAGAGGGGAAATACTGACCTTTCTTCAAAATCAGATTCCTCCATAGCAAAGAGGATTGGTCGCTCTGAGACTAAGGTCACAAGAGGAGCAAAAATTATGTCGGAATAATCCGAGTAGAGCATGGGTACTGTAACATAAACAACGGATGATGTATTCTATATGAATCCGACGAACTTTCTTCTATTCTTGGCCGAAAAATTCCATCTCCAACGAACTTTCTTCTCTTCTTTGCTATTTAGTCTACAATGATATAAATACATCGTATTCTGTACAAGTTTATTCAACCACATTGTATTTTTATATAAATATACTTTTTGCATGTATTTATGTATTCTAGGTCTGTATTTTTTCAATATAGCTTATTATACATGTATTCATGCATATTGTACATACAGTATGCATGAATACAACATATAAATATTGAAATACCCTTAATACAAATATTGAAATACAACAAACAGTGAGTATATTTAACCCCCTATCTTTAGGCAATTTTTGCTACTCTATTCATGAATACAGTAGTGCAAAAACATCAAATACACTACCGTAACAAATAAATAGGAATGTCACGACCCATATTTTCCACCTTCGGGAGTTGTGATCGCGCCTACTAGTGAAAGCTAGGCAAGCCAACTTTTTGAACAATTTACCTTTTCTCTATTTAATCCTTTCACAATTAATAGCCAACATTAGATAAAACGACAGAATTTATAAGTGGAAGACTGTAATAATATTTTAATAAAGATACTAACGCTAATCCATAAATGAACTACCCTAGGCTGGTATCAAAAATCTAAAGACTGTCTAAGAATTCTACAGATAAAAGTTCGAAACGTTTATTACAATACTGTTTCTGAAGTACGTAAAATAAATAAAATAAAAGGGACAGGAGAAGACGTCAAGGCTTGCGGACGCCTGCAGGACTACCTCAGAGTCTTCGAATGGACTGAAGGCAGACACCCAAGTTAAGGTCCAAAAGTTATTGCGCCGGGATCTACACACAGTACAGATCAGTGTAGTATTAGCACAACTGACCCCATGTGCTAGTAAGTACCTAGCCTAACCTCGGTGAAGTGCTGACGAGGCTAGGACCAGACTACCAAATAAACATGTGCAGTTAAATCATATACATCGGAAAATAGAAGTAGGAATGTACAATTAAGGATGGGAAGGGAAAACATGTTGCGGGGAACCATCAGTTAAAAATAGAAGGACAACAAGTAAATATAAGGGAACGCATATTTCAATTATCAACAAGAATCAGAAAACAGACAAGTGCACGGCATCACTCTTTGTGCTACCATAAGAATCAATATAAATTGAAGGGCATCACACTTCGTGCTTTTACTCTAGTCCTCACCATAATATCAATATAATCGGCATGGAATTGTACATTTGCACGACATCACCCTTCGTGCTTTACACTCTTCCTCACAAGTATCATATACAACATCACTCTTCGTGCTTTAATACTCTCTCACCAAAACAATACACGGCATCACCCTTCGTGCTTTAACAATCTTCCTCACCCAAATAACAAACACAAGCAATAGGGGCAAGGAAATAAATGAAATAATAAAATTCCAGGAAAGGAATAATAGTACAACAATAAAATCCCGGCAAGGGAATAATATAATAATTCTCTTCTTTTTTTCACTTTTACTTCACAACTTACTTTACAACTTGAGTCAATGCTCTATAAGGTTGAATTGCCAATTATACTTCCATAATTCAATATACAACTTGAGCCAATGCTCTATGATACTCAAATACCACAATTACTCCCATAAACTTAGCTAAACAATCGAAATCATCACAAAAAGACATGAACAATACAAATGGAGTCATAATAATCATAATGTAAGGCTCAGAGGCATGCTTGACTCTAATGTATAGATACTTGTCACCATGCCTATACGTCGTGCTCAACAAATAACACAAAGAAAATAGGACATAACTCCTAATCTCTCAAGCTAAGGTTAGACCAAACACTTACCTCAATGTCATGAACACAATTCATGCCTCAACTATTGCTTTGCCTCTTGATTCCACCACCAATTTGCTCGTATCTAGTTACAAGTTACTTAATTATATCAACAAATACTAAACGAATCAATTCCAATGCATGAAAATAGGTTTTCTAGAGTTTTTCCCAAAAATTCAAAAAACGACCCGGCCCCACTTGGTCCAAAGCAAAAATTCAGAGAAAAAAAACCCGAGTACGCATTTACCCCAGAGCCCAGATATAATTGGTTTTGAAATCCGAACTCAATTTAAGGTCTAAATCCCCAAATTTCAATATTCTTAGGTTTTACCCAAAATTCCCAACTCCACCATGAAAACCCTAGATTCTAGGATGAAATCTTGTAAAAAGAAGTTAAAGAGTGAAAGAAATAAGTTAAAAATAACTTATTAGTGTTTTGGAGAAGAAAGATTGTTTGAAAAATCGCCTATTATGTTTTTAAGGTTTTGAAAAATGAAAAATAACTGAAAGTCCCGTTTAAATATACCCCATCTCAGACCCTCTCCGCGGACCGCACAAAAAGGACAGCGGTCGTGGAGCTCCACCGCGGACCGCATGAAATGGAGTGCGGCCGCACATGGAAGCCTTGCCCACCGTAGACCACATAATTCCCTCTGCAGCTGCGAAGTCCCCATTGCCGCCACAAGAAACCACCTTGGACCGCATAGTTGGGTTCTGAGACCTACAACTTCTCTGAACCTCCAACAGCTGTGTTCTAAGTCAAAAATATCCCAAAACCTATCCGAAACTGACTCGAGACCTCGTGACTCCAAAAAACATATGCATACTAACTCAAAAACATCATATGAACCTACTCATGCGATCATATCATCAAAATAACATCAACCATTATGAATTAAACATCAAATTTATTTAATTACTCAAGAATATCAATAATGTTTATTTTCTCAAATGAAGGTCCGATTTATTCTACACGGGCTTTGGTTCTTACCAAACTTCATGGGCTCAACATAAATAACTTATAAGACCTGCACCTGGCTCCAAAACCATAATACAGACTTGATACCATCAAATTCAAACATATTTCATTTCCAAAAACTCATATATATATTCCAGGAAATAATTTTTCTTTTAAAATTCATTTCTCGGGTTTGGGACCTCGTCGATTCCGAGTATACGCCCAAGTCCCGTATTTTCTTACTGACCCTCCCAGAATGTTAAATCACTGGTCTGGGTCCGTTTATCTAAAATATTGACCGAATTAAACTTAAATTTATTTCTAAAAGAAAGGTTTATCATTTTTACATGATACCTTTCTAGATACACGCCCGGACTACACATGAAAATCGAGATAAGACAAAAAAAGAAGTTTTAAGGCCTCGGGACACTAAATTTACTTGCAACATAGGTGATAACCTTTTGGGTCATCACATTCTCCACCTCTGAAACAACCGTTTGTCCTCGAATGAACATAAGAATGAAGTAAATGAGTTAGGAAAAAATGGGGATAACGGCTCTACATATCGGACTCAGACTCCCAGATTGATGCCTTAGCAGGCTGGCCTCTCCACTGAACACGAACAGAAGGCAAACTCTTCGATCTCAACTGACAAACTTGCCAGTCAAGAATAACTACCGGCTCCTCCTCATAGGACAAGTCCTTGTCCAACTGGACAGTGCTGAAATCTAACACGTCGGATGGATCGTCGTGATACTTCCGAAGCATGGACACATGAAGCATTAGATGCACGACTGATAAGCTCGGTGGTAACACAAGTCTGTAAGCCACCTCTCCAACTCGATCAAGAATCTCAAACATGCTAAAGAACCTAGGGTAAGCTTTCCCTTCTTCCCAAATCTCATCACGCCTTCATAGGCGACACCCGAAACAATACCCACTCACCGACCATGAATGCCAAATCTCGAACCTTACGGTCGGTAGAACTCTTTTGCCTGGACTGAGCTATACGAAGCCTATCCTGAATGATCCTTACCTTGTCCAAGGCATCCTGTACTATATCCGTACCCGATAATCGAGCCTCTACCGAATCAAACCATCCAGCAGGCGATTGACACCGCCTACCGTATAAGGCCTCATAAGGAGCCATCTGGATACTCGACTGGTAGATGTTGTTGTAGGAAAACTTTGCTAAAGGCAAAAGTTAATCCCACGAGCCTCCAAAGTCAATGATACAAGCTAGGAGAATATCCTCCAAAATCTGAATAGTTCGCTCGGACTGCACGTGCGTCTAAGGATGAAATGATGTGCTCAACTCAACCCATGTGCCTAACTCTCGCTGAATTTCTCTCCAGAAATGTGAGGTAATGGCGTACCTCGGTCCAAAATGATAGACATAGGTACACCATGAAGACGAACAATCTCTCAGAAGAATAAGAAATTGCCACAACAATGAAATGTGCTGACTTAGTCTGCCTATCATCAATAACCCACATTGCATCGAACTTCCTTTGAGTTTGTGGGAGTCCAACAACGAAGTCCATAGTGATACGCTCCCACTTCCACTCAGGAATATCAATCTTTTGAAACAAACCACTAGGCCTCTAATGCTCGTACTTAACCTACTGACAATTGAAACACCAAGCCACATGTGCAACAATGTCCTTCTTCATTCACCTATACCAATAATGTTGCTGAAAATCTTGATACATCTTAGTGTCACCCAGATGAATAGAGTACCGGGAACTATGGGCCTCATCTAGAATCAACTCTCAAAGCCAGTCCATATTAGGCACACAAACTCGACTGTGCAGCCTCGAAACCCCATCATGTCCTAAGTTAACCAGCTTGGCTCCTCCCTGTTGCACCGTGTCTCTAAGGACACACAAACGAGGATCATCATACTGTCGATCTCGGATACGCTCCAATAAAGAAGAACGGGCAACTATGCAAGCTAACACACGGCTAGTCTCAAAAACATCCAACCTCATGAACTGATTGGCCAAAGCCTGAACTTCCAAATCAAGCGATCTCTTGATAACTAGGGATTACGATGCATTTTACACTCCCTCTTACTTTAGTTTCGATTAAAAATGTGTACAAAAGAGTCACAAAGGATTACATATTTTACGTGTTTACAGGGTTTGGTCAAGAAGGTGATAATTAGTCAACATCAGCTCAAAAAAGGAGTAAAACATGCACAAATACCAAGAACAAGTCCAGCACAATGTAACAGGTCCACTGTGGCTGCATTCCATTTAATATGGTCCACAGTGATGAGGTTCAGAGAGGAGCCTATTTCAGAAAATCAAGCATTGCGGTCGCACAACATTTCATGTAGACCTCACTGGACTCACCGCGACCACACTTGATATTATGCGGTCCCCAAAGGAAGCCACCGCAACCGCAGTGCATTTTTTCGACCCTCGGTCACCAAGTTCAGAAAGCAGAGTTTGTAGTCAAGAGGCTTCATTGTGGCCACACTCAATTTTGTGCAGTCTGCACTACCCCAGTAGGGGTTTTTTTGTCCAAAACATTTGGCCGAGTATATATAGTTTCTTTTCCCATTTTTAGGTTATCAGTTGGAATTTAATGCTCAGATGTGCTCGTGAACAATGTTCCTTACCTATTTTGAGTAATTTTAGAGTAGTTTTATCAATGAATTTTCAAGTATTAGTTTGTAATTAAATATTGTGGGATTCTCTTCATCTATTTATCAGTTTTATTCTACTATTATGAGTAGCTAGACCCATTAGCTAGGGTTTTGGCTCAACCCTAGTGTGGGTATTTAATTGGTCTTGTGTTCTAAGGCTTGAATGTTTATGAATGTTTGATATATGGAGTAATTATGGTTTTAATATTGAATTAGTGGTTGCAAACACTAATTTGAGCCTATTTGACTTGATTTCTTCTTGAGAAAGAGAACTTAAGTCTAGGAAAATTAGTCCAACAAGGAATTGAGGCGTATTCAAGAGATTAATAGACCCAATTAAAGGTTTAAACCTAGAGATAGTAATACCCGACTTGAACCTAAATTGCTTGCACAAATTATCATACCCAATTAGTCTTGAGAAAGTCAATTATGGTAAAATCACTCAAACTACCGAGAGGCATAGAGTGAGAAGTATCGTGCATTGGTTATATCTTAAGCCCCAACATGACAACCTAGCTTTAGGCTCGATGACCGGTCAAGTATCCACCTAGGAGAAAGACACTTCCCTATTGCATTTTTAACTATTTAGACAACCTTTCAAGTATTTCACTCTTAGCTTAATTTAACATCTTATTAGCATAATCATAGAAGTAATAAAAAGACCAACTATGATTAGAAGTGCCATTAGGACAATTACACATCTCTAATTTAGATAAAACCTCAATTCCCATTTCTTGCTTCCAATGGAAATCGATCCCGGCCTTCTCAGGTAAAAGCTGCTTCGGCCACTCTTGCTACTTTATAGTAGTGCAGGGTTGGCTCCGATCACTTTTTGGTGCCATTTTCGGGGAGCATGGTGTTGGTCATCTATCTAAATAGTTTTGTGTATTGTTCTTCTTTCCTTCTGCCTTACAAATTTGTGTGTGTCACAACTTCAGATAGAAAATAGTAGTAAACAACAATGACCCTCTTGGAAATGTGATTGCAGGGGAGGAGGTAGATGATAACGCAAATGATGAGGTGCCTCTTGTACCTTAAGGAAAATGGGAGAGTCCTCCAGGCCAATGCCAATGATAATATTCCAGAACCTCCTCCACCACCTCCAAGAGTGGCTCCTCGAGTGCCTCCCAACAAAGACTATGCTAGTGCAATTGTCCCACCCCAGCCGGGCGAGAAAATTTTAAATTACTAATGTGATGCTGACATTGTTGGAGCAGCGATGGTATTTCACGGGTGCTCCAACTCAAAATGCTTACAAACATCTCTGAGGTTTCGTGGATTTCTGTTTGGGGAGCAAGCAAATTAATGTGTCAGAGGATGCACTTCGGTTGAGACTATTCCCTTTCTCACTTAGAGGGAATGCATTGGATTGGCTTGAGCGACTTCCTAACCATTCCATCACTACTTGGTATGAGTTGGCGGATAAGTTCATTGCAAAGTTTTTCTCACTGAGGCACATGGAAGCACTAATGGATGAGATCTTTGCTTTCAAGCAGGAGAACACTGAACCATTACATGAGATTTGGGAGAGATATAGAACCATGGTAAAAGAATTCCCCAACAATGATATGACTGAGGCAATGATACAACATACTTTCTACCGGGGTATCAACAGAACAAATCAATGCATAGTGAACCAACTTGTTGGGGGTAATTTCATGAAGCTATCTCATGATGAGGCTCGTGACATTCTTGACAAGATGGCTGACACATCATGTGCTTGGCAAAGTAGAGTCAATGTGCCACATGGTGACCCCATAGTCACTCACATGTACAAAGAGCTACATGATCATGGGCAAAATATAGTAGAGCTGACAACAACAATGAAGCAGCTAGCAAAGGCACAACTGCAACAGGTTCAAAATCCATGCCAAGTAAATGCCATGGAGGGTGTCAACATGCTAGTAAACAAAAGAAGACAAAGAGGTCAATATAACAAAGGGAGTTTGGATCAATTTGATAATGATTGTGGTGGATTCCAAGATTATAGTTATGATGTGCAGAATGAAGAAGTGCAATATGTGATCAATTATCAGAACCAAGGGGGAAATTCTTCTAACCAACAACGGAGACCCCAAGGCAATTGGGGTAGTCAACACCAACAAGGGAATAGTAATTAGGGAAACAACAACCCAAACTCCAAATGGGGTAATTAGAACAATAATCAGAATAATCAGTGTAATTGGAATGACAACAATAAAAACTGGGGTGGTAACAACAATCAGGGAGTTTGGAATAATGGCAATCAAGGAAATCGGGGAAAAGGCTTCAAAGTCCCCCAATTATCAACAACCGAACAATCCACCCCCATTTCTACACCAAGGTCCTAGTTCTTCCAACAATGAAATGGGGAGAATTAAAATTATGTTTGAACAAATGATGAAAAACAAACTCTGATGCTCATTGGCTTCCCACAATACTTCAATCAGAAACTTGGAGGTTCAATTAGGATAAATCTTAAAATTATTGAACACTGGCCCTAAGGGGTCTCTACCACGTGATATGGTAGTAAACCCAAAGGGTGGGAACAATCATGTTATGGAGGTAACTACAAGAAGTGGATGAGGCGGTGATGTGAATGCCTCTAATCAAAAAGAAATTTTGAGTGATGAAGTTGAGTTGCAAGAAGATAAGATTTCTTTGGTGGTTCAAAATGTGATTGATGAGAATGTGAATAAAAAAGTAAGAATTGATATCCAATATCCCAAGGTAGAGACTCAGTATGACATGAACCCATATAGGAACACGTAATACACATGCCAGAAATGGTTGTGCCTAAAGCCAAGGCCACCTCCACCTTATCCTCAAAGGCTCCTGAAGCAGAAAAATAAGAATCAGTTTAAAAAGTTTATTTACATAATGAAGGGCTTATCCATTAATGTGCCTTTGGCGGAGGCTCTAGAACAAATGTCGGGCTATGCTAAATTTATGAAGGACTTAGTGACAAGAAAAGATCCATGGATTGAGAAACTATCAAGAAGACCCACCAAGTTAGTGCAATTGTGCACTCAATGTCCCGGAAGCTAGAGGATCCTGGTGCTTTCACCATTTCTTGCACCATTAGGAGTGAAGACTTTGCTAAAGCTCTATGTGATTTGGGGGTAAGTATCAACTTGATGCCTTGTTCAGTTTTTAAGACTTTGGTGTTGGGAAACCGAAGCCAACTCCCATGAGATTGCAAATGGTGGATAGAACTATGAAGAGACCATTAGGTATTATTGATGATGTTCTTGTCTGGGTGAACAAATTTATCTTGCCAGCGAATTTTGTGATCTTGGATTGTGAGGTAGATTATGAGGTTTCAATCATATTGGGAAGACCTTTCCTTGCTATTAGAAAAGCCTTAGTTGATATGGAAGCAGGGGAAGTCACCTTCCGGGCGGGTGATGAGAAAGTGGTCTTTCATGTGTACAAGTCAATGAAGTAGCCCAACAGTTGTGAGGCGCGCTCGTTTGTGGACCTTGTAATAGTAGTAATAGTTGATGGTACCAATACAATGATCAATGTAGAGGACCCTCTAGAGGCCATGTTGTTGAATCTTGATGAAGGACGTGTAGAGTGCGTTAATGCTATACATGGAATTGGATCTTATTCTTATTAGCCTAGGAAACTCTCTTTGTATCTTGACAATAGGAAGACTCCTCAACAAAGCCTTCAATCGAGGAACCTCCGATGTTGTAGTTGAAGTCGTTGCCTCCATACCTCAGGTATGAGTTCTTAGGCCGTAATTCAACTTTAACAATTATTCTTTCCTCTTGTCTTACTAATATGCAGGTTGATGCCACATTGGCAGTGCTTCAAAAGTGGAAGAAGGTAATTGGATGGACCTTAGTTGATATTCAGGAGATAAGCCCGGCATTTTGTATGCACAAATTATTCTAGACGATGATGCAAAGCCCTTTCTAGAACATCAAAGGAGGTTGAACGAGGCAATGCACAAAGTGATGAAAAAGAAGGTGATCAAGTGGTTGGATGCCGGGGTTGTGAACCCTATCTCTGATAGCTCTTGAACTTCGTCGGTGCAATGTTTGCCGAAGAAGGGTGGCATGACCGTGGTTGCAAATTCACAAAATGAGTTGATTCCTACTAGGACCGTCATTGGGTGGAGGGTATGCATGTACTACCGCAAATTGAATAAAGTGACATGCAAGGATCACTTTCCTTTGCCTTTTCTTGCTCAGATGCTAGATCGGCTTGCTTGGCATGCCTTCTACTGTTTATTGGATGGGTATTCTGGATATTACCAAATCTTAATTGCATCAGAAGATCAAGAAAATACGACATTCACTTGTCCATATGACACCTTTACTTTTTCTAGGATGCCTTTTGGGTTTTGTAATGCACGTGCTACATTCCAGCGGTGTATGATGGCTATTTCCACCGATATAATAGAAGATATTTTGGAGGTGTTCGTGGATGACTTTAGTGTTGTGGGTGATTCGTTTGATGAATGTTTGAAAAATCTTTGTAGAGTGTTGGCTCGATGTAAAGAAACCAATCTTGTTCTTAATGGGGAGAAATGCCACTTCATGGTGGAAGAGGGCATAGTTCTTGGGCATAAAATTTCAAAGAATGGTATAGAGGTGGACAAAGCAAAAATTGATGTGATTTCATGGCTCCCTCCCGTACCTCTATCAAAGGAGTTTGAAGTTTTGAAGTTTTCTTGGGCATGTGGCGTTCTACCGACGATTTATCAAAGACTTTTCAAAGGTAGTGAATCCCCTATGCAAGCTATTGAAAAAGATGCCAAGTTCATGTTTGATGAGAGATGTATACAAGCCTTTGAACTTCTCAAGCACAAGTTGACCACCACTCATATTATCACCGTACCCAATTGAAGCTTGCCTTTTGAGCTCATGTGTGATGCGAGCGATGTTGCGGATGGGACAGTTTTGGGTCCACGAGTGAATAAAATGTTTCATCCGGTGTACTACATGAGCAAGACAATGAATGATGCTCAAGTTAACTACACGATGATTTAGAAAGAGCTTTTTGCTATTGTGTTTGCAATGGAGAAATTTTAGTCGTGCCTCATGGGTGCCAGGGTCATAGTTCAAACCGATTCATGCTTCACTCTGATACTTGATGACAAAGAAGGGTTCCAAAGCTACATTGATGCGATGGTTCTTGTTACATTAAGAGTTTGCTTTGGAAATTGTGGACCGGAAGGTTAGTGAAAACCATGTGGCGGACCACTTGTCCTACTTGGAGGAGGAGGGGAGGCCTCGTTATGGCCTAGAGATTAATGATTTCCTGAGGAACAACTCCTTTCTGTGTCGGTGAATGTTATGTTGTGGTTTGCAGATGTTGCTAATTTTATTGTGACTGGTGTAATCCCGTGTAAGCTCTATTCTAACCAACGAAAGAAGCTCAAACGGGATAGTTTGGACTTATATTGGGATGCACCATAGTTGTTCAATATTGGCACGGATGGTGTGATCCGAAGGTGTGTCCTGGAGGAGGAACAATTGAGTATCTTAGAGGATTATCATTCCTCTCCCTATGGTGGCCATCATGGCGGGGCGAGGATGGCTTCCAAAGTTCTTAGTTGTGGGTTTTTCTAGCAAACTTTGTACAAAGATACAAGTGAACTTGTGAATAGGAGCGATGAATGTCAAAGAACGGGTGGAATTTTGAAGAAAGATGAGATGCCTCTCAATACCATTCTTGAAGTTGATATTTTAAATGTATGAGACATTGATTTTGTGGGGACCGTTTGTTAGCTCGTGTAGGAACACATACATTTTTGTGGCGGTTAGCTATGTTTCAAAGTGGGTTGAAGTAGTGGCTTTACCAAACAATGAGGCTTGGAGTGTTGTTGTGTTTTACAAGAAAAGCATGTTTACAAGGTTTGACACTTCTCATGCAATCATAAGTGATGAGGGGTCTCATTTTTTAAATAGAGCTTTTGACACTTTGCTTGAAAAGTATGGTGCCAATCACGAAGTTTCTACTCCTTATCATCCTCAGCCGAGTAGCCAAGTTGAAGTCTCAAACAGGGAAATCAAGAGTATATTATCAAAGACAATCAATGCAAATAGGACCAATTGGTCAAAGAAGTTGGATGATGCTCTATGGGCTTATATGACTGCTTACAAGACTCTGATTGGTATGTCTCCGTATCGGTTGTTGTTTGGGAAGCCTTGCCATCTACTGATTGAGTTAGAGCACAAGGCCATGTAGGCTTTGAGAAAGCTAAATCTTGAATGGGATGTGACAGCAAATCTTCATGTGGAGCAGCTCAATGAACTTGATGAGTTCCGATTCTATGCCTACTCTAGTTCGTCCTTGTACCAGGATAAGACGAAGTACCTTCATGATAAATATGCTCGTGGAAAGGAGTTCAAAGTGGGTGATTTGGTTCTCTTGTTCAATTCTCGGTTACGTCAGTTTCTGTGAAAGCTTAAGTCAAAATGGAGTGGACCTTTTGAAGTGATGCTTGTGTCTCCGTTTGGTGCACTTGACTTGAAGAACAAAAATGTGGAGGTTTTCAGAGATAATGGGTACAGGGTAAAGCACTACATGGAAAAGATTGATGATAGCCACTTGGTGGCACTACCCCATCTAAAGATTTGATAGTAACCTGCATCGTACTGCAACGTTAAAAATTAGGCGTTTCTTGGGAGGTAACCCATGTGTATTGCTTTTTGTTTTTCTTTGATTCTCTTCTTAGTGTATGATTTATTTTTGGAATGACTGGTTGTGAGATGTTTTAGGATTGTTTTGATGAAGTGCAGGATCAAGTTTGAAAAAAATGATCACTCTCTGAAGTTTGCAATGCGGACCACACTTTATTTTGTGCGGCCGCAAAGGCCTTAGTGCGGGGGCATTAAATGAAGGCCGCATAGTTGATTGATACAAAATGAGGAGTCTTTGAAGTTTGCCACCACAGCAACAATTTATTTTGTTCGGTCCACGGTGGACCACTACAGCCGCATTGCATTTCTTGCAGTCCGTTGTGGGCTTCTCCTTAGTGCCATTGGTTTCTGGGCACCGCGGACCGTAATGCTATTTTGTGCGGTCCGTGGTGGGTAAGTGAGATGGGCCTGGGGTCCTTTTCCTATAAATAAGACGAGGCCCTCAGTTAGAACTTTTCAACCATATGCTCTCAAAAGCTTAAAAATTTCATCACTCATTCTCGCGTGAGTTTAACTGTTAAGGCTCGTTAATCAAGTTTGCATCTCACATCTTGTAACTTTAATTCTTTCTTAGTTGTTTAATTTTATTATTTTCTTCTAACTTTCATTTTTCTTAGCTTTTCTTCCTGTTTTTTTTTTCATTTTTGTATCATAGGTTTGTTTAATCATGTGTACATTAGGCCTAGTTAGTTAAAAACAATGATTCAACACTTAGAGAATCAATAATAGATGAAAATTTTGACTAAAAATGTAAAGCAAAACTTGAACCATAGGTTGGTATTACTGTTGGGTACTCACTGCAAATCGCAGTGGATTTTGTGTGCAGTCTGTGGTGCCTCTGTGTAGTACTCAATGCTATTATATGCAGACCGCGGTATTAATTTTTGAAAGTTGAGAACTGAGGACCGTGGCAGCAATGGATTTTGTGCGGTCCGCGATGCCTCAATGCGGACCGCAATGCATTTTATGCAACCCGTGGTAGCATCTTTTCGTTCGCACTTCATTTTGCGCGGTCCGCGGTCTGAAACTTCTGAATGTCTATAATTTTTCTGCAATGCTTCACTGACTCTGCTGTTGCTAACAGGCATAGACTGTATTCTCTTACAGATAATGGTGAAATCACGAGGCGAAAGTGATAAACAATAAGGAAAAGGAGAGTCCTCCCGTGATAGGGGATGTGGCATGATAAGATTGACCACGCAAGCCCGGCAAAACATCAAAAACACTAGGAGGCTCATCAAGGCTGCTGTAGACATATTGATAGATCCGAGGGTGAAAATGAGTCTTCCTGGGAGTCATCTGACTCAGACTCCATGCTAGAGTATGTTCTTGACTGGCTAGAGAGGAACAGATTGATGTATACACCTCCAACCTCTCCTACTGCCCAAGCATCAATGCGCATATCTTCTGAGTTATCTCAGGGCTCAGTTGTAGGCAATGACAATGAATATTCCACCCCACCTACAACTTCACTATACGGGCAGGGGCCAATAGAAGAAGAAGGAGAAGAAGTAGGAGGGGTAAGCCCCAAATGGGAGGAGTAGACAGAACTAGGAACTCGGAGGCATGTCAAGATAGATTTGTAAGTGAGGTGGCCTACCACAAATTCAAAGAATGGTGGCCCGAGAGGAAGTTGATACCTGAGTGAAAGTTCATTATAGATGCCTCTTGCATCACAACCCCAATATGCTGAGTAGTTGAGAGCGAGAGCTGGTTGGGACTATTTTATAAGTCATGTGGAGGATGCCAATGAGCACTTGGTGAAGTAGTTTTACACAAATGTTGGCCACATCAAAAGGGCACCATAGTGCAGAACTTGAAGGTAAAATTTGATGGCAAAATAATAAATGATTATTTGGGCTTCCCGGAGGAGGATTGGTCACTGTACTTAGAAAATGTGGCATTAGGTGAGGCTGCTCGACCTTGGTTGGCAGAGTACTTGGCAATCCCAGGTACCACCCCAGATTGGTTGACTGCGGGAGTGAAGATTCTGAGGAGGATACTGAACTTTGAAGCTAAGTGTGCAAAATATTTATGTGCAGCATGCTAGACCCCACCACTCATGACAACTCATTTACTATTCCTTGGGCTATATTGATGGCTTCGATCATGGTGGGGTACCCGAGCAACATCTAGAATTTGATGTCCTGAGTAATTACACGAGTGGTGAACGAAGGTGATAGATCCTATCTCTTCCCTAACTTCCTGACCATGTAATGTGAGGACTTAGATGTGAAGAAGCAAAAATTCGATGTGAAAGTGAAAGCGAAGACACTGTTCTCCTAGTATAGCACCAAGGGTCCCAACAACCCCAAGGACCCTAAGGGCAAAGCCACTACTTCAACTGGCCAATCTGAAGAGCTAGTAGTAGTAATGGCTCCTACTTATCATCCTTCCACCACAACAGATATAGCCCCACTACTTCTACAGCTACAGAGATTCCATCATCCACTGTATATCCATTCACTACCCACCACCTGATCCAGACCCTCGAGTATCAACCATTAGATGCAGACAACCATTTCAAAGTTGTGTGTACTATCTACTTTAGTGGTAGCCCAGTCAGCACCTCCTCTACCACACATCCCAAAGTCCAAGGAGGACACTCTCAAAGAGCCTTTGGATAATGATAAGAAGCTATTAGAGAACTAAAAAGTGATCATGGACGCTATTTATTCGCATAGAAAAGCATTAAAAGGATCTTGCTAGGGAGGTAAAGAAAATGATAAAGACTCGTGTTTCCAAGAAGTCGGTGAAGGAGCTAAGGGTGGATATAGAGTGGTTGAAGGAGAATCACTTACCTCTGGATTTTTTATTATATGACCCGGCTCCAGCAACCCAGCCGCATCCAGAGCAGAAGTCACAGAGGCCACCCAAGAGGAAGAGGGTGATTCCCCGTAGTGACGACGCTGTCATAGAGTTGGAGAACCTATAGGTAGGTTCCTCCAACTAGCCCCAGATTCCAGTACAGGCCCAAGACTCAGTCCAGGTCCAGGTCCCAGTGGATACAGAGATCACAGGGAGACAGTCACAGGCTCTCGAGCAGACAGAGGACCTAGGGACCCAGACTTAGGATCCTATGCAGACAGAGGGCCAATATGGAGTTTCTTTTTCCTCTCTTTCGTATTTTGTGCTTATTTTGATTAGTAAGCATTGAGGACAATGTTAACTTTCATTTGAGGGTGTAGCCCTATTTAGATTGCTGTATATATGATAATGTCTTTTTCTTTTCTTTATGCTTTATATTTACCTTTGGTATGCATATAATTTATCATTTTATTGTACTTTTTATGCTTTTTACTTTTGGTGTGTATATAAAGTTACGTTCTTATGAATATATTCATTCTCTTATTGTATATTTGACTAATTTCCCTCTTGTATATATTCATTATATTTTTCGCATTTTTCCTTTCATAGCTTCTTATTTTATTTTCGTAGCTTCTTGTTTTGAGTTTTTGCGTGCAATAAGCCTTTGCTTTTCTTAATGTCACGGTTCTTTTCGAAGGTGGAATTTATGTGAATCGGGTGGCTATTCCCATGATGGATGGCAGGTTTTGAGCTTGTTTTGTTTTTGCTTTTTAGTACCTAGTTGGTAAGGGTGACCCAAGCAAAGCTTTACTTGGGCCTAATACATTTGCCTTTGATCCTGTGGTCAAAAATAAATTTTTGCTTATAAGATGATGAACGTCGTGACCTTGAGACTCTTGTGTTGGCCGATAATCATAAAATGGTTTTTCCTGACCATTGTGTTGTTCAAATCTTAGTTAAGATTGTTGTGGGCCCCAAATCTGTTTCTTTAGCAATCCCATAGCTTGTATGGTGAGAATTTGAATTGCAACTCCAAGTTCCGAGCCATTAGTCTATAACTTGCCTTGAATATTTGTCTAGGCAAAATTCTAAGTGTAATTTGACTTGAGATGTGATGATAGGCTCTCCTTGATCTGAATGATATCTAGAAAACTTTCATAGCCTACCAACGATAATATCCCTAGTCAACCATTTGAGCCTTAGACCTTTTGCTTTGAAATATCACAATAAAAGCCTTTACCCGTTCTAATTTTCCCTTAGCACAAGGAAAAAGCATAAGTTTTGGGGGGGGGGGGAGACGATGCATACAACAAAGTAGTAAAAGGTACAAAATAAAGAAAAAGAAAGAAAATAAAAAATACAAAAAGAATGATCAATGTAGAAAACAATAAAAGGATACAATAAAAGTAAAAAGATGAAAGGTGTGGAAGGTTGAGAAGCGAGAAAACTTTTTGACATGAACAAGAAAGAGTGTTAGTCTGTCTGTCTAACCCTTAGAAAGAAGCAAATGACTTAAAAGTCAAGTGAATGTGTGCCAAATGAAACAAATGAAGTGCTAAAGTGGAGATGGAACTTACTTATACCAAATATTTCCTACCCCAATGAAATGTCTTCACTATATCTCCATAAAAGCCCTATACGATCTTGAGTTTAATGAAGCTTACATTAGTGGTGACTCACATCAGGAGAAAACTTATGGTACTTAGAGCCAGACTTGTGAATTTTCTTTGAGAGAGATGAGTGTATCTCCATTATCCTCATTCTGAGTGCTACAATCCTAAAGGTAAGGTATTCTTAGGGAGAATTGAGGATGTGTGAGTTGGGTTTCACAATCACCAAAATAATAAAAAGAGCTCTTGTGTCGCACTAAATCCGCGGTGTTCAAAAAAGTGAATGATTGTTACTGATTCATTTGAATTAAGGGCAATTTTTAGTCCCAATTGATGCTAAATGAGGTCACTTTAGGTCAGCTGAATTTTCTTGGACTTACTCTTAAGGGGTAGGTCTTATTTTGTTTGCTTGAGGACAAACAAAAGCTTAAGTTTGGGGGAGTTGATAATTAGGGATTATGATGCATTTTACACTCCTTCACACTTGAGTTTTGATTAAAAATGTGTACAAAATAGTCCAAAAGGCTTGCATATTGTACTTGTTTGCAGGGTTTGGTCAAGAAGGTGACAATTAATCAACATCAGCTCAAAAAGGAGTGAAACATACACAAGTACAAAGAACAAGTCTAAGCACAGTACAACAAGTTGCTTGCGGCCGCACTCTATTTAGTGCGGTCTACAGTGATGAGGTTTCAAAGAGGTGCCTATTTTAGAAAATCAAGCATTGCATCCGCATATCATTTCATGCAGACCACACTGGACTCACTGCAACCGCACTCGATATTGTGTGGTACGCAAAGAATCCGTTCATAGAGTTGAAGATTTGGAGCTTAATGCCAATGCAGTATACGATACTATTTTGTGTGGACCACAACAGAAGCTACCGTGGCCGCGCTGCATTTTTTGCGGCCCGCGGTGGCAAAGTTCAAAGACCAAAGTTTGTATTCAAGAAGCCTCAGTGCGGCCACACTCAATTTTGTGCGATCCGCACTACTCCCGCATGGGTATTTTTTTCCAAAAATTTGGCCTAGTATAAATAGTTTTTTTTTTCCATTTTTAGGTTATCGGTTGGAATTTAACGCTCATCTGCGCTTGTGAACAATGTTCCTTACCTATTTTGAATAATTTTAGAGTAGTTTATCATTGAATCTTCATGTATTAGTTTGTCATTAAATATTATGGGATTCTCTTCATCTATTTATAGATTTATTCTATTATCATGAATAGCTAGACCATTGGCTAGGGTTGTGGCTCAACCCCAGTGTGGGTATTTGATGAGACTTATGTTTTAAGGCTTGATTGTTCATGTACGTTTGGTATTTCGACTACTTTATGGTTTCAATGTTGAATTAGTGATTGCAAACACTAATTGGTGCCTATTTGACTTGGGTTATTCTAAAGAAAGAGAACTTGAGTCTAGGAAAATTAGTCCAATAAGGAATTGGGACATATTCAAGAGATTTATAGCCCCAGTTAAAGAGTTAAACCTACAGATAATAATACCCAACTTGAACCTAAATTGCTTGCACATATTATCATACCCAATTGGTCTTGAGAAAGTCAATTAGGGTAAAATCACTTAAAATACCGAGAGTTATAGAGTGAGAAGTATCGTGCATTGATTATATCGTAAGCCCCAACATTACAACCTAGCTTTAGACTCGAGAACCCGTCAAGTATTTACCTAGGAGAAAGTCACTTCCCTAGTGTCTTTTTAACTATTTAGACAACCTTTCAGATATTTCACCCTTAGCTTAATTTAGTGTCTTATTGGAATAATTTTAGAAGTCATCAAAAGACCAACTATGATTAGAAGTGCAATTAGGAGCAATAACACATCTCTAATTTAGACAGAAACTCAATTCCCATTTCTAGCTTCCTATGGAAATCGATCCTGCCCTTCTCGGGTAAAAGTTTCTTCGACCACTATTGCTATTTTGTAGTAGTGCAGGGTTGGCTCCGATCATATCTCAATGACCAGAATATACGCAAGACTACCCATACTGGCTGACTTCCTACTCAAAGCATCAGCCATCACATTGGCCTTCTCTGGGTGATATAAAATGTTGATATAATAGTCTTTCAATAGCTCCAACCACCTCTACTACCCCAATTTAGCTTCTTCTGCTTGAACAAGTACTGCAGACTCCTATGATTCGTGAACACCTCACATGCCACACCATGCAGATAATTCCTCCAAATGTTCAATGAACGAACAATGGCTTCTAACTCCAAATCATGGATCAAATAGTTCTTCTCATGAATCTTCAACTGACGCGAAGCATAAGAAATAACCTTGCCATCCTGCATAAGCAACGCACTAAGTCTAATACGAGATGCATCACAATAAACTGTATTTGGCCCTGAACCTGTAGGAAAAATAAATACTCGTGTCGTAGTCAAAGTTTTCTTGAGCTTCTAAAAGCTCATGTCACACTCGTCCGACCACCTGAACTGGGCACCCTTCTGGGTCAACCTGGTCATTGGGGCTGCAATAGATGAAAACCCCTCCATAAACCGACGATAATAGCCTACCAATCCCAAAAAACTCTATATCTCAGTAGCAGATGCTGGTCTAGGCTAGTTCTCGACTACCTCAATCTTCTTCGAATCTACCTGAATACCCCCTTCTGATACACCTAAGAATGCAATTGAACTCAACTAGAACTCACACTTAGAAAATATAGCATACAATTAACTATCTCTCAAAGTCTAAAGAACCACTCTCAGATGTTGCTCGTGCTCCTCCCGGCTGTAGGAATAGATCAAAATATCATCAATGAAGACTATCACAAATAAATCCAAGTAGGGTCTGAACACTCTGTTCATCAAATCCATAGCTGTTGGGGAATTTGTCAGCACGAATGACATCACCAAGAACTCATAATGCCTGTACCGAGTGCGGAAAGTTGTCTTAGGGACATCGGATGCCCTAATTCTCAACTGATGGTAGCTAGATCTCAAATCAATCTTCAAAAATACCTTGACACCCTGAAGCTGATCAAACAAATCATCAATCCTCGGCAATGGATACTTATTCTTGATTGTAACCTTGTTCAACTACCGGTAATCTATACACATTCTCATCGATTCGTCCTCCTTCTTAACAAACAACACTGGTGCACCCCAAGGCGGGACACTAGGTCTAATAAAGCCTTTTTCAAGCAAGTGTTGCAACTAATCCTTCAACTCTTTCAACTCAGGCGGGGCCATATGATACGGCAGAATAGAAATAGGCTGAGTGCCTGGAGCCAAATCAATGCTGAAGTCAATATCCTTGTTGGGTGGCATACCCGACAGGTCTGAAGGAAATACTGAGGAAAATCACAAACAATAGGCATATAATCGGTAGAACGAACCTCGGCACTAGAATCACGAGTGTATGCTAAATAGGCCAAACACCCCTTCTCGACCATACACCGAGCCTTCATATATGAGATAACACTATGGGTAGAATAACCATGAGTCCCTTTTCACTCTAAATGAGGTAAACCCGGCAAGGCTAAAGTTACAGTCTTGGCATGACAGTCCAAGATAGCATGATAAGGCGATAACCAGTCCATCACCAATATGACATCAAAATCAACCATGTCCAAAAGTAACAAATCTGCATGAGTCTCAAGACCCCTGATCACAACTATTAAAGAGCGATGGATATGATCTACCATAATAGAATCACCCACCGGTATAGACACATATACAAGAGCACTCAATGAATCACTAGGCATGACCAGACACGACGCAAAATAAGATGACACATAGGCGTATGTAGATCTTGGATCAAATGGAACTGATGTATCTCTACTACAAACCAGAACAATACTTGGGTTAGCTACATCGGAAGCCTAAGCCTTGGTTCTGGCTAGAAGAGCATAACATTAGGGCTGGGCCCTACCACCCTGAACTACAACTCTGGGACGGCCTACTGCTGGCTGCCCTCCACCTCTAGTGGCCTGAGCTCCACCTCTAATACCTATATCTCCACCTCTAGCACCTCTACCTCCACCTCTAGCTGGCTGAGCGGGCTGTGGAACACTTGGTGCTTGAACCATGGCACGGGAACCCTGATGCTGAGAGCTGCTTGGTGCTCCAGGGAAAAATCTAGCAATGTGACCCATCTCACCACAAGTATAACAAGCCCTCATCTTCTGAGACTTCTAACCATGAAGACCTGAACGACCACCCCAAAAACTCTGGAGTGGCGGTGCACTAATAGGAGCTGGTGGTGCACTATAGGACTGCTGATCATAATAGTGTATGTGAGAACCACCACCACTTGAAGCACCGTGAGAAACCTGAAGTACTGACTGAAAACGCCTAGGAGAATAACCTCTACCATACAAATCCCTACCCCTAGATGAGGTACCACTGGATCTGTCTGAATGATGAGGCCTCTTGTCAGACCCCTTACCACCTCTCTTCGATAGGACCATGTGAACTCTCCTAACCACATTGACTGCCTCCTGAAAAGAAATCTCACTCCTCGTCTTCTTGTTCATCTGAAGTCGAATAGGCTGAATGATCCCCTCAATAAACCTCCTCTCTCTCTCTCTCTCAGTGAAGAGTACTCTCTCTCTCTCTCTCTCTCTCTCTCTCTCTCTCTTAGTGGGGGAGTATAAGTAGAGCATGATGGGACAACTCGTTAAACTTGGTTTCGCACTCAGTAACAATCATAGAACCATGCTGAAGATGCTCAAACTGCCTTTGATAGATTTCTCACTGAGTGACACGAAGAAACTTCTCTAGAAATAGCTGCAAAAATTGCTACCAAGTCAAGCGAAAAGTAGCAAAGTTGGCCCCATTGGTCGCCACTATCCTCATGTTCCTGAGAACCTCATGACAACTGTCTAAATAATCTCGGGGATCCTAAGAAGATGCATCTCTGAAAGTGATAGTGAAGAGTTTGGTGAACATGTCCAATCTCCATAAGGTATCGGTAGACATAGATGCTCCATCACCAATCTGAGCTATCACACCCGGCTGAACTCCTCCAACTGGAAGAGCTGCTGGAGGCTAAAATCGGGGAACCATCTGCTATGGAGTGCATGTAACAGGAATCTAGGCTCCTTCTCTAGCCTGAGAGACGGATGGTGCTACGGGAAGCAAGCCCACCTGGGCGACACTCTCCATAAGGCCCACTAGACGGACCAGAGCATCCTGAAGTGCTGGGGTAGCAAGGAACCCCTCTAGGACCTATGCTGGGCCCACCAGAGCTGCCTGTGACGGAACCTCATAATCAAACTCAACCCGAGGCTTCGCCGCTGGTGCTACTGCTCTAGGAAGAGCGCTACCCCTACCTCGGCCTCTAGCACGGCCTCGGCCTCACCCTCTACCCCTCTTGGGAGCTTCTGCTGGAGGCTCGGGCTGCTGATCAGTGGATGATGAAGTGCGTGTTCTCAGCATCTGCGAAAGAATAGTGTAGAAATTCAATTAGCATTGAGAAACCAAACCGCACGACAAGAAAGAATAGATGTGAAGTTATTCCTAACTCTGTAGCCTTTGGGGATAAATATAGACATCTTCGTATCGATCCCTCAGACTCTACTAAGCTTGTCTGTGAACTGTGAGACCTATGTAACCTAGAGTTCTAATGCCAAATTGTCACGATCCGAATTTTTCACACTCGGAGTCATGATGGCACCTACTAGTGAAAGCTAGGCAAGCCAACCTTTTGAACAATTTACCTTTTCCCCATTTAATCTTTTAACTATTAGTAGCCAACATTAGATAAAATATTGAAATTTATAAGCGGAAGACTGTAATAATATTTTAATAAAGATACCAACGCCAATCCATACATGCACTACCCAAGACTGGTGTCACAAATCCACAGACTGTCTAAGAATTATATGGATAAATGTCTGAAAAATTTATTACAATACTGTTTCAGAAGTACGTAAAAGAAACAAAATAAAAGGGATAGAAGAAGACGCCAAGGCCTGCGGACGCTTCCATAACTATCTCAGAATCTCCGAATGGAATGAAGGCAGCAACCCAAGTTAAGGTGCAAAAGCTGTTGCGCCGGGATCTGCACATAGTGTAGAGTGTAGTATCATCACAACCAATCCCATATGCTGGTAAGTGCCTAGCATAACCTCGATAAGGTAATGACCAGGCTAGGACCAGACAACCAAATAAACATGTGCAGTTAAATCATATACAACACAAAATAGAAGCAGAAATGTACAATTAAGGATAGGAGGGGGAAACATGCTGCGAGGAACCATCAGTTAAAAATAGGACAACAAGTAAATATAAAGGACCCCATATCTCAGTTATCAACAAGAATGATAAATCAGATAAGTGCACGACATTTCCCTTTGTGCTTTTACCCTCGTCCTCACTATGAGAATCAATATAAAATGTACGGCATCACCCTTTGTGGTTTTAATCTCGTCCTCACCATAATATCAATATAATCAGCACAAAATTGTACATCATGTGGTACGACATCACCCTTTGTGCTTTACACTATTCCTCAAAAATATCATACACGACAGCACTCTTCGTGCTTTAACACTCTCTTACTAAAATAATACATGACATCACCATTCGTTCTTTTACACTCTTCTTCACACATACAACAAACACTAGCAATAAGGGCAAGGAAATAAATAAAATCACAATAAGATCCCGGCAAGGGAACAATAGTACAATAATTAAATCCTCGCAAGGGAACAATATTATAATTCTCTTCTATTATTACTTTTACTTCACAACTTGAGCCAATGCTCTATAAGATTCAATTGGCAATTATACTTCGAAAATTCGTTAAGCAACTTGAGTCAATGCTCTATAATACTCAAATACAACAATTACACCACAAACTTTGCTCAACAATCGAAATCATCACAAAAGGGCATGAAATACAAACAGAGTCATAATAATCATAATGTAAGACTCACGGGCATGTTTGACTCCAACATATAGATACTCGTCACTATGCCTATGCGTCGTACTCAACAAATAACACATATCAAACAAGACAAAACTCCTAATCCCTCAAGCTAAGGTTAGACCAAACACTTACCTCGATGCCAGGAACACGATTCAAGCCTCAACTGCCGCTTTACCTCTTGATTCCACTACTAATTCTCTTGTATCTAGCCACAAGTTACTTAATTATATCAATAAATGCTAAATAAATCAATTCCTATGCATGAAAATAGAATTTCTAGAGTTTTTCCCAAAAAGTCAAAATCGACCCCGGGCTCGCTTGGTCCAAACCCAAAATTCGGACCAAAATCCGACTACCCATTCACCCCTGAGCCCGGATATATAATTGGTTTTGGAATCCAATCTCAATTTGAGGTCCAAATTCCCAAATTTCAATATTCTTAGGTTTTACCAAAATTCCTACTTCCACCATGAAAACCCTAGATTCTAGGATGAAATCTTATAAAATGAAGTTAAAGAGAAAGAAATAAGTTTAAAAAATCACTTATTAGTGTTTTGGGGAAGAAAGATTATTTAAAACATTACTTCTTATGTTTTTAGGATCTTGAAAAATAAAAAATAACTGAAAGTCCCATTCAAATATACCCCTTTTAGACCGTTTCCACGAAACGCACAAAAAAGACTGCGTCTGTGGAGCTCCACCGTGGACCATATAAAATCGAGCGCGACCGCACAGGGAAGCCTTGCCCTACCGCTGACCGCATAATTCCCTTAGCAATCATGAAGTCCCCACCGCAGCTGCAAGAAACCACCGGGGATCGCACAGTCGGATTCAGAGATGTGCAACTTCTGAACCTGCAACTGCTATGTTCTAAGTCAAAAACATCCCAAAACCTATCTGGAACTCACTCGAGCCTTCGGGACTTCAAACCAAATATGCATACTAACTCAAAAACATTATATGGACCTACTCGTGCGATCGCATCATTAAAATAACATCAACCACTGTGAATTAAACCTCAAATTCATTTAATTACTCAAGAATATAACACTACAAAAAAACTGGAATTAGCTATGGACGTCGTCGTTAATCTGTCGCTAAAATTCTCTAACTAGCAGAATTTTTTGATAATCTATTGCTAATCTGCCACTAAATGAGATTAGCGACGGATTTTTGTGTTTAGTTACAGAATTTGTCCGTCGCTAAAATATAGTTTTTTTAGTAGTGATCTATAATCTCGATTTAATCAAATTAAGGTCCGATTTATACTAAACGGATTCTGATTCTGACCAAACTTCATGAGCTCAACTGAAATATCATGTAAGACCTGTACCAAGCTCCAGAACCATAATACGGGCCCTATACTATCAAATTCAAACATATTTCATAAAACTCATATATATTCCAGGAAATAATTTTTCATTTAAAATTTATTCTCGAGTTTGGGTCCTCGGAATTCGATTCCGAGCATACACTCAAATCTCATATTTTCTTACGGATCCTCCGAGACCGTCAAATCGCAGGACCGAGTTTGTTTATCTAAAATATTTACCAAATCCAACTTAAATTCATTTTTAAAAGCAAGACTTATCATTGATTTCACATGATAGCTTTCCGGATACACGCCCGGACTATACACGCAAATCGAGATATAACAAAAAGAAAGGTTTTAAGGCCTGGGGACACTAAATTTACTTGCAATACAGGTGATAATCTTTTGGGTCATCACAAGGAAATAGTCATGTATATGGTATAGCTTTAGAAAATTAATATCTACTAAACAATAATAGCTTCACAGAGTTGGATTTTGTTTTCCTAGAACAAATAGATATGTTATACTAGTGTATTTACGGGCATTTAAGGAAAAGAGAAAGTGGGTGCATATATATATAATTTTCTTAGATCTCATGATTTTCTATTAAATACTGAAAATTTAAAAGTTTCTATATCTCGTACTCTCTTAAATGAGTTACACCTTTGATCTGTTTCAAATTACTTTCTTCATTTCAATTTACATAACAATGTTTGATTGCGTATACATAAATTTTAGAAAAGAAACACACACATCTGAAACATATAGTCTAAAAAAGCCATACAACAACAAAAACAAAACCAATATAAACCAATCTTATAAACCATCTCATTCAAAATAAAATAAAAATTTAAATTTAAATTGTTTCTATATGTAAGGATATGTCATTCTTTGTTTTTTCTTTTTTTCTTCTCTTTTTTGTGAAGATTATTTGTTGTCTCCTTTTCCCTCAGTATGGAAGTAACATGGTGTACATGCACTACACCATAGTGCCTTCACACTATTCTACTGTTGGATTTACACAGCAGATTAGAAGTGTCAATGAATATTTAAAAACTAATTAAATTATTCGAATCGTACCGTATCAAAATTATTTTTAGGTTTTTTTTAATAAAATTGTAGTTTTTTTATATAAATATATAACCGTATCGATAATTATGATAGATTATTTATTTTGTAAAAGAAATCGAATATCGAACCGTACCAAATAAATTTAAATGTAGAATATATATACATACATACACACACACACACACACACACACACACACATATATATATATATATTAAGTTTAAAAATAATAAAATATTAAATTTTTTCTTTGGCTTTGAAATTATGAAAGTTTTTACAAGTCAACAAGTAACTAAACTCAAAATCTCAATTCCCAAACCTATTACGCTACTCTTAACACTAAATTATTTCCAGCAAATTTACTAGCAAGATACAAAGAGGGTGTTTGGATTGACTTATAAAAAGTGGCTTTTAAACTAAAAGCCATAAGTTGGTAATACTCAACTTTTGGTTTTTGGCTTGTTTTTATACTGTTTATGCCTAAAAGTAAGTGTTTTTAAGCTCTTTTTATCATTGTCAAACACCATACAAACTAAAAAAGTGCTTAAAAGCCAATAAGCACTTAAAATAAGCCAATCCAACCACCCTCAAAGTATACTAGCGATTATGAATAGCACATTACAATGTGTTGAATATGTTTCTTTTCGTGTATCTTTTTGAATATTTAATCTTTACGTTGGCAATACTCAACTTTTTGTTTTTGGCTTGTTTTTACACTTTTTATGCCTAAAAGTAAGTGTTTTTAAGCTCTTTTTATTATTGTCAAACACCACACAAACTAAAAAAGTGCTTAAAAGTCAATAAGCACTTAAAATAAGCCAATCCAATCACCCTCAAAGTATACTAGCGATTATGAATAGCAAACTACAATGTATTGAATATGTTTCTTTTCGTGTATCTTTTTGAATATTTAATCTTTAAGTAGGCAATACTCAACTTTTGAATTTTGGCTTGTTTTTATACTTTTTATGCCTAAAAGTAAGTGTTTTTAAGCTCTTTTTATCATTGTCAAACACCACACAAACTAATAAAGTGCTTAAAAGCCAATAAGCACTTAAAATAAGCCAATCCAACCACGCTCAAAGTATACTAGTGATTATGAATAGCAAACTACAATGTAAACTTTACTACCATTATTGTGCATTGTTTGTTTATTACCCTCATATCCCATTTTTTTGTTACATAATATATACCAAACAAGATATTTGCTGATTTTCCATCCAAAATTAACACTAGACAATTAAGGCAAAATCCGAAACTTAATAAAGAGACACCAAAAATAACGCCTATCATTATGGTTGATAATTAATGTTTGATTTTCTACCATTTAAATTGTAAATCAAGTAAGGTAACATATGTAATGCTCAAAATATCTCCTGTAAACTAAATTTGGCAGTGTTAATCACTCCATATGAATTCTATATATACAAACAAACGTAAAAGTAGATTTTTCTCGAATATATTAATCACTCCAAATCATAAAACCAAAAAATCGTTGAAGAGACCAGGAGTGGCTTTAATGAAATGATGTTTCTTTTATGTTACTTGTCATATTTTTATTTACACGTATTTTATAAAAAATATTAATAATAAATGTTATTTGATTAATTTACTCTTTGATCTTTCAGCGCATCAATCTCTCCACTGAATATTATTCTTTATTGCGAAGAGTGAAATTGAAGAAATTCATTAATATTTTCGTTGTTTTCTAAAATGACAAGAATATATTGGAAAAATTATTTTCGACAAACATATAAAATAGATGGACAGGCGGAAGTATAGTTCTATTCCTAAATAGTGAATTTATGTAGATAATTGTAGTTAAATGTAGTTAATGTTATACGAAGTATTTCCAGAGAGTTTTAAAAATGTAGCCAAATGTAGTTAAATGTAGTTAATGTTATATGAAATGTTTCCAAAGAGTTTTAAAAATGTAGACAATTGTAGTTAAATGTAGTTAATATTTTATGAAGTATTTCCAGAGAGTTTTAAAAATGTAGATAATTGTAGTTAAATGTTGTTAATGTTATATGAAGTATTTCCAGAGAGTTTTAAAAATGTAGACAATTGTAGTTAAATGTAGTTAAATGTAGTTAAGGTTATATGAAGTGTTTCTAGTGAATTTTTAAAATGTAGTCAAATGTAGGTAAATGTAGTTCATAATAGATAAAGACAAAAGGTTGTAGATAAAGACAAAACATTGTAGTTCATATTCATGAGATAAAGACATCGTTATCTCCAACTATATTTCTATCAACAACCTCCTGAACAAAGACAGCCTTTTACAAACAAAATCCTAACGTAAACCCATACAACAGGTCCGTTAACTTCCACAGTGATGCGAAACTTCATAACAAAAATTATTATAGAATTAAGTATATTATGGTGAATTAGATATTATACATGTATGTTATGTAGTTTCACCAAGGGACTGTAATATTGTAGAAGTCTCGTCATCAGTTTATGCTTGGCGTGATACCAAAAATACATTTCTATACAAATGAATGAAAGGATTAATAGATATTTAAAAGGCTACCACAAAGAAATAAAATCTCAAAGGTCAAAATAATGGTGTAATTCATAAAATAGAATTTGTTGATGTTGTGGTTGATTGTGCTCTCGATCCGTACGATTTTCTTGCGTTTGTTCCGGTGGTTGAGGGCGCCGGCGGCATTGTTTGCAGCTGAGCTCATGATAGATCAAAGATGCCGGGCTCATATTTTTGACACCTGCTACGAACTTGCTGATCTGAAGGAGGTCATCGAACCAGTTGACTAGTTTCTGTTCTATTACATTGTTTCTAGCACCTTTGTTCAGGGGCTTTGCCGCTTTGGTTAGAGATGTTTTTTCTGGTGTTTACTCTTTGGGGAGGAAAAATGGAAGCAGCAGATGGTTGATTATAAACGAAGTGGCCTAGAGTTCATGCTCTATAATTTATTTATGGGATTTTTACCTATATATCACATATAGCAAATCTTATTTTGTTCCACAAATCAAACCTCTAATTAATAGTTTGAAAAGATTTTGTTCCACAAATCAAGCAAATAATTAATGAATTGATCATTAACCTTAAATATAATTTTGGTACATAAATTGAAAGGTGGTATACTTAAATGTAATAAACACAAACCTTAAACATGAGTGGTTATAAGGTTTGATATATGGGATGTATATGTAAAAATCCCTTTTGAATATTTAGTCTTCTACAGATTTTATTTTTGAGTCACATCTTGGTTAATATTTTTTCACTAGTGTGATTTATATTTTTTTTTTATCTTTGCTTTGTTTCTTTTATGGTGCGGTAGAATAGTTAATATATCTATACCGTAGCCATTTTTCATGTTTTTATAATTCGTTTATTTTTTAAACGGTAAGAATATATAGATAGTTTTGCTAAGTCCTATAAAAGTATATATGTTATTGCATTCTGCTTCTATTAGTAACTTTTACATGATATTAAGAAAATACCTAAAATTAACCCAACCGTACTGATACCGAAAAAAAACCCCGACATGATTGGGACGATTTCGAAAAGTCAATTTTGGTTATACATTATTGAATAACCGAAAAGCTGGTATAATATAAATTTTATAAAATACCCAATCGAACTAGCATTTGGACAAAGATATGGTTGAAACATAAAATTATTACATTGTTGAGGGATAAACAAATTTGATTTTCTCATGTGTACAGGGAAGGGAATGCTGTGACAGATAGCCTAGCAGGGCATTAAGTAATCGATATGAATCGCTTTACAAAGCTCTTTCTTTCCCTAAAAGGAGAAAAGAGTGGAGTAAGGGAAGCGAAAGACACTGTACCGACTGAAAGGTACATAGTTGGAAAGAAGAATTTTTGAAGTTGTATTGAAAAATAATTTTTAAATTGAAGTTGTGTCTAAAAAAATTATCAAATTTCATGAACTTAAAAATTTTCAAAAAAAAAAAAAAAAGTAGCCAAAATCCTATGTCGAATCGAGAGATAAATACTAACTTGCAATGCAGAAAATCATGTGAGCATCAATTTTGATCAGTAAATTCTTTTTTTACTGATAGAGCACAGATGGAGGGTTGTTCTAGCAAATGGAATTTGTTTGTAGTGCTTAACATAATTTAGCGTGGAATAGTATCTTCACAACGAGACAAATCACATAAGAAACTAATGAAAAATTACTGAGAAAAGATATGTCACAAGTTCAGTTACAATAAAGAGAAAAGTCGAAACTATTAATCTTTGCTAACTTATAATTAAGTCGTTTCCTCTTTTTCCACTCTAGGCATATGAGAGCTGAATTCCAAGCCAACTTGTTTTTATACAAGCAATTACATCCATAGGAAAAACAAATGTAATATAGTACATGTTAGCATTGGCATGATCAAGAGTTCGTTGTTGTTTAGCAGTGTATTTCGTGTTACTATATATACCTCAACCTTCGGTTTTGCAACTGAAGGTTATCCTACTTTCTAGCACCTTCACTTTCTTGAGCAGCTCATCTATGGTAACAGAAGCATCCTAACCAGAAAAAGGGAAAATTAAAAATAGTTGAAGTAGGGCAAGTGACATAGTCTGCATAAAGTTAAAAGGAAAACAAAAACATATCAATTTTACCTTTAATCTGCTCCTTAAACTCTCTTCTTCTTGTTGCCAATGTCTTCTTTCTTGTATAAGCATGAGAGCTAAATTGTCATGATTGTTGTCCAGGTCTGATATCCTCTTTTCTGCTGCCTTAATCTGATATTATATGTGATTAGACTAGTATGCTCATTTTCCTAACACCAAATACCACAATTATCACTTACTTTGCCTTGTAGAGTCCTATTCCTGTCTCTTTCATACTGCAAATCGCGCAATACTTGTTGTAAACTGCAGGAACAACTCAGGTGATCCACACGACTATTTTCCATATATTTTTTTAAGCAAAGAGTACCAATATTGAGAATCTACTGACCTATTCTTAGTACTCTGATTCTCTTCTTTCAAGTTGGACACAGTATCTTCCATCTGTTTTCAATGAAAATGAGAAAAGAGAGAAATTTATTAATATGGAAATCCTAATGAATGTCGACTAATGGTACTGGTCAATTGATCAGCCATTACAAAGTAATTCATCAAATGAATTAAATAAAGTTGTTGTCATATGCCAGGAGGTCACGGGGTTCGAGTTGCGGAAACAATGTCTTACAAAAATGCAAGGTAAGACTGTATACAGAAGAGCCTTGTGGTCCGGCCCTTCCCGGACCTCGAGCTTAGTGAATCAGGCTGACCTTTTTTGGGAGTTGAACATGGAATTGAAAATAAAGGCTCAATAACGAATTAGTCGAAAACAAAGGCAATGTAACACTGGTTAGGGATATGGAAAGAATGAGAGAATTTAGTGAACAAGAAAAGAATGACAATGGCTTGTCTATTTATAATTTACCTTCACAACTGAAATTCCTGGAGTTTGACCAGTTTGCTTATTTGATATACGCGCTTGCTGAGTTTCTCCAGACATAGTCTGATTTCTCGCTTGTGTTGAGGAATGAACTGGTCCCTTCTTGTGTTTTTCTCCGGTGGATCTCGATTTAGATTTATCATTAATAGGTTGTGTGGCCGTTGGAGGAAAACCGGGAACAGGACTTGCTGTTAGCACAAGTGTTCGTTTCTTTCTCAGGAGAGACGCTGTTCTTCACATTGCGACGCTTAGCATAACCAATTAAATGGCAGTTTGAAGACCTATAAAAGAAATAAACTTAATGAAACTTGGTTAAGAAAGCAAAACATATAATGTTGAGGAAACTCAATGGAACATACCAATACTTCTTCTGCATCGCTTGTAAACGAGCCTCAAGTCTAGGTAGGACAATTGTGCGCTCAAAACCCTGTTTATCATGAGCTGGTTCGACAAAATTAGCTTCTAAGACACCTGTTACGAAAAAAAGAAACCAGAAAACTGATTTATAGAAGTTTAACACTATGAGGAAAAGAATATCAATCAAAAGTCTAAAATAAGACATCATGTCACTAAATCACTGATTCCTCATGAAAATAATACCTATCGCGCCACGACCATCACTTCCAGCAGCATTCCACACCCTCCAGAAAGGCTGACAAAGAAGAAATGCATCAGCTAAGCAGAGCAATAAAAGTAAAACTCAAGAAATTAAAGTATGTGAATTAAAACGGATTGGTATATCCAACTACTTCAACTAGCAGGTTGTCCTATCCCACATTTTCTCCAGATATATATAAATAGTAGATTTACAAAGGAATAATTCGACATTTGTATTGGAATTTCGCCTACACCAGTATTAAAATCCAATTATGATGCCTTGGCCTTGAGAAAGAAGAAGTTATACCTTAATTAGCCGGTTCTTGTGATAAACATGACCTTGAATATCAATGTGATGTTCTGCATCTTTCACAAAACCAATGGTTACCACAGCTACTGCCTATTATGAGAAAAATTATGATTGTTAGAAAAGGCAAAAGTGGCAAAATACTTCTAAAATAGCAAATCAAGCTTGAAATTTTAGAGGGAAAAATGCTTATATTTGGATCCTTGGATGTTTCATCACCAACGGGTTGCGGTCTGTAGGTGATTTCCTCAGATAACATCATGTCATTTACCAAATTATGATGTTCAACATCTTTTCCCCGCAAAATTATTCGAAATCCAGGAGCTAGCCTCAGATACAAAATTGAAGCATAACTCTGAGAACAAAAGATCAAGAAATAAGTCAATTCCAAAAGACTAATATGCAATGCAATAACGCTTATAATACTTTTTCCTGAACCTTGCCAAAGTAACCAATAGAATGGACTCCATAACTAGAAATCATTCAAGGAATTCAACTGCAGGAGGAAATTCCAATCAATAAAGCTTCAATCATTGAAAAATTCCGTAAAATTATATTTACCCTTAAAGAATGCTGATAAGTTAGAAAATGCCTGGAGTTAGGATATTGCTTTGCCCTCTCAATCTTCTTTTCATCTCGACTAACACCCCTGATTTGAATGTCCTGAAGAAGATAAAAAGCATAATCCATCTAAGAAACTAAAGATCAGGTTTTGGGATATGCAATTCAAGAAAAGCAGAATACTTGTGGATCGGTGTCAAAGTCAAGTTCTGTTGCTCCTTCTTCATCCTCCCAAAGATTGTATATGATAATTCGCGTGCCTTGATCGTTCAGCAATTCAAACTACAACAAAGAAGAACAATAACTGTGAGAAAGCACGGGAGAAAAATATAACTTAATTTAAACATGATACAATGAGCCCTATATATAATACACATAACCTAACCTACTCCTAATACACTTTGGACTAGAGTTTTACTATAATTAGAGTTCTACTATATTTACATATCTAACACTCCCCATCAAGCTGGTGCATATAAATCATATGTACCGAGCTTGTTACATATGTAGTTAATACGAGGATCAGTGAGGGACTTGGTGAAAATGTCTGCAAGCTGATCATTTGGCTTTACAAACTTTGTAGCAATATCTACCGAGAGTATCTTTTCTCTGACAAAGTGACAGTCAATCTCAATGTGCTTAGTTCTCTCATGGAACACTGGATTTGACGCAATATGAAGAGCAGCTTGATTATCACACACAAGTCCCATCTGACAAACATCACCAAATTTCAGCTCTTTGAGCAACTGTTTGACCCAAATTAGCTCACATGTCGCCATTGCCATTGCTCGATATTTTGCTTCTGCACTAGACCGAGCAACCACATTCTGTTTCTTGCTTTTCCAAGATACCAAATTTCCTCCTACTAAGACACAATATCCAGAAGTAGAACGTCTGTCAGAAGGCGATCCTGCCCAATCAGCATCAGAGTATCCAACAATCTGCTCATGGCCTCGATCCTCAAACAACAAACCTTTACCTGGAGTTGATTTTATATACCGAAGAATGCGAACAACTGCATCCCAATGATTATCACATGGTGAACCCATAAATTGGCTCACAACACTCACAGGAAAGGAAATGTCAGGTCTTGTCACTGTAAGATAATTTAGTTTACCAACTAACCGCCTATATCTTGCAGGATCGTTAAGAGGCTCCCCCTGTCCTGGAAGAAGTTTAGAATTTGGATCCATTGGAGTGTCAACAGGTTTACAACCTGTCATTCCTGTCTCCTCAAGAATATCTAAGGCATACTTCCGTTGTGAGATCACAATACCTGAGCTAGACTGTGCGACCTCAATACCCAGAAAATACTTTAGTGTGCCCAGATCCTTAGTCTGAAAGTGTTGAAAGAGGTGTTGCTTCAATTTAGTAATACCATCCTGGTCATTGCCGGTAATAACAATGTCGTCAACATAGACCACTAGATAAATACAGAGACGTGAATCAGAATGCCGATAGAATACAGAGTGATCAGCTTCACTCCGAGTCATGCCAAAGTCCTGGATAACAGTGCTTAACTTACCAAACAGGATTCGAGGAGACTGCTTTAGACCATAAAGTGACCGGCGCAAGCGGCATACAAGGCCACGAGACTCCCCCTGAGCAACAAACCCAGGTGGTTGCTCCATATAAACTTCATCCTCAAGGTCACCGTGTAAAAATGCATTTTTAATGTCCAGCTGATATAGGGGCCAATGGCGAACAGCAGCCATAGAGAGAAAAAGGCGAACTGATGCTATCTTAGCCACGGGAGAGAAGGTATCACTGTAATCAAGCCCAAATATCTGAGTATATCCCTTGGCCACAAGACGAGCCTTAAGACGATCAACCTTACCATCTGGACCAACCTTGACTGCATACACCCAACGACAACCAACAGTAGATTTACCTGAAGGAAGAGGGACGAGCTCCCAAGTACCACTCGTATGTAAAGCAGACATCTCGTCAGTCATAGCCTGTCGCCACCCTGGATGAGACAATGCTTCACCTGTAGACTTAGGGATGGAAACAGAGGACAAAGAAAATAGAAAAGCATAATAGGGTGATGACAAACGATGATAACTTAAACCGATATAATGTGGATTAGGATTAAGGGTGTTCCGTATACCTTTCCGAAGTGCAATCGGAAGAGACAAGTCCGCAGTAGGAGCAGGGTCAGGTGTAGGAAGTGAATCAGCCGGGCCGGATGCTGGGCGAGGACGACGATGATATGTCAAGAGTGGAGTGTCTTCTGCAGGGAGTCTAGGAGGAGCCACAGTAGATGGTCCAATGTTTGGAATTGGTAAGACTTCTGTAGCGGAAGGTGAAGGAGGAGATATAGTAGACTCCCTAAAGGCCGGTATAGGTAAAACCTCACATATATCAAGATGGTCAGAATTGTCAGAAGAGGTAAAGAAAGGTTTAGACTCAAAAAATGTGACATCGGCTGACACAAGGTACCTACGAAGATCAGGTGAATAACAACGATAGCCCTTCTGAGCACGAGAATAACCAAGGAAGACACACTTGAGAGCACGAGGAGCTAACTTATCTTTCCCAGGAGCTAAGTTATGAACGAAACAAGTGCTCCCAAAAACACGAGGGGGAACAGGGTATAATGGTGACTGGGGAAACAATACCTCATGCGGAATCTGATTCTGGATGGGAGATGAAGGCATCCGATTAACCAAATAACAAGATGTAAGAACTGCATCGCCCCAAAAACGCAGCGGAACATGAGATTCGATGAGAAGTGTGCGAGCAGTCTCAATAATGTGCCTATTCTTTCTTTCTGCAACCCCATTTTGCTGAGGGGTATAAGGACAAGAGGTCTGATGAATAATTCCATGAGAAGACATAAACTGCTGAAATTGAGAGGATAAATATTCTAAGGCATTATCACTGCGAAGAGTGCGAATAGAAACACCAAATTGATTTTTAATTTCAGTACAAAAATTTCGAAATATAGAAAACAACTCAGAACGATCTTTCATTACGAAAATCCAAGTACATCTTAAATGATCATCAATGAAACTAACAAAATACGAAATCCCAAGGTTGAACATACTCTGCTAGGACCCCATATATCTGAATGAACTAAAGAAAAAACAGACTCTGCACGACTCTCATGACTACGAGGAAAGGGGGCACGGGTATGTTTCCCGAGCTGACATGACTCACACTCTAATGTGGATAAACTGGACAAACGAGGCACCATTTTCTGAAGCTTGGACAAGCTAGGATGTCCTAAACGACTGTGAAGTAGGTCTGGAGGATCTGCAACTAGACAGGCCTTAGAGGATGTAAGTGAGTTAAGATAGTAGAGTCCGTCTGATTCAAGTCCTGTTCCAATCATCTGTCCCGTACTGCGGTCCTGCATAATAAAAGAGTCATCAATAAAATATATTCCGCAATGGAGGGCACGAGTCAAACGACTCACAGATGCAAGATTAAAAGGACAGCCAGGGACATAAAGAACGGAATCTAGAGTGAGAGAGGGTAGAGGATTTGCTTGTCCAACTCCTTTTGCTTTAGTTTGAGACCCATTAGCTAAAGTAATGTTGGGAAGAAACTGTGAATACGCAATATTTGACAAAAGGGATTTATTACCAGAGATATGATCAGAAGCAGCTGAGTCCACAACCCATTGTTCAAGAGGACTAGACTGGGAAACACAAGCAAAAGAATTACCAGCAACAGAAGTATCAGGCTTAGCAACAGTGGCTACTTGTGGAGATGTCTGCTTACTTGCGCGATATTTAAGGAACTCATTATACTCCCTTTCAGATACAAAAAATCCCTGGTTACCTGTAGGCTCGGTCTGAGCAACATAAGCATTTTTTGGTGGTCGACCATGTAAAGAATGACACACGTCACGAGTGCAACCAAGTTTATAACAATAAGAACACTTGTGTCGAGATCTTCCAAAACAACCTCCTCCTCGCCTATACTCCATAGTATGAGAAGCCCGATTGTCCACGGATTGGGAGACGAGGATAGATGAATCAAGTGTCTATGATGAGATCACTGGGTGACTTGGTGCTGCAGCAAGGCGAAGTAAGCGAGAGAATAATTCATCAACTGTGGGGACAGTCGGACTAGCCAAAATCTGATCGCGTACTGAGTCAAGATCATTAGGAAGCCCAGCAAGAGTAAGAACTAGAAACAGCTTTTGTTGTTGCTCTTGCTGCTTTGCAACGCTAGCAGAAACTGGCATCAACGTCTCAAATTCCTCCATAACTGCCTGCACTTGACCCAAGTAAGTAGACATATCTAATTCCTGTTTCTTTAAATTTGTCATCCGCGATATCACATCATAGAAACGAGATATATCATTAGTGTATAAAGTACGAGCCTTTTCCCAAACCAAATAACATGTTTGGAATGGACGAAACAAGGGCATCAACTTGGAATCAATAGATCGCCACAAAATACTGCATAATTGAGCATCAATATTCTCCCAATGTGCTTTGGCTTTTTCATCTCCGTCAGTAGACTCCTTGGTTAGATGATCCTGAACACCTTGGCCTTTACACCACAACTCGACAGACGAAGCCCAAGCTAGGTAGTTTGAACCTCCCATTAAAGGTTCTGAGGTAATCATAATACCGGAACTGGCAGAACCCTGGTTTTTGGACCCGAAAGCATCTAGTCCCAAAGACATCCTTAGATTATCAACTGAAAACTCGCTGAAACTGAAACAGAGAACTGAAAACTGGCGCTGCCGGAAAACAGGAACGCTGTAGCTGCCGGAAAAGCACTGTAGCTGCCGGAAAAATTCAAAGTTGTCGGAATTGAAAAATAAAAATATGGATAGGCTCGGAATCCAAGGTTGAGCAAACAGTCCTGAAGGAGCGAACTGAAAATCTGGCCGGAACTGCCCTCACGCGCCGGCGCGTGGGCTCACGCGCCGAGGGTATTGCCGGCGTGTGGGGGCGCGTGGATGATGGTTTTCCGGTGATTTTTTCTGGGGTTGGTCGGAATTCTCTTCCGAACCTCGTGGTGATCTCGGATTTTGCACAAGACCAACAAAAAAGGTAGTTTATGTACGGACAGCCTCTTAAGTCGCCGGAAAATTGCACGGCGACGAGGTCTTTCTTCCCGGAATTAGCTGGAATGACGCACAACTATAACATTCTCACCAAAGCTCTGATACCATGTGAGAAAGCACGGGTGAGAAAGCACGGGAGAAAAATATAACTTAATATTAAACATGATACAATGAGCCCTATATATAATACACATAACCTAACCTACTCCTAATACACTTTGGACTAGAGTTCTACTATAATTAGAGTTCTACTATATTTACATATCTAACAATAACATTAGGAGCAGAACTAATGAACGGAAACAACAGTAGCAACCTTAAATGCGGAAACATGCATCAGAAAAAAAGATAGTTCACATTTAACAAAAAGTATTTTCTGAATACCTGCTGGAAGAGATCCTCTTCACTTTCACAAGGAGACCATTGCACTATCGTTTCTGAATTTCTTTTCCAGTCATCAACTGAAGATCGGGTCAAGATTTCCCAAGTTTCTTCTCTCTTCACAAAATCAATCTTCACATTGCAAAGTACAAAAACAATATTCAATAATTTGTATTCCTACAACTACATGATTGTTTACAAAATACAAAACAGGCTATAATAACTATCTTTATTGAAAACTCTAAGTTTCAAACAGAAAGTAAGAAAATTTGAAGAATCAAGCAAATATAGTGCTAATATGTCCTAGTTATCCAACAAAACAACAAGAATGTGGTCATTGCATATCCAGGTAGTCATACCATTGGAACAACAATATCTTCTTTTCCTGTGCTCCTTAAAAATGTATGACAACATTCCAACACTTTCTGTTGTGCTACAGAAAACAAAAAGAACATATTACTTCAAAAATTGCAATCATAATATCTAGCAAGCAACAGTTACTAGCACCATAAAGTACCTTATTCCATCCCTTCCCTGACAACGCGAGAATACAATCACATCTGCCCCTAGTCTCATGCTACTGGTTTTGAAACCATTTCCATCTTGCAAAACATCACAAAATAATAAGGCAATGTTGCATACGGAAAAACAGTTGAACTGCAAGAACAAGTTTTAGTCACACCCGAATAGCATAACAAAGATGGTTTAGGTGTTGCAACAGATAGATACTCACATTGGCCGATGGTATTCGCGAATTTGCTTTTTGCTGAATATCCAAGAGACATGCACTGACGCATTTTATCAGGAGTCATTCCACCACCATTATCTGCAGTGCCATTTGAAAAAGAATAAGCTCAAGAAAGAGCTCCCTACCAACTTTAGAGCAGGAGATTTCAGGACATATTATTGGATCCAAAACTATGGTCTCTAGAACATGAAAGTAGATTCTCTCGAAAAACTTTAAGAATCCAGAGAACCGTCTACTCAAATAAAGAAAACATGACCAAAGAATATACAAGGAGAATGGATGAATATACCTTCAACTAATAACATTTTGCCCTTCTCTTTCTTGTTGTCAAGCACATCTACGCTGACATAGGTAGCTCCATTGCAAACCTGAAAGGATAATATTTAAGTATGGAAAACAGAGAAGGCAATAAAGAAACAGGAAACTATAGCACGTGTACCTCGTCCATAGCATTGTCTAGAAGCTCAGCAAAAGCTAGTGCAGAAAACAAGATCATGTATACATCAACAAAGTGATATCTTCCACTAATTTATATATATGTATATATGGGAAAAATGGTGTTGAGGAATATGAAAAGTAAATGAAAGATGAAGCTTTGCATCAGATTTTACCTCCCAAAGCCCATTTATGACTGGTGGCATTTGAATGCAAGAATTTTGGGTGAACCCTCACATGATCCATGCCAACTGCACATATGAAATCAAATAACAATACCATATCAGTAACAATACTTCACCTATTGTCTTGACGCTTTTGAATTGGATGCTAAAATTCTTTCACATGGAAATAGAGACAGCTCAGTAATCCCAGCTTTAACAGTTTTCTCACGACATGTTCTGTCGCTCCCTCAACTGACCATCAGGCCATCAGGATTCTGGATCTCTTTCACTCAATTTAGCCCATCGAGCCTTCAACTTTGTTTCAAGCAAATTTTTAGCTAGTCGAGGCTTATCTCTCTACTTCAGGGTATAGCTAGCTATGATTTGGACCTTGTCTTCAGCCAGTCAAAGCTTCTTTCTCCACCTCGACAAATAAACTTGTTGAACCACAATTTTTTTCACTTCTGGTACATATTGTAAAGGTTTATAGAGGAGCATATAAGCTTATACTACCCCACTCATTGCTTAAAGTATAAATTAGATGCTCAGTTGTCTTTGTTTTGATTTCGAGAGTAAGTTAGGATGGCTTAATGAAAAAAAAACGTAACTTTGTTATGCGTGCAACTCTCCTAAGTGAACTATTTGGATATTATCTCCATTAATTTGCTCTTTAAAAATAACAAGTAGCATCAGGAAGCAAGGCTATGCCAATAATTGGCGAACACATCTACCAAACTCTGCATTCTATCCCAACTTCAAGTCATTCATGTTGCTACATTGCACATGAATTCAAAAACTGGTCAAACATGACATCGATCAATTAGATTAAATTATGTGGCATTGTCCAAAAACTCTTTCTTTTACTGGAAAATTCAAACCTGCAACATAACTTAGAAGGAAACTGGGAAAAGCTTATGATATCTTATGTGTTTAGTTCTTGCAAGAGTTTCTTTTCAATGAAAAGTTCCAAACTTTACAAATCATTAATGCTTGATTTCTGTCAAAGCCACTGCTTTTGGCCACCATAATGCTACTTTTTTCTTCCTCTAATTCTAACATTGTTTGACAAGTTGATTCAATAGTAAAATATCCGTATACCAAATACTTCCTCTGTCAAGAAAGGAATATACCTCTCTTGAATTATTTTTAACTATAAAATTACACTGTGTTTAGTAGTAGTACTTTCATACTCCGTACTAAAAAAAAATTGATTTCCAGGGTACTGTTTATAAGAACTTAATTTCATAATACTGAAGCATTCTTTTTTTATGCATTCATCCTCCAACCCCATCATTCTTTAATTCTCTTTTTCCTGGCGTCCCACACTAGCTTCGGAGCTAGAAAACTTTTCCAAGGATGTTCAATCTTGAAAAAAGTAAAAAAATTCCACCACAAAGGATGTTCAATATACCTTATATAACTCTAAAACCTAATATTTTAGCTATATACGCATTGTAATTTTACGACAAAAATATTGACGATCCTTTAAGACATGTAGCTTCGCTCCAACTTTTTTGGATAAGAGTACTCAATAAAGCTAGTCAGCCTAAGAACTAGTGAAACATTACCTGAATGACCAGCAGGAAAACCACCATCAATGCCTTCATAATCTCCAGCTTTCCAGAACTGCTTACAACTTGGAATATTAGCAGGAGCAGCAACTTTGTTTTCTCCAGCCACTACTACCAGTTGATCATTGCGCGAAAAAGGTACGTCATGATACTCAGATTTTGGACGAACCGACCGTAAAGGAGCAATAACACCAATACTACTAGCCTTGCCAGCATTACTACGAGACTGTTGCCATGCCGCACGCTCTTCGGGAGGAAGAGGATCAAGAAACCCTACTGGAAAAGCAGCTTCTGCTCTCATCTTTTTCAATGGACTAATTCCTTCCATCTCATCATCACTGTTATCATCAAAACAAGAACCAAAAAAACCGTTGGTTTCACTGCTTACAGGAATCATCATAGCAGTAGTACTGTTTGTGGGAATATCTAAGTTGTCTGTTGGGTCGATGATTTCTTCCTTGACAGGGTGAGTACTCATGTTGTGAAGAATCAAGAACTAGGGTTTTTGGATGTTGATATTGAGGGATGTGTAGTTTGAGAAGTTGGAATAAGAGTTTGAAAGGGCGAGGTTTGTGCGACAGTTTTCCTTATTTATGTGACAAACTTAACTGTCTCCTACGTGGTTTAGAGTTATAAAGTTGGCGCCAATGCGGACTCATGGGTAGCAAATTTAAGGTATCTTTATATTCCTATAAATTATTTGAAACCTTATTATTATCCTCTATTTAAGTTTCAATTTACTTACAAGGTTATACACAATTTTCCAATTATATACAAATAAGTTTTAAATAAATATTTATTTATATTAAGAATTGAATAAGGAATATTAGTTATTTTCTTATTCCTTTATTCTTGTCCACTCTCTCTTCGTGTCTCTCTATGCTTTTTCTAGTGTACTCATCCTCTAGCCTTCTTTCCAGTAGAGTGATCTTAATGAAAAAATATAATTTCTGGCGGTACAACTTTCACACTTAATTGGTTATTATAAAATTTAGAGTTCGCAGAACAAATATTGCAACTCAAAAGCGCGGATTACAAACACCGAAAAGAATTACCTAATTCAATACGAATATATTATAGTAATGCATCAATGAATTTCTTGTTGTATAGAGTTTCTACCGTTCTCAGCCATTAAAAAGTTTTGAAGCTTTAAAATCGAATTTGGATTTTCAAAAATCATTATTTGTTTAGATTGGGTGTTGTTACAAAAATTGAAAATATTATTTGGAGTTTTTATCTCACTTTTGAGGGCATTTGGTAAAAATTAGACTTGATTTTTGCTAAATTTCAGATTGAAACTCTAAGAAGAAGAAGAAAAAGACGACATCACATACAAGATACTTACGAAATTGTAGTAAAGTTGTAGTAAAATTGTTGATAAATTGTATTACATTGTAGTTATAATTTTTTTTATTTGAATATTTTATGAGAGTTGAAAAATAGTTATATTATGTATGAATCACTATATAAAATTTGTATTTAAGTTATCAATACTATCTTTTCACATAAAGTTATTGATATGTATCAAAATTGTATTAAGAGAGTAAGTTTTGTTTGGAATTTTAGATAAGAAAAGCACACACCACACATAAAATATATACAAATCGGATACAAAATATACAAAAGATATACTGTATAAAATTCATATAATAATTGTATTTAAATTGTATGATATTGTAATTGTATTTAACTGGGTAGAAATAATATATGAAAGTTGTAAATAAATTATAGATTAGTTATAAATAAGTGCATACTATATAGTTAGTTGTAATTCAATATTACAAAATCAAATGCAAGGTGACTAATTCAAAATTACATTCCAAGTAGCAATTGATTTTAATTACATTTAAGGTAAAATTTGATTATGTAATTTGACGAAATAACGTGTGACAATAACGGTCAAAAGTGTCGATAAGTGCACAATGTCTATGTACCAATTCTCAATACTTGCACTGAGTGTGTCACGATCCAAAAACCCGCTAAGGGTCGTGGCGGCACCAGACATCGCAGTCCGGCAAGCCAACCAAATACTTGATTATTCCAACTTTAATACTTGTTTAAATCATTTTTCTTTATACAATAAATAACGAATAATAAAATTTACAGAAATAACCATGAAGTCTTCTACAAACTAAATATTGAATAATTTGAAAATCATCCCAGAACCCGGTGTTACAAGTGCATGAGCAATTAATAAAGTACAACAACCGTCCGGAGTACAGTCTTTGACAGAAATAAATACAAAAAAATAAAAGAGACTCTGCTGGTTGCAGATCGTCTCGAGAAGAGCAACTCACCTATGTCTCCGTATCAACCATATTACTACGCCCAGTAGGCCACTAGAGATACATGTGCCTGTACAATAAAAATGCACAGAAGTGTAGTATGAGTATGAAAATAGCGTGTATCCAATGAGTATCCCGTCTAATCTTGAATAAGTAGAGACGAGATGGTCGACTTCCACACTTACTAGAGGTCCACTAATGATATATTATTAATGCGATGATTCACGGATTTATTAACAATAGTAAATTTAGATAAGTCATGAAACACTTAAAAAGTTACTTTTTATTAAAAGTCTCCGGATTCGTAATCCATTACGCGACAATTATCTCAAGTCGGGGAGAGCAAATATCAATCTCAAATAATCTCAAGGTAAGCAATACAAGCATGCACAAATAATCACCATGGAACGTACAATCCGATCCAACATAAAAGTAAATTGTGCACTGCCAAGGGTCGAACGGCTTGAACCATAGATGCATCTATTACCCTACTCGTGAATCATCTGTGCGACACGGTCAAGTATAAATAAACAACACCCCGCTCGCGAATCATCCATGTGACGCAGTCAAATAGAAATAAATAAGTATCCCGCTCGTGAATCATACCAGCGACGCGGGCACACACACACACACACACACACACACACACATATATATATATATATATACACACACACACACACACACATATACACAGAGTCAAACAGCCAATTAAGGGTTTATCGGGAAATGTTCATTTCAATAAAAGCCAATTTTTCCTTTAGTGATTTAAGAAAATGATGTTTAATCCCTTTTGAAATTCATTTACTGATTCGATGTGATTTAAACAATTCAAACTGTTAATACGTTTACAAATAATACAAGTATAACATGTTTTTGGGTCCTAGACTACCCGGACAATAGCATAATAGTAGCTACGCACAGACTCTCGTCACCTTGTTTGTACATAGCCCCCCACAAATAGGAGCACCTAACAAGTTAATTTCACCTATGGGGACAATTCCCTCTTACAAAGTTAGAAAGGAGATTCACCTTTCTCCGAAGATCCATAATCGATATTTCACGCCTTTCTGAAGACTCAAATTGATGCACAACGCTCCAAAACTAGCCAATAATTATGCAAATTCATTAAAATATTCTCAATTACTCATTACAATCTAATTTATAGCAATTCCTAACCCTGATCGAAAAGTTGACAAAATTGCCCTCGTGCCCACGAGCCCGAATTCCTAAATTTTTCAAAGATAAACTTTACCCATAACCTCACGAACTCAAATATATAATTTACTCTCGACTTCACACCCAAAAATCGTGGTCAAATTCCAAAATATTAATTTCCTGGGTCTTCCTTAAACCCCCAAGTTTTTCTACAAATTCCTTGTCTAAATCCATATATAAACCTGGTATATACTCAAAACTAGTAGAAATCACTTACATCATGCTTGGTGATTAGAATGGCACTCCAAAGTTGCTTCTAAATCGGCTCCCATGGAAAAAATGAAGTGAAAATGAGCCAAAACACCATTTTAAAATAACACTGCCCAGACGTCCCTTCTATGTGATCGCAAATAAAGCCCCGCGATTGCATAGGCCAACTATGATGCCTCCCTAAAATTCCTTATGTGCGTTTGCATGCAAGCTCTCGCATTCGCATAGACCAAATGCATCACAGCCTCCAAATGCATACTGTGCGATCGCATAAGCCCCAGCCTTCCTCCTTCGCGATTGCATTGCACTTCTTGCGATCACATAGGACAAATTCAAGCTCCCTCACTTTTGCTCTACACGATCGTAGACCCTCTCACGTGATCGCATAGAGTAAAAACCTGCTGCACTCATACTAAAAACCCAACAATCCTCACAAGGCAAAAATCGACCCGTTGAGCATTCAAAATGCACCTGAGGCCCTCGGGACCTCAACCAAACCTACCAAACAGTCCTAAAACACATTATGGACTTGCTCGATGCCTCAAATCATATGAAACAATGATAAAACCATGAATCAAACCCAATTCAAGCTTTATGAACATTGAAATTTCAAACTTCTACATTCGATGCCGAAACCTATCAAATCACGTCCGATTGACTTCAAACTTTGTACACAATTCATATTCGACACTACGGACCTACTTCAACTTCCGAAATTGGATTCCGACCCCGATATCAAAAAATTCCACTTTCAGTCAAACTTCTCAAAAACATTCAAATTTCTATCTTTAGCTAAATGACATACAGACCTCCGAATTCACTTCCGATCGCGCTCCCAACTCCAGAATTACCATACAAAGCTATTCACAGACTCAGAATCCCAATCGGATATCAATAACACCGAAATGCACTTCAACCCAAACTTATGAAATTTCTTCTAAAATGCTAACTTCCACATAAGCGCAAAAATGCTTCGGGGTTATCCAAAACCCGATCCAAGCATACGCTCAAGTCCAAAATCTTCATATGAACCTGTTGGAACATTCAGATCTCGATTCTAAAGCCATTTACTAAAGCCATTTACTCCAAAATCCAATATTAGTTAATTCTTTCAACTTAAAGCTTCCAAACATAAGAATTCTCTTTCCAAATCAACTCTGAATTTTCCAAAGTTCAATTTCGACCATGCGTACAAGTCATAATACCTGAAATGAAGCTGCTCATGGCCTCCGACTGCTGAACGATGCGCTACAGCTCAAAACAATCGGTCGGGTCGTTATATTCTCTCCCGCTTAAACATACGTTCATCCTCGAACGTGCTGAGAACTACACTGAAGTAGTCTGAAATCATTGTTTAAACCTCATGCACCATACCATGCTACCACAAATCAGTTGAGCATATTGGCGTGATCAATTCTGAAGATATCCCCTTTTTATTCAAGAAAATAAGCCTTAGAACCAAATTCCAACATCCGGAATTCTCTGTCAAGCCAGTTTCCAACATGCGAACACCGTCTCAATCAACACACGGTCTACCAGAACACGACTACATACCTTTGCTGAATTCACACCCTTCACCGCTTTACTCACAGGAACACGATAACATTCTTTAAAAGAATAAATCAAAATTTCACGAATCTGATGCTCCCATAGCACTCATGACCTACAGATCTTGCTCTAACTCTTACAATATCGCCATGGCGGAAGAGATGTGTAGAAATTCATAGCTGACTATCGAATCAACAAATCATTGGGTCTACACTCCTGGAAAGAACTATTATCTCATTTTGAACCAAACCATGGTCTTAGCTCCTTAACATACTTCATATACTCAAATTGCACAGATCTCGAATTCAATGATCTCATCTCACCCAGTACAAACTGCTCTGGCAATAAGCCACACCGAACATGATCAAAAACCTCATACGATGCCGAAAGGTGCCAATAGGCGACCAATTTGAACACGATACAAATGGGAAACTAACTCTGGAAGGAACTAACTAACTCACACACTAATACAGACTTTCCTTAGAAAATAAGAAGCAAGGCATACAAAAATAGCATATAGAAAACTATAATCAGCATCACACTGTTGCGACTCGCAACCCGATCCAAATAACATAGCATTCACCTACGGAGATGCACATCGAGCTAGATTGCTCATTACAAAGAAATACCGAATATCGGTCGTAAACACGCTAAGTGCATAATACTATCCCTGAGGGGACATACCACGCTATAAGATACCAAACTCAAGCACAGCTGAGGTGCGATACACGATCTATGTCTCAAGAGAAATTTTGCTCATATAACATCATTTCTACGCAGATCCTCAACACATATGCAATTTCTCAAGCCATCTCACAACTCACACGCGCAATGTATCACTGCATAAAATATCTAACATCAAAATAATGCCCTAACTACCCCTTCATAAGGAGCGCATTACTGAAATGGACCCGTTTGGTGTTTATATAAAGCCAATATTCACATTTGAATCCACACACCTACCTCAAGACGATTCTGATTGCACTGAACTATGCTGATTACCTTAAGGTCCATAATAACTCCTCCTCCGCTCATAACACATAAGAACATCCATCATAGTCGGAGAAATAATTCGCAATCCACAACTCAATAAACTGAGTTCCCTCCAAACATATATTCTTTAATCAACAATATTAACACAACCTCCATACATGGTTTAAGTCTTTAATTAATCAAGTGATTACCTGCTACACTTATACAATCTTCCATAACAAATAACAGGGCTGAACGCCCAAACCATCGGGCGCACTAACACTGAAAAGCGATCAAGAATTCTTAACCAGGATGCAAAGCCCTTTTCACAAAACACGATCCCATGTGACATTGAAGACAATACCAACTTACCTTAATCATAGAAACTCCTTTCCTGCTCATCCGAGCTCGTGACATCCTTGTGAACACCGAACAACAGCCTTGATCCTCTTTTCAAATTCCATACCATTCACTGTACCCAACATGCCAATATACGATAGAACATGATTTTCTTCAAAAATCCGGAACCACTAACAGACTAACGCTTCATCATACAAAACTTTTCACTTAACTCACTTCAGGAGAACCATAGCAACACATAGGCGAATTCTCATAACCGTAGAATATGCAAGTCTCTAAGTAGTGGTGTAAGCCACTATAGCCCTTCCGGAATCCACCTCCACATAACAAGCCATAACAGTAGAATACTCCTAAATAACATCAATTACGGCGTCCGACATGCGTCACGCGTACCGCCACAAATCACATGCATAACTTTACCACGCTGAAGGAACTGATCACTACCAGCAATATGCCAATTCGACTATGGCTAACCAATTAATCTTCTTCCAATTTATCTTTGTTTGCCATAGAAACAATAACAACTCCATTCAACCCTTAACACACTCCATCTGCACTCACCCAGAGTGACCCTGAATCACGAGACCATTCTGTCTCAAATCCCATGAATCATTTCATACGTCCCTTGCGCGCACATTCGCACCCTCAACTGATATGCCCATTCTGATGATCCTTATACGAATCCGGTAAATTTTCTCACGTTCCTCCCAAATGCTATACTGCAAGACAAAACATCATAGAACATTCCGTGCCTCTTCTCATAGGCTGCTATTAAGTTTGATTCTTAACTGCACCTATAGGCTCGAAATCATTAGGCATCACACCTTATCTTTGAATTCTCTAGGACCGCTGTTGAGAGCCACCAACTTTGACTTAGCCCCGAATATAATCAATCCATAAATCTTCTAGCACCTAAATACCCTCTCGATGAAGCACCAGGCAGAATCATTTCCCTTGAAACACATACTTATACGATGCATAAACCCTGGATCCTTTTCTCAAATCTAAACATGAGCCAACAAGGCCAACCATAGCACACCTTTAACAATCTCTTTGCTCAAATTACAACTTATTCTCTTTTCCCGTAGCTGAAATAACTTGCTAATATGCCGATAACCCGAGACCTCACAAGAAGATAACCATGCAACCCAATCATAGGCGGTGGGACTCTACCACTTGGCTTGAAGCCATTTATTACACAACTCTAAAATTCGCCAGAATTCTTAATTATTGACACAACCATGCACAGTCAACCGCCATAATCCTCAAAATATTTCTGTAAAAAAAAACCCCTTTTTATATTCTGAATCATCAAACACATTTGCACAATCGATATCTTTGCTGTATAACCAATAGACTTCTTCACGGAAGCTTCGCCAACCACGCAACCGCTAACTTGTTCACAGGGAATAATCCACCTGTGGAAATAACTTTCCGACATCTTCCAACGCTGAGGTTTATAACTTAATGAACTTGGTCTTTCATGATAAGTAACTTTAAAATGAAAAGTATTCTAACTTTGTGTTGATGTTGAGCTGAGTTGAACACAGCTTATGCTTATGAAAAACGCAGAGTTTTTCATAATCAAAAAGGTGAAATTTATTAGCCCAAGGAAGTTTGTTTTGAAGATTCACAAAGGAACTCAATCATGAACCATGTCCATCCATAATTTACATAAACACGGGCAGATTCAAGCACAAGGAATGCACGTGAGGGAGATAAGCTTAATTAGTTATATCTGATATCTCTTGATCAAACAAATTGCATAATTGATAAGGAGAAGGACTCCTTACTCTAAGAGAACACTATCCAAGATAATGCAAGAGTTAGAAGTTGAAGATAACTAAAACTCTTCCACCAAGGAAGAGTATAGCATTGTGACTCTAGGTATTTCCTGTTCTACTAACTCTATAAATTACCGGATGTCCTCACTTTACAGACACGCATAAAAGCTGAAGTTAAACGTGAGTTGAGAGCAAAATAGCAAGGTATTTTGCAAATAATTCTTGGGTGATTCAACTATGAGAACCTGAAGTTACATGAACCAGATAGAAGAACCAGTTTCAAGTGTCTGTCTTTTTTCTAGTTTCATTGTCGTGGGTGGTTTTCAAATTGTACCTTTTAGATTTATCTAAAAGCAATTGTATTGATACTCTTGGTATTCACGTAAGAGTTAATTTGAAGTTGTCGCAACAGCTAGAGGTTGGTTGATACAACGGGATTAGAGGTAATCCTTAGGTGTCGGAAAAAATCCTACTGATTAGTAGGCTGTAGTTTTTTCAGTTTTAGAGTATGATGTTTTCCACGTAAAAATACATGTGTTCTTTACTTTTCGCATTTATTATTTCCACAATAGTCATTTAAGAAAAATATATAAGAACCAGATCCTTTTATAATTTGTGTACGCAAAAATTAGATACTATACAAGTCATTCACCGTTGTGACATTGAAGTACAAAACATCATGAGCAATATTCCATACGTACTTTCCCATAGCAGCATCGTTCCAACTCACACAATCTGTACTCCTAGACCTCCTTCCTTTTTGGTCTACTTACCAAATCCCGAGCTATCGATTTAAGCGTAAAGTTATGGATGAGTTACCTGATTGTAATGTATGTGTGATTCTCTCTATAATTTATGGCTGTCAAATAGGTTCTTGGAATCTTTGACGACGTTCATCGGAAACCATTTTCAGCAATCTATTGCGGATAGGAGTGGCAAATGAGTGGGTCGGATCAAATATGGTTCAGATCGAAAATGAGTATTGAAAAAAACAGATCAATTATTCGACATGTTCCATATTTAAAACGGATAAAAAATGGATTAACCGATGGATAATATGAGTTACCTATATTATTCATGACTTCTTGTATATGATCACTTTTAAAGAATTTTAGTCTCTCTAACTTGAAGACTCATTTTTGAGGCTTTACAAATATAAAAGTTAAAATCATTGATTACTCATTAATTATTTATTTTCTAAATGGATAATATGATTTTTATCCATATTTGATCTGTTTTTAAAAAGTTCTTTATCCAACTATTTTTTAACGGACAATATAAATAATTAATTGTTATGAAATAGAAGATTCTTACACTTCTATTTAAGGTGAATGTCTTTAATGTACTTAATTAGAGAGATTTTAGAGTCCTATTATTGGTAGCAAGATCTTCCTCCTCCCTATAAATAGAGGTGCTCTCTACCATTGTAATTCACCCCTCTCAACTCAATAAGAAGAACTCTCTCTACTCTTCTCTATATTGCTATTGTTCTTGTTCTATTGTTCTTGTCTTTTGCTTTAGTTTATAACACGTTATCAGCACGAGACTCTACCGTCTCAAGTATCATTCTCGAAAATCCAAGGTATTTTCCCTCTTCCTAATTTAATTTTCGAGTATGTCTGACATTATGAAAAGAAAGTTCGTTGCCCTTGAAATTTCGGGCAAGAACTATATGACATGGGTGTTGGATGCTGAAATCCACCTAGATGCTATGGGTCTCGGAGACACCCTCAAAGATAAAGAAAAAGCATCCACCCAAGATTGTGCGAAGGCCTTGATTTTCTTGCGCCACCACCTTGACGAAGGTTTGAAGATTGAATATCTCACCGTCAAGGATCCACTCGTTTTGTGGAACAGCTTAAAGGAGAGATATACAACCTGAAGTTGGTCACTCTGCCACAAGCACGATATGATTGAGCCCATCTGAGGCTACAGGACTTTAAGTCCGTTTCTGAATATAATTCTGCTATGTTCAGAATTACTTCTAAACTGAAGCTATGTGGAGATAACATCTCCGATTACGATATGCTTGAGAAAACGTTTACAACGTTTCATGCCTCCAATATGGTACTGCAGCAACAGTACCGAGAGAAAGGCTTTACGAAGTACTCTGAACTGATTTCTCTCTTACTAGTGGCTGAGCGAAATAATGAACTGCTCATGAGAAATCACGAAAATAGACCAACTGGGTCTACACCACTGCCTGAAGCAGATATGGTGCACTCTCATTATGCCAAACATAAAAGGGACCATGGTCATGGTCATAAACGGGGTCAAAGCCAAGGACGTGGACAAGGAAGAAATTCCAAAGAAGTCCGTCACCCCATAAAGAGAGATAACCACCGAAAGCAGAAACGGGATCCCGAAGATCCTAAGGCAAATAGTTCAGAAACTATATGTTATCGTTGCGGTGGAAACGGGCACTGGTCTAAGACTTGCCGAATACCAAGACACTTGGTTGACCTTTATCAAGCATCTCGAAAGAGAAAACGCCCTGAAACAAATTTTGTCTCTGATGACAACTTTAACTTCACCCACCTGGATGTGGCAGACTTCTTTGAGCAACCCGAGGGAAAGATAGACCACCTAATCGGTGATGGAACCATGATGAAAGAAGATGGAGCTGTTTGATTCTACTTGTATTAGTCAATGAATAAATTAATAGTCATTAGCATTAGCTCGTATTAGTTAATTCATGATATGATGTTAGTATTAGCCCTTTAGAATGTTTCAATATGCTCAAATATTTTTATTGTACAGTAGAGGTAATCGACTAACCTAAAAACTAGTCGATCGTCTAATATTTAGCAATAAAACGAACTTTTTTCCGCCAGGCCAGATATTCGAATATCAGAGTCTGATATTCGAATATCTGGGCCAGATATTCGAATATCAGAATTCCTATATTCGAATATCTGGCAAGATATTAGAATATGTGCTTAAATATTCGAATATCTAATATTTTTCGCATTAAAGTATTATTTTTTCCGCAAGGCATTATATTCGAATATTAGAATACAATATTCGAATATCCTAAATAACTGCTTCCCAAAACGCTGTTTAAACGCGAAACAAAAGAAAGGAAGTATTTCTCTCAACTGAATATGTGTAAGGCAAACATTACTACAATCTTTGGAAGTAGTAAATTGATTGAAGGCTCCGGAAGAGCTATAGTAACTCTGCCCAAGGGCACGATGTTAATCATAGAGAATGCAATGTTCTCCTCCAAGTCTATGAGAAACTTGTTGAGCTTTAAAGATGTACGCCGGAATGGCTACAATATTGAGACAATGGATGAAGATAATCTTGAATATCTCGTCCTCACTTCAAAGAATGTCTCCGGCCAAAAGAGGGTTATTGAGAAATTCCCGTCTTTATCTTGTGGCCTGTATTGGACAAGAATTAGTGCAATTGAGGCACATTCAACAGTAAATCTAAAGAATACTGAGTCCAATACATTTGTACTTTGGCATGATCGACTGGGTCACCCAGGATCAACCATGATGAGACGGATTATAGAAAGCTCATATGGGCATCCGTTAAAGAATTTCAAAATTCTTTCAAGTAATGAATATCCTTGCACTTCGTGTTATCAAGGCAAGCTGATTATCAGACCATCCCCAACAAAGGTTGGGACTGAGTCACCCCAGTTTCTGGAACGTATACAAGGGGACATTTGTGGACCTATTCACCCACCTAGTGGGTAGTTTAGGTATTTCATGGTCTTGATAGACGCATCCTGTAGATGGTCTAATGTGTGCTTGTTGCCATCACGCAACCTTGCGTTTGCAAAGTTAATGGATAATAGATGAGAATAATCTTGAATTCTTCATGAAAATGAGGCTGCCCATTTCGGTTTGGGTTCACGCCATTTCGCATGCAGCAATGCTAGTTCGTCTCTGACTGACGAATTATCACAAATATTCCCTATTGCAATTGGTTTTGGGTCATGAACCCAATATATCCCATTTAAGAAGCTTTGGATGCGCAGTATAGGTGCCTGTAGCACCGCCATCCCGCACCAAAATGGGTTTGTAAAGAAGGTTAGGAATATATGTTGAGTATGAATCGTCCTCCATTATTCGCTACCTCGAAACATTGACAGGAGATTTGTTCACTGCACTATTTGCAGACTGTCAATTTGATGAGACACTTTTCCCAAAATTAGGGGGAGAAGTCGGTGAAACCAAATGGGAAATTTTGTGGAAAAATGTATCATTATCTCATCTTGATCCACATACCTCTATTTGAAAGAAAGAGGTACAAAAGATTATCCATTTGCAAAGAATAGCAAATCAAATGCCTGACGCATTTACGGACTTGAAGAGGATAACGAAATCCCACATTCACGCGGAAAATGTTCCGATCCGTATTGAAGTCCCTATTGGACAAATATCTAGTGTCATATCCAATGAGTCAAATGCACGCCAGAAGCGTGGCAGACCATTAGGTTCCAAAGATCGAAATCCTAGAAAGAGGAAAAAGAACGATCTAAATGACACTATGAAAGAATCACATGAGGACGCTCATGATTTGATTAATTCCGAGATTCACGAAGAATCTATTGAGCCTGAGACTCTTGAAAATACGGAATGCAAGAATGTGAGGATCTCGAACCTCAGTCTGTGATAGTACAAAATTAATTGAGAGCTCTCGAAGAGCCAATTATTACTATGTTGGAGAAACACAATTGAGTATTGTGCTGTAGTAAGTCTCAAAGAAACTTATTCAGTTTCCAAAGTACACGCGAAAGCGATTGATTATATTGAGACTATAAATAAAGGAAGGCTTTGATTCTCCTATTACTACAACTTGTAGCGGGGTAATTTGTATATGAAAAGCTACCCGCTTTGTTCTCCAGTTTGTACTACACAAACGAAAGAATGCCACAATAAAGTGGATATCTATTGGTATAAAACCCATGTCATAATAAACCCGAAGTTTATTGATAAGTGCACATGTCATGGTATAAATTTGAAGTTTACCAATATTGATAATTTATTCAGTTGACATTCGTGTTAGCCATCTCATTTGAAGTATGATGTGCAAATTCACATAGGTGAATATCAAAGAACTAGAAGTTCTTGTTCTCAGTAATGAACTGACCAACTAAAGAGTTCGGGTTGAAGCCCCTTGATTCTAGAAATATCAAAGGTGAATATGGGCCCATTCACCTGCCATGTATACCACATATGATGCATCTATGATATGGTTACATGCGCCATTGTTATTAACCCGCAGCCTGGCAGTGCTTGCGAGGTAAATCGCTCAGTAATCTAACTTCGAGCATAGTTTCCAGATTCTCTACTCAAGACAGTTCATCTTGATAAGTTGGTTTATATCAAAGTTGGTTTAGCAAGATAATTATTGAGTGTTTCCACTTAATAGCTAAACTGTTCCTTATGAGAACGAAGTTGTATATATCAGTTTGATATAAGTTGTATACAAGAGTATATTCTCCCCTCAAAAGTGGTTCAGGGTCAGGAACCAAATAATTTCATCTTATATTAAGGTGCTGTGTATATTGACATAATGCACAAAGATGATTTCCCAAAGTTGGGGAAACATGTTAGCTTTACTAACATGAGGGGGAGACATGATAAACACTTGAGAAAGTGTTACATGGGATGAATTTTCATTTGTATATGTATATCCCCGAATATCATGATATGAACCTGTAGTTCATAAAAGGGAAATGCAATTGCAACATATTGCAAAGCATGCTATACGCATTTGCTGACTCAAAGAAAGTAACTAAATGGAAGAGATACAATTCAAGAAGAATTGATTCCATATGAAAGACATGTAGTTTTGAACCTATAGTTCAAATGCTTGAAAGATAAAAGTCAAAGGTATGTATAGTCAGTTTTCGATATCTTATTTGTTTAGTATCACTAATGAAAGATTGATATGCAGCTAAAGTTTATTATATGGCTTATATGACTTAACTTGAAAGATTCAAGTTGCTTGAAGCATATGCAATTCGTGGTCCTGAAGTACCACATCCTAAGTACAATTTGTGTACATATGTATCTTGCTATAACTATAAGCATGATGGCATTGAGAATGCATCTATGGAGATATTGAAGAGCTATTCCACGACATTATATGAAGATGTTCATATCTATCAAGAATGATGATTTCAAGGTGCGGAATATTTATTCAAGTCAATATGGTTGATTTATTCATCAAGCATCTACCAAAGATCGTTTTGAAGATGATGCACAAGATTGGAATGCAAATGCTCAAGGATATAAATCGATGTACTCATTAGGGGGAGTCAATGCGCGTTGCACTCTTTTTCCCTTACAAGGTTTTGTCCCACTGGGTTTTCCTTGCAAGGTTTTTAACGAGGCAACCAATAGGCGCATATTCAAACATGTGTACTCTTTTCCTTACTTTAATTTTTCCCATTGGGTTTTGGTTTTAAGGTTTTATGAGGCACATCATTGAATAGACATTCAAGGGGGAATATTATGAAATAGAAGATTCTTACACTTCTATTTAAGGTGAATGTCTTTAATGTACTTAATTAGAGAGATTTTAGAGTCCTATTATTGGTAGCAAGATCTTCCTCCTCCCTATAAATAGAGGTGCTCTCTACCATTGTAATTCACCCCTCTCAACTCAATAAGAAGAACTCTCTCTACTCTTCTCTATATTGCTATTATTCTTGTTCTATTGTTCTTGTCTTTTGCTTTAGTTTATAACATTAATTATTTTATTTGAACCATTTTGTACCCCTAATTGCGGATGGATGTGTAAGTCGCCTGAAATCTTAAACTTTGCATATTTCGTCATATCATGTCGTGTGAGGCAAGGTAGGTATCAATTTTAGGGTACATCTTATTACTTATGATCCTGTTTTGGATTATTCGCTTTCAATTCACTGTTAATTGATTTGTCATTTCCAGTTGAGCCAAGATTGTTTGACACAGCCTACAAGAATCACTCTCAAACAGCCTACACTCGAGCACACTTCTTATCGCAATTAACTTTTGATTATTTAAGACTTCCTACTGAAACCGAATTGTCTTCCATCTATTGGTTATTCGGCAAAGTCTTTTTTTTTTTCTTTTTCTTTTTTTTTTTGAAAAAAAAGGCGAGGGGGTGGGTTGGTGGGTTGGGGAGTAAGTTGAGCTTCAAATTTCTGGCTAATTTGTACTGTAGTACCGATTAACATAATACATTCTCATTATAATAATGGCTCAATTATTAGGAGCGTTTTATATTGTAAGTAAACATCCTTGAACAGTTGGATGGTTTATACAACAATAAGTATTATTTTTGTCAACACGGCCTTACGTACATTATCAAATAATCTCTAGTCTCAAATTCCATCTCCACTATCACTCCAATGAATTGTATTCTGTTATTTTCTCGCATAAATATAACTGACAAGTGGCATGGCTTATGGTTTTGAAAAAAATAAAAATAAACGCAACGCATTACCCGTTCCCAAGTCAGACAAATTGGTCTCTTTGTGTAACCCTAAGGTTTATCATAATAAATAATAATAATATAACAAGAAACGTTAAAAATTCCCACAAGCGTTAATAATCAACATTGGCCTTTTGGTTTTAAGAGAAAATTATATTTCAACTCTTATACCCTAGTTGGCCTTCGTGTATATATAGTATACATATTTAAAGAACTTATTTGCAAGAGTTTAATCTATCTTGACATTCTCCCCTACTTCCTTCCTAATCCCATTTTATAAACTCCCCTGCTTCTGCAACTCTTTCAATTCTTCTTTTGGATTTATTTATCTATAAATCTTGACGACTGCTTTTTATTTATTTGCATCTACTTGAATATTTCAAGTGATTTTTTTTTAGTTCTCTTTAACTATAATCCTCTTGCATGAATATCTCTTATTTGTGTGAACTTATATTTTCATGAGTAACACCATGAGGCCTAGGATGAAGATCCAGTTTCACTTGGCTTACGACAGAGGTCAGCTTAAATCCTAGATAGATTTTACGTTGTACGTGTTTTTTTCTCATCAATTTCTGTTGGGAATAAAAGCAAAAATGGATTTCAACAAAGCTGGAAAAGGAAAGAAAGGATTAATCGCAAAAACATGGGAGAGATGTAAATCTTTTGGTCGAAATAAAAACTCATCTGAAAATCGACATGCTCTGACGACAAAAAAGACCAGAAAAAGATTTCGAGTGGCTACAGAAGGTTGTTTCTCGGTCCATGTCGGACCACAGAAACAAAGATTTTTGATTAGGACTGAGTATGTGAATCATCCCATCTTCAAGATGCTGCTTGAAGAAGCAGAATCAGAGTTTGGTTATAGCAGTAAAGGTCCTCTGGTCCTCCTTGTGATGTTGATATTTTTCTCAAGGTTTTGATGGAAATGGACTCTGATGAGATTGGTCATCCTAGTCGTGGTTGTAGTTTTGTCAGGACTTATAGCTCTTATCACCTCACTCCAACAAGATTTGTTGCCATGAAGAATGAGCTTTCCTTTTAACCAGATATATCAAGTTAATTCTCTAATTATGTTTTACAAACACATTGTACGTATTGTCTGCTTTAGCCCAACAAATTTGTCCTTGAGTTATGTGACCGTGCCAAAAGTATGTCTACCATATGAACGTGTGTATGTTTTACATGAACTTTGATAAGAATGGATCTTAGGCCTAACTCAACCCCAAAAGCTAGCTTATGATGTGAGGATTGTCCAAGCTATATAAGGAGACCAAGGACCTCAAATCTCTTCGATGTGGGACAACTCAACATCCCCCATCACGCCCAGATCTCTGGAGCGTGGACAACATAAATGGGGGCCCAACATCGGTAACAATAATTGGGATGGGCCTGGCTCTGATACCATGATAAGAATGGACCTTGGGCCTAACTCAACCCCAAAAGCTAGCTTATGAGGTGAGGATTGCCCAAGCTATATAAGGAAACCAAGGACCTCAAATCCCTCCGATGTGGAACAACTCAACAAATTCTTGTAATATATGTTTTATTTTCCTTTGCTTAATATATGCAACCCGATTGCTAGCCTAGAAGTCTGGTATCTCCTTGATCCTGTCCTCATCAATCTGTCCTCCTCATGAGCATTGTAATTTCAAGCGAACATGATCTCAGATGGTTGTTGTATGGATATCATGAACTGACTATAAGGTTAATATGCCTGTGTTTCCAGTTTACGTGGATTTATAGTTCTAGAATCTTTTTCTCCCTTCATTTGTAAAGTTGCAGACTAGTATTTTTATATCCTACCACGCAAGTCGGCATTCTATACAATGGTACCATACAGAAAAGTAGTGGTATTTGTGTTAGTTAGAGATTGGTGTGCTTCAGTTCTGATCATGTTGAATGATGTAAATATTGAGATTAAACCGAAAAATCATGAAGAATGTAGAGAGAGAAACTAGAGATAAGGAGAAGCGTCTGAGAAGACTCTGGAAGCCAGAGAGTCTTTATTAAACAGAGAACAAATGAAATGAAGTCCGGTGGTCCAAAATATCTGAGGGACCACTTATATATACATGTACTATGGGTGGGGTCGGACGACCCAATGGCTGAAATGAAAATGGGGCTCAGACATATATTGGGCTCGCATACAGTTGGCCCAACAACAAATAATCATCACAGCCCATACATTGTATACCAGATGATACAATAAATATACACTGTATATACAGTGTATATAATCATGTAATCTCCTTCATCTCAACACCCCCCCTCAAGTTGGAGGGGGAAACCACCTGCAACTTGGTGAGCAGCGGAAGAAGCATAGTGCCAGGCAGTGGCTTAGTGAGCAGGTCGGCCAGCTGACGAGAGGTAGGAACATGAAGCAGCTTGAGAAAACCAGATTGCAGCAAGTCCCGAACAAAATGGCAGTCCACCTCGATATGTTTGGTACGTTCATGAAAAACAGGATTGTTAGCAATGTGAACAGCAGCCTGACTATCACGATATACAGAAATAGGAGAATAAACAGATACCCCAAGATCAACCAACAAACGAGAAAGCCAAGTCAACTAAGCAACAATCTTGCTAAGGGCTCTATATTCTGCCTCAGCAGAGGACAGAGAAACAACAGGTTGTTTCTTCAATTTCTAACTGATCAAACAGCCACCCAAAAGCACACAAAATCCAGTAACAGATCGCCTAGTATCAGGGCATGCAGCCTAGTCACTTTCAGAATACCCATTAACAGAGAAATCAGCATGAGAAGAATAAAACAAACCCAAGGAGGGAGTGCCCTTAAGGTATCTCAGAACATGCAGGGCAGCAGTCATATGGGAAAGTCTGGGGCATTTGAGGAATTGACTCAGATGCTGGACTGCAAAATATATGTCAGGCCTAGTATGAGTCAGGAACAACATCTTACCAACTAGACTCTTGTACTGGTCAGGAGAGGGCAAGATGTCACCAGAAGCAGCATGAAGTTTGACATTGATGTTCAAAGGAGACACAACAGAAGAGACATTGACACAGTCAAACCGATGCAGCAAATCAGAAATATACTTATGCTGATTAAGGAGCATCCCACCAGGGACAACTGACATCTCAAGGCCCAAAAAATAATGCAAAGATCCCAAATCTTTGATTTTAAACTGATCATCCAGAAACAGTTTTAGAGCACTAAGTTCATCACTGTCATCCCCAGTAAGTATGATGTCATCCACATAGACTACTACCACCACAAGGGAGCCAGGTTTACCTTTGATGAACAAGGAATAGTCATTCAAAGAATGTTTATACCCTCTGGAATAAAGAGCAGAAGACAACTCGGCATACCATTGTCTGGATGCTTGTCTTAGCCCATACAGGGATTTCTTGAGTTGACAGACCAGAGGAGGAGAAGGTGAAGAGGGAGTAGAAACAGACCAGAAATAGGAGCAGAAACTGTAAAACCTGGGGGAAGTTTCATGTAAACTTCCTCATCCAAATCACCATGAAGAAAGGCATTATTGACATCAAGCTGAAAAAGAGGCCAATGATTCTTGACAGCCACATCAATAAGGCATTTCACAGAAGTCATCTTAATCACCGGAGAAAAAGTGTCTGTAAAATCAATCCCCTCAACTTGTGTATCACCCCTAATAACCAACCTTGCTTTATACCTTTCAACAAGACCATCAGACTTGTATTTGATTTTATAGACCCACTTACAACCAATGGGTTTCTTACCAGCAGGAAGAGGGACAATATCCCAAGTATGATTAGCTTCCAAAGCAGCAAACTCCTGTCTCATTGCATCTTGCCATGCTGGGACAGATGCAGCTTGAGAGTAATACATAGGTTCAGATTCCAAAGTGGAGGAAGATGAACCAGAAAATGCAGGAAGTTGACAGACATAATCCTTGAGGTAGGAAGGAGGATTATGCTGTCTAGTAGACTTTCTAGAAGTGGGAAGAGTATGGGAAGGAGGTAACACAGGAGCAGAGAGATCAGGATTGAAAGAAGGAAGGGAAGATGGACCAGCATCAGGAAAATTAGGTGCAGGAGAATCAGAATTAGAAGGAAGGACAGGAGAATCAGGGGAAGTAAAGATAGGAAAGTCTGAGACAGTAAAATCATCAGCAGGAGGAACAAAAGGAACAGATGAAGAAGAAGGATAAACAGAAGTAGGATTATTCTTAAAAGGAAAATAGGTTTCATGAAAGACAACATCCCTTGAAACAAAACACTTCTTGGTAACCAATTCATACAGTTTATAACCCTTTTTAGCAAAGGGGTAACCTAGAAACACACAAGAATGGGCTCTAGGTTTCAGCTTGTCCCTTTGAGGGATAGGGACAGCAGCATAAGCAAGGCATCCAAATGCTCTCAAATGAGAATAGGATGGAGCTTTTCCATACAAAATTTCATGGGGAGACTTATGATGAAGAATTCAGGAAGGTATTTTGTTAAGGAGATAAGTGGCAGTTAACAGACAATCCCCCCAGAAAGACAGGTAGGCCAGATTGAAAAAGCAGGGCTCTACATGTTTCAAGGAGTGTTCTGTGTTTTCTTTCAACAACACCATTCTGTTGAGGTGAATGAGGGCAAGAGGTTTGATGAATGATCCCCTAGATACTAAAGAAGGATATTCCCTCAGTGCTGGATCCCAGTTCTAAGGCATTGTCACTTCTGACAGTCTGAACCACAGAATTAAACTGAGTCTTAACAAAAGAAATGAAAGACTTAAGTAGGGAAAATGCATTGCTTTTGGATCTCATTAAGTGTGTCCAGGTTGCCCTAGAAAAGTCATCAACTATAGTAAGGAAGTATTTGTAACCAGAAGAAGTAGAAGTGTGGTAAGGTCCCCAAGTATCCACATGTATCAATTGGAATGGTCTAGTTGTACTGATACTACTGTCATGAAAAGGAAGTCTAGTCTGCTTGGCCATAGGGCAGACAGAACAGGGAAAGGGTTGTTTAGGAGCAAGTGGAAAAGACAAACCTGAAATATGTCTCATATTTGCAAAAGGAGTATGTGCCAGTCTTAAATGCCAAATGTAATTCATATCATTGATAACAACATTATTACAAATGGAATTGTTTACAATTTGAGGTAAACCAACATTTTTGTTGTCAGACACAGTGTCATCATTACAAAAATCAGACAAAGCACACACAGAAGTAAAAGGAGAAACAGAAGAGGGAGAAAGGGAAGGAGGCACCCAAGACAGTTTGTATAAGCCAGCTTCCTCTTTACTAAGATCCAGAGACCTCTTCAGAGAAGGGTCCTGTATCATGTGAAGTAAACAGGAAGTTGGGGTGAATAAAACTATACAGTGCAACTGTTTAATCAACTTATGAACAGAAATCAAGTTGTGTTTAAAGGAAGGAACCAGAAGCACATTATGAAGAGTAAAGGAAGAAGTTAATGCAAAAGAACCTATACAAGTTACTTTTACTTTGTAATCATTAGGTAAAGTTACAAGATAAGGAACAGTCAAAGGTATGATGTTAAAGAGTAGGTTTTTATCATGTGTCATATGATTAGATGCCCCTGAATCAATGATCCAGGTGAATAAATTAAAATGTGTAAGCATGCATAATTTGGAATCAGAAACAAGACTCTCAGTCAACATTGTACCAGCAAAATTAGCAGCACACATGGGAGGAGGAGCTTGACCACTGGAATCCCCTAACTTGGTATGTTGCAACAGGCTCATCAATTGATCATAGTGATGTCTGCTCAACCCTGGTATCACAGAACTGTGACCATCTATGTGGCTGGCAGATGGATCCCCAAGAGGAACAGACAAATTAGGATTCTCATGATTAACAGACATACATTCAACACCAGTGGAGACATGAGCAGCTACAGATTTCCTTCCCTTGTTGTAATTTATGCTTTGAGGGAACCCATGTATCTTGTAGCACTTATCAATTAAGTGCCCAGATTTCTTGCAATATCTGCAAAATAAGGGCCCTCTGCTTTGCTCAAAATTAATTCTGGGTCTGAAAATAGGAGGTCGAGGCACTGTGGCCTGATGAGACCCAACTGAGTGCTTATTTGCATGAGCATTTAAAGACATAGAATCTGGACTGATTTTAGAAGTAGATTGAACTTGTCTTTGTTTCTCATCATTAAGCACTATGTTGTAAACACTGTCAAGGGAAGGAAATGGCTGCATCATTAACAGATTACTCCTAACCCCCATGTATACTTCATTTAACCCCATATGGAACTGAAAAACCTTGTTTTCATCATCTTCCTCAATTATTCCATTTTTAGCAGCACACACACATCTATGCCCATGATTTGTGCACATTGTGCCCAATTCATCTCACAAGACTTTGAGCTTGTTGAAGTACGAGGCTATGTCTAAGGAGCCTTGAAATGTGTGGGAAAGTTCCCTTTTTAATTCAAAAATATTGGTCTTGTTAGGGGTACCATATCTTTTCTCAATTTGGGACCATATACTCTGTGCAGTATCGGAATACTGGACACTATCAGCAATTTGTGGAGACAGGGAGGAGGTCAACCAGGAAATGACCATGTTATTACACCTATCCCACAGTCTCTGTTGAGCCACATTAGTGGTAGGACGAGGACATGAACCGTCAACAAATCCGATTTTATTTTTAGCATATAAAGCAACAATCATCTTACGCCTCCAGCCCCCATAACCACTACCCGAGAAGGGAGTGGGAACAAGAGAGACCCCAGGGACATCAGAGGAATATACAAAGAGGGGACTGGTAGAATCTATCGAAGCGGAGGCACCATTATTCGTATTGGAAGCCATAATCACACCAGATATTCACACACAAAACCAGATATTCACACACAAAACCAGATATTCACACACAAAACCAGATACTCACCTACGGAGCCAGATAATCACATAGAAAGCATATAATACTCAAGATAAGAAGAGTTACCCTCCTTCTTCGCGACTGGAGAAGATCGACCTTCAAACAAACAGAGAAAACCCTAGGTACAAAACCCTAGGTGCAACCGTCGAAAGCCTTACTGTAAGTATGGTCAGGAATGTCGGAAAGTCACCCAAGATATCCACTGAGTGAGAATCGAGCCACCGGATAGCAGTAAAACTCTAGGTTAAACCACCAGAAACCCTAGAAGCCGATAGGTCACCCAAAAATCACCCAAAGATCATCAGAAAATCTCCCAGAACGTTTGAGTGAAGCAAATACACTCAGATATCACGATGAAAAACTCAGAAAGGTGTCCGATTTAGATCGGAATCATCATCGACCATAAGGTCTCAGAAACACCCCCAAAAATCTCGAAACAGACTTCATCCAAGACAACAAGGTACAGATAAACATAGTCGGATCGTCGTCCAGGCTCTGATACCATGTAAACATTGAGATTAAACCGAAAAATCATGAAGAATGTAGAGAGAGAAACTAGAGAGAAGGACGAGCGTCTGAGAAGACTCTGGAAGCCAGAGAGTCTTTATTAAACAGAGAACAAATGAAATGAAGTCCGGTGGTCCAAAATATCTGAGGGACCACTTATATATACATGTACATATGGGTCAGGTCAGACGACCCAATGGCTGAAATGAAAATGGAGCTCAGACATATATTGGGCTCGGTACATACAGTTGGCCCAACAACAAATAATCATCACAGCCCATACATTGTATACCAGATGATACAATAAATATACAGTGTATATACAGTGTATATAATCATGTAATATCCTTCATCTCAACAAATGAATATATATATATATATATATATATATATATATATATATATATATATATATATATATGTTTGCATGTACACTGAGCAAGAAAAGTTAAGAAATATGAGTATTGCCTATTGATTCTTGAATATTTTCTTTCTAGCAACTTCATATAATCTCGAAATGTTTTATTTTATTCGCAAATGACAATTTTATGTTAGCGATTATATGTGCCCCTCATTGGTTGTGCAAGTGTTTTAAAAAAGCGAGGTTCTTTTATTATGACCCCGGATTACTCCAGACGCTTTAAACATCACTCCCTCGAGCCGATCTGAGTTCCTCTCTAAATTCAAACCATTAAATTACTATTTTTTATTCGAACTCACTCTTTAGACTATTGAGCCTTATGCTCAACCTGTTCTCTATCTCTCTCTCAAATGCGGCCGTGAGGAATTGTATTGGGAAAAATTGAGTTTATATATTAAAAATAATGTGTCATGACACATAAACTAGTCAAACAGTTAAAGAATTAAAGTTAATCAAGTGACACGAGCAACAATGGATGCGAGTAAAGGTATTAGAAGAGGCACGGGCAGTTACTTGAGTGATGCAGGGCTCGTACCTGTTCAAGACATTTAAGACTCAAAGATCAAGATGAATTAAGGGGATGAATCTGATAGCCAATGAAAAGACCAAATACCGTATTAAATGCGTATTAAATACAAAAAAACGTTAGAGAATATTTATTTAATGCAATGATTGTGTAACGTTTCATTCAATGTCATTAATTGCTCATAATAGCCTTATTATGACAAAGGTACGGTATGGATCTCCAAGTTTACTATAAAAAGGAGAATGCTAAACACTTGTAGGACACGAAATATTATTGGAATAAACTCTGATTTACTTGTTTTCTGATCATATTACTCTCAAAAGTTTCTCTCTATATTCTCTTTCGATTATCAGTAACTCGTGTTCTTCTAAATTTCTAACTTTGTCTAAAAACCTATTTTTTGGTTAAACAAATTGGTTCCGTTATCGGAAATCTGATAATCAATTGTATCTCACCTTAACTTTCTGTGTTTGAATCAACTATGTCGAACAACAACGACAACACTCAAGAAAATCAAATCAATCAGCAAAATCCAGAAGATTTTCAAAATAATGATAATCAAGTTCCAACTCCGCAAGATTCGCTGCTTCAATCTCGTGAAGGCACTCCTGAAGGGTCTCACACAGAAGAACGTGATCAATTTGAGAATGAAGACGCTGTGAATGATCCCTTACAAAAACTTATTTCCTCACAAGTCAATAAAGCTCTTCAAGCATTTGTTAGCCGGTTACCTGCTGCTCCACCCACAACTACTCCAAACAACAATATTTTGGAGAATTCTCGCTCCGGATTAGTTAATTCAGGCAGTGGCAGAACCCCTAGCGAAACACAAGAGGGAGATCTAGGTAATCCAATTAATTCTTATTTGGAAAACCTTGTACTAACCTTGCAGAAACAGCTTAAGGAGCTGAATGAGCAGAACAGAACAAATACCCGGAGTACCACATGCGATCAAAAGAGTAGATATAGATAAATATTCTCAACAACCATGGAAGCCAAGTGCTGCTCCCCTCCCAATTCAGAAGAAATTTAAGATGCTTGATATTCCAAAGTATGATGGTACATCAGACCCACGAGACCACATTACTGCATTCACAACGGGCGTCAAAGGCAACAATTTGACTAAGCAAGAGATTGAATCAGTCCTGGTCAAAAAATTTGGTGAAACACTCACTAAAGGGACACAAACATGGTATTCTCTTTTACCTAAAAATTCTATAAATTCTTTTGCTGAGCTTGTAGAATTATTTATCAAAGCGCATTCGGGAGCTTAAAAAGTTGAAAAGAGAATGGAAGACATCTTTAAAATCAAGCAGGGAGAATCTGAGTTGCTTAGAGAATTCCTGGATAGATTCCAACGAGAAAGGATGACGTTACCACCGGTACTTCACAATTGGGCCGCCATAGCCTTCACCAGAAATTTGAATGAAAAAAGTTAAGAAGCCACGAGATGACTTAAGGAAAGCCTCCAAGAATTCCCCGCAATAACGTGGAATGACGTCTACAACAGATACAGTACAAAAATGAGGATTAAAAAACATATTTTACGATATAAATAGAAGAAAAAGTAAGCTCACGGTGTGCGAAAAATGAAAAAGGATCCGGTACAAATAAGAACGAGCCATATATGGGACCCGCAAAAAAAGACTCACGATTGAAACGAGACAATCAGAGATATGATCACAGGTCAAGGAACATACGTGGGTCACAAGATGATGACAGAAAGGCAAGGTTTGGTGGTTATAATTTCAACGTAAGCACCTCAGAACTCGTAGCTGTTTTAAGAAGCATAGTAGATAAGGTACGACGGCCCAAAGAGATGAGATCGAATCCAAACAGAAGAAACCCCGATCACTTGAGCAAATTTCACAATGACCACGGGCATAAAACCGCAGATTGCAGATTTTTACAAGGTGAGGTCGATCATTTGCTAAAGCAAGGGTATCTCACTAAGCTATTCAGTGAGAAAGGCAAACAAGTGTATATGAAGAACAGACAGGAGCCTCCGAAACCACCCTCGCTTAAAAGAGTCGTTAATGTTATAAGTGGAGGCGATGATATCAGCGGCGTTTCATATATCGCGGCTAATAAAACTTCCAAGATATCAATCACTCATGGAAAATGGTTACGACATGTGCTGGAAGAAGAAAATATTGCATTCAATGACACAGATGCTGAGGGTCTTCTCACATCTGCATGACGACACCCTAGTAATATCTTTACTTGTATTTGACACTAACATAAAATGAGTTCTGATTTATCCAGGCAGTTGTATGAATATTGTTTTGTTGCGAGTATTATGTGAGATACAAGCTGAAGATAAATTAATCCCAAAAGCACATACTTTGTCAGGGTTTGATAATTCTAGTGTTGTATCAAAAGGAGAAGCGGTCCTAACTACGTTTGCAGAAGGTGTTATGAAGGATACCAAATTTCAAGTCGTGGATATGGAAATGGCTTATAATATAATTCTTGGGAGGCCATGGATTCATGATATGGATGTTGTTCCATCAATGTTACATCAATTCAGTAAATTTCAATCACCTCGAGGGATATGTCAAATCAAAGGCGATCAGCAAACTTCAAGAAGCATCAATTCCGTGGAAAATTCAACTGATAAAGTTGAAGACAAATAGTAGTTACAGAATTTCTTTCGGGAAGACACGGTGTCAGCCTCAACTAAACAAGAGCAAATAGATGTGGATTCAAGACCTGATACCATTCAAATACCAGAGGAGAACGAGAACATCAAAACAACTATTGAAGAGTTGAAAGAAGTGGCATTATTTAAGCACTGGCCCGAGAGGGAAGTGTACATCGGAGCCAATCTCAGCCAGGAGGTAAAATGTAAGTTAATTGAATTTTTGAAAGCTAAAGCAGATTGCTTTGCTTGGTCCCATTCTGATATGAAAAGGATACCACTAGAGGTTATGACTCACAAGCTAAATGAAGATCCATCATACCCTCTAGTCAAGCAAAAGAAAAGAAAGCAAGGAACTTTCAAAAATAAGGTTATTCAAAAATAAGTTCAAAATTTGTTGAAGATTGGTTCGATTCATGAGGTAAAATATCCTGACTGGTTAGCTAACACAGTTGCGGTACCTAAGAAGAACGGCAAGTGGCGAGTCTGCATAGATTACAAAAATCTTAATAAGGCATGTCCAAAAGATTCTTTCCCTTTACTGCATATAGATCAATTAATTGATGCTACTGCTGGGCATGAGCTATTAAGTTTCTTAGATGTGTACTCAGGTTACAATCAAATCAAAATGGATCAAGAAGATGAGGAAAAAACTTCTTCATAATAGACAGGGGGACTTATTGTTATAAGGTAATTCCTTTTGGTTTTAAGAATGCAGATGCGACTTATCAAAGGTTAGTTACTGAAATGTTTCAAGAACATTTAGGCAATACCATGGAGGTTTATATAGACGACATGTTAGTAAAGACTCAACATTCACAGGATCATATATCGCATCTATCCGAAACATTTAAAATTTTGCGAAAATACAATACGAAGTTAAATCCATAAAAATGCGCATTTGGTGTAGCATCGGATAAGTTTTTGGCATTTCTTGTTTATAACCGGGGTATTGAAGTTAATCCTGCACAGATTAAAGCCATTGAAGAAATTCCTGATATTCTTTCAAACAAGAAATAAGTGCAAAGACTGACGGGAAGGATCGCAGCTTGGGGGGATTCATTTCTAAATCATCGGAAAAATGTTTTAAATTTTTCTCAGACCTTAAAAAGCAGGATCATTTTGAGTGGGCTGAGGAGTGCCAACAGACACTTAGAAATTTGAAGACCTACTTATCAAATCAACCTTTGCTAGCGAAACCAAAGGCCGAGGGAGAAACTTTTCATCTACCTTACTGTCTCAGAAGTTGTGATAAGCGCGATTTTGGTTCGTGAAGAACAAGGTAATAAATCTCCTATCTATTATGTTAGTAAATACTTATTAGATACAGAGACACGATATCCACAACTGGAAAAATTAGCACTTGCTTTAATCGTGTCATCTAGAAAATTAAGACCATATTTTCAATGTTATCGCATTGTTGTGGTAACTGCATACCCTTTACGTTGTATTACACAAACATGAATTGTCAGGAAGGTTAGCCAAGTGGGCCATAGAACTGAGCGAGTACGAAATTATGTACCTACCTAGGACAATAATAAAGTCCCAGATATTAGCTGATTTCGTGGCTGATTTCAGTCAAGGGATGCAGTTAGAAGCTGATAAGGAAGTTCAGGTACTTAACGGGGCTAATCCAGGTACGTGGATTTTATTCACTGATGGTTCAACCACGGGAACTTCAATTGCTGAAGAAAGGAATTCCAGTGGTTGTTGAGCCTTTTCAATCATCTCTATAACATTGGCTAATTATGACTCTAAGTTAAAGTTCTCCTGACCAGCTTCAACCAGGGCATCACAGCGAGAGTTCAGAAAAGCCCAACTTACTTCAACGGCCAGTTTATCTTCGAGAAGCTCATAGTCTCTTTCCCAGACATCAATTTCATTTTTAATTTCTTCATTCTAAGCCAAGGTTGAATCGTAAGAGGCTTGGAGAGAGGCATGGGAGCTTTCTAAGGGACACACCTTGTCAAAGGAGATTCTCAATTTTTTATGTGTCTGAGTCAAACTTTGCACTAAATCTCCTGCATAAACCTTTATTTGGTTTAGAAGTGCTCTTTGCTCTCTAATTTCTTCACTTGACTTGGACAATTGCTCCAAGAAAGAGCATTCAAGGCATTCTTTGTCCTTCTCTGTTTGTCTTGAAAAAGCTTTGGCCACTGCCAACTCCGAAGTCAATGCTCGCCCCTGCTGCTCAAAGTTACTCCTATTTTCTTGCAAATCTTCTATAACAATTTGAGCACTATCAAACTGTTCCCAATTAGCTGCTTCTAATTGAGATTCACGAGCCACTTTCTCGGACTCAAGAATAGTTTTTCAAAGTTACGAGCCACTTTATCTAATAGATAAATCTGCCCATTAACTCTGTACACTTAAGATCGGCCTGAAAATAATAAAGGAGGCAAGTAAGAATCCAAGGGAAAAAAGAAATTTTTTGCAAAAACAAATAAAGGAGGGAAATGTCTTCAAGGTGGCATGAACTATATCATTCATCAGAGTCAGCAGCTATGGCTATTCGTTTTTTCTTTCTCAATTGAGCCAATCAAAGGCTCAAGCCAAACGTCTGCCTAGCTAGACTTCCTCAAAAGACTACTGTTGGTGGGAACTTCAATAGTCACGCTCCTCATGGCGGGGCTTCTGCTCGTAGAACCCCATTCTCTATGATGGAAAATAGAAGAAATAACTACTGAAGGAGAAGCGGTAGAAGAAGTGAAAACAGCAGAAAGGGGAAATTGAAGCAGGTGAAAGAGTAGGAGCAGATGGAACAGGTGAAGGAATAGAAGCAGATGAAGTAGGTAAGAAAGAAACTAAGGGCAAAGGAAGAGGAGGAATTGAAGTTACTGGAGTTGAAAAAGAAGAGAGGCGAAATTCATCTAAAACGGGCCCTAATTCGCCACTCTAAAACCATTAGCAAAAAGTCAGTCAATGGACTTGTGAGTGTCCTATGAGGTAACATCATCATCAGAGACGAGATGGACAGGCTCAGCAGGAGAGGCATGAGGAGAACCTTCATCATCAGATATAATACGTCTCCTAGATCTTGGCCTCGGGACTAAAGAGCCTCCTTCATCTTCATCCTCGGAATCTTCATCAATGGTTTTTCTCTTCACAAGTATATCCCAAGCTCTTCCTAAAGTCATTTGAGCTCCTGAAGAGGCTCGAGAGGCTGCAACTGCTTCAGCAGAAACACCTCGAATTGCAAATCCTGACAAAAAGAGGGATGAAAATTAAGGCAGATTTTATATTCGGGAAAGTAAAAAAAGCACTTACCATGAGTTTTCACTTTCCAACCGTATTGATTGGAAATAGATTTCCATGACCAAGGCTCCATAGGTGCGGTACTCAACAAATTTATCTACCCAACCATAAAAATTGGGCGGGATCCACAACTCCCATGGTTGCTACAAAGGAAAAGAAATTCAAGTTATAGAAGATGTTAAATTTGAAGGAAAGAGATACGAGAGAAGTAGAAGACTTACGTGCAAAGTTCCAATTCTCAGGGAAGGGAGTGTTTTCTTTACCCACCAAACCAACTGTTGGGACATCAACAAATCGGGCGTACAATCCACAATCCTTATCATCTTCAGAGCTCACCAAAATCTTTTTACTCCTTGCCACTAAGGTAAAAATGCCATTGCGAAAAAGCCTACGGGAGTAGAGATGAATAAGGTGAGAAAAGGAAAAATCAACACCTGTCTTGTTAGAAAAATGTATTAAACAAGCCACCGCTCTCCAGACAAGAGGGCCAATCTGTGCTAAATAAACTTTGAAGAAGCGGAAAAAATCCAAAATCACAGGATCAATATCCGGTTTAAATCCAAGAGTAAAGGGGTAAGTGTAAACGAAAGAAAACACAATCTTGTAGGAAGAAATTCTTTTATTTGGATTGGGGATTACGATGGGAAAATCAATGCTCCAATGTCAATCTTTACGAACTATGGAAGCTAAAACCTCTACAATCATGGTGGGGTAAGTATCAGCATGTTCTAAGCCAAAAACTTGGAGTTGCAGTGTTTGTCTGTCTTGATGGAAAGATAAGTCGTTAGGGACAATCTCTTCTACCAAGCGCTCTGTAGTGGTTCACAGGGTTCCTTACCCTTAGAAGATGATTTTGAGTAAAAGAACCTCTAGATCTGGAAGCAAGACCAGAACTAGAAGAAACATAGAAGAACCAGAACTATCACCATGGATGGACCCTAAATTGCAAAGCCTACCACCTATACCCCTTCTATGTCTAATAGGGACATTGGGGAAGTTATCTAAAATAGGAACCTTCCTAGGGTTATGGTTTGAAAAAGACATGATGAAGAAGATCGATGTGGAGAAGAAGTGAACAATATTGGGAAGAATAAAGTGTTTAATAAAACTTTATGAGGAAAAAGTCAAGAAAGAAAGTTATATTTATATTAGAGAATAGTCGTCAAAGGTAAAAGTGTAATGATGGCAAGCCTATAACAAAGGGACTGACATTTCGTGAATAGTGAAGCCGTAAAAGAGAAAAAAAGACCTTGAAAAGAGCTCCAAAACTGCAGAGTCAATGAGGGAATGACATGTGCACAAAGCATTAAATGGAAGAGACAATTGAAGCGTCAACCTTATCATAGCATTAATAATGATAGAAATTCCTTTTTTTAAAGATGACGTGTCATGACATGTAAGCTAGTCAAACAGTCAAAGACTTAAAGTTAGTAAAGAGACACGAGCAACAATAGATGCAAGTAAAGGTAGCAGAAGAGGCACGGGCAGTTACTCGAGTGATGCAGGGCCCGTACCTGTTCAAGACATTTAAGACTCAAAGATCAAGAGGAATTAGGGGGATGAATCTGATAGCCAATGAAAAGACCAAATACCGTATTTAATGCGTATTAAATACAAAAAATGTTAAAGAATATTTATTTAATGTAATGATTGTGTAACGTTTCATTCAATGTCATTAATTGCTGATAATAGCCTTATTATGACAAAGGTACGGTATGGATCTCCAAGTTTACTATAAAAAGGAGAATGCTAATCACTTGTAGGACACGAAATATTATTGGAATATACTCTGATTTACTTGTTTTCTGATCATATTACTCTCAAAAGTTTCTCTCTATATTCTCTTTCGATTATCAGTAACTCGTGTTCTTCTAAATTTCTAACTTTGACTAAAAACCTATTTTTTGGTTAAACAAATTGGTTCCGTTATCGGAAATCTGATAATCAGTTATATCTCATCTTAACTTTCTCTGTTGAATCAACTATGTCGAACAACAACGACAACACTCAAGAAAATCAAATCAATCAGCAAAATCCAGAAGATTCTCAAAATAATGATAATCAAGTTCCAACTCTGCAAGAGGTCCAGAATATTTATGTAATTATAAAAGCTTTTTCATTAAGAGTTGAATAAGTGAAAGTTTAAGCTAAATTATTTCCAAATTAAAAAGAGATCATTCTTTTTTAAATGGATTAAAAAGAAAATAGGTTCACATAAGCTGAATTGGAGACGGAGAGAATAAACCTAATGAAGCCTTAACATTATTGTCTATTTGTTTATGTTATTGTTTTTCCAATAATTACCATTTCTAAACGAAAACTGTTGCCAATAATGAGCCATTATTAATTTGTGGTATCAATCATAATCAAGGATGATACAGTGATAAACTATATGAGATGATGACGCTAAACCAATCCTTCTCCCTCCCTTTCTGAAGTGCTTAGAAAAATATGAGTTGGCGTAAGCTTTTACTTACTACTAGTAACTTATGATAAACAAATAGGTGGAAATTTTGATATTTTATCAATTTGATCTTAAGGAGATATATAATGGAACTCGAATTGATGCCTCTTACACATTGAAGATCTGGCTTCTCGCAGAAAAATAATAAATGGGAAAAAATTAAAAGGTAATGAAATTGTGGCAGTTAGCTTGCTTGCCCCTCCATCGTCCATCTGTCTATTTGGATTTACGTATTTTAATGATAAAGTAGCGTATTTAACTGTTTCTAGGTTGAGACTTTGTAAATTACTACTCATCAAACTTAACTGTTTCTCAGATAATTCCATAATCCATGAATGAAAATAAAAATATCGTTATCAATCAAAATAGAGTCGGAAAGCAAGAATTTGAAGACAACAATATAGCTAAAGAGTGAAGTCCTAGCAAAAATCAAGATGTGAAGGCCAACGGTCTCTTTTCATATTAAAGGTTCTATCTTAGCGCATTTCATTTCATGGTGTTCACGGTTCAATTGCCCTATCATCCCTCTAATTTAGACTTGCAATGTTCTCAAATCTATGAGGAGTGTTTACCTTTAAAAATGGATAGCAATTGAACATTTAAAGTTATACACAATTTTAAGAAAATATATATATTAATTTAATACAAATGATTAATAGTGTTGAATGAGCAAATTAAAGATAGAATAAATGGTCAAACAATAGCAGCATTGAGTCCAGGCTCAGTTGTGAGCCTAACAATTAGCCTGCCTTCGGTTCGAAATCAAACACTTATAAAGAACTATAAACAAAATTAAGAACTTTTAATAACCCTTAGAAGCATAGAAAACAATTGTATATTGCCTTGATATACGTGTTACCACATGTCTATTGAATAATAAATATTCCCTTTATATAGCAGGGGAGTTTTTGCGCTAAGTACAATTCTAAGAGAGGTAAAGATCTTTCTTTTCGCTAATCACTGATCAATTGCAGATACGGGCCGAGATTCACGCCGTGATATTTGGTCGGGTACGTATATCATAGACCTTAGTTAATTGTGTATGGACGCTTGGCAGTGCTTCGAGGTCTCGGAGTTCAAATCAGGTCCAGGGCCCATGGTTTCGATGACTCCGAGGGCAAGTGTTTTGTTTGGGCCTTGATACGGGAAGTTCCCAGGTTTGATTTTGATTCCTTATAGTTACATCCTCGCTTCATTTGCCCCACAAGGAAATTGGGATGCTCATTAGCCCTGATTTTACTCCTACATAGATGATCCCCTCGTTTCTCGGAGAGTACGTTCACCGAAACGACAAGAAACGATAGATGTTATTGTCACACCTCTTTTTGCACACCCTGAAAGGGATATAAGGGAATTTTTTCCAATTTAAGTGACATTCAAAACAAGATTATTTATTAAAATCAGAGTTGCTACTGGGGATAATTTATGGTGTCTCAAGTCACCGTTTTGAAATCCCGAATCGACGAAAGTTGACTCTTATTATGGCATGTGAATACAGAAATCCGGGTAAGGAATTCCGTTATCCCGGGAGAAGGTGTTAGGCGTTTCCGGGTTCTGTGATTTTAGCACGGTCGCTTTGATCATACTTGGTTTAATCAAATTGTCTAATTACTTGTTTTAAAATCTATGTGCATCAACCCCTTAACCGCTTTTATTTAAGAAATTATCCTGAAACGAGTCATGCGTACGTGTACTCATTTGTTTGGCGCGTCAAAAATTATGCCACACGTACGTGTCCACAATTAATAAAGTTCTATTATTATTATTAAGAAAATTGAGTTAAAGTTGCGCGAATGCATATACCGATTTTATTTTAAATATCCTTCATATACTCTCTTCTTAACCAAATCAATCAAATCGTTATCCCTTGGAAATACAACAAGACATATCCTTCATAATACACTCATTCCATCAGAACCAGACATGAAACGCCAAAGTAGAACACTACTAGTGCTACTGCTTTTTCTTCTAATTAGCATCACACCAAATGAGGCTGATCAATTTCTTAGCGATATTAATAGAGGAAAAGAAGTCGAATTTTTGAATGCAAACAAACATCCATTGTTACTATCTCTGCAATGAAATCTTGTTCGTAGCTCTTGGCATTTGACCGGTTTTTATTTTATTTTTATCAACAATAACAGCATATAAAGAACTAGTTCAAACCAAAGAAATCAGATTCGAAGAACCAAACAACTAAATATTAACTCAAAGATGCACCATAACAATTATATCATCATATAAACACATGTAAAACTAGATCAATCATGACCCATTATATACATGAAAGTGAGAAATGAACATCCGGACATGAATCTGAGCTTAGTTGATTTGCAGCTCAGAATCGGATAGGGATATGACCAGGACCAACTGAACTTGAACTTCGACACATGCCGGAAATCGATGAACCTCGAACGGATCTCGATTCTTCAGCTGTGAGTATGTGATTTTTGCCTAGCTTAAATTTCTCCTATAAATTCGTTAAAATTAGGATTGTTTTTCTTTACCTGTGTGATATTTAGAATTTAATTGCATAAATTGTGTGTTTGTTTAATGTTGAGTGCATTTTAATTCTCATACAAAAAATACGCATTGTATCTAGGGTTTAAATTTACCTACTTTGAAGTTACATTGTTATTAGGAGTCTTACAAAAATACAAAAAAAATCACAAAAATAATTCATTTTGGCACTGTTTAAATTGGAGCTTCGAATCTGCTAATCTTTTATTTAATTTTATATTTGATTAGTTTATGTGATTTGGTAGTTTAATTTAGTTTTTAGGATTAATTTATTGTTTAGTTTAATTTTGAAATAGTGGTTCATTTTTGTATGAAAAGAGAAAACAGGTTTGAAATAGCATTTGGCCAACTCTGATCCAGCTCAAACATTACCCATAAAACCCCACCCCCATTCACCCCAAACCCGTTTCCCAAACCCGGTCCAGCCCCATCCTTTTTCAAAACGACAGTGTTTTGCCGCTAATTGATCTGCATCGTTGATCTCAGTAGATCAGACAGTCCGGAACTGATCTAGGTTTAGTATTAAACTGTCCAAACATACCCCTACCCCTCTAAATCGTCTCCCGAACACCCTAACCTCTCCGGTGTAACACCGTTGTATAACCTCCGTCTCTCCACCGTCCGTCGACAATCGTCATCGCCGGTGGCATAGCTCCAATGAACCCCAAAATTACACCATATCACCTCCTCACCCTCCCCTTTCTAACCCCACCACCGTTTCCCTCAAATGTCTCCCAATCTCGTCGAATAAGACTCCGAAGTTCGACAGCTCCGTCGTCCATGACGGCAGCTGGCCACGAAACATCCCAAATTTTACACCCTAGATTCCCCTCTCCATCCTCGTCACAGATCTAATACTAGTTTCCCACGCATCACAGTACGACTTCTCAAATTTTAATTTGAAAAGTCTGGCCAAAATACAATCTTTTCCAAAAATCCGTCAAATCAACACCATAGAGTCCCCTTGCCCTCCTCGTCCCAAATCGGCGACCCATGGACCTAGAATCTTCCCCATTTGGTTTGAATATTAAATCGAAATCATCCAGAATCCGTTTAACAACGCATGCGGACTCCTGAAGCCCAAGTGTTTAAGCTAAGTCCTCTACTCTCTCTAATTTTAATTAAATATCCTTTTGTAAGCCATTTTCCGTTTAGTTTAATATATTTTTAGTCTTCATGATCTCTTCTTTCTTGTTCTGTTTGGTTTAGTCCATGTTTCATTCTTTTGGTAGGCCTATAGTATAGTAAATCTCGTTCGTATTAGTTTGTAAACCATAGTTGTTTCTTTGGTTAATTACATATGCCACTGTGTTCGTTCTTCTCTTGAATATCTTCTATATTTCTTTCTTTCTTTATTCTATCCTGACAGATTTTATTAGCTTAAGTCTGTTTGTTGGAAGTTAATCCGTATTTTTTGATTTTGATTTTTGTTAGTTTGATTTTGTTTTGATCTCTTGTAGTCTTGTTTGGATAGACCAGTTTTGATGCATTTTATTGATTTTGTTGAATCGTCAGTAGTGTTTGTTGATATGATCTTTAGTTGATTAATTCAAGTCCTTTAGTGTTATTTGGGTCCATTGTTTCAGACCTTAGGACATTTGGTTATAGCTGATTATTGTAAACCGAGGTTAAAAGGGTGGATGTTCAGTTAATATTTGGGTTTGTAATTCCACAATAGGTCAAGGGGTGAATTAGGTACTTAGAATTGGACAAAAATGCTAGACCCTTCTAGAGGAGGGTTATAGTTATAATTCTAAGACTCCAATGCAATGACTTGGCTAACAAGTTAATAATTCAGGGTAAGTGAATAAAATCTGAAAATAGGAAGAGGAACTAAGGGTTACACATATAAAATAGGATTTCCCTAAGCTTTGGATATAAAAAGGGAAACCCAATGCCTTCATTAAGGGGCTGGCAGATTGAAATTCCTGAAAACTTCCCAAGATTTCTGCACTCTTAAGGTCATCTAAATTTACTAAAATTCCCAGGAAATCCTAAAAGAAGTTTAGAGTCTAAAGTTTCCCAAAAATTTCTTCATTAGAGTGATTTTCCTCGTAATTAATTCTAATTCTCAATAGTCAATTTGAACTGCTAATCTGAATCAGCTGAAAAGACTTGAAATATGTGTGTCTTGAGGTGTTAGGATTCCATATGCTTAGTTGGATTCAATTCTGAGTATATTAGGGTTATTTTCGAAGTCTTTGGGTTGGTTTGATGGTGTTATCTGCTCTAGATCAATATCCTGATTCATGTGACAACTTCTTCTATTCGAATCTGGGAATCGAACCTAGTCTATTTATTGCATTTGCTGAAGATTTTTGTTGTTGCTATTGCTATTGCTCTCTTGACTGCCTACTCGTAGGTCTTTTCCTATGCTTCATTCTAGGTACACACTCAAAAGATGCTTGATGTAATTCTTTTAATTGAAATGGAAATGAAGCATTGCTTCCTGGTTTATGCTTACTTGGACTGTGGAATGGCTATAGTTGGATAAGAGACAATGTATAGCTGCCTATGTAATTTAATTTATGTCTTTGGATTTGTGTATGTTAGATAGATGACAATATGAGTCTACTTATGTAGTTCATTCTATTTATTTTGGTTCGTATATGGATTGTATAAGGACTGTAAAACTTACTCTCATTTCGTTATAATTTGTAATGGTGTAGCTTTCTAGTGTAATGCTAGGGTAAGTTAAGTCTATTTAAGGTCTTGAAATTTGTTAATTGTCAATAGGCGATCACGAGCGTGGTGTTTGTTTTACTTCGCCAGCATGAACTTGGAGTCAAGTTTTTATTTATGAAAGTTCATATATATGCCTGGCAAGTCTGAAAGCATTTTAATGATTAGTTTCGTTTCAAAATCAGCGGTCATGTATCTAAATTTCAGGTTTTAGTTAGTTGCTTCAGATTGATTCCCTGAACTCTATAAGTATTAGTTGAATTATTAACAGCCTGCTTGAATGGATTAAACGCACATCTCTTCGCTATAGTCAAATTGGGATCTCGCTTGGATCCATTAAGGGATCATGGCTCAACAGCCCGCCTTCGATGTGTTGGGCTTCAGCTTGACTAATGCACAGCCCAATTTGGTCTTAATTTGCTGAGGCTCAAGAGTGTCTAGTCCGGTAAGGCTGGATAAAGGGTTCCTCCTCTTTGGGCTCATTTCGAAGCCCAATGGTTTGAATTTGAGGTCTAAGTTCTGAGATATTCATAAATTAGGTTTTATTAGAGACAAATTTAGTAGAGAACCATATTTTGCTTTCGAGATGCCCTTTTTATCTAATAAATTGAGACGCACTATGCCAAGAAAAATAACAATTGCATGGCCCTCGCTTTATTTAATCTTGAATTGATTCTTAGATTCCGAGGCGTGCCATTTAGTAAATTCCATGGCCATCGCAAAGTTGCAAACATATAATTTCTTTAGGCGCGTTAGTTTAATAATTTACCTTTCCTAAATTCGGGTGCACATTTATGTGACCCAAATCTAAATCTCAACGAAGTTGAAATGTGTCAAAAACAAGGTGCATTTATGTGACGTGGTTCGAGACATGTTTTCACGACGTTGAAATTCTCTTTAAAAATAATAATAATAATAATAATAATAATAATAATAATAATAATAATAATAATAATAATAATAATAATAATAATAATAATAATAATAAAAGTGGTTAAAAGATTTAACATGCACATTGGTTCATAATTGTACAAAATCAGATAATTTAAGCCAAATATTACAGTTGAGTCACCGTACTAGAACCATGGAATCCGGGAATGCCTAACACCTCCCGGGTTAACAGAATTCCTTACCCGGATTTCTGGTTCACGGACTGTTAAGCAGAGTCATTCTTTCCTCGACTTGGGACTCTAAACGATGACTTGGGACACCATAAATCTCCTAAGTGTCGACTATGAAATTCTCTTAAATAATTAAATCATGTTTCGATTGTCCTTTAATTGGAAAAACTCCCTTATCTTTGCTCTTCACCGGGTTGTAGTTGCCAAAAGGAGCTGTGACAGCTCTGGCGACTCTACTGGGGACCGAACCCAGAATCTCTGGTTCAGGGTTCAAGAATTCGAGCTTATAATAATTGTTGTATTTGGCCTTGTTTATTATCTGATTTTACCTGTTGACTCAATGTGCAAAATGATGTTTTTACCGCTTTGATATTATTTGAACTGTATATATAAACTGTTACGAAACCCTTCTCTTCTTATCTCTGGGGATGTGCTCGCTAGTCGAGACTCCCTATTCTGTTAGTATCATTCCCTAAAAATAAGAAAGAGGCTCGGGCAAGTTACAAAGCCGGACGATCTTGCGGGGCCCCGGTACATAGCCCCTCCTCGACTTGAGTTGTCCGCTCGGGTACAGAGTCTAGAACAAATATCCAGTTTCAAACATAGAATAACTTAACCTCATGCCGGATCCCTAGTAGGAACGTTTATCTGCATCATGTATTTGACTTAGGAGACTCAACACAGGGGTTGGGTCTGTCTAGGACAAGTATACCTAGAATAATGGACCATCATGATGCATCCTATTTGTGAATTTATTTTGGATTTGCATGCTGACCGGCTTTTCACGGGTAAGGAGAGTTAGCCACCTGCTGTAAAAGAACCAGTATCCAAATACTGCCGAAGCTCTGCTGAATTTTTGAAAAAAAAACAAAGAAAAAAGAGAAGAAAAACAAAAATAGGAAACAAAAGGGAGTCGGTCTTATTCGTCTCACAAAAAGAGAAAAAGCTTGTTTTAAAAAACGAATGGTTTTGTTTTTATGAAAAAGGGAAAGAATAGTATTGTTTTCAAAAATAGTTTTGCCCGAATTATGCCGGTTTGATTCTCGTCAGGTGCGAGATACGTAGGCAACCCCCATCGAGTCCAACCTCCCTTTTGCAAAAATAGCCAAAACAAAGAAAAATAAATGTCGAATTTTATTTGTTGCCTTAAATAAATTGGGTGGTGTCGTTGTTGTCAAGAACAGTCGAATGTTAGCAAAAGGGACGCCGGAAGGCTGATTTTGCACAAACGGCCACCTTTGGATTTTTATTTTACTTTTGGCCAGTTAGTGGACACGGCCTTTAAATCTTCCTCCGAAGGTGCTCTGATTTAGAAAATAAATTGCATAAAAAAGGGGGGACAATTTTTGATTTTGAAGTCAAATGGAATAAAGTCTTAAGTTGCTAATTCACCTAAATAATTGTGCAGGATGAGCACAATCCAAAACAAACCTTTTTCATATGTAAGCAGGGTCCCTTTGGAGTCGCGGCTATGGTGGAATGATCTAGGTATAGAAGGGCAAGATGAGGTAAAGAAATATTTGGGAGGCCTTCCCGGATTATTGGAGATTGCACCTCGAGGTGACATCGTAAGAGAGTTGGTCAAGTGCTGGGACCCAGCGCACAATGTGTTCCACTTCTTAGATTTTGAACTTACCCCGACCTTAGAAGAAATAGCTGGGTACATTAGGGATGCTGAACTTCCTTTGAGGCACAAGTATTTGGTCGCCCCAAGAATTGTAGCAATGCACAAATTCTTAGATACCCTGAAGATAAGCAGAATGGTCAGTTCCCCGAAGCAACGGTCCGCAAATTTTGGAATGAATGCCAATACTGAATAGCAAACACTAGCGTACGGGATCGGTCTAGAGGCAAAGTGTCACCAGGATACCTTGCTTGGTACATGAGATAAATTGAGTTCAAGAGGCCAGCCAAAGGGCCTCATCTCCAGGAATTCGTTGAAGCATCGCAAGAGCAGTGGGACTGGTTGGCTAAAGAACAAGAATACAGGGCTACGATAAGCAAGTTGGAGAAGTAGGTTATGAATTTGCAGTTCGAGAAAGATTTGCAGGCTGCCGCAAATGAAGGCGAGAAGAAGAAACTGGTCAAGGAAAATGAGGTCCTTTGGCCCCAGGTCCAGAAAATGAAAGTGGCAGCGAAAAACCCCGTCCGGAGTGCCAAGGATACAAATCTTATATATGGTTTGAGACAGAAGGTGAGTGACTACATTTTTGATTTGAACAAAGCGGAAAAAGAACTAGTCATGGCTAAAAAACAATTGGCTAAAAATGCAGCAGAACTAGAACGTCTAGTTAGGCAAATAAAATAAGAGCTCGACGGTAAGGTGACAGGGTAAAAGAAAAGGGTCGTCATCGCAGAAAACAAAATGCTCAAACAGGCAAAAGAGTTAAAAATTGAAAGGGAACATTGTTATGCAGCATTGGCACAATTAGAGTCGGACTTGCAACAACTTTAAAAGCAGAATCAAGTAGCCGAACAAATTTTCGAAGCCATAACTGAGTATATTTGGGAAGTTCTTAAGGGAGAAAGGTGTCATACGAGAGAGAATCAAAGGGATTTCCCACTATATCGCAATGAAATGTAGCAGCTGTGAGGATACGCCTAGATCTATGTTTTTTGCCACGCAATGATTTTTGTTCGCCGCATAATGGAAGATCTTCATCACCTCAAAGGGGATTTAGCTATTCAACCTGCAACAAGGCCGAACGATGCAGTACGGGTCCCAGGAGAAATTGAAGCCATATTGTATTCGTAATTTCTTGAGATTGAATTTGTCCTTTGAAGTCGGTCAGTTTGTCTTAGAGTCTGTATTTTCTTTTGCGCATGGTTAGCCTTTCTTCGAGTTTGTAGTTCATCCTTTATCAAAGTCTTCCGGTTTTTTGAGTCTTTGTAACTGAGTTTGTTATTATGAAAATTGAAAATTCTAGAATTTATGCTTCACTTTTTATTAGGCAAGAACTACGCTCTGTCTGATTAATGCGAGGTCAAGATACGTAGGATATCTACATAGGATCCAACCATAACCAAATAAAGAAAAGTAAAAGAGAAAAGAAAGGAGAGCAAATACAATAAAATAAAATAAGAGAGAGAGAGAGAGAGAAAATAAAGTCAAAAAGAGGGGGGCTTTGCAAACAAAGGAAATGAAAGCTAGGATGACGCAAGCAACCGCTGCATGTAGTGACCAATCATTAATTAGGTGCATTCACACCCAATTTGTGGCCACTTGCGTGTTAGAACCTAACCATTAACAAGTTTTTGGTGTTTTGTAATTCCAGACTAGACAGGTGGTTAGCACTTGCGGCATTCTTGAAACCCACTCCTACAACACACGGTCTAAGAGCAAGCAAGTCAAGGCCAATAAGGAAACCAATGTCATCATTATTGACCCTTCGAAAGAAGTAGAGGAATTGGACGTTAATTCCATGAAGGAGGAAATGTACAAACTAAAGCACCAAATGGCTGAGATGTACCAGGCATGGGCAAGAGGACAGCCACCCCCAACCTACCCTGCTAATCCAACCTTCATCCTGCCACTGGCCCAAGCTCCTGACCAGTCCACCATGGACCCACCCTCAAGTTTCCCTATCTACTCGTTGCACTAGGGTATGACCTCTCAACCACCACCAGCTCCACTACCCAAAGTCGATCCCCACCCCCCTCCACCAACTGCTCCCATCCACGTGTCACCTCCTCCTCATGCACTCCATAGATCGTCACATGAACCCTTGCTTCAAGCATACGACCACCAATACTATCCACCAGAACCTACTTACAAAGCTCATGAGCCTTACTCCTATGCTCCCCATCTCGAAATCCCATCGGGAGCTGAAAAGCCAATCAAAAATCCTGAGCAGAAGGAGGTGCTCAGAAAGGTCAGAAGTTTAGAACAATCATTCAGGGACATGCGGGGGTTAGGTGGCCAGGTGAGTGTGGCTTTCAAGGACCTTTGTCTATTTCTAGACGTGCAGTTGCCTCCAGGTTTCAAGATGCCTAAATTTGACTTATATGATGGCCATGGCGATCTGGTCGCGCATCTAAGGGGGTTTTGCAGCAAAATGAGGGGAGCAGGGGGAAAGATGAATTATTAATGGCATACTTTATGCAGAGTTTAAGTGCGTCACCACTGGAGTTGTACACTCGGTAGGATCACAATCGGTGGTATACTTGGGATGACCTGGCACAAGCGTTTGCTTGCCACTTTCAATATAATCTCGAGATTGTCCCGAATCATCTATCTCTGACAAAGCTAGAGAAGAAACACAACAAGAGCTTCAGGGAATACGGTTTCAGATAGAGAGAATAAGCAGCCAGAGTTGATCCTCCCATGAAGGAGAGTGAGATGGTTGACTATTTCCTACAGGATCTGGAACCTACCTATTTAGGGCATTTGGTGTCATCAGTAGGTAAATCTTTTAACGAAGTAGTTAAGATAGGAAGTATGGTCGAGGAAGGCCTCAAATCCAATAACATCATGAGCTACTCCGCAATCAAGGAAACTACTCAGGCCATCCAGGGCGGAGCTGGGGGAACATTTGGAAAGAAGAAGAAGGAGGAAGTAGCAACAGTGGAGTTGAGAACATGGTTCAGGCCTCGGGCTCCATCTCACTACACCCAACCTCGTCCTCACGACCAAACATACCCACACCCTCCATACAGCTCACCACAACATTACTATCCACCATTAGAACCTCGTTTCTCAGTCCATCATGCACAAGCGTATACCCAACCTCCCGCCCACGTACAATGGCGTGCACCAGCCCCACAAAATACCTACCCAACTCCACAAAATCACTACCCGCCTCCAAGAGCCTACCAACAACCCCCGAAACCCGCCTCCGAGCCAATCCAGTCTTGAGAAATGAAAGGGTGCAGAAGAAGAAGACTTTCACTCCATTGGGAGAATCCTACACTAGTCTATTCCACAGGCTACGCCAATTGGATATGTTGAGACCATTGAAGCAAAATTGCAAAATCCTCCCCCGAAAAATATAGATTATTCTGTTAGATGTGAGTACTGTTCCGGTGCACCAGGGAATGATACCAAAAAGTTTTGGCATTTAAAGAAGGCTATCCAGGAACTTATTGACAACCAAAACCCGCTGTCGGCCCATCGGGAGACCAACATGATTTATATCGTGGAGAAAGGGGAAGAGTTCAAAAGACCCTTACAGACATTAATGATGATCAGATCCAGTGAATTAAAGCCAAGTGATAATATGAGCAGTGAGAAGTTAGTGATCGGGGCAAAGGGAAGAAGCAACAAACCTGTCATAGTTCAAGGGAGCTCATCATGCACGGGTGCACCAAAATAGGAACAGGCAAAAGTGATAGTACACAGGGAAGTTAGAGAGCCTGTCGTGGTTGTGGAAGGTGTTCACATAGAGCCCGTCATTGTAAAACCAGTAATTCAGCCACCAGTCGTCAACATCAAAGCCGTTCCTTGGAGATATGAACAAGCAATAGTGATGTATAAAGGAAAGAAAATTAGGGAAGAAGTTTGTGAGGCCCGGGGTTTAACTCGGTCAGGGAGATACTTCGCCCCTGAAGAGTTGAGGAAAAGCACGATCTCTAAAGATAACCCAGAATCGGTGAAGAAATTTGTATCGGAAGAAGAGGCAGAAGAATTCCTGAAGAAAATGAAAATGCAAGACTACTCGATCATAGAGCAATTGAGGGAAACACCGGCTCATATATCCTTATTGTCCTTATTAATCCATTCAGATGAACATCGCGGAGTGATAATGAAGATTTTAAATGAAGCCCACGTCCCTGACAAGATAACAGTGAACCATTTGGAGAAGATTGCAAACAAGATATTCGAGGTAAATTGGGTCACCTTCTCTGACGATGAACTGCACATGGAGGCACTAAGCATAATCGGGCCCTTTATTTCACTGTAAAATGTGAAGATGTTGTGGTCACCCGGGTTCTGGTCGACAACGGGTCCAATGCAAATATTTTCCCACTCTCCACATTGGCCGAGCTGAAGGTGGAGAACGAAAGGGTCCACAAGAATAACATTTGTGTTCGAGGTTTAGATGGTGAAGGCAAAGACTCAGTAAGAGATATAGTGCTAGAAGTGACAATAGGGCCCGTGGAGTTCACCATGGAATTTCAAAACATGGTAGTTTCTTATAACCTGTTGTTGGGTAGGCCCTGGATTCACGCAGCCAAGGCAGTACCATCTACTTTGCACCAGATGATCAAATTTGAATGGGACAGGCAAGATATTGTGGTGCATGGTAAAGATAATCAGTGTGTTTCAGGTGATGCTATTGTACCTTTTATTGAATCTGAAGACAGCAAAGGGCCCTGGGTCTACCAGGTGTTCGATACGGTGTCAGTTGAGAAGGTCCCAAAATGTGAGGTTGACATGACTCCAAGGATAGCAGCTGCGTCAGTCATGGTGGCTTCAGAAATGTTGAACAATGGTTTCACGCCTGGCAAGGGGTTGGGCGCTGCTCTACAAGGCACTGTGCAACCAGTGTCCCTTCCCAAAAATCTGTACACCTTTGGTCTAGGGTTCAAGCCTACAACTGCAGACATAAGGCAAGACAGGAAGCTAAAGCAGAAGGCTTGGCTCTCCCAAAGCCCATCCCGAGGTTGTCCAAATCATTTGTCAAGTCGAGTACTAGCAATTGCTCCGTGCCAAGGATTCCCAGTCCGATGATTGACACGGATGGGGATCTAGATAAGAGGAAAGGTTGTTCAATGAGGTAAATATGGTCGAGGTAGGAGAAGGATCAAGCAGGGCAGATGTGCAGTTTGTGGGAGAATGCGCAAAAGTCAATAACTGGGAAGACACTCCTCTTCCCACCCGGAGGGAGTCGTGGTAGTCGGCTTTGATTTTTCTTTCATTCTACTTTGGATTAGATTCATAGTTGTTAATTGAGTTGTCATTTCTGTCGTTTGGATGTGTAAACTCTGTTATCCTTGATTCTAATGCAATTTCCCTTCCAACAATACTGATAGCTTCCATCTTTCTTTACTTCTCTTTCTTTTCTCTTTTGTACAGTTATTTTTATGTTGATTCCAGTGATCTGACATGCATAAGGACTCCTCGGACCAGTCTTAAAAATCGGTCTAGTTTAGAAATAATTATTCAGGAAATAGAGCATAAGGATGAGCCAGAATACGATGAAGAAGGGGCATAGGAAGAGAATAGTAAAGAGTTGAGCCAATTTGAGGAGAAACCCAAACCAAACCTGAGCGATACAGAGCCAGTCCATTTAGGAAGCCCGGATAATGTCATAGAAACAAAAATAAGTGTCCATATGGAGTCACAACTTAGGAAAGAAATAATTGAAGTACTGCTTGAATACAAAGTTGCCTTCATAGTCCTACGATGATATGACCTGATTGAGCACTGACTTGGTGGTTCACAATTTGCCCACTGACCCAGCCTGCCTTACCATCAAACAAAAGTTGAGAAAGTTTAAAACTGATGTGAGCGTGAAAATCAAAGAGGAAGTAACCAAGCAGTTTGAGGCCAAAGTCATCTAAGTCACACGATATCCCACCTAGTTAGTTAATGTTGTGCTCGTACAAAAGAAGGTTGGTAAAACTAGGGTGTGTGTCGATTACCATGACCACAACAAAGCAAGTCCAAAGGACAACTTCCCCATGCCGAACATTCACATATTGATTGACAATTGTGCGAAGCATGAGATCGGGTCATTTGTGGATTGTTACGCAGGTTACCACCAGATCTTAATGGATGAATAAGATGCGGAGAAAATAGCATTTATCACACCGTGGAGGACATATTGCTATAGGGTCATGCCTTTTGGTTTGAAAAATGCCGGGGCGACATATATGAGGGCTATGACAACCATTTTCCATGATATGATGCATTACGAAATTGAGGTCTATGTTGATGATGCGATTGTGAAGTCCAGAAAGCAATCTGATTATGTCAATGATCTAAGGAAATTCTTCCAAAGGCTCCCCATATATGATCTCAAACTCAATCAGGTAAAATTCACATTTGGGGTCCCCTCAGGAAAGGTTCTAGGGTTCATAGTCAGCTGGCCACGCAATGAACTAGACCCGTCAAATATCAAAGCTATACAAGAGCTACCGCCACTGAGGAATAAAACAGAAGTGATGAGTCTATTGGGAAGATTGAATTACATCAATCGATTCATTGCTCAGCTCACAACCATCTGCGAACCAACTTTAAGCTATTGAAAAAGGATGTTACGGTGAAGTGGACGGGAGAGTGACAAGAGGCTTTTGATAAGATAAAGGAATATTTGTCGAACCCACCGGTATTGGTCCTGCTAGAACCAGGAAGGCCCTTGATCTTATATTTGATAGTCTTGGACAACTCATTTGGGTGCGTGTTAGGTCAGAACGATCTTACTTGGAGAAAAGAGAAGGCCATATACTACCTCAGCAAGAAATTCACGGCTTACGAGTTTAAGTACACTCGTCTTGAAAGGACATGTTGTGCCTTGACGTGGGTAGCCCAGAAGTTAAAGCATTACTTGTCCTCATATACCACTTATCTCATCTCGCATCTGGACCCATTAAAGTACATTTTCTAGAAGCCCATGCCCCCAGGAAGGCTCGCAAAATGGAAAATCTTGATCACTGAGTTTGACATTATCTACGTGACTAGAACTGCCATGAGAGCACAAGCATTGGCTAATCATTTAGCTGAGAATCCGATAGATGAAGAGTTTGAGCCTTCAAACACATACTTCACGGATGAGGAAGTGATGCATGTTGGTGAAACAGAACGGGGTGAGAAGTCGGGATGGAAGTTGTTTCGATGGGGATACCAACATGAAAGAGGTCGGGATAGGAGCAGTGCTCATTTCTGAAGAAGGGTATCACTACACAGTCACAACTCAACTCCGCTTCTATTGCACCAATAACATGACAGAATATGAGGAATGTATTTTGGGGCTAAGATTAGCAGCAGACATGGGCGTCCAAGAAGTCTTGGTCTTGGGAGACTCGGACCTTCTGGTACACCAAATTCAAGGGGAGTAGGAAACAAGAGACTTAAAGCTCATACCATATCGGCAATGCTTGCATGAGCTTTGTCAAAGATTCCGGTCAATAGAGTTCAGGCACATCCCTAGAATTCACAATGAGGTTGTTGATGCCTTTGCTACTTTGGCGTCAATGTTACATCATCCGGACAAGGCTTATGTTGACCCAATACACATCTGGGTCCATGATCAACATGTTTATTGCAACATGGTGGAAGAAGAGCTTGACGATGAGCCTTGGTTCCATGACATCAAAGAATATATCAGGAGAGCTGTGTACCCGATACAAGCCACGAGTGACTAGAAGAGAACAACCCGTCGTTTGTCAAGTTGGTTTTTCTTCAGTAGAGGAATATTAAACAAAAGGACACCAGATCTTGGTTTGTTAAGATACGTAGATGTTGGGCAGGCAACAACCATCATGAATGAGGTGCATGCTAGCGTCTACGGGCCACATATGAGCGGATATGTTTTGGCAAAGAAGATTCTCCGGGCAGGATATTATTGGCTCACCATGGAGCGGGATTGCATCAGCCTTGTATGAAAATGTCATCAATGTCAGGTGCATGAAGATTTAATTCACTCCCCGCCATCTGAATTGCATACAATGTCTGGACCATGGCCCTTCGTTGCTTGGGGCATGGACGTCATGGGGCCCATCGAGCCAGCAACTTCTAATAGACGCAGATTTATCCTGGTTGTTATTGGCTATTTCACCAAATGGGTTGAAGCCAAAACCTTCAAGGCAGTGACCAAGAAGGCCGTGGCCGACTTTGTGCATGCAAATATCATTTGTCAGTTCGGAATCCCCAAGATCCTTATCACTGACAATGGGGTAAATATCAATAGTCACTTAATGAGAGAAGTATGTAAGCAGTTCAACATAACGCATCAAAATTCCACCCCGTACCGCATCAAGGTGACCGGAGCGGTCGAGGTAGCCAATAAGAACATAAAGATACTTCGTAAAATGGTGGAAGGGTCCAGGCAATGGCATGAGAGGTTACCCATTGCATTGTTAGGCTATCGCACTACCGTTCAAACCTCGATAGGGGCAACCCCATACTTGTTGGTATATGGCACAGAGGTAGTAATCCCGGCTAAAATCGAAACTCCCTTCCATCGGATCGTGACTAAAGCAGGAATCGATGATGAAGAATGGGTTAAAACTCATTTGGAGCAATTGAGTTTGATTGACGAAAAAAGATTGGTAGCGGTGTTTCATGACCAGTTGTATCAACATAGGATGGCCAGGGCATATAAAAAGAAAGTGCGTCCCAGAAAGTTTGAAATGGATCAATTAGTGTTGAAACGCATCCACCCTCACCAGGCGAGGCAAAGGGCAAGTTCTCTCCAAACTAGCAAGGACCGTTTGTCGTGTCAAGAGTGCTATCTAATGGAGCATTGTATCTGACATATGTGGAAGGAAAACATGTAGAAATGGCTATCAATTCAGATTCCGTCTAAAGATAATATGTATGATTTTCCTTTGTTCGGATCATTGTTTATACTTGGCGTATGTTTGTATCTGACATGTTTTATATATTGAAATGATGAAGGCATTTGTTTTATATATTGAAATGATGAAGGCATTTTATTCAGCTACCTAAATACTTTACCCTTTGTTAACTCCTTTGAGCTTCAGTTATTTTTCTTTTCATATCCCCTCTTTCAAAATCAATAACGAGAGTCAGAAACACAATTATAAAAGGCAGCGAATAGACAATAATGAAAAGAAAAAGTAAAGCAAAACAAAGGAAGAAAGAAAAAGAAAAAGGAAAGAAAGGTAAAGGAAAGAAAAAGAAAAAGAAACAAAGTAAAAAAACAAAGAGAAAAAGAAAAAGAAAAGTAAAAAGAAAGAAAAGTAGCAGAAAGAGAAGAGGAAAAGGAAAAGGAAATAAAACAATGATGAACGTAAGGAATCAGTAGGAACTACGTTTGACCTGATACCTTTTTAGGATACGTAGGCAGCCTCACGGCTCGGTCATATTCAAATAAGATCCAAAAGCCCCAAGCACGAAACTGGGGCAGAGAATGTGTCGGTTTGGATTCCGAAAGTTGTTTTGAACCTATGAAAGCGATTTTTGTGCCTCTCACATCCTTTCTTTCAACCCCTATCCAAAGCATACATTACATTCCAAAGAAAGACGTTCTGATAAATCTATAAGAAATATCTGGGAAAGCAAGGAGAAGTGGACCATAACTCGGGACGGCACTCTAGTTCCTGTAGAAAATAATAAAATGAGAGAGTCTTATTGGTGAAAACCCTCACGGGCACCGTAAGGCGAGGCGAGTTGAGAGAATTAAAATGAGAGAGTCTCATTGGTGAAAACCCTCACGGGCACCATGAGGCGAAGGCAAGGCAAGAAGCAACAATCAAAAGGGGTTGTTAGGGGAACTCTGTTCAGAACACCATAAGGCAAGAAAAGTTAGGGTTTGGTTGAAGGAATCGGGTTAGAAATGGTCACAACAACAAAAGCATGGCAACAGAAGGCCGGTCATTGGGAAAGACTGGGTCGATTAGGCCGAAGTGCATGTCATGATCATAAAAAATCAGCTACTCTTCCTCAAATAAGTTTCCTTTCCCTACCTTTCAACGGTAAGTGAATGAGGAATTCTTTATCCTAAATACAGTTATGAGTCATTGCATTTCATTTTTCTTTTGAGTCTCTAAAGTTGTTTGTTTAAGCAAACGGGAGAAATTTCAAATCCTATTATCAGCTCCCAAAGGGACAAAGCGCATGACCCCCAAAAACGTATCAAATGCCACAAGAGTTTGAAACAGCAATGATTAGAGATTCACAAGAGTATCAATGATAAAAATTGATAGAAGAGATAAGAGTTGGCAAAGTGAAGGAGCACCACACAAAGATTGGGATGCAAAGTAAAACCACAAAGGTTCTAGGGTCTGCCGAGCATAACACACTTACCGGGTAATCCTAGAAAGGATGCGAGGATACTGGTAAAAAAGAGTCAGAAGCGCAATACAAAGGTAGAAAAGGCCACAAGGGGTAACCAAGCATAATACATTGACTCAACAACCATCAGATAAGGATGTAAAGAATTTTGGCAAAGGGTCAAAGATACAACTCCGGATGGGGAGCAAAGTAAAGACACCAGGGTCAAGGGTCAGCCAAACATCATAGATTGACTGAGTAGTCTCAAAAAAGGATGTGAGAATTTTAGTAAAGGTTCGGAAATGCGACACAAAAGTGATGAGCAGAGTGAAGGTACAAGGGTCAAAGGGTTAGCCAAGCATAATGCCTTGACTTGGAAATCTCAAGGAAGGTGCGAGGATTCTTGAAAAAGGGCAAGAAATGTAACACTTATGGGGGGAAAGTAAAGCCGTAAAGGTTCAGGGGTCAGCTGAGCAGCTCAAGCAACTCGTCATCAACATGAAAAATGTAACACAACAGAACATGACAGTGGGGAGGCCGCTTTCAACAAGAATGCCGCAAGCTAACCCCACTTTTCAAACTGATAAGTACTCTTTGATTAACACAGGGGCAACAAAATTCCAGAATAGCCTAGGGGCGCCATCCGCAGGAGAAGGCAGGCACATGGCAGGTATGATCAAAATATCAGGGCCCACCTCGAAGTGGGACTTAGTTAAAGCTCAAAAGGGACACAGTCCGTCATAAATATCCTCCCCAGCAAAGAGCACAATGGGACAAACTTTACCCAGCAAACCCCAGCAGAAACAATTGAGGGCTAAAAGGGGCATGGAAGTTAGGATGGAACGCAGTTTAAAACTCAAACAGGTGCGGGTAATATGGGCAGGCACAAACACCTTCCCCAGTAAGAGCCGCAGAAACTCTCCTGGACAATAATCACTAGCAGAAACAACCAGAAGTTAGAATTGGCATTTAAGTTGGAACCTTCAGGACCCTCCTGGAAAATGGGACTCATTTAAAGGTTGGAGGTAATCATGGATAGTAAAGGGCATAAAATGACTTGCATGTTGAAGTAGGATTCAATTAAGAGTTGTCAGGACCCTCCTGAAAAATAGGACTCAGCCTAGAACACAAACAGTCGGGTGGCATGGTCAGACCCAAATACTTCCCCAACAAGAGTCATCAGGATCCGCCTGGATTACGGGATTTTATCTTAGGAGTTGTCAGGACCCCCTGGATAATGGGACGTGGCTCTATATACTAAACCCCAGCAGACACATTTTGTTATCTGATTAAGAGTTGTCAGGACCCGCCTGGATAATGGGAAGTAGTTTTAATCGCCAGTCACTAGCATATCCCCAGCAGATATAACTCATAACGAGACTTAGTGGAAAATAATACCTTTTGAGAAACATAACATAATCTTAAAGTTGTCATCAGATAAGAATTGTCAGGACCCTCTTGGATAATGGGAATTAGCTTAGATTTAGAGATATACACTCACAGATACGCCCAACACAAAACTGGGGCAGAAATAATGACTTGTGTTTGTTTGCTTTGTTGTGATCAAGTACACCGGCAGCAGTCTCAGGAAATATTTTTCAAGATGCAAGTTTTATTAATCAAGCGTCCACCTGTAGAACAAGCGAATATTTTTCAAAATTCAAGTTTTTGTAATTAGGCGCCCATCTGTAGAACAAGGGAATACATTTTAGTTTCATTCAAGTTTTGGTAATCAGGCGCCCACCTGGAGTACAAGGGAACATAATTCAAGTTCAGCAATGAGGCATCCACCTGGAGAACAAACAAACACAATTCGAGTTCAGCAATCAGGCATCCACCTGTAGAGCAAGGGAATATTTTGCAAAATTTCAAGTTTCGGCAATCAGGCGCCCACCTATTAGAACAAGGAAATATTTTTCAAGTTTCAAGTTTCAAGTTTTGGTAATCAGGCGCCCACCTTTAGAATAAGGGAATATTTTTCAAAATTTCAATTCTTAATAATCAGGAGCCCACCTGCAGAATAAGCGAATATTTTTCAAAGTTTTAAGTCTTTGTACTCAGGCGCCCACCTGTAGAAAAAGGGAATACTTTTCAAAATTTCAAGTTTTGGCAATCAGACCCCCACCTAGAGAACAAGGGAATATTTTTCAAGATTCAACTTTTGCTAATCAGGCGCCCACCTGCAGAATAAGGAAATATTTTTCAAAATTTCAAGTCTTGGTAATTAGGCTCCCGTCTGCAGAATTAATGGAATATATTTCAAAGTTTCAAGTTTTGGTAATTAAGCGCCCACCTGCAGAACAAGGGAATACATTTCAAGTCCACCGATTCGGCATCAGACATAGAAAAAGAGAAAACAAGAAGTCAACAAGGCAACAAGGAGTTTACGCGATGAAATATGAGCCAACAAGGCAACGAGGAGTTTACAGGAAGAAACACAAAGCAGTAAAGCAACAAGGATCAAGAGCAAGATTGAAGACGTAGATAGGTTCTTTTGTAATTTGTAGTTCATAGCTTAGTTTAGCTTCATCATTTTTCACAAGGTGTAATAAGGGGGTCTAGCAGCAGTAGCAGTAGCAGCAGCAGCAGCAGTGAAATCACAGCTCCTGGTAGTCCCAACTACCAGACACTCCTGAACTACACTGACTTGATTCCTCTTTAGCCGAGGATATGTAGGCAACCTCCGAAGCAGGGTGCGGTCAAGATTTTTCAAAACGCTTCTCATGGAGTGTTAGGTAGGCAAAAATCTCTCATGGTCGCTCACTTATCATTTTCCGAAAACCCTTCGTGTCTCCGAGCAAAGAGGGGTAGCTGTGAGCATATGATTTTTGCCTAGCCTAAATTTCTTCATAAATTCGTTAAAATTAGGATTGTTTTTCTTTACCTGTGTGATATTTAGAATTTAATTTCATAAATTGTGTGTTTGTTTGCATGTTGAGTGCATTTTAATTCGCATACAAAAAATGCGCATTGCATCTAGGGTTTAAATTTACCTACTTCGGAGTTAATTAGTTATTAGGAGTCTTACAAAAATACAAAAAAGATCAAAAAATAATTTATTTTGGCACTGTTTAAGTTGCAGCTTCGAATCTGCTAATTTTTCATTTAATTTTATATTTGATTAGTTTATGTGATTTGGTAGTTTAATTTAGTTTTTAGGATTGATTTAGTGTTTAGTTTAATTTTGAAATAAGGGAACTAAAAGAAATTAATATATATATATATATATATATATATATATATATATATATATATATATATATATATATATATATATATATATATATATATATATATATATATATATATATATATATATATATATATATATATATAATAATAATGAAAAGGGAAAACGGTTTTGTATAACATTTGGGCCAACTCTAATCCAGCCCAAACATTACCCTTAAAATCCACCCCATTCAGCCCAAAACCAGTCCAGCCCCATCCTCTTTCAAAACGATACTTTTTTTGGAGCTAATTGATCTAGACCGTTGATCTCAGTTGATCAGGAGGTCCGAAAATAATCTAGATTTAGCATAAAACTGTCCAAACACACCCCCCGCCCCTCCAAACAGTCTCCCAAACACCTAACCTCTCCTGTGTATTGCCGCTGTATAACTTCCGTCTCTCCATCGTCTGCCATCCGCCGGAAATCGTCGCCGCCGGTAGCGTTGCTCCAATAAACCCCAAAACTACACCATATCACATCCTCACCCTCCACTTTCCAACCCCACCACTCGTTTCCGTCAAATGTCTCCCAATCTCGTCGAATAAGACTCCGAAGTTCGACAGCTCCGCCATCTATGGCAGCGGCCAGCCACCAAACATCCCAAAGTTTACACCCTAGATTCCCCTCCCCATCCTCATCACAGATCTAACACCAGAGTCCCTCGAATCACAGTACGACTTCTCTAATTTTAATTTGAAAAGTCCATCCAAAATACAACCTTTTCCAAAATCCGCCAAATCAACACCATGGAGTCCCCTTGCCCTCCTCGTCCAAAATCGGCGACCCATGGACATCGAATCGCCCCCATTTGGTTCGAATTTTAAATTGAAATCATCCAAAATCCGTTTAACAACACATGCGAACTCCTGCAGCCCAAGAGTTTAAGCTAAGTCCTCTAGTCTCTATAATTTTAATTAAATATCATTTTGTAAGCCATTATCCATTTAGTTTAATATGTTTTTAGTCTTCATGATCTCTTCTTTCTTGTTCTATTTGGTTTAGTCCATATTTCATTCTTTTGGTAGGCCTATAGTATAGTAAAATCTCGTTCGTATGAGTTTGTAAACTATAGTTGTTTCTTTGGTTAAATACATATGCTCGCCGTGTTCGTTCTAATATCTTCTATCTTTCTTTCTCTCATTATTTTATCCTGACTGATTTTATTAGCTTAAGTCTGTTTGTTGGAAGTTAATCCGTATTTATTCTTTCATTTTGATTTTTTGTTAGTTTGATTTTGTTTTGATCTTTTGTAGTCTTGTTTGGATAAACAAGTTTTGATGCATAATTGTATTGATTTTGTTGAATCGTTAGTAGTGTTTGTTGATCTGAACTTTAGTTGATTAATTCAAGTCCTTTAGAGTTGTTTGGGTCCATTGTTTCAGACCTTAGGATGTTTGGTTATAGCTGATTATTGTAAACCAAGATTAAAAGGGAGAATGTTCAGTTAATATTTGGGTTTGTAATTCCACAATAGGTCCAGGGGTGGTTTAGCTATTTAGAATTGGATAAAAATGCTAGACCCTTCTAAAGGAGGGTTAAAGTCATAATTCTAAGACTCCAATGCAATGACTTTGCTAACAAGTTAATAATTCAGGGACTAAGTGAATAAAATCTGAAAATAGGAAGAGGGATTAAGGGTTAAACATAAAAAAAGAGGGTTGCCCTAAGCTTTGGATATACAAATGGCAACCCAATGCCTTCATTAAGGGGCTGGCAGATTGAAATCCCTGAAACCATCCCCGGATTTCTGCACTCTTAAGGTCATCTAAATTTACTAAAATTCCCAGGAAATCCTGAAAGAAGTATAGAGTCTAAATTTCCCAAATGTTGCTTCATTAGAGTGATTTTCCTCGTAATTAATTCCAATTCTCAATAGTCAATTTGAACTACTAATCTGAATCAGCTGAAAAGACTTTAAATATGTGTGTCTTGAGGTGTTAGGATTCCATATGCTTGGTTGGATGCAATTCTGAGTATATAAGGATCATTTTCGAGGTCTTTGGGTTGGTTTTCTAGTGTTATCTGCTCTAGATCAATATCCTGATTCAATGTGACAACTTATTTTATTCGAATCTGGGAATCGAGCATAGTCTATTTGCTGCATTTGCTGAAGATTTGTGTTGTTGCTATTGCTATTTATCTATTGTCTGCCTACTCATAGGTCTTTTCCTGTGCTTCATTCTAGGTACACACTCAAAAGATGCTTGATGTAATTCTTTTAATTGAAATGGAAAGGAAGCATTGCTTCCTGGTTTATGCTTACTTGGACTATGGAATGGCTATAGTTGGATAAGAGACAATGTATAGCTGCCTATATAATTTAATTAATGTCTTTGGATTTGTGTATGTTAGAAAGATGACAATATGGGTCTGCTTATGTAGTTCATTCTATTTCTTTTGGTTCGTATATGGATTGTATAAGGACTGTAAAACTTACTCTCATTTCATTATAATTTGTAATGGTGTAGCTTTCTAGTGTAATGCTAAGGTAAGTTAAGTCTATTTAAGGTCTTGAAATTTGTTAATTGTCAATAGAAGATCAGTAGCGTGGTGTTTGTTTTACTTCAGTATCATGAATTTGGAGTCAAGTTTTTATTTATGAAAGTTCATATATATGCCTGGCAAGTCCGAAAGCATTTCAATGATTAGTTTCGTTTCAAAATCAGCGGTCATGTGTCTAAATTTCAGGTTTTAGTTAGTTGTTTCACATTGATTCCCTCAATTCTATAAGTATTAGTTGAATAATTAACAGCTTGCTTGAATGGATTAAACGCGCATCTCTTCGCTATAGTCAAATTGGGATCTCGCTTGGATCCATTAAGGGATCAGGGATCAGGGCTCAACAGCGCGCCTTCGTTGTGTTGGGCTTCAGCTTGACTAATGCACAACAATTTGGTCTTAATTTGATGAGTCTCACGAATGGCTAGTCCGGTAAGGCTGGATAAAGGATTCCTTCTCTTTGGGCTCATTTCGAAGCCCAATGGTTTGAATTTGAGGTCTAAGTTGTGAAATGTTCATTAATTAGGTTTTATTATAGACAAATTTAGTAGAGAACCATAGTTTGCTTTAGAGATACCCTTTTTAAATAATAAATTGAGACGCGCTATTCCAAACAAAATAACAATTGCATGGCCCTCGCTTTATTTAATCTTTAGAATCCGAGGTGTACCATTTAGTAAATTCCATGGCCATCGCAAAGTTGCAAACGTATAATTTCTTTAGGCGCGTTAGTTTAATAATTTACCTTTCTTAAATTCGGGTGCACAATTATGTGACCCAAATCTAAATCTCAACGAAGTTGGAATGTGTCAAAAACCACGGGTGCATTTATGTGACGTGGTTCGAGACATATTTTAACGACGTTGAAATTCTCTTTAAAAATAATAATAATAATAATATAAAAGTGGTTAAAAGATTTAAAATGCGCATAGGTTCATAATTGTACAACTAAGATAATTTAAGCCAAATATAACATTTGAGTGACTGTGCTAGAACCACGGAATCCAGGAATGCCTAACATCTTCTCCAGGGTTAATAAAATTCCTTACCCGGATTTCTGGTTCGCGGACTGTTAAACAGAGTCATTCTTTCCTCGATTCGGGATTCTAAGCAGTGACTTGGGACACCATAAATCTTCCAAGTGGCAACTTTGAAATTCTTTCAAATAATTAAATCCTTTCTCGATTGTCCTTTAATTGAAAAAACTCTCTTATCTACGCACTTTGCCGGGTTGTAGTTGGCAAAAGGAGGTGTGACACCAACGATAACTAAAGCGGATGACTGTTGTCATCGGAATTTCTCACTTTGTTTCTCCCCATTTTTTAGTATGTGTGCATAAGGTCGCTGTTGGGTGAGATACAACGATGGGGGAACTAGTTTCCGATGATAAACTGGCGGGTATACAAGAAGAATAGTTGCTGCACAACCTCAACTCTAAAACGTCTTCCTTAACCATCTGAATTCATCTCGAGGCTCCCGGGACCTCAACCAAAAGCACCAACATCACCTAATACCTTATTTGAACTTGTACAAATTTGTAAAACACTTAAAACAACATCGAAACCTCGGATTAATCAAGGATTAAAGCCTAAGAACTCCAAATCTCCTCAAAATACACTTTTCAATCAAAATCCCAACCTAACCATCTCCGAATCACCTGAAAGTTTGCACACACATCCCAAATGACATGACGGAACTTTACAACTCTCAGAAATTCCTTTCCGACCCTTGGATTAAAATCTCACTATCGGACCGAAACTTCAAAGTTTCAACCTTCGGCATTTCCAGCCTAAAACGGCTACGGACCTCCAAAACACAATTCAGACACGCTCCGCACCCCGAAATCACCCAATGAACCTAACCGAACCATCGGATTTCTATTTCAAATCCATCTTCACACTGTTCTGACTACGGTCAACTTTCCAACACTTAAGCTCTCATTTAGGGACTAAGTGTCCCAAAATTCTCTAAAATTCAAAGCCGAACATCCCGGCAATCCACATTAGCAGAAATAAACTTGGGAAAAGCAGTTAATAGGGGACCAAAGCGTTAATTCTTAAGACGACCGGCTGGGTCGTCACATCCTCCTACACTTAAACATTTGTTCGTCCTCGAATGAACATAGAGACATACCTAAAAAAGTGAAAAGATGAGGGTAACGACTACGCATATCCTACTCAATCGCCTCCTCGACCGGCTGATCCCGCCACTGAACCTTTTCTGAAGCGATGTTATTTGACCTCAACTTCGTAACATGCCTATCCAATATAGCCACTAGATCCTCAACTTAGGATAGATCCTTGTTCAACTGGATTGAACTTAAATCCAACATGTGCAACGGATCACTGTGATACCTCCGGAGCATTGAAACATGAAATACCGGACGAACTCCTGTCAAGATGGGAGGTAAGGCAAGCTCATAAGCAACTTCCCCAACACTCCTCGATATCTCAAAAGGGACAATAAACCTTGGACTCAACTTCCCTTTCTTCCCAAATCTCATAGCGCCATTCATAGGCGAAAACCCGAAGTAGAACCCGCTCTCCAACCATATAGGAAATATCACGCACCTTCCGGTCCGCATAGCTCTTCTGTCTGGATTGGGCTGTACGGAGTCTATCCTGAATTACCTTAGCCTTCTCCAAGGTATCCTGAACCAAATTTGTGCCCAATAGTCTAGCCTCACCCGGCTCAAACCAACCCACCGGAGACCTACACTGCCTACCATATAAAGCCTCATGCGGTGCCATCTGAATGTTGGACTGATAGTTGTTATTGTAAGCAACTCCGCCAATGGCAAGAACTGATCCCAAGACCCTCCAAACTCAATCACACACGCATAGAGCATATCCTCAAGAATCTGAATAGCACGCTCGGACTGTCCGTCCGTCTGAGGGTGAAATAATGTAAACCGTGATGCAAACTATGTACCTCTTTTTGAAATAATAGAAACTTGAATACCAAGTAGACGAACAAACTCCCGGATATAAATCTCCACCAACCAGTCCAAAGAATAAGTAGTACACATAGGAATGAAATGAGAGGACTTGGTAAGCTGATCCACAATCACCCAAATAGCATCAAACTTCTTCAAACTCCGCGGGAGTCCAACTACAAAGTCCATGGTGATTCGCTCACACTTCACTCCAGAATCTCTACCTGCTGAAGCAACCCACCTGGCCTTTGGTGTGCATACTTCACCTGTTGAAGTTGAGGCACCAAGCTACAAATCCAACTACATCTTTCTTCATCCGCTTCCACCAATGGTGCTGCCTAAGATCCTGATACATCTTCGTGGCACCTGGATATATGGAACACCGTGAACTATGGGCCTCCTCTAGATTCAAATCTCGAAGCCCATCAACAATAGGTACACAAATCCGACCTTGCATCCTCAATACCCCATCATCACCAATAGTTACATCCCTGGCATCATCATGTTGAACCTTGTCCTTAAGGACAAGCAAATGAGGGTCATCATAGTGTCGTTCCGTGATACGATCAAATAAAGAAGACCAAGAAACCACACAAGGCAATACTTGACTAGGCTCCAAAATATCCAACCCCACGAACCGATTGGCCAAGGCTTGAACATCAATAGCAAGAGGTATCTCCCCAACTGGGATATATGCGAACTCCCTATACTCACTGCATTTCGGCTCAACCATCGGACACCACATTGGCCTTTTCCGGATAATACAATATAGTGATATCATAATCCTTAAGCAACTCGAACCATCTCCGCTTCCTAAAATTAGGATCCTTTTGCTTGAACAAATGTTGAAGACTGCGATGATCAGTGAACACCTCATAAGATATTCCATACAAGTAATGCCTCCAAATCTTTGATGCATGAACTATGGCAGCCAACTCGAAATCATGAATGGGTAGTTCTTCTCATGGGGCTTCAACTGACAAGAATCATAAGCAACAACTCTAACCTCCTACATTAACAATCCTAACTCTCGAAGAATCACAATGCACAATATATGAACCTAAAGTTGATGGCAAAACCAACACTGGAGTTGTGTTCAAGACAGTCTTGAGCTTCTGAAAGCTCTCCCCTCACTCCTCCATCCACTGAAAAGGTAGCGCTCATTCTGGGTCAACCTGGTCATAGGAGCTGCAATCGAAGAAAAACCCTCCACAAAACAACGATAATAGCCCGCCAAGCTAAGGAAACTACGGATCTCTATAGCTGATGATGGTCTGGGCCAACTCTGCACTACCTCTACTTTCTTCGGATCAACCCGTATATCCTCACTCGACACCACGTGACTCAAGAAGGCCACAGACTCCAACCAAGACTCACATTTCGAGAACTTTGCATATAATTTCTTTTCCCTCAAATTCTGAAGCACGATCCTCAGGTGCTGCTCATGATCTTCCCGACTCCAGGAGCATACAAGAATATCATCAATAAAGACATTGACAAACGAATCCAGATATGGCTGAAACACATTATGCCTCAAATGCATAAAGGGTGTTGGGGCATTGGTCAGCCGAAATGACATGGCAAGGAACTCGTAATGACCATATCGAGTCCTGAAAGCAATCTTCAGGATATCTGGCTCCCAAATCTTTAACTTATGGAACCTGAGCACAAATCAATCTTAGAAAACATTCGAGCACCCTGGAGCTGGTCAAACAGATCGTCAATACGAGGAACAAGATAACGGTTCTTTACTGTAGCTTTATTCAACTGGCGATTATCGATACACATACGCATAGAACCATCTTTTTTCTTCACAAACAAGACAGGAGCACCCCAAAGTGATACACTGGGACGAATAAAACCCTTATCAAGCAATTCCTCTAACTGACACTTCAACTCCTTCAACTCAGGAGGAGCCATACGATACAAAGGAATAGGAATGGACTGAGTGCCCGCCAACAGATCAATGCCAAAATCAATATCTCTATCAGGTGGTATACTTGGAAAATCAGCTGGAAACACATCAGGAGAGTCTCGTGCTACAGGGGCTGAATCAACAGAAGGTATCAATACTAACATCTTTCACATAGGCTAGATACACGCTACAACCATATGATATGGGTATCAATACTGATATCTCTCACATAGGGATTTCTTTGCCTTCAGCCATGTAGATATGTCGGGCATCCAGAAGGATATTTCCACACACATAATAGTCAATCCATTCTTTCCCTTGTATTGCAGGTCAAATGAAAATTCAACTCCGACATCAACGATGTCGTCCACGAGGAAATGGAGAATCTATTAGAAAATGGCTCCATCATTTGAGTCTAAATACCCTAAGTTGATCTCCAACGTAGTGACGGTCAATAAGAAAAACGGTAATTGATGATGCGTGTAGACTTCACGTACTTGAACAAAGCATGCCCAAAGAATTTGTTTACATTATCGCATATCGACCAACTCATCAACGCGACGGACGCGCACAAGATGTTGAGCTTTTTGGACGTATTATCAAGCTATAACTAGATACTTATCGAAGAAGAAGACCTGGAGAAAACCACGTTCATCACCCACCAAGGAACATATTGTTATAGAATCATGTCGTTCGAGCTGAAGAACGCCGTAGCAACCTATCAAAGATTGGTAACAAAAATGTTCAAATCATCTCGGCAAGACCATGGAGGTATATATCGATGAAATATTGGTCAAATTTGTAAAGGTAGAGGACCATATCGACCATTTGAAGGAAGCTATTGACATATTAAGACAATACGAAATGAAACTAAACCTAGAAAAATGCTCATTTGGCATAGCCTCGGGGAAGTTTTTGGGCTTCTTAGTGTCCCAATGGGGGATTGAGGTCAACCCAAACCAAATCAAAGCTATCGAAGGGATACCGGAGCAACTTCCTACTAGGAAGCAAGTCCAAAGGTTGACTGGTCGAATCGCTGCCCTATTGAGATTTATCTCCCATTTATTATATTAGAAAAACACATGTCAACATTGAGACGAGGTACCACGCCTCGAAAAACTGGCCCTGGCACTAGTCTTAGCTTCAAAAAAGCTTAGACCTTATTTCCAGTGCCAACCAATCTTGGATATTACCACATTTCCTCTGAGAGGCATTTTACATAAACCCGAATTATCGGGGAGGTTGATGTGCCATAGAATTGCAGTGCTTTTGATACTAATTACATAGACTTTAGCTCGTCTTTTAAAGAATTATAAGTCATTGCCTATGTATTTTTGGTGTTATGTAGGAAACCAGACTTGAAGAGCCAAGAACATGAAAAAGATGACAAAACCCCATAAAAGGGCAGAAATGTGGTAGGTTTACGACAGGAAAAGTGATGTACGGGCCACAGACCAAACGCAGAGTGAGGCAAACAATCCCATTCTGAGGGTAGATTCTGTGATCCATTGTGCGGTCGCATAAATCTTGTGCGGACAGCATAATGATCGCACAAATGCAAAACGAGTTTCTGTGAAAAGGACTTTTCGATCATGAAATCAATATGTGGACCGCATAACAAAAATGCGATGGAAAAGTAGAGAATTGGGTACTCAACTCTGTGAAGTAAATGAAGATATGGGGACCGCAAAGCATTGTGTGACCCATTTTACAGACACAGACTTGATCTACAAGGTCATTTTTTCACTTTTTTAGCCCGACTTTTAGCCCATTATAAATAGAATTGCTAGGGTTTTGTGGGACATATTGTCTGAAAAAGAAGCTACACTTAGAGCATTGAATACACCATTATTTTAAAAGCTTTTGAAGAGAGAAACTTGTCATCTTTGTAAGATTTATGGCTTTATTTATTTCTTTGTTCTTGGATTCTAGTATGAGTAGCTAGTTTTAAATGCTAAGGTTGTGAACCCTAAATGGGTGTAATGTTAATAAGTGTTTACCATTAAATATATATATAATATATATATATGTATATATATATAATATATATATATATATATATATATATACATATATATATATATATATATGTATATATATATATATATATATTATATATATATACATATATATATATATGTATATATATATATAATGGTTGGTTGGTGTTTATTTATTTCTCATGTTTCATTTATTGTTGATGGTTGCAAATATTGATTAATGTCATTTTATCAACCTTTACTTTGAAAAGTGGGTTAGGGTTTGGTAGAATTGAATAGCAAAAACCCAAGACTTTAAACCTTGTTTAATAGAATCACTTGGGAATAAGTAAGTTCTATTTGGCATATATTGGTTATTCTTAATTGAAACTATTTTATATTTGGAAAAATCATAAAGAGAAAATACTACCTAACTATTGGGAAATATTGGGTAGTTATTTAGGAACTATTTGCATATCAAAGGACCATCCATTAGAAGTATATTACATTAACACCGATAGAATTACGTTCCATTGATGGAAACACAACCTTGGTTTCCTCAATTAAATTAATTTCATTCTCGTAACAAAACAGTTTTCTTGATAATTCACAATTACAACACTCTCTTTTTAAACTAACGAAGTAGTATTACGACTTAAGTCAAGTTTCACACTACTGAAGTTACCTTTTCACACTTATTCCCTGTGGGATTCAATCCCAACCTAGTTGGGTTATTATATTTGATATCGACCCCCTTACACCATTTATTTAGGTGTAATTTGAGCGTATCAGAGGTTGGCCGAGTGGGCTATCGAGCTAAGCGAGCACGACATCAATATCAACCGCGAAGAGCGATAAATTCGCAAGTGCTCGCCGACTTCGTCGCTGACTTAAGCGCAAAAATAATTCATGAGGTCGAGAAGGAAAATATCCAAGCTTCTCTCTAAACACAAGACCTCTGGGTACTATACGCTGGCGGTGAATCCAATGTTTCTAGATCCGGACTGGAATTCATACTCGAGGTCCCTACAGACTAAGTAATTTGCCAGTCCATATGATGTATAGATATGACTAATAATGAGGCTGAGTATATGGCCGTAATTGTATGATTGAGACTAGCACTCAAGTATGGAGCGAAATAGTTAAAGCTCTATTGCGATTCACAACTCGTATTCAACCAAGTCATAAGGACTTTCCAAATCAAAGAACAAAGATTGCAAAAATATTAGACCGATATCTACAAGCTGCTGTCCAAGTTTGACGAATGCCAATTTGATCAGATATCGCGTACGCAGAATGTTGAGGCGGATGACCTTGACAAATTGGTCGTAGCTACCAAAAGCATCATGACCGGGAATAAAAGTGTAGTCCACCTCCTTAACTCGTCACTAGACAAAATCGAGGTAAGATTTGTAAGCTTAACTTGGGATTGGCGCAATTGTATTATCACCTACTTGCAAGACAACACACTCCCAAACAAAAAAAAAAGGAAGCCAAAAAACTAAGAATGTGGGTGGCCAGATACAACATCCTCGACAGTTACCTATACAAGAGGACATATGACGGCCTCTGGCAAAATGCTTGGGCCTAAACCAAACCCAGTGTGTCCTCAAAGAAATCCATGAAGGCCATTATGGCGCTCATTCCGACAATCGAGCACTCGTTAGGTGTCTCATACGGGCAGGGTACTATTAGCACACCATGAAAAAAGACGCCTTATAATTTGTGAGAAAATCCAACACTGTAAGAAATAACCCCAAGTAATTCACCAAGCAGGTGATCATCTCCACTCAGTTACATCTCCATGGTCGTTCATCAAGTGCGGAATGGACATTGTGGGCCTCCTTCTAGCAGGGCGAGGTAATGTACTTTTTTTAAAGTTTTAACTAACTATTTCTCTAAATGGGTGGAAGCAAGAGCATTCGCCCAAATACGCAAACAAGAAGTAATCACCTTCATATGGAAAAACATCATCTGCCAATTCGCCCTACCCAAAGAGATCAACTACGAAAACGGATCCCAATTTACAAGGAAGAAAACCTCCAAGTTCTTCGAGAAATGGCATTATTAAGAGGATACTTTCAACCCCATATCACCTAGCGGGTAACAAGTAGGCAGAAACCTCCAAGATGTCCGTACTTAACATCATGAAGAAAAAACTCGAAGATGCCAATGAACTATGGCCAGAAATACTCCCAGAAGTATTATGGGCATATAAAACCACCCCAAAAACAAGTAAAGGAGAGACACCCTACTCTTTGGTCTATGAAACTAAAGCAATCATACCGGTCGAAGTCGAAAAACCCAACATAAGGTACTCCCATAAAAGTGGTACTATTAATGACAAAATTAGAAGGCAAGAACTTGACGAGAATGATGAATGAAAAGATATGGCGTACATAAGGATGGTCACCCAAAAGCAGCAAGTGGAACAATACTACAACAAGAAAGCAAAGGTCCAAACACTCAAAGTCGGGGACTATGTACTCACAACCAAAACCCAAGCAAGCAGAGTGGGAGGATCCATAAAAAAATTACTATCAAAGAAAACAAGAGTTTTTCTCAACTAGAGACAATGGAAGGAAATCATACTCTTTTTCCCTCACTTAAGTTTTGTCCCATAAGGGTTTTCTCAAGGAGGTTTTTAATGAGGCGATGAAAAGGACACTTCGAGTCAAATTATGCGAAGGAGGGACTACTTTATCTTTCATTTCCTGACTCCTCAATACTCTCCAAGTTGAACAATAAAGGGACTAGATAGACTGGGACGGTGACTGGAATGCCAACTAAAGCCCAAAGTTTGTAAATTTCTCTAATCATATAATCATAACAATAACGTCAGAGTAATAGAAACTTACGTTTATCAAAACTACCTTAACAAAAGGTTAAATTTTGATCAATCTCAAACAATACCTATCGGCCCTTGACCATACCTTTACAAAAGGTTAAGTTCGAGCCAGCTCGAACAACACATATCGACCCTTGGTCGCACCTTAACAAAAGTTTAAGTTTGATCCATCTCGAACAACACCTACCGGACACCGGCCACATCTTAACAAAAGGTTACATCCGACCCAGCTTGAACAACACCTATAGGCCCTCGATCTTACCTTAACAAAAGGTTAAGTTCGGCCCAGCTTGAACAAAACATATCGGCCCTCATCCACACCTTAACAAAAGGTTAAGTTCGACCTAGCTCGAACAACACCTATCAGCCCTCAGCCACACCTTAATAAAAGGTTAAGTTCGACCCAGCTCGAACAACACCTACATTTAAAAAGTTAAATTCGACCAAGTTCAAACAACAGCTACCGGACCTCGATCGCAATTTAACAATGGTTAAAATTCGACCAAGTTCAAATGACACCTATTGACCAAGTTCAAAGCCCCCTTCTAACCTCACCTCAAGTTGAATTAGTCCCTTATCGATCATTCTCAACTCGTCAACTATATCGGAGTCAGACCCGGTGTCCTCTTTAGCAACGACCTTCTCTCTGCCCTCAACAAAAGAGGGGACGTTCAGGCATCCCAATTTCGACCGTCTCCCCCGCAGGATGCATCAATGCACTCACATTAATCTCCTCCAAGTGCGGGACCTAGGAGTCCACCCCAGTGCTCTCCATGATATTCATTGTGGTCATCTTTTGAAGAACGAAGTCGCCGTTTTCCAAGTCGACGGCTATTGGCCTTTCTCCTTCTGCATCAATGGTTCTCCTTTTATGAGGAATTAGACAACAATCCTTAGGACAAATATTGTCGCCTCATTAATCAGTGAAAAGAGTTGAGGAGTGAAAGCAGTGGATGGAATGGAGGCACGTTCTCGGACTACGGCAGCCAAATGAGGGGTCGACACGGAAGGGGAAAAAACCGCAATACGAGCAGAAGCCAAAGATGTAGCAACCTTCCTCTAAAAGTATGACACTGGTGCCCGGATCCTTCAAGAAGACCCCCTGCCTAGGAAAGAATCAAACGTTGAAGTTAGCAAAATAAATTGGTATACATCAAAACATAAAACAACCACGGGCAAATAGAAGAAGTTACCTGTTGATGGAATGCTCGTGACTAAAAAGGGAGGTTGATTGTTGGCTACAAGGAAAGGAAAAGTCCTTCATCTAATTCCGAGTAAGTAAAAGAACACAAACAAACGACCACTTATATGTGTAATTCCAATCCTTTAGAAATCCATCGACGTCGTCACCACGTCATTGGTCCTAACATATAAGAGATTGAGCTAGAACTAATGACTGGCCTTATCGACCATATTCAACACCAAATATTTACCTCCACAATGACAAAGATTCAGCATCATTCCCCTATAGAAGCTAGGGCCGAAGAGATGAACCAAATGTTCCAGCGTCAGCTCAACCCCGGCCAACTCGAAAAACTTGGTTAGCATTCTAATAATTTTATAGACGTATGGCGCAAGCTGAGCAGGGCAGATGCCGTAGTGAGATGGAATTACTCCACCAATGGAAGGAGCGGTAAAGAATAATCGATGAGAAAGGGATAAGCGTATAGAGAGCAGTATCCTGGGCAATGAATCTGCACCACGTATTCACCGGCTCTGATAAGAAAATTCCAAGCGCGGCACCCTCCACATAGAAGGAACACAACTTCCAAAGGAGCAACATGGTTCCCTCACCAGTCTTTGATGATAAGTTAGACATGATGCAAAGTTATAAAGAAGAATAACAAGCGGGAAAAAATTGAGATAGAGTAGGGCAGCAGAGCTAAAAAAGGAAATTTGGAGAAAAAAATGGCAAGAAGAAGGATGGTGCTTTGAAAATTTCGAAGAAATAAACTTCAAATCAAGTCCAAAATCCACTATTTATAGACATCATGCCACTGAACCCAAAAACGGCTTGTCATAATTGGCATTGGAATCGAAACGGCAGATCTAATTCAAAGGTTATACATAAATCGAGGCAATGTATCGGGAATATGCGTCATAATGCCTGATGTCATGACGTCATTCTAATCCTTGGACAGGATAACTCCAAAAAATCGCCCGAGAAACCCGAGGTATTTGAAATATGTCGCCCAGAGAAGGCCACGTGGCATGTTCGACACAAAGTTTACGACTCTTGCAGCTTACTTGATAAGTTCGATAAACAACAACACTATCCGCTCATTAAGCTCACCTGCAAGGATGAGCTCAATAAGCGGAGGGACTAACTATATGGGTCAAAAATTATCTCTAATATGATCAAACCATGTTAACATTAAGGAGGCATTCACAGACTGCCATGTGTCATCAGTATGACTTCAATAAAGACCCGGCCAAGGTCGAAGTGGTTCCTGAAGCGATAAAGGGTGTGGTCAAAGAGTCAAGAAGGATCAAGGTCGAGAAGTCGTCGTAGATCAAAGTCGGGGTCGAGATTTTTAGACGGAGTTATAATGGCCAGTTTTAGAATATCACACAAAAAAGAATATTCTGGTGGATATTCTCTCTACCTGTACTATTAGTGTTTTTAGGAATATTTTCCATACAAAAACAAAGAGATATAATGATAGGGGATAGGAGATATTCACTTGTAAGAAGCACATTGACTTTATAGAGAGAATATGGTAGGAGTGTGCATTCGAATCGGTTTATCGATAAATCGAATCAATTATTTATTATCGAAATCGAAATCGAAAAAATTGAAATATTATTGAAACGATAACGATAAGCATATGTACAAATCGATAAGTAATAATCGATAAGGGTCAAAATCGAATCGATAAATCGAACGCACACCCCTAGACTGTAGACACTTGTTAAATGAGTGATTACCTATTTGTGTAGATTAATATAATATACATAATGTATATATATTCCACTGCTATTTTGAAAGCGGCTATACAATATTATTTATACCATTTCCTTTACCCTAAGTCTCTTACCCTATTATTTCCTCTACCACATTTAAGGAATGATCATATTTAAAGATCAAGGGAATGAAGTTCAAATTAATGGAAAACATAATTAGCCGTGATGATGTGTTTTTTTGTTTTATTTTTTACGCCGTTGGAGTGTTGGTGGCATACATTTGATCCCTTACTTTAGTTTTATTGCATGTGCTTGTTGACACAATTTTATATTATAAATGGTGTTCGTCTTATTTTAGCTTCTTTTTATCCATATTAGTTAGGCGTGTTTATAGTGATATACATTCTGTGGAATCCCGCAAATTTTCTTATTGGTATAATCAATAATCGAATCGATAAGCCCCCAAAATCGATAAATCGAAATCGAAAAAATCGAAACCTTATTGAAACGCTAACGATAAGCATATGTACAAATCGATAATCGATAAGTAATTATCGATAATTATCATAATCGAATCGATAAATTAACTGCACACCCCTAGAATCTGATCATATTACAAGCATACGAAAATAACCTTTTTACAAAGATTCTTGTCTAACTTTTCCACTTGATCCAAGAACAACCTGAGTATTCTAAGGCTCATCAATCATTTATCATTGTTAGAAAAAATATCTACAGATCCCGCCCCTTTTCGGGTGAATCGAGTTTTAATTTACTTAAATAACATTCAATATTATTTATTATTATTTAATGATATCTTCCATGGATCATTGAAAACTATTACTATTGCTCGCATTCATTACTGTTCGGTCAAATACATATATTTTCGGCCATAAAATTAATAACTTTGTCTTTTAAATATTATTGTTAGCTCAGATTGACTCTATTTTACTTGAATTCAATTGGTTGAATATGTTCAAACACTTAAAAGCATATGTAGACAAGTGTCTCTCATGATTTCTCCAAAGTTTCAAGTTTCTCACCCTTAAGGGATTATTTGGTTGGAATACGATTTATACCAATACAAGTTATGCCGATATAAGTTATATTGAGATAAGTTATGTTGAGATTAATTATGCTGGAATTGTTATTTATTCATTGTTTGGTATGATGTATTAAGAATGATAATTGCATAATTTCTAAAAAGAAGATATAAGTTATACCGGTGCTAATTATCCTATTTTCTATAAGATATAAGTTATATCGATATTAAAATTAGTAACGGAATAACTTACACATAGTTTACTAACCAAATAAAATATTAAGGGGTATTAAATTTTTATAGGAAGCTTGTAACTTCATATACCCACACCAAACGACCCCGGTACAACTAAGTTCTACTCTGAAGTGGAACCGAATATAAAATCCTTTCAGAGCACTAGAATTGGAGCAAGGGATGGAACCAAGAAACGAGAATAAGAGCTCAATTCTCCTTCTCCACAATGCTATGATCGTGACTATGGATTCTGAGAGCCGCGTTTACCGAGATGGCGCAATTGCTATCGAAAACAACTCAATCATAGCCATCGGCAGATCCCCAGAAATTCTCCCCCAGTTTGCTTCTCTTTCCCCTCAATTAGTCGACCTCAGCGGACAAATTCTCCTCCCAGGTCCTTACATTCACACCAAATTCAATTACTTTTTCACTGGCCGCATAAATTTTCTTAGACCATGTCATATAAAAAATATCTACATATAAACGTAATATTCAAGTTCACTACAAAATTAATTACATTTCATTTCATCGTTAATAGTAATTATTCTTAAAAAATAAAGATAGCATATAAATAGAGTAAATATTCAAAATTATATCTTAAGACATAAGGAAAGGTAAAATAGTCCAATATTTCTTTTATCTTAAGGGTAAAATAGTCCAATATTCCTTTTATCTTAAGGTTAAAATAGTCCAATACTTCTTTTATCTTAAGGGTAAAATAGTCCAATACTCCTTTTATCTTTAAGGGGTGTGTAATTGAGAAATACAACAGACACTTTTAGATAGAGGGAGTATGAGATTTGTAATCTTAAAACTAAAGACAAATTAACTACTGTAACAAGTAAAGATGAACTGAAGGTATAAAAGTTTTTTAAGCTGACAATTTGTATAGCTTAACCTCATACATAATTAAATATAGACACTAGTGCTATTGAGAGTAAAATTCTTTCTCTTCTATTACATTTTTTTTAAATATTTTGTTATAGTATATATGAAAATGTGATTTGCTATACTCTCTGGGAGCATTTATTTTAAAAAAATTGTAAAATGAAGTTAAAATTGAGACAAAATTAGATATTTTGCTCCGTTATAATCTTCAGTTGTCTATTAGCCTACGCATAAAGGCGGAACCAGGATTTGAGCACGACGGGAGCACCACTAATTTTAAATATGACAATAATTATTGACAAAATTTTGTGTGCAGTTCTTAAAAAATGAATAAGTGTGACAACTTATCCACAATACATAAACAACCAGAATTTTTAAAGAAAGAAAAAGCACTAAGCAAAGAGTGAAAGATTACTTTGCAAAATAGCTGCTATAGGAAGCAATGTTGATAGAAGCTATGTTGCACGGACTCTCCTAAAATATTGTCGGGTTCGTCTCGAATTCTCCAAAAGCAGTGTATTATTTGAGAATCCGATACGGGTGCGGCAATATTTTGAAGAGTCTGTTCAACATAAGCGGTGTCGCCCGCTACTGCTTTTGTTAATCATATATATATATATACATATATATATATATGCATATATACATATATATATATATATATATATATATGCATATATATATATATATATGCATATATACATATATATATATATATATATATATATATATATATATATATATATATATATATATATATATATATATATATATATATATATATATATATATGCATATATGCATATATATATATATATATATGCATATATACATACATAGTAGGTATGTAATGAAGCCTTCAATTTTGCGTAAGAGGCCAAAGTTTCGAAACCTGCAAGGTTAAAGGACAAAAACTATCATCGAATCCAAATATATAAAAGAAAACAAAAAAGAAAGAAAAAAATGCTAATTTTGCTTGAACTAGGTCTCAAGTCTCGAACACAAGACCGAATTGTAAGGAAAGTTGGAAAGGTGCTTAAACTAGCAGCTCAAACACTGCTGCCGTCCAGCTTTTGTTTTTTGGGCCTTTCATGCTTACTCTAACTAGTTATTTCACTTTTCTATTAGCGGCTTTAACTAGAACCTCAGCTCTATTTATTGGTCTGAGCAAGATACGACTTATTTAAACTAAATACTTAAAATGAACAATTCATAAAAAGAAATCTTTCTGTGGGATTACATGGGGGAAGTAAATTGTTTAAGGGGTCCTATCTGGATATACAGTACACATAAAATCTATATATACATGATTTTTGCCAAGTTTAGCGGTTCCAGTGACCCCTCACCTTGTCCGCCTCTGCCTATGCATAAGCTGGACATAACCTTTATTTAAATTATAGGAAGTGATATGAATATCTTAGTTTACTGTATTATAGCGCTTGGTACTTATGAAAATGTTGGACAGGGTTCATAAACACTCATGTTCATACATCTCAGCAATTAGGGAGAGGAATAGCTGATGATGTGGATTTGTTGACATGGTTACATGATCGCATTTGGCCTTACGAGTCCAACATGACTGAGCAAGATTCCTTCATTTCCACTTTACTCTGCGGAATCGAACTAATTCACTCTGGTGTAAGTGCTATTGAAATCATATAGGCTAAACTATGTACACATTGCATATAAATATTTACTAAATTGGGTCACTTAGAAGGTAATTGCAGGTAATTCCCAATGATAAGCATTGAACTGTAACCTACAAAAATTGGCAAGTTACATGTTATAACAGGTTAAAATTACAATGGGTGTAAAAAAGTTTACACTGTTAGTGAAAATAACTTAAATACGAATAGTTTATGTTTGTTTCAGGATTATAAGCGTATTTGGTTGTTATTGGAAACAGGTGACATGCTTTGCAGAAGCAGGAGGGCAGCATCTGTCTGGAATGGCAAGTGCAGTTGAAGTATTAGGCTTGCGTGCGTGTTTGACCGAGTCTATTATGGATTGCGGTGAAGGTTTGCCAGCTTCATGGGCCGCTAGGACTACTGAGGAATGTATTAAGGTTGGCTAAAAGTTCTAAATAAACCAGCCTTGTGTTGAATTTCAGTTGAAGATATTGTCTAGTTTTCACAACTTTTACTGCACAATCTCTCATGTTTGGTCTTTACTAAAGTTTGAAGTTTCACTTTTGAAGTGTTTTTGGTCAGATCTTCAAGCATTTAATTAACAGGTTCCATTGCCTTCCAACATTCCTTGAATTTATTCCTTTCATAATTCTTGTATTGAAGTCATTTTGCTTGAAATTTATTTCAAAGGTGCTAATTTGAAAATTAACTGTGTAACTACAAGTTGTAGCCTAGAGATGTGAATCTAATGTTATATCAAGTGCGCAGTTGCAGGAGGATCTGTTTATGAAACACCACAATACAGCAGATGGGCGTATCAAAGTATGGCTTGGGATAAGACAAATTATGAATTCAACTGATCGGTTACTTGCTGAGACAAGAGACACAGCAAAAAAACTAGAAACGGGGATTCACATGGTATCTCTCTCTCTCTCATAAGCTTTCTATGTATACAAGGTGGGAATTGATGAAACAAAGAGAAATTGAAATCTTTAGTCACAATCAGACACAATTATTTTGATGCATTTGATCACATCATAATACGAGAGATTAACAAAATGAAAACTAGTATACTGGACGAACTTGTTCAGCTTTACTGATCCTGTATGTTCTTCTCTCCTACTAATGATATTAAGGAGTTCCCAAAAATAGATATAATAAGTTTCAGCTTGAGAGTTTAGCTAGCCCTTCTGTTATGGTAATGGTCGTTATTAATGGCCTTATTCTTTTTCATTTACTATCCTTTGGTATTCTGGAAATCCAATTTAATATGTTGTTTCTTGTATCAAAGAGGACGCATTCCTTTCTTCTTCTTTTTTTAGGGGGGGTGGGGGGGGGGGTGGGGTCTAAGGGAATATATATATATATATATATATATTTGCCCTCTCGGGTAGGGGTAAGGCTCGTCTACATATTATCCTCCCCAGACCCCACTTTGTGGGACTATACTGGGTAGTTGTTGTTGTTGTTGTTGTGTATATATATATATATATATATATATATTTGGAAACAGCCTCTCTGCCATTTCGGGTAGGGGTAAGGCTCGTCTACATATTACCCTCCCCAGACCCCACTTTGTGGGACTATACTGGGTTGTTGTTGTATTACATTGCAGACTATGTAAGAGGACGCATTCCATTACAGTTGAATGATAGCCATTTATCCAAAGCCAACCTCAACCCCTCACCCCTGAGATTCCACTGCCCTTAAAAGGGGAAAAAGAAAAAGAATGTTGTGTGCAAGGGTAATAAAGTCTTAAAAGGATTTATCAACACCACTTGAGCCTTAATTTCTCGACTATTCAGCATATTGCAGAGATACCCGTCGAAAACCAACTGATTGTTCAAACTCGAGGAGTTGATCATGGAACTGTTACACACCTCGAGAAAATCAAGTTCCTGCAGAACAATTTGCTGGCAGCACATACTGTTTGGGTCAACGAGGAAGAGGTAAGCTTCTACTCTTCTTCTGAGATATATCTGTCTGTACTAGTTGGCCTGCTTAATTTGTGTATCTTTTCAAGTTTGTTTATTGGTAACATGGCTGGGGAAAAGTGAGCGGAAAAAAAGGAATGAAAGAGAGGACAGCTTGAGGGGGCCGAAACAACCACCTGCCATGTATACCAGCATATAGGATGGACTAACATTAAAAGTAAAAATGCCAGGAACATACGCTCATAATTGATATGGTTGTATTGAGCCATATGAAGTTGCAGTAGCATAAGCAACGGTTAGCTGCCTTTGAAAAAATCTGGTGAAATAGAAAACTTTAAGTTTCAAAGACTGTATCACTAAACGACTTTTCCATCAATACATCCCGCCTGCATTTCATTTCTGCTAGTGCTGCTAAACTGATGTACCCAATTCCTGACCTCATCAAAACTGCCACCGTCATCCCCGACAATGGTCCTGATTCAACCACCAATGATCTCTACATTTTTCCTGCCAACTCTTTGTGACTGAAGTTCCTCAATTATGGCTGCCGTAAGCTGATTTAATAAGCCTTATTTGGTTCATTTCATGCGCAAGAGAAGTACTTAAGTTACGCCAATTCAGATTTGGCTTCTGTCTTGGTTCAATGTAAAGAAAGAGAGTTAATTCTCTTCTTTGCAAGTATGCCTCATTACTATATGAGAGATCTAACAAAGAAAAAGATCGATGAAACACTTAACTTTAGAGTAACAGAAGCAAATTCTCAAAGCCCTTTCTTGTGAATGATTATACACTCATTAAAGATTGCTTAGCCAAACTCTATTGGAGCTCAAGAAAACTTAGAAATTTTTTACCTAGCCTATATCCAACTGTCACGGGAAATAATTTTTATCTGACTTTTGTATGTTTGAGCTGCATATTTTTTTGCTGATTTTTTTTTCTTCAAAAATGTTTGCTGCTGATTTTCTTTCAAATAATTATATTGGATTGCTACTATAATAAGCCATCTTTTCAAATTTCTGTATGTCCGCTGCTGTTTTGTCAGGTTGATTGTCTCTCAAAGGCTGGAGTGAAAGTATCACATTGTCCTGCTGCTGCAATGAGAATGCTTGGATTTGCCCCCATCAGGGAAATGCTCAGTGCTGGTGTTTGTGTATCCTTGGGTACAGATGGTGCACCATCAAACAATAGAATGAGCATTGGTACTAACGTGGTGCAGCTCTTAATATTTTTCCATTCTTCACTTCTTTATTGTAGTTATCTATTCTCTCTATGGTTACTGTGTTAATGCCACCTTTCAGTTTTTGATTTTCATTTGCTTTGTAATGTATAGAAATATCAACCATTTATGACTTTTCTCAGCACATCCTTCTATTAATGAGTTTAGCAGCTTCCTGATATTCCCATTTATCTTGCTTCTCTTTAGCAAAATTCTTATGCTCACTGTTATCCATTTCTTGAGCTACTACATTTGTTGAGATGCTCCATTGTTATTTTTGTGCAGTTGATGAGATGTACCTGGCTTCTTTGGTAAACAAAGGTCGTGAAGTATTTTCCAAGGGAACCACTGATCCTACAGCTTTGCCTGCTGAAACAATCCTCAAAATGGCCACAATAAATGGTGCCAAGTCTGTACTTTGGGACAAGGAAATAGGTTCCCTTGAGGTTGGGAAGAAGGTTGGACACCTTGCTTCCGCCTACGTGTTATTTGTTTGCCATATTTCTTTTGCTCCTGGTTCTGGAAGCATGACGAGATTTTGGTTCTGCTGGATCTCTTCATACAGGTTTACTTATCATGAGCTACTTTGCAGGCTGATATCGTTGTGGTCAATCCTTCTTCCTGGTCCATGATGCCAATTCATGACTGGTATGAGATCATCTTAATGGAGAATAAGCACAACGTGGCGAGACATTATTTCCTGTGATTCATCTATATGTACTTCTATTTTGTGATATGCATTCTAGTGGAAAGTACTTTCTAGAAGTTGCATCAATATCAGACTATTTAGTTCACTCCATTATCCTCCTTAACGAGTTGACCATCTTTTATCTGATTGACACAGTTCCTCAGTTGCCACTCGAATTAATTTTGTAGGTCCTCTAGCACAAGTGTTCTTTAAGTACAGGCCTCTTTACACGTAAAGTTGCGCCACTAAGCTAGCTCAGCCAGTGCATAAAGTTTCATCTTCGTATGTATTTTTCATCCTAGCCTATACATCAATAGCCCTTCAGGTCAGTTTTAGAAAGGTCTCTCACTCTCTCTCTCTCTCTCTCTCTATATATATATATATATATCTCTAATCTAGCTGTCAGTGGTCATTTTTCCCTGTTATACTTTCTGTCTAGATGACTTCTCTTCAAACGCTTCCCTCTCAACCATATGAGAATTTCCATATTCATAAGGATCAATTAAACATGATGTTGCATTCAAATCCTAATCATAGTTAGCTACTGTATAATAAAACCCTTCGTTTTGGGGTCTTTTTTACTTTTCCTTTCTTCACTACCTGCAACTCTGACTAGGTTCCCTTGTGGTATTTTAAATTAAATGAAACTGATACAAGAACAATTGTGCTTGGGAAAGAACTGGCTTAGTATGAAATCCTGGAATTGTTTTCTCATTGTCGGCTCATAAATATGAGAGCACAAGAACTCTCCAGTGTGTGATATGTGATTTAATGTAGTAATTTGATATTCTTATGGATATCACTTCATTGATTGTCATTTCAAAACCATTTATACCTTCTGTATTTACAATCAGATAGAATTGTACTGCAATTGGGTGAACTTGAGGTTTCTTGAGCTATTGCTTTGAAATCCAGGATTCACTAGTTTTATAGGTTTTCTCTTTGACTTTCTTTTTCCGTCTTATATATTTCTTATTGGGGAAAGTGGGGGAGGGGTTACATAACTTCCTTCGGTCTGTGAAATCGAGGTTTCTTGAACTGTTACCTTTGAAATGAAGGTTTGGCTATATTAAAAATGTTACTTCTTCACTTTCTTTTGAGGGTTCATAACATCACCTGTGTAATAATTTTATCTTTTCTTCAACTTCTTTTTTTGAGGGTTTCATTACTTCCCTCGTCTAATAATAACATCTTTATTTCTGTTTTCTTATTTTTGCTTTCTAGTTTACTTGTAGCTCTGCTAGCAATAACTGGAATATGGTTGAACTACATATATTGACTATTTTTTACTCTTATCATGCTAAACTAAGCTGTCAGCAATCAGTGGATAATATTACCTTGAAAATTACTATGGAGTATGTATGCTTGTTCTCTATTCTTGGTTTCATTTAACATAGTGTAGTTTCAATTATTCCTGTTTGATCATATCATCCTTTTTAGTGATCACCAGAATGTTACACTAGTTTCTTTTGATGACTTTGCAGCATTTCCAGCCTTATTTATTGCATGAGAACTGAGAATATCGTCTCTGTTATGTGCAACGGCTGTTGGATTATGAACGATAAGAAAATTATAACCATAGATGAGGTATTGATGACAACCCCTTTTAGATGCTTAATCATACTCTTTCATTTACTTTGTTAGGTTAGTTATCATTCTGTTTCAATGAGTTTGACATAGGTATTTTTTATGCACAGGAAAAAGTTCTATCGATGGCCAAGCATGCCTCTGCAGAACTTTTAAAGAGAGCAGGTATCCAGGTTCCAAGCAGAATGAATTGTGTGTAATCGCCTCATCTTGGATGAACGGCCCTCAAGATAAATCTCAGTATCTATTTCTGTTGGACTTCCTGTGTAAAGTTGTTGTATAAATAAGAATTGCTTTGTAATTGTGTTCTGCAACTTCTAGCTGATTCCAAGGTCACTCTACTGCTTTTTAGTGCTGCAGTTGTCTCTGTAGATGGTTGAATGGTAGATAAACACGAATACAAAGTTCGAACAGAAAACATGGTTGTGGTTATTAACAATTTAGCTCCGGCTCCCTTTATAGTTATGGCAATAATTAATAATGTTAAGATTTGTTGTATTTTTTCTTATAGGAATTTTTACCTCCTATAGCAAAGGTTGATACTTTATTTGAAGCAAACATGTACCATAGTTTTAAAAATTATTAATTTCGTAGCCAACTATCAAAAAAATTCGTAATAATATAATCACTATACCCCTTCTAAAAATTATAAAAGATGCATCATGCATATCAGATTCAAATTCCAGATTGCCTCCGTCTCTCCTCCATCACTTCGGTTGTCCTCATATTGCCTTTCGCAAACTAGATTTGAACCAGATTCAAAATTCCAAATTAAAAGTTACAAAATACATTGTAAGTATTCAAATTCATCTTCATAATTCAAAATAGTTTTTGAAACTTATTGATTTCATGATATATGTTTTCTGAACATGAATTTTTCACTGATATTATGAATTTGCATTCTAAATTTGTTTCACGTTAGAATTCTAACATTTTAATATGACAGATCCAAATATGTTGAAGTTTTTCACTACATAACATGCGGAGATTTTTGGTTTATTTTCTACACAAGCTGAATTTTTAAATATGTTGTGAAATATATATCTTGTTTATTTGCTAAACAAGCTGAAATTATTTAGTTCATATGTAAAACTTTAGGAAAACGAGCTGAAACATAGCTGCATTGGGTAAATATAAAACATAAATTAAAATTTAATATTGAAAAAAAACGTCAGTATGGGATACTGAAGTTTTTTAGTTCATTTTTAAAAACATTAACAAAACGAGCTGAATTTTTCCTCCTACACGGGGTAAAAAATAAAACACAAAATAAAATTACATATTGCACAAAAATAGCAACATCAAGTGCTGAAGTTTTTTAGTTATTCTTTAAAAACTTCAGCAAAATGAGCTGAAGTTTTTTCCTCCTACACTGGGTAAAAATAAAACATAAATTATAGTTTAATATTGAACAAAAACTTCAGCATGGGATGCTGAAGTTTTTTAGTTCATCTTTAAAAACATCAGCAAAATGGGCTGATGTTTTCTTCCTATACTGGATAAAAAATAAAACTTAAATTAAAATTACATATTGCACAAAAACTTCAGCATAAAGTGCTGAAGTTTTTTAGTTAATCTGTAAAAACTTCAGCAAAACGAGCTGAAGTTTGCCTTCTGCACTGTATATTTTATTATGATTTTTTAGAAAAACTTCATACCAAAAAATGCTTAAGTTTTTCGGAATTTAAAAAATACTTTTCATATAGTTTTTAGTATGCTGAAGTTCTTTTAGTTCATCTGCTAAAACATGCTTGATATTTTGTCCTGCAATATGTAATGGATAACTTTTTGTTAATTCTTCTGTTATTTTCTAAGTTTGAAAAGGATTTTTAATTCGTTCTTGAAAACTTCAGCAAATTGAGCTGAAGTTTTCCTCCTGCACTATGTATTTTATTATGATTTTTTGGAAAAACTTGATACCAAAAATGCTTATGTTTTCCGGAATATGTAAAATATTTTTCATATAGTTTTTAGTATGCTGAAGTTTTTTATTTCATCTGCTAAAACATGCTTAATATTTTGTCTAGCAATATGTAATTTTCGGATAAGTTTTTGTTAATTGCTTTATTATTTTGTAAGTTTAAAAAGAATTTTTAGTTTATTCTTGAAAACTTCAGCAAAGGGAGCTGAGGTTTTCCTCCTGCACTATGTATTTTATTATGATTTTTTAGATAAACTTCATACCAAAAAAGGCTTAATTTTCGGATGAGTTTTTGTTAATTCCTGCTGAAGTTATTTAGTTCATTTCCTGTATTATTTTTTGAGTTTCAAGAGAATTAATATTTTTTAAAAACATACAAAAAACGTAAAACAAAACAGAATATTTCATTAAAAATAAAAAGATATATTAAAATTACAAAAAACAAATAACATTATAATCCAGATTATACAAACAAAAATCATCCATATCATCATCATCTTCGTCGTCACTGTCAGTTGGACGAGCATCTTCATCACCAAAATTATCAAATTTCGCAAACATCTCAAGCATATCAAGCTTGTTGTTGATTTCTTCTAGCTCTCTGTCGTACTTGTCTATGAGCTCATCCAGTTTCAGCTCAAAAGCCTCTATAATGTCTAGCTTAATTTCGTCAACTATTTGCCTTATTACAGTATCCATTTTTCTTCGTTTGGTATTTTATCTGCTAAAAAATATGTGTTTTAGTGAATAAACTCACAAGGTATAGCGTACTTATATAGGCGGAAAAAACTTCCGCGTGGTATATGAAAAAGCAAAGAGGAATTTTAAACATTGTCTAATGAAAAGCGTACATAAATGTGATAGGGATGTAATTATTACACCAATACATACCCCCAATGTAATATAATTACTATTTTAATTATGTTTGTTACGTTTACTCCTGTATGCTATACAATTAATGCTGAAATATGCTGAAATTTATTTAATTCATTTGGTAAAACTTCAGCCCAATGTGCTGAAGTTATTTAGTTCATTTCTAAAACTTCAGCACTTAATAAGCTGAAGTTTTTGTTGTTGGACTCATTAATCCTGTTATATAGCTTTTTCAAGAAAACTTTAGCCGAATATGCTGAAATTATTTAGTTTATTTCGAAAAATATCAGCACTTAATAAGCTGAAGTTTTCTGTGCAGGATTCATTAATTTTTCGTACATCTTTTTTCAAAAAACTTTAGCAGAAGATGCTGAAGTGATTTAGTTCATTTGTAAAAACTTCAGGACAAACAACCTAAAAGTTTTACTCATGCACTATGTAATTTTCTCTTGTATGTTGAAGTTAAATTTAGTTTATGCTCAAATCTTGTCCTCCATTAATTACCTTCTTCATGAGTTTTTTTTCGAAAACTTCACTATAAACAAGCTGATTCTAGTACATTTGCTCAACTTCAGCTTCAATGTGCTTAGATTTTTTATGAACTTCATAAATAAATTCTTCTGTTCACTTTTCTAATACGTTTTACTAAACACACTTCTGCATGATGAGCTTGATTTGCATCATTAGTACTTTCAATGGGAGGTGGACTCTTGATTTCAAATACTTGGATCATGATACAAAACTTGTTCTACTTAATAGGCAAATACCATTCAATGCATTCCTGGAGAAAATTAGTGAAGTTACAAATATTAATTCAAGCAGATATTTAAATGCTTGTAACTTCAGATGAAGAACTCAATACCTATATACATTTGCTTACAATTTATTCAGCCAATAAGAATTGCCATTTCATCATAAAAAAAATACAACATTTAGAATCTGCAGCATTCAAACAATCTCTTGCATATGCAATAGATTCAGAGCCTTTTGCTGATTATCAACATGAAGTAGGATAGCCAATACTGGAAGTAGACAACGAGCAACAACTTTCTAACATTACAGTTGCTTCAAAATGTATAATGTTGCAATAATTTCCCACTCCTCTTATAAATTCATACCAGTTTGTCGATGATCAAGAAGAAGAATGACAGTTAATAATGCAAATTGACAACCAACACACAATCCAACAACCATGAGGCATACATTTGGTTATGTAGCTTTTTCTGAGAATAAATTAAACATGACTAAATTTTTTTGCAGCTTGGAGATAAATCATAAAGTTGAATTCACTGCTATTAGATCATGTTCAAAGAGATACGAGCTGAAATGCATCATGGAGAAATGTGATTGGAATGTACGTGCTACCAGAATAAAAATTCCACACTATTCATGGTGATAAAATATCATAACAACCATGAATGCTCTATTAATGCAAGAAAATCAGATCTGAAGCATGCTACATCAAATTTTATAAATGAACAAATTATAGAACATGTTCGAGACAAAAAGATAGAGGTTACACCAGTCTTTGTAGAAAATAAAATGAAAAAGAAATCTGGAATTGACATTGGTTATCACAATCATAGCGCGCTATTCAAAAATGGTTGCTTGAATAAGGGGAACATCTAAAGAGAACTATCAGATTCTTCCTTCATACCAACATATGATGGTGTACAAAAATTCAGGAACGTATCTAAGCATAAAAAGAGATGATCAGAATAGGTAAGCAAAATAATACAAACCATCAGCCTGAAGTTTCAAATGTTCCTATTTGAAAAACTTCACACCTTATGATTTTTTATTGTTTCACTGTATAGATTTTCTTACATGTTCTTTGCTCCTGCGGGATCAATAGGTGGTTGATCCTACTATAGAGTTGTTATTGCAGTAGATGCAATGTTATTAAAGTTGTGATGTTCTATTTTTGATGTATCAAAGGATGAAAACAATCAAATCTTTGCTCTATCTTTTGGTATAGCAGATTCAGAAAATAATAAGGCATATATTTGGTTCTTCGGGGAAATGATAAAAGAAATTCAAGACTGTCGTGAATCGGTTTTCTGAGTCGTTTTGAGCTCTAGTGTGTCATTCAACATTTTGAGGCCAAGAGCAGCTTCACTTCAGGTATTAAGACTTGTACGCGTGGTTGGAATTGAATTCCAAGAAATTCGGAGTTGATTTGGAGAAAGAATTCTCATTTCACAAGCTTTAAGTTGAAAGAATTGACTAAGATTGAATTGTTGAGTGAATGACCTCGGAATTAGGATTCAAAGGTTCCAGCATGTTCGTATGATGATTCGGACTTGGGCATATGTCCGAATCGGGTTTTGGAAGTTCTGAGAATGTTTCGGCACCTATTGTAGAAGTTGGCATTTTTGAAAGAATTTCATAAGTTTGGGTTGAAGTGCATATCAGTGTTATCGATATTCGTTTGGGATTCGAGTCTGGGAACAGCTCCGTAAGATGATTCTGGTGTTGGAGCGCGAACGGAAGTGAATTCAGAGGTCCGTGGGTCATTTTGGAGTCATTTGGCTAAAGCTAGAAATTTGAAGGTTTTGGAAAGTTTGACCGAGAGTTTGAATTTTTGATATCGGGGTTGGATTCTGATACGGAAGTTGGAGTGGGTTTGTAATATCGAATGTGACTTGTGTGCAAAATTTGAAGTCATTCCGGAATGATTTTGGTAAGGTTTGAGACACTTAGTCTCTTTTAAGGAAGCTTAAGTTGAAAAAGTCAATTGGATATTGACTTATATATTATAGGGATCGGATGTGAGCTCTGATGGTTTGGTTAGCTTCAGGAGGTGATTTATGACTTAAGAGCATGAGTTTTGGAGGTTCGTAGTAGATTTAGGATTGAATTGGCAAATTTGATATTTTGGCGTTTTCTGGTTGATATGAGAGATTTTGATATAGGGGTCAGAATAAAATTCCGAGAGTTGCAGTAATTTCATTGTGTCATTTGAAATGTTTGTGCAAAATTTCATGTCATTCGGACGTGGTTTGGTTAGGTTTTTTATCAAAAGGGTAATTTAGAAGATTTTAAAATTCTCAGGCTTGAATCCGATGCGAATTTGGTGTTGTGATGTTGTTTTGAGCGTTCCGAAGGTTGAAACGAGTTTGAATGATATTATGAGATATATTGGCATGTTTGGTTGAGGTCTCAATGGATTCAGGTAAGTTTTGGGTGGTTAAACGAATTATATTATCTTTGAAAAACTTGCAGATTTTATTAGCTTCAGCTGTGCACCAGAAAATTTCTGGTGCGAGGAGTTCAGTGTAGAAACCCTTATCTTGCAATCTATAAGGTATCAGAAACATTGTAAAACAGGAAAGTTGTAGCACTAGCCTTCTAGTTTCCAGAAAGTTAAACCATTTATGATTTGGATATTTTCTCAGAAATTTATGATGGATCGAAAATGACTGGTAGAGCAATTTCGACAGAATTTTCTGACAGCATTTTAGAAGCTCATATCTCGGATTATATAAAGATTTATATGGTGTACAACCAATTAAATGAAAGATCTTTGAGCTCAGTTTCTAAATCTTCAAACCGTTTGTCATTTGAATATTTCCACAAGGGGTTATTGGCGTTTTAGTAGAAGGTTTACATTAGGGAAAACCTTTAGAGGACGTACAACCTGCACAGTGCAAGGTATAACTCGATGAAGCCTAGGCAGATTGTTTTACACATGAGTTTTAGCCCATTTCTTTCATTCCTTTCATTTGGCTTGGACGATTTTGGAGAGCTCAAGGAGGGATTTTTAACAAGCAACACTAGGTAATTGATTTCTTTCTATTTTTGAGTTAACATGTGATCTTATATGGATTTAGACATGAAAATCAGTAGAAAAAAGTGGAGTTAGGGCTTGAGATTATGAGACATTCTAGGGATGATTTGAGGGGTCAAACAAACTCTAATTTTCAAGTTCTTTATGTGTACGGAATCGTAAGATGATGAAGAACATTTGGTGTAAAGTTTGTCCAGTTTCGAGAAGTGGGTCTAGGGCTCAAGTTTTGGTAATTTCGGGATTTGTATTCGTTATTGATTGTTTTCGTTTGGGATTTGTTCCCTTGGCATATTTTGATGCATTCGTTCTGGTTTTGGATAGATTTGACGTGCGTGGAGGCCGATTTGAGGGGCAAACGCATCGCGGCTAGAGATTTTGCCGGTTAGAGGTGAGTAATAATTGTAAATAATATTCTGAGGGTTTGAAACCCCGGATTGTACATCATACTGCTATATTGAGGTGAGACGCGCGCTTGATGACAAGCGTGGGGTCGTTTACTACTAGGGATTGTGACTTGGTCCGTCCCGATTAATGATTTTACCGCGTGTTTGACTGAAACTAATTTGTTATCATAATGATTTGGATTGTTTTTCTTATTTGGGCTTCGTGTCAGTTATCTAAACCCTCCGAGAATTTTTATCTCTATTTCTTCACTATTTTTACTTTATACTTGAACTCAGTCAAGTTACTTTCTATTGTTTTTGTCAAAACTCAGCCATGTTTACTCTGCTTTAACACTTGAAATGATATTCCAAATAATATTTAGGGTTGAGCATCATGTTTATTGTTGCCGGAGTGGCTTATGTGATTTTTGTTGATTGAGTAACGCCGAGGTCCTGTATTGTGACGTACTTTTGGATCGGACTGCACACCGCAGCAACATATATATATATATATATATATATATATATATATCTATGGATCAGGCTTTACGCCGCAACAATGTTATACTGATAATGATATGAGGCTGAGGGCCTAGATTTGATGCCTCGAGATGGCTTGATATTGCTTGGGCCGTAAGGGGCCCATCCCGGAGTTTACACACCCCCAGTAAGCGCCGCGACAAGATAAATGGATCGGGTTGCACGCCACAGCGATATATGAATCGCGCTGCACGTCGCAGCGGTGCTGGTACTGTTTTATGTGTTTACTTTATTTCATTTGTCTGCCATTATATGTTGTTTGTGCCAGTTCATATGATATCTACTTGATTGTCTGGCATTATCTTTTAATTGGGAGTTGTGCCTGTGGGGCGGATTTCTATGCTTATCTGCACTATTTTTTGTTTTGCATTCATTTGCGTAACTGTTGAAAAAAAGTCATTTTCAAAAGAGGTTTAAACTGAGCTAAGATGTTTTTCTAAAGATTTCAGAGCTTCACTACTTTTTTTCTCAAAAGGTGTTACACTGCTCCATGCAGCATGATGGTCTATTCTATGCGATTTCTTACTGCTCAGTTATTATTTACCTTTATTACTCACTAAGTTAGAGTACTCACTTTACTCCATGCATCTCGTGCGCATATGCAGGTATTTGTTTACTCGATAGCGGGCTATGAGCTGATTGGAGGCTAAGTTATCAGAGTTTAGCGAGGTGACTACCGGAGTTTGCAGCACCACATTTCTTCCTTTTGTTTATCAGTCCTATTTTGTATATTTCAGGCCCTGTAGTTGTATTTATACTCTAATAGATGCTCGTGACTTGTGACACCCCGGTGTTGAGCTGTATTCAGCACTTTATAAAGAAATCTTTTGTATAGACTGTAGTTATTTAATCATGCTAAAATTGTTTATTTATATTAACTATTCTGAAAATGCAAAATGGGTTGGTTGGTTGGCATGGTCTTCACAAGAGGCGCCATCATGACCGGATCGGGGTTTGGGGTCATGACAAGTTGGTATCAGAGCCTGGGTTACATAGGTCGCACGAGTCATGAGCAGGTTTTGTAGAGTCTTGTGAATCTTTACGGAGACGTCTGTACTTATCTTCGAGAGGCTGCAGGACCTTTGAGAAAACTTCCACATTCTTTAATTCTTATCGTGTGTCATTGATTAAGCTTGAAATGTAACTCTTGAAATTCCTTCCATGTGTTTGTATGCGCACATGAGCTCTCAGTATCAGATGTGCATCAATGGCTTGTTATTCCCTGATCGAGAGGCGAGATGTGATTTTCTGTGCATTGAGGTTGGGCCAATCTGGAGGACTTGAGGAAGGATTTTGCCTGCAGCTTGAGCACCGAGGTGTTGATTGTGTGGGCACGTGTATCTGGATTTATATTTTTGTATATGTATATATATATATATATATATATATATATATATATATATATATATATATATATATATATAGTGTCCCTATCAATGGAAGTAATGACTGGATAGCAACGTGATGAGTATGATGTGACTGCGAGATGTATTCAGATTGTTGGAATGTGGCAAGAAAAGGATACTCAAGGGTAGAAAGAACTATTATGTGCTTGATTTCCATCTTGATTTGATGTATAGCCCCGAGTTATGGGGTGTGAAGAATCTTTCCTATTGTCTGGTTGGGAAGTGAAGTAGACTTCATGTCGTGATATAGGTTCAGAACCAGGAAGACTAAGTGATTGTGTAATAGTTATGATTATGGAAGGGATAAAGAGAGACACCAGTTTGAGGCGAAGCAGGTGGATTATCTCCTGCAGATTTTTCTGAAGTTTGTGTGATCCTTATGTCATTTATTAGATCTTTGTTACCAGTGGAAGATATGTGTTACAATTGAGTCTGAGTTGCTTAAGAGAGTAGGCATGTCTGTTACGTGGATGAATGTGAGGTTTGTAGAAGATTTAAAGTACTAAATTGTTTGTGCTTCACAAGCGTATGAAAGACTGAGTTCAATTTCACTATGGTATTATGACGGTAATAGAGCATATGAATTATGAGTTATGGTGTGCTTTGGTCTATGGCATTGAGCCAAGTGGGTGAGTCTATTATTGCTTAGTTGATTGCACAGTTATGTGCTATATTGGTTCTAGTTTGAGGCGTACGGGAGAATCAGTTATGGCCTACGGAGATTGAGACCAAGGGTGGCTCGAGTAATGGAAATCTTTTGGACAAAGGTTATAGTATGCCTCATAGGTGTGAGAATCACGGAATGTCTTGAGATGTTGTTGGTAAAGGATGTTCGGTGCATAAGACAGGCAGTTGCTTGATTGCATTAAGGTGAGGCTACACTCTGCGGTGTAGGAGTGCTAATGAGTCAAATTGTTCGATTCGATTGATCAGGCTAATTGCAGTTGGAGTAGAGTGAATGACTCTCACGAATGGTACGAATGTGTTCGAGATTGTACATGTAAAAATTGGAAATTTTCAAGTGTATGATTTAGCTAGAAACCGAGGGTTGCATTGGAGGGTGTCAAGACTTGTGTCATTTCTATATTAATTATGGGATTCTATATATATCAAGGTTAGGAAGGTAATGGTTCCGGATTTGCAGGAAGTCTCGTCGGGGTAGGTATTTTGAACGTGGTGCTTTTAGGAATATTTAAGGAAGTATTCAGCAACTTATGAGCCTTAGACTATGTGTCTTTCTGCTTGGGTCTCATGTGGCGAGTCTGGGTCGAGGATTGTGATGTGATAGCAGGAACAAGTATCATGTCGAAGGTAAATTCAGAGGAACTTATATAGATGGGATAGCTTGGTAGTAGGTCGGCTCAGCATGGAAAATGATGTGATGAGTTCTTTGGGTGCTTATGACAGTAAAGAGTTTCTACTGGTGTTTCACGACAATGCTCTTGAGTTTTTGTGACCTACATAGCTTGGTTGAGTTAGAAGGATTTAGTCCCGACAGTTTAGTTTGTGCAGATGGGGTTCGGAGAGTTCTTTATGGTCTCTGCCACGGTTAGATATGCGTGTTTTCTACGAGCATGGGGAGCATGGGATGTGTATTGATTTTCTTCTAAATGGGATCAATAGAAAGTTCTTGGTTAGTTAAGTACATAATTTCTTGTGGCTCGGAAGGGATATGAAGTTCTTATATGTTTGTCCCAGTTAGGATGGTCGTCCTTGTATGTTATAAGAGGAAGTGGGTTATTATGGACCCAGGTAAAGCTATTAGCCTATTTCAGTGTGAGCAGAATCGGCTTAAAGTGTGTGAAAGGATTTACACAGACTTATGGGGCCCATGTGAGTCACATGTGTTCATTTCAGTACAACGCTTCTCAAGGAGGGGTGTTGGAATATCAGATGTTGTTCCGTCGTCGCCAAATTCATTTATATTATGATTGTGCTATGTGAGTTGTGAAACGGCTCGATAGATCCCTAGGTGTTGAGTCTCTGTGTAGTGATGATGTTATGTGAGAAGGAGAGCTCTTGAGATTCAGAGTATATATATCGCACCTCAGTTGTGCTCGAGTTTTGTAGCGTATGGCTCTATCAGTCTCCCCAATATGGTATCATGCGCTTAGCGTGCTTGTGACCAATATTTGGTAAATTTTAATGGTGAGAAATTCAACTTCGTGTATATTTCCTTATGTGAATTTTATGATAGGATCGGTGGCACGCCACCACGGGTACGTTATTTGTATTGTGTTGCACGCCGCAACAGGGTGATGTTAATTAAGGCCCATATATATATTTTCTTGTGTTTTGCTTCCTATTTTCTAAGGAAATCCATGTTAGTTGCGTGAGTAGAGTAGTCCCTTCCTGAGTCACTTCCTTATGCATCATGTTCGAGTTGAGGCCTATTGGCGCGTTGTGGCAGCAAGTGACACTGTTGGTCATGCCTAGGGTGACTTATTGCTTGAGCAGTTCATACTGGCGAGAATAAATTATGGTATCAGGGATCAGTGCTATAAGACTATGTAGAAGTATACGACAATAATCCTTATTTGGTTCATAATGAGATAATGATTTTAGTCAAGAGGAAAGATTCAATATTTGGTTAGCTCTGCAGTTGGTTAGAAATTTCAACACATCTCCTCTGTTGTGGCTGGTATCGCCGGTATTAGCAAGATGTATGTAGATATATATATATATATATATATATATATATATATATATATATATATATATATATATATATATATATATATATATATATATATATATATATATATATATATATATATATATATATATATATATATATATATATGTATGTGTGTGTGTGTGTGTGTGTATCATAAGGTGCATTGGGAGCATCAGATTCGTGGAATTTTGGCTATTAAGGTTCAGCGAGTGTCATTGTGGTTAGATGATGAATTATGCGGTACATGGTGCTAATTCAGCAAATGTATGCAGCCATGTTTTAGCACATCGTGTGGTAGTTGATAAGTGTTTATATATTGGAAACAAGCCTAGCAGAGGATTTCAGACGTTGAAAACCTGGTTCTAAGGCCGATCATCCTAAATAAAAGAGGATATCTTCAGAATTGTTCGAGCAAGTGTACTCAAATGGGTTGTGGTAGCGTGGTCAGGTGCACGAGGTATTAAATAGTGATTTCAGATAACTCCGAAGCATATCTTAGCACATTCGGGGACGAACGTATGTTTAAGTGGGAGAGAATGTAATGACTTGAACGGTCGTTTTGAGCTCTAGCACGTTGTTCAATAGTTTGAGGCCAAGAGCAGATTCACTTCAGGTATTAAGACTTGCACGTGTGGTTGGAATTGAATTTCGGGAAATTTGAAGTTGATTTGGAGAAAGAATTCTCATTTCGGAAGCTTTAAGTTGAATGAATTGACTAAGATTGAATTTTTGAGTAAACGACCTCGGAATCAGGATTTGAAGGTTCCAGCAAGTTCGCATGATGATTTTGGACTTAGGCATATGTCCAGATCGGCTTTTAGAAGTTCCGGGAATGTTTCGGCACCTATTGTGGAAGTTGGCATTTTTGAAAGAATTTCATAAGTTTGGCTTGAAGTGCATATCAGTGTTATCGATGTCTGTTTGGGATTTCGACTTTGGGAATATCTCTGTAAGGTGATTCTGGTGTTGGGAGCGCGAACGGAAGTGAATTTTGAGGTCCATGGGTCATTTTGGAGTCATTTGGCTAAAGATAGAAATTTTAAGGTTTTTGAGAAGTTTGATCGAGAGTTGACTTTTTGATATCGGGGTAGGAATCCGATTCTGGAAGTTGGAGTAGGTCGGTAATATCGAATGTGACTTTTGTGCAAAATTTGAAGTCATTCCGAAATGATTTTGGTAAGGTTTGAGACACTTAGTCTCTTTTAAGGAAGCTTAAGTTGGAAAAGTCAACCGAATTTTGACTTATGTGTTTGAGTTCTCGGATGTGAGTTCTGATGGTTCAGTTAGCTTCGAGAGGTGATTTCTGACTTAGAAGCGTGACCGGAAGGAGTTTTGGAGGTTCGTAGTAGATTTAGGCTTGAATTCGCAAAGTTGATATTTTTGGCGTTTTCTGGTTGATAGGTGAGATTTTGATATAGGTTGCAGTAATTTCATTGTGTTATTTAGGATGTGTGTGCAAATTTTCATGTCATTCGGACATGGTTTGGTTGGGTTTTTTTATCAAAAGAGTAATTTAGAAGATGCGAATTTGGTGTTATGATGTTGTTTTGAGCGTTCCGAAGGTTGGAACGAGTTTAAATGATGTTATAGGATATATTGGCATGTTTGGTTGAGGTCCCAATGGTGTCGGATGAGTTTTGAATGGTTAAACGGATTATTTCATCTTTGGAAAAATTACATATTTTTTTAGCTTCAGCTGTACACCAGAAAATTTCTATTGCGAGGAGTCCAGTTTGGAAGCTTGTATCTTGCAATCTATAAGGAATCAGAAAAATTGCAAAAAACTAAAGTTGTAGCTCTTACATTCTAATTTCCAGAAAATTAAACTAATTATGATTTGGATATTTTCTTAGAAAGTTATGATGGATCAAAAATGGCAGGTGGAGTAATTTCGACAGAATTTTCTAATGCACTTTTGCAGCTCATATCTCGGATTATATAAAGATTTATATGGTGTACAACCTATCAAATGAAAGATCTTCGAGTCTAATTTTTAAATCTTCAAATCATTTATTATTTGAATATTTCCACAAGGGGTTATGGGCATTTTAGCAGAAGGTGTACAATAGAGAAAAATGTTTAGAGGATGTACAACATGCACAGCGCAAGGTACAACTCGATGAAGCCTGGGCAGATTATTTTAAACACGAGTTTGAGCTCATTTATTTCATTCCTTTCATTTGTCTTAGATGATTTTGGAGAGCTCAAGGAGGAATTTTCACCAAGTAACACTAGGTAATTGATTTCTTCCTATTTTTGAGTTAAATATGTGATCTTACATGGATTTAGACATGAAAATCAATAGAAAAAGGTGGAGTTAGGGCTTGAGATTATGAGGCATTCTAGGGATGATTTGAGGGGTCAAACAAATTCCGATTTTTTGAGTTCTTTATACGTACGAACTCGTGAGATGATGAAGAACATTTTGGTATAAAGTTTGTCCTGTTTCGAGAAGTGGGCTCGGGGCTCGGGTTTTGGTAATTTTGGTAGTTGTGCCCGTTATTGATTGTTTTCGCTTGGGCTTTGTTTCCTTAGCATATTGTGATGTACTCGTTCTGGTTTGGTATTGTGCCCAAGGTGCGGGTTTCTGTGCTTATCTGCACTATTTATTTTGCATTCATTTGCGTAACTGTATAAAATAGTCATTTTCAAAAGAGGTTTAAACTGAGCTAAGATGTTTTTCTAAAGATTTCACAGCTTCACTGCTTTTTTCTCAAAGGGTTTTACATTGCTCTATACAGCATGATGGTATATTTTACATGATTTCTTACTGCTAAGTTATTATTTACCTTTATTACTCACTGAGTTGGAGTACTTACTTTACTCCCTGCACCTCGTGTGCAAATGCAGGTATTTGTTTACCCGGTTGCGGTTTTGAGCTAATCGGAGGCTAAGTTATCAGAGTTTGGTTAGGTGACTGCCGGCGTTTGCAGCACCGCATTTCTTCCTTTTGTTTATCAGTCCTATTCTGTATATTTCAGGCCATGTAGTTGTATTTATACTCTAATAGATGCTCGTGATTTGTGACACCCTGATGTTGAGCTGTATTCTGCACTTTATAAAGAATTCTTTTGTATAGACTGTAGTTATTTAATCATCCTAAAATTGTTTATTAATATTAACTATTCTGAAAAGGCGAAATGGGTTGGTTGGTTGGCCTTGTTTTCACGAGAGGCAACATCACGATTGGATCGGGGTTTGGGGTCGTGACAGAAACCAATTGATCGCAAATGGGATTAGAAAAGTTTATCCTGAATCTCACCATGGTATCTTCCTCTATCGGTTAGAGAAAATTTAGAGCAAAGACATTCAAAAGCCACGATAGTAAATCCTTTTCAAAGTGCTGCAAGGTCATACAAACGTGAAGATTTTAATCAATTTAATGTCCCAACTCAAAAGTGTTTACAAGAAAACATACAATTACATAATGGAAGAGCCTCCAGAGAGATGGGACTGATCGTTGTTCCCACGGCGATGTTATGATATGCTAACGACAAACATGATAGAATCAATAAATTTCGTTTTACTAAAAGCGAGAGAGATGCCTATTTTAAGAATGTTAGGTTTCATCCAAGATAAGTTAGGAGAGTGGTTTTACGAACGGAGAAAAAAAAAGCAAATGAAACTTTTCACATAGTATCAATATGAGCAAAAGAATATATGACTAAGAAGGTGGGCTTGGCTTGCAAAATGTTTGTGAGTATATTTATTAACTTCAGCTTTTTATATCTGTTGCAGTGATTTACTACTTACATTTAAAAACTTCATACTTTTTCTTTCTGAAGCAAAAATATACCAATATAGTTTATCTTAATTTTTTTCCCTTCTTAGGTGTTCAACCTTGATTTAATGTTGTTTAGAATAAAGAGTGAAGGAATCAAATTCATTGTGGACTTAAAGAAGAGAACATATGACTGCTTGGAATTCTAACTTGATGAATTGCCCTGTCCATATGCAATTGCTGCTATTAATAAGAGATATTTGCAGAAATCTGCTCAAATTGGTATTCAAAGGAACATGGTGAAAACATATGAAAGACATGTGAATACCGTGGGAGATCAAAAATGGGATATTCCACAAAATATAGAATTTGAGATCACAAAACCTCCCGATGTAGAGATTTTACAAGGAAGAAGACAAAAGAAGAGGTATATCCCTTCGACTGAATCAGTACCATTGAAGTCTATCAAATGTAGCCAATGTAAACAAGTTGGGCATAACAACACCTTATTCATATTCCAAGAAACACACTGAAAAGTACTCTAACCTTTAATGATCCTTGAACTGAATTTAGACTTTCATTATTGTATGACATATTTGAAATGTGATTTTTTTCATAGGAATAAAAAAAAATAAGCTCTTGGACTATTTTATATACGGCTAAAGTACAAATCACTCATTTTTGTTGTGCAAGCTTAAAAGTTTGGTTGCATTTTAGAAAAGTATGCAATGACTTCAGCGAGATAAAACTTCAGGTTACAGTATGTGAAATACATATCCTTAACAAACACATGCAGACACGCATACACATATACACATACACATGTACGCGTACAACACACAAAAGAAGTGCATATACAAAAAAAAACTTCAGCATCTCTAGGATGAAGTTATAGAAAATGAACTTAATAACTTCGTCATATTCTCTAATGAATATGCCGAAGTAAACAAAAAACATAAAAAAGGATTACAAAAACTAAACATAAAAACCAACTAACTGTATTAACTCAGTACTGACTAGAAGTACAAAGCAAACACCAATGATAATAAGGATAATGCAACAGAAAACTAAGAAGAAAAAGAATGAAAATTAGATTGATACAGAAAGAGATGAGGACAACACACAAAAGAAACGCATGTACAAACAAAAACTTCAGCGTCTCTAGGCTAAAGTTATAGAAAATGAACTTAATAACTTCAGCATATTCTCTATGAATATGCTAAAGTAAACAAAAATGCCTAACATTAAAACATAAGAAAGTATTACAAACACTAAGCATCATCACCATTATCAGAACAGTACTCCTCAATTTCTCTAAATATCTCATCATTATCAATATCAGAGATAACTATAGGGTACTCAGAAAAAGACCACAAAGTCCAACTAGATTAACCTTCAACTTGTTAAATTCGTCGCGCAACTGACTTTGTTCAACTATTACTATGTCCATAAGAGAAAGAAGAGTCTTCAGGTTGTTTTGCAGATTGGCATAGTCATCCCCGATGGGAAACTTAAAACTATCAAACAGTTGCACGACCTTGTCAAACGAGGTTGAATAACCTCCACAACTACGTTCCAGATTAAGCCTGTTCTGGAAAGATTCATTGGCAAAAAATTATGGTCTAATTCTCTCCCGACCAGCCTTTATTTGGTCCCAAAAATACATAATATTAGACATCGACACGTTATTGTACCACTCACACTTCAAACTCTCCTACTTCTGTATAATTTCATCCATTGTAGGCTTCCTACTTCCACTTGCACAAAACATTCTTTCTTTAACAAAAGCTAAAAGACTAAGGATGAATATAAATTTAAAGAAAAATGATGGAAATCTATAAATGACTATGAAATTTTTAAGTGAAGAGATTGTTAATATAGCCAAAGACTGCACCTAAAACTTTAATATCTATAAATATAAAAGTAACTTTTCAGGTTTGTCAATTGTTTTACGTTCAGAGACTATGTGTCGTCACGAGTTCACAAAAGGCGAACTAGGTTCATGACATCTAGAACCCCATGAATCATGGAGTGTTAGTTCATGGAGAATACATGACCCCAATTCGCCCTCTGTGAACTATCCTGATGGCGCCTAGTCCATACGACTAGGTAAGCCTAACAAATGTGGAAAAAAAAACAATTGCAGAAAGAAAATAATTAAAAACCAAGATAAAAAAATGAAATAGTGTTTAAGATTCCACATGGCATATAATAGCACAAGAATCTCAACCGAACACTCCCAAAATCCGGAACCCCATAAATCACAGCTAAGAGATACATAAAAGCTCTAACTCCAGAAATTTCTATCAATCGGGAAATATAGAAGGGCTAAACTAGTACGGAGAATATAAAGGGACTCTTCGATCTGCGGACACGGCAGATATACCTCAAAGTCTCTACAAAGCGCCTTGCCTCAAGGGTAATAAGACTGGGTGGAAGTACTTGGATCTACACATGAAAAATATATGTAGAAAGGGCATGAGTACACCACAGCGATACTCAGTAAGCGCCAAGCCTAACCTCGGTCGGTAGTGATGAGGAAAGACAGGGACCTGCTAAGGTCAAATGAAATACAAGGTATAACAATATAGAATAAGACAGTATAATCAAGTGCAATGGTAAGAAGTAACACGGGATAGAAAGAACAACAACAGCTATAACAGAGACAAAATAATCACATAAAGGAATACAACTCAACACAGAGATAACAACCGGGGATCTCCCAGGATACCATCCTGTAGTCCCAAATATAAATATCCAATGGATCTCCTGAGATACCGTCCCGTATTCCAAATATATATATATCCAATGGATGTCTCGGGATACCGTCCCGTAGTCCAACTCATAGTGCACAGGGATCTACTGGAATCCTGATCCATAGTCCCAAATGTAAATACCCAATATTGGGGAATCTACCGGGTGCAGTCCCGTAGTTCCAAGATAAATGTGTAGACGGATCTACCAGAATACAATCTGTAGTCCCAAAGTAAACATGCAACGACAACATAAAGAATATTCAGTTCAATCCAAATTTCATACCAAGGTAAAACATGTATTTCTAACCTAGCATGTTGTACATAATCCAAATAAGTCAGTTGAGCAAATAAATAATTAAGTCAATTAGACATGTTTCCCTAAGCTAATAGTAGGCTTAAATGGCAAGCAGCATAAACAGGAAGGGAAACACGATTTTAGTTACTTAATAAAAATAGGATTTTCAACAATTAGCGCAAGTACGTACTTGTCACCTCACGTACAAGGCATTTCAAATATCAACAATACCAAATCGTAAGGGGAGTTCCCCTCACACAAGGTTAGGCAAGCCACTTATCTCAACCGGCTCAAATCAACACGAAACCATGTTCTTGTCATGAGTATTCGACTCCAAATGACCCAAATCTATTCAATTCAATTGCATAATGTAAATAACACTTCAACTAACTAATTCTACAAATAATTTCTAAGTAATACACGAAATCAGGTAAAATCACCAAAATGACCCTCATTCCTACATCTCGAAATTGGGTAAAATTTATGGATTATGAACCCTCATTAACTCAAGAGTCTAACCATACCAAAATTATCCAAATCCAATGTCAAATTCCCAATCAAAACTCGAAAATTAGGTCAAAGAAATTTTCAAAAATTTTCCCTTCTCACCCCAAATCCAAAATTAGACGATGAATTCATTTTTACATTAATGGGTAATAAGCAAAATGAGTTAAGGATCGTTACCCAATCGAAATCTCTCGAAACCTCGCTCAAATCCGAGATCCCAAGCTCTAGTTTTCATAAAATGGATAAACCCTCGACTTTGAAAGTTTGTATTCTGCCCAGATAAATCCTTCTTCACAAACTGGAAGGACCCTCGCGTTCGCAAAGCACAACTCTGCTTGGTCCAGATTTCCTTCATCGCACGTGGTGACCAACTTCCCCCTCCCTCTTCGTGAACGCGTAGGTATAAGACCTCACAGCTTTGCGAACGCGGAAACACCTTCGTGAACACGAAGCATTAAACTTCCACCAACCCCAACACCTCTTCCCGAACGTGAGACCTCGCGAACCCGAAGAAGAAAACTAGAACTGACCTGCTGCAATTTTTTGCAAATTCTTTAAGTCTAAAAATGACCCGTTGGGCCTCCAAAACACACCTGAGGCCCCTGTGACCTTAACCAAACATACCAATCAATCCTAAACATCATTAAATCTTGTCCCAATCTTCGGAACTCTCAAAATAACATCAAAACACCAATTTAACATCAGATCCAAGCCTAAGAACTCTAAAAACTCTCAAATTACTCTTTCGATCAAATAGTCAATCAAACCTCATCCAAATGACGTGAAACTTTGCAAGCACATCATATTAAACAATACGGAGCTACCCCAACTTCCAGAATTCCAATCCGACCTCGATATAAAAATCTCACTATCGAACAGGAAACTTCAAAAATTCAACTTTCGGCATTTCAAGCCTAAATAAGCTACGAATCTTTAAAACACAATCCCAACACGCCCCTGAGCCAAAAATCACCCAACGAAGTTAACAAAATCGACGAAATTCTCCAAGGTCGTCTTCACACTGCTCCGACTATGGTCCAAATTCTAAATTGTAAGCTTTATTTTAGAGACTCTATGTCCCAAAACACTCTGTAACTCAAAATCAAACATCTCGGCGAATCAGAATAGCATAAACAAATACCGGGAAAGCAGTTAATAGGGGATCAAGGCATTAATTTATAAAATGAACGGCCTGGTGGTTTTCCTCCTACCCGTAAACATTCGTCCGTCCTTGAACGAGTATAGAGACATATCTGAAGTAGTGAAAAGATTGGCGTAAGAGTTGCCCATATCCTGCTCGATCTCCCAGGTCGCCTCCTCAACCGGCTGACCCCGCCACTGAACCTTAACTGATGCAATGTTCTTTGACCTCAACTTCGGAACCTGCCTATCCAATATTGCCACCGGCTCCTTAACATAATATAGATCCTAGTCCAACTAGACTGAACTGAAATCCAACACGTGCAACGGATCACTATGGTACCTCGGGAGCATCAAAACATGAAATACTGGATGAACTCCTGCCAAACTGGGAGGTAAGGCAAGCTCATAAGCAACCTCCCCAACACGCCCCAATACTTCAAAAGGGCCAATAAACCTCGGACTCAACTTCCCTTTCTTCCCAAATCTCATAACTCCCTTCATAGGCGAAACCTGAAGCAGAACCCGCTTTCCAACCAAATAGGAAACATCGCAAACCTTCCGGTCCGCGTAACTCTACTGTCTGGACTGGGATATACGGAGTCTATCCTGAATCATCTTATCCTTCTCCAAAGCATATTGAACCAAGTCTATGCCCAATAATATAGCCTCATCCCGCTTGAACCAACCCACCAGGGATCTACACCGCCTACCAGATAAAGCCTCATACGGTGCCATCTGAATGCTGGACTGATAATAATTGTTGTAGACAAACTCCGCCGATGGGAAAAACTAATCTCAAGTCCCTCCAATCTCAATCACACATGCACGGAGCATATCTTCAAGAATCTAAATAGTGAGCTCGGATTGTCCGTCCGTCTGGGGGTGAAATACTATACTCAACTCTACCCGAATACCCAACTCATGCTATACGGCGCTCTAAAACCATGATGTGAATTGAGTACCTTTATCTGAAATGATAGAACTGGAATACCATGAAGACGAACAATTTCCTGGATATAAATATCTGTCAGCCGCTCTGGAGAATGGGTAGTACTCACAGGAATGAAATGCGCAGACTTGGTCAGCCGATCCACAATCACCCAAATGGCATCGAACTTCCTCAAATTCTGTGGATCTCCAACTATGAAGTCCATGGTGATCCTCTCCCACTTCCACTTTGCAATATCTATCTGCTGAAGCAACCAACTCGATCTCTGGTGCTCATACTTCACCTACTGACAATTGAGACGCCGAGCTGCAAACCCAACTATATCTTTCTTCATCTGCCTCCACCAATAGTGCTGCCTCAAATCTTGGTACATCTTCGCGGCACACGGATAAATGGAATGCCGCGAACTATGGGCCTTCTCTAGGATCAACTCCCAAAGCCCATAAACATTGGGTACATATACTCGACCCCACATCCTCAATACCCCCTCATCACCAATAGTCATATCTTTGGCATCACCATGTAAAACCTTGTCCTTGAGGACAAGCAACTGGGGGTCATCAAACTTACATTCCCGGATACGATCAAACAAGAAAGACCGAGAGACCACGCAAGCTAGAACTCGACTGGTCTATGAAAGATCTAATCTAACTAACTGACTAGCTAAGGCATAAACATCCATTGCCAAGGGCCTCTCCGTTGCTAGTAAATAATCTGAACTCCCCAAACTCTCGACCCAACTCAAGGAATCGACCACTAATAAAAATAGAACATGGGTAGTAACGAACGATAACCAAGTAAATCAGATAACCAAGTAAATCAACTCTGATATAATAGGAACAGAGACAAGTAAGAATGTATTCAAAGAAAAAAGGCAATGCCTAATCAACCACATCATGTCTAATACCCAATCCTGACCATCTCAATCCTTGGTTTCTCATATCATAATCTCAACTTCCGAACCTTCCGCACATATGACACCTTGTGCCCACATATTTTTCTATCTCACTTTTAAAAACAATATCCACATACTATACAACACATAATGTCCGTACAAATGCGCTCAAGATGTTCAAGAAGTCTCATTTACATAATATAAAGCAAATTACAGTTTCTAAACTAATTAGGAAAACCAGCGAGAAAAGTTGAAGTTGTTTTTAGAAATCATTTGAGCAAAGAAAGTATTCCTTTCAATTAAAATACAACATCGAATGAATTGTTGCCTTTAACATGGGAGTTAATAACTTAGAACTTAGTAGAAATTTCTTTTCAAGTAAAATACAACCTCGGATGCTTTAAGGGAATATAACTGAGAAACTAATTGAATTAAAGATGTAATAATTATTTGAAGTTTGAAGTATATATATATATATATATATATATATATATATATATATATATATATATATATATATATATATATATATATATATATATATATATATATATATATATATATATATATATTAATACGGCGAGGTATAGAAAACACTGTAGGTCTCAACACAAAGGATCACGACAGCAAAAGGAATTTAAACAATTAAAACACTTGAATTGATAACAACAAATAAACACAACAATAGAAAGTGCACAACATCACCCTTCGTTGTTTAACTCTCAATCCTCACCATGCAATCAATAATAAAATGTGCACGGCATCACTATTCGTGATTTATCTCTCTTTCTCACCAGAAAAATCATATAAATGTGCACGACATCAACCTTCGTGTTGTATCTCTTTCCTAACCATTTGCATCATTATAAATATAAATGTGCACGCCATCACCCTTCGTGCTTTATCTCTATTTCCTCACCATATGCATCAATATATATGTAAATGTGCATGGCATCACCCTTCGTGCTTTATCACTCTTCCTCACCCAAATAGTACAAACAACAACATTCCGGCAAGGGAATCAATCAATAAAAACAATAACATCCCGGCAAGAAAATCAACAATAGAAACAATAACATACCGGCAAAGGAGTCAATAATAGAAACAATAACATCCCGACAAAGGAATCAACAATACATAATAAGGGTCACAAAAAAAAACCAAGAAGTACGATAACCTCAACAAAACAACAAGACATAATAAGCATGTGATAACTACACCAGTAACCACAATAATTGGACATGTAACATATTTGCATGAAGTCATAGAGGAACATACAATCAAGGAGTACCAAAACAATAAGGAAGGCAATCAGTTCAATTAAGGAAATTAAGGGTCAATGTGATACGCAGAATTAGAGGAAAGTATATAACATTATATGGAGCATATAGAGGCAATTTAAACAATTAGGAAACCCAATCATAACGGGCTACTTTCCACATAATGAACATAAGGACCAAAGAACCCTAGAGCAAATTTCCCACAAATACGTCACAGCACACACTCGTCACCTTACATGCACGGACTACAATTAGCATAGAAGAATCAAATCCTAAGGGGAACCCCCCTCCCCACCATACATACACAAGGTTAGGAAAGATACTTACCTTAAAGACGACAAACCGATACACTAAAGTGCACTTCTCGGGTGAAAAGACCTCCGGAAAACTCAAATATAACCAAATTAACTTCAAAGCACAAGTAAAACACATATGAAATTATTCCGAACCGTAAAGTCTCAATCTTCAACAAAATCCAAAAAAACGATCCAAAATTCGACCCCAGGACCGTACCCGGAACCCAACAAATTTACAAAAACCGAATACCCATTCCGATACGAGTTTAACCATATAAAATTTATCAAATTATTATTTTTATTTTTGAAATTTTTTTCAAAAACCAACATTTCTCCCAACCCAAAACAAAAATTAAATGATGAAAAAGAAGATAAAATTATGGAATATTTTATATTCCAGATGAAGAACACTTACCCAATTAATTTGTGTGAAAAACTCTTAAAGAATCGCTTAAAACCGAGCTCCACAAGTCAAGATATTAATAAAATGGTATAACCCTCAAGTTGGGAATATATTCTGCCTGCCCAGGGGTTGTTCTTCGCCTTGCGACCCTTCTCTCGCGTTTATGATGAGTAAATTCCTCGTCAGCGATTTCCAAACTCATTTGAGACAGCCTTAGTATAATGTCCATAACTTTTTGCACACAACTTCAAATGAAAAATGGTTTGATTTTTGACATCAAAGGGCTGTTTTTCATAGGTTGCTCATTTCATGAGTCATTGTATATTTTGCGATAAAAGCTTCCAAAGTCAACCCTGTGCAATAGAGATTTTTGAACTCTTCCGAGATAGACTTTAGTGTAACTACCATAAATCTTTTTACGTAATTCTAAATTACAATTAATTTATATTTTTAAAAACTAGACACAAAGGGTTACAACTTTTATTTTTATATCATCTCCAAATTCCTTATAGATTGTGAGATATGAGCCTTAGAAGTTAGACCTGTACAACCGAGATTTCCTTCTTCGCGAATGCGAGTGTCTCTTCGCGAACACGAGGAATAAACTTCCAGAACCAAGTTCTTCTTCGCAAATGCGAGAGACTCCTTGCGAATGCGAAGAACAACACCAGATATCGGATAATCAGCATCCAAAGCAGCCCAAAATGATCCGAAACACACCTGAAATACACCCAAGTCTCAGGACCCCGTTTAAACGCCCACATATGTGCATCTGGGAGGAGTCACTAAGTGTAGAAAGGCGTTCATGCAAATTCGCTGTAGCACCATAAGTTATATGATAGTCATGCTCCATTTCACCAAATTTAATTCCACCGAAGCATTTTCTGTCAGCACAGGTTGGCGAATTTACTACTATGTTTTTTTTAGTAACTCCGGTATTCTTTCATAAGAAATAAAATAAAATATTGGCAAAGAAATGCTTACTGGTGTGCAGCTGGGATTTCGTGGGAAGCAAAGATAATGAAGAAGAAGTCCAAAATACTTCATAGGTGATGGAGAGTGGCTACATAAAAAACTCGAGCCCCAAGACAATTTTCTCTTTTTACTAAAAGTTAGATTTATCAACTAGTAAAAAGAGCAAATTGTCCTAGAGCACGAGTTCTTGATCTCGCCACTCTACTTCACATATGAAGTATTTCGACTTTTCCTTCGTTATCTTTGCTTCCCATCAACTCCTTGCTACACCCAATAAGCATGTCTTTACCAACATTTTCTTGTTTTTCTTTGAATATAAATTTAAAGAAATATGATAGAAGTATATGGATGACTATGAAATTTTCAAGCGAAGAGATTGTTAATATAACCAAAGAGTACACCTAATCAATTTATATCTATAAATATAAAAGTAACTTTTCAGGTCTGTTAACTATTTTACGTTCAGAGAAATTGAATGTAACAAGAAAAGTAGGTGGTAAAACAAGTGGTAAATGCTAGTAGTTGGTAAATACAATAAAAAAAGTAAAAGATAAGGCGATAATTTTTCTATAGTAAACAAAATAACTTCATTTACTATATGGTCAGAGAAATTTAAGTGAAAGATGAAGTAGGTGATAGGTGATAAATGATAAAAAGTAGCTAGTAAATACAAAAAAGATAAGTATCAAGATAAAAAATACCAAAACATGCTGAAATTTTTGTCGTAAAACTTTTTCAAAAAACTTCAGCAGAAACTTCCGAAGTTATTTAGTGGATTTCTACAAACTTAAGCACTTGATAAGCTGAAATTTTGTCATAGACTCAAAAGTATTTATCGTAAAGCTTTTTCAAAAAACTTCAGCATTTGATAAGCTGAAGTTTTTGTCCTAGATTCAATAGTTTTTATCGTAAAGCTTTTTCAAAAAACTTCAGCAAAAACTGCTGAAGTTATTTAGTGGATTTCTAAAAACTTCAACATTTGATAAGGTGAAATTTTTGTCCCACATTCGACACTTTTGTTATGATTTTTACCAAAACTTCAGCTTAAAAAGTAGAAGTCATTTACTTCATGCTGAAGTTTTTTTAACAAAAATTTACTTAAAATTTTTGATAAAAGACACAAACATATTTGATTGAGCACTAGTCAACTAAAACTAATTAATGTATATTCACAAAATCCAAATTTTGTGCAGCCAATCATCTAATCAAAAAATTCACACAGAGTCTCTTCAAAATCTCTATAACCATATCCTAGTTGCTCTTCTGGAGTTCCATAATCGCTATCTTGTTTTCACTTTCTATTAGCCCAAAGATTGGCACCCAATTATCTCATGAATGTCAATGCTTGACTTTGATCGAACTTGAAGACATATTATTTCTTCAACCGCATATCAATGAACTTAAGAGCAAATATACCACAATCAAAACTACAAAAAAATATGAATAAGAAATTGAAGAATAGTTAATACAAGGGCAAAAAATAATAAACATAAGAAGCATGGTAAAACATATGTGAAACACGTACTTGTTACACTGCAGCAGTGTGTTCATCCACTTAATTTGAAAATTTTCCACCGGACTTTTCCCATAACATGTATTGTGTGTGCCAAAGTATAAGCATTTGAGACAGTGTGGGATCCACCGGGCATAATTTTTGATACGTTCAAGCGCATACTCATATGTTACACTACCCATGGTACCATACACATATATAGTTTTATCTTTAAAGTCCAGAATTCCAAAAATTAGTGCTTAGATCTCTAGCCCGACCTTGGCTTAAGTCGAAATGGAAAGAATATTTTTTTGGCAGATGCTCATGTTATACCACAGGAAAAGTCGAGGCCTTTTATATAGTTGGCCACATTTTCATTCGTTGATTCTTCAATAAACCAACTAAAGTCGGTAAGTGCCTCAATAACTGTTTCTTCTTCTTCTTCATAAGCCTCACATACCTATTTTTGGATGTCCTCTTTCTTTTTGATTTGCTCTTTTTTTATCCTTCATTATTTATTTTTTTTCTAATTTTTTCTTTATGTTCTTCTGAAGGATGAATACTAGCCAACTTAGTCATATACTATGATGAGAAACTAAATCTGTTACTGCACATTTTGATTTTGCATAACTTGGAAGGTGATAGCAATATATGATACAAATGAACAACAACAAATGAAAACATGTGAAATAAAATTTCGGAATGTATAAGTATGAAGTTTAGAAAGAATGCATTACAAAAATACAACCAACATGACAAAAACTTAAGCATATTCAGTTTGAAGTATTAGGAGATAATATAAAAATTCAGCATGTTTGATTTAAAACTTCAGAAAAAATCTAGAGAATGCATGTCAAAAACTTTAGCAAGGTTATGCTGAAGTTTTAGCAAATAAGCTAAAAAGAACTTCAGCAATTTACTATGAATAAAGCTGAAGTTTTCCAAATTACAGTTCAAAAACTTTACTATAAAAATAAACTGAAGTTTTAGGAAATACAGTTGAAAACCAATTCGAAAACCAGGCTTAATAACTTACTTCATCTAAAAGATTAGAGGTAGGATCCACAAGCTTGGTAAAGAATGATTTTGGAATATCAATTCCAACTAATCTGAATGGATTGGAATTATATTCACTAGCATCCGTCTCCAACCACTCTATAAAGCTTTGCATCAATCCATTGTCTTGATAAACATAATGGAAGGGACACCTTTGTGTAGTCTTTCCTACTTTCCAATCTTTCCCTTTTCGCTTTTTTTAGGAATGATGTAAGGAGATCTCAACCAAATACTCTCCATAGGAATCCTTTTTCCTTTTTTTATCTAGTTTTCTTTTTGCTTGCTCTTTCTGGTGTTCCGTCACAACTAACTGTTGTTGTTCAGCAATAAGGGAAATCCACAACCATCATGGCAGATACTTGACCAACTCTCTATTGTTCACAATATTTTTATCTCTGTTTACCAACAACAACAGCAGCATAATTACCTTCTGAACCAGTCCCTTATGTACTACATAGCGAAAATGAACATAAATTGAAGCTGGGGATATCACTGGGTCACACATAGGAGAATTGAAATCTTCCTTATCTTAGGATTTGGAAAAAGTTGTGATGCATCAGATGAGATCTGCAAAAGGAAGGAAAATATGAACATAAATACGACTGATACAAAACCACATTAGTCAAAAAAATAGCTTCTAATCGAATTGAAGAAAATAACTACTTGGTCTAACTGTTGAGACACAGATGGTGTTTGCATTCCAATAGATCCACTTCCTTTACCTTCAGATACACTTATATCTTCATGCAAAAAAATTAAATAATACTGACTAATTTTTATAAAATAATACAAACACACTTCACACCTGTCTATGAGCCAACATGTGTGAATAGATGTATTTCTCCTTGTTTATATAGCTGAACAAGCTCACCAATTTTTTTATACTGCATTGAGTCTTTCTGAATAATCATTCAAAAATATAAAAAATTAATGTATGTAAAATCAAACTGTAAAAATTATACTTTGATCAAATGTAATAAATTCATGTTCTTTGAAATACCTTGACATTTATCTTTCGTTGTGGTTTCCCCAGGCTGCATGCCTTTATCAATATCAGCAGTTCCAGCTTCATTCAATTGTGCACCAACATCGAAGAGCATTGGAGTATTCTCTGAAAGGTTTTTCTCAACTATATTTTCATTCAATTCAGCATCATCAAAGAGTTTTTGAGTTGTGTCAATTCAAGCACAATTAGTTTCAACTTCATTGCATATTCATAAAGAGGGGGATGGATCAATGACATATATATATATATATATATATATATATATATATATATATATATATATATATATATATATATATATATGAAAATTTCATGTGTATCTTCACCTACAAGTGCCTTGAAAATAGCTAGTGCTTCTGTAAACCGATTGTCTTTTCCAATAGGGCTAGACACATCACTCGATACAGTTCTAAAGTACCAACATGTTCCTGATCTCCATCTCCAAACAAATTGCCTTTTGCAATATCACTGCCTAAAGACCAACTCAGTGCATGTTTTTCCGTATCAACAGCTTGATCATCTCCACCTTTCTTAGTTGATAACTCTTCATCATTTCCATAATTACTCAGTCTATAAATACTAGATTGTTCCTCTTTAACTTGTTGTCGAACATGTTAATCACCTTCAAGAGTCGTTTCCTCATGTGTAGCATTATCATCTGTGACTTTATGTGATGTATCATGAGCAGCATGTTCTTTAGTATCAACAACTTGATTATCTGCACCTTGCTTTCTTCCAACATTCTCAGTTGATAATTCTTCATCATTTCCATCTCTACTCAGTCTATCAACACTGGAACTATAACCATCCGACCAGTCGTTTTAAGAATTAATGCCTCGATCCCCTATTAACTAAATTTTCTACTATTGTAAGTGATAGGGAGGATTTATTTTGAGTTTCAGAGTAATTTGGTACATTTACTCCTTACAGAAGAGCATATTCTTTAGAATTTGGATCTAGTTGTAATAGTGTGAAGACGGCCTCAAAATGGATTATGTCGGTTCTGTTAGCTCTGTTGGGTGATTTCAGGCTTAGGGGCATGATTGGATTATATTTTGGAGGTCCGTAGCTAATTTGGGCTTGAAATATAGAAAGTTGAATATTTTAAATTTTCGATTCAATAGTGAGATTTTGATATCAGGGTCGGAATGGAATTCCGGAAGTTGGAGTAGCTCTGTAGTGTTGAATGTGACATGTGTGCAAAATTTCAGGTCATTCGCAGGAGGTTTGATAGACTTTTTAATCAAAAACATAAATGGAGAGTTTTTTGAGTTCTTAGGCTTGAATCCATGGTTAATTCGATATTTCTATTTTGCTTTAGGTATTTTAAGGATTGGTATAAGTTTGGGTAGTGGTATATTACTTGTTCGTCCTTTTGGTTGAGGTCCTGAGGGACCTAGATGATTTCGAATAATTGACGGAAAGTTAGGAATTTGGAGTTATAGCTAAAGTTTAAGGTTGCTGTCATAATCGTATATGTGGTTGATAGGTCATATGTGCAACTCCCGCAGATGCATAATCAAGCCACAGAAGCGGCCATGAGGTGAAATGTGAGAAGCCGCACAAGCGGATGTTTGGACGCATCTGCGATAGCGTAGGTGTGAGTGAGCGACCGCATATGTCTTCCCAGTCCTTTTGGTGAGAACCACATATACGGTGGGTTAGACCGCAGAAGTGGTCCCGCAGATGCAGAAATTGGACCGCAGGTGCGAAAACCTTGGTCCAGAAAGTATATAAACCCTCTTTCGCGATTTTCAGCCTTTCTTCACCATTTTAAATCGATTTTTGGAGCTTCTGGGGGATTTTGAAGATGGAATAAAAGGGAACTTCGTTGAGGTAAGAATTTTGTTCATAAAACTCATTGCTATGGTGTTATTTCATTGTTTAGGCTTGAAATTTATGGAATTTGTGGGTAAATATTGAAGAAACTAGGGCTTGATATTGGAGAGATTTGAGTGGTGATTTGAGGGACCAATTGAGGTCCGATTTTGGTAATGTTTTTATGCATGAAATCGTGAGAGTGTGAGGATCTAAATATGTAAATTTTACCTGATTCTGAGACGTAGGCCCGAGGGACATTTTGGTTATTTTACCTTATTTAGCGTACTAGCTTAGACTTTATTTGTAGAATCGGTCACTTGAAGAATTGAATAGGTTTGGGCCATTTGGAGTCGAGTACTTACAGCAAGACCGTGGTTTCGAGTTGATTTTGAGTCGGTTTGAGGTAAGTGGTTTGTCTAGCCTTGTGTGGGGGAACTCCCCCTTAGGATTTGGTATTATTGATATTTGGAACGCCGTGTATGTGAGGTGACGAGTGCATACTTGAGCTAAAATTGTGTTCCATTTCCTGTTTACACTACTTGCAATTTAAGTTTGTTGTTAGCTTAGAGAAGTATGTCTAATTGACTTAATTGCTTATTTGCTCAACTGCCTTATTTGGATTACGTGCAACATACTAGATTAGAAATAGCTGTTTTACCTTGGTATGAAATTTGAATTGAATTGAGTATTCTTCGTGTTGTTGCTGTGTATTTATATTTGGGACTACAGATTAGTATTCCCGGGGACCCCCCTGTATGTTTACTTTGGGACTACGAATTTGTATTTCAGGAGATCCCTCTGCACTTTTATATTGAAACTACGGGACTGCACTCGGTAGATTTCCCTAGTACTGGGTATTTACATTTAGGACTACGGATCACGATTCTGGTAGATCCCTGCGCACTTTAAGTTGGACTATGGGATGGTGTCCCGGGAGATCCACTGGATATACATATTTGGACTATGGGATGGTATCCCGGGAGATCCACTAGATACTTATACTTGGGACTACAGGACGGTATCCTGGGAGATCTCCGGTTATCCCTATACTGAGTTTAATGCCTTACCGTGATTTCTTTGTCTCTGTTATAGTTGTTGCTGTTATTTCTATCATGTGTTACTTCTTATTACTGCACTTGATTATACTGCCTTATTCAATAATGTTATACCTTGTATTTCATTTAACCTCAGTAGGGCTCTGACTTTCCTCGTCGCTACCCGGTCGAGGTTAGGCTTGGCACTTACTGAGTACCCTTGTGGTGTACTCATGCCCGTTTTGCGCATGTTTTTCATGTGCAGATCCAAGTTCTTCCTGTCAGTCTTATCAAACTTGAAGAGAGGCATTATTGTAGAGAGTTTGTGGTATATGTGACGTGTCCGCAGACCGAAGAGTCCTTTTTTATTCTCTATACTAGTATAGCTCTTATGTATTTTCTTATTGATAGACATTTCTGGATTTAGAGTTTTCTATGTAATCTCTTAGATTGTGATTCATGGGGTTCCGGATTTTGTGATTGTCAAGTTGAGAACCTTGTACCGTTATATGTCAGACAGTATCTTAAACACTGTTTCACTTTGTTATTTTGGTTTTAATTATTTCTTTCTGCAAGTTGTTTATTTTTTGCATTTGTTAGGCTTACCTAGTCGTAGAGACTAGGTGCCATCATGATAGTTCATAGAGGGCAAACTGGGGTTGTGACAGAAACTTTCCTCTTCAACTTGTTCTTGAACAAGTTGATCGCCTTCAAAAGTCGCTTCCTCACGTGTAGCATTTTCATCTACGACTTTATGCGATGCATCATGAACAACATTACTATCTGATAGATGTTAATAACCGTCGTTCATCCTATCATATTTTTGATAGTTACTCAAATCAAAATTGCGATCATCCATTCCATTTGATTTGTCGGCAATCTTTAACAACTGTTCAAACTTCTCATCGAAATATTCCTAGAAAAAAAATTACTAACAATGATTAATCTAAATAATATTAGCAAAAATAAAAATACTTCTCTATAAATTAGCTTACTTTCACTTTTTTAAAAATCACATCCACAATAGAAGATCGTTCATCCCGTTTAAACTGATCAAAAACTTCTTTCACGGTCGTGTTTCTTTCTTTTTCTGTATGCCTTTGAACCTCCATCGTTACCCTCTAGCAAAGAGACACAGAACAAAATTTCAAATATAAAATAATGCTGAAGTTTAGAAAATACCTAACACAACTTCACCTATTATGATGCTGAAGTTGATCACAAACAAAAAAAAAACTTAAGCTCAAAAACATGTTAACACAACCAAAAAACTTCAACTCAAAACTTGCAATACATACTGTGTCGACTGATTCATTCTCAAACTTCGTTGCTGAATGGTTAGAACGACTCTGGGTACAAGATGATTCTCCAATAACTGGAGTTTGATTCACTTCTTTTGATCGACACCAACTATGTGGTGATTCGCCAATAACACGAGTTCGTTTTACTTATTTTGATCGACTCAGACTACGTGGTGATTCACCAGTTGAAGGAACCGCATTAAGTACCTTTGAATGAATCCGGCTGCATGGTAATTATCCAATTAAAGGCATTAAATTTAATTCCTCTTCTGTAGGAATTATATCCAATACCCTAAAGTTGCGATATCTCTATTTTATACAAAAATATTATCTTATGAGGGGGAAAAACTAATACGTCAACATATTAACACAAAGACAAAAAAATTAACTTACATCATGATTATTGAAGAAATCAAAAAGTTTGTTATATTTGGGCTCTCCCACACATACATAACGTAATATCCTGGGAACCTGAGGGGTATCAAGGTACTCATCCCTCTTATATACTTCTCCTGAATATCTCGAAAGCGCTCATAGAACTAAGCACATAATGGAAATTGAAATCCACCAACTTTATACTCAATTGAATGAAATTTTTTCTACTAGTCCAATGTAAGTTTTAGTGAGAAAATAAGTTTCTCATAACACACATTACCCCAAGGATATTCAGCACAAGCCTTATCATCTTCAACAATAGTTGCATACTCCTCCAGCACGGATGATTTGGTCTTTTTCCCAAAAAAGTAGACTACAACAAAAATTTCCATAAGCTTCCCAGCGTCATCATTACTCTTGCATACATGAGTGAAATTCACAGTATTCCTTAGAATTTCATTTTGAGTCATAGAATCTCGAATATCCTTCAATTTCACACCCTTGGACTTATCAAAATAGCTCTACAGAATATTGCTCTCTAGATTAATTGGTTTTTCAACATTATGTGCTATGATCCGCAAACCACACATAATGTGAAAGTCTTCAAGAGTGCAGGAAACATCATGTCCAAAAATCGTGAAACTAATGGCGTCTCGATCATTGGTGAATATTCAAGAAAGACACAAACAATGAACAACCTTCATGCTGCATTACAAATTCTCCATAGCCATAATATATCGAAATATACCATTATTAAGCTTCTCCCGTTGTGCAGGAGTCAAGAAACTTACAATTAAACTCTTCAAATTGTGGTTCCCTTCTAGTAAGCCTTACAGTTAAACCAATCTCGACACTCAAAATATCTCTGCCCCGGTTTTGTAGGTGGAGCAGCATGGACGAAAGGACCTGGGGGTATTATAGGTTGTTTAGGTGCTTTAGGATCTTTAGGTGCATTAGCTGCTTTACGTGCTTTAGATTCTTAGGATCTTTAGGTGCTTTAGGTGACATCTATTCAAAACAAGTAAAAGATACAAAAAATAACATCGGGACATTATTAAAAAAATTAGTTAAAACTTCAACTCTAAGAAGATTGAACTTCGCCAGTTACAAACAAAAACTTCAACTCTAGAGCTGAAGTTTGCCAGTATCACGACCCTAAACCCAAACTCGATCGTGATGGCACCTCTCGTGAAGACAAGGCCAGAAGGCAGACTTCCAATTCACTTTAAGCAATTAGAATAATAAATACTAAGTCTTTATCAGAAATAAAATCCCAAAATGAGAGTATAAGTTGCGAAACAAAAAAAACCAACACAACCCGACATCGGGATGTCACCAGTCATGAGCATCTAAGCCACTACTACAAGTCTGAGAGTCTATTCCACTACTACATAACTAAATCTCCGAAGATTTGTTGGAACTATCAACCCTCAGTATCAGGACCTATAGCGCCAGAATATGCACACAAGGATGCATGGAGTAAAGTGAGTACTCCAACTAAGTGAGTAATGACAACAAATGAAGACATAGTGATATAAAATCACGTTCAACACAACAATAAGCTATTAGAGGCAGAACAAAATCAGTAAACATAATTAAACAGTGAAATTTCATAAAATACCTTATAAGCATTTATACAATTAAAGGAAAAGCAGCTAGAAAGGTAAACACACAAGAACTGCCCCCCGGGCTAAAAAATAATAACAGAATCAGCCCATCGGGCAATAACACAGAATAATACCAGCCCCGGGATATATCTCATATCACGATGGGTACCCGCACTCACTGGGGGTGTACAGACTCCGGGAGGGGCCCCTTACGGTCCAAGCTTAATATCAAGCCATCTCGTGACATCATAAACAGGCTCTCGGCCTCAAATCAATCACAACCCACCACGTGTCGTACAATCTCAGGCCTTCTGCCTCATTATCATAATTAGTTTATCACCACTTTGGCGTGCATCCTAAACCAAAAGTATCCTCACAATACAGGCCCTTGGCCTTAACCAGTCAGAATTTTATAAGCCCATCGGGCATCAATAAAAATATGAAGCTCAGCTCAAAATGTCTTAAAAATATCATTTAAGGTGTTTAAAGCGAATAACATAGCTGAGTTTTGAAAACAATAAAAATTAGGCATGATTGAGCATAAGTATGAAATCAAACAGTAAGGAAAATATCAAGAAAATTCCTGAAAGGTCCAAATAGTTGGCACAAAGCCCACATATGGAATTTAAACCAAAACATGACAAACAAGTTGAGATATGGCCAGAACACACTGTTCATCAAATGAATGAAAGTTGTTGGGGCATTGGTCAGCCCAAACGACATCACCAAGAACTCATAATGACCATATCTGGTCCTAAAGGTTGTCTTGAGAATTTCTAAGTCTGTGATCTTCAACTGGTGATAACCTGAACGAATATCAATCTTGGAGAACACTCTTGCTCCCTAAAACTGATCAAATAAATCATCAATGAAAGGCAAAGGACACTTGTTCTTAACTGTTACTTTGTTCAATTGCCTAAACCGATGCACATCCTCATAGTGCCATCCTTCTTCTTCACAAATAGAATTAGTGCACCCCAAGGTGATACACTAGGCCGAATGAACCCTTTATCAAGGAGTTCTTGAAGTTGATCTTTTAACTCCCAGAATAGAAATGAGTTGAGTGCTCAGGCCCAGGTCAATATAAAATCAATGTCCCTGTCTGGTGGCATGCCCGACAGGTCTGCATGAAACACATCGGGAAAATCCCTTACAACTAGAACAGAATCGATATGGGGAATCTCGGCTCTGACATCCCTCACAAAGTCTAGATACAAAATACATCCCTTCCCAACCATACGCTGGGCCGTCAAGAATAAGATCACTCTACTTGGAACATAATCAGTCAAGCCTCGCCACTCAATCCGTGGCACACCCAATATAGCCAACGTGACTGTCTTGGCATGACAGTCCAGAATAGCACGACACGGAGATAGTCAATCCATACCTAAAATGACATCAAAATCCACCATACACAATAACAAAAGATCCACTTGGGTCTTCAGACCCCCAATAGTCACCATATACGACCAGTACACACATTCTACAACAATAATATCGCCCACCGGGATAGATACATGTACAGGTTAGCAAAAGACTAACGGGACATACTCCAATAACGATCAAAGTGCGATGACACATAAGAAAAAGTGGAACTGAGATCAAATAATATAGAGGAATCTATGTGGTAGATTGAAACAATACTTGTAATAACAGCACCAGAAGCAATAGCATCGGGTCTAGATGGGAGTGCATAGAAACGGGCTTGACCACCACCAAATCGACCTCCCCATCTGGGGAGACCCCTAGCGGACTGACCTCCACCCCTAGCTGGCTGGGTGGGTGATGATGAAATAAGTGGTGCTGAAGCTCATGACTGACCCCTCTACTGGGATAAACCTGTAAGATGACGAGGAGATTGTCTCCATATATGACCCATATCTTTGCGCTCATAGCAACTCCAGGGTGCTGGAGAAGGGGACTGAAGGGAACCCCTTGCACCGGAGTGACTAGCTGAAGAACCTGGCATAGAAGAGCCTTGAACTGAAGAAGCATGGGACGAACTCTCAGCTGGATGAGCACTAAGTGATGACTGTCCCTGCTGAGAACTGTGAGTACCATGACTCGATGACGCCCTACGATAACCTGGGCGAGCTGGTTGAGCATGCTTAAATGGATGGCCTCTACCGTGCTAAAACTGATCTCTCAAAGGAGTACCACTGTAACTACCAGTTCCTTGAGGCCTCTTGACCTCCCTCTCCTCTCGCTCCTAGCGATGTACTGACTCAATCACTCGAGCAATATTTACAACTTCCTCAAATGTAGCACCTGACACTTGCTCCATAGTCATAAGAACTCGAAGCTAGTAGGTGAGGCCATCAACAAACCTCCTGATCCTCTCTCTCTCTCTCTCTCTCTCTCTCTCTCTCTCTCTGTAGCAACCAGCCAAATAGCATGTCGAGCTAAATCTGAGAACCTTATCCCGTATTGAGTAACAGTTATATCCCTCTATCTCAGCTGCTCGAACTACCTATGCAGCTCCTCCCTATGGGACTGTGGAACATACTTCTCCAAATATAGAGTGGAGAACTACTGCCAAGTCAAAGGTGCCGAACCAACATGCCTACACCTCTCATATGCCTCCCACGAAGTGAAGGCAGCTCTGGTAAACTGAAAGGTTGTGCATGCAACCCTGGTGGTCCGCAGAATATCCGTGGTCCGAAGAATCTTCTAACATTTGTCTAAGAAGCCCTAGCATCCTCCCCTCAGCACCACTAAAAGTACGAGGCTGGAGTCTTCCAAACCTCTCCAATCTACACTGCTCTTCCTTTAGCATAACTGGAGCTATGCAACCCTGAGTAGCTTCCTCCAGTTGGGCTAGTGGTGCCTTAAGTTTCTACACTTCCTAAACCACCAGATCGGGTGTGCGGACAGCAGGAGTCTGAGAGCCTCGCCATGTCTGAGAAGTGGTTGCGGCAGTGGAGACTGCGACCACATGAGCAAGAGTCGTACATACGGTCAAAATCTGGGCCAAAGTTTCCTGAAGTCCTGGAATCACAATGGGCACAGCTGGTGCTTGAGCTGGTGCTGCTGGAGTGTCTACAACTAGGACATGCTCCTGAGCTGAGGCGGCTGGTGGATCAGTAGGTGTTGCCCCAGATGTTGTATGGGCTACACCTCTACCCCTACCGCGACCTTGACCACTTCTTCGGTCTCTAGTGGATCCAGCTAGTGGTATTGGTGGTCGTCCATCCTAACCGGTAGCGTGTGCCCTCACCATCTGTGAGAGAGTACAATAATAGAAGTTTAGTTCTCGGATCAACAAATTTGCACGATAAGAATTTCCAGAATATGGAATTTTTCCTAAAGGTTCTGCAGCCTCTCGAGGATAAATACAGTCTCTGTACCGATCCGCGAGACTCTACTAAACCTGCTCATGACCCGTGAGACCTGTGTAATCGAGGCTCTGATACGATCTAGTCTCTGGTTGAATTTATTTTGGATTGATCTGTTGATCTCGTGGATTTTTAAAGCATTTCTGGATTCTAAACTCATTCTTGGATTGAAGTTTGATGTGATTTTATCTGCTTAAAAATCCATACTGCTGCTGCTTGTTCTATCTACCTCAACTAACTTTCATTCTATTCTCTTATTTCATCTCAAATCCAGGTACATGTCCTGAATTGCAACCTCATGTAGAATTTCAGTTGACCTAAACCTGAACCCGATCATGATGGAGCATCTCGTGAAGACAAAGCCATTCGACACACTTCAGTTTCACTTTAAGCAGTTAGAATAATAAGTGTTAAGTCTTTAGCAGAAATAAAATCCCAAAATGACAGTATTAGTTGCGGAACAAAAAAAACCAACACATCCCAGCATTGGGGTGTCATCAGTCATGAGCATCTAACACAATACAAAAAGTCTGAGAGTCTACTCCACTACTACATAACTGAATCAAAGGAAAATAAAACAGAGAAAGAATGCATTGGGCTGCAAATCACCTAGCAGCTACCTAGTAAATCTCCGAAGATCTGCTGGAACTATCAACCCTCAGTAGCAGGACATGTGGCACCCAAATTGAACATAGGGTGCAGGGAGTAAGCTGAGTACTCCCACTCTGTGAGTAATAACAATAAATGAAGACCGAGCGATATAAATTACGTTAAACACAAGAATAAGCTGTAAGAGGTAGAAGAAAATCAATAAAACATAGTTAAATAGTGAAATCTCATAAAACACCTTTTAAGCATTTAAACAATTAACGAAAAAACAGCTACAAAGTTAAACACACAAGAACAGCCCCTCAGGCTCAATAACAACAATAGAATCAGCCCATCGGGCAATATCATAGAACAATACCAACCCCTTGGGCTATATCTCATATCAGGATGGGAACCCGCACTCACTGGGGGTGTACAAACTCCGAGATGGGCCCGTTACGACCCAAACGCAATATCAAGCCATCTCGTGGCATCATAAACATGCTCTCGGCCTCATATTAATCACAAGCCATCATATGTCGTACAATCTTAGGCCCTCGTCCTCATTATCATAATCAGTCTATTATCGCTGCGGCGTGCAGCCTGACCCAAAAGTATCCTCATAATACAGGCCCTCGGCCTTACTCAGTTAGAATCTCATATGCCCCTCGAAATCAGTAAAAATATGATGTTCTTCTCAAAATAGCTTTAAAAATATCATTTAAGGTGTTTAAATCAAATAACATAGATGAGTTTTGAAAACAGTAAAAATATGGCATGACTGAGCAAAAGTATGAAATCAAATAGTGAGGAAAATATCAATAAAATCCTCGAAGGGTCCAACAGTTGGCACGAAGCTCAAATATAGCATTTAGCCTAAAACATGACAATATCAAACAATACATAGTAAAATAGTCATTTAGAATGGACTAAGTCACAATCCCTAACGGTGCACGACCCCACGTTCGTCATCTAGCCTGTGCGTCGCCTCAACATAGCCGAAAGTTATGTAATTCGGGGTTTCATAACCTCAGATAGTACTCAAAATTATTATTCACCTCAATCCGGCCCAAACTCTAACTCACAATGTCGTTGCCCCTCGAATTGGCCTCCGGCTGCTCCGGATCTACCGAAAATCAGAACGTAATCATCAAAATATGCTAAAGGAACCAAGCCCACTCAAAAATAATAAAAAAACAACGTCAGTCCCGAAATTACCAAAACACGTCTCCAGAGCCCACATCTCGGAATTCAATAAATTTTACATCTTTAGATTTCTGTTCTCCCCATGAGTTCATATATATGAAAAGTTCCAAAATCCAACCAGAAACTGCCTTTCAAATCCTCAATCGAAGGCCTAGGTTTCTAAGTCATAGTTTCTCTAATTTTACCCTTAATTACAGCTGTAATCTGTGAATTAACACCATAAAACGAGTTTTCATAATCCAAAACCTTACCTCAATGATGTCTCATTGATTTCTCTCTTCAAAATCACCCAAACTCCAAAATTCGTGTTTAAAAGTAGTGAAACCCTCTGAAAATCACGAAGGAGAAAATATAAAATTCTAACCAAGGCATTTCCGCATCTGCAGTCATTCCAACGCATCTACGGTACCGCATTTGCGGTCAATGAGCCGCTTCTGCGACTTTCACTTAACTTTGCCAAAACCGCATCTGCGATGCAAATTCCGCATTTGCACCTTTGCAGGTGCTGTTCCACCACCGCATCAGCGGTTCCTGCTTTCCCACGCATTTTCCGCTTCTGCGATCACCTATAGCTTCATCTGTGGAATCGCACATGTGGTCCCAATCTGCAGGTGCGAAAACACCAGAAGCAGCAAAAATTTGCAACTTCTCAAACTCTTCCGTCAACCATCCGAAATCACTCCGAGGCCCTCGGAACCTCAACCAAAAGTACAAACATATCCCATAACCTTATTGAAACTTGTACCCATCCTCAAAACACCTCAAACAATATCAAAATCACCAAAACACATCGAATTCAAGCCTAAGATTCTAAAATCTTTCGCATTCCGCTTCTGATCAAAAAGTGTATCAACCTCGTTCGAATGACCTGAAATTTTGCACACACATCCCAAATAACATAATGAAGCTATTGCATCTTTCAAAATTTCATTTCGACCCCTATATCAAAGTCTCACCTATAAACCGGAAATTGCCAAAAATCTATTTTCGCCAATTCAAGCATAAATCTACTCTGAACCTCCAAAATGCATTCCAATCATGCTCCTATGTCCCATATCACCTCTCGAAGCTATCCAAACCATCGGAACTCACATCCTAGCCCTCTAACACATAAGTCAACATCCGATTGACTTTTCCAACTTAAACTTCCTAAAAAGAGAATAAGTGTCTCAAACCTTGCCAAATCCTTTACGAACTCGAGCCAACCAATTTGATCACATATAGAACCGAATAAAAAGCAATAAGAAGCAGAAATGGGGAAAATAGAGCGGTAACTCATGAGACAGCTTGCTCGTTCGTCACAGTTACAAACAAAAACATCAGCTCTAAAGCTGAAGTTTGCCAATTACAAAACAAAAACATCAGCTCTAGAGCTGAAGTTCACCAATTACAAAAATAAAAACTTCAGCTCTAGAGCTAAATTTCGTCAATTACAAAATAAAAACTTCAGCTCCTAGAGCTGAAGTTCACCAGCTACAAAAATAAAAATTTCAGCTCCTAGAGTTGAAATTCACCAGTTACAAAACAAAATATTCAGCAAAAAAAATGTTGTAGTTTTTACAAAAAACAAAACATAAATTCATATCCAAAAATAATGTTGAAGTTCATAAAAAATATAACAAAAAATACAAAACATGAAACAAAACTTCAGCTCTTATCTAAGGTATCATTGAAGTATTATAAACTACACGCTGTAATAGTATCTCTTAAATTTTTTAAAAATTTCGGTGTCTCCGAAAATCACTGAAGAATTTATAGAATTTTCATCAACAACACAAACACACGTTCAAAAACCTAAAAATACAATTGTAAAAGTAAAAGTAATGCACTTATCAAACTGAACCCTAAGAAACTATTTTATCATAAATATATGACTATCAAAATCAAAATTAGAAATTAAATCGTAAAAGTTAATACTAAAACAAAACCCATAAAGTTAATGCAATGTATCTGTGATTAAATCGTAATGTTATTGGGAAACAAATAGTTGAAAAATCAAAAACAACGACAAAAACCATTTGATTTCAGAGAAGAATAAATCAAAAAATGCGGATAACGAAAAATATGTATACTTGAAGAGAAAGTAATCTTTTAAAAAAGAATGACAAAATAATCTTTTTAAAAAGCTTTTAACAAAAAACCAAGTATGAATACAAATAGAAAATTAAGTGACTACCGATTTAGATATCCCTTACAATTTTTACTGATTGAATGAGTTAAATGTCTTTTTCTTTTAGTTAGACTAAAGATCTATTTCTTCACGTGGTAATAAAATTAGACCCCTCGATCCTTGTTCTTGTGTTTTGGGGCCCAAAAGTTCATTTCTCCACAAATAATATTAGTTAGCAAGCACAGTGCATATTTGATGCCTTAAAAAGTTTATTATTAGTTGGTTCCTTAATCCTTAAAAAGTTTATTATTAGTTGGTGCACATTTCCTTGTGGCAATCTGAAATCACAATCGAGAAAGATGTATAAGAAAGTGCTACGATGGAGTGAAAACATAAAAATGAAGTATACGAAAGTGGATAACATGTTTTTTTATATTTATATTTGTAAAGCCAAATCCCTTAATTTTAGTATTTGTATTTTATTTTGTGGTCAATATTAAAGAATAATAAACATATCACATTGTAATATGTCTTGTTTAAGAATATTATTTTAATAAAATTTTGATTACCATTTTATGTATTAAGTCAAAGTCGAATAAGTCTTGTCCTTCTCATTTTCAATAAAAAATCTTCTTTAATCTTTGCTTATATAATGGCATCATTCATTGCTTAATATTGTTATATTATCATGTGATCATTTATTAGCTTACTATTTGACATAATAATTTGCTTATTATCCATCTAATAATCATATATAAATATATATTTTTTATTCCTAAAGTTTAATGTAGTTTATACTTTTATCCTCTTACTCAAAAGTCTTTCGTCATTTAACTCTAACAATAATACTTATGAGAATAATTTAATATACTTATCCTTAATTCAAAGCATATTCTCGCGCTATCTTTATTTTTCTCTTTATATATTTTTAATCCTATTATAAAATTTTAATTAGTTTTATTTTATCAATATTTTACCAATAAACAAAAAATGTAGTATCACATTTTATACTTACCATATTTACAATGGATTTTAAATTTGTTATGAGTTTTTTTATGTGTTATCGTGGGTCGAAATCTCATTCTAAGTATTTACTTTGAAAATGGTAATTATAATTATATTTAATTTTATGGTTATAAAAATACGTGATTTATCTTAACACTAGTTGTTAGACAATAGATACTAAGTGGGAGTAAAAAAAATAAGAAATGTAAACCAATAGGGTTACAAGGCCGGGCCTCGAGCTAGCTAGAGGAGGGCTCAGTACAGACTTGTACTATTATTGCAGGCCTGATCAGTTTTATCCACATGTATTTGGAAATTTCTCTGCCTTTCCATGAAGATCATAGATTGTACTGCTCTAAGGTCGACCATGGTGAGCCTTCAATGTGCTCCCTCGAGGGACATACCTCGGGGTCGCACCTTACGCTCTGCTTCGGGCTTCTTCGAGGTTAGGCGTGGAGTGTCATAGTAGCCCCAAAGTCGAACTCTTCCGATTTTGGCTGTATATAGATAATCCGCACATTTCTTGGAATAAAATGATAAGAAACGATCTTGAGTTCTTGCCTCCTGGATGCCCTCGTTGCAACTTCAGCCACGTGAGGTCATTTAATGTTATGGCAGAAAAGTTGTGCAGGGGTCTTGTCAACACGATTCTCGAAAAGCCCACGAACCGCTACTTGTCGCCCTTTCAACTCCTCCAATTTACTTATAAATACTCCAATTTCCTATCTTTCAAACCTTTGTATTTTGATTAAATGTTCCCTGTGTTTACCCTTCTTCTACGTTTTACTTTTTCGCCATTCTGTTTTGAAATTTCAATATTACCATAGCAGACCTTCCAAGATAGTACCCTAAAAAAGGGAAGACCCTTCTTCGTCATGCTCGTCTAGGAGTAATAAGGTAGTGCCTCCGTGCATTGATGAGTGTGTTTCGAGGTCCTTCGACACATCCTCTGTTCTCAAAGTTGACAAACCTCTTCGACATCGGGCCGATGCAGGCCCATGTCTCGGTATGTTAGTTTAATAAATGACATAAAGAGGATGAAAATAGATTTCTGTTGGGAAGAGGCGGTACACGTAGAGATCCCTTTTTTGGAAGAAGATATAACTACACATAAACCTGGTTTCCTCGGCGTATATACATATCCTTTTACTTTAGACCCTATGGATTCTTTTTCTCCATCGATAGATCCGGTGATCCTTAATTTTTGACAAGAATATCGAGTGATACTTGGTCAAATTTACCCTTATTTTTGGAGAATCGTCTATTTGATTAGACATTTATCGGGCATGATCGAGGGAATGTCTTTTACCCTCGATTATCTTATCAGACTATATAACCCTTGCATCTATCGGGAGGCTTAATCAAGCTGCGGCATCGATCTTCCAAATCATTATTTTCCAATACTGATGAAGATAAAGACCAGGGTTGGATGTGCGGCATCGTTTGAGTTAGGACCTCGAACCTCATCCCTCCTGAGAATATGCCATTCCCTAAGGAATGGAATGTGAGACGTGAGTGTCATTATACCGAACATGCTATACCATATGAATATCCACTTTTCTTTCTTCAAACTAACTACTTTATTTTTTCATCTTGAATTGATCCTTCTCTCGTTGCGTAGGTACCATGTGGTTTCCCGGCATGGTCGAGGACCTCATGGGTTGGGCTAGACTTTTAGATTCTACCTCATTATACGACAAGAACGTTTGGTGTGATTTGGTCAAAATTTGATGGGAGGCTAAAAATCATGGTACGTCTTTACCATTGTCACTTCTAAATTCATTATGCATGGATTTTTGGCAGTATTTTTGACATTTTATGCATGTGCAGGCCTCGGGGAAGTTGTATTAATGAGATCGTCTCCTTCTGGTGAAGAAGAGACCCAAAAACCCGCCAAAGATAGAAATAGAAATACGAAAACTCTGGTGGAGTCCCCGACACCGAAAAGATCTAAGGCTCAAAAGCCCAGGACCGATGAAATTGTCCTAACTACGGTAGCGGCTGAGAGTCTTTATGCTAAAGATGATGGCGGCTACCCATTGGTTCATAGGTCAAGATGAGGCACCGAATCTTTGATGATTGTCGGGTAGAAAACTGTCGCGCCAGAGGTTGCCAATGCAGCCCCACCTTGTTTTGAAGAATCTCTTGAGGAGGATTCCAAAGCAGTCCCTGAGCTAACCACTGAACAAGATACATCCTGTGCCGAGGAACACTTGGTTGGCACATTCGAAGGATCCTTCTCTGAGGCCCTTCGAGGGTAAGAAGAAACCTCAATAGAGGTTGATATTATAGGCGGTCTTCAATCGGGCCCATCATTTTCCCCAGGGCAATACAGGATGCCCGGAATAGAGAGGTTGTCGATGCGGGGTATTCCCCGGGGGTAATGATGCATTTGGAGAATTTGGGGATTTTTTTGATGGTGTTGAACAGCATGCTAATATCGATACTCCAGTCATTCTCAAGGAGGCTGTAAAACTCCAAAAACATGTGATTTTATGACATAACCCTTGTTCCTTGAGTTTTCATCTTTATTTTTTCTAATTTCTTTCCTTTGTGCTGCAGGTAACAATTAATGTATGACTAGCCCCTCTCCAAGTTAAGTGCTGAACTGACTCATAGTGAGGGGGAGTTCGAGAAGCTTGCCATAGATTTAAAAGAAATAAAAACTCTATACGCCTGAAGGGAAGGGGAATTGAACAACCTCCGAGCGAGCTGGGAGAAAGTGCTCCTAGAGCGGGCTACTTTCATTGAGCAGTTAGTTTGGTATTCATGAGCTTGTTTGTTGTTTTCATAAATTGGTGTTTTACTATATTTGCTCGATATTCACATATCAAACGAAAGGATGCCTTAGCGGAGCTGCTTCTGGAAGAGATTGCAGCAAAAAAAGTTGAGATACTTGAGCTGAAGCGGTGCAAGGATAGGACGGCTTTGGAAAGGGATACCCTCCAAGGGTAGATAGCCTTGACCTAGGGTCTTCTTGAAGGTGCTAAGGAGGAAGAGCACAAATTCCAAGTGCTTCATGTCGAGTCGGCTGCTGCGTTATTCACTGCCAAGTCTAAAGTCGAAAATCTCATGTCCTCATACCGAAAAGATGCGGCTGGTGCAAATGCTCGATCTAGGGATACGTCTATCGAGGCCAAACTCAAAATGGTTCCTACCCTTATACAGGCTCGATTAGAAGCTCAGTAGCAGGTCTTTGAAGAAATGCATGCTAAGGGTTTCGATCTTTCTGCCGAGATCGAAGAAGCGAAGGCCTTGGAAAAGGAATTGGCCGCTCCGACTACTTTAGACGAGGGCTCTTCTAGCAGCTCAAGGAGTAGTAAAGATGATGGCTAGGCCACCCTTGCTCTATTTACTTCTTCTTCTTTTGTATGCGGACTCCTTATGTGAGTTTTTGAAAATGTGCTCCTGTAAATGCACCTTGTAAATCTATTCTTGGAATGCATAGGATTTTCTTTTCTAATGTCTTCAGAGTTTTTACTTTTAGTGTTTATGCCAAAGTCAGGCCTCGACCTTGAACTTAACTCCTTTGAGCTTGGTTTCGAAATGGCAGAGACCCTTGAGGTTGCGTTGTTCTTGTTTTGGTCACACACCTTCCCTCATTTGGGTTGATAAGGAATCAATTTTACTCCTCGATCCCTCGAGCATTGTGCGATGGCATCATTCTTGCATATGACTGTAAATTGACTAAAGTAGCGTGGTTGGTGCATTTCCCTAAAAGGTCATAAGGTCTTTGTCAGAGCTGATTGGCTATCAATGTTGATGAATAGTCACCGATTTTATTTATATATATTCTCTTTCTTTTCGCTGAGGTGTTTTCCACTTTGTGCATCTACCTTTCCTGTTTTGAGGGAGCCATGGCCCCATACCCAAATCCTCTTGCCAGAAAGAGGGAAAACCTACCTCTGCTCCCCATCCAGCCGGTGGTACACTGACGATTTTTGGCAAGGAAACTTTAAACTGTTTCATCATGATGAGAGATTTTACAATAGAGAAACCTCTTGACATTCCTAGCCATCGAGCACATACATCAAGGTTTATTTTCTCAATAGAAGAGAGACACCTTGAGGCTGTGAGGAGAGACTGGGGATGGGGGGAAATGAGGCTGCAGATACCCTCCCAAAAAGAGGATATTATGGCCCTCGTAGAAGGTTTTCTGAACGTGTATACGTTCTCTTTTATGTTGGGTCCTCTCGACTAACTCGTGCTCGAGTTCTGACAAAGATATCAAGTTACGTTGGCTCAGATGCATCCATATTTCTGGAAGATCGTGTTGATGTTGATATTCTTTGCAAAAAAAGCTAGGCTAGAGTTCACTCTCAGCCACCTCATCAGAATATATTGGCCCTTCCATTATCGGGGTCTAATAACTCTCCGATGTCGATCCACCAAGCCTTTCATTGCTAGCGATGATGAGGACACAGATCGAGGGTGTATGAATCGGATTGTTCGAGTGAGGACCGTTGATATTATTCTTGCGAAATTCATGCCGTTTCTTGAGAAATAGAATCTCAAGCGTAAGTGACATACTGAACTCTATTATTTTTGTTCTTGGTAGAGTCAGACTTCAAAAGGACGTTTTCTTTCCTTTTCCATAGCGATCCCGTGGATGCCAAATGAGGTCAAGGATCTTGCGAGCTAGGCCTGAAAACTTCCTCCCTCTTCGACTTATAATAAGCGCAAGTGGGGGATCTGTCGAAGGGAAAATGGGAGGCTAAGCACCATGGTATATGCTATGCAGTCCTTGTCTCGAGGAGTTATTTCTTTTCCCTATACTAATTTCTTTGCTATACGTGTGAGCACGTGATTTTTTTCTCGCGTGAATTACTCCTATAAAATTCTCAAATTTAGGATTTTTCCTTTTAATTATCTGATTTTTAGGATTAATTGCATAATTTTCGTATTTGTGTGCATTTTTAATTTTGATAATTCATAAATAATACAAAAATGTTGCATTTGCATTTCGGATATGATTTTACATAGTTTTAGGTTAATTAGTAATTAGTATTTTACAAAAAAATATATAAATCAAAAAAATTTTGATTTATTTTTGCTTTGTTTAATTTTTAGCTTTGAATTTTGTTAGTTTTCTTTAAATTGGTATTTAATTAATAGTGTTGATCATTAATTAGAGCTTAATATGATTAAGTAGGTTAATTTAATTTTTAGGTTTAATTTTAGTTTGCTGCTAGTTCTGTTCCACTATCTGCTCTTACTGCTCTCGTTGCCGGTGTGACAGTTTGAGTAGACGGTGCTCTCTTTCCTGTTGTTTTTGGGGTTTAATTTTTGAAAATAAAAAGAAAAGGAATTAAAAAAAAAGAAAGTTGAGTCTTTTATTTTAAATGCCTAATGTTTGGGCCAGCCTTTGATTTAAAACAACAGTCCAAGTCAAAATACCCCTTAAACCGAACCAAACACAACCCAGACCCGCGTCCAAACCCGCGTCCAACACCCCCCTAACCCAAGCGACGTCGTTTCGTAGGCAATAGATCTGAGCCGTCGAGGTTTGAAGATCTAACGGCTCAGAAGCTAGGGTCTTCAAGTATAAATATGTCCAAACATCGCCTACCCCACCCTCCCACCCCCATCCCCCCGTCTCCTCTCTCACACCCCGTTCAACCCTAGAGACAGCTCCACCATCTCCGCTATCCGCCGCCTACTGGAAATCGTCTCCGCTGGTGGCCGGCAGCCAATCGTCACCAAAATCACACCATAGCTTCTTATCCTTCTCCTCTTTCCAAATCACAGCCCTCTTCCCTTGAATCCCAACCAAATCTCTCAAATTTTGAATCAAAATCCTGACCGGAACCCTCATCCAATCCCAACCAAATTTACATCACAGCCTCCCCTTCACCTCCCTATCTTGAATCATTGACTAGCTTCCTTCGAATCTTAGCTAAACTCCTCAAATCTTAAATCGAAATTTGAAACACTAAAAAATTCTAAATGATCACTTGGATGAAGTTTGGATCCGATTTGGAATTTAGTCACGTGTTTTCATCGAGAGCACAAGATTAAGGTCTAATTCGACCCATAACAAGGCTATTCAAGAAATCGATTCCAGGTTCTTACTTACATATATCAGACAAGTGTGTTCAGAATTTCTTTCTTCACTTCTTTTCCTTTTATCTCTTCTTTTTTTTTTTTACTTCTGCATGTCCAAATTAACCATAATTTAACATCATTTTAGTTTTATTCTGTTCTGATTTTCATTTAGTTCATAAGTTCGTTTTGATTTCAAGTTGCTTTTGTTGATTGCTTAATTTTGTTTTAGTTCTTCTGCAATTATCTTGTTCATGCATGATTAGTTTTATATAGTTTCTTCAATCAGTAACACTAGTGCATTGATTTGGTCTACTATTTTAGTTCTGATTAATAGGTTGAATAGTCTAGGATTCAAATTGCTAAAATGATTGCATTTCGGTTAGTTGGTTTAGAATCTTAATTGGGCTGATGGGTTGTTTGAGTCTTGGAACTCTTATGACCCATTTAAGAAAAGAAGGCTTTAGTCCAACTGGTTAAAAGCCCAAGTCTGAGTTGTCTTCGGTCAATCTGACCTGGTTTGGTCTTCAAAGTAATTTTTAGAAGTTTTAAAGGGTAATTGGGTAATTCAACTAGGGAATCTCTCAATAATAACTTAAGAAGCTTCCTAGAAGCTGCAAGGGTATTAACTTGGGTAGCAAGTCAGAAAGTAAGGACTTTTAAGCTAAAATAAAAATATAAAAGGACTAAAGTGCAAGAATAAAACCTACAAGGTGCCCTAGATAACTTGCCTATAAAGGCATTATATTCTGGCTTGGCAAACGGGTACAGAGATTTCCAAGAGATAAAAATTCATAAAAAAAGAAAAACAACCGAAAAACTTCAGCAGAAATAATGTTCCATTAGAAAATTCCTGAAATTTTAAAGACCTCTACTCTAAAATAATTCCTGAACAGCTGAAAGGGGTAAAATGAGTTGAATCTGTTGGTAGTCAAGTATTTGGGTCAGTTATTGGTTGGATTTTTTATTACTGGGTTTTATTGACATTGTTGCTAGTTAGAATTTAGGATTAAGCTGATCTTCCCTCAATTATATCTGGGTTAACATTATTGCTGATCCTTGGTACTACTTGTTGATAACTCACTTCTGCCTTTTCTCTTCAAATTCCAGGTACCCTTTTTATATTCCACCTTAGGTGAAGTTTGGCTTGATGAATGAAGATGAAATCCTAAATTCAAGCTTGTTTTTACCCTTAATTCATGAGTTTAATTGTGTCATTTTATATTTCTGTTTTATAGCTCAGCTTATTGCAATTTGTAGATTATCTATAGTCCGCGCCAATGTGCTCCATCTAGCTTTTATTTAATTTCATTTAAAAGTCTGAGTTCGATATGGATGAGCTGATGTTTTATAAGTTGTTTCCTTCTGCTACATGTTTAATAAGCATGTTCGATATGTGTAATGGAATTGGGATTGTTGTAAGACTGAATGGACAGTTTTGGTACACACGCATGCCTAAAGAATCTGATAGTTGTAGTTGTTTTCTTGTTGAAATTAGCTATTGAATCATGCTTTAGTTTGGTAGTATATTAGTCGTATTCAATTTCTCAATGTTCATCCATTAGTTTTGGTTGAAGGTGTTCCTAGGAATTTTGAGTTTTATACTTGACATTTAAGGAAATTGATTTGTAATATGTCAATAATGGGTTTAGCTGCTTTTTTCTTTTACGAAGTTGAAATTTATTTTCATGTAATCAATATCTCAAATGCAAGTAGTGTTGTGGGCTGCCAAGATGGTTGGAAATTGGCCTTATGCTGATACGAGGGTCCAACCAGTAACCCATTTTCCTGAAGCCCATTTGACCTTAATTTAGATATTTATAGATCCAGTTTAGTTGTTGGTTATTTACAATTTAGAAAGTTCTGTAGTCCATTGGGCCTCGTGATGAGCCCAAGTTTGATTCTAAATCGTCAATTCTGTTAGTCTTCCATGACATAGTTTTCCTCTTTTAACATTAGATAGTCGAGTTTCTTCTTTTAATCAATTAAGGTGAGATATATTAAAAAAATGTAAATAGTCTATGGCTTCCTAAATGTAGTTTAAAGATCCTTTAAAATAAATTTGAGGTGTGTTGCGCCAAATACAATCACAAATTGCATGTCCCTCTTTAATTAGATCCTTTTAAACACTTAGAATTCGGGACGTATCATTTAGCGAATTTTCATGGCCTCCCGCAAAGTTAACAACACGTTGTCGCTTTAGGCGTGTTCTTTAATAATTTTACCTTCTTAAACTAGGGTGTGCATTTCATATGATCCAAATCTAAATCCTAAAACGTTGAATAAGATGTGTTCCGGATGGCGGGTGCATTTCATGTGACGCAATCCAAAGACATATTTTAAACAATGTTCAATCTTCTTTATGATTAATTGAAAGCGGCAAATAATTTAAAATCATACTATAGGTTTAAAACATGTATTAAAATCAGATAATAGGCCATAGTGACCGTGCTAGAACCACGAAATCTGTGGGTGCCCAACACCTTCCCTCGGGTTAACAAAATTACTTAGTCAGAATTTCTGGTTCGCAAAAACTTCAAAAGAAAAGTCAAAATTTCCTAGATTTGGGATTTAAAATAAACAGGTTCTTGGGACACCAGAAACAATCTATCCCAAGTGGTGACTTTGAATAAAATAAATAAATAATCTCATTTCGAATAATGTCACTTAAATTGGGAAAACTCACTTATACACTATCCTTTGGGGTAATGTGTAAAAGAGGAGGTGTGACAGTAGGTATCGGTAAGTTTTCTGATGTGAGACCATCCCCTTTCAAAGAGGAGGAACAACCTGCAACTGCTGAGTTAAGGAAGGACAATAAGATAAAGAGACCCTCGAAGGACAATGATTCACATATATCAGGTAAGACCTGTCGGGGGGTGCGAAGAGGACATTGCCAATGATGACGATCTCATATTTATCAATAGCTCTGTGGACATCAATGCATCCCAAAAGGATGATCCATCATTAATAGCTTGGACCGGGAGGCCTCTCAAGAATGTCGATTCTACTGGGCTCGACGCCCCTAGTCTCGAGGAAGAGATTCCCCGAGAGAGGAAGAACGAAGGTCCTTCTTTAACTGATTTGTCGACCGGTTCTCGGACGTCAGGAGATACTCCGAGGGAGATGGTCTTCGACGTATCTCCACCTGATCAAAGCGCCTCGATTTTCCCTATCGGGGCTGATGAGACCGAGCGGGTGGATGCGAAATCGACCTTCGAAGAAGCTCAACCACTCTGCTCTATAGCCAGTTTTGAAGTTACTTTTTTTGACTTGACACTTTCTTCTTTTCAACTGAACCTTCTTTCTCGTAGGCCTTTCACAAGTTCAAGTCTGGGCTACTTTGCTGTGAGTCTAAGATGTATAAAGCCTTGAACAGGGAGAAATCCCTCGGGCTTCTTTGTGATAAGAAGACAAAAGAGTTGATACATCTTCGATCGGAGTTGAAACAAATTAGTGATTACGAAGGCTGCCTCGAGATATAGGTAATGTCTATTTTTGGGGGACTACAAGTTTCTCCTCTTATCTTTGAACTAACGTTTTAGTATCTCAGTTGCAGAGAAATATATGGGCGTTGGAAAGCCTTCGAGGTGAAGCCAGCCAGGTTAACTCCAAACGCAACGAATTGAGGTCACAAATGGATGTTCATGATGTGGCAAAAAGGAATTCTTTGGCTAAGGCCTCAGCCCTCGAGATACAACTTCGTAATGCTCGAGAAAAACACTCGGTCCAAACCAGCAAGATTGCTAAACTTGAAACAAGTCTTTTGGAGATGAAGGACGAGGTTGTGGACATTCGGGCCGAAGCCAAAGACGTCTGAGCAAAAGCCAATAAGAAGGTGTCCATATATCTAATAGATGTTGTTGAAGCCCGTAAGAAGTTTAGAGGGGCTTTTGATCAAGAGAGAAGAGCAGCGAATATGTTTAGTGAAGATTCCGAAAGGAAACCCTTGAGGAGATTCATGGCAAGGGCTTTAATCTCTCGTAGGAGATAGAGCAGGTGAAGGCAAATGAGCTCAACGCAAGTTCCTTGTTTCCGATACTGAAGACAACGAGGAGTAGGCCGGTGAGGGAGTTGGTCCCATGGGAGCCAATTAAGGTATAGTCCCCGAGGAACAGTTGAGATCCCAAGGGTAGACTAGGTTTTTCTTTCTTTTCCTTTGTATCGGGCTCCATATGAGAGCGTTGTAAAATGTATCTTTGCGCCATATAATAAAAAAGGAACCCTTATAAATTCCCATTTACTTGTTTCTTTGTTCATGTAACAAATTTCGATGCCTGTCCATAACCAGTTCGGTATGTTGGAATTATGATATAAACCCCTAGAGTTTTCATGCTCGATGAGTGGCAGATAATAGTTGACCATTTAGGGCTTGGTCCTCGAATTAAATTTTGACTCAAGCTCGTCGACCCTTAGGCTCTTACGCATTGGACCTTAGGCTCATTAGGCTGGCTATTAGGCTCTTATGCATTGGTCCGTAGGCTCTTTAGTGTGGCTCTTAGGCTCTTATGCATTGGCCCTTAGGCTCGATGCGACCTTTAATATGGCTATAGTTTTCCCTATTTTTTCTAAAGATTTGATTATGCCTTGGCATGTTTTATGTTCGCCCGACTCTTTGACAGCTCAAATAAGAATCTCAATTACGAGTCGATTGTGACGATAATTGAGTACCTCGGGAGGTTCTCTTGAAGGCTAATTTTTTATGTCTTTTTGTTGAAGGTTGATTATCTCGAAGCTTTCTTTGTTTGGAGTTGATAGGATCGAATCTCTTTTGCTTATGCCGAGGGTAGACTGACTAACCGGTTCTTTTTGAAGTACTTTCGAAGTATTTGGAGGCCTTTAGTTTTATGGAGGCAGTCAGAAGTCCCTGAATCGCGTTAATTCGGTTGTAGCCTCTTAGTTCGACCATAGTCTTTAGTCCCCGCGTGCGGTTACCTTGGCATCTATATCGAGGGTATGCCTTTTAGGGGTCTTACAAGTTCCATATATAGCCTCGACTTTAATATCGGGGTTATGACTTCTTAAGGTTTTATAAGTTTAAGCATGCCTTGTTAAGGTCTTATAGATTTGATAGAGGTCTTACGAGCTCGATGTTGCCCGATCAAGGTCTTGCGAATTTGAGTGTTTTCAGGGCCCCATGAGCTAGCTGTCAATGACAGTCCCCAAATATTCGAGAGTTTCTCGCCCTTGAGTCATCTTATGAGAAAATGGTGAACTTCTTTGAGGCGTGAAGTGTTCGGATAAGCAAAATAGGGATTCCTCAGTTACTTGATATATGTATATATGTTTCTTGCCTTCAGAGTGATTATTCTATATGGACACGGTTCATTTGACCGTTTGGACCAATACAATATTCTCCTATCGAGGTCCTCCTAGGCATAATTTGTCTTCTTACAAGGGGTAACCTCCTGGGATGATACACCCTCAGTATTTTAGGTTGATCGAAGAGAAGCCTCGAATACTTGATGAGTTCTCCATAGGTAGCATATGGATGTCTCCTCGTAAAATTCACTCGGGATAAATCTGGTCTAAGGAAAAAAGAGCACAACGCATGCTTTAAAACCCAAGGTCTTTGATCTGGGGGAGCTTTGATTCATCTTAATAAAACACCTACAGTAAGTTAGTATAAAACATAAATAAAAAAGGATAGGGTTGTACCTTAACGATGGCGTTCGGGATTAGATAAATTCCAACTGCTTGTTCCAGGGACACAGCATGGTCCTTTATTCATTCGTTTGGATGTCTCTGAGAATGTAGGTTGTACCTTCTAGATGATTTTTACTTGTCTTTTGTCCTCTTTGATGTAGAGGGCGTCGATGTCGGTGCCATGTCGTGCACCGCAAACATCTCTCTTGCTGCATGTTGCTCTCCCTATACTGCCTTTACTCCATCCTTGGAAGGAAATTTCATCGTTTGATAGAGGGCCGAGGGTACTACCCTCATATTGTGTATCCACAGCCTTCCAAGTAAGGCATTGTATCTCATGTCATCTTCGATGGCATGAAACTTGGTATCTTGAATCGTACCGGCTACGTTAACCGGGAGGATGATTTCCCCTTTGTTGTTTCATTCGCCATGTTTAATCCATTGAGGATTTGAGAAGCGTGTACAATCTGGTCAAGCAGTCCGAGTTGCTCCATCACCCTCGACCTAATTATGTTGGACGAGCTACCAGGATCCACAAGCACACGTTTAATCTGAATTTTATTTAAAAGAAAATAAATTACCAGTGCGTCATTATGAGGCTGAGACAAGGTCTCAATGTCCTCTTCGCTGAATGTGAGAGCATCTTATGGTATGTAACTCTGAGTTTGTCTTTCCCTAGTGATGGGTATTTTTTTCCATTTGAAAACAGGTTCCCAAGATGACGTGTTGTGGTTCTTCCAGTTCATTTTTTCTATTTGCCTCTCTTTCCTGAAATTGATTTTTAGCTCGGTCTCTAAGGAATTCTCGAAGGTGCCCTTTGATGATCAGTCGGGCTACCTTTTCTCTAAGTTTCTCGTAGTCTTCAGTCCTATGACCGTAAGTGCCGTGATATCTACGCATCAAGATAGAGTTCCTATGTGAAAGGCTGATAGTATGGGTTTTCGCCACCTGGTATCTTTGATTTTACCTATGGCCGATACGATATCCGAGACATCGACGTTGAAGTTGTACTCAAATAACTAGGGTGCCTCTACTGGCCCAATGTACCAATCGAAATCGGCTTTACTCATGACTCCCAGGAATTAAGACCTCGATCTGCCCTTTAATCACCTTGAGGTATATTACGCCTTGGCGAGTTTCTTCGGTCTTCTACATACAGCTGGTATCTTTCCTTGTTTAATCTTGACTCTCTTTCTGTAAACCTTTGTTCCTTTGTTAAGAGCCTGCTAGGATATACTAAGCCCGAAAGGGCTCCTAGTTGGTTGTCTTTGACCCTGATCTTTGATTGGTATCTGTTGTGTACATCCGCCCAGGTCACGGTAGGATATTCGACCATATTTTATTTTAACTGCCTTGAAGCTACCGAGCTTCGCTCGTTCAAGCCTTGGCTCAAGGCCTATACTGCCCAGTTATCAGAGACTGGTGGTAATTCCATTTGCTCCATCTGAAAACGAGATACGAATTCCCTTAGTATATCGTTCTCTCTCTGTTTGGTTTTGAAGACATCAGACTTCCTGGTGGCGACCTTGATGGCATCAGCGTGTGCCCTCACAAAAGAATTTTCCAACATAGCAAATAAGTTTATCGAATTTGGAGGTAGGTTATGATACGATATCATAGACCCTTTCGACAACGTTTCTCCAAATTTCTTTAACTTGACAAGCTCTATTTCGTCGTCCTTTAAGTCATTTCCTTTTACAGCACAAGTATTAGAGGTGATGTGCTCGTTATAATCAGTGGTCTCATTATATTTCGGGACGTCGGGCATTCTGAACTTCTTCGACATAGGCTTCGGAGCTACACTTGGTAGGAATGGTTTCTGTATGAACTTTTTTGAAAATACGCCCTTCAGAATCGAGGGCACGCCAGGGATCTGATCGACCCTCGAGTTATAACTCTTCACCCTTTTATCATTATCTTCTATCTACTTTTCTCCTAATTCAGTTATTTTGGTGGGGTCCTCGAGCATCTTCATAATAGTAGGGTAAGTTACTGACCCTTTGTTGCTCCATCTCTCTGGTAGCTAAGCAATAGCCATTTGTTGTGACTGTAACATTTCAAAAATAATTTGAAGACTAACATCTCTTTCCTCACCACGCATGATCCCATCGGTAGGAGAGCTTACAAAAACATGCACAGCGTTCCACGAGCTCACATCGCGGGGATTGGTGCCTCCCCTGGGTTTTGTGGTAGTATACCGGCATTTGTTGGTGCTACCCCTGGGTTTTGTGGTGGTAAATCAGCATCTGCAATCCCAATACTGTTGTTTTCACGTGCATTTGCTAAGTTATACATTTTTGACCTGAAATCATAGATACTTGGACAAGCAAAAGTGTGAAGAATAACCGTGTTTTCAGAAAACTAACACAAAAATAATCACTATTATTCTTAGCCCCACGGTGGGCGCCAAACTGTTTACCTTAAAAATGGTAACTACAATTATACTTAATTTTGTGATTCTAAAAATACATATATCATAACACTAGTTGTTAGACAATAGATGCAATGTGAGTAAAGAAAATAAGAAATACAAACCGATAGAGTTACAAGGCTAGGCCTCGAGCCAGCTGGAAGAGGGCCTCGAGGTCTCGATAAGGCTAACGATAATGAACAATTGATGAAGAATCAATGATAATGAGGGCGTTAAAGATGGTCTTTTGCGATTAATGATGAGCAACACATAAAGAACAATAAATAAACAATGAAAGAACAAACAATAAATGTGAAGAACAATAGAGTTAGCAAAAAGCAAAAAATATTGTATTGTATTCAATGTGTTGTGTAATAATCTGAATCCCCTACAAAATGACAAGGGTCCTCTTTATTGGAGAGGTGAATCCCAACATAGTAAAATGTCTAATTAACGGCGAAGAAAAGCTACTAGTACAACTATACAACGGCTCAGTATGAACTTGTACTCTTCGTGCATGCTTGGTCAGTTCTGTCCACGTGTATTTGGGAAATTTTTCCACCTTTCCATGACGATCATCAATTGTACTGCTTCAAGGTCGACCATGATGAGCCTTCGATGTGCTCCCTCGGGGTACACACCTCGGGGTCGCACCTCAGGCTCTACTTCGGGCTTCTTAGAGGTTAGGCGTGGAGTGGCATTGTTGCCCCAAAGTCAAACTCTTCCGATTTTGGTCGTCTACACTAAGTTTTTGAAGTTTTAATTTCTAATGTATTCTATATGTGGCTTTTTCTGGTTATGCCATATGGATGAATTAGTTATTAGTTAATACGTTATTATTTTAAAGTTGTCACTTGATTTAAGGAGAGGGTCTTTTTTCTTTTTCTTTTAATAATAGATAGATGAGTTGTAAGGACTTAGTATTAAAAATAAATTATTACCTCGTGTAGCAAATGTATACACTCTATTTATTATGGACTAAAATTATTTTAAAATATTATTTTCTATAGCTACCTTCTATATTTTATAATAAAATAAGTATTTATGGTATATAGTACCATTGAGGCATGAAATAAGGCATGAAATAAACTATTTATGTTTATCATCTCTCTTAGACAGCTTGTCATACCTATTTTTAAGGTGATTGTCGTTACTGTATTCATAAATACATGACGCGAATACATGTTGATACACACGTGTACAGCTGGACTACCCTGATTTTAGGCACTTTTTACTGCTATATTCATGAATACAACAATGCGAATACATGCACGTACAGTTGGACTATCCTGATTTTAGGCGTTTTTGGTTGCTGTATTCATGAATACATGATGCGAATACAAGTGAATACATGCACATACAACTGGACTGCCATGATTTTAGGTACTTTTTACTGATATATTCAAGAATACAGCAACACGAATATATGTAAATACATGCGCGTACACTGGACTGCGTTAATTTTTAGGCGCTTTTTGTTGTTGTGTTCATAAATACCGGAACACAAATACAACGAATACACTAATGTAACAACAAAATAGTAGATATAAAAAGTAATTATATATATAATAGCTATAAAGAGTTAATAGCCACTAAATAATAATGGTTTCTGAGAATTCATCTATTAAAAATTGTGTTAACTTTAGGAATGAACCATATAGATTCATGGGTTTTGTAATTTTGGAATTTGAGTTGATTTATGTGTTGGTTGACTTGACCATGTTTGACCTGTTTGATCGAGGATTTGACTTTGACCTAAAACACAAATTTGGGCAATAATTTCCTTTTTATTGCATAATATCATGGACTATCATCAACCGTTGTGTTCTTGTAGTTTTTTCCCTATTGCTTCTAGTATATAAGAAATGTCAAGAAATCTAGCCTAAATAACATTTTCTTTGTTCTTCGTTTTTTGGCTAGGAAAAGTCAATAAAAGCTTGCGTCTAATTTATATACAAAAGGTCATCCTTTAAAGCTAGTTTTATCCCTTTATATTAAAAATCAAGCTAAGAGAGATAAATACAATATTTTAAACCTCAATAGAGGTAAGTATTACAAAGGCAAACTTAAAAGTAGGTCTATGTAATTAAACTTTGAAAAAGAGGCATAAAACGGTTGCAACGATACTAAGGTAACTCATTTATGTTATATAAAACAAAAAAAGATATTCTAAAAGACAAAAAGTTGTTATAGTATTAATTTTCATTATAAAATCAATACAACTTATTATGAGGAGCTCGAGGGCAAAGACGGGGACAAAAAATTGTACCAGTTGGCTAAGGTGAGGGAGAGGAAGGCCCGTGACTTATATCTAGTCAAGTGCACCAAGTACGAGGATGGCAAAGTATTGATGGACGAGACAATTATTATGAGAAGATGACAGACATACTTCCATAAACTGTTGAACGAGGAGGGGGTAGACGCATTTGGGTGAGTTGGAGCACTCTGAGAGTCGGCGAGATATTGGGTACTGTAGGTGGAATACTGTAGAGGAGGTGGAAGAGGTGATGCGTAAGATGTGCAGGGGCAGAGCGGCGGAGCCAAACAAAATTCCGGTGGAATTTTGGAAGAGAGCGGGGTGAGCAGGCTTAGGGTGGCTCACTCGGCTATTTAATGTTATTTTAAGATGAATAAGATTCCCAAATAATACAGGGGAGTGCGATGGTTCCGCTTTATAAGAACAAGGGTGATATCCAAAATTGCAATAATTATATGGGTATCAAGCTATTGAGTCACACTATGAAGGTTTTGGGGAGGGTGGTGGAGGACAGGGTAAGGAGGTGAGTGTCTATTTCTGAGAATCGGTTTCGATTCATGCCGGAACGTTCGATTACATAAGCGATTCATCTGGTAAGGAGATCAGTGGAGCACTACATGGAGAGGAAGAAGGACTTACATATGGGGTTTATTGACCTTAAGAAAGTGTATGATAAAGTCCCGGTGGGAGGTTCTATGGAGATGTTTGGAGGCTAGCGGCGTTTCAGTAGCATACATCAGGGTGATATGTGTGGATATGTATGATAATGTGAAGACTCGGGTGAGAACTATGGGTGGTGTTTCGGAGCAGTTCCTTGTGATGATGGAGTTGCACCAAAGATTGGCTCTTAGCCTTTTTTTTTTGCCTTGGCGATGGATGCAATGTCGTGACACATTCAAGGGGAGGTGCCTTGGTGCATGCTATTTGCTAATGATATAGTGTTGATTGACGAGATACAAAGCGGAGTTAACGTGAGGTTGGAGGTTTGGAGACAGACCTTGGGGTCTAAAGGTTTCAAATTGAGTAGAACCAAAACAAAATACTTGAAGTGCAAATTTAGTGATGGGACCCATGAAGTAGATGTCGAGGTAAAGCTTGATGCTCAAGTTATATCCAAGAGGATGGTTTTTAAGTATCTCAGATCTATTATCTAAGGTAACAAGGAGATTGACGAAGATGTCACACAGCGCATCAGAGCGGGATGGATAAATGGAGGCTTGCTTGGGGTGTTTTGTGATAAGAATGTGCCGCCAAGACTTCAGAGTAAATTTTATAGAGTGGTCGTTCGACCGACTATGCTTTATGGGGTTGAGTGTTGGCCATCCAAGAAGTCCCACGTGCAGAAGATGAAAGTAGCAGAGATGAGGATGTTGAGATGTATGTATGGGTCTACCAAGAGAGATAAGATTAAGAATGAAGCAATCTGGAACAGAGTGAGAGTAGCCTCTATCGAGGACAAGATGCGGAAGTCGAGGTTGAGATGGTTAAGACATGTTAAGAAGAAGCATTGATGCTCTTGTTAGGGGTTGTGAGAGGTTGGCCATGACGAGTTTGCGAAGAGGTCGATGTAGGCCTAAGAAGTATTGTGGAGAGGTGATTAGACAGGACATGGCATTGCTTCAGCTCACTGAGGACATGACCCTTGATAGGAGGGTGTGGAGGACGAGGATTGAGGTAGAAAGTTAGTAGGTAATTTTTAATTGCTCACTGATAGTCGTAGTGGCGCACATGTCCTTTATACTCTTAGATTTTTATTGCGTTATGTGGTTTTGTTCACCTCAGCGACTGTATTGCTTTTTGCTATTCTTTGGTACTACTTATCCTTTATCTCTTCCTTCGCTCTTCCTTTTTTGCTTTCCTTTTCTTTTTCAGACACTTCAAAAGCCGATGATTTATTGGAAATAACCCCCGTACTTGTTTTAGGTAGGAGTAAGGTCTGGGTACAGACTATCCTCCCTAGATCACACCTGTTAGAAACATATTAAATTTGTTGTTGTTGTTATTGTTGTATAAAATCAAAAAAAACTTAGCATGAACCTTAATGTTAAAAGATTTGGTAGATATTAAAAGATAGTCGAGGATCGAGGATACATGCTTTCGACATTCTTTTATGATTTACCATTGGTATATGACATTCTTCTCTTCCATGAGAACACTATTTTAATTTTGAACTTTAAATATACTTTGTTAAGACAAAGGGAGTACTAATCTAAGTGGATATTTAAAAGGAAAACTTGAAAAAATATAGTAATATATTCTGATTATATTAATTAAATTTACTCGTTATGTCTTTCTTGAAAAAAGAACATACAACTTCTTCTTTTTTTTAAAGGTAAAGGATAATTATATTATTACTAATAATAATAATAATCCCATGATATTGTCCTAAGGGACATATTCCATAGGTCCATTATGGTTACATACTTGTTCTATGTCACCCAGGGCATTATCATTTTCAAGTGATGCCAAAATATACCAACAAAGTACATTCCCTAACATTATTCCTACCCTCCTTGTTCTTGAAGTACATATTTTTCACAAAATTAGGAGGTTCCCTAAGAAAACTAGTTATATTATAGGTAGGTTGAAGTAAAGCTTCCTTGGCCCAGAGGTGTGCCACCTTGTTTCCTTCACAAAAATTATGCTTTATCTGGTCTCCCCCTCCCCATTAGCTTCTCCATTAAGTACCTGCATTCATCAAGTAAACTCTTGTAAGTAGGGTAGTCTTCTTCTAGAAAAAGTATTACCTCCTTAGCATCTATCTCTATTTCACATGGTATGATATTTCCCTGCATGGTTATGTGCAAAGCTTGCAAAAAAGCTAGTAACCTTAATGTATCGGTGAGGTACTTTCACACTTTGCATTGAACCCCATATCCAATCTCCATTATTGTTTTGTATGATACCATTCATGCCACTCTGCATGTTTTCTTCATTGAAAGCACCATCAATGTTAATTTTGTACCAATCCGTAGGAGGTGAATGCCATTTTACCTTTACTTTGATAGAGGAGTTAACATTGGGTTTCGTAGTGGCTAATAACTCGTATTCCAGTGCTAGCTTAAAAACTTTGCTAGTGTTTATTTTGTTAGCAGTGTTGTTGATATTATTTTCATTCCTAGTATTCCATATAGACCATAAAACAAACGGAAAAGACGACTTTCCAGTTGGTAAGGCAGTTTTGAGCTTTAGAGAATTTATCCCTTAGGAAATCTACCCAATGCTCTTGAGGCCCAAGGGAGTTCAAAGGAACCCCTATAGATACCCAAAACATTTTTGCTTGCATTCCCAAAATATGTATAGTAGGTATTTATTGGTTTTACAAATAGGGCAATTTGTATCAATGTTGACACATATTTTCCATAGATATTCTCTAGTAGGTAGTCTGGAGTGGCAATATTTCCATATAAAAAATTTAATTTTCCTAGGGAACTCTAACTCCTATATCCAATCAAAATTGTAGCCCATGTCGTTGTGTTTGTCAGAAATATTATTATCAATAAGTTTATAACAATAAGAGGTTGTGAATATATCAATAGTGTTTATAGACCAAACAATTGTACTATTTTGGTTGTTGGATGTGGTTAGAGAGTGGATGCTATTAAGGATATTGATGGGGAGATAAAAAGAAATTTGAGACATATCCCATGCATTTTGGTTCTTTATGTCTTTGAGAGTAAGCTCACTTTCCTTTTTATTGAGGGGGCCTATAACATTCTTCCTTAGTGATCCAAACACAGGGATCCAGTTTGTGTCCCAAATGGACATGTTGGGTTTTTATCCACCGGCCATCTAATGTCCTCTCTACAATAGTTCCAACCTTATAAGAGGCTTTTCTAAATGTAAGGAGCCTTTTTTGTCGATTTTGTTTGATTGTAATAACTGCTAATAACACGTACCCAAGTAGAAGAGTCGTTATTTAGGAGCCTCCACACTAGACTTGTTAGTAGGGATAGGTTCTTGTTCTTAGCTTTTCTAATTTCCAATCCCCCATCTCTTTGGGCATTGTTACCTTATCCCAATTTATTAAGTGAATCTTCTTTTTTTCAGTAGTAGTACCCCATAAGAAATCCCTTTGAATTTTGTTTATTTCTTGGAGGGTTCTACTAGGGAGCATTGGTAACTGCATTTGGTGGTTAGGGATTGTGTTAAGAGTGAATCTAATAAGGGTACACCCTCCTGCTATATTGAGCCAATTGGCATTCCAAACGTTTAGCATGGCCCTCATTTTCTCTATTAGAGGTAAATAGTCCTTATGCTTATGAGGGGTGTCACTCATTGGGAAACCTAGGTAGCTACCAAGGTCCTTACTGACCTTAATCTCTAATAAGGAAGTGATCCAATTACACATGTCCTTTGTGCAATTCATAGATAGGCGTAATTTAGACTTTTCTTTGTTGATGTTTAGGCCAGATAAATAGCAAAAGATATCCAGGTTCTTTTTCATGGTAGTAATTGTATTCTTATTAGCTCTACCCATTAATTTTAGATCATCAGCAAAAAATAAATGGGATTTGGGGGGGGGGGGGGGGGGGGGGGATTTGCCTATTTGATAGTATTGAATCCCATCGAAGAGTGTCAACTTGATGTTCAATATTTTTGGATAGCATGTCCATACATAAAATAAAAACGTAGGGTGACATTGGTCGCCTTGCCTGATACCCCTTGAAGGCAGAAATACTTAGTCTTATTTCCATTAACAAGGATTGAGATAGACGTAGAAGAAATACAACTCAAAATAAGAGAAGAAATATTAGGAGGGAAACTATGGAACCTTAGAGCTTGATAAACAAATGACCATTCCAATTTATCGAAAACCTTTTCTAGGTCCAACTTTAGAAGCCAATTCCTTTCCTTGTTTGTTTATTAAAATATTTGAGGATCTCCTAAATAATCATAGCATTATCACTAGGTCGTCTATGTTTCACAAAGCTAGTTTGGTGTTCACTAACAATTCTACTTAGTAAAAGCTTAAGTCTATTAGCAATTATTTTCGTAATTACTTTGTAAAGGGTGTTAGAAAGACTGATAGGTCTAAAGTTTTATAGTTTGGAATTTTGGTATAAACAAACATATGTCTTGTTAAGTTCACTCGGGATTTCTCGAGCTGAAAATCCCTTGACATATTTTAATGACTTTATGACCTAGACTAGGCCATAATTTATGGGAAAAAAGGTAGGGGTGTGCATTCGAATCGATTTATCGATAAATCGAATCGATTATCTGTTATCGAAATCGAGAAAACCAAAATCGAAAAAATCGAAACCTTATTGAAACGATAACGATAAGCATATGTACAAATCGATAATCGATAAGCAATTATCGTTAAGGGTAAAAATCGAATCGATAAGTCGAATGCACACCCCTATCACTGTAGACACTTATAAAATGAATAATTACCTATTTGTGTAGATTAATATAACATACAGAATGTATATATATTCCGCTACTATTTTGAAAGCGGCTATACAATATCATTTTCCCTAATGTATACCATTTCATTTACTCTAAGTCCATTACCCTATTATTTCCTCTACCACGTTTAAGGAATAATTATATTTAAAGATCAAGGGAATGAAGTTCAAATTAATGGAAAATAAAATTAGTCATGATGATGTATTTTGTCTTGTTTTATTTTTTTATACCGTTGGAGTGTTGGTGGCATACATTTGATTCCTTACTTCAGTTTTCTTGCATGTGCTTGTTAATACAAATTTTATGTTATAAATGGTTTCATCTTACTTTAGCTTCTTTTTATCCATATAAGTTAGGCGCGTTTATAGCGATATACTTTCCGTAAAATCCCGCAAATTTTCTTATTGGTGTAATCGATAACCGAATCGATAAGACCCCAAAATCGATAAATCGAAATCGAAAAAATTGAAACCTTATTGAAACGATAACGATAAGCATATATACAAATCGATAATCGATAAGTAATTATTGATAAGGGTCAAAATCGAATCGATAAATCGAATGCACACCCCTAAAAAAAGGGGTGTAACCTGTCAAGGCCAGGTGCCTTGGTGGTGTTGAAAGATAATATTCTCACCTCATAATTTCTAAGGGGTTTGTCAAGGCAAGATAAGTCTAATTTGCTAAAATTAGAACTAGCATCATTTAACTGCTTCCAACTAGCGACTTCATGGGAAGTAGTAAAGATGTTTTGGAATAATTGGTCACATGATCCATGATAGCATTTTGATTTCAATCCAGCAACCATTGTTATTTTTAAAGAAAATAATATTGTTCTTTCTTCTCCGGTTTGTGGTTTGTGTATGAAAATATTTCATATTAGAATCTCCTTCATTTATCCAATTTACCCTAGAATGAAGTTTCCAATAATCCTCCTTAAGAATATAATCATAATCATTTATGAGAGTAATTTATAGGTCCCTAAGAAATTGACTATATTGATATTTAGGAGAGTTTTGTATTCCTGTTATACGTTTTAAAAGGTTTTTTTTTTTGCAAAAATATTCCCAAATGTCTCCTTTTTCCATTCAAAGACATTTTTTTGGAAGTGCACTATACCATCTAAAATATCCTTATTAGCCTAACTTTCTATAACTAACCTAGGAAAATCGGGATGAGAGCACCAATAGGTTTCCATTATAAAAGGTCTAGTGGTATTGTTGTTAATGTTGTTATTAATATTAAAAAGTATATGATTATGGCCAGAGTGTAATTTAGGAGGGTGGGTGACAGTAACTTTATTGAACTCTTCTAACCAATTATGATTAGCATAAACCCTATCTAATCTTTCCATAATTAGGCCCCTATTTTTTCTATGGCGATTAGACCAAGTATATTTACAACCCTTGTAACCAAGGTCCATTAGGTGACAATGTTCAATGCATTCCATGAGTGAACTAGCTCTTTTTTGATTGATAGGTCCCCCAAATTTGTCCGTATAGTTTGTAATTTTATTAAAGTCACACGTTACTAGTCATGGCCCCTTTTATTTATCATATATGTATTTAAAATCCTCCCATAATAACAATCTATTATCAATATTGTTACTAGCATAAACAGTAGAAAAAAGCCAAGTTAGATTTTTAGGCTTTACATCTATCATTGCATGGATGGATTGGCCATTTCTTGTGAAGTTGTACACCTTCACTATAGTTGTGTTCCAGAGGAGCACCATTCCATTAGAATTTCCCTCAGCTGGGACCTCTACCATTTCATTAAAAATGTAAACCTCCAAGATATAAATATGGATATCCATTTTAGTTTCTAGCAAGGCAACTAGACTGGGTCGATGAGTATGTATTATTTCACGAAAATGCCTTTTGAAATTGTTATTGTTCGCGTCCCTTACACTCCAAATAATTATATTGCTAGGCTGACTCATTGGACTCATTGTGTGTGTGTGTGGGGGGGGGGGGATGTTGTTTGGATTCCTCCTCAAGGAAAGAATTAAGATTATCACATTCTTGCCTACTGTGGGATCGAGGGGAGGACGAATATCCAAGGAGCACTTACAGAGTGTCGTTGGACAGCTGAAGATACACTTCTTGTCTAGCACTTCCTTGAATATGAGTATTTTTACCTCTTTTTGGTTTGAAAAGGACACTGGTAGCTCCAACAGTATTTCTAGGTCGTCTTCCTCCTCCTCTTCTTCCCCCTGAGCCCCTTGCTGACCCTGTATGTTTGGCACTGGAGTTTGCACCTCAATTGGCTCTAGTTGGGGACCTAGTGGCTGGTCTTGCCTGTGCTGCTGTGGTTTCCATTGTGTGAAAATGGGGTTCAACATCATTTGATCCTCCGTGTCAAAGAATGGTAGGTTGATCGGAGGATTTTGTGGAAGTTGTTGGTTGGCATTGTGTGGTATGTGTCACATCTCCTGCATGTTTTGCACTAGATGTTGGTTCATTGATGGTGCAAGGGGTTGGAGAATATTGCTCATCCACATTTGATTGATATAGTTGTTCATGGCTAGGGTCATTCCCTTTGAGATTAGTTGTGCAAGAAAATGTGTGTATTGGATGATGAGTATGGCGTCTTGGCCGTTGATCTCCATGTTAAAGAAGATGGCTTGCCCCTGAAGCTCCAGTTCCACCTAAGATTGGGGTACATGGTTGGGAGGGTTTGGTGGTTGGGCAAAAATTATTGTTTGAGGTTGTATTTGGGGTGGGAGTGGTGGAAAATTATTCATTGTTGGGTTCCTTGATAGGTGAAAAAGTTGGAGTAATCGGTATCTTCTCCTCACTGTGAGTGGAGTCCTTGCCATTATCAGACCTTGGGGGTAATATAGATAGGGGAGGGAGTATTTGGGTTGTAGGGTTGGTAGTTATGTGATGTAGAGTGATAGAAGAATGAATATCTTGCATGTGGTTTATATCAAATTTTGCAAGATCTTGCATGATATACTACCGTCCGTTTGGCAACTTTGATCTTCCAAGTGTTGCATGGGTGATTGGTCTTTAGTGTAGGTAGTTTGCATGTCGTTAATAAGACGATGATGGTGATTTTTGTGTGATTGGGCATTAGTGCTGCCAAGTTGGCTAGGGGTAGAAGTATTTATGTTTTTATCTTTTAACATGTTAATTAGCCCGTTAATAAGTTGTTTGTCCACTTTGTTGGTTAAGAGATTTTGATCATTATTATTGAGATCGCTTTGTGACATGTATACCACTTGTTGAGATGGTGGCATTAGTTCCATACAAAATATTATTTTTATTTATAATATCTTTGTTAGAAAAATTATGCAAGACCGTGGTCTCTTGTGGTTTTTTGCTAAAACCACTAACACTAGTGTAATGTGGTTTTCCAGTGGATTTAGAAAGTTCTAAGGTTGCCTCTTCACCTCTTTCTGATTGCGTATCAACATAGGTATTAGTAGAAACTGATTTCGAAGTAAAAGCTATTTGTGCAGAGAAGTTTGAGAAATCCTTACCTGGGGAGTTGAGGGACATATCTGGCCTATGTGCCAAAAACTGTGCACTACTACCTGATGCTTTTGGGATGATTGCGTTCCTTTGTTGATTATTTATTGGTCTGCCTTTCCCCCTCCTAGAAAAATACAATGTTTTCCATTCGTTTGTGTCTTTATCTTCAGGGATTTCTCCTTCCTCATTAGTCCTTCCTTAATGTTGTCTATTTGGTGCAGTTTGATATTGGTATTCATGGTTGCATGCCCCAACCGTCCACAATTCTTGCATAGGAAGCGCTCACCTTCATATAAGATAGGTTGATTATGTTGTCCAATTAGAATGGAGGTTTGAACTGGGTGATTTAGTGGCAAATCTACACAAAAGTGAGCATATCTGCCTCTCAAAGTGGCAGACGTGTATGCATGCACCTTAGAAGCTTACCAATGCAATGTCCAATTTTTGTGAGGATAATCCCATTATAGAATTTCGTAGGTAATTGGGGTAGTCTAATCCAAACTGCTGTGTAACTTTGGGATGCCTTATTTGTCACAAAATTTGAGATCCATTTTTGGACTGATAAAAAGTGGCCATTTATGAACCATGGACCGTTATGAAGGATCTTGATCATACTCTCTTCATTCATTACCTTCACAGTGTAGTAGTCTTCCCCTAAGTCAATTAGGGGGTAATTTCATCAATTTTCCAAAGGTCTTGTGTTTTCTTTTTGAGGTATTGATGCATTATTCTTTTTTCCAATAGCTTAATAATTAATAAGTACCTCCAATGATTGTACATTCTTTTTTTATCTTCCTCACTTAGGGTGATTTGTTTCAAATTCTTGCATATAGGTTCCAATGGAGGATCTTCATTCTCATAAACTTGGGTGTTCACTGGGGTACACTGTGCCCCTACGTATGAAACTTGTTGCATAGAGAATAGCTCCCATTGGGATAATTTATCCTTGTAGGAAACAAATGTTTTGGGATACACTGTTTCATTGGGGGATGAATTGTGTGTCTGGATTAGTTTGTCGGGTGGTTTATGAGGGATTAAGGTGAAATTTTTCGGTTGAGTTAGTTATGAGAAGTTGGACATTCTCTCTATATTCTTTTTTCGGTTAAAGCACATACAACTTCAAAAGCATAAGATGATGAATAAGAGATGTAGAACTCGTAATAGCATAGAGTAAATTTTGTAGCATAAAATATGTAATATGAATTGGTAATAAATCTCTTACATTTCTTATAACATATTCTAAATTATAATTGAAAAAGTTCCAAATTTTAACATTTGGATAAATCGTGAACATTTCATCCTTTTACAGTCTCTCACCAACATAGGGGAAAAAATGTAGGAGGAGGAAGCAACTACATAACTCAAACTAGCATATTTATATGGTCATTTAATCAATCCATCTTTTCCAGTTCAAACCATTGTACTTAAAAGTAATTGTGCTATATGTTCAGTTTTTTCATCGTTAGTTCAATATGGTAATATTTGATTGGTCTAGGATTAAAATAATCCCAATTGCTATGTATGACAATGAAATGTATCTGATACATCCAATATATATTAAAAGCGAAGCCGGATTCAGAATTTTGTATTTATGAGTTCCTACAAAAATTTCAATTTAATATATAATAATAACTGAATTAACGGATTGAGATTCAAGTTAAATATTATTATACAATTAATTTCTTCAATACAATTACGAATTTAGACAAAATTCCTGGGTCCACTGGAACCCGAAATTAATGCACTGGATCCGGTCCTGATTAAGAGCCTGTTTTGCCAAGCGTCTTTTTGACTAAAAGTATCTTTTTTGTGCCAAAGTTATTTCTTTCCCTCCAAAGTTAAGGTGTTTGGCCAAAATTTTAACAGGAAAAAGTTGCTTTTGAGTAGAAGCAGAAATAATTTTTGAGAAACAGATAAAAGTAGTTTTCTCTCAAAAATACTTTTCAAATTAATTAATCAAACACAAACTACTTCTCACTAAAAATACTCTTTTGCTAGCGCTTTTTGAAATAAACCGATTTTAAAAGTTTGGTCAAACAAATTATAAGAGCCCAATCGGCCACTTTGTCAAAAACTTCTTATTTTGAAAATGTTTTGTGAAAAAATACTTTTGAAGAGTAACAATTTGTGTTTGGCGTATTCATTTGGAAAGTGCTTTTTGTAATTTTCAATAAGCAAATTATATGTTTGGCCAAGTTTTCCAAAAAATGCTTTTGAGGATAAATAGAAAAATTTTCTACGTTCTATTTCTTAAGCTAGAATTTATAGTTTGTTTCTAAAAATAGAAAGACGTCTTCTACCGCTAAACATTACTTTTACCCTTGATCAAATACTTTAAGACCCCGTTTGATTATGAGTTTTGTCAAAATAAAATTGATTTAATTTTTAAAATTCATATTTGGCCATAATTTTTTGGGTATTTGTATCTATATCCACTTTTTGTATCACGTCTTAACTTGTATTCGCTTTGTAAAAAAATTGAAAATGCATCCGTTTTTTCGCATAACTTCAGCATATAGAGTTGAAATAGCAAAGACAATCACGCAAAGCTTCAGCATTCTAGTAGGCGGGCCTGAAGTAGCAAGTATGCTCAACCAAGTGTGCTGAAGTTTTTGTTTGTAATTGCTGAAAAATATAGTAGCTGGAGTTTTGTTCTCTATTTGCTAATTGCTAAAGTTTCTGAAGTTTTTTGTTTTGTAACTGGCAAACATCAGCTATAGAGCTGAAGTTTTTATCTTTGTAACCGGCGAACTTCAGCTCTAGAGCCGAAACTTTTGTTTTGTAATGTAACTGTCGAACTTCTGCTCTAGAGCTGAAGTTATTTAGTTCATTTGGCACTATATAAGGTCAAGTTTTTGAAAAAGCTTTCTAACATACTAGATAAATAATTGTCAACAGTATCTAAATCATAAATTTTGGAAATAATAAACGTGAAAAGAACAGAATTATCATTGTCTACTAACTTACGTACGTTGAAATATTTCATAAATTATTGTCTACTAACTTAAGTAATTATTTATAATTTATTTTTAAATAATTTGATAAACATATTTATGGCAATAATCTCATGAATTGAAGTTACATAGTAGCATGAGCAGCAGAAGAAAGAAGAAGAAGAAGGATAAAACAAATGAGGAGAAGGAGTAGGAGAAAATGGGCTGAAATTATTTAAAAAGTAGATACAAGTTAAAAGTTTTAAAAAAATTAGTATAAGTTAAATGAGAGCGACCAAATAAGGCATCTCGTGTAATTTTTTCATAAATTTTGCCCACATTTGGTAAAATCCAAATCCCAAAATTACCCCAATTATTGATTTTAGGCCAAAATTTTAAAACTTGAGAATATATATATATTTCAAAATAAAATTAGGAAATATTTTTAAAAAAATATATAATCATATATATTTTCATTTTCAAACCCTACCTCACTCAAATCAAATTTATAATCTATTAGCAATAGGTACTAGCTAAATTTCTATAAAAGTGCTTCGTTTAACCCCCAAAAAATGATTTTGGCGTCCCAAAAACTTGATCCAACAGCAACTCGCTTATCAACCCGCAACAACGAAACGAGTTTAGTATAAAATAAAATTGAAAAGGGGAACAAGCAAAGAGAAAAGGATAACATAATTGTTCGGAATTACGCTGATTTGGCCCCTTCTGGCCACCCAACGCAAACCCTCACCCCTTTCTCTCTCTCTCTCTCTGCAACATTCTGTTGTGGTTCATAGCTTTGTATTCGAACCCTAAATCTCTCTCTCTGCGGCATTCAAATCTACATTAACTTCACTTCTCTCTTGTTTGCTCTTATCGATCTTGTTCTTATTCAATGGCCAAAAGCAAGCTCGATCTCCCTGACGATCTCCTTTCTTCCAAAGGTACTGCTCTTTATTGTCTACTTTTTGTTTTTAATTTTCGTTTGGTTTGATTCAAAATGTCATTAATGCTATATATTAGGGTTTTATTGATCTGAGTTTAGTTGTACTTACTTTGCCGTTTAATTCTAGGGTTTCAGATCACAGTCAGACCCCCTTTTGCTGTGGTCTTTTAGGCTATCCTTCTGTAGTTGTTTATTTATTTCGATTTGCTGCGTCAGATATTGAATCAATTTCTCTCTGTGAATTTATTTGCCTTGTTGAAATGGAACGGACTTTTAACTAGTCCGGGGTTGAAGTATAGTTCGTCCATTGATTAAATCAATTTCTTTGGTTCTATTGGATTTTTGAATTCAAAGTATTGTGTTTTGCCTTAAAATATGGGGAATTCGGCAAAACTGTGGGGAAGCAAGTGTGCTCAGATTGTACTCAGACCTTTTTGTTTGACTTACATTCGACTGTTTGGACGAGGCACTAGAAGATAAATGGATTTGAATTATCTTCTCTTGTAGGACCCTGTTTGTTATCCCTTTTGTGTTTTCTCACATCTGTGTCATGTTTCTCATTTTTGGTATGATTTAGCTTACAAGCTGGAAATTTATGTTCATTTTCATCTTGCCTTCTCTTCTTTTTTCTTTCTTTGTTGGTGCTGGGAGGGAGGTGGTTTTTATTTCGTTTTGTGTTTTCATGCTTTACGTTTGTAAGACACATCTGCAGGTAATTATGATGACAAGTCATTCTTGGTGTCGATTGACGATTCAAAAGGTAGTTCATTTCCCTTTTTAATTGTCTTTGCATGTGGGTTATGTATCTTTATCTGAAACTGTTGAAATAGCTTTTTAGCTGGTTTACCATTCATGAGTTTGACATTTTAATATGTACACGATATGCTGCTTATGCTGGTTGGCCTTTTCTTTAGATCAAGCAGCGGTGGACAGTAACATTCCTTTGTCTCCCCAGTGGCTTTATGTGAAACCAAGTGACTCTAAGCTGGTGAGTTTGCATTTAAGATACTATTATTCTTCTAGTTAACTGTTGGTCTTGTTGCTATGTAATACCTAATCATATGACACCAATCTTCAAAGGAGATCACTGTTGAGTCTAGATTTTTTTTGAAACCCTTTGAGTGTCTTATAGTTGCTTCGGGCACTTTGCATTTTCAAGAATTATGTTTGTAGTAACCTATCTTTTTGGTAAATTACGTCTGTGAAGCTTAATATTATCCATTCTCTGGAAAAATTTAAATTATTATTCTTTTATTATCAGTGTATGTTATCTTGACAGATGGTTTAAAAGAGAAGTCAACACTTTGTGAGACCATGGAAAGAATTTAGTAGCATCTCAAGTAATGAAAACATCAACTTGGACCTAACTGTATGTGTAAGGTGTGATGAATATTAGAATGTGCTATAAAATAAGCTTTCCTTTGCCTTAGACACTCTCTAACTTTCAAAAGAATAGGTTATGGGATACCACTGTCCAAGTTAGTCTGAAAGTCCCTTGGATAATGAATTACTGTATTGTCAAGGTCAATAGCAGCCTGACTGGTGTGGAGATGATATTAAAGAAGCAAAGACACTGCCCACTAACATGCAATTTCAAGATGTCCGATCAATTTGTAAATTGTGTTTTTTGTGCTATAAATTATGTAGTGGGTCCTTGGGAAGTGAATTACTTTGTTATTATGGTACACACTCTGTGTGTCATCTTATTTGATGCAGGAGCAATATGTTATTACTGATAACCTAGCAGACTGAGGCATATACTTCAATCTTGCTATTAAAACATGTGTCACTGAAATATGCTCGTTCTATTCAAGATGGAAGTGTGACACCTATAATGGAGCACACGTTTGGTAAAATAGTGGCCTAGGCTTTTGATGACTTACTGATTTTGTGATATATATTATTTACAATCCATGGACTATAATAGGAATTGCTTTCTTCATGAATGTTCCTTCTTGACAATGCTAACTTATCAAAAATTACATTTGGATACGTCACCATTGATTCTGCTCTTCGGACTATTGTATACAAATAAACTCAGAAACTACCCTGGAAAATATTTCACAATTTAACTTTTGCTGTATTTCGCATTCCATGTTTCAGGGTTGTGCTGGGTTCGTTACTGTCACTTATTTCCTTCTAGATCATTTTTGAGAAAATTCTCAAATACCATGTTGTGGCAGCTTCGGTTGTCTTAAACATAGGGAGTTCTAACAATATTCTCCACCTTCATGAACGATATTAGTCTACTTAAATATTTAAATTATCATCTTACTGCATTTGGATATTCCATCTTCATTCTCTAGGTATTTCACGTTTTGTTGGTTATACTTGTCCGTGCTAGCTTTTCTACTGATATTAGTTCTTCAACCATAATCTTTTTTTTTCAAACTCTATTATGCACCCCAGGAAATGCGTGCACCAAGTTCTCTCTCACTTGGAAGTTCTGCTGATTCAAATCAGAAGGACGCTTGGCGCTCAGATGTGCCTGATGAAAAAAAAGATTGGAGAAGATCCACACCAGAGACAGAGAGTGGTCGCCGATGGCGTGAAGAAGAGAGGGAAACTGGCTTGCTTGGTAGAAGAGATCGTAAAAAACCAGATCGCCGTGCTGAAAATGCTCCTGCCAAAGAAACCACAGACGCTAGAGCTTTACCTGCTTCTGACAGATGGCACGATGTTAATAATCGCAATTTGGGGCATGACACAAGACGTGATACCAAGTGGTCCTCTAGGTGGGGTCCTGAAGACAAAGAAAAGGAAGTACGGAGTGAGAAGAGGATAGATGTAGATAAGGACGAAGTTCATAATGAGGTTCAAACATTTGGTGCTAACCGTACTGTGTCCGAGCGGGAGTCGGATACTCGAGATAAGTGGAGACCACGGCATAGATTGGAGGGTAGCTCTGGTGCTCCTGGTTCCTATCGTGCTGCTCCAGGATTTGGAGGGGAGAAAGGAAGAATCGAGGGGTCAAATGTGGGATTTACCATGGGACGTGGGAGATCTAGTGTGGCTATTTTAAAACCTTCTGGGTTTGCAATTGGGGCTGCACAATTTGACAATTCTGTCCCTGGAAAACCAAGCATCTCAACTTACACATATTGTTATCCGCGGGGCAAGATTTTGGATATATACCGGAGGCAAAAGCTAGAGCAATCTTTTTGTAGCTTGCCGGTAAATATGGAAGAAGCACCCCCTATCACTCAACTAAGTATCACTGAACCATTAGCTTTTGTTGTTCCTGATTCTGAGGAGGAGGTGAGCTATGTGAATTACATTATTATTGGCACTCTTGCCTGTAGTTAATGATGAAGTTATTGATATTGATAACTTTAGCTTGCTAAATCTATCTTACAGGCCATCCTTAATGACATATGGCAAGGTAAAATTACTAGTAGTGGTGTGATGTACAATTCTTGCAGAAAGGGCCGATCAACGGATACTGTTACAGGTAATTTTTCTTGATCGCTCTCCTGTGTTGCTGCGTTGAGTGGAAGTCGTGCTTTCTGAATTTGTGTGTGTATTTTCCAGAAATAGGGGATGGCGAGTTAGCTGAGGGAAAACAGGGCATTCTCTCTGCAGACATCATTGAGGAGACAGGGGATAGGTTTCCAAAAATGTTAAAAGATGTTGAAGAGGCAAATGTCAATAGCCTTTTCTGTGGAAATGATGTCAATGTCATATTGGGTAGTAAGTAAAGTGTTCAACTTCATGTGTTTCAGAATTCTTTTAATTGTTGCTTATCTGGATTGCTTTTCTTGATGATCTGACAAAGCAATTTGTTGTCTCTCTAGAAGGGGATGCAAATCATGAAGTACAAAAAGAGAAAGTTTTTGAAGATATTGCTAGGGATGACACTTTGGTGACCAATAAGAGAGCTGACAACATAGGCAGCTTGAAAGATAGTAGTAGTTCTCAACTTGATCATTCTGAAATTAAGTTACCTGATTATGCAGCAACTAGGCACCCTCTCTTTGAGAGCATTGAACAGAATGTTGCTTTTAATGTCAGTGCAAAGCTTCCCGATAATTCAAATTCTATATATATCATGCCCTCTGATATCAACAACTCAAGACACAGTGGTATTGAAAACCAATTAGAGAGGGATATCCCATCTGAGGAATTGAGTTTGTATTATTGTGATCCTCAGGGAGAAATTCAGGGACCATTTCTTGGAGTTGACATCATATCATGGTTTGAGCAAGGATTTTTTGGAACTGACTTACTGGTTCGCGTGGAAGGTGCTCCTGAGGATTCACCTTTCTACGAATTGGGTGACGTAATGCCACATTTAAAATTTGGACATATGTATGCCAGTAATATGGATCTCCCTAAGGTTGATCAACCTGCTGTATTAGAGGGGAAGTTGGAGTCTGGTTTACGCAGTTCTGTTAGTGAGCTTGTTTCTTCAGCTCCCCTTGATGGATTAAGCTGGCCATCATCTGATTTTGATGGTCTTGCTGCACAGTGGTTTCAGTCAAAAGTACCTGATCTGTCATATTCTCAAAGTGAAGACTTTAATGAATTCGTTGGTCAAAATGAAGGTTTGTCAGCATTTTATCATTGAATTCCTGTTTTATTCCAGTACAGGATGAAAGAGGGCATCTCAATCCTTTTCCTCCCTATACACTTCTAAGTTTTTGATGGTTGATATTTTATGTGGATGACATCGTTTTCTTAGCTGATTCTTTAAATATTCTTCCTTTGCAGAAACTTTGTTTCCAGGTAGACCCGGAAGTAGAGGCAATCCTATTGGAAAAACTTTGAGGGGCCCCACTGATGTTTCGAATACCAATCATCCCATTCCTAGTGAATTAATGGAGCCTGGGGCTCCGAGTCAGAAAGATAAAATGCATCCACTTGGTTTGTTATGGTCCGAGCTCGAAGGCACTTCAAGAAGGAATGATCAAATTCCAAATGTTCCTTTTAGCGGAGGTGGTCAGGATCAAATTCTAAACCCTGTAGCTGCAAGGGTTGCCCCTTTTGGTTCAAGGACCGAGTCAACCTCTACTGCAGAAACGTGGGATGCTTATAGAAGAAATGCTCCTTCTGACCCGAACTTGTATCGAGAGGCCATGGATGCTCAACGCTTGTCGCACATGGACCGGGAACCAAATCATTTTGAATTGGCAGAAAAGCTGTTCTCTCAGCAACTTCAACAACATCCACATAGTTTACTGTCTGCTCATAAGAGCCACTTGAATGAAGCAATGCTGGAAAGAGGGGCAAGCCATAGTTCAGTACACCACCCACAGGTGGCCAGTCAAATTGAGCAGGATTTGGAGCGCGTTATGGCCCTTCAGCTGCAGCAGCAGAGACAGCTGCAGCTTCAACATCATCAGCAAATGCAGCAACAACAACAGTTCCACCAACAGCAGATGCTACTGAAAGAACAACAACAGTCTAATGCTAGACAGTTGCTTCTTGAACAATTGTTGCAGAGTCAAATGTCTGATACTAACTGTGCACAATCACGTCTTGATGCTACAAGGCCTAACAATACCCTGGAACAGGTTTTGATGAAGCAGCAAATTCTAACTGAATTACAACGCTCTCACCTTCATCCAAGACATACTGAACCATCAATTGAGCATCTCATTCAGGCTAAACTTGGTCAAATGCCACATCAAGGGCATCAAAATGATTTAATGGAGGTCCTATCACGAGCAAAACATGGACAGATGCACCCTTTGGCTCATCAAATTCTTCAGCAAGAACAATTGCATAGCAGGCAGTTGCCCGTTGGATTAAGGCAACAATTGGAAATGGAGGAAGACAGGCATTCTGGTTCTGTATGGCCTTTAGATGAAGCTGGTCAGTTTCTCCGAATCCCAACTGATGCTCATCGTTCGAACTCTGGATTTGGACCATTAGATTTTTACCAACAGCAACAGGTACCATCTCCCGAAGAACATTTAAGTCACCTTGAAAGGAATTTGTCTGTACAAGATAGATTCACACATGGTCTCTATGACTCTGGATTATTGCCTTTTGAACGGTCAATGTCATTACCAGTTGGTGGTCCTGGAGTAAAAATGGATGTAGCAAATCCACTTGTGCAGCAACAAAGTTTAGAAATGCAAGATCTGAATTCAAGAATGCATTCAGGTGCTCAGATGGCTGGGTTCTCAAATGATATCTACTCGCAATCTCCTCACCAGCATTTGGTTCTGAACCAGTTTCATGCTTTGCATCCAGATACCATTGAAAAACATTGGTTTAAAAGCAACGGTCAGGTACCTATGGATTGGATGGAATCCCGAATGAAGCAACTGAATCTCAATAGTGAGAGGGAAAAAAAGGATTTTGATGTCAAACAAGTTTCTGAAGATCCTAGTATGTGGATGTCAGCTGGTATGAATGATGACAGTTCAAAGCGATTGCTTTTGGAACTGCTTCATCCTAAATATGGCCAGCAGTCAACTGAGCAAGCAGAAATGCCCAATGGACATGAGATACCATCTGGTCATGTTCTTGGGACAAATTCAGCAAACCACTCAATTAATCCCCTATTGAATCAGGATATGAGTCAAAGACAAACCTTCTCTGAAGGGTCGTTCGGTTCTACTTCAGGTCTGCTACCACAGAGAGATCTTGTGGATGAGAGGTCCCGTGTTCTTGCTGGTGGTGAAAGGTTGCCCCACAAATCTCATTCTGGAGCGTTGGCTGAAGCTAATCCTCTCTTTTCCAGCATCAGTGATGCCTCCCAGGTATGATACCTGACTAGATGTGTTTAATATGTTGAGAGATACAGATGTGCTTAAATTTCAAGATGGTTTATGCAGAGGCACTCAGAGGCTCGGGAAAACGCTGTCGAGCAAGCTGGTCGGACGGTTGTAACAGGGGACATCCCAGTAAACATTCTCCGCAGGCCTACTTCACTTGGGACTGGAGGTTAGTGTTAGTCTGTCTCTTGTGCTCTATTTTCCTGTTTGGATTTTTTGTTTTTGTGGAGAGATGACAACTGTTTCAACCCGACTTCAGGTGGTAATGTTGGCTTGTATGACAAGACAGGTACAGGTGACTCTTTGCCAGAGGAACCTGCTAAGGAACGGTAAGGATTATCTCCTGCTTCTATCCGAGCAAAGGTCTAATTTTATATTTTGCTTCCTGTTTCCACGGTTAAACTTCTTTTAATTTTATTCTTTTGTAAGTTTGTAACATAAGGGACACCAATGATCAATTGTTATTTATCCATTCTTGTAGTTTCTTCCTCTCCCATTAATAAAAAGAGAAAAGAAAAGAGGTTTCCTCATCTCATGAAATATGACATTCTTGTGTATGTATGCATTGGTGGACTACTAATCAGGTCTATCTGGTATTGCTATACGAGATTATGTATGTGACATCATGAAGATTACCTTGGTAATGTTTGCATAATGCATCTGTTTGCTTTTTTTATATTTTGGATAGGGTGTCTGCAATGACATCAAAAAGGCCAGAAAACATTTTGCTGAAGCGTCCACCTATCTCACGAGTGTCATCCAACCTGGAAGGATTTTCTGAATTGACTTCTGATTCGGTGGTTAGAGGGAAAAATCCTTCGCATGCCATGGTTTCTGAAGGTAGTTTATCTTTCTGCATTTGTTGTCATTTATCTCTCGTATGGTCTGGATTTTTACTGTGGTCCCAACCTGTATTGCACCTTGAATATGTGGGCGGAATATACTAGTATTGGTCTGCTTTTCCATCATGCCTCTAGTTCTTTCCACCAGCAGTTGGTAATGCCTTTCGTTTTAACACCTTTTATTTTTTCCATTAGGGGGGAAAGTAGAAGTTGGAGGTAACACAGCAAATCAAGCCGCTGACATAGTGATACCTGGAAAGAAAGATGTGCGCTTTCGGCGAACTGCCTCATGTAGTGATTCTGATGTTTCAGAGACAACATTCAGTGACATGGTTAAGAGTAGTGCGAAGAAGCCAACAACCCAGGAGGCTCATGCTTCAGAATCATCAGATGGAACACAGGGTGCCCGTAGCGGCAGCAAGAAAAAAGGGAAAAAAGGAAGACAAATCGATCCAGCTCTTCTTGGATTCAAGGTCACAAGCAATCGCATCATGATGGGTGAGATACAGCGGATAGAAGATTAGTGGCTGTACAGTAGTAACATATTTGTTTGTCCCATTAATTCTCTTGCTGTACAGATTTTTTAAGTCTCTGTAAAGTTCTCTCTCACCATTCTTTAGTTTTTTTTCTTCCCCCTTTTCACCAATCTGCATCCCATTAGAGTAGAGGTGACTGGGATTTAGCTTGTGTCAGAAATGATAACCAGTTGGTTGGAATAAGGTAGGAAAAAGCTTGTATAGATTGTATCCTTGCAGATCAAATGTAACATAATGTGTCCTAAATCCTAATAAGCGTATTATTTCCAGCCTGATTTAGTTTTGTTGCCTTGTTCATTTTTAATACGCAGCCGTGAATTGTGATATAGAATCTTCCTGGCCCATAGTGAGGCATGTTAAGGATGATTTGCGCCGTAAAAGCAAGTGAAGTTGTAGCAAAGCTCATGCAACTATGTATCATTGAAAACGATTTGAAGCATGAAACGCAATTAGAGCCAACTCTGGCGCATGGATACTACTCTAGTACAATATCTTATCGTTGGCTTAGCTCAACTTAAAAAATGAGATATCCAGGCTGCATTTAGGGATGTGGGGAGTCCAATCGGCATGAAAGGCATTTTTAAGGAACTTGTTTTCCTAGAGAAAATGTTGTGGACCGAACATGGGAAAGCTGAAACTGCTTATGCATTTAACGAGTTGAATATATTATATAGCGTAGATGTATTGTTTGTGCCTAAAAGAAAAGAGGATGCTTACAAAGCTAGTCTTCTTTGCTCTGCTAAGGTACAACTAAGGTTTCAATAACGCGTTTGGAACTCATCAACCTGTTATTTCCAGTTATGTTTGTAGTCAACAAGTTACTACAGAACTCCATTTTCCATCAAAGAGCTGCATAATTGTTTTACCCAAGATCCACTCAGTGGCAGAAGGAGGTAAATGTCCCTGGTTAGCAAGAAGATGAACTGCTTCTCTTGCTTCTTTATACCCGCACTCGGGAACAACGTAGGGAAAGTCACTGTAGCATGTAAATAGATTCGGATTCAGATACACCCGATAACATTTAGCAATCTATTTAGAAGTTCTAAGGTGGTTGTGACGTGCAATGAACAATTGTGATGGTGATTTATTACCTTCCCCACATGACACGGTGTGCGCCATAACTGGAGACTAGTTGGGCCAGAACTTGAGACAAGTCCTCATATGGATACCGATTTCTTGACACTCTGAACAGAGCACTGAATTTTACGTATACCTGTAACGCACAATGCAAATACTATCTCAGATATCAATCAACTTAATGACCTTAAGCCAACTGTTGCTGATAACAGTAGGCTAAGAAGGAAACAGTTTGGTAACTGAATTTCGTCCGGGACTTTCCTCTTTCCCCATCTGTTTGAGTTCAGTTAACACTAGGAAGAGATTTGTTAATAATACTTCAGAATAATGTTAAAAACAGTCAAATTATCTTCCAGCTCTTATTTTTGGTTTGGAAAAGATCAGACCTAGAGAATAAAATGCTGTGTGCAATGTATCTTAAAAAAGGATGATTACTGATTAGGCAGGTCTCAGGCTAAAGTCAAAAAGAGAGTTTCAGTGCCTTGAGCCCAACTATAAAAGTTTAAAATCTTGAGAATGTTGCGAGCAAAGAACATCTTAATTGGTTAGTTTTTGTTTACATAGATTTAGTTGTCTTCTGCAGGATCCAGAGCAGATGTTAAAGTTACCTGTGGGAATCTTGAAAGCTTTAACAGCTCTGAGAAACTTGGTCTTTCTTCATCATTGCTACATGACATTTAGACAACACACCTAACGTTATTCTCTATTCTCACCAACAAATGACAATTCCGAAAAGAGCTTCAGCGATGACTTACTTTGGGAGCTTACAGAAAGCCAGATGATCAAGCAAAACAACAGTTGAGGGAAATTCTGTGCACAGTTCCTCAATTTCTTGCAAATGCAAATCCAGACCCTGAAAGAATCCATCTTAGTGTCATCTCATAGTCTACTATCCATTATTGTAGACGCAGAATGAGAACTTCATGGAAAAACATTGAGTTGAACAATGCTCTCCTCAACTGAATAGCTTGTAATAGTACCACGGATAAACAGTTTACGGCACACTATTACTTAGAGTTTTTATGTATTTCCCCAAGAGTTGAATGCTAGTAATTGAATTACCTTCATACACATGAAACCAACAGGAACTCCAAGCTCTCCAGCCTTTGAGAATAATGCCTTCCCAACTTCATTTGTCATCTGCTAAAAGACTCAACATGGTTAGTGGCAATTACCAAAGTTAAGGCCACCCACTTCAGCGTTACATCACTCTTAGAATTTGAAGGCATAACCAAGTATAAAACTATTCAGGTATGTATCTGATTTTCTTCTAATTTCTGGTTGGACATGTGTTTTCTTTGCATCTAGTTAACCATAAAGGAAGGAATGTATGGTTAAAAAAAAACTTTATAGGTTCTTCCAACATAACGAATCTATTAAAGAGTTTAACGCCTCATACTCTGATAAACTTCATTGGCAGTACTAAGGTCCACGGCAAAATAAACTCTGAGATCAATATTATGGAAGTAAAGATTCTGCATCAAGATTGATACCTTTTCACCAGTAGGCCAAAGATACGGATTAAAGCGAACAGCACGATAACCATCCTAGAATGAGTGGTATCTTTTGTCAACGTAATACCCATATAATGAAAACACTAATATCTATAAATACGAGTTACCAAACCTTTAAAACCAGATCTTCAAGATGCTTTATTCCACTCCCATCTTCTGCTGGATTTGCGAGGCAACAACCGACGAATTTTGACGGAAACTTCTTCAGCACACTGGATAAAAGTAATTATGCATAGGGCAGACAATCTCTCAAGTCAGTATGACTGCTACCAACACAAGATAATTAACCAACTAGAATACCGAAGAATGCACAAATAACACGTTTGTACTCGCAGTTTAAGGGAAGGAGAAAAAAGAGGGTAAATGACATTTGGTGCAATATCCTTGATAGTTGAAACTTGAAAGACATATGTACAGATGTTAGTTTGGACTAGCCATTTGCTACTACTAGTAATGTATTGAAAACAAGCATCTTACTGAAGACAATTGACAAATCTTCTATAATATACTGCTTAAGGAACAGCTTCATTCACCGAAACCTGGAAAGCTATTTCTTATAGATAAAAGAAAAAGCTGAAAATTCAATATAGTGAAGAGAGAAATGAAATGACCTGGTAACATAAGAATGATCAAACTTGTGATTAATGGGTTGAACAATAAGTGCACCATCTACACCTGCTTCTTCCATACACTGCTCGAAACATAAACATTTGAAGGGATTTCAAATGTTGGTACAATGAAAACATTGTGACAATCAACACTCAATAGTGACAACAAGAGAAGCATCTTTGGTATGTCAGAAGTATTTTCAACGGAAATGTTTTACCTTAGAAAGTCATTTTCTGGATCACTTTCAAATGCTTCATTGGATACTAAAATAGGTGATATATTATGATCATCCAAGGTGAGGATTTTTGAGCATTAAAAGTTGACAATGATTACCAAGTGTTGGATATGAAATAACCATTAGGCGTTAAATATCTGTAAAAGGAAACATATGGAAGCCATTTTTCCTCTTTCCATTAACATTTTTCTTCAAGAGTACATTTTAACAATTCAAGATAACAAAACCTAAGAGGTTGTGAGTTCGAGTCTCCCCAAGAGCAAGGTGGGAAGTTCTTGGAGGGAAGGATGCTGGGGGTCTATTTGGAAACAGACTCTCTACCCAAGGGTAGGGGTAATGTCTGCGTACACACTTACCCCACTAAGTGAGATTATATTGGGTTGTTGTTGTTGTTGAAGATAACAAAACCTAGAAAATGATATATCAAGGAAATCATTTTTAAAAGAAATACTTTTCCCCACACCAAACCATGTAGAAGCAACTTTCACTTTGGTAATCTTGGAGAAAACATTTTCAACGATTAAAAATAATCAAACACTAGAACGTGATTTATCACGAAAAATACTAATCTAAAGATAAACATCTCAGTCGTACCAAATATAGCCAAAAGAAGAAAAACATACAGAGGCATCTATAACATCAATAGCTGAAAAAAGTGAGGTACCTCCAGCAGGTAATCGACATGACCAGGCAAACTAGGCACTTGGCCAGGAAAATAAGGGTACTTTTCTGCAGCCTAACAACACACATTAATTAATTATTCCTCATACTTCAATAAAATCTGCCAAACAATAAAAGTATAAAATCTGGTGGTATGTACCTCTTCTGGGGATGCCCAGACATGCAAATGTGAGTCAATGATTTTGCTCATTACTTGTGTCTCTCTCTGATCACCTTTACTACTTGTTAAGGGTCTTACTCTTGAATGTTTTCTTGGGCTTGATACAAAAACCCAAGGCAAGTTGAAGCTATTTAAAGAAGGAAATGGAGTCCATACCAATGGCTCTAGTGAGTTCACTCTCACTACTCCCATTTCTCTTGCTTCTCTGGTCCTCAATCCTAACGAGATCACATGGAAATTATTGCCTCAACTTTAAATTAGTGTATATATAAGATTAATAACATTTCCTTTTCACAATGGTGTCGTGGTGTAGTTGGTTATCACGTCAGTCTAACACACTGAAGGTCTCCGGTTCGAGTCCGGGCGACGCCATTTTTAACCTTTCTTTCTTGTATCTTGACTATAGATTTTTCTTTTGGGATTTATTTATAAATTTTCTACTTCTCGCTTTGTAACCTTTCTTTCTTGTCTTTTATTTTTCTTTTGGGATTTATAATAGGCATACGATGTAATTGAAATTTGTTACCTTTCTGTAGGTAATATTCACAAATCAGATTTGGTAATACCATATAATGTAATTGAAATTTGTTACCTTTCTTGTATCTTGACTATAGATTTTTCTTTTGGGATTTATTTATAAATTTTCTACTTCTCGCTTTGTAACCTTTCTTTCTTGTCTTTTATTTTTCTTTTGGGATTTATAATAGGCATACGATGTAATTGAAATTTGTTACCTTTCTGTAGGTAATATTCACAAATCAGATTTGGTAATACCCTATAACAGAAAAAAATTATAAGTGATTGTTTGTAGGAAGAAGATTAATAATCTAGAAAATAATTTGCTTTATGTTATGAAATATATTATTTGTATGGATATCGAAACACAAATATAATTTCCACTACTCTTCTTTATTATGTAAGTAATCATCCCACTATATTTCACCATTATTGTTGTAACTCTCACAACTCCATAATCTCCTCCATGATCTTCACCCATGATCTCAATCGTTAATGCCATGTTCATGACATCCCTTTTCATTACCTTAATGTTATACTATAAATAGAGGGTTTGAATATTGCATTGTACACACTTGAACAAATAAGAATCTCTCATCTCTTTTCCTTCTATATCTCTTGTCTATTTTATTATTTTATATTATTACTTTGAGCTAACTTTCTTTGCACATTATCAGCATGATTTCTAACCAACTTATTATATGTTTCTCAACAGAGAGATGTTCACGAAGAATAAAGCATGAACATGTCTTGATAAGTCTTTTCACGAAGGCTTAGTGGTGTTACACGGTACAAATATTCTTTGATAAGAGTTAGGTATGTAACCAATTTATTTTACTTTGATTTGCCCAATGGGATATAGTTATATCATTACAATAATTTTGTAATGAACCAGACACATGAATTATCTTTGTGCTGATCTTTTTATAAATGGCTTTGGCTATAAGTGTTTCATATGTGATTATTTTAAGATTGATATACCCATATTTGTTAAGAGGAAAAATGCTTCTGATTCCACTAGTCTTATGTTAGTTTGCATTTGAATTTCACCAATTTTTATACTTGTTGGCTTGAACAAATGTGTTCGACTCATTCATTATTTATCTCATTTTTCGTATGGGTAATGAAATGTTAATGCATGATATATAATACTATATCTAAACTGTATGTTTGATAGATTTACATATAATATATTAGTATATGAGTATGTACTGGATCAAAATTTTCATTTCTTATATTTCTTATCATTTTTAATTCACTTATTTTTAATGATAATTTACTATGTCGAATTTATCAAAGTTTAAATTTATGGCTATGAAAATTATGTTATATTCATTTTATATTTGATCATGTGGTTGTTCATGGAAAAGATTCATGCGAACTCTTACTACAATTCTTCGAAAGAGATAAAGACTATGCATAATAATGTGTTTATGTATGGTTGGGTAAATACCACAATTCACCTCTAAGGGTGGTTTGAGAGAAATAAAGATAATGAATATTACAATGTGGTTACATGAATATGTCATTGGTCGCGTACATGTGATACACCAAAAAATATTTTGCCATGCCTTATAAAAAGTTATTAAAGGCAAAATTAAATAAAGAAATGATTTTGCTTATAATGATTTTGGACCATGATAGTTATGATATGATTTTTTCCGTGAATAAGATATTCACCATATGGATAGTGAGAAAAAAGTCTTATATTATAAATTTTGGGGGATCATCATCCTTGGAAGAGTCTGTTGATTCATTTGTTGATTGAGAGCTATCTTCCATTATTTTATCATCTGATGAATTTAGAGATTCCGACCATGTGGTATCTTCTTCTGATATGTTTCTTGGCCGGGAGATACAGAAGTCTGGAGCTTTTTGGTAAAAAAATATCAGATTTTTGTGGTTGGACCCTTTTTAACTTTTACCATGACCTCATTTCTTGTTTTGTTTTTGCGTCACAAGAACATTTTTCCTTTCCCAAACCATTTTAGAAATGTCAAAATCATGTTCTTTTTTTAAGGGTTGGTGAAAAAATATGATTTTGTGAGCCAGTTGGAAAAGTAGAAAAAGTGCAGTCCAATTTAGGTGGGGAATATGCTTGAGGCGACATAGGGAATACGGTAGGTTTTGAGGGGGAAAATATGGTCTTTTGTGTCTCAATATGGTCATTTCTCAAAAGTTAAATTTTTTCTTTGATGAAAATCGTCTCCTTTTGTTGTAGTTGGAAGAATTGGAAAAGTGAAGTTCTTGACGAACAAATCTCATATTTTTAATTTGCCAACCTTAGTTCGAAGACTTTGATTGATTCTGCATAGTGATATGATTTCCACTTTTCTCATCATTTTTTGTGTATGGGCCACATTCTTTATAGTGTTGCCAATGTTGTTTAGCATTTTATTTTGGTAGATGAAATTTTCTAATTACCAGTTCATTGTTGCTTCGATGTAACTTGTTGGGGGGGGGGGGTTTCTCCAGTATGTAGCAGTATGTTTTTCTTAATGATTTTTGGAGCATAGCTTATATCGTTTTTTTTTTGAAATGGTTGAAGTGAAGGAAAATCTTAGGTATGATTGAAACTTGAAGGGCTTAACATGAATATTTGTGGTGATCTATTAAGTTGGTGAAGTTTTAGATACATACGGCTTTTTGGATTTTGGGGTATGAGGTGATAGTGGTTTGGATGTGGTTTCACTATCTTTCCAGCTTGGAGATTTTTCTGGTAATTTTGGTCATTCCTGGGGTTTGTAACTGACAAGAAATTCATATTTACCTGAACGGCTTAATGAGCCAATTGAAGGATCTTTATTTTCATATTTGGCACGAAATTGCTTTTCAGTGGTTTTCCCTTTTTTCTTAGATTTTGGTTTGGTCTCGTTGAAGCCAAGTCTTTGCCTATGATGCAGGTGAACAGTATTCTCCAATTTGGATCTTCCAAATAGTTTTGGCAATTGCAACCAAGATCCTGAGGGCAATGTCCTATAAAGGGGCATTTGAACCTCTGAACTCTTTCTCTGTCTCTGTCAAAGTGTTGACACCAGTCATGTTCTTCCATGATAATTTGTATATTCCACAAGGGTTCACTTTCAGGATCAGGGTCTGTATCGGGTTGGATCATTTGGCAAGAAAAGATGGTTTTATTGGGTTTTTTGAGATGGATGGTTAAAGATTATGGAAATGGGTTTTTCATTAATTGTGGTAAAAATTGGCTCACAAGATTGCAGAGATTCTTCTAGTTCCCTTAAATTTATCATAATTTGTGATCCAGGAATCAGGAAGAATTTTGACAAGCTCATCTCTAGAAATTTTCTGGGTATTTGGGTGAACATGGTGTTTCCTTTGGTAGCATCAATATTCAAGAGTAAAGCATTTTCTCTTCTGGGAAGGATGAGATCCATGGCATGATTTTGGACTTGCCACGCCACTTGGTGATGCAGAGTAGCTTGGATGTAATCTTTAGCTCATGGGGCTCCTTGGGTTTGGACTTGGATTTTTAGTGATTCTGTTAAGTATGCGTCATGAAGGGACATGTTGAAATTTGAAAAGATAGTTATGAAAACAGTCCCAAAATTCAGGGTACTTCTGCAGTACCCAAATTTACATGTTAGTACTCATAGTGTCTTGTATCTAGAAGATAAAGTCGAGCTACAACAGGCTGACCTTTTCTCCGTGTATGTTAAAGCGATCTGGATAACACCAAAATGGATATGAGTAAAACCATGATCTCTCCATTGTCTGGGAAAATCATCTGAGATTTTAAGGATGATAAATTATTCCTCTCGAATGGCAAGAATACAATGATGGTCAAGTTTTGAGGCTCCTTCTGGCCTGTCTTGGACTAAGGAACAAATTTGGGTCCAGGGTGCAAATGTTTTTTTGGCAAAAGCTGAGTAAGGGTTTATGATGGGTAGTTCCTTGGAGGATACTTTATGTTCGTCGGGTAGTATATCTATTTCATAGAGGTAATCATACTTTTTGGATAAGGTTTTATATAGAGTAGGGGACCTATTTATTTTTACAAGGGAAGAGGATGATGTAAATGACTCAGACATATTTAGTAAATCGTTCCTCTCTCCGAAAGGAGGGATTAACTATGATACCACGATATACGGAACAGAGTAAGAGACTCCAAAAAGAAAACTAAACTATAGATACAAAAGTTTCCCTACAAATAGGCTGGCTTCAACAACCCATAATGGACGGCTTGCCAAGCTACACAAACTGTTAATTTGCTTATAGTTGCAAAACTTTTCCTATAAAGGGGCTGGCTTCAACAACCCATAAGAGATGACTTGGCAAGCTACACAACTCATAAAACTTTTATACTATAACTAACTTTAGCTATTTATAACTCTGAAACTTTCGTACTACAATAAACTAACTTTCTTAGAGTATTTTTACTCTATTTTCATAAATAGACCGGTCTTTCCATCCATTCGAAAGAAAGAACAAGAGGGAAATTTAGAAAGCACTCCTATGTAATATATCATAAAATATTTATAGAAGTTTCCATATGATCTTACAACTACTGCATGGCCACCTTTATATAGGACTAGGAGGTTATTAAAAGACAACCCAATCTTATAAAATAAACCTATCTTACATGTCAAACCTATATACAAGTAGGTCTGCTTTGGCATATGAAGGAACTTAGGCAAATCAACTAAAACGCTCCTAAAACACATGAAAAAGGTGAAATATACATGGTATAGAAAGTGAAAGTATGCGGGAGCATGTGACAGCATGTGAAAGTAGGGTGTTGCATATGACTAAGCATGTAGAAGCATGTGAAAACATGTGGAAGTGGGGCCCAGATAATATAGAAAGATGTGAAAATTTGTCTTGGCATGGGTAGATGATTATTAGGGTTTTTTGGTAGGTAATGTAGGATTATGGTGGGATTAGCAAGGAATTAGCTAATTATCTTCCATTGATTTTCTGAGTTTGTCTTCTAGGCATCTTTTCAAAGACATTGTGTAGTAACGCCTGGAACTTGATGGTCCTTCTTCACTGTGATCTTTCTCCTTTGTATTGAGAGATGTAATTCGCAACCTAATATATGTCACGACCCAAACCAAAGGGCCACGATGGGCACCCAATGCCTTACTCAACCGAGTACCAACGTAATACATCTCTCTTACCATACTATCATGAGTCAATGAGCTAGAAAACTCTTCATGAGATAACAAGAATAAACTTAAGGGAATACTCAATATATGAACTAACATGATCTAAAAACCTATACATATGACATACGTGCCTATAAGGCCGATATTATCATTTGTAAACTCAAAACGTAGGCCGACAAGGCCATATAAGTATCCATATACCTGATATCTGTCTACAAGCCTCTAAGAGTACATAAAATCATAAAGGTCAGGACATGGGCCCATCATACCAATCAATACATATCCAAAGCATACCGACCAAATAGGTAACTCCGGGCAAGTAGAGTGCACCAACACATTCGCTAAGCTGATAACCGACTAGGAGAACTGTCAACCTATTGATCGGGACTTGCGGGCATGAAACTCAATGTCCCCAGGCAAAAAGGACATGAGTACGAATAAAGTATCGAGTATGTAAGGCAGGAAAGCATAAATAAGAATAGTAATGTAAAAAGAGATAGAGGATATACAACCTGTAACATCTGAGTGCCTCTGGGGCTACTGATATGAAATGCATAATACATATGTGTATATATATATATATATATATATATATATATATATATACATATGTGTGTGTGTGTGTGTATATATATATATATATATTTATATACATAAACTTTTTTAAAAATATTGGCCTCTGTGGGCATCATCATCATATCGTACCTGGCCTCAAAGAGGACTTGATAAAAATGTACCTGGCCATCATAAGGCTCGGTAGAATCATACATGGCCACGTAGAGCTCGGTAAAATCCAACTGATCAGTGGTTGCACAATAGGTGTCGTACCAGGCTGACTATAGCGCGGCTCGGTAGAGTAAAATATATACATATATAACGTATGCTCGACTCATGGAATCACCCTCTAAACCTTTTGGAGTGACTTAAGAACATTATGGAAATCCATACCCTCAATATGAACCTTAGTAGGATTCAAGAATCATACACATTTTCTTAGAATAATTTTATAACGAAAGAACAACATGTACAACCTTATTTGCTAGGAGTAGATCTGTTATGAAGCAGCGTATTCATTTCAATTTAGATCAAACCAAAAGAAAGAAGGAAATGCCTTAACATACCTTAGACCCGTTGAGTCCTTAATCCCTTCCAAGCAACTCTTCAAACAGGTCAACTCAATCTATCAATGATATTCAAAATCAGTGCTGAGCAAAGGTTAAGTCCATAACTTAAGCTCGTAGCTCGTTTACGTGAATTTGGGCAGCATCTCCCTTGTAACAAGAGCCTCCTCCAATACCGTATACCAAAAACAATGACCAGAGCAATCCATCAATACATAATTATTAATATCAAGACACCATATAACAACAACAAGTCACAACTACATCACAACGAACGGCAAGCTCCGATTGGAATCCATGTACCCCTTATCAATCCTTATAGAATTCTTACTTTAACATAAAAGTATCATTAACACGATAATGAAGTCATTAATTAATTATTCCAGCCTTACACCATATATTTATAACAACGAAAATAATCCGCAACTTCAACCATCCTCAATTAGCAACGTTATTCACTAGTTCATGTCTAGCTAATCCATTTACCTTAATCAACATCAAGATAACCTCAGGACCAAGCAACAACACAATATACATACTTTCTACAGTAACCTCAAGTTAAAATCCAAGTTATATTCAGTGTACAACAACCCTCAAAAGCAATACAACACCATAGAAGTGACTTAAGCTAATCAAAGTATTATCTTGTAGTTTATCATCCTAACAACTTAACCAAAATACAAGAAAGATTAAAACAAAATTAGTAGGATTTTATAATCACCTTAGAAAGTAGCAACAACTTGGAATTTCAGCACAAAACATCCATAACTACCCTTAATGACAACAGAACCTCAAAGAGGTGTTATTCTTTACTTTTGATGTTGAAATATGGTGTAATCCATTTGAAAGACTTGAAATAATCTAGGGTTGACATAAAAACTTGATAGAGTATTTTACTGAATATAAAATACTTAAAACAACCTCCCACACGAGCTGAAACCACCCAAAAATCAGCAACAACAAAAAGAACAAGAAACTTACTAGCACTATGGGATTCTCGACACTTGATTTGTGTTGTTTGCCCTTTGTTTGGGTCTTGGATAATGAGATAACCTTTAGAGAGTGTTTATAGGGTTTTAAGTTCTGAATATACTGAAAATAATTACTTAAAATGGGGTTGAGGCATCTTATATATATCCATATATCTTAAACCGCCTATGTGTGACCCATAGAGAGCTGCTAGGCACAGTCTTGCAAAAATGAGAATATCTCTATAGTCTGATATTGTATTGACAAACAGTTAAATAAGTTACAAACTAGACTCATAGATCTTCAATCTGATATGTAGATTATCTCTTGATTCCAAGTATATTGGGAGAAAAGTGCATCTACATTTGACCTAAGTTTCAGTACATAATAAATGCAACTTGTGATGACCTTTGCCAACTTTTGTTCCACAACTCGCTCGACTTAGAAACATAACACACAACTATCATATGAATAAAATAACATATAAATTAACTCATTTATCTTGTTAATCACCCTAGTCTCACCCCAAAAGTATATGTTATAACATTCCAAACTTGTCGACTTTCGACAAAACTTATTTTCTTCAATTTGTTTAGTGTCTAAGCTTTCCAACCCTTTTGGTACTTGTTCATGATCTTAAAAATTTTTAACCTCCAAGATAGCATGATGAACTTACATTATGTACTTTTAAAAATGATCTTATTTCCGAGCTTAAATGAATTGGCTTACGACGTACTCTCACGTTCGAAAACATGGGATGCAACATCATTCCCCCTTTTGGAACATTCATCCTCTAATGTTGACTGATGTGCTTATCAGCTTCATGAACTATAGCTCTTACAAATACTTTAATGCTCATCTTGCCATCTAGACAACTGTTTTATGGATAACTCCAGACGCCAAATTATTCCCCCCTTAGGCATCTTTCTCATGCCATGACAGTGGTCGGAATTCTTCCAATCTTGTAACTGTTGCTACCATATATCATGTGGTATGTACGACTGTGTCCTTGTATGAGCGCCTAGAGACTCTTCTACCCTTTTCCTCCATCTTTTAGCCAATCTCTAAGCCGCTCTATAAACATATAAAGAACTATGACAATCTGTCCCTCTAGGCATCTATAGGTGTACTGAAGTTCTTCTCTTGGTACTTTGTTGAACTTACGACTATTGATATATCTTACTTCATAGACTCATATATCCATCCTTACGCCTTTGCTGCATCTAGGCAGGTCAAACCATACCATAGCTCTTATTTTTGTTTTATTATTATCAAGGTATGTTACCTAACTCTAGGTTATTCTTTCGCTGCTTATCTACCTATATAAATCTAAGTCCTTTTATGCTTCCTCATTATTGTTCATCTTAAGAATAACAACCTAATCTTCTCTCATACTTTTTAACGTGTATCCATCCATCATTGATTCAGTCTTACTGTTGATCTTAATCTACCACTCATAACTTAAAACCTCTTACATAATACATTGTCATTGAGGCTCACGTCTCATAGGGGAACATCTTAAGTGATTTGCTTAATCCACTTAGGGGCGATGCTCCACTGCAATGACCATATTTATTAGTATCCCAACATGATTCGTCTTATAGGAGTATTCAAATCTTGTGCAATTCATGAAATCCATTCTTTTTAAATCATTACTCAATCAAAGTCCTAAACGTTATTCTCTTATCGTTTATTACAATTACACCCTTATTCTACTACCAGTGCAACATTCCATCTCTTTTAAATACACCTAGTCTTAGACTCTTCCGAGTTCAATCAGGCTGTAGCGAGCTTTCAATAAGTTACGGAAGCTATCAACTCTTTTGTTGTGATGGGTTTAATCCCGAAGAGTCACCTATTCTTGTCACCTTCTCACTTGTCTTTTCTTATCCTTACCCCTATCTACCTAAAACATTGTTGTTCTACGATACTTTACCTTATGACCTACACTTATATTTTTATACTACTCGCAACCTTCCTTTAACTTTCTAGCACCATAAATTTCCTTTTGTGCCTTCTCAGTTGTCCTTAAATGTAAGCAATTACTTTTACTGGTCGTTCTATCACTTGCTGTATGAATACTTGTCTTGTCTTATTACCCACGAATACTGTAATTTCCTATACCGCATATAATCTCAAACATCACCTTTGATTTTTTTCTTCCCATTCACTAGCCACGATAGGTGCCACTCTCTTATGGAGTGTGTACAATATTGTAGTGACACTATTGTTACAAGATCATTTACTTTTTAGCTCGCTATGCTTAGGTGGAAACATTCTCCCTTACTTTCTCAGCTAGTCTTTTGTTGCAGTATTTAGGGAGACCTTCTGGGTCTTGTAAAGTTGTGAGCTTGTTATCTCATGCACTTGAAGGAAATTTTCGTTGTTCTTACTCGCCTATATTAATCCTTAGTTACATAACTTCGTGCCCTTATGCTCGTAGGGTTACTTATAGGCTCAAATTTTGATCGTCTCCTTAGTGACACTCTCACTTATTTATATAAATCTTAAACGGTACCTTTAACTGCCTCAAATCCTATTTAATTTTTTTAAATGATTACGATTGGTGTCAACGAGACTAAATTCACTATGCTGCGGTTCACTACGTTTATCTTGCATGAGCTGTTGATTTATCTGCGACCTTGTGTCTAGCCATAATCGGGCTCTTCTGAATCAACTACTAATTACTCGTTCATCCTTCCTCATATATATATTCTGGATAATCTCTCTTGGGATATATCCTTTGTCTTAACTTGTCTCTCGCCACTAGATCCTAATGTATCAAGTGTTCATTCACACTTATTTATTAGTAACATCCTGGCCGGAAACATTTACTGTCTCTCCCTGATGTCGTGCTTGTATAATGTTCTGGAGTCGCGACATATCTGTAGGAAATTAATAAATGCAACATCATCCTTTTCTCCCTTTTACCATATTCTTCCTTTACCATTCCATAGTTAACTGAATCGCTTAACTCTAACTTAATACCATATCACACCATATTCGCCCTTTTAGGGGAGTACTACAACGATCTACCTATACATGTTTTACCTCTTCATCTTTGGAATTTTTTTTCGCATTATCATTGAACCTTAATCACCTTATGGTTACCTTTTGTACAAGCGATAACTAAATTTCTTACGCACGAAAGTGTCACCTACTGTAACTGGCACACTTAGCCCCTTATGATTAACTCTGCTCATAGTGCTTGCTCTAGGCAAGAATCTTACTGAATGACCTTTAAAGGTTATTTTTGTATTGTCCATTCTAGTATCGCCGGGACGCAATCTCTAAAATTCTCGATGAAGACTATTATCAAATCATTCGATTCCCAATTCATGTTCAGTTTATCTTGTTCACCAGCCCATACTTCTTTCTATTACTCCAGGGTCTACCTTTTCCTTTTGGTAATCACGTCGGAGTCACAAACTCATTTCTCAAAATAGGGATATGGCTTTATGGCTTATACACTTTTATTTCATCACGGCATGTCACCTTTTGTCTTTCCCTTCACTTTACTATAGACTTTGTCATCCTATCATACCATTTAACACACCTTACTCGTAATATTTCATTTACTCTCTTCTTATTCTCTGACAAATACTTTTATCTATCATTTTATTCTGAAAACTTCAACAAAACGTTCTTTCACTTTTAGCTCCTTTTACTTCATCACACTGGCTCTTCGGGATGCCTAAATTATCTCTCTCTCTCTCTCTCTCTCTCTCTAGGGGTGGGAGTCATACTAAATTAAATATCTATCCCTTTTAGGATTCTGCTGCCTATCTTCTGAAATTTCTGAATATTCTAGTATTAATATCTGATTGCACTATTCTAGAGTTCCCCATCCGGGTGTCTCACAAGGAGATCTATTACCACATTTGCACTACCCTTCGAAAATGTTAGCTAATTATAACAATCCATCCATAATTTTTTTTTGTTTTTCTAACCCTAACTTGATCTTGATATTACATCATTCTCTTAAACTATATTTGTCAGTTCCCATCAGCAATAATTGAGATGGGTGTGGTCAATTGTATATAACTCTGTTACTGTTGAAAGTAACTAGGAATGCTTATATTTCTCTACATGAATTGCAAATACTGATAATCTTCATTATCTGGGTACCTCGTACTTCTTTTTTTAAGTTATTTCTTTCACTTATTGAAACTTATATCCACCTCCTAATTCTCTCTTTGCTCTTTACCATACAGGTGGATATATATTCATGCCTTGGGGCTCCTCATCAAGATTCTCACATATCTTAGTACACACGTGATCTTCTGAAGACCTAACATTTACGCATTATAAGCATGATACAAAATCGAGTTCCTCTGATAATCTCTTCCACATCCACATTCAACATCTTACCAACTGTCTTTCTAGATGTAAGCATTGTCGTATCATGAATAAAATAGAGTTTAGGAAACAGAGTTTTTAAAACTGTGCCCTACCACACGATCTATAATAACAATAAAGAGTGACAGTCCTAAATGCCCTGTAGCCTCCTGTTTATAAGTGTGGTGTACTACACACTCATAAACAAGACTCTACTAGACATGCCTTGTAGATTCCCTAGGACAGAACTACTTTAATACCACTTTGATCACAACCCAAATCAAAGGGCCGTGACAGGAACCCAGTGCCCTACTCAACCGAGTACCAATGTAACATATATTTCTTACCATTCTATCATGAGTAAATGAGCTAGAAAACCCTTCATGAGATAACAAGAATAAAACATAAGGGAATACTAACATATGATGACCTAACATGATATACAAACTTATACATATGACGTACGGGCCAATAAGGCTGATATTACTATTTGTAAACTCAAAACATAGTCGACAAGGCCATATAAGTATCCATACACCTGACATCTATCTACAAGCCTCTAAGAGTACATAAAATCATAAAGGTCAGGACAGGATCCCATCATACCAATCAATACATATCCAAAGCATACTGACTAAAAATGTAACTCCGGAGCAAATGGAGTGCACCAACACCTTCGCTGAGATGATAACCTACTAGGAGGACTGTCAACCTATCAATCGGGACCTGCGGGCATGAAACACAGCATCCCCAGGAAAAAGGGGCGTGAGTACGAATAAAGTACCAAGTATGTAAAATAGGAAAGCATAAACAAGAACAGTAATATAAACAGAGATAGATGATATATAACCTGTAACACCTGAGTGCCTCTTGGGTACTAATATGAAATGCATAATACATATACATACATATATATATATATATATACATATATATATATATATATACATACATATATATATATATATATATATGTATATATATACATATATATATATATATATGTATATATATACATATATATATATATATATATATACACATAAACTTTTTTAATAACATTCGCCTCTCTGGGAATCATCATCATCATATCGTACTCGGGCTCAAAGAGGACTCGGTAAAAACGTACTTGGCCATCATAAGGCTCGGTAGAATTGTACCCAGACACATGGAGCTCGATAAAACCCAACTGATCAGTGGTTTCACCATAGGTGCCGTACCCGGCAGACTATAAAGCAACTCGGTAGAGTAAAATAAATCCATATATATATAATGCATGCTTGAGTCATGGAATCACCTTCTAAACCTTTTGGAGTGACTTAAGAACATTATGGACATCCATACCCTCAATATGAACCTTAGTAGGATTCAAGGATAATACACATTTGCTTTGAATAATTTTATAAGGAAAGAACAACATGGACAACCTTATTTGCTAGGAGTAGATCCGTTATGAAGCATCGTATTCATTTTACTTTGGATCATGCCAAAAGAAAGAAAGAAATGCCTTAATATACCTTAAACCCGTTGAGACCTTAATCCCTTCCAAGCAACTCTTCAAACAAGTCAATCAATTTATCATAGTACAAAGATATTTAAAATCAGTGCTGAGCAAAGGCTAAGTCCATAACTTAAGCTCGTAGCTCGTTTACGTAAATTTGGGCAGCATCTCCCTTATAACAAGAGCCTCCTCCAATACTGTATACCAAAAACAATGACCAGAGTAATCCATCAATACATAATTATCAATATCAAGACACTATATAACAACAACAAGTCACAACTACATCACAATAAGCGGCAAGCTCCGATTGAAATCCGTGTACCCCTTATCAATCCTTATGGACTTCTTACTTTTAACATAAAAGTATCATTAACATGATAATGAAGTCATTAATAAATGATTCCATCCTTATTCCATATATTTATAACAACGAAAACAATCCGCAACTTCAACCATCCTCAGTTAGCAACGTTATTCACTAGTTCATGTCTAGCCAATCCATTTAACTTAATCAACATCAAGATAACCTTAGGCCCAAGTAACAACACAATATACATACCTTCTAAAGTAACCTCAACTCAAATCCAAGTTATATTCAGTTTACAACAACCCTCAATAGCAATTCAACACCATAGAAGTGACTTAAGCTAATCAAAGTATTATCTTGTAGTTTATCATCCTAAAAACTTAACAAAAATACAAGAAAGATTAAAAAAAATTATTAGGATGTTATAATCACCATAGAAAGCAGCAACAACTTTGAATTTTAGCACAAAACAGCCCACAACTATCCTTAATGACAACAGAACGTCAAAGAGGTATTCTTCACTTTTGATGTTGAAATATGGTGTAATCCAAGACTTGAAATAATCTAGGGTTGACATAAAAACCATGAGAGAGTATTTTACAGAATATAAATACTTAAAACAACCTCCCACATGAGCTGAAACCACCCAAAAGTCAGCTACAAGAAGAAGAACAAGAAGCTTACTAGTGCCACAGGAATCCCAACACTTGATTTGTGTTATTTGCCCTTTGTTTGGGTCTTGGATCATAAGAGAACCTTCAGAGAGTATTTATAGGGTTCTAGTTCTAAATATACTAAAAATAATGACTTAAAACGGGTTTGAGGCATCTTATATATATCCATATGTCTTAAACCGCCTATGTGTGACCCATAGAGAGCTGCTTGGCACAGTCTTGCAAAAATGCAAATATCTCTCTAGTCTGATATTGTATTGACAAATAGTTAAATAAGTTACAAACTAGACTCATATATCTTCAATCTCATATGTAGATTATCTCTTGATTCCAAGGATATTAGGAGAAAAGTGCATCTACATTTGATCTTAATTTCAGCACATAATAAATGCAACTTGTGATGACATTTGCCAACTTTTATTCCACAACTCGCTTGACTTAGAAACATAACATACAACTATAATATGAATAAGATAACACGTAAATTAATTCATTTATCTTGTTAATCACCCTAGTCTCACCCCAAAAGTATATGTTATAACATTCCAAACTTGCCGACTTTCGAGAAAACTTATTTTCTTCAACTTGTTTAGTGTCTAAGCTTTCCAACCTTTTTGGTACTTGTTATTCATGATCTTAAAGATTTTTTTTTCACATCAAACTGTCGTGTATCATTGATATCAAAAGAATATGTACATCATGGATCTATATGGTAGTAGTATGGACTAACTACTACACTGTCTCAGTATAAAAAAACCTCTACTTTCTTAACTATCTATACACAAGTAGATATCATTTGAAGACTAAGTACACTAGCTAAGGAAAACAGTTTAGTTGTCTCAATCCAGTCTGCCAGTCTTTGCATTTTCTGCCTCTAAGATGTAGGAGTAAAGCAATTTCTCTGCATGTCGATTCCTCCACAAAAGCAGCTCCTTCAAATCGAATGTGGTTTCTTTCTCTCCAAATGAGTGCAGTAGTGGTAACAAATGCAGCAACTGTAATTGCATTCTGCCACAGCTTGCTTTTAGCTTTGCTACAAATCCAGTTAATCTCATTGTCCCAGCATCCAATGGTTCTGGAATGCCCCAACCAAACACAAATTCTGGTCCACAAACTGTTGGTAATGGAACATTCGAAGAATGGTGCTTGAAGACTTCATCATTCTGTTTGCAAAATACACACACTGCTGGAACTTGTAAGCCCATGCTCTGCAATCTATCAACTGTGGGAAGCCTATGATGAGCAGCCAGCCAAACAGTAAACTTATGTTTAGGTAGTACATTTGTAATAAGCAGTAAGTTCTTCCATGCAACCTTGGTGAAATTGGGCAGCATAGTGAGATACAGTTTGTGGATATGAAATTTATTCAACCTGCATACACTTTGCAACCTACAAGTAAGATCACCCTATAGCTGAGTATTTTCCAGCACCATATCTCTACTGTCCAGAATCTTTCTGATCACCCAAGAGGCTGAAGTTGGTACAGCAAGTGTGGAAATATTCCCCTTCTTGATGTAATAGGCATGAACCCATCGAACCCATAAGCAATCTTTCTTTCTAGCCAAGTCCCATAACAATTTAGTTATGGCTGCTTTGTGCCATACAGACAACCTCAGGATGTTAAGTCCTCCAGCAGATATAGGCTGCCATACCTTGTCCCAAGCTACTAGAGCTCTTCTGGATAGGGTAGCTTTACCAGTCCAGAGGAAAGTTCTGCATATTGCTTCTATAATTTTTAGTACTTTCTTGGGTATAATGAACACCTGTGCCCAATAATTCTGAATGCCAAAGACCACAGACTTAATCAATTGACTTCTGCCAGCATAAGATAGCAGTTTAGCTGACCAACAAGTGACTTTTTCTGTTATCTTTTCAATGAGAGGCATATAGTGATGGATAGCCAGCTTCTTTGAATCCAGTGGAATTCCTAAATATCTGAATGGGAGTTGACCTTCAGTGAATCCTAATGCTTCAATAATTTCTTCTCTGATATCTTGCTTCACACCAGCCAAAATAGATTGCACTTTATCTTATATTAGCCTGAAGACCAGATGCTTCTGAGAATTGAAGAAAGGCACTATGCAATATCTGGATAGATATTAGATCAGCTCTGCAGAACATAAGGAGATCATCAACAAAACAGACATGAGATATATTGAGTTTCCTGCACTTGGGATGGAAATTGAAGTTCCCCTCTTTGTGCAACTGTTGAAGTATTATGTTAAGGTATTCCATAGCCAACACAAAGAGGTAAGGTGACATAGGATCACCCTATCTAATGCCTCTCTTAGCAATGAAAGGTTTTATTAAGCCACCATACATTACTAAGGAGTATGAAATAGATGAGACACAGGCCATGATCCATTGAGTAAACTTTGCTGGAAATCCCAGATCAGTGAGAATCTGCTTAGAAAACCCCATTCCAGAGTATCATATGCTTTCCTCAAATCCACTTTTAGAACACATCTAGGAGAGACACCTTTCCTTGAATACCCCTTAAAAATTTCATGGCTAAGTAGGATGTTATCTACAATACCTCTTCCTTCAATAAAGGCAGACTGAGCAGGTCTTTCTAGTTCTCCAGTGACTACCTTCATCCTTCTGGTCATGACTTTAGAGATGATTTTGTAAAGTGTTGTGCAGCAGGCAATAGGTCTAAAGTCTTTAACAGTCATGAGTTTTAAGTTTAGGCACAAGTGCTATGGCAGTGGTATTTATCATATGTGGCATTTGGCATGTAGAAAATAACTCCTTAGCAGCAGATAGAATATCCTCCTTCACCACCTCCCAGTTCTTAGTAAAGAACTCCACAGGAAAACCATCTACTCCTGGTGCTTTATCCTTGGGCATTTCATTAACAGCTGCAGTGATCTCCTCCATAGTGACTTCTCTAATAAGTGATCTTTACTGGTCTAGAGTAAGGAATTTTGCTTCCGTCATAATTCTATAATTTGCACAGGGAAGTTCATTTGTACACTCCCCCATTAATGATTGAAACACCTTCAAGAATTCCTGTTCCACAACTAAAGGATCTGTTAGTTTCATACATGTGTTAGTGTAAATTGAAGTGATGTTATTTTGCCCTGTCCTGATCTTCCATTGAGCATGAAAATACTTAGTATTAGCATCACCACATTCAATCCAGATAGCTTTGGATTTCTGCCTCAATATTTGTTCCTCCACACAGTTCCATTTCTCAATTTCTTCCATTGCAACTCTTTCCTCATTTATTAGTTCCTGTGATAAAGGCCTGCTTTGCATCTGCCCTTGTACTATGCCAAGTCTTTCCCTTGCCTGAATAATCTTCTGTTTGTAGGATGCCATATGGATATTTATTACTTTTAATTGTTGTTTCATTTTCTTCAATTTCTGCCAAATCTGCTGCATTGGTGAGCCTGTATAATCATGTCTCCAAACTTGCTGTAAAATGTTATGAAACTGAGCATGTTCCATAACAGCACTGTATAATCTGAAAGGTTTAGGATGCAAAGGTTTATGATCACCAAATTTAACTAGTATAGGGGAATGATCAGAAACTAAAGGGTTCATGTAATCAGCTTCCAAATGCCCACACTGTTGCAGCCACTTATAGTTGCCTAGTGCCCAGTCAATCTTACTATACACTCTAGTGGATGCATCTTGCTTATTTGCCCAAGTGAAGTGCCAACCTTTGGCTCTTAGTGCAGTGAGTTGTAAATCAGACACAGTGTCTTTGAAATCCTTAACTTCAGCCTTAGTAACTGGAGATCCAATTCTGTCATCAGAACATAAGAGTCACCACTAATTAGCCAAGCATCTTGACTGGATCCATGGAGAGATCTGAGGTCATTCCACAGCTGACTCCTGAGAATTGCAGTATTGTGACCATATGTAACACTAAACTGGATTTTGATCTGAGTTCTTGTATCATCTAAAAAGCAGTGAATAAGTTGGTCAGTAATAGAAGATATATGGACTTGAATGTATGGCTTCCAAAGCAACCAAATTTTTCCATTTACAGCCTTGGAATAATTGCATTGCACCTTCCAATCCTTGGCAACCTTATCTAATATTCTCTTGGCTTTGTGCTCCTTTACTCTAGTTTCTACCACACCCATGACATCTACCTTATTTACATCAAGGAAAATTTTCAATTCCTTCTGCTTATGGGGCTGGTTTAGGCCCCTAATGTTCCATGTGGCTATGATCATAGAAAGTGAGAGGTAACTCTGTGAGAGGGTCCCGGATCAATTTGTTGAACCCTATTACCCACCACATTCATAGTAGCCTTACCCTTATTGCAGTTTTCAGCCATTTGTTCAGTGATTGCACTAACTGCATTTTCAGGCATCCCTTGACTTACAGGTTCAGTTAGTGCATTCTGCTGAGGATTAGCTAGGCATTCATCCACCTTACTAGATTCCTGCACTACCTGGATTCCCAGCACTACATCTGTTTCAGCATCCTCATGATTTACCTGCACCTCTGCATTGGCTACATACTGTTTTACATGCCATTCTGTTTTAGATGGTTTCCCTTGCTGTTTCACTTTCCCCTTCTGTCTCTGTGTTTTATCCTATTTCTCCAATGCCTTATTTTCACTGTTGTCAGCATAATACCAGCAATCAAGTGAGTCATGCACAAATTTTAAGCAATGGTTACAAAAACAAGGCTTCCAGTCATACTCAATTGTCTGGATTTTAGGGCCATAAGGAGTTTCAATTTCCAATTGGTCAGGAAGAGGATAAGCAGTATCCACTTCAACTAGAACTCTGGCAAATGAAATTTTTTCATAATGCGCAGTGAATTTATCAGTGTATAACGGTTTGCCAATTGCACTGGCCATCTTACTCGGGACTTCAGTAGACCAGTAGCCCACTGGAAGGCCAGGGAACCTAATCCATATAGGAACAGTGCTAAGAACATCACTCTGAAAATTGAAATCGACTTCCCAGGGTTTCAGAACCATTGGTCTATTCCTATAGGAGTAAGGCCCTGATTTCAATACATATCCCTATCCTCAATACTATTAAAGCGAAAAATACAGTATCCTTCAGCATGAAGCAGTACCTGAGGTTTGGCAACAAAATTCCATACATGCATGACAAAATTGTCCATATTCCTCTCACTAGGATTATCACCAATTACGAACCCAATCAGCGCAGTTTGCCAATAATCCAGTTGAGGTTTCAAATCATCCTCACTAATCTTCACAACTTTTTTCCCATCTCGATCAGAAGGAGGTACAAATGAGAGTACCTTACCCATATGTGCATCTCGATTACCTCTAACCACTTCAGCAGCAGTCGGAACTGCAGATTTGCCACTAACTTCAGTTTGGAGTCTTCTCGTGGTCGAGTTTATCGGAACTTCAGATTTGGCCAACGGAATTGTATTTACAGTAGCTTCAACCTCTGCATGCAAGTTTTCTGGCGATTGGAATTTCTGTGGAAGGAATTCCCAAAGGTCAGAGGTTCCAGTGATGTAGCGACACCGTGAGCAGGGGTGACTAGTTTCTCAGGGATTATCGGAGCAATCAGAGCGGCATTACGACGGCGGCGAGCCATTTCTGGCACAATCGCAGTCCAGCTATTATACGCGGGAATGGGTACTGTTCTATTGGAGGCTAAAATGCGCCGAGAGCGTCCTACCTCTCATCACGATCTTAAAGATTTGTAACCTCCAAGATAACATGATGAACTTACACTATGTTCTTTTAAAAATTATCTTATTTTCGTGCTTACATAAATTGGCTTACGACGTACTCTCACGTACGAAAACATGGGATGTAACAATTTAGAGATGTCGTGAATGATCTTTTCTCTGATGACTTCATATGGGGTTTAATGTTTCTTCTTCCCGGACTCTTTCCCAATGAGGATGAGTGTTGGTATAATTCCATCTTGCCCAATATTTTGGCCATAACTCTCTCGAGATCACATGTTTTCCTGGAAGAGGACTCTTTGTTCTTAGATATATTCTTTTTCCATGGATAAAATGGACAAGGGAAATTTCCACCAGAATGATGCCTCTGCTTGCGTCAGGACTTTTCTATTAATAATCTTTACTGGCCTATGGAATATGAATATATTTGCTGTATATGAATCATTGAAATATTTTATCCAATATATTATAGGTTTAAACCATAGTAAAAATACTTTGAGAGCTGGTTCAAAATTATCAAAATCCTTGAAGACGTTGCATTTGAATTCCATGAAAATATAATACTGATGGCATAGATACTAGAAAAACCATAATAGTTCTTGGGGAAAATCCTTGAGTTGTGCTCCATAAGTCTTAAGAATGGATCCTCTATGTTGTCGGAAAACTTAGAGCTCATAATAGGTTCTTTTTTCTATTAAAATTGATGGATCAAGGGGATTCATGAGGTTGAACAACTCAGGTGGATGATCCATTGGTTTTAATGAACTTGTTGCTGATACATTTGAAAACATGAAGATGTGGCTGACTAACTTTTGTTTTGACAGGGAGCAGGGAAGATGAGCAACCAGCAATGACATATGGATAGCAGCTGCTCAAAGCACATGACTGAAAATACGATCAGTTTCCTTCACTAAAATCCTTACAAAGAGGGAGTGTGCCCTTTTGAAAATAACTAAAAGGGGCACATTATAAGAGTTGGAAAATATGAGTCAAGCGAAATAAAATGAAATTCTTGTCCAGGATATGCACAATCTCAAATCCTATGACTGGTGATGTGGTGTTGTAGCTAGAAGATACAAGAATATTTATGTTGCTGGGTTTGAGCCTCTATAGATCAGTGGTATAAGTTGGTTGAGAGCTGTAAAAATCAATGATGAACTATGGGAAAGAAGGCTGGGATATGCAAGTGTTTCATCACTGAATAAACTGGCCCTGAAGGACCTGGTTCTTGATCTGACCAAGTTGAATATCAAGAAACACAAAGTGTACAATTCCTGTGCAAAAGGAAAGTATGCTAAATCTCTATTTAAGCCCAAAAAGGGGCAGTCAACACCTCAAGTTCACTTGGACTCTATTCTTCATAACCAAGGATGAGATCATTCAATTACTTGTGGCTTTTGTAAAGAGGATCCAAGTATAGATAGAAACAAATATGGCTTGCATCAAATCGGATCATGGAACAAGTTTAGATAATGCCATAGTGGATGAATGACATATTCAAAGAAGATTTGCTCAACCTCCTAGATCCAAGAACACCACATCAAACGGAGTTGTGGAAAAGAAGAACATGACTTTTGAATATTGGGCACAGTCCATATTAATTGATAGAGGGATTGCAAACAACTTGACCAAAGTTGCTAACTCGTTTGAGGACATCTAGGTACAATTATTATGCTCTCGACAATGGAAGAATCAGCTTTGAAAACCTGATGGCAAAAGAGATGGAGGAATCCTCATGATGTACTCATCTCAAGAGAGATCAGAAATACTGATCAAGGTGGAGAATGTTGGAAACACATTCTCAATGCAATATACTAAAACGTGTGTTCTTTTGTATAGGTTTTGATGAATGACAAACGAAGCGAAAATTGATATATGACGAAGTTCAAGAAACAAGCGCACAATTGATATACAACGAGATTCAAGCTCAAGACAAAGTTTTATAGTTTAATTGAGTCATTCTTAATTGTGATCTTGATCTTACAACTTGACTCGTAACATGGCTTCCCTCATAAAACTATTTTCCAAAATCATGCATATTTAATTTAATGTCAAATGATTTTAAATCATGCATATTTACAGTAGTCAAAATAATTTTTAGACATGCCTTAAAAATCTGGACTAAGATAATCGATTATGTACTTATGATAATCGATTGTTTTAAGCCAAGATTGCATGACAATCGATTGTGAACTAATGACAATCGATTGTGAGTAAGACAGTGAGCATCAGGTTTTTCAAACCTGCATGACAATCGATTGTGAACTAATGACAATCGTTGTGACTGAGGCAGTGTCCATCAAAGTTTTTCAAAACTCAGAATAATCGATTATGAACTAATGGTAATCGATTATGTTGAGACAGTGTCTTCCAGTGATTTTCAAATTTATTAAATTATCGATTGTTTCATTGGACAATCGATTGTCAAAGAGACAGTGTCTAAAATGCTTTTCAAAAACTGATAAGTAACCGATTGTTGACTTTGTGCAATCGATTGTGAAGCTGACCGTTGTCGTAAAGTTTTCAAATACCGTCAGGTAATCGATTATTGATTCTGTATAATCGATTGTTTTGATTAAAATCCGGAAAAGATTTTTTGAACGTTATTGGGTAATCGATTATTGATTTGGTATAATCGATTGTTTTGATTAAAATCCGGAAAAGATTTTTTGAACGTTGCTGAGTAATCGATTGTTGATTCTGGACAATCGATTGTTTGTGGTAAAATCTGGAAAGGATTTTTTGAACGTTGCCAGTAATCGATTATAGATTGAAAGTAATCGATTATCAAGCGTAAAATCTGGGATTGAATTTTGATCTGACTGGCAGACAATCGATTGTTGGGGTTTGACAATGGATTGTCAGTGAGTAAAATCAGCAACTCTTAATTGGCAATTAGGCAACGGTAATGCCATGTTTTTTAAATACTAAATACAGCTTCATTTCAGTGTTTTAAATACAACAACATACTACAACTGATCATTACATTGCTATAAGCTTGCATACTTTTGTTTATCATTTTATATTCAATTTCATAAAGCTTTTGAGAGCCATACTCTTGTCCAAAGTTGTTGTGATCTAGAGCTTACTTCTTTTACTCATATCTACTCATTAAGGAGTATTTTGTTTGAGTGTTTAGTGTTTTATACACTTGTAAGAGAATTGTGATTCTCTTGTTGTAAGGAACTTGTGTTTCCTTGGTTGAAGTCTTGGAGTGTTGTATCTCCAAGCAAAGGTGTTAAGGCTTGTGTCCTTAAGTTGTAAAGGTTTGTTGAGCACCCGTAAGCTTAACAAGTTAGTGGAAAATCTCGAGAGAGTCTCTCGGGGACTGGACTAGCCACGTGTTGTGGTGAACCAGAATATATCGGTGCGTTCTTTCCTTTTTGTTTATTTAACGCACTTATTTATTTCGTGCAAATTTTAATTTCCGCAAGTTTACGCTAAATTTTATTATAACGCTATTCACCCCCCTCTAGCGTTAAGCGTATTTTCTAACAATTGGTATCAGAGCCCAACTCTCTGAAAACTTAACAGTTTGAGAGAACCATCCATGGCTTCTACTCGTGATTCTTTTGCAGGAATTGATGAAGGACAGTGCTCCACACGACCACCTCTATTCAACGGTACAAATTACATGTACTGGAAGGAGAGGATGAAGATCTTCATTCAGTCCAACAGCTTTCACCTTTGGAAGGTGATAATGAAGGGAAACCAAATTCCAACAAAGAAGGTGGAAAACGAATGGGTTCCCAAGTCCGAGGATGAGTATGACGCGGATGACATCCGAAAGGTTCAAAATAATGCTAAAGCAATTAATTTATTATATTGTGCTATTAATGCTGACGATTACAGGAAAATATCGTGTTGCACAACGGCAAAGGAGATGTGGGACAAGCTAGAAGTTACGTACGAAGGTACGGACCAGGTAAGGGAAGCAAAAATTGATTTCCTAACCCATTCTTATGAATTATTTCACATGAAGGAAGGTGAAAAGGTGGACGAAATGTTTGAGCGATTTTCAATAATCGTAAATGACCTACATGCTCTCAAGAAAATATTCACGGATAGAGAGCTCGTGCGAAAAATTCTTAGAAGTCTCACACCGGCATGGAGATCAAAGGCCGATGCAATTCAAGAATCCATTGGCGTTTCAAACGTCACCATCGACGCACTAAGAGGTAACCTTAAGACCTATGAATCTACTATTCCTAACCCTTTTGTTGATGATCAAAGGAGGCAAAGAATAGCTCTAAAGGCGAGCACAAGCCAACCGCAAATTGATGAGGAAGGAGACAACGAGTTTGGACTCGTTATCAAAAGATTTCAAAAGTTCATGCGCAAGGAGTATGAACGCAAGGGCAAAAAGCAAGGCGAACAAATCAAGTGCTATGAATGTGGTGAAACCGGGCACATCAAATCAAATTGCCCAAACATCAAAAAGGAGAAGAAACCTTTTAAAAAGCAACGTGCATACATTTCTTGGGGAGGCGACTCCGGAGATGAGTCAAGCGAAGGAGAAGAAGACGAAGCAGCAAATCTTTGCCTTATGGCACATGAAGACAACAAAGATGAGGTATGTCAAATTTCGTCTAAAAACTTCTTTACTCTTGAAGAAATGCGAACTGCTTTTGATGAATTATATGCTGAGTTTATTAAGGCTTCAAAAACTGTTAAGGGCATAAAAGAAAATGCTTCATTAAAAGAAAAGGATTTTTAAAAACAGCTTTCTTTGAAAGAAAAGGATTTAGAAAAACTGGTTTTAGAAAATGAAAAGCTAAAAGAGGAAAACAAGTTTTTTGGAAAAAGAAGCGCCGATAAGCCCGAAAGTTCTACTAAAAATTGTTCTTCTTGCTTGCATCTCAAAAATGAGGTAGATAGACTCAAAGGTACCTTAGATAAGTATAATTCTTCCCACAAGAATTTGAATGAGGTCCTTGTTAATTTGAAATCAACCAAGCATGGCATAGGATTTAAGAATGAGGTTAAAGAAAAGGTTGAAGCCAAACCCCAACCACCTAAGGCTCAACCTAGGACTAATAAAACAAATGCTTATCCTAGAAATAGCAATCCTAGAACCAATATGCATGCTAGAAGAAATATTGAACATTTTAGGAGACCTAGAAATGACTTACCACCTAGAAATAGTTACCCTAGAAATGATGCATATTTTAGGCCAAATGTTGAACCTTTGAGAAGACCTAGAAACGGCCTTCAACTGAGAAACAATCACTCTAGAAATGCTGCCCATCCTAGAGCTCATAGTAGGAGAAATAATTCTCATGAAATGCAAAATAGTCATAGTGTAAGAAATTTTCATCCGTCCAGTTACTATGAACCTAGAAGGATGCATAACCCAAATGTGACTTGTCATTATTGTAGACGTATTGGTCATATTGCTCCTGCATGCTTTACACGTCATAGACATATTACTCAATCGCATCATTATAATATGCCTAACTCCCAAGGACCCAAGATGGCATGGGTACCTAAAGAACATTAATTTGTTTTGTAGGTGTGCTTGAAGGGATCAAGTGTACTATGGTACCTTGATAGTGGATGCTCCAAGCATATGAAGAGCATATGACGGGAGATGAATCCAAATTCCTTCAATTAGAGCACAAAGAAGGAGGAAGTGTTATCTTCGGTGATAACAATAAAGGAAAGATCATCGGCATAGGCTCGGTCGGTAAGGATGAAAATTCCTCTATTAAGCATATATTACTTGTTAAAGGATTAAAGGATAATCTCTTGAGCATAAGCCAATTGTGTGACAAGGGAAATCTTGCTTTATTTGATTCGGATGAATGCTTAGTGTTCAGACGTAGTGATTTCAAAATTATCCTCCGTGGTTTTAGAGTGGATAATATTTATATGGTTGATCTTGCTAATTCCTCACCCGATTATGTTGATTGTCTAATGAGTAAAGAGGATGATACTTGGCTATGGCATCGTAGAGTAGCACATATCAATATGCATCTTTTGAACAAATTGATTTCTCAAAACTTAGTTGTTGGTCTTTCCAATTTAAAATTTGAAAATGACTCTATTTGTGACTCGTGTCAAAAGGGGAAGCAAACAAAAGCATCTTTCAAATCTAAAAACATTGTTTCAACTTCTAGACCATTGCAATTACTTCATATGGATTTATTTGGTCCCTCTCGCATTGAAAGTCTAGGAAGAAATAAATATGCTTTTGTGATTGTTGATGATTACTCGAGATTTACTTGGACTTTATTTCTTGCCAATAAAAGTGATGCTTTTCAAAATTTTAAATATTTTCTTAAGCGTGTTCAAAATGAGAAAGAAACAACCGTCACTTCAATTAGAAGTGATCATGGGGGAGAGTTTGATCACAATCTCTTTGCGGACTTTTGTGACGAACTCGGAATCGAGCATACCTTTTCCGTTCCACGGACACCACAACAAAATGGGGTGGTGGAAAGGAAAAATAGGTGTCTCGAAGAGATGGCTAGAACCATGCTCGACGAAGCTAAGATACCCAAACATTTTTGGGCGGACGCCGTGAGTACCGCTTGCTATGTTCTAAATAGAGTAGTAATTCGGCCGATACTCATGAAAACCCCCTATGAACTTTATAAGGGTAGAAAACCAAATATTTCCCATTTTAGAGTTTTTGGTTGCAAATGTTTTGTTCATAACAATAGCAAAGACCAATTGGGTAAATTTGATGCTAAGTCGGATGAAGGTATTTTCATTGGATATTCCTCACGTAGTAAAGCATATAGGGTCTTTAATAAAAGAACCCAAATTGTGGAGGAATCCTCTCATGTTGTATTTTCCGAAAATAATGCTCGCTTGGCGAGAAAGGATTCCGGTTTTGATCTTGCAGGTATCTTAGATAGCTTGAAAGACAAAATACAAGAGGAACTACCCAAGGAAAATAAAGATGAAACTGAGGAACAACCAACGGAAGAAGCGCCACAATTGGAAAAAGAAACAAAAGTGCCAAATGAGTGGAGGACGATCAAAGATCACCCTCTTGAACAGGTAATTGGCAACGTTGGAGACAAGGTAAGTACCCGAAACTCTCTCAAAAATACCTTAGAACATACTGCTTTTGTTTCTCAAATTGAACCCAAAACCATCTCAGAAGCAATTGGGGATGAATTTTGGACCTTGGCAATGCAAGAGGAGCTTAACCAATTCGAACGCAATGACGTTTGGGATTTGGTTCCAAGACCCGAAGGTCATACCATAATTGGTACGAAATGGGTTTTTCGCAATAAACTAGATGAAAATGGTATAATCACTAGAAACAAAGCTAGGGCTTGTAGCAAAAGGCTATAATCAAGAAGAGGGTATTGACTATGAGGAAACATATGCTCCCGTAGCTAGATTAGAAGCTATTCGCTTATTGCTTGCATTTGCCTCTTCTATGAATTTCAATTTATATCAAATGGATGTGAAAAGTGCTTTTCTAAACGGTTTTATTCAAGAAGAAGTTTATGTTGAACAACCCCCCAGTTTTGAAGATTTTAAATCTCCCGATCATGTTTTCAAACTCAAAAAGGCTCTTTATAGTTTAAAACAAGCTCCCCGAGCTTGGTATGAAAGATTGAGTAAGTTTCTTTTGGAAAATGATTTCATTAGGGGGAAGTTGACACAACTCTCTTTGTTAAGCATATTAACAATGATATTTTTTTAGTTCAAATATATGTAGATGATATTATATTTGGTGCTACTAACAATGTTTTATGCAAAGAATTTTCTGATTTAATGACAAGCGAATTTGAGATGTCTATGATGGGTGAGTTAACATTCTTTTTGGGATTACAAGTATAGCAAATGAAAGAAGGTACATTCATTTGTCAAACCAAATATTGCAAAGAATTGCTGAAACGATTTGAGATGAACAATGTAAAAGAAATGGCAACTCCCATGAGCACATCCGATCATCTAGACAAAGATGAGAAAGGTAAGGAAGTCGACACCAAAAAGTATCGAGGTATGATTGGCTCTCTTCTTTATCTTACTGCTAGTCGTCCGGACATCATGTTTAGCGTGTGCTTATGCGCTTGTTATCAATCGTGTCCGAAAGAGTCTCACCTTACTGCGGTAAAACGGATTTTAAGGTATCTTGTTGGTACTACAAATGTGGGTCTATGGTACCCCAAAGGCTCTTCATGCCAACTTGTTGGCTATTCCGATTCCGATTTTGCTGGATGCAAATTGGACCGCAAGAGCACGAGTGGCACTTGCCATTTGCTCGGTAGCTCTCTCGTTTCTTGGTTTAGCAAGAAACAAGTAAGTGTTGCGTTGTCCACAACCGGGGCTGAATATGTAGCCGCGGGGAGTTGTTGCGCTCAAATCCTATGGATGAAACAACAACTCTTGGACTATGGCCTAAATCTCAATCATATCCCTCTTAGATGTGATAATACTAGTGCCATATGCTTGACGAAGAACCCCGTTCTTCATTCGCGAACGAAACACATTGAAATTAGACATCATTTTATTAGAGATCACGTTCTCAAAGGCGATGTCGAAATTGAATTTGTTGAAACCAAAAACCAATTGGCAGACATCTTTACAAAGCCTTTAGAGAAAGAGTCCTTCTTCCGAATTCGCAGTGAACTCGGGATCCTTGACTCCACATTGATCTAAGTCATGCATTGCATTTTTTTACATGATTTCTAACTTGAGCGTCGGAGACGTCTAATTCTTTTTTGCAGGTATCGCCCTAAAAGTAGGGGGAATTATAAAGCATGGCGCGCAAGAATCGAGTCTTCTTCAGAAAAATCTGTTTCCCTCATCTAATAATTGATTATCTCGTATCAATAAGCGATTGTAATGCTATCATTTGAGCTGTTATACTCTCATTAAATAATCACACCTTCTTTCCAATAAATAAACAAGGTTTATTTCATCTATGGCATATTATTATTATTTTTGCTAATGGCAAAAGGGGGAAGATAACGGGTATGATGCACTCTCAAGTTATAAGCTTAAATTGAGGGGGAATTCTCAAATTGAGGGGGAACAAATTGCATACTTGTTATCTGTATATACTTGTCTTGAATCGTCAATATAAATTGCAATATAAATTGCTTATCTTGCATATCCCGCTTAATGTTTGCCATTATCAAAAAGGGGGAAATTGCTGGAAACACATTCTCAATGCAATATACTAAAACGTGTGTTCTTTTGTATAGGTTTTGATGAATGACAAACGAAGTGAAAATTGATATATAACGAAGTTCAAGAAACAAGCGCACAATTGATATACAACGAGATTCAAGCTCAAGACAAAGTTTTATAGTTTAATTGAGTCATTCTTAATTGTGATCTTGATCCTACAACTTGACTCGTAACATGGCTTCTCTCATAAAACTATTTTCCAAAATCATGCATATTTAATTTAATGTCAAATGATTTTAAATCATGCATATTTACAGTAGTCAAAATAATTTTTAGACATGCCTTAAAAATCTGGACTAAGATAATCGATTATGTACTTATGATAATCGATTGTTTTAAGCCAAGACTGCATGACAATCGATTGTGAACTAATGACAATCGATTGTGAGTAAGACAGTGAGCATCAGGTTTTTCAAACCTGCATGACAATCGATTGTGAACTAATGACAATCGATTGTGACTGAGGCAGTGTCCATCAAAGTTTTTCAAAACTCAGAATAATCGATTATGAACTAATGGTAATCGATTATGTTGAGATAGTGTCTTCCAGTGATTTTCAAATTTATTAAATAATCGATTGTTACATTGGACAATCGATTGTCAAAGAGACAGTGTCTAAAATGCTTTTCAAAAACTGCTAAGTAATCGATTGTTGACTTTGTGCAATCGATTGTGAAGCTGACCGTTGTCGTAAAGTTTTCAAATACCGTCAGGTAACCGATTATTGATTCTGTATAATCGATTGTTTGATTAAAATCCGGAAAAGATTTTTTGAACGTTATTGGGTAATCGATTATTGATTTGGTATAATCGATTGTTTTGATTAAAATCCGGAAAAGATTTTTTGAACGTTGCTGAGTAATCGATTGTTGATTATGGACAATCGATTGTTTGTGGTAAAATCTGGAAAGGATTTTTTGAACGTTGCCAGTAATCGATTATGGATTGAAAGTAATCGATTATCAAGCGTAAAATCTGGGATTGAATTTTGATCTGACTGGCAGACAATCGATTGTTGGGGTTTGACAATGGATTGTCAGTGAGTAAAATCAGCAACTCTTAATTGGCAATTAGGCAAGGGTAATGCCAAGTTTTTCAACTATAAATACAGCTTCATTTTAGTGTTTTAAATACAACAACATACTACAACTGATCATTACATTGCTATAAGCTTGCATACTTTTGTTTATCATTTTATATTCAATTTCATAAAGCTTTTGAGAGCCATACTCTTGTCCAAAGTTGTTGTGATCTAGAGCTTACTTCTTTTACTCATATCTACTCATTAAGGAGTATTTTGTTTGAGTGTTTAGTGTTTTATACACTTGTAAGAGAATTGTGATTCTCTTGTTGTAAGGAACTTGTGTTTCCTTGGTTGAAGTCTTGGAGTGTTGTATCTCCGAGCAAAGGTGTTAAGGCTTGTGTCCTTAAGTTGTAAAGGTTTGTTGAGCACCCGTAAGCTTAACAAGTTAGTGGAAAATCTCGAGAGAGTCTCTCGGGGACTGGACTAGCCACGTGTTGTGGTGAACCAGAATATATCGGTGCGTTCTTTCTTTTTTGTTTATTTATCGCACTTATTTATTTCCTGCAAATTTTAATTTCTGCAAGTTTACGCTAAATTTTATTGTAACGCTATTCACCCCCCTCTAGCGTTAAGCGTATTTTCTAACAGAGAATAGTCCAGCAAAGAACCTGGTCCCACATCTACAACAATAGAAACTAAAAAACTAGTTGTTGAAAAAGGTTTCAGCATAGAAGCATCACAAGTAATCGACACTCATATTGCCATAGCTACACGCCCAGACATGGATGAACCTGGTTCTCTACTATCCTTCAAGTAAAAGATAGGAAAAGCTCACCTAGAATGGGACATTCCCTGGGTTCCTGTCTTGTCTCATGAGGAAGCAAAATTCAATGGCACTCTCAACAGTTGAAATAGAATATGTATCATCAGCCTCCTGCTATGCTAAAATGATGTGAACCAAGTAGCAAATTAGAACAACTTGAGCCCAACTCAAGAGGTCCAAATACATTGATTGCTGAAGATCAAGTTGTAGACATCCTCACAAAATCTCGGAAAGAAAATATTCCAAGAAAAATCGCTTGTCGTGGAGATGATAAAACCCAATTGAAAACCTGGTTCCTCGTGACTGGCTGTGAAAGTCATAGTCATGTAAAATTTAGCTAAAGTGTTTTCTGGATAAGTCTAACTCACCTCTATACTGTTGCAGGTAGACTCACATGATGACTACCGAAGTAGATGATGCAGTGCATGCTGAAAAGGGGTTAAACTCAGATGCTAGACTTATTAGGGAACCTACTTTTCTTGATACAGGTTAGCAGCTTCTTTGTTCTTTCATACACAATTTAAAATGGACAAAGACCATAACACATCATCATTAGTGTGACAGTCTGTTTAAGTTGTGTCTTTTCATCCAAAGCATCACACATTTTCTAAATGATACAACTCCCCAAACAAAAAGCTGCTGCCGTTTTAGAACCGTTCACTTATCATAATAAATCAACATCACGACTGTTCTCTTCCGAATCTTAAAAAATACTTTTTGTCTTCTCTATTCTCGGTGCATAACCCTTCAAGAACAATCTCACCACGTTTGAAAATCAAGAAACCTCTAGTATGCCTGATAATACTGTGATTGAGTCCATACTAGTCAGCATTCCAACGGTGAATTCCTCCCCCAAAATAATTACTAGTCCAAACCCTAAGGTAGAGTCTCGTCCACACTCCACCCCTCTTCCACCCACTTCTATTCTATTCCTCATCTGAGCAAGGTTGAGAATTTTTGTCCCCAGTCTCTCCAGTCAAATAGAGTAAACATGGTGAATAGGGTAAACAAGGGAACCTTGTTCAGAAATCATCAACTCTCTCCATGTTTGGGTACTCGAGTGAAGATCCGATAATTAGTTATGGAGCAACTGAGACAACTATGACCGGATGCGATTCTATAGGTATCACTCCTCTTTCTGTTGAAATTTCCCTGAAACCATAAGAAAAAGAGGCAAAATATGCTCTCTGTTGCTTCAGAATGAGTTATTGTAAAGGAAGGTAGATGAGGGTCTGAATCTTAGTGAGAATAGCCTAAAGATAAAGAAAGGTGGGGAGTACTTATTCCATTTGAAAAACTAAGTCAATATGAAACTACTGGGGATCCAAGTAATGAACATGATCCCTCTGTAAAAGATCCAGGTCTAGTCATTTCCCTATATCAATGTTGATACTGCTCTTTTCCCCCACTTTTATGTCGAGCCTCTTAATATGGTAGTGCTTGATATTAATTCTGATAGTGAGGAATCAGGGGTAAAAGTAATCAGTTGCAACTCTAGAGTCAATCCCTAAATGACCCATTACACGATCGCAGCAAAAGGAAGCTCTAGAGTCTGCTCTCAAAAAAGTCAAAGGAGCACAAGAAAGATAAGGATGGTAAAAGAAGAAAATTTATGCATGAAAAGGCCATCCCTGTGGTGAATGTTGATTAGGAAGCATAAGAGGAACCTAGTTCCTTAAACCCCAAGTCCTCGAAGAAGATGTAGTCTCACTCTTAATCTGTAAGGCACACTTTTACAAATGCTAAAAGTCCTTCCAAAAGTGTTGTTGCTACTTCTAATGAAAATTTGGTGAAAACTTCTGGTGACAAATTAGTGAAAGAAAGTGGTGACAAGTAAGATGATGAAGAAATGGAAAAATCTAGTGAATATATACAGAAAAAGTCAATGGAGAAGGGAAAGTCTATTCGGAAGTTAGTAAAAAGAAAAATGGATGATGATAAGGAACTTGGTTCCATCAAGAAATCAAACGTTAGTGAGTCTCTGAGTTCTGAGAAAAAAAGGTTGATAAATCATAAAGCACTTTAGGGCCGCACATTTGCCTCTGCATTCTAGAACTTATTAGGATGAGACAATTGGTGGAAATTTGTGATTCTCAATAATGAACAAATTTGTTTATAAATGAGGTTCCCAAAGTGTATGAGTAGGCGGTGCGAAGTTTTTATACCAGCATTTTCACAGTAGATGGTGATCAAATTTGTGTGTTGATAAATGGGGTGGACATAGTGATGGACTCTACCTTATTGGCGTTTACTGTGGATGTTCCTGCCGAAGGTCTATCATCTGCTCAGGGTGCCTACACATCAAACTTCAGAAATGCCATTGTCAAGGACAAGGCAATACATTATGGGGAACAGGTGCATAAGAAGTCACTCCTTCCAGTATATTAGTTGCGTTTTGAGATGGTTAATAAAGTATTGCTTCCCCAGGACGAGATAAGATCTGTTGCATCCAAGTTGACATGTTCCTTATGGAATCCTTCGACAATTTTACCACCATCAATTTGCTTGTCATAATGATTGAGAATATGCAGAAGGTAGAAAACTTTAAGGATGGGAATTCTGGACAACCTTATGGTTTTCTTCTCACAAAGGTCTTTGAGTTCTTCAAAGTACCTCTAGGACATGCCAAAGTGGGAACTATAAAGAAATCCTTTTCAAAAACTACACTTTAGGAGTATGACCATATTGACAAGGTTGGAGAAGATAGAAGCACTTCCACTATCTCTTAACTAATAAATGCTCAGCCACATAGGAGATCCGAAAGGTCAAGGCTAGGAATGCAATTCTTGAGAGTCAACTCAGTACTTTACAAGGGGCACCTGGTTTAGTAGAACTCATAACTTATAAGTTGCACGCCTAATAAAGGAGAATGATGAATTCAAAAAATAGGTGGAGGAACTGAAAGAAAGATTTAGCAATGAGTAAATTTCCACGAATGCTCTCATGGATCTTGTTCTCCAAACCCTTTCCTCCTCTTTCATGCCCCCTTCCTAGTGTCCCCTCAAGAATGCCCCCTCAGTGTCTACTTTCCATAGTTTATCTTCTTAGTTGTTTTTGGTGAATTTTTTCTTGGTTCTGATAATTGTACTTGTTTATTTTAAATTTTGGATGATAACAATGATTCTGCTCCCGCCTATAAAAATCTAAATGTGGTTAATGCAAGTGGTTTCCTTTTGTTGATTATGATATTTTTCTTTTGTCTCTTTTCTATCATGTTATGTTCATATCAGTGTCTTGAGTTAACCACACTAAACTTGTTTATGCTACTTAGTTGTTATATACTTTTTATGATGCCAAAAGGGGAAAGATTTAATTGAATAATAAGATCATAAACGAATAATAATCTGAAAGGGGAGAAATACGAATTCAGGGGGAACTCACAGAAGTCGGGGTAGTGACTTAGGGGGGGTGGAAAGATTCAGGGGAAACCTTAAGGTATTTCTAGTTTGCACTGTGGTTCTGTCTGGCTCTTTCTGGGATTTCAATTATGAGTTTGGTCATAAGTACTTTTCTATATGTTTTGAAGATCTAACGAACTTACTATCCAGAACAAGATAAGGAACCTGTTACACATTTACAATACCTTAAGATCACAAGGTTCTAGCTTGGGATTCAGTGTGGGATATGATTCAACTCTTCAGAGTGGAAGGAACAACTAAGGGAACATGTCCCTACCAGTTCCCGAGGAGAGTGTATGAAATCAACTATCCAGTTGGAAAGTTGCTGCATGCACACGCTACAGTGCAGGAACAATGCTACAGTCAACTTTCCAGGAAAGACTTTTTACCTACCTTGCTGAGATCATTGTAAGTAATGTCACTCATGTATATATACAATAAAGAAAGGTAAAACATACTCACTTGAACACTTAGAGATTTTACAAAAATCTCACTCATGTGACCATCCAACAAACAAGTTTCAAGTGCTTCAAAAATAAAGATCAAAGCAACTACCGACCAATTCCCACATCTAGTCACTGTATGTCCTTAGTTGAGTTGTAACTTTGTAATAATTCTTCAATTGTAATTCCTACATAGCTTGTTTAGAAGCATTCTGTATGAAACTCTTTGTAAACCTTGAACCTGTATGTCTGAGTCTTAGCTAGAGTTAGTCATGTGTTAAAGTCTTTGTAATAGAGTTATTACAAAGTGGTTTGTAATAGAGTATTACAAGTTAGTGAGGGATTAAGAGGTTCATTCCTAGGTTGCATAGGTTGTAATCTAAAAAGTTTCTCAATAGTGAAGTTAAAATCCTACAAGGTGTAGGTCGTAATTTTTAATCCCGTTGAACTGAGAAATTTATACGTAAAATTCCTCTTGTCATTTATTTATTGTCATGTGTGTATTGTTGAACTTGATAGAGAACCTAGTTCTCTATAGAGTTTGATGGACCCTTATATTCTATTAGAACTTTTTGTGTTTCAAATATATTAGCTAAAGTGATTGGCATATTGAAACTATAAATGAACTAAATATTGAATATCTTCATATTATTATGATCATACCGAGTAAATATAAAAGGTTACCCAATTTTCCTTCTATTTGTATTACACAAGTTTAAGCATGATGATGGAATCACATGCCACAAGTAAATTATATATTTACTGAAATAAATATTAGTTGGAATATCCAGTTGTCCATCCCGGTTCAATTATGGTGTGAAAAATTGATTGAGAATTCACATTGGCATAAATTGAAGAAATAGAAGATTCTTCAAAGATTTCTCTGGTGTTGCTTATTCTCATGATATACTAGCTAAGGTTGGGATAGAATCAATTGATTTCTGGAACAAATAAAAGGTGATATATTTATGGGCCCAGTCACATGCCATATAGACTGTTTACTATTATATAATTTTAATAGATGCATCTATTGTATGGTCACATGTGCGTTGGTTATCAACTTGCAATTTGGTTTTTGCAAGGTTGTTTGCTCAAGTTATTAGAGCAGAGTTTTAGAATGTAAATTGTGATGATAATGCTGGTTTAAATCCATGTTGGTTTAGCAAAAATTGTATGTCTCCAATTATAGCTAAACTATTGGCTATGAGAACAAAACTCCCAAATAGAAATTTGGTATGATATGTATTATTTGATGTACATTAGCACTTATACGCATCTACCCAAGTTATGATAAATTCTCCCCATCATAATTGGTTCATGGTCGGGAACCAAATAATTTCCATATAAGAATATAGATGTGCTATATGATTTAACTATGCCACCACAATGCACAAATATATATTCACAAAGAAGGTTGGGAAATGTGTTGGTGATCTCAACATTATGGAGAGAAAATGGACAGCTGAAAAAATGATACATCGAATGAATTATTATGAATATATCTAGATCCTCATACAAGAAAATATGAACCTGAAGTCCAAGTGATAATTCGTTTGCAAAATACTGTTAGGCACATTCGCCGACCTAGCTAAATGTCATATTTCAGCCGCTAATGGTCCAAATAAAATAACGTCCATGATTAATAGAGTTTATGGCGCGCATGAAGCGTAATAGACTAATCAGTTCCAAAAATAAAATTCCTTAAAGAAGGAGAGGAACAAATGTTCAAGATGGTCACAATAAGGAGGCAAGTATTTTATAAGGAGACCATGACATAACATTTTATTAGACCTCATGGGAGAGGCTCATGTACCTGAAAATAAAATAGATCTCGATAAGTTATGTCTTTACATAGTGATAATGGAACCGATGTAAAATGATCGTCGACGATGTTGTTAATATAATGTAGCTTTCAATTTTATTAGTATTAAAAAAGAACTTGAGCTCAAATCTGTCATGGAATTTGAACAAATAAATGATTGGCCAAACAAAAAATATGCAATGAAAATTGACTCCGCTTAAGAAATGTGAAGTTAGATGGATAGTCCAAACACCTGAAAATATAAAGCTAGTAGAGGTATAAATGTGTTCTTGTGCGAAAAGTTAAATAAAATCAAGTCGATAGACATAAAGACGACTTGTATCACAAGAAGAATTGTAAATATCCTAGCATTGATTACATGGAGACATGTTCTCTTGTGGTGGATGTAGCCATTTTAGATTTTTGTCTGACAATACATTTGATATATGTATAATGAAAACACTTGAAAGATTTAAATTGTTCTGAAACATATTATGATTTCAAGAAATTCATTAAATAAAGCTTCAACAAATCCTTATATGGATTAGAGCAATCACATCGTACATGATTTATTTTTGTGTCTAGTGCAATTGGTACACTAATATATCTTGCTACAAATATAAGTATAAAAATATGCTCGCAAGATATAGTTTTATTCCTATATGAAGATATTGGAATATTACTAGTATTATATTGCAAAAGCAATCCTTCATATAAGTTTGTTTATTCTAACGAATATCATCAAGATTTTGTTGGTTAAGCAAATCAGGCATTTTCTGATGTTCGTTCTTCAAGCAATCTATTTGTATAAGATAATTTATATGAGTCCACCAAACTATAGAGTATCAGATCCGCTATGTGTTTCCACTGAGAATACTAATAAATCAATGAGTACATAGGGAGTTTTATGTGGAAACGTCCCTGCTTAAGGGGATAAAAAACCACGACCTACACTGGTAGGATTTTAACTTCACTACGAGTAACTTTAAAATTAACACCAATGCAACCTAGGAATTAAACTTTTAATCTCTCACTAACTTGTAATACACCTAATACAAGACACTTTACAATACACCTATTACAAATACTTCAATGCATGACTAACTCTAGTCACGACACAAACACAAAAAGGTTTAGGGTTTTACAAAGGAGTTCCTAAGAAATGCTTCTAGCTAAGCAATTTAGGAATTACAATGAAGAAAAATTACAAAGTTACAACTCAACTAAGGATAATAAAATACTAGCTTTAGGAATTTGTCCGTAGTAGCGTTTAACATTGTTCTTGAGGCTCTTGAGAATTAATTGTTATTTTAGAAGGCTTGAATGCTTGAAGTTTTTCAAGTATTCAAGTGATTTTCTGTTGTAATACTTTTGTTAATACACCGTTGATGGAATCACATGAATGATGTAAGCACTTGGTCGATCAAATGATAAGTGACTGCAAAACCGCTGCACTTTCTGTACTATTTCTGTGGCAGTCACTTTCCAGCTGTGCACAATTCACTTTTGTACTACTATTAGGAAAATACAAGGGATCAGGTCCCAATCCTATTTCTCTATTTTCTACACTTGCAGCAATTCACATTAGTTGGAGTCATGAATGGAATCCATTCATTAGCAATGTGTACCAAGTATGCCAGGTTCCCTATCTGATTCTTGACATTTAGATTATCAAAATATAAGGCAAAGACATTGAAAACCCATCAATTTCCCCCTTTTTGATGATGACAAGCTTAGACATTGATAACGTATTTATTAAGAAGAAATTACCCAATAACAAAAACTTCCCAAGTTCCCTTGACTTTATGATTCCCCCTTAATCAGATCCATGTTTCAATTATACTTTCCGCTTTTGGAATCATTAAAAATACACAAGCTAGCAAACAACATAAAGAAGTCTAGCCTAGCTAACACATGCCACATATGTACACACAATATGATATAAAATAGAAATAGAGAACATAATCATTTAGATAGCTAAAGAGGACAATTGTTATATATAAACATATGCCTTTTCTTATAAAGCAAAGGCAAGATTAGACTGTTTGAAATCGGGAGCAGTATTGATACATCTCATCTACATCAAAACAAAAGAAATAAAAACAACAACTAAGTCAATAAAACAAAAATAGACAATCCAGAAACTGGTCACTCAAAGGGTTACTTAGGGGGCATTAGGAGTAGAGGGCTTGGAAGCTGCAATAAGGATTTGGAGAACTAGGTCTATTCGGGCATTCGCTGACTTTTTCTCATTGAGCAGTTCTGCTTTCCGGTTCTCCACTTGTGCCCTGAGATCTGCCTTTTCCTTTGTCAAATGAACCGCCTCCTTATTTGACTTTAGGGCCCCTTGGTCCTGCTGACCTTACAGGATAGCATTCCTCGCCTTCAACCTTCGAATCTCTTTAGTTGCACTATTTTTAGAATTGATGAGCTAAGAGATTGTTGATGTACTGCCTAAGCCCCCCCCCCCCCCATTCTTCTTAATGAACCCACATTATTTCAAAGTTATTTGAGAGAAAGTCTTCTTCTTGGTCCCTACTTTTCTTTGTCCCAGTGGCACTTTGAAAAACTTAAACACTGGCGTAAGAAGAAACCTATATGGAAGACCACGATTGCCATCCTGCAAGGTTGCTACCTTCTGCATATGGTCGATCTGATGGTAGGCAAGTTCACATGTGTAAATCCATCCAGTTGCTCCATTAAAAACAAGTCAGACCTAGAAGTCTTGTACCTTCTCTTAGCACAGGGTAACAGAACTTTATTCACCAACTTGAAAAGCAATTGATAAAAAGGGAGTAATGCCTCATAGTGAACCCGGCCCCTTTTCTGGTTTGCATTATCCTTTACCACAACATTCCAGAAGTTTGAACCATATGCATCTTTCATAGTAGATACACCAACCGTAGGGAATTTAATAATACCCCCAAGAAGACTCATATTAAACACAATGTCTACCTCATTCACTAAGGCACAAATGTGATCGGTATCAACAGGGAATAGGCTAGCATAAACGCTTTGAACCTCTTCATCATACACATTGGGTGCATCCATTTGGAACATATGCCCCCACTATTGAAACTCAACCATTGCAAGGACTTGTCTCATACCAGCCATATAAAAAATTATTGGATCAAAAGTGCGACCCAACAGGACCTTTTGGTGCCTTAATCGTTCTGAAGCAAAACTAGTTTCACTTCTCATCCTTTCCGCCGAAATAAGTTCCTTAACATGTACCAACTTTCTCTTGCCAGACTTCACACCACTTGGTTTTGCTTTTTCCTTAGACTTGACCAACACATCCTCATCAGAAACCGGGGGTTCATTCACAACATCTTTCAATTTTGAACATGGGGTTGAACATTCTCCACTGAAGTAGGTTGCTTCTTATTTTGGGACCTTCTCACTAAGGAACTAGGTTCCTCTATTGTTTCCTCCTCAACTTCTACCACAGGGACATCCTTATCACACACTACTTTATTATTTTTCACCAGTCTCCTCATTTTCATCTTATTGCTCTTTCTACGCTTTTGAAGGGCAGAATCATAAGTTACCTTTGCTTGAATCTAGTAGTAAGTCGCTTAGTAGAAGACTCAGGGGTGAGTAGTGCACTTCACTTAACTATGAAGCATCAAGAGCGATGTTGTCTTGATATTCCTCATCGCTAGACCTCATCTTAGGTGCTTTTTTGTCCAAAGTCCCAACAACAAAGTGTGGAGAAGGTGAAGGAGCAGAACTGGCCTGGGAGTGGGAACCTTGACATGTTTCCTCTGGAAAGGGGTCAGTTCCCTCACAAGAGGGCCCAGTAGTTTCTGCTGGTGCAGAGCCTTCAACAAGTACCATGGCTCCTTCTCCCACAGTCCCTGTGCCTCATTCCTCTGAGACTTCGGTACACCAAAAATTATCTCATGCAAAAGTCCATCTGCAGACACCACAAAGATGATCGTGATAGTATCATCCTCGATAGGCTCCATGGCCACCACAGGTTCTGAAGCAACAATGGTGGAAACCTTTACAACCTTAGGACTTTTACCATGTTCTCCACTTTCCCTTGGTCAATTAGAATCTCAGAAGAGAGAGACGAAGGATCAATAACTTTTGGGGGTTCTGAGATAGTCGCCTTATAACTGGAGGATGAAGAGAAATCTGGGTTAGAGGTGATTTCAATGTTAAGAACATGGATGGTTACATAGGATTGATGGGGATGGAGGACTTAATGATTTTTTATAGGTTAGTAATGATTGAGGCACTAATTTTTGAGATTTTGTCAGCGATTGAAGAGATATAGTAGAAATGTTTTTGGAGAAGTACTAATGAGGGACTATAGTTTGTGAAGAGAATAAAGGTTTTTAATAAGAGAAGATAATTATGAAGAAATAGATAGGAACTGGTTCTGAAACGGCGGTTGTGCTTGGCGAGTTGCAACGTATAAGAGGGAGATAGAAATGATTTAAAATGAAAAGATGTGACATCAGAGTCTGAAAAGATGGATGACATGGCTGTTGATATTTGTACCTTTTCAATATTTGTATTTAAAGAATGCATATGAATACTAACCTTTTGGTATAAGAACTAGGTTCTTGACCTGTGTTTGAACATTTCAATCCTCTTTCACAACTTATGCAATGCATCTACAACTTCTATAATTATCATGCGTGTTTACCTGCAACAGTATTGAAGTGAGTTAGACTTGGCGAGAAAACACTTGAGCTAATTTTACCTGAAAGTGATTTTCATAGCCAACTGATATGAATCAGGTTCTTAGGTAGGCTTCAAAAGCCCCAGCTTCACCCTATTTCTTTCAAAATTCTCCCTACTCAATTCTTTGGTAAATATATATATATATATATATATATATATATATATATATATATATATATATATATATATATGCAATTTGGTCTCATGTACTGTAGAAGTTCATAAAGATAAGCCCTTTCTCCACATTGTCACTCAAAAATGATGTCTCACATCAATGTGCTTGTATATTTTGTGTTGAACTTAATTCTTGGCCATGTTGTTTGCATTGGTGTTATCATATAGAAAAGGTACACAATCAGTAAATATCATAAAATCCTTCAACTGTTGTTTGATCCATAGAAGTTGAGCACAACAGTAGGATATAGCTACATATTCTGCTTCAGTTTTTGAAAGAGCCAATGAGTTTTTCTTTCTTGTGCCCCAAGAAATGAGACATGATCCTAGAAAGTGAGCCTCTCCAGAAGTGTTTTTCCTGTCCACAAGATAACTTGCATAGGCAACATCACCATACAAATAAGATTAAAACTGTCACCTCAGGGGCAATATAAGACCAAGTCCTGTGTTCCCATAAGGTATCTCAAAATTCTTTTGGCAGCCTTCAGATGAGATTCCTTGGGATTTGACTGAAACCTTGCACATAGCCCCACACTGAATACAATATCAGATTTGCTGGCAATGAGATAGAGAAGAGACCCAAGAATGCCTCTATACATATTTTGATTCACTCAACATCTAACCTCATCCATATCCAATTTAGTAGCCATTGCAATGGGAGTGTCAATCACTTTTGATTCTTCCATATCAAACTTCTTCAAGAGCTCCTTGATATATTTCCGCTGACAAATGAATGTGCCTTTTGTGGACTGCTTCACTTGAAGACCTAAGAACAATTCAACTCCCTCATCATGCTCATTTCAAACTCACTTTCCATAAGTTTTTAAAATTCTTCACACAAAGAATCATATGTTGCCCCAAAAATGATATCATCAAAATAGACATGAACAATGAGCAGGTTCTTTCCCCGTTTCTTCAGGAACAAGATATTGTCAATTTTCCCTCTTGTAAAACCATTTTCTAAGAAAATCTTTGACAGCCTTCCATACCAAGCTCAAGGAGCCTGCTTCAACCCATACAATGCTTTATCCAGTTTAAAAATACGTATAGGGTGTCCATGACATTCAAACCCTGGAGGTTGCTTATATAGACTTCTTCACTCAGAAATGCACTTTAGACAGCCATTTGGAACAAAGTGAATTCCATATGAGATGTAAAAATAATTAGGATTCTAATAGCTTCCCTATGAGCAACTGGAGCAAATATCTCATCATAATCAATTCCTTCCTCCTGATTGTAACCTTGAACCACTAGCCTAGCCTTGTTCCTTGTAGTATTTCCATGTTCATCAAGCTAATTCCTAAACACCCACCTGGTTCTTATAATTGTTTGATTTGAGGGTTTGGGTACTAGGTGCCATAAATTATTCCTTTCGAACTAATGCAACTCATCTTGCGTGGCTGTAATCCAGTCTACATCCTTCAAGGCTTCATAGATATTTTTTGGTTTTATTTGGGAAAGAAAGGCTGAGAAGGCAAGTGAATTTATAGCTTTTGATCTAGTTTGCACTCCAGAATCTAGAGGGGTAATTATGTTGTCAAGAGGATGAGAGATTTTGTATTTCCAGTTTGGTATATGAGGCTCATTTATGGAGGAGCTACATATCTAATTGATTCCTTTGTATTCTTAACTCAAGTACTTGAGGAGTACCATGCACTGCATTAACCACTCTTTCTTCAGCTTCGTAGTTGTAATTGAGGTACATGGTTCCCTTGAGAAAGAGTCACCATTGTCTCCACTTAGCTCCTTCACTTGTCTCATCATGTCTTCCTTTCCATTTGTTATGTCGATTACTTCACCTGGAACCAGTAAGGGCTCCCCATCTTGATCATCCTTGTTGCTTTTCTCATATGAGGGATAGGACTCAAAGATTACATGAACACTTTTCTCAACACATTAAGTCCGCTTATTGTATATCTTGTAAGCTTTGCTGTGAGTATAATACCCCCAAAAAGATTTTTTTCATCACTCTTGGCATCAAATTTACCAAACTGATCCTTTCCATTTTTGAGAACATATCATTTACACCCAAATGTTCTTAGGTGAGTCAGTTTGGGTTTCCTTCCAATCAAAAACTCATAGAGGGTTTTATTCAGGAGAGATCTGATCATGCAGCTGTTCATCAAGTAGCACGCAGTGTTGATATCTTTAGCCCAAAAGTTCTTTGCATTCCTATTATCGATCAACATTGTTCTTGCCATTTCTTCAAGAGTTCTATTCTTCCTTTCCATAACTCCATTTTGCTAGGGAGCTCTTGGAGCTGAGAAGTTGTGGGTAATGCCATTTTTATTACAAAACTCATCAAATTTGGCATTGTCAGATTCTGTTCCATGATCTTATCAAATGCATGCTACTCTAGACTCCATCTTCACCTGGATTTTCTTCACAAAATCCACAAATACCTCAAAGATTTCATCTTTTGTTCTAAGAAACAGAATCCATGTGAATATGGAGTAGTCATCCACTATCACAAAAATGTATCTTTTTCCTCCCCTACTTTGCACTCTCATAGGGCCACATAAATCCATATGAAGAAGATCAAGTGGCTTTGAGGTGCTAACATCATTGTTAGACTTAAATGAGTACTTCACTTGGTTCCCTCTAGCACATGCATCAGAGACATTCTTCACTTTGAACTTTAATATGGACAGATCACAGACCAGGTCCTTCTGAATTAGTTTATTCAAAAGAGAAAAGCTTGCATGCCTTAGTCTTCTATCCAGAGCTCAGCATCATCATCAACACCTTCAAGACAACTTATGTCACCACATTTTTTAGACTCGATATCAGCAATATAGATGTTCTTGTATCTCTTGGACACAAGTACCACTTCACCAGTTACCATATTAGTTAGTCTGCATATCTTGGAAAATAAATCCACCTTATTTCCCTTATTACAGATCTGAGAAACACTCAAGAGACTGCACTTAAGCCCATTGACATAATACACATTCTCAATTGAGTGAGTGAGTGATTTTCCGACTTTCCAACTCCAAGAATGTACCCCTTTTTCCCATTGCCAATGGATACACTCCCTCCTTACAAGGATTTTAGTGAAAGAAAGTCCATGGTGTTCCCACTCATGTGCTTTTAACATCCACTATCCATGAACAATTACTAACTGCTGACTTTCACTGTTCCCTAGACAAGGAAATCAAGAGTTATTTTTAGGAACTCAAACAAGTTTGGGTCTCTTATAGTAGGAAAGAGGATGAATAAAAGCTCTCTTAGTCCATGCAGGTAACATGCATCTTTTATGGGTGGCACCTGGTCCCTTTTTAGTAGTTACATTTTCATCGAACACTTTGTTTTTCTGAATAGACTGGACCTTGACTTTGCAATTTTCCTTGAAATGCCCATTGTTCCCACATTGGGTACATAACCATTTATTCGGTACAGTAACATACGTACATACTTGCTATGGGGGTTGTAAGGGGTTTTCTCCCTTTGAAACCCTATTCCATACCTGTTTCCACTATTATTCACATACATAGAAGTGATGGATTCCGAGGACCAGGTCCACTTGAGGGACTTTTCAAGATCATTTTTTACTCTTTAATATTCAGTTTGAAGGTGCTTGCTTTTCTTAGTTTCAACACATGCTGGTTTTCACAGATTTCAACTTGTTTTCAAGCCTAATGTGCGCCTCACCGGCTACCTCTTTTCATTTTCCAAAATTTCTTGTTTTAGACTCAATTCCTAGTCCCTCTATTGTTTCCTCATGTCTGCTATCACTACCAAGATATCATATCTTTCTTCCTCAATCTCAGTCACTCTTTTTCACTAAGGCCTCTTTTGCTTTACTGAAGTCCTTAATGGTTTCCTCATAGTCAACAACTATAACCACTAAGTCATCTCTTTCATGTTCTATGTTAGAAACTTTTTCGGTTAAAATAACTTTTTCTTTCTCCAACTCACATATGGTTTCCTTTAGATCAACTACACACACTACTAGATCATCTCTAGTTTGTTCATCTTTTTCTAGCTCTAAGGTCAATGCATCCTTATCCTCCACAAGACTATGATAGTCATCAATCAATATACTAGTTAAATACATGAGTTTCTTAGGAGAGTAGAATTTCATTTTTCTCTAAACATCCCTAAAATTTACCTCATTGTTGTCATCATGCTCATCATCATCTGATTGGGCTATTAAAGCAAATATTGAATCATATTCATTTTCTTCACATTCAACTGCCATCATGGAGATATCACCTATATCAGTTTCATCTTCAGACTCACTAGAGGAGTCTCCCCATGTTGCAAGAGCCTGTTTCACCACAATGTCAGTAGATCTCTTCCTTTTGAAGTGCTTGTTAGGAGCCGTGTTCCTCTTTGTTATTTTCTCCGGGTTGTATTTAGAGTGTTTTGCTTCAGGAGAGGACAATATTTGATGAAGTGACCTGGCTTTCCACACTTTTGGCAGAGATCATAGTTCTTTGGTTTGCTGGAGTTGCCCCTTTTTAGTGTTCCTTCATTTCTTCTGACCATCTTATGAAATCTTTTGGTTAGGTACGCCATGTCACTATTCTCCTCACTTGAGTCGTTGCTTTCAGCTTTGAGTACGGTTATTTTCTTTCTTTGTTCTCTTTTTTCACTGTCTATCTTCCTCTTCATCTCATAAGATTTCAAATTTCCAATCAGCTCGTCTACAGTCAGCTTCTGCAGGTCCTTTGCTTTAGTAATAGCATTTACCTTACTTTCCCAAGAACTGGGCAGGATACAAAGAATAGTCCTCTCTAGTTTTTCCCTAGAAATGATTTCACCAAGTGAGTGTAACTCATTTATAATGGAAGTGAATCTTGTGTGTATATCTTGAATAGATTCATCGTCTTTCATCCTAAAGAGTTCGTACTCGATAGTGAGCATATCAATCTTAGATTGCTCTATTTGAGTGGTTCCCTCATGTACTGTTTGTAAGGCTTCCCATATCTCCTTGGAAGTTTCACGGGCAAAGATTCTATTGTATTCATCAGGTTCTATTCCACACAACAAAATTTTTTTGGCACGATAATTTTTCTCCACAGCTTTCCTGTCTACGTCAGCGTATTCTTTTATGGTCTTTGGAATTATCAAGGGAAGATCTCCAACATTCTTCATTGGGATGTAAAGACCATCACATATGACATCCCATAATTCAGAATCTTTAGCCATGGTAAAATCATGCATTCTTGTCTTCCACCAGCCATTGTATTGCCCATTGAACCTGGGTGGTCTATACGTAAATTGACCTTCTTCAAAATTTGGTAGAGCAGCCATAAGGATCCTTCCTATGTGTTAGCTTGATAGACGGAATCGGCTTTGATACCAATTGATAATTTATATAAGTCCACCAAATTATAGAGTATCAGGTTCTCTATGAGTTTTCACTAAGAATACCAATAAAATAGTGGTAAATAAGATAAGGAGTTTTATGTGGAACAATCCCTGCTCAAGGGGATAAAAAAACCACGACCTATACTAGTAGGATTTCAACTTCACTATGAGCAACTTTTAGATTACAACCTATGCAATATAGGAATTAAACTCTTAATCCCTCACTAACTCGTAATACACCTATTACAAGCCATTTTGCAATACACCTATTACAAAGACTTCAACTCAAGACTAACTCTAATCACGACACAAACCCAAAGGATTTATGGTTTTACAAAGGGGTTCCTAAGAAGCGTTTCTAGCTAAGCAGTTTAGGAATTACAATGAAGAACAATTACAAAGTTACAACTCAACTAAGGACAATAAAATACTAGATTTAGGAACTGGTGTAGTAGCATTTAACTTAGTATTCAAATGATGTTTTGTTGTAATGCTCTTGTTAATAGACCTTTGATGATATCACTTGAATTATGCAAGCACTTGGTTGGTAAAATGACAAGTGACTGCAAAACTGCTGCATTGTGTATATTGTTTCTGTAACAATCACTTTATAGCTGTGCACATTTGACTTCCGTACTACTGTCGAGGAAACACAAGGGATCCGGTCCCTGTCTTGTTTCTCTTTATTCTACACATGCAACAGTTCACATTAGCTGGAGTCTTGGCTGGAATCCGTTTATTAGCAATGTGTATCAAGCGTGTCAGGTTCCCTATCTGGTTCTTGATAGTAAGTTTGTTAGATCATTAAAACATAAGGCAAAGACTTTGAAAAACCATTAGTATGTGAGGGTATTGCTATATTATTATTTCACAAGGCAGTCAATTTTTGATACTTATTCAAGTCATGTCAATATACTAGTAATTGATAAAGCAGGTGACTCAACATACAACAGATGTATGACTTTTTTTTAAAGAGAAGATTTCAATAATAGCGAAGAGGATGATGTTTGCTTATCTCAGTTGAAAGAAGTATATATTGAAGAAGACATGGTAGAGCATATATTTCATCAAAGTTCTTTACTAGACACAATCTTCACCGAAAGGTGAAATAGATAGTCAACAAATTTGTTCGCTTGATAATTTGATGGTTCTATTCAACGAAGCATGAGAAACCTCAACATTTGAGAAGTTGGTATACATTATTGGAACATGTCATCTCAGAGAAGTAAAGTGATGTTTTCATCAGGGGGATGCAAAGACGCGTTGTACTCTTTTTTCCTTATCTAAGGTTTTATCCTACTGGGTTTCCTACCAAAGTTTTTAATGAGGCAACAAGTAATGCATATTATATAATATGTGTACTCTTTTTCCTTCAATGAGATTATTTTTCCCACGGAGTTTCTTTTCCTAGTAAGGTTTTAACGAGGCACATTGTTTTTGAACATCCAATGGAAAGTTTAATGATATATATTATTTGTATGAATGTCCACTACACAAATATAACTTTCACTACTCTTCTTTACCCCATTGTTCTTTACCATTATGGTTGTAACTCCCACAACTCCATAACCTCCTCCATGATCTTCTCCCATGATCTCAACCGTTACTACCATGTTCATGGCATCCTTTTGTATTACCTTAAATGTCATCATATAAATAGAAAGTTTGGTTATCACGTTGTACATACTTGAACACTTGAAGAAATAAGAATCTCTCATATCTTTCCCCTATATATCTCTTATCTTTTTTTATTGTTTTGTATTGTTATTTGAGCTAAGTTTCTTAACACTTTAGCTTTTATACAAAATAGCTTAATTGCAATGCTGATGATTACTGTTAAAAGAAATAATAATAATTTACAAGCACTCATTAATTATAATACTAATAAAGTATTAACTTAAAAAAGAAGAAGATAAATGACATATTACGACATGTTAAAGTGTTAGATATTGAGCTACGAAAAATTATTTCTACTACCCCTATTATGTTAATCCTTATATTTTAATTTAGATGACAACAATAATAACAACAACAACAATAATACCAATAGCAACAACAACAACAACAATCCAGTATAATCCTACAAGTGCGGTCTAGAAAGGTAATATGTACGCAGGCCTTACCCCTACCCCAAGGGGAAGAGAGACTGTTTCCAGGAGACCTTCGGCTCAAGAAAGCAACAAAATATGATATATTAGTACTATCAATATACTTATAATAAAATAACATAAAATACATAACATAGCCTAAAATAACATGAAATAACGAAATAACAGCAATATAAGAAATATAGGAAATATGAAAAGATTGAAGGTATACTAATATCCAACAAATAAAGCCCTGCATCAGTAGCTGATCAGTAGCATCCTAAGACTAACTCCTAACTGGCTAGTCTCACTCTAGTGCATTGTAGAAATATTCACAACTTCCTTTAACCTACAACCTTAATGCTCGACCTCATTAATTCCCTGTCAAGGGCCATGTCCATAGTAATTCTAAGTCGCACCAAATCCTGCCTGATCACCTCTCCCAAATACTTCTTAGATCTATCTCTACCTCTCCCCGTGCCCACCGCAGCCAATCGCTTACACCTTCTCACTGGTGTATCAGTGCTCCTCCTCTGAATGTGCCCGAACCATCTGAGTCTTGCTTCTCACATCTTGTCCTCTATGGGGGCCATGTCCACCTTCCCTCGAATATCTTCATTCCTAATCTTATCCATCCTTTCATTCCCCCAAATCCACTTCAACATCCTCATCTCTGCTACTTTCATCTTCTAGATGTGTGAGTTCTTAACCGGCCAACACTCGATCCTATGCAACATGGCAAGCCTAACTACTTCTTTATAAAACTTACTTTTTAGTAACGGTGGAACTTTCTTGTCACACAAGACTCCCGTCGCTAACCTCCACTTCATCCACCCCACCCCTATACGGTGTGTGACATCCTCGTCGATCTCCTCGATCCCCTTAACGGTGGCACTTTCTTGTCACACAGGACTCCCATCGCTAACCTCCACTTCATCCACCGCACCCTATATGGTGTGTGACATCCTCGTCGATCTCCCCAATCCCCTGAATAACTGACCCAAGGTACTTGAAACTACCCCTATTAGGGATGGCTTGATAGTCAAGCCTCACTTTCACTCCCGCTTCCGTCGGCTCGGCCACAAATTTGCACTTGAGGTATTCCGTCTTCGTCCCGCTCAACCTGAAACCTTTAGATTCAAGGGCATGTCTCTAAACCTCTAGCCTCTCATTGACGTCGCGTCGTCTATAATCAATTAGGACTATATCATCAGCAAATAACATGCACCATGGCATCTCCCCTTGAATATGATGCGTTATAGCATCCATCACTAAGGAAAATAGGAAAGGGCTAAACGCAGACCCTTGGTGCAAACCCGTAACAATTGGAAAATGCTCAGGTTCGCTTCCTACTATACTAACCCGAGTCTTAGATCTAGCATACATGTCTTTAATAGCCCTAATGTAGGCAACCGTGACCCCTTTAACCTCTAAGCAGCTCCATAAGACCTCCTTAGGGACCCTGACGTACGCTTTCTCTAGATCGATAAACACCATGTGGAGATCCTTCTTCTTAACCCTGTATTGTTCCACCATCCTCCTAATAAGGTGGATAGCTTCTGTGGTAGATCGCTCTGGCATAAACCTGAACTAGTTGTCTAAAATAGACACTGTCCTTCGCACTCTTATACTACTCTCAACCATACTTTCATGGTATGACTCAGTAATTTGATAACCCTATAGTTGTTACAACTTTGGATATCATATTTATTCTTATACAACGGAACCATTGTACACCTCCACTCTTCAAGCATCCTATTAGTCTTGAATATAACATTAAACAACCCAGTAAGCCATTCCAAGTCTGCTCTACCCACACACCTCCAAAGTTCAACCAGAATTTCGCCCAGCCCGGTAGCTTTGCCTTTCCTCATCTTACACATTGCCTCCATGACCTCGTCGACCTCAATGTCCCTACAATAACTTAATTCATGGGGGTTGTTCGGCATTTCTCAATTCACCTAGTATAATATTCTGATCCCCTTCTTCATTTAAAAGTTTATGAAAATAGATCTGTCATCTCCTTTTAATCTGGTCATCCCCCATCAATACTTTGCCGTCATCATCTTTATGAATCTCACTTGGTCCAGATTCCGATTCATCCTCTCTCTCACCTTAGCAAGTCGGAATAACTTCTTCTCCCTGCCTTTCTTCCCTAGTTCCAAAAGTTGCTGTCTTAGCTTCCGTTACTACCATCTTCGCCTCCTTCCTAGCTATCTTATATCTCTCATTGTTCACTCTCTTCTCCTCCTCGCTGGTGCTCCCTACTAACTGCAGGTAAGCCACATTCTTTGCTTCCACTTAGATGACACACTTTCTTTATTGGTCTATTCAAAAAAGAATAACATAATAATTCAACTTTAAACTTTTCATTTTACTCATTTTACCCTTAACAAGAAGATTTTATAACTGCACAAGTATCATGACCCACAAATCATTTACCCCTTAAGCTTCTAAGACCACAGGTTTTAAACGTTCTTTTCTTAAAACTCCGTGCCGACTCAAACTATCTCATCTAGATTGAAACGGAGGGAGAACTAAAAAATACTACGAGTGAACATGTGTAATTTTCTTATGTAAAATATTCACAAATTATTAAAAATATAATAGTTATTCCTTCAAAATTTTAGCAGAGTTTTCGAATTCAAACTCTATATATGAAATTACATTTAGTAAGGATCATTTTTTTGGCCTTATGAAGTGAATTCTTTAATGGAAAAGGGCCTAATATACTGGTCTATTATGACATATTGTTCAATCTCGTCTCTCATTATACTTTTCGTTTCTTAAGGATTTTAAAGAACGGAAAGTAAAATAAGGGAGATATTGAACAATATGTTATAATAAAAGGGTATTAGGCCCTTTTCCCTTCTTTTAAATACAAAACAGATAATAACCACCGGATGAAATTAAAAAGATAAAAAACGATTCACAGGCTAGCCATTGGGGGAGTATTGTCATTTCATTTTGTCATCGTCGAAAATATCTTTACCTAAATCGGTATATACAAAAGGATAGAGGGTCGTCATCTCCGTCCCTCCCCATCTTTGCACCCCCTCACTTTCCACCAACCACTCCCCTTTCTCTCTATCTCTATAATTACAGTTAATTCTTCGTAGAGTCACTCCGACAAGTATAGAAATTACCGGATAAAAGAAATCGGCAACAATGGCAGCTACATTTGCTACAGTGGTGAGCTTTTCTTAACCTCTCAAAACTCTCTTCTATTCTTCTGTAGTACACTTTTTAACTTCGTCTTTCAGTTCAGCTTCTAATTTGTCTTCATAACACAAAATTATTGCGCATCGTAAGAAAAGGAGCCCAGTTAGAGCGGAATGGATAAAAAAAGATTTCATACAGATGAGACTGTTGTTTATGTAATTTTTGTTGTTGTTGTCTTTTTTAGCTGACTTAAATTTCTCCTTTTCACAGTCGAATTTAGGCTCACTCTCAGCTCCTCGAGCTACTGTGAACCCTACATATGCTTCTCCTAAGTTGGTGAAATCTTCATTCTCATCGTCAAGTTTCTTTTCTGGCTCGTTGCGCCTTTCTACTTCATCCAACCGTTTGGTTCACAAAAAAACCAGCGGTTTATCCGGCTCCATTCATGCCGCAGTGCAGGTCTGTGCTTGCTCGCGAGCTAATTTATGAGTTGTTTTAGTATTTACTCCCTCTGTAATGATTTATATAATGTTGTTTGATTGACCACATAGTTTAAGAAAAAAATAGTAGTGGCTTTTGAAAGTTATGGTTAATGGTCTAAAGCAAGTCATAAACATTTATAATTATCTCAGTAAGGTTAAAATGTGAATTTTAAAAGTTATTTTTCCCCTAAATATAGAAAGGTATCATTCATTTTAACACAGGCTAAAAAGAAAGGTGCATCGCATAAATTGGGAAGGAGAGAGTATATTTTTTCTTTTTTCTTCAAAATTCAATATGCTAAATATGGACTTAGGAAATATGCTATATAGGGTTTCTGTGAGGAATAGCCTTTCAAGTTAAGTTCAAGAGCTTAACATCTGTAAAAATAGTTAGTAGATGAATACATAGGTCATAGTCGGCATGTGGTGCAGACTGTTGCTATGCCGTCTTAATTGATATGACAATAATTGATTGGAGACGGATTTTAAGATGCTAAATTGGACTTAAATCTGTATAATATACTAATGACAAGTGATAGTTGAAGAAAAGACATGAGGCATTTAAACAACTTTGAAGTTCTTCTTTTAAATGGTTGGGTTAAAAGAAATTGTAATTGTTATGAGTATTCGTGAGTGAGACAAGGACTTTCTTTAAAAATACCAGAAAAACAACTTCTTCAGAAACAATTTCTTGAAACACTCTTTTACATAAACTTCTTTAAGAAACTCAAACAAATGCCTTCTAAAGTAGTAACAGTTAGTTCGATAAAGAAAATATCACATCAAAGGTTAGAATTCAAACAGTTAGTGAATTTTAATTCTTGAAACTTGTTAAAATGGTAGTATAAAAAATAGAATGATGTCAAATACATCCCAAGATGAAAAGAGTGTCATATAAATTGGAATAGTAGATGTTTTCTTTTATTAAGTAACAAAAGTGAATTCTGGCAGTGGATTGAGCCTTTATACATGTAGAAAGTGGTTCAGTTTTCAGCAAACATTGTGTTATGTTTCCGTTTGTGGGACTGTGTTGCGTAATTTGTTTATTACTTAGTTGAAGTTTATAAATTGGTCTGAGTGTATTTATGCAAATCCAGGTGGCCGAGGTGCAATCCAAAGTGACACACAAAGTTTATTTTGATATTAGCATTGGGAATCCTGTTGGAAAGCTTGCTGGACGAATTGTAATTGGATTATATGGTGATGATGTGCCACAAACAGCAGAAAATTTCCGTGCACTCTGCACAGGTTCTTTAGTAAATTTAATGTTATTAGTACTGTTGCTGATGTTATAATCACTACTACTTTTGCTACTATTTTATCATTGTCATCAATATTATCATCTTCTGCCTTACTGCTTGAGTTTATGCCTAACTTCCTGTCTATTATTTACAGTTTATTTATAGTTTGTTCTGATTTCTTTCAATCAGGTGAGAAGGGCTTTGGCTACAAGGATTCTGCATTTCATCGTGTTATTAAAGATTTCATGATTCAAGGAGGTGATTTCGATAAAGGAAATGTAGGTGTCTCAATACTTGGTTTGCTCTTTTTTATTTGTTCCACTAATTGGCATTCTTCTGGACTCAAACTCATCCTTCACCCAGTTCATATTGTTTTCAGTAATACAATTGAATGAAGAATTTTTTGGGATGCTTATTTATTTAGCCTTTTATTTTCCTTGTTTCTATCTGAACAAGATTTTAAATGGGAGAAATGCTAAACCTTGAATTTGATTTCGTTGGCCAGTGGTATCTTTTTTACTGATTGGTGGTTTACACTTTTCTGTCTTTTGGATCTGCAATGGCTCCAAGTTCCACCATGGAAAATCAGAGACCAAAAGTGTTACAATTTGTTTCAGTTCTGTATTTGTGAGATTTGCCGGTTACTTCATAAGATATTTGTGCTCTGAGATGATCAATCTTCAGGATGTAATGTTCTTTTAATGAAGTAATGAACTTGCTGATATCTACTTTTGCTGCTTCTATGTATTCTGGAAAGGAAGTCTTTCTGATCAGTAGTTAACTGCATGAAAGAGTCCGTGAAGATGCTCAGTGGAATTTCTACTTCTGCCATATTTGATGGTTTTGTTCAATTGAATATGTTATGCCATGCAACTTGAACCTCTTACTCTTCTAATATTTAATATGCATATATTAGTTAGATTGAACAGTTCTAGGTTTTCAGTTTCAAATTTGGAAAATTTTCAGTTGCCATGTCCACACATTGTAATCTTTTCCCCATACATGGTATGTTTTATTCGCAGGGAACCGGTGGTAAAAGCATATATGGTCGTACCTTTAAGGATGAAAACTTCAAGTGTAAGTGACTTTTCTCTTCAAAATTTCTTTTCAAGCTCCTCTTGCGGTTAGGCCTATGGGTTCCCTTGGTTCAATTGTGTAGAATTGTTCTTTGTGATGGAAATATCAAATAATTGCAGTGACTCATACTGGACCTGGAGTTGTTAGCATGGCCAATGCAGGCCCTAATACCAATGGAAGCCAATTCTTCATTTGCACTGTCAAGGTATGTGAAGCGGGAATCTCAATCAGCAGAATATCTTCTGAATATTGGATGCAAAGACATGATTAAAATAGTATCATATTGCAACTGGCATATGCAATGAAAGAGAATTTTCATTTTGGCTGCTCTTAATTCCTAGAAACAAATAATTAACTTCATTAGTGTTTGCTCTTTCTTTCTTCTCCTTTTCTTCTGAATGTTTTCGGCGATCAGCAAAATTGATGTTTTTTAAAAATATATCTTTGATCAACATGTATCTGCTAGTTAATACTTCCATGCTTTAGCATATTTGGACCTTGCCCAGTGTATACCCTGTTTAAACAATAATAACATCAAATACACTCTTTTTAAATATCTTTTCTTCCTCGCTATTTGTCTGTGCAGCTACAGTTATTCAACCAAATAATTTTTAGTTTCTATATTTAAAACCTTAAATCGAAGAAGGAGCACATGGTTGTGCCAGCTTAATGTATCTCTTTTTTTTCATTCGTACATGTGAAGTGAAAGATAAACATGAGAGTTATGGATTTTGGGTATTTTCAGGAAATTCGGTCGGTCAAAGCATATTTTAACTATTATAGTTGGTCACTTTAGGTGCTCATTGTTGGCAACCAAATATTTTTCTTCAAAGCATTAGCCCGTTTTATTCCTAGCATGTTTTAGATAACATATTTTAACTTTTAACTTTACATGATATTGGATGCATTTATGTTTTTGTGCATTGCAGACCCCATGGCTTGATGAGAGGCATGTTGTGTTCGGACAAGTTTTAGAAGGCATGGACATTGTGAAATTGATTGAGTCGCAGGAGACCGATAGGGGTGACCGTCCAAGGAAGAGGGTTGTCATCAGTGACTGCGGTGAGCTACCTGTGGCATGAGGCGGGAATACAAATATAAAGCACTTTATTATGTTAAGACTCGTTGCCAGATATAAGAGGATTCTCAGTACTGAGTTTTCATCCAAAACCCAGCTTTTTCCTGTTCCTTTTTTGGGTCTCTATAGGATTTCGAATTACGGGGTAAAAGATTTCTTGCTAGTAGTTAGTATGTTGTATTCCTGTAACCTGGGCAGATGCGAATTTAGTTGACATTGAATATACTAGATGGTAATAGACTTGTTGCTTCTATACAACCACTGTTTGGATTATGTTTGTCTTGATTAATTTGATGAATTAGTGTATCATAATTTTAACTCTTCTATAACTTTTGCGCTACTCTAAGAAAATAATTTGAAAAGACAAGCTCGACCATTCAAGCATGTAAAAGAAATCATTGAGTTCAAGCTTATCAAATTCATGATGGTTATGAAAAACTCCTAATATAAAATTGGGTTGAATTAAAAGCTTGATTAATATTCGTTTTATCTTATTGTAAATTTTTACTTTAGAATAAAGATGAAGAGTGAGGGCTAGGGGTGTTCATATTTTGGTTTGGATTGATTTTTTCCAAAAAAAGAAATCAAATCAAGTAAGTCGATTTTTTAAATATTAAAACCAAACAAACCAATTAAGTCATTTTT